>OX381692.1:11482500-12962500 GCA_947462355.1 Caradrina kadenii | reverse complement strand
AACACTTTTCCAAATTCTCACAAACTTTAAAATTTAATAAGTTTGTCATTTCAAGTCTCGCAATAACCCTAGGGACGCCGCTGGACGCGCCTGAAGTTGCTCCACCCGAGTCCTGAAACAGAAAAAGGAATACATTTAGTCATTTTTAAATTAAACAGTTTTTATTAAATTTTTTCAAAATTTTTACCATTTTTGCCCATTCCCTGGCTAATAACTCCCGTTCCAGTCGCGCGAACGGGTCGAAACCTTCACACCAGACGGGACTCCGCGCAGGCAACGCGTGTGCACCCTCATAACAGAGCCGCCCATACAAAAATTGACCACCCGACAGTGAAAAAACTGTCCAAACTGTTAGGAATTTTGCACACTCAGTCCCGCCTATCCCGTTTTGACCGATTTCCCGAGGAAGATTCCACGTCACCCGGCTATAGCGCACCCCGGTCGAGCTCCCTGGAGCGAAACCACAGCGATATCTGCAAAAATCCCGTGGGAATTGGTGTAAAAACGAGCATTCGTACGGACCACTGTATAAAAACACATACCTATATATAGGTACATCGGTACAAAAGTTTACCTTAACTCGCGCTTAAAAAATATTGATCAAGTGTTTTACACCCTTACAATTAAGGTAACATAGTAGTGTGATACATCCCTGGACGCGGCTCCGCGAGCCCTGCACGCCTGTGTGAAAATATTTTTGAAACCTTTAAAGGGAAAATTTTTATTAAAGAAAAACACTTTTCCAAATTCTCACAAACTTTAAAATTTAATAACTTTGTCATTTCAAGTCTCGCAATAACCCTAGGGACGCCGCTGGACGCGCCTGAAGTTGCTCCACCCGAGTCCTGAAACAGAAAAAGGAATACATTTAGTCATTTTTAAATTAAACAGTTTTTATTAAATTTTTTCAAAATTTTTACCATTTTTGCCCATTCCCTGGCTAATAACTCCCGTTCCAGTCGCGCGAACGGGTCGAAACCTTCACACCAGACGGGACTCCGCGCAGGCAACGCGTGTGCACCCTCATAACAGAGCCGCCCATACAAAAATTGACCACCCGACAGTGAAAAACTGTCCAAACTGTTAGGAATTTTGCACACTCAGTCCCGCCTATCCCGTTTTGACCGATTTCCCGAGGAAGATTCCACGTCACCCGGCTATAGCGCACCCCGGTCGAGCTCCCTGGAGCGAAACCACAGCGATATCTGCAAAAATCCCGTGGGAATTGGTGTAAAAACGAGCATTCGTACGGACCACTGTATAAAAACACATACCTATATATAGGTACATCGGTACAAAAGTTTACCTTAACTCGCGCTTAAAAAATATTGATCAAGTGTTTTACACCCTTACAATTAAGGTAACATAGTAGTGTGATACATCCCTGGACGCGGCTCCGCGAGCCCTGCACGCCTGTGTGAAAATATTTTTGAAACCTTTAAAGGGAAAATTTTTATTAAAGAAAAACACTTTTCCAAATTCTCACAAACTTTAAAATTTAATAACTTTGTCATTTCAAGTCTCGCAATAACCCTAGGGACGCCGCTGGACGCGCCTGAAGTTGCTCCACCCGAGTCCTGAAACAGAAAAAGGAATACATTTAGTCATTTTTAAATTAAACAGTTTTTATTAAATTTTTTCAAAATTTTTACCATTTTTGCCCATTCCCTGGCTAATAACTCCCGTTCCAGTCGCGCGAACGGGTCGAAACCTTCACACCAGACGGGACTCCGCGCAGGCAACGCGTGTGCACCCTCATAACAGAGCCGCCCATACAAAAATTGACCACCCGACAGTGAAAAACTGTCCAAACTGTTAGGAATCGTGCCTACCCATGCCCGCCCTTAAATTAATTTATATATAAGGAAGTTTTATTAGCCTTTGACCGTGCACGCTGTCGTGCACACTGACTCACACGCCCCTATACAGCGTGTGATAACCACTTTACAGTTATCCACTTATCTACTTTTACTTTGACATTTTTATTTCTTATTTATATCTCTCTTATCTGTTGCCCTCTATTTTCTCTCTCCACCATGCTCCTCTCCAGAACGCCCGCCAAAAAGACCCCCGCGAGTCCCGGTGTCTCTCCATCGGCCGAAGACAAGGTCCCTTCCCCCATAAACCAGGCCTCAAAAGTGAGGCGAAGCATCGGCGAGTGGGAGAGCGTAAAGGCGGCGTTAAACCAGCCCCCTCCACCAGCGACCGCCCAGCCACCTAAGAAGGCGGCGCCGGTCGCGGCGGCCCTCTCGCAGCCCGCTAGAAAGACTGCGCAATCAACAGACTGCAAAGTCGCGTTGCGCAGAACATCCGCCGGGGCGGCGGGAGGATCGCCGGGATCGAGTCAAAAACCCACCGACCGAGTCACCGAGGCACGGAACTGCCTGGTCCGCGCGAAATCACTCCTGGGTGACTCGCGCAATCTGAGGACCGATATAAAGGCCGGTATCACCCAAGCAGTGGACCGGCTCTTCCAACTGGTGAAGGAAGAGGCGGCGGCCGTCACTATGGCAAGAGGGGTGGGGACTGATGTGGAGCCCAGCAAAGCAACTCCGCCCCCGGAGACCCCTCCAGCGATCGACTCATTGCTCTCCTCACTAGCGGAGCATAGCGCGTTGGTGAAGGAGAGCGGCGAAGAAATGAGGAGACTCAAGGAGGCGATGGAGAGACAACGGAGCTCCATAGAAAAGACTGCAACCTATGCGAGTGCAGCGGCGACCGGAAAGCACTATGTGCCGCCGCCGCCGCTGCACTCGCTTATAGTGAGCTCAGACGACGGCAACGACACCAGCAGTGCCGTCGTCGACAAAATACGGATCGCGGTGGACGCAAAGCAGACGGGCATTCGGGTCGACAAGGTCCGAAAGACCAAAGACCAGAAGGTGGTCATAGGGTGTCAGACCCGTTGTGAGCTAGAGATGGTAAAGAACAGGCTGGGGGGCTCGACGGTAGGTCTGAGGGTAGCCGAGGCGGTGAACAGGGATCCCCTGGTGATGCTGGCAGACGTGTTGTCCTACAACACAGACGACGATGTCGCCAGGGCGATCCTGAAACAGAACCAGCATCTCCTCGGCGAGCTGAAGAAAGACGAAGTGAGAGTCGCCGTAAAATACCGGAAGCGAGCACGGAACCCACACGAGTGCCATGTGGTCGTGCAGGTCTCCCCCCCGGTGTGGCAGATCCTAACCAGGGCAGGACGTGCACACATTGACCTGCAAAGGGTGAGGGTGTATGACCAGACCCCCCTTGTGCAGTGCACGAAATGCCTTGGCTTTGGCCATGGACGGAAACACTGCACCGGGAAGGACGATCTCTGCTCGCATTGCGGCGACTCTCATCTGAGAGCGGAATGCCGGTCGCACCTAGCTGGGGAGCCCCCCAGATGCTGCAATTGTCTCAAAGCGGGCCTTGACAACCTGGCTCACAACGGGTTCAGCCTCGAATGTCCGTTACGCAAACGGTGGGACGCAATAGCGCGATCCACCGTTGCGTATTGCTAAAGGCGCCACCGCAAAAAGCGTGGCAGCAACTCCCCTCCGAGAGAAAACCGTGACGAGCATGCAGGCACCAAATGTTGGCGACGCCCCGACCTTCGGGACGGACGTCCTCGACCTGGTGGAAAGTTGGGACATAGATCGGGGAATGATCGAGTCGGACCACGGCGGCAAAACCTTCAACGTAAAGCTGCAGGAAGGTGGGCAAACATACACACATCGGACGACGACGCTGTTCATCACAAATACAGCAAACTGGAGCCAGTTTCGTGAGAAACTGGTCCAGCTTAACGCATCTTATCACAGCAGCCCGTCGGACGTAACACCAATCAGTAACACTTATCAATTTGCAACCACTATAGACACACACACAAACAACACATACATAACATGCACTAAACACACACCACAAATCAAAACACACACAAAGCCCACCATGCCGCGGTGGTCCGAGGTGCTAGCTACACCGAAGAGAGAAGTTTCCGCCAGGAAGAGACAAGCGCGATGCGCGACGCCTCCCGAGTCGGCCGGGGTGGTGAACAGGTGCCTGCATAGCAGGGCCAAACATCACACCAAAGTCGCTGATGCGCGGACTCGGATGGGGGGAAGTGGAGCAGGAAAGGGCCTCGGGGAGGCGTGTGCGAGGCGATTGACCGCACGACCAAAAAGGGGGTTCCTGAGCCGGAAGGAGCCGACGAGACTGCTCGCCAAAACTTTCAACCCGGAGGACCGGGAAGCGAGGACAGCCAAGACCACCCAGCCACTTGACAGCAAGCCAGCCTCGTGGACGGGGAACATGATGATAACCATGCCCCCCCGTTCACAGAACAGGAGCTGCGAGTGGCGGGAAACCGCTTCATCCCGATAAAGTCCCCGGTTGCAGACAGTTTTACAGCTAACATCTGCGGGCGAGCGGTCTCACAGAATCCAGGAGCCTTCTTGACCACTCTAAATATGAGCATAGGCACAAAAATGAACCGCTTCCAGAGGCCCTGGGGAGGAAATTCAACTGAATTAGACAATTATATATACACACAAAAAATACATATACATACTTTATTCTTACTTTTATAACTTTTATACCTTTTAAAACTTTTAAATTATACACATATTATTATATACACCCGAGATTTAACAAAAAAGGAAAAAATATGGCAATAAAACGGGCATTTATATTTAGTTACAACAAACTTAAAATACTGACATGGAAAATGGGCCGCACGGAAAAAATTAAAAATTTGCAAGGAGGGTGGCGAAGGTCGTAGCGGGCAGGAGCTGGCAGTGCCTATGGCACTGTTTATCCCTGTCAGCTACGATCTCCAAACACAATTTACACAATAAATAAAATAGAAATATAATATGGTACCTACTATGTATACACTATATTATTAGGACGGAACAAAATAAAATTGTCGACAAAACTACAATGAAGTAAATATATATATTTAATAATATACTTATATATTAACACGGCGAATAAGATGGGCTCAAGAAAGCGCAAAATATTGGTGAAAGCTAAGGGTTTGCGCGACCCTTGAGAAAGGAGCGAGCTGACATAATATTTTAAATACATTATAGATACATATATATATAGTAAAATATAAACATATATCACTTACATACATACATAACCAAACACATTAAATTACAACTAGTAAAGTAAATATCTATATATCTCATAAACAAGCTGGAAAGATGGCCTCAAGAAAGCGCAAAATATTGACCGACGTCAAGAGTTGCGTGACCCTTGAGGAATGAAAGATTAAAATCATAATATATAATAGAATATACAATAAAACATATACATATATAATTACGTAAACATAAAGAAGAACAGTAACATACATAATAACACTAACATAAATAAATTGTAGTTAAAAACACAAACGGATCAACAACGACCCTGCTCATGGTAGGGAGTGGATATCAGCATACAACAAAAAAAAAAAAAAAAAAAAAAAACCTAACCTAACCTAACCTAACCTAACCTAACCTAACCTAACCTAACCTAACCTAACCCAAGTGTTTTACACCCTTATAATTAAGGTAACATAGTAGTGTGATACATCCCTGGACGCGGCTCCGCGAGCCCTGCACGCCTGTGTGAAAATATTTTTGAAACCTTTAAAGGGAAAATTTTTATTAAAGAAAAACACTTTTCCAAATTGTCACAAACTTTAAAATTTAATAACTTTGTCATTTTTAGTCTCGCAATAACCCTAGGGACGCCGCTGGACGCGCCTGAAGTTGCTCCACCCGAGTCCTGAAACAGAAAAAGGAATACATTTAGTCATTTTTAAATTAAACAGTTTTTATTCAATTTTTTCAAAATTTTTACCACTTTTGCCCATTCCCTGGCGAATAACTCCCGTTCCAGTCGCGCGAACGGGTCGAAACCTTCACACCAGACGGAACTCCGCGCAGGCAACGCGTGTGCACCCTCATAACAGAGCCGCCCATACAAAAATTGACCACCCGACAGTGAAAAACTGTCCAAACTGTTAGGAATTTTGCACACTCAGTCCCGCCTATCCCGTTTTGACCGATTTCCCGAGGAAGATTCCACGTCACCCGGCTATAGCGCACCCCGGTCGAGCTCCCTGGAGCGAAACCACAGCGATATCTGCAAAAATCCCGTGGGAATTGGTGTAAAAACGAGCATTCGTACGGACCGCTGTATAAAAACACATACCTATATATAGGTACATCGGTACAAAAGTTTACCTTAACTCGCGCTTGAAAAATATTGATCAAGTGTTTTACACCCTTATAATTAAGGTAACATAGTAGTGTGATACATCCCTGGACGCGGCTCCGCGAGCCCTGCACGCCTGTGTGAAAATATTTTTGAAACCTTTAAAGGGAAAATTTTTATTAAAGAAAAACACTTTTCCAAATTGTCACAAACTTTAAAATTTAATAACTTTGTCATTTTTAGTCTCGCAATAACCCTAGGGACGCCGCTGGACGCGCCTGAAGTTGCTCCACCCGAGTCCTGAAACAGAAAAAGGAATACATTTAGTCATTTTTAAATTAAACAGTTTTTATTCAATTTTTTCAAAATTTTTACCATTTTTGCCCATTCCCTGGCGAATAACTCCCGTTCTAGTCGCGCGAACGGGTCGAAACCTTCACACCAGACGAAACTCCGCGCAGGCAACGCGTGTGCACCCTCATAACAGAGCCGCCCATACAAAAATTGACCACCCGACAGTGAAAAACTGTCCAAACTGTTAGGAATCGTGCCCGCCCAAAGCCACCCTTGAATTGTTACTTATATAAGGAATATTACTTTTTATTTCCTACTTGACCGTGCACGCTGTCGTGCACACTGACCCACACGCCCCTATACAGCGTGTGATCAACCCATTATTCTTATATTTATACACTTTTATATTGACACTGTATTACTTTTATCTATTTTATCTGTAGCCCATTTATTTTCCTCTCCTACCATGCTCCTGTCCAGGACGCCTGCCAAAAGGACCCCTACGAGCCCCGTCGTCTCTCCATCAGCCGATGAAATGGTCTCCTCCCCAAAAAATCAGGCCTCAAAAGTAAGGCGAAGCATCGGGGAGTGGGAAAGCGTGAAAGCGGCGTTATCCCAGCCCCCTCCACCATCGGTCACACAGCAACCTAAGAAGGCGGCTCCGGTCGCGGCGGCCCTCTCGCAGCCCGCTAGAAAGACCGCGCAACCGACGGACTGCAAGGTCGTGTTGCGCAGAACATCCGCCGGGGCGGCGGGAGGATCGCCGGGAACGAGCCAAAGACCCACTGACCGAGTCACCGAGGCACGGAACTGCCTGGTCCGCGCGAAATCTCTCCTGGGTGACTCGCGCAACCTTAGAACAGACATTAAAGCCGGTATCACCCAGGCAGTGGACCGGCTTTATCAGCTGGTGAAGGAGGAGGCGGCGGCTTTCACTGTGGCAAGAGGGGTGGGGACTGACGTGGAGCCCAGTAAAGCGACCCCGGCCCCGGAGACCCCTCCAGCGATCAACTCACTGCTCTCCTCACTAGCGGAGCATAGCGCGTTGGTGAAGGAGAGCAGCGAAGAAATGAGGAGACTCAAAGAGGCGATGGAGGGACAGCGGAACTCCATGGAGAAGGCAGCAACCTATGCGAGTGCAGCGGCGACCAGTAAGCATTTTGTGCCGCCGCCGCCGCTGCACTCGCTCATAGTGAGCTCCGACGACGGCAACGACACCAGTAGTGCCGTCGTCGACAAAATTCGAATCGCGGTGGACGCGAAACAGACGGGCATTCGGGTCGACAAGGTCCGAAAGACCAAAGACCAGAAGGTGGTCATAGGGTGCCAGACCCGTTGTGAGCTAGAAATGGTGAAGAACAGGCTGGGGGGCTCAACGGTGGGGCTGAGGGTAGCCGAGGCGGTGAATAGGGATCCCCTGGTGATGCTAGCGGACGTGTTGTCTTACAACACGGACGACGATGTCGCCAGGGCGATCCTAAAACAGAACCAGCATCTCCTCGGCGAGCTGAAGAAGGACGAGGTGAGAGTCGCCGTAAAATATCGGAAGCGAGCACGGAATCCGCATGAGTGCCATGTGGTCGTGCAGGTCTCCCCCCCGGTGTGGCAGATCCTAACCAAGGCAGGCCGTGCACACATAGACCTGCAAAGGGTGAGGGTGTATGACCAGACCCCCCTTGTGCAGTGCACGAAATGCCTTAGTTTTGGCCACGGCCGGAAACACTGCACCGGGAAGGACGACCTCTGCTCGCATTGCGGCGACTCTCACCTGAGAGCGGAATGCCCGTCGCACCTGGCCGGGGAGCCCCCCAAATGCTGCAATTGCCAAAAAGCGGGCCAAGACAACCTGGCTCACAACGGGTTTAGCTTGGAGTGTCCGCTACGCAAACGGTGGGACGCAATAGCGCGATCCACCGTTGCGTACTGCTAAAGGCGCCACCGCAAATAGCATGGAAACCGCGACGCACATGCAGGCACCAAATGTCGGCGACGCCCCGACCTTCGAGACGGATATCCTCGACCTGGTGGAAAGCTTGGAAATAGATCGGAGTAAGACGAAGTCGGACCACAGCGGCAAAACCTTCAACGTGAAGCTGCAGGAAGGTGAGCAAACACACATACAACGGACGACGAGGCTGCTCAACATGAAAGAAGCTAACTGGAGCCAGTTTCGTGAGAATCTGGTCCAGTCTAACGGAACACACCACAGCAGCCCGTCGGACGTAACACAAATCAGTAACACTTATCAACTCGACACCATTATAGACACACATACAAACAACACATACATAACATGCACTGAACACACACCACATATGAAAACACACACAAAGCTCACCAAGCCGCGGTGGTCCGAGGAGCTAGTCACCCTGAAGAGAGAAGTTTCCACCAGGAAGAGGCAAATGCGATCTACGACGCCTCCCGAGAGGGTCGGGGTGATGGACAGGTGCCTCCATGGAAGGGCTGAACACCTCGCCAAAGTCGCACGCAAACTAGGATCTGGGGGAAGTGGAGCAGGGAGGAGCCTCGGGGAGGTGTATCCGAGGCGAATGACCAAGAGGAGGTTCCTGAGCCGGAAGGACTCGACGAGACCGCTCGTCAAAACTTTCAGCCCGGAGGACCGGGAAAGCGAGGACAGCCTAAACCACTGGACCACTCGACAGCAAGCCAGCCTCGTGGACGGGGAACATGATGATAACCATGTCCCCCCGTTCACGGAACAGGAGCTGCGAGTGGCTGTGGAACGCTTTACCCCGAAGAAGTCCCCGGTTGCAGATATCTACGTGCGAGCGATCTCGCAGGACCCGGGAGCCTTCCCGGCCATCACAATTGTATGCCCGGAACCAAACCGAGGCCCTGGAGAGCGACGGCTAAATTATAATGTATATTATAAGTAAATATACTATATGTTAATGTATGTATATTTATACATATATATATAAATATTACTAATATATTTAAACAAAATAAATTAATCTACACTATAATAAGTTTAATAAATTATGGAAAGAAAATGGAAGTGGCAGAAGTCACAGTAACGGAAGGGCTCAAGCAAGCGCAAAGGATTGGCAAACGCCAAGGGTTTGCGCAACCCTTGAGCAAGGAAAGAATTAAAAAGAATAGAATATGTATATATATATATATTTTGTTACAAATAAACAATGACATGTACAACATGCACATAATTAAGTATATTATATATGTATATGAAAATAAAACACAATATATTTATTAATATAAACATAGTAACATATTAAGCAAATAATACAAACAAAGAAAAGAAAAAAAAAAAAAAAATAAACAACAAATAAACAAAGTCTGCAAACCGTAACATATCGAACAAAGAAAAAGACAAGTAAACAATAAACGACAACAAACTGAAACAAAACCAGCAAAATAAACGACAAACATAAAAAAGACTAACACAAACTAAAATCAAATCAAAAATTAAAAATAAAGTAAGCAAAAACAAAAACCGATTATTAACGACCCTGCTCAAGGCAGGGAGTGGGCATTAGAAAAATAACAAAAAAAAAAAAAAAAAAAAAAAAAAAAAAAAACCTAACCTAACCTAACCTAACCTAACCTAACCTGAGCGAACCTAACCTTAATACCAAAATGGCTGCCCTACACTTAAAACGCTCACCCGACTACGACAAATGCCCGGTCTCATTCGTCAAGGGGCAAATCAGGCGGGGATCCCTTGGCGAGTGGAACCGGAGTTATCAGTCGGGTGAGACAGCCGGGACAACCAGAATCTTCTTTCCGGACGCCATTGAGAGCCACAGGACGGTCCGCAAGATCCCTATGGACAGTAAACGGCACAAATACTAACGGGGCATGGTGGGTTCTCCGAATATCTGACACGATTCAAGTGCAAGGACCCATCGTGCACATGTTCCCCGGTGGTCGAGGAAACGGCACTGCATGTCTTGCTCGACTGCCCGATTTTCGGTCGAGCAAGATATGACAGTGAACAGGAGCACCTCGACACGTACAATAGGGAGAACCTAAAAAATATAATGGCCTGCACGAGGAAAAGAGAAACGTTTTTAAAATTTGCAAGGAGGGTGGTGGGGATCGTGGCGGATAGGAACAAATAGTGCCTATGCATCTGTCCCTGTCAGCTACGATCTCCAAACACAGTACATATAAAAAAATTATTATCAATAATACAGAATAATTAATATATATACATTTCTACAAATAATATTTAATAAAGATAGTGTCAATATAAAGAAAATATATATATACATATATTGAATTATATACTTATTTATATATTAAAACACAAAAAAAAAGGAATAAAGAAGAAGGGTTTAAGAAAACGCAAAGTATTGGTAAATGCCAAGGGTTTGCGCGACCCTTGAGATAGGAAAGAGTTGTGACATTATATAATATGTATTATAAACACATAGCAAATTACGTCATATATAAATATACACAATTAATAATATATACACATATCTATAAACACACAACATATAGAACTCGACAAGCCGGCCTTAAGAAAGCGCAAAATATTGACAAATGTCAAGAGTTGCGTGACCCTTGAGGAAGGAAAGAACACACTATTATATACATATATTAAAGACAAGTAAACTACAAGTACAAAACCAGGACATATTATTGTTATTGTTATAACTATATATAAAAATAAAAGGTACAAAGTAAGGAACAAATACAAAGCAAGTAAAAACCAATTAACAAGGACGATGATAACAAACACAAGACTGCAAATTATTAGATAAAAATAGATCAAAACGGTATAACCAAACTGACAATGAAGAAAACGATAAATAAGAAATATACGTCAACCCAAAACTAAAACAAAACAAATGACAAAGACGACACAACCAAAACATAAACGTAAACACAAACTTAAACAAGACGATTACTAATATGTAAGACTGATAATTATAAAAAACCGTTTAATATCGTCCCTGCTAAGGGCAGGGTGTGGAGAACAGAAAATATATAAAAAAAAAAAAAAACCTAACCTGAGCGAACCTAACGTGAGCGAACCTGACATAACCTAGTGTTGTTGGAACGTAACAGTAGTGTGAAAATATATTTGAAAACGTTAAAGGGAAATTTTTTATCAAAGAAAAACACTTATCCAAATTCTCACATACTTTAAAATTCAATAACATTGTCATTTTTAGTCTTACAATAGGGACGCCGCTGGACGCGCCTGAAGTTTCTCCACCCGAATCCTGAAACAGAAAAAGGAATACATTTAGTGTTATATTTATATATATTAGTGATAAACATTTTACTCTTATAATTATACACTCTTATATTGACACTTGCGTTTATTTTCCTATATCTGTTGCCTATTTATTTTTCTCCCTCTACCACGCTCCTTTCCAGGACGCCCGCTAAAAGACCCCCGCGAGTCCTGGTGTCTCTCCATCGACCGAAGAAAACGTCCGCTCTCCCAAAAACCAGGCCTCAAAAGTGAAGCGAAGCATCGGGGAGTGGGAGAGCGTTAAGGCAGCGCTAAGTCAGCCCCCTCCACCAGCGGCCGCCCAGACACGTAAGAAGGTAGCGCCGGTCGCGGCGGCCCTCTTGCAGCTCGCTAGAAAGACTGCGCAACCAACGGACTGCAATGTCGTGTTGCGCAGAACATCCGCCGGGGCGGCGGGAGGATCGCCAGGAACGAGTCAAAGACCCACCGACCGAGTCACCGAAGCACGGAACTGCGAAATCGCTCCTGGGTGACTCGCGCCACCTTAGAACTGATATAAAAGCCGGTATCACCCAGGCAGTGGACCGGCTTTTCCAGCTGGTGAAGGAGGAGGCGGCGGCCGTCACAATGGCAAGAGGGACGGGGACTGATTTGGAGCCCAGTAATGCGACCTCGCCCCCGGAGACCCCTCCAGCGATCGATTCGCTGCTCTCCTCACTAGCGGAGCATAGCGCGTTGGTGAAGGAGAGCGGCGAAGAAATGAGGAGACTCAAGAAAGCGATGGAGAGACAACGGAACTCCATAGAGAAGACAGCAACCTATGCGAGTTCGGCGGCGACCGGTAAGCATTACGTACCGCCGCCGCCGCTGCACTCGCTCATAGTGAGCTCCGACGACGGGAACGACACCAGCAGTGCCGTCGTCGACAAAATTCAAATCGCGGTGGACGCGAAGCAGACGGGCATTCAGGTCGACAAGGTCCGAAAGACCAAAGACCAGAAGGTGGTCATAGGGTGCCAGACCCGTTGTGAGCTAGAAATGGTGAAGAACAGGCTGGGGGGCTCAGCGGTGGGGTTGAGGGTAGCCGAGCCGGTGAACAGGGATCCTCTGGTGATGCTAGCGGACGTGTTGTCGTACAACACAGACGACGATGTCGCCAGGGCGATCTTGAAACAAAATCAGAACCTCCTTAGCGAGCTGAAGAAGGACGAGGTGAGGGTCGCCGTAAAATACAGGAAGAGAGCATGAAACCCGCACGAGTGTCATGTGGTAGTGCAGGTCTCCCTCCCCGGTGTGGCAAATCCTGACCAGGGCAGACCGTGCACACATAGACCTGCAAAGGGTGAGGGTGTATGACCAGACCCCCCTTGTGCAGTGTACGAAATGCCTTGGTTTCGGCCACGGTCGGAAACACTGCACCGGGAAGGACGACCTCTGCTCGCATTGCGGCGACTCGCACCATCGCCATCTTCCATCGCACCTGTCAGGGAAGCCCCCCAAATGCTGCAATTGCAAAGAAGGCGGGCCATGATAACCTGGCTCACAACGGGTTTAGCTTAGATTGTCCGTTGCGCAAACGGTGGGACGCAATAGCGCGATCCACCGTTGCGTATTGCTGAAGGCGCCACCCCTTTAAACGGGCCGAGAGTTCCCCCTCGTGAGGAAACCAAGAGGCATGGGTTCGTCCAGGCAAACCTGCAGAAAATGCAGCTGGCTACGGACGAGCTCATGCACGGGGCCGCCGGTCGAAAAATTACTGCCGCACTGCTCCAGGAGCCATATGTGGGTGGGGTAGGATATCTGAAGGTGTACAGGGGGGCCAGGATCTTCCAGAACACTAACTGTCTGGAGAGCACTGTGAAGGCGGCAATCGCCGTATTCAACCAGGACCTAGAGGTCACACAGTGCCCAGAATTCACGACCGACAACATCGTGGTCGTGAAAATCTGCACCAGAGCCTGGAAGACCACTCTGGTCTCTTTCTATTTCGAGCCGAACTTGCCCGTAGAGCCATACCTGGAGCAGCTCAGGAAGATCGCGACGGCGACCTCGACTGGCCTTCTGATCGTGGGAGACTCAAACGCGAAAAGTGTCTGGTGGGGCAGTAGCGAAACCGACCATAGGGGTGACAGTCTGGTGGGCGCACTCGACCAGATGAGTATGCAGGTACTAAACGTCGGCGACACCCCGACCTTCGAGACCGTACAAGGGGGAAGAGCGTTGGCCAGCCACATCGACGTAGCCGCGTGCACGGCTGACATCCTTGACCTGGTGGACCGCTGCAAAGTTGATCAGGGTATGACGAACTTGGACCACAACGCCATAACCTTCAACGTAAAGTTGCAGAGAGGTGAGCGAACACACATACAACGGACGACGAGGCGGTTCAACACGAAAAAAGCTAACTGGAGCCAGTTTCGTGAGAAACTGGCCCAGCTAAACGCAGAACACAACATCAGCCCGTCGGACGTAACATCAATCAGTAACACTCAACAACTCGAAAACACTATTAACACATACACAAACAACATACACATAGCATGCACAGAACACATACCATTCATTAAAACACACAAAACGCTCACCTTGCCGTGGTGGTCCGAGGAGTTAGCTACCTTGAAAAGAAAAGTCGCCACCAGGAAGAGACGAATACGTTGCGCTGCCCCCTCCTGGAAGGCCGGAGTGATAGACGGGTACCTGCAGAAGAAGGAGGAATACTTCGCCAAGATCAGGGATGCGCAGAATCGGAGCTGGAAGGAGTTTTGCGGGAAGCAGGACAAAGAGGGCTTCGGGAAGGCATTTACAGGGTGATCGGCCGCACGTCTATAAGACAGGAAGACGTTCCCCTAAGGCACAACGGAGGGTTCCTGAGCCTGAAGGAATGGACGAGACTGCTCGCCCAAACTTTTCGGCGAACTTTTTGGATCGGGAAAGCGAGAACAATCCAGACCACCGCGCCACTCGACAGCAAGTCAGCCTCGTGGACGGGGAACATGATGACAACCATGATCCCCCGTTCACGGAACAGGAGCTGCGAGTGGCGGTGGAAAGCTTTAACCCGAAGAAGGCCCCGGGTGCAGATGGCTTTACAGCCAATATCTGCGCGCGAGCGGTTCCGCAGGATTCGGGAACCTTCCTAGCCATAACAAATATGTGCCTAAAATTGGGCCACTTCCCGAAGCCCTGGAAAGAGGCGGCCGTAGTTGTCCTGCGGAAACCCGCAAAATCAGACTACTCCCAGCCCAAGTCCTACAGACCGATAGGTTTGCTCCCGGTCTTGGGGAAGATTTTGGAGAAAATGGTCGTGGGGAGGTTGAAGTGGCACCTCCTCCCAAAACTGAGCGCCCGCCAGTATGGCTTCATGCCACAAAGGAACACCGAGGACTCCCTCTATGATCTAATGGGACACATAAGAGGTAAGCTTAAGCTCAAAAAGCTCATAACCGTGATCTCATTGGACATAGAGGGAGCCTTCGACAGTGCCTGGTGGCCAGCTATCAAAGTCCGGCTCCGGGAGGAGAGCTGTCCTGGAAATATCCGAAAGGTCCTTAGTAGCTACCTCGAAGACAAGAGGGTGGAGGTCAGATACGGCGGGGAGGCACACTCCATAAGCACTCCATAAGGGGTGTGTCCAGGGTTCCATAGGAGGCCCAATCCTATGGAACCTCCTCCTCGACCCGATACTCAAGGGCCTAACGGAAAGGGGCGACTATTGCCAGGCGATCGCCGACGACATAGTCCTGGTCGTTGACGGGGACACTGCGTTGGAGGTCCAAAGGCAGGCCAATGCCGTCCTCGCCTATGTTGGGGAGTGGTGCGTCAAAAACAAGCTAAAGTTTGCACCCCACAAGACTCAGGCTATGGTGATCACCAAGAAGCTGAAGTTTGACGAACCACTCCTGAGCATGGGCGTATACAGGGTTATTATAAATCCCTTAGCTATTTCAACAGAACGTGTACTAAATTAATAATATGATTTGCTAATTTTATATTGATTTATGTTTTTTCAACAAATAAGCAGATATTACGTTTTAAAGTGGTCCAACAAAATAGCCTAATTTATTGTCAACGCTATAGGTACGCGTAGCGGTCACTGACCGAATAACCGGCGATCATAAACGTATGCCGCTAAATATGCAGTTTTCTAACATACGTGATTGTCATAAGGTACAATATTTAATTTATACTTTTATGGGATTAGGACCGTATTTGGGCGTATTTTTAAAGAAATAGTAACCAACTTATGTTTACAATTTTAAAGATTAATCAACAAAAAATTAGGTAGGTACAAAAAACTCACTTGTTAATCATACTGTAACAATTGCTCAAAGTGAAGTCCATTTCTCTCCAAACAGAGCCTTGCACGTTTAATTACATTTCTCCGGAGTCTATTGAGCACTGCACTATCAGTTTTAACAATGTCAAATGCACTAATAATTTTTAGTCTTAGGTCGTCTAAACTTTGCAACTCTTCACGGTAAACAATACGTTTAATTTCACCCCACAAAAAAAAATCACATGGCGTGAGGTCCGGCGACCTAGAAGGCCAACCCACAGGTGTACCGCGGCCTATCCATCGTTCTCCGTACTCACTATTTAGGTATTCTCGAACATCGCGTGCGTAATGCGGGGGAGCCCCGTCTTGTTGATAATAAAAATCGCGTAGGTACGCGAGCGGTACATTTTCTAAAAATTCTGTTATTACACCCTGCAACATATCGAGATAAGTACCTCCAGTTAGATGGCCTTCAATAAAATAAGGTCCGAGAATCGTGTTGCCAATGATGCCTGCCCACACATTGACACTGAATCGCACTTGATGGTAATCTTCACGAATTACATGAGGGTTTCGGAATGACCAGTGCTCGTTGCGGCGATTGTAGAGTCCGATCCGAGTGAAAAGTGCTTCATCAGTCTACAAAATGTTGACGTTTTGATTTCGAACTAACCACTCACAGAAAACTCGTCGCGGTAGCGCATCGGCATCATTCAGTTGTTGAACCCTCTGACAGTGTAGATGTAGACCAGCCTTGTTCAGAATCTTCCATGCTGTTGGTTGGCTTAAATTAAATACACGTGCGGCGTCGTTGGTACTTGCCCTTGGATTTCGATCGAAGTAATCTAAAACTTCGTCTTCAAGTCCGATTGTGATTTGATTTGGTCGACCAGAGCCGGAGGCATGTGTAGGCACTGTGAATTGACCATAATCAAGGAGCCGCTGATTCGCCGCCAAAATCGTGTTACGATGAGGAATCGTTGGGTTGGAAAGTCCTTGAGCACGTAGTCGGGGGATAGATTCCGTCTCGTAGAGCCTTCGGGCTTGGTAAAGACTTTCGCCACTTTCTATGTACACTCTCACCATTTGATAATACTCCCGGTTACTGTACATTTTGTTATCAGCCGACTAATAGCGACACAGGTAGCGCGTTTGCGTCACAAGTTGACAACGAGTCGGCGACCGGCGGGCAACTGTTTGATGTTGCGGGCGGCGTCATACAGTAGCCGCGTGTGCCGCCCCCTCCCCCTCCCCCGCGCACCGTGCGCCTTCCCGCTCGCCGCTTCCTACTCGTGTGTGCGTAACGTAACCTAAGGTCATTCACTTTGCTATTTTATCCCACTTTTTATCAATTGGTAGGACATTCTGTGATAAAAAAAAAAAATATTTTTTTACCTTTGTGTTCTGTTATCGATTCTGGTTTAGAAAAAAAATATACCTAAAGGTTTCGTAATAACCCTGTATATGCACACATCTAAACGCACACAACACATTTAACTCAATTAATTAAATATATATTATAGTAAAAGTATAAAAGTTGGGCTCGAGAAAGCGCAAAATATTGACGGGCGTCAAGAGTTGCGCGACCCTTGAGAAAGGAAAGAGCATAAAAATATTTATCACACAAATAAAAACACTATATATACACACTGATAATATATAAACATATATAACATATTTACACGCAATAAGTACAATTAAACAAAAGAAACAAGAAAAATTGATTAAAAACGACCCTGTTCAGGGCAGAGAGTCGATGACAGAAAGAAAAAACCTATCGTTGCTTAGAGTCCTCTGTTTTCTTTTTCCATTTAAAGATGGTTGTGATTTTCTTGTTATTTAAAATATTTTACGTTAGTATGTACCAAGGTTTCAATGTCAAATCAAAATACAAATAAATAAAGATTAAAATGTTTTATTTATAATGATTTTGGATTTTCAAATGTGATTGATTTTAATATATGAAACAAATTCACAGTAAACAAAGTGTTGTATTACTTTCGGAGTCTCATACTAGATGGCGTTTTACATTTTGCTCCCATTTCTAAATCGCGGTGTTAAGATTCGCAAGCGATACTATAAGGTGTTGAGAATGTGATTTTATTTATTTGAGTTTGAACTGGTGTGTGTGTAATATACGATTCGTACGGTGTCCGGTAGAGATGGGCTGAGTGAAGATTTTTCTGTATCAATGACTGCATGACAATGACAAAAAAATATCGATGACGCGAACGATGACAAAATCATTAATGATTTTTATTTGAGTATTAGATCTCGTCACTTTAATTGTGAGTAGATACTGAAATGATCGCGGAACGACTTAGTGAAATTTTCATTGGTTACTTAGTACGAGTAGTAGGCATGAGTCGAGTTTGTCAGTTATGCCGCGTAATTAATTTTTTCTTAGTTTGTGACATTCCTGGCATAGATAGGTACCCATCTATTTAGGTATTGATTAATAATCATGGAAATCATCAATATGTTTCCATTAGTGAAATTTACTGCAAGATATGACTATTTAGTATACAATGGCAATCTGGCGTTCTTGTAAGTAAATAGCTGTAAAAACTTGGTCGCGTAGCGTAAATACGCACCTTCCCAACAAGTAATATTCCAATTTTACCTTCATGCTTTTTCCCGGCGGCTTAGGACTGGCAAAGACTGACAAAGTAATAGTACTTAGTGTTAGTAGCCTCTCAGTATCGCCGATCGCAACGTCACAATTCACACCGCAGTGCCCGAGACGGCCCGAGCCCGTCCGATCCGAATCACCGAAGTTCGCGTTCATTCGAAAAATGATTTAAAAGCATTGATGATTTTGTCGTTGTCATTGCATGATGAAATGATTTAAAAATATCGATGATTTTTACATGTGACATGATATCGGACTCATCTCTAGTGTCCGGTGTTTGATTTACCCGAAGTCCGCGCAGTAAAGTTCAAAGGGTTCAAGAAAGCGCAAAATATTAGGATACGCTAAAGGTTTGCGCGACACTTGAGAAACGAGTGAGTTGCCATATTATATAAAATATATTATAGACACACATAAATATAGTAAATTAACATATGTAAACATACACAATGTATTAACATACATATCTAAACACATACAACATTTTACAATAGTTAAGTAATTATATAATTATACTAAAAACAAGTTGGAAAGATGGGCCCAAGAAAGCGCAAAATATTGACCGACGTCATGAGTAGCTCGACCCTAGAGAAAGGAAAGAATAAACATTATATATCATACTTCTTATACATGGTATAAGAATACACACAATAAGTACAATACATTTAGCAATACATTTATACGTAAATATCAAAAAGTACACTAACAAAAACAAATTACATTAAAAACTAAAATCGATCAATAACGACCCCGCTCATGGCAGGGAGTGGATAATAGTAATGAAAACAAATAAAAATAAAAAATAAACCGGTCAAGTGTCGGGCCACGCGCAGTGTAGGGTTCCGTAGTTTTTATAACAACCAAGTGCGAGTCGTATTCGCTGACTGATAGTTTCGTACCATGCTCTAACTAAATCCCAAACATACACACACTACCTACCTAATTTGACTTCCTATACGAATCCTCGCCTGATCCGACAATTTTGCGAAAAGTTTTAATTTTTTTTGGTTGAGATTTGGATTAGACTTGTCATAGCCGGTGTTTTGAATTTAAATACAGGACACAGGCTACACTACTCACTCGTCACAAAAAAATAATTAAGAAGTAGTTTACTATACCTGAGAGAGCTTTGTGTTTGATTATACAAGGTAATTTGTAAAACAATGACAACCTTGCAGGACTGTATTACTATCATCATAAACAACAACTTTTGTTCTATATTTTTTTACAGAATCAAGGAACGCAAGCGCATTGAAGCGAATGACCGACTGAAGGATTTTCGTAAAATTGTAAATAGGTCAAGTACAAACACCCCGCCGCCCTAACCCCGCTCCCCTCGGTATTTTACTATCGCTTTCGTTTGCTTCGCATAGACTTCGTAACATTTAGAGCGTTCAATTTAAATATTTTTATTTTTGTATGAAAATCTGATGAACTGAAATATGAAAAATTTTTAAATGTCATAGAACAAAAGTTGTTGATTATGATGTTAGTAACATAGTTCTGAGAGGTTGTCATTGTTTTACAAATAACCCTGTATATAGCAAAATAATTAATAAATAAAAACATATTAATTTGGATTCACTATAAAAACGGGCCCACATAGGGCGATGGTAACTGAAGAAGGAGTTATAAAATCCAACTTCACATACATATTACATTACATACAAGTTCGAAAAAATATTATGTATTTGAATACCACCGCGTGTAGAGGGAAGTGGTTGTAATAAAGACTGGTAACCAGCTTCACGCATTAATTTGAATACCGCAGTATTGTCGTTCGTTATGCGATAGTAAATTTCTTACAAAACCTACTGCACGACTGTTAGGACATTTGCATGATCTATAAAAATCTATAATCTTCACTGCATTTATTACGAAAATTTTTCGAGTCAAATACAATTGATCGACTATTACTCGTAAACATCTAAAGCCTACTTAAGTGTGATAGTATTCTTTTAAACTTCGTTATATAGTATACTACCGCCGAAGAAGAACTACTGCCGTGACATTTGAATTTCTGACTACAATCGTTTAGTTGGTAGAGGGGGGGGGGGGGACACTTACGTCCGTCACCCCCTATTCAACTGGATCCGAGGCGGCGGCGCGTAGTGTTCCCCGCGCGCCACTCTTTGACGACGCGGGGGGAGTCACATCTTATTCCCCTCCCTGAGGAGGCCCGCGGTGGGCCGGCACCTGTCGGGGACTGCGGAAGGCGCATAAGTTCCCGGGATCCCCGGCATAAGTGTGGGAAAGGAACACCGGGGTGGTTTTTAGTCAGTAAGAGTCTGACAGACCCCTCCCCCCCCCCAGGGCGGTGGACATCCATGAGGATTTTCCACACCGGCAACAAAAAAAAAAAAGGGGGGGACACTTGACTTTAACAAAAATCGGTACTTTAAAGCTTGATAAGTCACGAGCGGTTTACTTCATCAACAAACGTCTTCCCAAACACCTAATGTTTTTTAAAGACCTATACAACGATATCTCACACTATGAGAACAAAATTATTTTACCACTATTTCGGCTTCATTACCGTGTATACTCGTACCAAATTACAACTTTCTAGTACCAATAGTATTTGAGCTAAACCGCGGACAGACAGACAGACAAACAGACGGATATGGCGAAACTATAAGGGTTGTTGACTACCTTGTTGACTACGAAACCCTAAAAAGCCTAACCTGAGCTTAACTTTTTTGCCGGTGTGGAAAATCCTGGATGTCCACCGCCCTAGGGGCAGACGGTTCTGTCAGACTCTTACTGGAAACCCACCCTGGTGTTCCCTTACGCCGGTGATCGCGGGAACGTACGCGCCTTCCGCGATCCGCGAGGTCAGGGGGAGTGAGGCGTTTGATTCTCCCGCAACGACAAAAAGAGGCGGGCGTGGAGCACTACGCTCCGCCAGTTTATCGATATCGATAGTTTACGGTGTATATTTTATATATCAATATTTTACGATTTATGATGCATTTCTACACTTTTACAATTTATCGACATCCTTATTTTACAGTTATTATGTAAAGGAAACGAATGAATGTGTCTCTTGCGCGTGAGGCGTCCTAGACCACATACAAGTGTCCGTCATACATTTACGTTGTTCAGAAAGTCATATACACATCAAGTAATACACATACCAAGTCCTGCATTGGAATTTAAAAGATTGTTGCTAACTGAAGGTTATTTTAAAATGCCAGTATTCGCAACATAATTACGAGTTAAAATATTATTATAGGTATGTAAGAAGTTTGGCAGATCAAATACAGAACTACAGACACGCACAGCGCACGCCCACATCTGATTTCTTGTAGGACATGGTCAGCCGCAACCCATAGACGCGTTTGTATGCGTGCTTCGCACTGTCCTTTCTATTGGCTATCTGTCTACTGCTGTGGTATGAACTGCTACAATAAATAGATTCAAACAAAACAAAATTTGTTATAAGCATATCTTTTATGCTGTATATTTTTATTTAAAATCGTTTCAACCCAATTGTTTGTTGGAGAAATGGCGAGTGCAAGTTGAAATGAGAACGCGTGTACATTCGTAGACACAACAACATCCAAGTGCTGTGTGCTCAACAGCTGTTACGACGCTATGGAAGCAGGAATGTGGGGAAATAGGAATCTTCTCAATAACTCTGGTTGTATACAATTGTGATAAAATAGCTACCACGGCTATTCCTGACGATATTAAGCAGCCTTACTATGTTGATGAACTGAGTCTTTGATGGCTAAACCAAGCCAAGGTTGATACAACTGTACTCCGAGTTTAGTCAGTATTATTTACCGATAATACATCGTCTCATTTTTATTTCTTTCTTATTAACTTGTTATCTTGTATGCAGGTATGCAGGTTAGAAATAAATAATAGAAATTATGAACAATCTTATTTTTAACTAGCTGTTGCCCGCGACTTCGTCCGCGTTTCCGTCGTTTCTCGTAAAAAAAAGTAGCCTGTGTCCTACCTCACGGTTCAGTGGTTTTGATGTAACAGACAGATTAACTTTCATATTTTAGTAGGGAAATATAATATGTCCATCTACAATACTGTTGAAAAATATCGCAATGCGGAACCGCACAATATTATTGTTAACTAGCTGTTGCCCGCGACTTCGTCAGCGTGTAGTAAGAGTAGACAAATATAATCAGAAAGCTTCGAACTGCTAAGCTATCGGGAGTTACACGTGATATTTTGAGTCAACCATAAAAGATAGACATATGCTGTCGTGGGATATTTTTTATATAATTTTAAGCAGAATATTTCCGTCATACATGATTTCTGTGTAGCTTTAACCATTAAGGTTGCACACGCGACGGAAGCTTAAAAATGGAGTAACTTCTCCCGTTTTCCCAACATTTCCCTTCACTGCTCTGCTCCTATTGATTGTAGCGTGATGAAAAGTATACTGTTACCAACTCAGGAGTATGAAAAATAATTGTACCAAGTTTCGTTAAAATCCGTCGAGTAGTTTTTGTTTCTATAACGGTTATACAGACAGACAGACAAAAATGTTACTGATTGCATTTTTGGCATCAGTATCGATCCCTAATCACCCCCTGATAGTTATTATTTTAGAAATATGTTTCATGTACAGAATTTACCTGTCTACAGATTTATTATAAGTATAGATAATAAAACTGTAAAAATAACTTTATCCAACTCGTAGTGCTGTCGCCAGTTTATTTGATTTGACCTCGTGTAGGCAAACGAGAATGGGGCTTTTTTTTTTTTTTTGGTGGGTGGGAAATCATCAAATAACTTCTCCCGCCCTGGGCGGGGCGGGAGGGAGTGTCAGACTTTTACTGACTAAAACCCACCCATGTTCCTTCTTGTGCCCTTTGCGTTCCGGGGGCGCGGTATCTCTTACGAACAACCCGCAGCCCCGGCAGGCATCGGCCCTCAGTGGCCCCTTCCTTTTGCTGACATCTCTTTGAGGCGCGCGTGGTACACGAACGCGCCGTCGACACGGCCTGTCGTTATTTATTTATTTATTTATTTACAGTATGGAGGACTTACAGCTAATACTACAGACAAACAAGGGAAAACATATGCACCAGACAGCCAATTACAAGTCCTCACGTATAGCTATGGATTATATTATATTTTGAACATATTTATTATATTTTTATTATATTTTTGTTATGCAACGTAAGGACGGTGAGCTACCCATTGCTCACCGTCCACAGGCCAGTATCTACGGTGGCCGGGAGTCGTCTCGCGGCTCCCGACGTCCGGAGCGTCTACCGCGGCAGCTGGGACGGGAGAACTGCTGTCTCAACCGTCCCGCCGCCTCCTTCTCAAGCATTACTGCCTCGCAGAAGGAGGCGACTGCATCCCATTCCCTCTCGCTCCGGACCATGGCTTGCACCAGGGCCGGACGCGAGAGTTCGCCGCCAGAATGGGGCTTAAGGCAATGATTATAATGATAGTTACGTATGTACAAGTGACGTCACATGTTACTGTATTACATGTGATCGTAACGCGCACAGGCGCCGTATCGCTCGGGTGGCTGCTGGTAATGCATTAGTAAGCCTGGAGTGGAGTCAGCTAATGCGGGGTAAATAAAAGTCGGACATGTTAACATTATCATATATTTACTTATCGTCGCAAACCTTGAACAGTGATTAATTAAATATACTTAAAATTAAGCTTGTGAGACGCGCACCGCGTGTGGCGCGTGAACACGTGTGCCGCGTGTGGCGCGTGAGTCGACAGGCGTGCGCTCGTTGTGGCGCACTGCCCGGTATGTGCGCCAGTTTACTTGAACAAATGACCCACCACTAGTTGAATGTCTGCTGCACCTCCAGACACTTCCCTACAATTCGTTATAATAAATACCTACTAGGCACAATCTTATCATTGTGTTGTGCTTGGCTTCGAATCGTCATTGAGAATACATTCGGGCGGGAGCACCGCCAGTGCATTGTGTCCTACGCGCGCGTATAGCTCTGTCAGGTGGAATGCAATGGATGACAGAGAGCGGCTCTCATCGAAGTGATTGTTGCACGTTGACGTGTATGATACGAGTGTGAGTAGCGTGGCGCAGGAGGCTCGGTTGCCGCCGCGTCGTAAGATAAGAATGGCACGGTGTGCGGCGGACGGAAGAGCTGCAGTGAACAGTACGGCGCGTGCGTCAGCGGCGACGCACTTCGTTGGCGGCGGCGTCGTCCGCAACGGTGGTGGGGCGCGCGGTGGTGGTGGTGGTGGGCGGGTCCAGGCCCTTGATCTCGAAGGGCCCCCGGAACAGCGGCCGGAACAGGCGCAGGAACGTCTGGTAGCGCACCGCCGAGTTCTGCAACACAAAGCGTGTGACACGCGGGTCTCAGCGAAGCGCGCGCGGCGAGTGCGGCGGGGCCCACAGCGGGGCGCACGCGGCAAGTGCGGGGCTCACCTGGATGACGTCGCCGATGATCTTAGTAGTGCGGATGAGCAGCGACACGGAGGGGCCAAACAGGCTGCCCGGCAGGTCCAGGCTGACCTTGTTCCGGTCGAACACCGGGATGTCGTCTGCTGCCGCGGATTGTCGGCGGTGGCGCGGGCCCCCAGACGGGCTCCGCGGGCGCCCAGGGCTCTGCGACCACGATGGGGAGCTCGCCAGCACCCGGCGCCTCCACGTAGTGCCACTCTGTGACAAGGAGGCACTGAGCATCGCCTCGCGTCGCTCGCGCCTCGCAGCCCTCGCCTCGCCTCGCTCGTCTCGTGAGTGTTGTTTGCGTATGCGATGTATAATTGATGCGAATACAATGTTTAGTGAAGTAGCGCGGTACAACATAACTCACCGTCCGGCTGCAGACTACCGCGAGTACTTGTGTGTGTAATGTCTACGAGAAATACACATGGCGTCGCACGTGCCGCGCGCCTTACGTTTGTTGAGTATTCAAACACACGAACTACGTTATGCAACTACTCTAAACAATCAAGTACCTCCGCCTCCAACTGACGAGCAACTGATGATCTGTAGAGAACGATATCAGCTACGTAGATAAACATTACTAACACAAAGGCCGCATCAACGGTGACCTCCGCAGGGCAATAGGTGTACGAATAGAATTGAAACAAATAAATTAATGAGTCACATTTATTACAAAGATTTGAACTACGATAGGTGCTGGGCACAGAGGCGGACAGCCGCAGAGACGTTAACAGTAGGAGAAGTGAGTGAGGTGCGTGTGTGTGCGAGAGTCGCCGCTGCGCGCTACGAGGGCTACGGACTACGAGCTGCGTTCAGGCTACGTGCTACTACGCCGCGGATGCTGTGCTGCATCGCGCGGCTTCTACGTACTACGTGATACTTTCCTGTTGCTAGGCGCTGTGCGACACAGCCGACACTCCGCACCGAGCTGCTTCAGTCCGTCACCGGTGCTATCAACACTTTATACAGACACACATTGAACAGACACTGTTCGAGCGCGACGACGCAACAAGCTAGTGGTAACCGACCGTCGATGAACTGTATTGACGGACATGTAACGTCCTCCTATGTACTATTGACTAGGATCAATCCATCGTGTTGTATATTTCTTTATGTAGTAGATACGGACCTTTTTGGTTTTTAGTATAACATTTATTCTAATATTTGTTTTAAGATATATATTTTTTATTTATGAGTGCCGTCGTCGCGAGACGTGCTCCTCGCAGCACAACTAGCCGCGCCACCACACGACAGTCCTGGAGCGACTGTGTGACCGGATGGTCGAAATCATTAGCCGGATACTTTGACATCCTCTTTTATGCAAGCAAACTAATAATAACAGATGTTTAAAACGCAAATTATAATGACACGAAAATTGCGTTTGAGTTAAATAATGTAATATTTGCCATAACGCCCTGCAAGCTACCCACTCGTCTACTCAATGAGTACAGTCAGTGCGCTGCCGGCGAGATAGCGCGGTAGGCGTCTGTCTCTTGGACAGGCTTCGCTTTTTATGACAAGGTTAGAAGACGAAACATCCGACATAGAACTATCGCAAAAGTACATTCACATATATAGGTACTGCGAGTATATACAGGTTTGTACGTTATCATTACAGTGCTGATGCAGAACTGTGGCGCAGTCGGCTATGCCGGCGCCGAGCGCGGAGCATTCCAGCCGTTCATACGGTACTAATCTGAGTTGTCGGGCAGTGATAGCTCAGGTTTCCGTTTATGGTGAGGAAATAGTTTAGTAATGGAAACATCACGTCGCTACACCGACTGCTACAACAGTTCAGTGACGTGGTGTGGAAGGCTGAGCGCGGCGCGCGTCGCTGCCCCCAACCCAGTGCTGCAGTGCGGAGCTTCACTTGACATGGTGCGTATGGCTAGTTGTGAAAATATCTAAAATACATGTGCGTGTTGCTCAAGCCGCGCGTGCCAGAGGTCGCGCGGGGCGGTGCGGGGGCGTTGCGGAGGGGGAGAGTGTGCGACCTTGCGCCGCTGGTGTAGCAATACACATACACATTAGTATATTATGTTATTTGGCCGCTACTTACTGCTAGCGACGAGTTAGGAAATGAAGCTAAGGACAAGCGGTGACTAGATACGACAGGGACTGGCACGAAATGCGCCCGATCGCTCCCGAACACGGCCGAGCGCAGCCGAGCGCGGACTAGAGGGACTGACTACAGGTATTTATAAATGCTCAGTGGCAAGAACTCGACGAAACAACTCTTCTACATTATCATAACATGCAATAACGATCACAGCATGCAGGGCGGTGTGCAAGCACGCCGGGCACGCCACGCACACCGGGCACGCCGACACACCGCCTACTATATCACTACATGAGACAGAAGATAACAAAAGGATGGAACCAACCGCTCGTCACATCACCTGTAGTTGAAACATTTCTAGAAATCGAATAATGTTTTCGAATGTATTGAATCAATAGAAAATAAAGTACTACCTTCAAGTTGATGAGACGAGTGTGGTTGCATCTGTTTTGCTAACCGTACATGTCAGAGGCGAACAAGTGACGCCAGGCGGCGGAGCCAAGTGTGGCATGCGGACGTGCAGCGTGCAGTAAAACAACACAGCTTCCGAGGAATCGTTTAATATCACCAACGCTCACCTAAACCTATTTACAATATAAATACAAAACGTAGAAGGAGGCGGCGCGCCGCCGGCACTGGGGGGAAGAGGGCGGGAGGGGAGACTGGAGCGACCGCGGACTGTACAGGCGGCCCGGGGGAGGAGGGACACGACGCGCTCGAAGCCTCAGATGGAGTCCCGGCCACTGTCTGGCCCAGGCGCGATACTTAACCGAAGAGAAGCGTCGTCCTCGACCACGGTCCAGCCGCTCTAGCTAGAGTGTGTGCCGTGGCCGCGGACTCCATCTGCGCGATGCGTCGGGGAGGGCTGCAGCAATCACGCGTCGTCCTCTTCGGAGGAGTCGATGGTCTCGACGGTGCCTCCGGCGCCGCCCGACGACGACCCCGACAGCGACGTCACGAGCGAGATGATGGAGCCGAGCCCGCCCCCACCTGAACCTCCGGCGCCGCCGGACGCCCCGCCGGACGCGCCGCCCAGCAAGCCGGTCACGGCCTGGATCTTAGGCCCTAGGAACTGCAGCTTGGGCCCGATCACCTGCCCCACGATTCCGCTCAGCGAAGCCAGCCCGTTCTGCGGCGCCTCGATGCCGTACTGCTTGTTAAGCTCGATGTTCTGTCGGTCCAGCGTGTCAACGAAGCGCGTCTTCGCGTCAATCAGCGAGTTGATTTTCTACAACAGAGAGGGAGCCAGTGACGCACCGGTCGGTGGGCGAGGGGGTGGGGGGCGAGGGGTGGCGGGATCAGTACTCACCCCGAACACGAAGCCGAGCACGGCGTTCTTGATGCCGAACTTGGCCTGCGTGGGGGCCTCCAGCTTGCGCTTCTCGCGCGCCTGCTCGTCGCCGGCGCCGTCCTGCACACACACACACACCGCCGTCACTACACTACACACTACACACCACGCACCACTAACACTAAAGCACTCCGCCACCATTGCGTCTACCGCCACCGCCACTCTACCGTGTTAACTTATGTTACGCGCGCGCGTGCTGGGCGAGGGCGCTCGCTCGCGCAGCCACTCTCTTCGTCTCCTCCGCCGCTCCCGACAGCTGGGCAGCTCGCGCTTCAATGTATACCGAGCGAGTAGAATGCCAGATTTCTTCATCAAAATATTGGTAGCGGTGCACGGAGCCGCCTCACGCCGCAGCAGTTAGGGCTAGCTCCCATGATGACAGTCAAAAGCATCAATGAAAAACTAAGTAGATACTCAAGTGTGACAGTCGACGTGCGCACATGTCAAAAGAGAGAACTGGACAACTGACACAAAGCAATACAAGTCGATACACGCTACGTGTACTCTCGGAGGCGACAGATGCCTCTTCGCGTGTGACCCCGGGCGGCGAACAGAGTAACAGATACTACCAGACCAACTGCAAGTACAATTTACTCAGCCGCTTGTAACGGCACAGTGGCGTTCAATTACGTGGGTGTATTGTATCTTATTTCTAATAAGATGAAGATGCAGACACAGCGCCTCGCTAGTGTGACGTGGTCTGCGTCGCGTGGCTGAGACACCGACACCGCCGAGCGGGTGTTGGCGGCGGGTCGAGGCCGCCCGCCTCTCGCGCGCTCGCAGGCTTTCGGCTCGCGGTGTCGAGGTCTACGCTCACATCACCATCCCCTAATCGCGTCAAGTGGCCAGGCGTGTAAGTGCGGCACCTAGCGACCAGTGAACGTCTCCAAGGCCACGAGAACTCCACGAGTGAGACACAAGGCACCGTAGCGACTAGCAGCTGTCATGGATGTACCTGTTTCTCGAAATACGTAATGATGAAACATAACCAAAGACATATGATATGTTGTGTATCGGCATCGCCGAGTACGATTCGGTCGCCTTTCTAATCTGTTCAAGCTGAGCGCAGTGGAGACACCGCACGTAATATGCAGCGCGCCGCCGAGATGGAACCAGAGGCGGAAGCGAAGCAGCGACCCGCCGCCGTGACGGCCGGGGGAGGGGAGCGTGGGAGCGAGCGGCGTGCGATACTAGCTGCTTACCTCGCTACCATTATTATATTCGCGGTTCCGAAATGCACAAAAAGGCACAACCTGTGGCTCCGGTCTGTTGTAACTATAACAATTGGTAGTTGAGCAATACCCAGAAGAAACCATGCACACCGCGCGCCCAGTGCGAGCGGCCGCCGACCGCGGCCGGGCGTCGCCTGCTCTCGAGAACCCTTGCGCCATCAGAGCCTGCCAGCAATGCCATGTCCTGTTCGGCAGAGCGCCCGGTGCACTCTCCTCACCCTCGTGGGCCGACGACTTACGCGGCACATCCATGCTGGTCGATGATTGTAATGAGCATCCATCTGATCAGAACAAAGGAATCAGCTGGCGCCGTATCGCGCTGTGCCCGCTAGTCGCGCGCCTCTACCGCAACTCTACCGGCGCATGCGCTGTGCTCGCAGTGCTCAGCTGAATCCTTCCCATACATATGTATATCTGTGTACCGACTGCTATCTATGTACCTATACTAACGACTCGTCGTATTGTTGAACATTCCTGAAAGCGTTTAATATCTGTATTCAAAATGCAATTACTTACGAGTCTCATCCGTGTCTGGGTCACAGAAAACAACATGTGTACCAATCAATGTTATATAAAATACATTTGGATTAGTCGAGCTTTACTCCGAATATACATTCAGAGCAAAGCAGTGTATGGTACACGGATCACAGACGCACGAGTGATGCGGCGAGCGCTCCGTTTATTTCTTTTTAATTACGTTAAGGAAAAAAAACGAATTCGGAGAATTGAATGTAGATTATTTTAGCATGTTTTTACGACCAAAAAAAAAAGAGAAATTTGGTGAAATACCTAAGTGTACTTGTTCTGTATTACCAACTGCGACCGTTGAACAGAACTACGGATCGCTCACGAGTAGAGCTAGCGTGCGCCTCCACGCAGCAGCGCGGGTGCGGCACAGCGCGCGCGTGGCGTGCAGCGACGCACAACACTCCGCGAGGCGAGGGCAGGCTCGCCAGATAGCGAAACAAGTAATGCAGCTCCCGATGGCACAAGTGGCATGATACATCTCGGTACAGACACGCGTGTTGTGCATTCTCCAGTTCGGGGCGTCGAGGAGCGACTTCCAATTCCTTTTGCTATATTAGCTGCACCTACTTAGTATCTATTGATGTTTCCTCAAGTCTTAAATCCGGCTTTGCGGGATTAGTTTCGTGGCTAAAAAAACATCACGCACGGGCTCACGCGGCGCGGTGAAATCGCGAGCAAAACTGTAAACCTTAATAGGTACATTCGAATAAGATGTGTCGCGTATGTTAGTGAAACATGGTACTGGGTGTGAACTGCACTGAACTCACACACGCATGTGCGCGTCCCGGACAGCAAGCGTCTAGCCATGATATATCGGTGTGCGAGAGGGATGTTCTCACAAGGAAGCGCTCGCACGCTATAGCGCGGCCTTCTGAGTGCTGCCCTTTGTTTCACATCGCTTCGCGAATAAAGTGTTATAAAGTTGGGAGAGGACAAAGGTTCGAGCTCATGCTAATGAAAACCAATCATGTAATAAGTACTGAGATGATGTCCTTGAGCACGCGCGGCGCGGGCATAGTGCGTGCGCGCCCGGGAGGTGGCGCAGACAGCGCAGCGCTCCGGCTTGCGACGGAACGTATAATGTACATATACGGTAACGACCATTTAGTTAAATATTTTAATGTTCATTAGGGCGACAGAAGGCAGGTAAAGAGCGCGACCACGCTCATTACTCACTGTGACTATCGGAAATGTTAAATGAAATGTAAGCGTTAATGATGAGTGAAGCGAGGCGAGCGAGGCGAGAGGACTGCGACGCGCTGCAACAGACACACAGAACAAACGGCGCGGCAAGACGCGGCGCGGCGCGTGCGAACCGGGGCAATGTCGGCCGCAGCTCGCACAGCGCGTTACATAAAGCCAGGCCGCGGGTCGCGTTACGTCACCCGCCGCTCAGCGCACCACCGCTTACTCCGCGTTATGTCGAACTGGACTCGTAACCCGGTCACCCGCCGACCACCGGCCGTATCACACGTGCGCCACTGACCGGTGGTGGGCAGTCGCGGGGGCGCGGGGGAGAGCGGCGGCCGCACGAGCGGTACGTCTCGTAGTATATGGCAAGCATTAGTAATATGTGCAGCGGGTCGCGTCAGGTCAGCGATGTGCCAACATGTGACCTATTGCGATAGTCGCTGAAATAACATTAGCTCTAGATATGTGCACACGACCGCGCTCGGTTTAGCTCGCCTCTCCTGAGGAGTGCGCCGCTGTGCGTAACGATGTAACAGACAGCGCCGTCACACCCGTCCGAGGAGCCGAGCTTCATCATTATAAGGTATCCGTGATACAGAGAGGTGACGCACCCAATGTCCCGACACCACACATCGCCGCTCATCGACAGTTCTCTAGCAGCGTAGCTTTACGTAAACAACGGGAGTTGGAACTTATTGACAGCGCGTTTGTGCTGCAGTGGGTAGGTGCGGTCGGGGCAGTGGGTGCGTGTGCTAACAGATTAGGTACCTCAATGGGCTGCAGCGCGTCGTCGTCAGCGAGCTGCCGGCGCACGCGCAACGCCCCAGCGGGGGGCGGCGGAGCGGCGGCGGCGGCTACGAGCAGCGCCAGGAGCGCGAGCGGCGTGAGCGTGCGTGTGGCGACCATCGTGCGGGGAGAGAGAGACCAGACTGCCGCACGGCCGCAACGCCGGCGCCCGCCGCTCACCGCCCCACACCACGCGCACGCGCAGCGCGCCGGGTGGGGGTGCGCCCACCGCCGCCGCGACCCGGACGCGCTCATAGGACGCTCTCGCCAGCTCACCACACCTGCAGGAATCATTGACAGCAGTCGGCATATGTTGTACTAATGTACGCTCACGAGCTGTAGTGACCTCCGAGCTCGGCTCAATAATGTCAAACATCCGCGTCCTGCAGCACCTAAACTGAACTATGACGTGCCAGCCGTCCCCGCGCTTGGAGCCAACTGCTACTGATACCGCTGAAGTACTCGTACTCGTTTCATTTGAAACGTTTTTAAACGCACCTACTTACGTTGAATCTGAGTTTGGATCAATGAAACAAGTAATTTGCTCATTGTATGTGAGATCTTATGACATTGATGGATATCGAGGCAGGTAATGTAAACGCTGTTGTAACGCGCTCACGTCACGCACTTGCAGAGACGAGTCAAGGCGCGCGTTGATGTCTTTTGTACGAAGCATATAGTTTGCGCACGCTACGCACTTGCACGTTACTTTTGATGGTATAACTAGCATTGTAGATGATGATTGTGATGGTGAGCTGTGGCTCACCTCTGCAGTCCGTGGGCAGGCGCTCGGCGGCCGGGGCTGGCCCCGCGACCTCTGTTGTCACCACAATATAAATCATACGCCATCCAAACGTTAAGAGCAGGCACTTGTCGATGTGTTGCCACATCTGACAACTACTTTATTCAATATACTTTTTTTAGTGTGAACATTAGAGTGCAACGCTTTGTTTTGTTTGGTTCGCGCATGTGAGCCGCTAGGGCGCGCTGGTGTCGCAACTCGTCCTCCGCGCAAATGTGTGCATTAGAGAGATATGTAACGCATACATTATAGGAGTGAAGTGCTAATTACATGCGGCGCAAGGTCGCTCCACTTCGCTTGCAACGTAAAGCGCAAGGAGACGTCCTTTCTAAGCGGCGAGTGTAGCGAGTGCGGCGAGTAGGGCGAATGGGGCGAGTGGGGCGAATGGGGCAAGCGGGGCGAGTGGGCCGACAGATACGTAGTGCACAAAACATGTTTTGGCACGAAAACATCGGCTAATTTGTTATTAAAGGCAGATATTAAGAATCCACGATTGAATATAAAAAATGGCTCCTCAGCCCGTACATACAACGACAAAACAGTTTTTATTTGAACAAGCTTTGGCTGTTGGGTTCGGAGATACTGTGACGTCGGTCGGGGAGCTGGCCGCGTCCGAGTGGCCGCCGTGCCGTCTCGCAGTCGGGTCGCGCGGTTACCTTATGAGGAAGCCGGTCAGGCACTAGATAACGATTATGCCTCTATTTAGTCCATAAGTAAATGCACAAATATTGCCAGTTTTGAGCTAACATGTATAAAAATGTGTTGCGAACTTCCTCCTTTTTGAAGTCGATTTAAATAAACATACATAATGGCAGAGACGGTAGTGTGGGACGCGACGACACTTTCGATACCGTAACGCGAATGACAAGGCAGCCACCGCTACTGCACTGCGCGCTACAGCACTGCGCGCTACTGCACTGCGCGCTACTGCACAGCACGTTACAGTTTGTGCTACTGCACGAGTTGTCTGTGGAGAATAACGAGCACATGTCAAAGGCGAAGTCAAATCGTTTGTTTCAATTAGATCATCAATCGTTAAGGCGACGGAGGCGCGCACGCACTAGACGATCAAGGTGCACTAATAATATTCTGGCAAACAAGATTTTGTTACCTACTTAATTTCTCAGATATTGTTCAGTTTTAACGATGAATTCGCAGATATTGTTCAAAATAACGTTGCTTTATGTCGATGGTCACCCCGGCACCGGTCGCGCTAGCCATTACTTGTGATGAGTTCACTGGCTTGAGTCAATTATACCCTTTGGGTTTTAATTACGCAATAATGTATTCAAATGTCTTGTTGCACGCGTTTCGGGCTAAACCGTGGCGTAAATAACTCTCAAAGTTTTATGATGTCCGCCGCTACTGCCGCGGACATGAGTAGAGACAGCAGCACAACCATTTCTCAGATTATTCAAAGTGAGCACATCTTTTCGTTGATCGAGTAGGAGCGTGCGGTGCGTGCGACACGCCTCGCGCCTGCGTGGCCGCGCCTCGGTGCGTGACCTGCTCTCGAGCGTCTGCAACTGGTGTCGTACAGAGAAGAATTACTGATTGGATGTTACAAAACTATGCTTCCTATCGAATTGTCATCCGTGATGGTTGATTAATTATGGTGAGTGCGCGCCACATCACCTAACAGCCGCGTGTGCTGCCGGATGTGTGCGATTGCGGCGCCACATCACCTAAGAGCCGCGTGTGCTGGCAGATGTGTGGAAGTGTGGCGCCACATCACCAGGCACGTGTAACGACGGTCAACAGTGCCGATGGCGCATGCGCACAGCGGTACTGCACGCGGTCATGCGCAGCGGCAGTTGTTATTTTCCACTGCAAGGCGGCGCGCGAGGCACCAGCATCAGTTATTACCGCAGCTTATCACATCAATTACGTAGTCATTATCGCATTACCAGCTCCGCAGTGTACACAACTATTCGCTTGTGCAAGGACGCTTTAAACATTGCTTTGTTTACTTTACTCGTATACCTAGGTTATATTTAGTTCTCTGTAATTAGGTCGCTGTCATCGCTGTGAGGGGCCGAGCATATCATGTAGCAGGAACCACGATAACCTTAGGTGGAGGGGTCGTAAAGCAACAGTGCACTTGTGACCCCGCCGTCGATACCGACCGCGCTCGAGTCAGATCGATTTGTATCGAAGTGCCCTCTCTGTTAGATAATGTGTTACAATGGCGACGCGAAAGGTTGAGGAAACCGGCCCATTCCTACGACTTACTTATTCCAAAAAGATTGTTTACGCAATCTTCGCCCCACATTAGCTAATTGAACCCGGTAATAATAATCCAATGTGCTGGACATTGCAGCAACACCGAGTCATGACACGTCATCCTTACTTCGCGGTAGTGATTTGAACTCGTTACGTAAGCACCAGCTAATCCTAACTAGGTACGTGTCTAATACCATTCATATAAATAAGAAAGTTTGGTGGTTGTGACACGCTGCCGCAGCAAAGGTATATCACAATAGCCAGCGCAGGAGGCGCAGTGGACGAGAGCGACACCGCTACGCTCCTCCGAAAGTCTTGTCGCAAGTCGTCCACCGAGGGCCCAGGATTGCCACAAACACGTGGAATTATTGGAACTCTGTTTAATGGAGATAATGACAGGAGGACACCCACACAATACACACATGATTTGCAGAGCATCACGTTGGAGTCAACGGTACTCGGCAACAAGCTACTCTTCTCTGCGACACGTGAGTAGCTCAAACTAGAGTGGAGTGTAAGTGTTTAAAGCACCTGAACAACTGCATCGTATACATATATCTCCTCTGGTATATCTCGATCTCGTTGGTAGCATAGGGATGACACACCACCAACATCCAAACAGTAAGTCCGGGCTGTTACTAGTTATAGTAAGTAACTCCTAATAGAAAAACCTAGTCATACTTTTGGTGCGACCCCTAGATCGGGCCAAAAGTGTGGGCTACTGGTGCTCGTTTCTTTTTATGCCATTGTATGGCAATCAAGCCAACGACAGCCCTCGCTCAGCAGCGGCGCGTGTGAGCACGATACTAGCAGGCTGATATAGACATATAAATTTACCAATGGTCGGTGGGGAGGCCAGCGAGATGTGAGTGTGACCAGCGTGCGGCGTGTCGCGACACGCCCGTCCTCCTCGAGACATGCTCCCACTCGCCCTGACGCCGCCACAGTGACGTGGGACGCACCTATCGATAATTTGTAACTTACTGCTAGGATTAGGAACCATGTACCGGCCGCCACATACACGCCGGCGGCGGCGACGACTGCCGCCACGGACACCAGTGTATGTATGTTCATGTGTTTGCAAATATCTCCAACACTGTAGGTTGTATATTAACAATTGGGGTATCGTTGGAATTCCTTAATGATGTTCCGCTGGTTAATAGGGTAAATATGACGTCACAGAAACTTGCGACTTACAGAAATCATAACATCGTAATCAAATCGTAATCAAAAAATGTTTAATTAAAGTCACATTATGATTGGTGTACGTATCGCAAAGTACCAAGTCAAAAATAAAACATGATTGTCTGATGTGTACGTGTATTATGATCCATTGCTTTAGTTTTGTAATTATTCTTTTAGAAGTGATGTCGCTACCGTCAGCAGCGCGTTAGCAAACTTACTAATTAAAAATGACTAGTGCGGCTCCGTGGTTTCGAAAGCGAGCAAGTGCCAATGTCATTTTTAATTCATAAAAAGGTACTTTTTAAGTTTATCTTTTTAAGCTTATCCTTCACTGATATTAGTGATGACTGACATCTGTGAAGGAAATCATCGTTGGAGAACTAAGTCTGAAATCCGTTTCGAGCAAGCGCGGTGGCTCTACCCTTCTGTGCATGAGAAGAGCAATAACAGCCGGTATTATTATATGCACCCGAACGCGGAGCGTCTTTAATTAATTAATTTTACTAGAAATAGGAACAAATTAGATCAACCAAGTTTCAGATTGTCTAAAGTACACACTTCTTTTATGGGGTACTCTGTAAAATGTTATAATAAAATACCGCTCGATATTCTCGAACTAAATGAGAGAAAATTTAAAACTTGCATCAAACGCACACTATGTAGTCAAGCATATTATAAGTTAGAAGACTATATTAATGACAAGAATGCTTGGCTTAACCTATTGACCGCCGCAGTCATGTATAGATGACAAACCAAAATGTGCCTAGCACGCCACGGTCACGATCACATGACAAATTTTTAAATGTAAATAAAACTCGTAAAACAACATCGACATCATTCCGAACTCACTACTATTTTGTAGGTGTTAAAGGATGAATTCGTAGCTTGGCGCTGAGGGCACGTTTTTGCTTTTTTGACACGGCGGTCAAAAGGTTAATGCTGGTCCTGCTCCATAGTCACTCGGGTTCACAAATTAATACTTACATATGTATATTAATACAGGGGGATGTTTCTTGCCACCTTTTTATTTGTATTCTCATTGACCTTAATAACGTGTACCGTTATTATTATTTCTATTTTTTTTACATACTACAGGTCATCTGTCGAATAGATTCACTTAAAACCTTAGTTTTATATAATCTATCATCATTTATTTCAATTTTGTAAATGTGAGTACCATGGAGCCATTTATTTATTTTATTATTATGTGTTGGACACTACGAGCATGGTGGTTGAGGGCTTTGTCATGCTCACTTAAATGTCTCGCTGATGGTGGCGCGTGTGTCGGATCATTTGGTTCCCTTCATGATGGTTGAGCTAAGTGGTGCTGATCCTCGCGTCATGTTCGTGAACGGGCGCTTTCAGTGGGATTGGTCATCTCTATACTGCCATGGCTTACATCTTTAGTACTATTATTATCATGTATTTTTTTTTAATTGTTTTATATTTAACTTCATTGTGTTCACATGTAGAAGCAACAAGAATATTGTAACCGAGATTCTGTAAAAACCAATTTGAAAAGAGTGTCCATGGAGTTTCTTGCTCGTTATTCTCCATAGAGACCTACGTTTTGGAACGAGCAACTAGCTTCAACTTTTTGTATGAGTAACTTCTTGACAATTCAAAAGTGCCTGTAAATGGTCTAATTGAAATAAATGTTTTGACTTTGACTTTGACTTTGACTCTCTGACCCGGGACAGGCGCACACATTTACCAGGAAAATGACTACTAACCATTATGACACCGACTTGAGCTTAATTCGATGGAAAATATATATCAAACGAAAAGCAATATTGCAACTAATTAAATACTTGTCATTTCGGGAAAACTAGATATATTACAAGACTCATCTGTAGTACAAGTAGAGATAGTACGCCCCGTTAGTAGACTTTCGAGCGTGAAATTCTGGGTTCGATTCCCAGGTTGAGCAAAAAGTGTTATTGGGTTTTTCTATTAGGAATTTCCCAGTAGCAGCCCGCAATTTGGAAATTAGTTGTGTGATATCCCCGTAACTCGGAAAGCATTGGACAGCCTTTGGTCCTACGAATGATCTCTCCTCAGTCTTGAGGGATTACCGTCGCAACAACTGACCATGAAAGATAAGAGAGTGGACCTGAGTTTGCGCACACACTTGTGCACTATGTGTGTTCTTGGCTAGTTAGCACCACTCAGTACTGGTCCTGGCCGTGCGTGCGTGCGTGCGGCGTGTGCGTGTCGGTCACTGTAAGAATAACACGTCTGTGTGTTGTTGTGTGTAAACTGACAGCTCAACCTGACCAAGTCATTCAAACAAGTTAGTTGTTCATTCATGTCAATGTCTCCTGTATCCCTTTCAATCAATGTAAATCGCATTTTAAACATTGACGCTCCTTTGCTTAAACCAGATCATTGGAACATTGACAATGAATGATTAATTTTAAACAATTTTATCGAAACGTTAGGACATGCGACCGTACGGCTCCCGGGCTGACCGCTGCGGCATGTTTGCGGAGGGTGCAGCAGACTGCGCGGCAGGCGTCTGCGGCGACGAGAGAGCAGCAGCCAACTACAAGCGTGCACTAGGGCGCGGTGTCACAAGCCGCGACCCTCGCGCCACAGCTCCGTGTCGGTGGAGCGCGCCGAGGTTTCGTTCCAGTTATCTATTTAGTGAAACATTTCACAAGTGCAGCGGTCAGCGCTACCTTGCCGCGGGTCACGCATTAGCCACGCGCGCCGCGACCTGCGACCCGCGACCGACATGTCCGACAATCCGAAATAATACTTATTCTCGTATAGAGTGGTATACTGCGAGCCTCTCGCGCGGCAGCCGGCTAGCGCAAACAACTGTTATCCTCATAGTTGAACCGTCTGCGGGTGTGACGTAACACTCACGCGAAGCTAGTGTGCTGGAATTATACGAGCCGACCACTTGCAATCGAGGGCAGCATTCCGGACGCGGCCGCGCGAACTCTGACGTGGTAGCGCGACAGCGTCCCGGTGGCCCAACAGGCGCCGGAGCACCGCGTGCGCGTGTACATAGTCATTAGCTCGTAACGAATGCATTGGAGTCACGACCGCCGCGAGCCGAGCGCTGCGCATGCGATCCCGCACTACTGCTGTGCATAATATGTGCTTTCTGACACAGCGAGCCGCTAACATTTACAGTCAGTCCTTGTGACATAATTAATATTTGTCTGGCGTGTTGAGACGCGTCAGTGTGGTGCAGGGCATATCGGACTAGCGCCAGCGACACACGCGGAGGGTCGTCCTGTGCGGATGCGAGGCGTGCGGCGCGCGGTCAAGGCGCGCGCGGCGGTTGCGCCACCGGCCGCGGCCGCGAGGACAGCGCGACAACCTGTTTACTATGAATTAGGTTAACTTATAGAGATATGTAGGTGCCGCGGGCGGCCTACAGAGGTCGCATGCTTTTACATCAAATCATGCAAATATGCACGCTTCTATTGAGCTTCAATGATTTTCACATTGAGCTGTAAAAAGTCAGATCTGCTCGGGCCGGAGGTGTTTGCGTTCACATTCGTTACCAACATTCAAATGATGGTTTAGGTAACGTTGTTGTTTGGGAGCACCGCAGTAGTTGCAAAATGTAATGGAATATATCATATTAAGTAATCGCGGTTACCGCTCGCTCACGGTTGCGGTCACTGCGCGACTATCGCCACGCACTCCGCAGCGCTCGCTAGACTCGGAACGAGGAACGGAGTAAGTTGGCCTCACTTGAACTGCGACATCAGGGCGCATCCAATGTGCGCCGCTGCCCACGGCGGCGAGACGGTGACGTACTTACTATACCAAACTAATATCCACACTCATATTAGAAATAAATCCGAAAGTAACTCAATCTGTCCGTCTGTTTATTACCTCATCTCGTCGAAACCACTGAACCGTTACTAATGAAAGACAAAGAGGTGCTGCTTCGATTTTTTTGCACGGATCTTGAAAGTGTCTGCGAAAGCAGCCGACCAATCCGGACAGCGGGATTCTGAGCTGGCCGATAATTATAACTTCAGGGAGAGTATATGACCTTTGTTGTTCGACAGACAAAAACAAATCTAAAGGATATCTTCTATACTTATAATAAATCTGTAGAGAGGGCAATTCTGTACATGAAATATATTTCCAAAATAACTATCAGGGGGTGATTACGGATCGATACTGATGCCAAAAATGCAATCAGTAAAATTTTTGTCTGTCTGTCTGTCTGTCTGTCTGTCTGTCTGTATAACCGCTATAGAAACAAAAACTACTCGACGGATGTTAACGAAACTTGGTGCAATTATTTTTCATACTCCTGAGGTGGTTATAGTATACTTTTCATCACGCTACAATCAATAGGAGCAGAGCAGTGAAGGGAAATGTTGGGAAAACGGGAGAAGTTACTCCATTTTTTAAGCTTCCGTCGCGTGTGCAACCTTAATGGTTAAAGCTACACAGAAATCATGTATGGCGGAAATGTTCTCCTTAAAATTATATAAAAAATATTCCACGACAGCATATGTCTATCTTTTATGGTTGACTCACATTATCACGTGTAACTCCCGATAGCCTAGCAGTTCGAAGCTTTCTGATTATATTTGTCTACTCTTACTACAAGCTGACGGAGTCGCGGGCACAGCTATCAACAATAATATTGTGCGGTTCCGTATTGCGATATTTTTCAACAGTATTGTAGATTGACATATTATATTTCCCTACTAAAATATGAAAGTTAATCTATCTGTTACATCAAAACCACTGAATCGTGAGGTAGGACATAGGCTACTTTTTTTTACGAGAAACGACGGAAACGCGGATGAAGTTGCGGGCAACAGCTAGTGTTCCATAATATTAATTAACCGTAAACTGAGGAAACTAAGCCAAGGCGCGCCCGAGCAGACGCCGGAGGGGGGCGGAGGGACGTAGAGTCGGTGAAACCGAGACAAAGAATGACGATGTCACGACATTAAGTGTATTATTATCTGCGACGAGCACAAAGCTAAGCATAGCGTAACGCCGACTCGATAATGAGAGCGAGGGAGCAGGCCCCGGCGCCGCGCCGCGCAAGCGTCCTGCCCGGCGCTACTGTCACAGTTGTTAGTCAGTAATAACAGCTTTTCTCTTTAGCTTTGAATAACGAGTTGCACTTGATGACAACACACGTGTGCATGTAACATGTCTCGCACATTCACCACTAGCACACAGCCACAAATGAAAGGAGCCCGTGCGGCTGTGCACTGCGCCGGCTCGGGGGCGCTGTCGGACAGGCATGAGACACGGGGGTGTCCCACCACCAACTTTCAAACTCCTACTAAGAAATTCTGAATGGAAAAACCTAGTAACACTTTTTGTCAGACCTGGGAATCGAACCCAGGACCCCACGCTGTACAGTCACGCTTGCGGCCACGAAGCCAACGGGGCAGTCGGTAAAGAACGCGTAATAAAAGTCGGGGACAAAAGCTTATCGCTATGTGACTTTACAGCAATGTTAATTGATGTGACATATGACACGCGGCGCAAATGTCGCGCCGGGACCTTCGGCGGCGCTCGCGGGCGTTGCGTGCGCGAGCGACCCGCGACCCGCGACCTGCGACCCGCCGCCTCCGCCGCGCTCGCCGTGTTCATTACATTCGCTAATTATTGCGTAGTCTCAGCAAATGATTAACGATGACTTATCTTAGACGGGGTCGAATATACAAAGTTACAAAGGGTCATAAAATTACAATATTTTATTAAGCAAGTGAGCGGCCGCACGCTTGCGACACTGAACAGAACCTCCGCTCACGAGCAACACTGCTGTGCGCCGGGAGCAGCGCCTGCCGACCGACGCCGCTGAGGGGAGGAAACCAACAGCTAATGAAACATCGTACTTGTTAAACGTAGGCAGAAATTTACAATACGCGCACAATTAATTATTAATTATTATAAATTGGATAGTTATGTATAAGCCCCAAGTAGTAAGGGGTGAGCCTATTGCCGTGGGTACAAATTGCCACTTTGATCGACCCGGAGATGGACGAAGGAGCCATCTTCGGCAACGCACTGGCGAGCACACACACATGTTTGAATGTCCGGGTCGTTACCGTTACAGGCGCACTTGGCGAGCGAAACGCGCGCATGACAGACGACGCACAATAGTTGCGCTTGTATAGCAGTCGGTGGGCCCCTGGACACATAAAGCTGATAAGTTGCGCAACCACCGCCAAGGAGCCTTTTGAAAACTAGATTATTAGTTTATAATAGCCCACGTAAGTTCATCGTGACGCAAGAATTGACTAATAATTCCTACTAATACCTACATGGTACACTAGACGCACAAAAAAGGCTCCACTCTAAACAGACCCAGTTACTAGCGTTACGTCACTGTCGCGCGTGTGTGCATCGGAAGCTCCGCGCGGCGCTAGCGAGCAGAGGACGTGCGGTCTGTTGGAGGAAGTACTCCAAGAAGGTGCTCGAATATCATGCGGCCGCCGAGCATGCACTGCAGCGCCGTGAAATACCAGAACCCTCTTAAAAAGAAGAAGAGTGCAGTGTACAGTGTGCTGACTGTACAACACATACTAGCATGCGAGACACGAGTCAGTGGGGAGCCAGGGTTATGAATGGAGAGGCGAGCGGTCACATGACGCGCGAGGGAGCCGCCGCTGTGTGCCCCTCGCCTTGATTCTGGATGAAGCGCCTGCTGTTTAATAAGATAATTGGGGTTTTTCAAAAAGTTCGTGCTCGTCATTCATACCTGCGAGGCAATCTCTTACTTACACCCGAGTTGTGTTGATAGCGGCCGCGTACTGTACGGCTTGATACAAAATCATTCCAAGTACTTACTTGGAATGATTTTGTATCAAGTCGTTGACATGTATTTCAAAACGGGGTTTCGAATCGCGCAATCGCGGGTGAACAATATTTGTGACTACGATTGAACGCTGACGAGAATGTTATATCCGTAGCTTGAGCGGGGCGGGATTGAACTTGCTAGTGCGACATGCTGCCTAGACGCGATTCGGAAGTGTCATTCCCCTTCAGATCATTTACGAAACAGAACGAATTGGATGAAGTCATGCAAGACGCGGTATTGTTGTAGGTTATGATGGTGACGTCGACCAATAGCCCGACGGCAGCGAGTGCACGCGACATGGAGCCACGGATTACACACTTGAAGTACCAAAGCTCTGTCTGCAGGAGACGCGGACGGGAAAAACCACAAGCCACCGCGGAAAACTTACAGCGGTGTCCGGTGAGAGGCTGCGCGCGCGCGGGGCGACGGTGGGGGGCGCGGGCTGGCGCGGCGCCGGCGCCGGCCGCTTCGGCACTCGGTCGTGCGCGCCCGCTCCGATCGCTCGTGTCCCCGGACCTCCCGCGCCAGCAGTGCAGCTCCCGTACGTGTCCGCCGCCTCGCCGCCGCTCGGTAACGTACCCGCACACACACACTTACACTCCGCACGGCACGCGCGCTTGCATAAGCGCGATGTTTCCGCCTCACTACCCGTTATGAAACCTAAAGTGAGCTACACGGTGCACCGGCACCGGCCAGGGCGGCTACCGCTCCTGAAGCCAGCAGCTCGGCAGCTGAGCGTAGAGCAATTGAAGTCCATTGCCTCACCGGCGCGGCGTAACCTCGCCGCCCGACATTGGGCGCGTTTCGACACTCAATATCGATCTATCGCACGATTGAAACCGATTTCGATAACATTGAGCCAAATCGCTACTACATTGTCTACTGTGCTACCTTTTCGATAATTAATGAAGTTAATAGACAGAGGAGCGTTGTGGTCGTGCCGTCAGCTGATGTAAACAAACACGGCGGTGTGGAGCGCGTCGCTCACGTGCAGGCGGCCGCGCATCACTCGTGCGAAAGGCTTCCTCGTACACAAGTGGGTCGCTTGACCATTACGTAACGGACGGCCGAGCGCTCCAATCATTTCATGTCATCTTATCTAACATTCTATATTTTGTTTTGGAAAGAGTGCGTTTGGGCTCGGTAGGAAAGTTACGTGACCGCCGCGGTCAAGGTCATCTGAGCGACCCCAGCCCATCCCCGCCCCCGACCGCTTCACCCCTCGCGACAAAACAGAAACCTACGACAGCGAAATAAGATAGCGAAACAACTTTTTGTTAACTGAATTAAGATCATTTGCTGACCATACGGCTCCGCGGGGACTGCTATCATTGGATGAATGATAGCAGTCCCCGCGGAGCCGTGTGCCGCACTCAGGGCGCGCTGCACGGGGGACGGTGTCACTCGTCGTCCGCGTACACGTCTGTGTTGCTTTTCGTCCCACACGATTGTCAGCTACGTTTGCATTCTTGCAGTGTATCTATTGGCTCGTGTCCCCAGTGTTCAGTGCATGCTGCTCTCTTCATCTTGCCGGACGTTGCAGATTTATATGTTGAAACTTATCATTAACATTTGGCGTGTGTCAGCTTTGAGTAAATGGTCCCAAGACAGTGTAATGGATTAGTTCCGCTTTCGGTTGCACTTGAGACCACTCGAGAAATACGTTGGAGCAATGGCCCGGAGGTCACCAGGCCGGCGCGCGTGCTGTGCTTGCAGCACCGACGCTGTCCACTGATTCTCTGTATTTCAATCTAAGCCTGTATGGACTTTCGTCTCGACCTTCCACGGTGAGTTTGCATTGATCCTGCGCTACGATTTATGATTTGACTTTAACAAGTAGATCTTTGTATAGTGAAAGTGAACGCCAGGGACAGTACACTACACAACGTCTTGAGCAACCGCTATGAAAAACAAGAATGTTATGAAGTTATCACAACAAGTGATGTGAATGAAAGAAACAACAACCGTAAATGTACACAAAAGGGGTTCAAAGTTGTCTGGTACGTGCGTTCCCCTGGTCCCCGTAGGCTGCTAGATGTCATTCGTGTTTATCTAGTGTAAGAAGCTAGTTAGAAAGGGAGGAATTCAAACTTGCGAGGCCGGGCCCCCTGCCCCAGCTGGCCCCGGACCCCACGTGCCGCGACACGGGTGTGTCCCACGCGCTTCGCACGTATGCGCCCTCTGAACCGTTGCCCAACTGGTACAATTGCCATACGCTACAGAGCGCAATTACGTTCCATGTCAAGTGACGGCGTGTTGTCGTGTGCCGTATGTCGTATGATCGTTACCTATTTCATTAGTGCTCACGATCAACCTCATTCACGTCTTTCCTGAATTACAACAGGTACTTCTGACTAAGCGCTACATTCCCTCTATTTATTTGGTTTCGTCATCATGAGCCCATTGCAGCTTTCCACGTAAATGCTTAGTTTATTATTGAAGCTTACTCGAGCCATCATAAAGCCGGTGTGTATGCATTCCACCTACATTGCTACATAGCGCTGATAGTAACATAGAGCTAATATGACTCCAGGGAACGTGTTTATGGTTGGTGTACACGTTTTGTGGTAACGCACATTGTAACGCAGCACATACTGCTTACGAGTTCAAAATCTGTGCCGGTGTCGGGATTTGGGGGGGGGGGCTGGGTTGGTATCTAACGTTCACTTAGAAAATGTAAAATAACGTAAAAACTGGAACTGCGCTCTGCACTATCTCGGTGACACTGATGATACCCAACCACGGTTCCGTACAAAATAACTTTCGGACTCGCCAAGTGTCTATTTATATCTATAATTTGAGCCATTGGTCCGCCGCCAAGCGATAAATAACTTTTTATTCGCTCTTCGTATCGCAACTAAAGACATAAACGCACACGAGCCAAACAAAATGAAAACGTGTCAATACTGTGAACAACAACACTTCGACCCCGCGCGATGTTACCCCGCGCGATGTTACCCCCGCGGCTGTAATACTGAACTCGCGCATGAGTCGGTAGGTTGTCGAGAATGTAGAATACATGTATGACACTGACAAAAGACGTCGAGTATTTATATCGACGAGATAACTCGCTGTTAGTGGCGACTGCACACAAGCAGGAGTCGGAAGACTGTCGGCTGCCGGTGAGTAGGCTGCTAGGTGTGCAGGAGTACGTCACCGCAGGCAGCACTGACGCGCTCGCTCGCGGGCAGTCTGTTGTCATTGTCGTTATGTATTAATCGAACAAACGAAGTGGAAACGAGAACAAGGATGTCGAGCGCGGCGCGCTGGCGGCGGAGGTCGCGTCTCTCGCCGGCAGCGTTACGTCACGGGCACGCGCTCACCCGCCGCGTCTATTGGCGCGTCCATCATGAGTTAGTAAATTGGACTCCGCCAGAGTTAGCTTCACTTGCCGTTCCCGAGGTGCCAGAACTAGTCTTTTTGTTATGGCTGAAATGTATTTAGCTATAGGAGAGAAGTGCGCGTGTCCCAACGGAGCTCATTCTACTCACTTTTAGGAACGATCGCAATCTAATCTCAGTCTCAATCTGTCAAAAATGCTTCTAATTTACCTTCATGTTGTATAGTTGATTGTCGCTGACATGGGATTGCGACTACACTTTGAACGCTTTTACGGTTTCAAATATTTCATACAGGATACTGCTATAACTCAACTGTTACAATACTCACAACACGTAGTGCGGCGACTCCGGTCAATATGTCGCTGATGAAACCTTTTGGTGGAGGGGCCCACTTTCTGGAAGGAAGAGTTACAAGAGAACGCTTTAACTACGACAACATTCATGAACATTATCAATGAACGTTCATAGCTCACGTTTGTACCCTGTGAGGTGGCTGGCCTGCTGGCCGCCATAGCGCAGCATTGCATCGGCAACAGGCCACCGCCACAACAAGCGAACATTGCCAAGCAGCCACAGTGACTGCGCCTAGTGGAACTGTTTCGCGGGGAAAACCTTTGTACAGTGTGCATAGTGTAACGTAAGCCACTCTTCGACGTAACTACGTCTCGGTGTCGCGTGTGTGTGGCTGTTGTATTGCGCATTGTATTCATGGAACGATGCCAATCTGTAAGCAGCCGGGCTCAAGATACGAAAGCAGAAAACGCAGCGGAAGCACACCGACACGTGACGCGCCAGCAGCGGAGCCGCAGCTTGTGAATGAGGACGACACGCCACCCGCAGCTGCCGCCGAGCTGCGGGAGGCGCTTGAGTCTCACCTCAATGTCGAACGTGGACAACGAGTTCCGCAGTCTGATTGTTTCATCCAGGGACGCTGTCCCACTGTGCTGATATGAACACGCATCCTACCGGCGCCGCGCCCTGCAGGCCCTGTGGAAATCCTTGCCTAACATACAAAGGCATTGCTGAGCTTATGTTTGAAACCTGACTGAATGAAGAACCGTGCCCTTGTGACCTTGTCACAGTGCACTCGTCACGCTTGTGCAGACCGAGCACCGCTAGCGCGTCTGCGGCGCGCATGTGTGCGTGCGTCGTGACCTTGGAGTGAGATGCGAAGTGCACGCGTGTACTGAACAATTTACTCACAGAAGTTCCAGATCGTACGAAGCAGAATAACAGGCTTTTAAAAACACACAAGAAGAGAGAAGGAGTTCAATGAAGCGCCGGCGAGCACCTGCAGCTAGCGAGCTGTTGCACCTATTGGATGGTCTCCGCCGCAGGGGCGCTGTCCGTCGCCCCGCGCCGCCGCGTCGCGTCGCCGTGGGTGGGCCTTCTGCGCGCTGCTATTGTCTACTACCTGCCGCCATGTACCTACGTCTCTCGCTCGCTGAGCGCATGCGCGACGACCCCGGCCGTCCTTGAACTTGCGCATCTCGCGTTATTGTCGTGTACCGTGTGACATGACATACCTCCCCTCCCCCCGGACCCGCGCGCCGCACAGCGCACCGGTGACGTGCGCTCGTATGTGCTGAACACTCGAACATTAACACATGGAACAATGTCGCAGAATATTTACTTTGATTTCAATTTGGAATTAGTCACGCTGTTCGGATCCAAGATGCACATTCAAACTATCTGAATAGGCATCCATTATCAGTTATTATCTTAATGAACCGCATCGACGATAATGTCGCCACTTTGTTGACCAACGAGAACAAATCGATCGATCGATCAATCTTGCGACTGTCATACGGATAATGTTCAATAGTCCACGGTGCATGACGCAACGCGCGGCACACTTGTTGCGCAACATGCCGTGGGAACCTACCGGGAACATGCTCAACGTGTCTATAGTAATGCGGCTAGTGAGTTAGTAATGTCATTAGCGCGAATAATTGTTTGTGATCTGAGCCGAGTGTACGGCGAGTACGCCACCCGCCACTGTTGCGACACACTCGTAGCGTGCACGTGAAAGCAACATGCCGCCAGTCTGGAGGTTAGTACCTCGTGCGACACTCACCGCCACCGCAAGCAGCTGGAACACAGGAAATACACGCTCCTCCGCTTCGAACGTTGGGAGAGAGTTAACGATAACTTGTACAGGTGGGAGCCCCACCTACACTTTAATGTTGAAGTTGCGTCAGTTCACCCGAACGCATGCTGAACCATCGCAAGTGATACTCGTAGTAAAACAGAGTGACGGCGCTATCTCGTCGGAACACATGATCGATGAGCTGCCCGAGCTCCGCGTTGCACCATCCCGGCAATGGAGCCACATCAGCAGTTACATAAAGTGGAACTCGATATGTAATCAATAGTGCGCTCTCAATGGAAGTGGGAGGGCGCGTTGCGTAACACGTCGCGGCGACACGAGCGGCGTCGGGGTGCCGCCGCCACTGCGCGCCCGACCCCCTGCCGAAGGGCTGCGAGGCCAGAGACGCGCGTAGCGTGCGCCGCGGCGCGTCCCGTGTTTACTTTCACGCTCTGCTAACTGCTTAACATTCGCGCAACGCAGACAGTATGAACGCGTGACGCCGCGCTAACTGGCCGAGCAAACAGCGCACACTAATGAGGAAATCGCACTTTGAACTTTATAATGGCTTCGGAATACGGAATAAAGTATTTGCACTTAATGAAAAGTGTTATCGTGTTATGACATATAAAATGTAATTATGCGAAACTCGTAATGCATTGTACAGACTATGCTGACTTCCTCGTTGTAATAAAATAACAGTGGTCGGTCCGCAGCACACTACGTGGCGCGCTGCCGCCCCCGAGCCACATCACACAACACAACTGTACGACATTGTCGACAGGTCACAACTACTGCTAAAGGAGACAATAACACTCATTTGGTTCAAGGCTGACCATTAATGTATTGCACTCATTCTCCAATTATTGCGCAAACTTTAACTCAACAAATGGCCAACGATTATTTTTTCTTTCCAAAATCAAATGAAATAATTTTCGATAAGAATTTGTTACAGCTCAGTTGAACTGATTGATGACCTCCGACCGTTCTGATGATTCAAAGCAATCGATTTCTTCCACCGGCATTTTAGGCATTGTGTGATAGTGTAGAGCATTGTGCCGAAGGGGCCAGGGGGTCGAGGGGGTCGCGCGCTGACGATTACTGGCGGACTTCAATATGTACTCTTCTAGCCACTCTACTCATTTAAGTCTAATTATTTTACAAGTTTATTTTTTGTTTACCAGTACTACACATAATTAACGCATAACAATGCGGGATCTGGATTCAGTCGCCGATTCTGAACAATATAGTTTGAGGAAGTGCGCGTGTCATGCTATTACATGTATTTACGTAAGTAATCTCCGGTGCAGGCGTCACCGCGCAGGAAGGCGCGCCGCCGCGACCGTGACGATAGCGCGCTCTCGGCACACGACGGGTGCGCGCCATCAGCACCTGGTGACATTGAGCTTACTCAGCGGATCGATAAAGCATAACGAACTGCCGACACCCCCCTCCGTGGCCCGCCCTCAGACCGCAGCCGTCTCGACCGGATCTAGGCACAAGTTGCGAAATTAAGCGCAATGATATTATCTGCGAGAGCCGCGCGACCGGCGCGCCTCGCGGCCGTCCCCGCGCCGCCAACAAGGCGCGCTCGTTATATCACCGCCGCCCGCCGACTGTTGTTTTGCTCCCTATTATTCAACCAGTTAACACTCATACAAACTGCTTTTACATCTTTCACTAAATCCAAATTCAATAGCGGAAGCCCAGCAGACCGCCTGTGAGCACTTTTACAAAGCGATGATGTCAATAAACAATGAGTCACGTAATTTCAATAATAACGGTTAATGGCAAACCAACAGCCTCGGTAGCCTAGTGGTCCTAAGCGCGACTGCTACGCTAGAGGTCTTGGGTTCAATTCCCAGGTCGAGCAAAAAGTGTTAGTGGGTTTTTCTATGAAATTCTCAGTAGCAGCTCGGAGTTAGGATTTGTGCCGGTTAATAGCAATAGGCTCGCCCCTTATTACATGGGACCTCAATATACCGGCGAACTGTGGGTGTGCGGCACACTCCACATTGCAGCAGTAGCAGTGTGCGGCACACTCCACATTGCAGCAGTAGCAGTGTACGGCACACCATGAGGTGTCGACAGGGCCGCTGCTGGACGGCGGCCGCTCTCCGCGTCGCACTCACAAGTAGCGCTCGTCATCGTGACACAGATAAATAATTAATGAAGTACTTTACCTCAGAGGCCACGGTTTCGTAGACAATTTGGCAATCTGGAAATTACGTTTATGAAATGATTTTTAAACATTTTCATTGAAATGTACATTTTATTTAACTTTATTGGCTCAATTATCAATGCTACAAATAATTTTTACTTACGAATTCATAATCATTTCCTTAGTTTGGAGTTTCAGATTGAACAATTAATAAGCTATTTGATCATTTCGCAATATTAGCTCTGCTCGGTTATCACGGCAGGAGCAGCCGACCTGGGGAAAACTAGCCTTTGTGGAACAGTCGGGGTCGGCATCTATGGGTATCTATGGAAGTGAATCTCGGAATAGTACTGCTCCGCGAGTTGAGCAAATGTGTGTGTAGTGTGCGGCGTGCGCGTGCGCCACTTTCGCCGACGGAAGGAGGTCGCGCGCGCCCTGGCGAAAGGAAACGCACACAGGCGCACCGTGTCTGTGCACAGCAACCGCAGTGTGCGATGACGCACACAGCGACCGCGAGTTACGTATATTAATGGGCACATTAAGTTCGCGAACACATCTCATAACACGCGCAATCGCCTCCGCTAGTGCATGCGTGTGTGTGCACTTGTCGCCGTGTGCGTGTGGCGGTCAACGTGCCACTTTACATTTGGGCCTTTCGCGAACTGTTGGGCAAGTGTCAGCGCGCGCTCCGGCCGGACACCGGACGTCTAGATTACATGAACGAGATAACGAAATATCGAGATCGGCGCCGCACGGCACACGCGTGCTCCCCTAATTCCTCCTCCAGCGCTGCTGACTCGTGCAGGTAGTCCTCTGCTCATAGCTACTCTGTGGCTGCGCAAGTAGCGGTGCGCCTGCGCTGGGTCAAGGCCGCGGTCGCTGCGCACAATTACTTGCGCTTTCACACTGACGGGTCCCGGCACGGCAGCGCTGAGAGCCTCGGCCGAGTCGTTACTGTCACAGACATGCACTGGAGACGTATTCCAAAAGGTTACTTTAAATTATTTCGTGACGACAGCCGTCCAAGTATTGATTGAAGTTCGTACGATCAGTACTTTGATTTAATAAAACGGTACACGACCGCGGTGACCTCCGCCGCCTGGTACTCGTTCCTTCGACAACAATAATGTGCGATGGCAGTCAGTACCGCTGTGTAAACTCAAATGCCAACACATCGCTGAACGTTCGAGTGTGACATACTAAAACTACTATCATTATGTCAAGAAATATTTCCTTGACTTAAATCATTGAAGTTCACTTTCAATGTGATCAAGTGTCGCGCCTCGTCCACACTATGTTTCTTAACAGTTAGCTCTCACTTGGCCTCCAATTGAATTCAGTTACTGCTCAAATAACAAAAATAATTTTGTAAGGACGCGTGCCGAGTAGGTAATGTCGCTCGCAGCTCGCGCACATGCCTACACAGCGTAATAATGGCATCTAGCTATCAGATGAATACGAAACTTAAGCGCAGACGACTCGTAGCAAAGTGCTACGTCGCTACGAAAAGTTCGCGCGTTGATGTCTTTTACACGGGGAGTTGGGACAGTGATTTGTTACTTCGCAATACTAGCAATCCAGTTTTTGCTCTCGTGGAAATTGTTTAGAGCGCGATTTGTCTCTACGTTAGTTCTACGTTACTCAAGTGGTGTTAGTTAAACTCACCGTTTAATTAAAAGTTTTGTAGTGAGTTTTGCATTTAAGAGAAACATTGATATTTATCCCATGTAATAGGGGGCGAGCCTATTGCCATTAACCGGGCACAAATCCTAACTCTGAGCTGGAACTGAGGATTTCATTGAAAAACCCAATAACACTTTGCTCGAACTGAGAATTGAACCCAAGACTTCTAGCGCAGCAGTCGCGCTTACGTCCACTAAGCTAACAAGTCCGGCCTAAACATACCGGCGAACTGTGGGTGTACATTGATACACCTCTGCCTAACCCTTCGGGGAATACAGGCGTGATGGTATGTGTGTATTAATATTTATCTTTCTGTGCGTACGCGTGTATGTCTGAGAACTTCGGTGGGACTGTGGTCCCACCGAAGTGCTCCCATTGCGCACAACTAGTGTTGTACGCAATGGGAGCACTTCTTGTGCCAGTCTATTCGGCGCACAATGCGCGTGCGTATGTTGGTAATGTACGTTTTTCTTCGCGTCGTGTCAGTAGTGATAGTCGTGGAAGCTGGGAGCGCTCGACGTGGTGCATGCCAGTCATGCATCAGCCTGCTGTCCATACCCAACATGCTTGTGTCTACCAGCCGCCCGCAACAGGTACCCTCTTGCCAGCCACACCACTTTGCGCACACATTCGAACCTGTCAGCACTGCGAGGTCATGCGCCTCCAATCTAAAGTTGAAAATGAATTACATCAAACCAGACGACAGCAAGTGCAAGATACGGACAACAAAGGCAGACATTGCTGTGAGCGCTGCTGCACCACGCGGCCGCGCTCGTTTGCAACAACGTGTTACAGCAACGAGTCTCTCGCAAGTGTTGCGCGCGGTGCCAATGCGAACGAGTGCAACTTTTACCGGCGACCTCGGCGCCCCATTTACTACATACTCGAATATTCACCTTTTTGGAAATATGCCTAATAACATGTGAACGTTAAAACTGTAGCAGTGTGGGCACAAGTGCCGGCCCGAGGTCAGGCCGGCAGCCAGACGCGCCGGCCCGGCCGCGGCGCTCGCTGGCAGGCGATACGGCGCGGCGCTGAACAAACATATCGATCACATTCCTCGCGGCATCCGGCGCGGCGCTTGTGAAACGTCCGCGCACGCGCACTCGCGCGGGCCCTTGCCTCACTGCGTTTATTTATAAACTTTATGAAGCGTTAACATCTCAAAACATATGCACAACGTTCACTTCAAGTACTCCATTTATATCTATTCTAAATTATATTAACTTCCGCTACAAATAATTGACATTACGCTTTTTAGCTCAGTTGCGCAAACGCATGATATTCAAAACATAACGGCTCATCGACGTATCGTTTAGAATTATTTTATCATAAATTCGCTAAAGCGATCAGCCCGCAGCGCGCTCCCGACGCGTGGCGTCTCCTGCCGCTCGCCTCTCGACGCGAGGTGCGAGGCGATGGCGCGGGGTGGTTGCGTCACAGATGAACCGTGGCTCCGTTTAGAAAGTACCGAAACCGTACGTACTTATATTTGTGTGTGATTATATCTGCTCAGCATTGCGTCACGCCACTGTCGCCAACATCAGGTCGCGCTTCATGCGAAACCTCCCTGGCGAGCTTCCCTCCTCCCCTCTCCGCCGCCGCGAGTCTGCGCATGAGAGAAGACCCTGCGCGTGTAGTACCGACAACACACAAAACTTCTTACGAGCCGTTCAGTGCCCACCCTGTACAATAAATACTGTGACAAGTACATACTGTTGCAAAGGGGTGCCCGATCTCACCTCTGGTCGTCATTGATGACACGCAGTGTCTCTGTGCGTCTGCAGCGTGCGGCCATAACAAACGTCTGCAGAAGTCGTCGTCTGTTGCGAAACGGGTCGATGTCCTGCGCTCGCTGGTGACGTCACGCGCTCGATGATTGCTTTATACGAGTGGTGCAGTGGGCGTCGTCGAAGGGCGCCCGAGGACGTTAACATTCTCCAGATTTGGGTTTTTTCCTTTATGAGTCAGCCACCACTGCCACCGCCACCGCAGTGAAAGGGTGTTGTGCAAACTGCTCGCAGCTGCGCCCGCCGCCCCCCGCGCCCCGCAGCACTTGCATTTATAGCCACACTATAAAGTTCACAGTCCCGGCTCGGCCCGCGATGTAACTCGATGAGTTGAGCAAGCCGCTCTCTATTTCAGAATATCAAACTAACTTAGAAGATACTTCTACGTCCCGGTATTTACATAATGTTATAAAACCAAATCGAACAAAAAATGAAACTGTTTTGAAGAGACGTAATTACGAACGTACAAACGGTGCATTTTTTTGCTCTTTGTTTCCTTATTCTAAAAATAGTTTAAAACAAACTTGGTGATCTCACATCAATGAATTGTTTAACAAAAGGCGTGGCATCACCGCCAGCAGTACGTGTGGCACAGCGCGGCGGTCGCTCTGTGCACCTACCCGCCGCTAATTCTAAACAAAGTTGTAGTACTTAAGTAGGCAACAGCCGTTGAGCAAATGTCCCGGAGTTATCGCCGGCCAGTGGAAGTTGCCCTAACCACGTCCGGCGCCGGCGAACGAGCTGTTCGCCGCGAGACCCTTCGACCCCGAAACTGATCGACACGCGACGTTCGCAGCTGCAGTGATTTAATTGCGACACGACTAAAAGCCTAATGCGACTTTAATAAGACCAAATCGTCAATAACGGCTGAGTGCGAAACTGGACACATTCGAGACGAGCTTCGTGTGTCGCAACTAGTGCACACAACGCCACACTATGCTCCCGGCGCCGGCTGCAGCCACATCGACAGGACACGCCGCGCGACTAGCGAGAGCGTGCCCGGGCCCTGGGCCGCGGCGTGACGACACGCAAGGTTAAACAATATCCATACATTGAGGTCATTTTCAAATAAATATTTTCCACTCGTTGCACATTCACGAGCATAAGGAAGTGTTGTAAATAATTGTTTTTAAAATAATTTTCCACCAAAGGGCAATACGTAGAAACCGTTGAACACTGGCATGCGGACCTGCACCTCGTGTCGACCCCGTGTGCGGCGCACGTCGTCACGCGCCAACTGCTGCGGTTGCCATGGCGACGCACCCGTCACCCAGCCCATTACTCTACAGCACATCCTTCTTGTTTCGATGTTTTCGATATGACAGCGGCACACACGTACCTACATGGGTTCGCACAGAAAGCAACGTATTTCAGTTTCATCAGCCTTTTCGTTTAGTGTAATGATGTAGCGCAGAGATATGACTGTTTCAATAGTAGCAGTGCTCTCGAGCCTACGTGCACTCAACCGAGACACGAACAACAAAAATAATTGATATGTATTTGCATTGCACTAAAGAGTTCTGTTAGCAAACTGCAGCAGCGCGACCTGTGCGCTCGTCAGCGCAGTATGTCGACGTGATGTCTGCTCTGTGACCCGCCGCCAGCCCACCCAGCGCCGCTCAAACCAAACCGACCGCGCGATATAGCTCACCGGGCCGGTATTTGGTCGGAGGAACCGGAGCCGCTCTTTATCGGATGTTGGTCGCGCTTATTCGGCCAGCTGCACACAGCGTCGGACCCGCTTCGCCCGCACCGCGTTCCGCCACGCGACACGTGCGCTTTGAGCTGTAGTAAGCCGAATCATACTATACTTCAACAACAACATTACGAAAAGACAAACCGAACTATCAGATCGTCGCAACTCCGCTGACACACGCAGATGCCGTAATAGCTGGAACAGCTATGGAAAGTTTCAACCGCAGCGGCGAGCGCGGCTCACACTTGACATCATTTATTACGCTTTAACAAAAAACGCATAGTCTAGTAGTTAAAGTAATGGTAGTTGGCAAATCAAATCAGTGGAGCGTTATTATTAGTTATTATTTTACAATTAGGGACGCCGGCGTGCGCAAGCCTTCGCCGCGAGTACGAGGTCGCGGCCTCCGCCATCGCCGGTGCTCCCGGTGCGCGCGCTGCCCGGCCGGTCGTACGCATACGCACGAGGAACACCTCCGCTCCCACCGACACGCCCATTGTGCGACACAATGTTAACATTTACTATCGTAGTAAATTCTTTAGCATTGTAATTAGTCAACGCCGGTTCCCAAGATGCTATCTACTCTGAAGAAGTGGTAGACTGTTTCGTAACGTGTCGTTGCCTTCGAACCGGTCACGGAACAATACAATCCGGTGGCAGATGACCACAGCGGGCCAACGAGGAAATACGATAATGATTGTTTTGTGTTGAACAAAGTGCACGTTACATGAGCACACTAGTGTTGCACCACATCGGCGCCCAATTCGCCGGCGCGGGCGCAGAACAATCGTCGCTTTCGCAAACGTTACGTGCGGGACGCGGAACTAGCAGCGATTGTGCACAATGCCAGCATTCTACACAATTAGTGTAATTGTAATGATTACATGTCGTTAGAGTGTCGTCCCATTCGTAGCTGACACTGAGCAGCGCGAGGAACACGCACATCTAGTCAGTGTTACTGCTATAGTGTGTGATGCTCGAAGGGATGATCTCACTTGAATGGGTCCTCCCTGAGCGCACGGGCTCACCCGCGTCCGTCATCTCGTGTACGTAACGATCGCGCGACGAACACTTCGAAGCACGATATATAATACGAACTGGTTCCACGAGTCACCGAGAGGCAACAATGATCAGACTATATAACATGCCAATCACAGAGAACTTGCTACGAGTAGTCTGGCCGACAGTCGGGACGTACATACAGTCTGGCCGACAGTCGGGACGTACATACAGTCTGGCCGACAGTCGGGACGTACATACAGGAATTATGCCACGATAGCCGGACTTTAAGTAGCCTTTTTTTTTAAGGATGTGAAATCATCAAATGACTTCTTCCGCTCTGGGTGGAGCGGAAGGGAGTGTCAGACTCTTGCTGACTTAAAGACTTTATGTAGCCTAGCGAGCTGCGGTGCGGGAGGCGCCTTCTCCGAGACCAGGCGTGTCGCTTGTGAGCCGCGCGCTGCGACAGTGCGGCTCGGCAGAGGTCACGGCCGCGGCGCCTCACGCACATCTCTTCTGACACACCTGTTCATTTTGAACATAACGCCAGTGCCAGCTCCCGTAACGACGAAGAAACTATTCGCACTTATTTAGGGATAGTTTTCTGTTGCATTACCCAGGACGTACTTCTACTGCGGATGCTGTTCTCCGACACGGATGGCGGAGCTGTGTCCCGCGTGCTCACGCACACCACGCCGTACTCATAGTTATTATCATTCTTAGCTCAGCCGTTCTAATTCTAGAGCAATTTAATATTTTTATGTAATGTAGAGGCAGCAATTTAAATTTCTTATAGGTCAATAATTTAGCAACAGCGCAGTAGTGAATTGATAGATATTTACTACCTGTAATTGAGGATCTCGGCTCTAAATCGATTGGAAATAATGAGCACCGATACGAGCGGCGGTTGTAATAACAATAATTGCGAGGGTTGCCACATTTATAGTAAAGAGGGAGCACACTCAGATGCTAACTACGTAACGATGATTACGGGTAATGCTGCACATGACGGATAATGGGCAGTAGGACGGCTTGCCCAACACCGGCTGGAGTCGGGCAAGTCACTACACGGGTGGTCAGGTTGGTCCACGCAGCGTAGCAAACGGCTACGTGCTACGGGACTACGCCGCCGCGTGCTACGCCTGTGCTCACGTAACCAAGTACACATTATGGAGATGAGCTTAATCCGACGTTGTGTAAACCTGTCAGCTTTAGTATCTGTTTATTTGTCAATAGAATTAATTATATAGTGTTGCTTAATAAATTCTTTTCACAAAAAATATTGAATTGCAAATAAATTAATTAAGACGTTTCGTAATGTAAATCTCGTCATTAATCGAATATAATGAAAGGCCACGGCCGTCTTCCGCAGCTACCCGCGCCCCCGCGCTGCCTGCAGCTAGCAGTGACAACTACTGTAGATAGTAGTGCGGGGCGCCACCCGCTACGTCCTGTTTGCACGTGTTTACAATTTATATTAATTGTCCTCTAACAATGTCTGTCAATAACTGTTATTGACTTGTAAATGACTGCTATTTGCTTTACAATCACGATTTGATAGTTAAATAGTGAAATAAAAAATGCTCATAATCTGTTCATAATCAGCTATAATAGTCATAGCTTGGTGCACGTGTTCCGCTGTACCGCAGCAGCGACAATCAACAGCCGCAGCCGAACGATCAATTATCGCTCATCTGCCTGCCAACAAACAATGCACACGTGGCTGTGTGCGTCTGTGTGCGCGACACACATGCGCACATACTTCTTGTTATCGTAGGCCGACACATCTACTGCTACTTACGCATCATATGATGGAGGCTACCTTCGCAGCGGCGCGAGGGCGTCGTGCAGGCCATGCAGCGCCGGTGCAACCGCGGCGGTTCGTGCTGCCGAGCCAGCGCCTTGCGCCGCGTGCGTGCTCCTCACTGTAGGACGAGGAGGGCCTCCTTTTTGTGCTGACACAGTTATCAAAGTAATAATAGACACCAGAAAGGAAGTCGCGTGTGTGGTGCATGTCGGTGATCGCTGATGTGATGATCTGTCCGCTCGTGTCCGCTGGTGTCGGCACCTCCGGCCGCCGCGCAACCTACTGCGCAAGCGTTTGCCTCACCGCCAGATAATTTCACTTAACTAGTTCATCAATCTATTCCGTTTGAAATGCGTCGCCTTACGACACGCGCAGCGTTTTCATTTGCTTAATCAATAACAATATCGAGTGTTGTCGTTGTCATGTTGTATATTTACGCTCGTAGCGTTTGTGTACGTTTGTGCCCGCTGTGCCGATGGCGCGGGTAAACCCCGCGTGCTCGCTGTTGATCCACTTGTGATAACCTGCCGCTAGTGCAAGCCTGGAGATAACTACGACAGAAACTGGAATGGAAACTGATTTGCATAATGCAAAGTGTTAATATTGAGCAAGTTTCACCGCGTTTACGAAATATAATATCGTATATTTAAAATTCAAATGTAACCGACACGTGACCCAATAGCAACAGTTCACAGCGGTGCACACACGGACACGACACGCGTGTGTGCGTGTGCGTGCCACTGTCCATTAATTCGTATCAATCAAGAACTGCGCAGTCCCACAGGTCGAGCCATTGCTGCAGAGCATCAAATCCTGGATTTGATACCCAGCCAGGCGTGTCAAGCTTGTAAAGAGTGGCCGTTAAGCGGTGACAGGATTCGTTCGTAGCGACTGAACGACGCAGCGCATCCGTGCAGCTCACTGGAAGGTTAACTGCAATACTTGGTCGAGCTGATGTCATTTACGTAACGTCCTTGTTCAGAACAAAGCTGCACCGTTAACTCCACGAACATTGCTACTGCTGGGCTGAACCGCAGTAGCAATGTTCGTGGAGTTAACGCATCTCTCACAGCCCTCTTCAGGGTCGTCCGTGCATCACAATAGCGAGGAGTGAGCGCGAGTAACGAGCTCATCTCACACAAATGGACAGAGACGTGTAATTACACCGCTACGTTAAAATACAAGCTGCGCACGCCACGTTCAACATGCTCACTGTAATTAGTCGTTTCATCAGTACAAAGGTTTTTTACGAAGTAATTGCATACTTAAGATTAGCTTGTTGAAGCTCGTTACAAGTTGCAACGAGTCCGACGTTACGATACTTTACCGTGATTGCTTGAGGCAACCGCTATTACCGGCTGCGCACGCGCTCTCCTCAGACGCGATGTATTGACTCCAGCCCGCCCAGGCAAGCACTTATCAATGTAAAAGGAATGATTTCGCCTTCACTTTGAACGAATTAAAAGTTGTCGGTCGCAGTCGGCGGCCGCCTGATCAACGAGCATAGTGTTGCAACAGTTAATTACTGTCGGCAGTAATGTAATGCTTCGCGAGTTTACTATCGGTAAGGACGCGCCCTTGCCGCGTCCGCGCATTAGGCACACGCGTACTTCCTATGTCGAAACAATGATACAATATAAATAGTTGTTGAAGCCGAGCCAGTCGTGAACCTCATCAAAAACATGGCCGTTTCTGCATTAGATATAGTTCTGAAGACTCAGTTCCAGCATGTCGTGTCTGTCGTGAGGCACTGGCCGCGTGTGTCGCGCGCACACACGCACGCCGCGCGTCGTGGCGAGCGCGGCGGTAGCCAGTGCGTCGGAGTGGCCACAATAATCACTTAGCGACGAACCTGTCGTCTTGCACGGTTATTACAGCTACAGGTTCACACTTCACTGGTTTCCCAACTCAATAGAATGCAGTGTGTCGATACTTACTATTAGCCAAGCAGACGTCTATTTTATGTTTTTGACATATTGTTCAATTTACGACTTTTAGTTTTGATGAACGTTAATAATAACGCAACTTCAACTAGTACCGTGGCTGTGTGAGTGCGAGTCTCTCACAGCGGCGACCGCGATCGATTGCCATTCTCACACAAATGATTGCCTAACAGTTCTCTCACGGCCTTTTTCTTTTGAAAAGCAAAGCAGCCGATATGCTTAGTTAGAATTGTTATTAATCAATTATGGGAACATTTGTATAGCTATGTAAGGGGTGATTAAGTGACCGATTAGTTGTCTGATCGCGAGCAGAGCAGAGGTCGCGGTGCGCCGGCGCAACCCAACGCGCCCTGCATACATAACCACACACATCACACATACCCACACCGACACACACACGTGCGGGTGTACCGAGCGGTGTATTGCTTGTTGTATTTGTCGACGCGTTTCGTTTCGGGGTCCCCTGGTCCGACCTTGTTCTCATTCTACAAACACAGAAGCTGGCAAATGATGTTCACAAACATATCCGACCGCCCAACTAGTGCTGCTCGCACCGAAGTTCTCAGAGAAACAAGCGCCGGTACCATTTCCCCCCTGGCGAGGCCACGTACTGACCGCTGTGTGTCCCGCAGGTCCCAACCAACAGTTTGCAACGGTGAGAACCAACAGGAAGTGCGGTGCTAGTCGAGAACAACGTGAGCAACACAAGCATGAAGACGTCCGTGTACATAGTAGCGCTGTGCGCGCTAGCCGCTGTGCGAGCGGCGCCGGCCGCCGAGCCCGAGGCCGCGCCGGCCCCCGCGGCCCTGCCGGACCCCGGCGCCGACGACAGGCCCGAGATCATCGAGATCATCGCGCCCGCCGCCAGCGCGCAGGTGACTTGCCAACCGCTTCTGCCGCCCAGGCCTGTTCATTACACGTGCGGCGGCCGAGCCACGGTCACGGAGCGGAGCGACGGGTCAGCGCCTCGCGTGACCCTAATTACTTCGATCCGTCAATACTTAATATAATAACGTAATTGCATCGCTTTGTTCACGACGATACCCCGTCATTAATAATAATGAAGGATTCGTCTACCTTTACCCACGTCGAGGCTGCGACTTTTCGACACCGATTAGGAGGCCACGGTGACGCATCGCAAGCACGCCATTCTTGTGCAACTTAATGTCAAGTCCTCCCATCACAAACACTCGACGATCTTCACGTTGCAGGAAACGCTGGCGACGTTGAACCTGGGCGCGCCCGGCTCCGAGCTCAGTGAGAGGAACAAGCGGACCATCGGCATCCTGCGGCAACTGTTCCCATCTCTCACGCAGGTAAACCATGCGGCTCCGGTGTGCACCTTCCGCAGGCTGCAGTGTTACTAACAACCAGTAGTTAGACCCCCTTAATATACACAGGATCTATCTAGGCCTTCGGAGACGTTCCGAGGCAGTCGAGCAGGCGGCGAGTGCCGGCCACCCCCTGGTGGCTCCGTGGACTTTCGTGTGTTGTGTGAAGTCGCTGCGGGCGACGCTAAGGGCGGTGTATGTTCTAGATAATCGAACAGAAGGTACAGCAACTAACGAGCATGGTGCTGCAAACGTTCGGGCCCGTGGTGCTACGCCTGTTCCTCGGTGGGCGGAACAACGGCGGCAACACCGGCGGCGGCACCGTCGAGCTCGACGACGACGACGACGATGACGATGAGGACGAGCCGCCCAGCACCACCGCCGCGCCGCGCGTGCTCACCGCGCCCATCGCCGGCTTGCGGCGCCGGCGCGCACTGTACATCCTGCCGGTATGACGTCACCGACCATGCGCACCCTCAGCCTGCCCCGAGACAGCAGTGCGGGCGCGCGCAGACCGCGCGCCTCCATCGTCATCGCATCGTCATCGTCACTCACGCCACGTCACACTAACCATCACTGTCACCGCCACCCTCGCCGCCGCTCACGCCCGCTTCCCTTGCAGAACGCCATCGCGGAGGAGAACCAGCTGCTGTCCGGAGCCGAGTCGCAGCAGGCGGAGGTGCGCGTCGCGTTCGGCGACGGGCTGCCCGCGGACCAGCAGGCAGCCGCCAGCGACGACCAGCAGACGGCCGCGCAGACCAACGCGGCCAGCATCGACGAGATCACACTCGACGACGCTGACAACAGTGAAGAAAACAGAAACAAGAGGTAAGCACGCAGCTACGCGACGAATATTAGCTAATTCCTTACTTTAGGTTCTATTTAGTACCATTGCGACACCCTCACTTCCCAAGCGACCTTTACGCATAGAATCTACCGAGTCCGAAGGGTAAAAGACTTCGGAATATTTAGATATAGGGTACTGACTATGGTAATACAAATAAATTATGGCGAATAACCGATTAATGTTTGGGTAGCGCCTTACCCGACGTGTGCGGGTATTGAGCCGCAGGTTGCGTTACCTCGAACAATACCCAGCAGTGAGAGCTGCTATTGTAGGTTTTTGCGATCATTTTCACACGTTTCAACTTAGTTTCGCGGCGAGGCGTAGGATCATGTAACTGTTACATGAGTGGCTCACATTGTGCGTCACGGTAATGCTAACGAGCCGAATGTTCCAGATTCCTGAGCTTCGGCGGCGGCGCCGGCGGCGGCTTCGGTGGCGGCTCGGGCAACTTCCTCTTCGACATCGTCAGGGTAAGACTCTCGCCTCACATTGGCCTTAACTCTAAATGTTTCCTCTACAACTATCTATGTTAACACCTCCATACTACGATAGCAGACGTTAGCAATACACAAAAACGAGTAGGTACCTCATGCACACTCGCCGTGGACGTGCGCACATAGGTATATAGTCTATGCGGCGCGCACTCGGCGCGAGGACTGCGCGATAGTTACGCGACAGTTGCGAGTGAGAAGATTTGTTTTCAGCGCGCACCGGAGGCGATGGCCCGCGCGGCCGGTACGGCGTTCCGTCTGTTCGCAGGCACGGACTCGCTAAACGTGGGCCTGACCGCCTCGCACACCGCCACCCTGGACCCTAACGACCCACAAGTATACACATAACATTGTGCACCCCTACATAGATGACACACGCCATAGAAACGTAGAAACGTCGCATTATGACACCAAAAACCGTAGTTCTGCACCCAACAGTTGTTCAGCTTGGTCGCTGCGACCTCGTAGTGGCCGACACACCTCGTAGAACATAGTACGTCGGAGACGATCGAGGAAGGAGAACACAGTAGTGACACTGAGCAGTGTCTCGCGCAGCCCAAACCCACACCGTGAGACAAAATATCTCTTCCTGTCCCTCCCTCTCCAGTAATTAGCCTGCATATATAGATTACGTATCAGAAATTCATACTAACACGAAGCAGGGTGACTTTAAAAAATTTTTGTTCAGTTCCAAAAATTTTACCAAATTGCATTATATTTTTGGAAGTTGGTAAACAAAAATGAAATAGCTTTACAGTTATTTTTAAAGCTAAACGAACTAAATTGTAAAAGGTTTATTGTTGATTAACACGGCGCAGGAGGAACAAAGGTCAATAACACCAAGATCTCTAAATGCGTCATTCCTGGACAATACTAACGTGGACATTTTCACACAACAAGATGTACAGAAATTTTGGAAAGTCAGCATTATTAGTAGAGCCGTGGAGTAAACGCCACCACGCCGCACCGGCGTGACGGCGGCGTTGTTGTAGCTAGTCTTGCAGATTAACATCGTTGTCATATCAAAGCGTGGATTTGGCGAAGGTTGCTGTAATGTCAATTGCTTTCGGAGGCTTTCTGCAATTGGCGCAAGACTCCTGGCTCGCCGACGCCATCCACATGCTGTACATACACAGTAGCGCCCGCTCGGCAGCGCCACAGATTGCATACCTACTGCTACCACTATACCCCCGTACCACACTCGCTGCAATAATTGTCGTAGGAGAGAAAAATATCGAAACAAAAGGACAACAAGAAGAGATCAAAGTCCGTGTATTACATATAGCGAGTGCTCTCGTTTCGTATGATTGTAATCTGTGGCCGCCGCGTGCACGCTCTCTGTGCTAACGAACGTGTTGTGTTACGTTACAGCTGGTAGCCGGCTCGTCGTCAGGCTCGTCAGGCGGCGACGCGGGCGCGGGCGACGTCGACGACGCCGGCGCCGCCAAGGGCGACAACCTCACGGAGGGCGTGCCCGGCCCCATCACGAGGCTGTTCATCATCGCCAACCGCGGCATCGCCAACCTCATCCAAGACCTCATCCTGCGCATCGCGCAGACCTCCGAGAGAATAGTCAACTTCAAGGCGCGACTGATCACCTCCATCATTTAATGCGCGAGCATGTAGAACAATATCCTAGTGTAGGTAGTAGTGTAGAGGCCAGCGCGGGCCCGCAGCGGCCGGAGGGGCCCGCGCCGCGAGTGCGTGCAAGACACGCCGCGCGTCACGTCAGCGGCAAGTCGCGCCGGGCGGGGCGCGCACGGGGCGGCGGCGTGGCGCGGCCCGCGGACCGCCCGGCGCCGCCGCCGTTCCTGCTCAAGCTTTTTTTTATACCGCGATATTCTCGATTCGTTTTTACGTTTGTAAATATGTATTATAGCGGAATTTTGTATAAAATAAATAAATAGTTAAATTATTGTTATCTTTTACTTTTAATCTCTAGGCTCTGGATACCCAACCAATGCGGCACAAGAATTTACAGACTTTTTTAAATAGAAAGAGACGAAAAAATTGTTTGTTCACAAAACATAATAACAATAACAGAATCAAATGTCAACATTCAAATGTTAGTTAAATTCAGTCTGATCCGACTGATCTTTTTATTTCCGGATTGTGCTATCAACAACTGATGTCTTTTATTACACATATACATAAACTCACGCCTTTTTCCCGTGGGGGTAGGCAGAAACCACGGAACACCACCTGCTACGATCCTTACATACTTCTTTCGCCTCTTCTTTTATTACATTGGCACAAAATGTCATTAATAAGTCACAGGTGCCAAGAGAGCTCATTTTCGGATCTGGTAACCCTACCCTATATTCTAAGTTTTATTATTTTACTAGCTGTTGCCCGCGACTTTGTCCGCGTTTCCGTCGTTTTTCGTAAAAAAAAGTAGCCTATGTCCTTTCGTATTTCATGTATAACTTTGGTGTTTCTATACCGATTTCTATGATTCTTTTTTATAGAATAGTTAATAATGTTAACTTTTTAAATTAGGAATGACTGAGAGTGTTATAAGCGTAAGAGTAGACAAATATAATCAGAAAGCTTCGAACTGCTAAGCTATCGGGAGTTACACGTGATATTGTGAGTCAACCATAAAAGATAGACATATGCTGTCGTGGGATATTTTTTATATAATTTTAAGGAGAACACTTCCGTCATACATGATGTAGCTTTAACCATTAAGGTTGCACACGCAACGAAAGCTTAAAAAATGGAGTAACTTCTCCCGTTTTCCGAACATTTCCCTTAACTGCTCTGCGCCTATTGATTGTAGCGTGATGAAAAGTATACTATAACCAACTCAGGAGTATGAAAAATAATTGTACCAAGTTTCATTAAAATCCGTCGAGTAGTTTTTGTTTCTATAACGGTTATACAGACAGACAGACAAAAATTTTACTGATTGCATTTTTGACATCAGTATCGATCCCTAATCACCCCCTGATAGTTATTTTGGAAATATATTTCATCTCAGACCTCTCTACAGATTTATTATAAGTATAGATAAAAAACCTTGATCCCAACAACCCAGGAGTTGCCCGATTGGAGCACGTTGTATACTAAATGAGTGTAGGCGGCACACGACATCGGCTGCTTATAGTTTTGCTATATCAGGCATGGAGGCAGGTAGAATGATGTTTTTTAATAAAGTTAGAAGATCTAAGCCAAATTATTGAACCCTCGCCTATTAAGTTCTGGTGAAACATTCGTAAATGAATGGCACGCCAATAAAATTCGAAGTACTTTTACGCTATTAGGCTATGTACATAATCATTACTTCAACATTTAGAAGATAGAGGCATCTCCAGAGCGATACCTCACTGCCACATTGAAGTATAGCTATAAGCACTGACATAAACCTTGTGTTTAACGGCACACCGTATAAAGACACTGGTCTCGCTTTATTGTGAAAATGAGTTCTCGATGCCGCGATAGATGGTGCTGTACTATTTGATACTATTTCTAGATCGCGGTGTCGAGATTCTCCGGCGATAGTATATAAGTACCCATGTACTTTGAATAATTCTCTTAGTTAGCGAATATACACCGTTGGAACAGGTTGCTTGTGTTTTATTGGCACCCTGGTTCCATCCGAAGCCCTACGCAGACCCTGACTGGACATCAGCAGGTCGAACACCTTGCTTAGATAACTAGTAGCCGCCACGAGTCGTGAGCATAAACGTCAAGTTTATTTTTGCGTTTTGGGTTCCTTTCTGGATTTTTTGGGTCGCCAACGCTGCATACGATCCGTCTGTCGAACCGATCGCGTGCAGCGTCGGCGCCTCAAAAAACGCAGAAACGAACCCAATAATCTAAAAAAAGAACTTGACGTTTGTGCTCCCGCTTCGTGGCGGCTACTATACCTCTAAATCGAACCACCGCGTGGCCGCTCGTGAGGCAGCAATATAAAAGTTCAGTGTTGCTATTACATACAAAATACGATCAAAATGATACTTATCTGTGGACTACACAATATTTAGTACTATTTTAATATAATTTATGTATGCGACGTGTTAATGTGAATGCAAGTGTATCTATGTGTAAGTAAATATCATTTCACGTAGGATATTTTCAATCTTCACTTGATTGACTTATATAAAGTTACTACTACATAAGGAACTTTTTTTTGAACAGCGTATTCCAGACATCAACATACCTATTTGATTTATTTTGATCTGAACATTATCAACACTGTTTCCAGTCAGGGGAAAAGGTGTTAAACGTATAGCAACACAGCAAGTAAGTATTTCTAGGTTATGTAGTTTGACAAATTAAGTTAACCATATGAAATCTTCCTTATTTTCATCTAAAACCCATAATTATATATAAATATATAAATTCGATAAATATAATGTAACACTAACAGTATTAAATACATACGAGGGAAAAGTGACTTCGTTCTTTGTTTTTACATCATAATATAGGTGCTGCATCCTGCCATTGTAGAGCAAACAATATACACTTAACTAATAGAGTCTATTTCTCATTAAAACACAAACACTAGACACTTGTTAAACAATTTCAAAAACTATCCGAAAAGTTAAAGAAATCGAAGTAAAATAACTTAAGTGACAGTGACAGCACTTTGTTTGGCTAACATTTGGAAGTTCGCCAAGCCAAAATATGGCACGCCGTACAGGACATAAGATATGATGCTTTGTCTCTTTTTAATTTTGTTTTGTTTTTTCCTACTATCTTTGTATTTATCCATCTTACTTCCACACTTCACATTGTTATCATACGTCTAGAGGTTTATAACGCTGTTTATAGAAATAAAGAGCGTTAATATAGTCTCTTGTCGTAATAGTTTGTGTGTCTTAATGGTCTAGAGAAGTCTCAGAGACATTACAAGAGTGACATTAGTGAAAAGTGACAATAACTCATGTCACTCTCATTATGTCATTTGTTAATTGACTTGACTTAGTGGTTATCAATTCTCGTCTGTCAGTAATTGTCATAGATGTGGATGTGTCATGTTTTATGAATAATAGAAATGCTGGTAGAAAATGCCGTGAATAATCAATATACCCATGTCAATAATTGTTTTATTGACTAAAAACCTTTATATTATCTTATAAAATTGATAAACGTATAAGTCAAGCAATAAATATGGCGCTTTACGAAGGAATAGCGTTAATACAAGAGAAGCAGGCCGTTGTGTTGGACCTCGGTACCGATTACACGAAGTAAGTTTCCTCGGCTTTTTATCACAACTCATATTTTATATACTATAAGATAATCTATCTGCCAAGCTCGGTCAATATCCCAAAACCAACACAACCATTATTATAAGTCCACACTTGATCAAACAAGTAGAAACTTAAAAGCCAAACAGTAGCTAGTGGACCCCTGAACTAGTGGATAATAATTGAAAAAGGGTTCTGTTGAATTTGTGTTTTTCGAAGGTGTGTGTTGTCGTAGTATGTTCAGTCGGACTATTGCTAGTCGAATATAATAAAATGTTCTGTCAAAGCAATGAGAAGTTGAACTATTGTTTTTCAAAATTGGGACAGAGTCAAAATAATTAACTGTCGAAATTCAGAATGACACTCATTTGGGTGAAATTTCATTTTTTTTCCCAAATTCCAGAAAAAAGTATTTTAAATATAAATAACATTGTTTGCAATTTCAAGTTTTTATATTCTTCATTTATTACTTATCTTTTAATTAATCGGGGTTACCTGACACTAGAAGTGTCCGGGTTTCACTAGGACCTTTTATGAAAACCCCATCTGGACGACCCCTGGACACCCTTTAAACTAGGACAAATCTGGAAAATCCCAAACGCATGGCAGCCCTACTTTGAAACCTATATACAATACAATGGGTAAACTAATTTAGGACAGCTGGTCAATAATTCAGTTTTTTAAATTAACACAATGGAAAGGATTATTTATATTACAAGGCTTAATTTACCTTGCCCTATTATTATGTGATCTAATATTGTAACTTAATTTTACACCAGTTCCTTGTAATTGTTTGTTGTTATTTTGATGGCAATGCAGTATAGGAAGGCCTCATGGTAGAAGTGGTAATAAAAACTCTTTCAGTACCTATTATTACTCCTTCATATTTGGCCAAGGTAACCAGGGCTTCATGACCAATCTTTTTTTTTTTTGTTAGCCTGTTCTGTCCCACTCCTGGGCCAAGGCCTCCCTCCACTTCTTTCATGCTTAGAAGTTGAATTTATCAAACATGTAATTGTCAAAATTGAAATTTGAAACTTTGTGGGTGATGTATGTAATGTAATTCCCCGACGATACTATAATAACATGGTACCATAGACCTAATTTGATAGACCTGATTTGTTAGTTTTATCACAAGTAAATATCAAACTGCCAAAAGTACAAATATAGCCTTAATATCAAAGTACTGAACATTGTTGTATATACATACATAAACTCACGCCTTTTTCCCATGGGGGTAGGCAGAAACCACAGAAAGCCACCTGCTACGATCCTTACATACTTCTTTCGCCTCGACCACTTTCATACATCTGTTCATACAAGCACGCCGGTTACGAGTACTGCGCGTGCACACGACCTTTCTGAAGAACCCCACCAATAAGGTCAGGGTAGGTCTTTCTAGGGCGTCCTGTCCATTGTTGTATATTTAATACAAATAAATACATATAAAACATACTTTAATTAATGCTGTTTCAAATAATATATCAAGAACAATCTCTATTTATTGTGGGCTGCTTTCTCGAAATAAATGATTTTTGTCAAACATATTTTCTTAAAAGCTTGAGGTCTGAAATGTTCCGATTCTTACAAAAACTACAAAGTGAAAAATAACTTTACCTTCAGAAGTAAACATATTCATGTTTTAATAAACAATATTAATTTTGTAATATTTAATATTAATAACTGCCTCGGTAGCCTAGTGGTCCTAAGCGCGACTGCTACGCTAGGGGTCTTAGGTTCGAATCCAGGTCGAGCAAAAAGTGTTGTTGAGTTTTTCTATGAAATTCTCAGTGGCAGCTCGGAGTTAGGATTTGTGCCCGGTTAATGGCAATAGGCTTGCCCCCTATTACATGGGACCTAAACATACCGGCGAACTGTGCCTAACCCTTCGGAGAATACAGGCGTGATGGTATGTTATGTTAATCATTAATTTTATATTAATAAACAACATTAATTTTGTAATAAGCTGTAATTTTTCCATTTCAAACAGACACTTTTTGTTTTGTATAAAAGTCATCATCATCTGCCTAGCCTTTTCTCAACTCTGTTGGAGTCGCCTTCCAGTCTAACCGGATGCAGCTGAATACCAGTATTTTACATGGAGCGACAGCCTATCTGACCACAACCCAGTTACTGGGCATCACAATACCTTTTGGTTAGAATGGATGTCAGACTTCCTGCCTTCTGACTCTGACAGCCGGGAGCAACGGCTTTACGTGGTTTCCGAGACACGGAATATTTTGTAGTGTTGTCTTGTTCGGAGCACAGGTTCGGCTTCACCGGGGAGGCGGCGCCGCGCTGCATCGTGCGCTCGGAGTTCTGGTGCGCGGCGTCGCGCCGCTACCGCCGCGTGCACGACTACGCCTCGCCCGACGAGCTGTACGACAACCTCGTGCACATGCTGCACCTGCTCTACTTCAGGTACACCATGCCCACACCCACACTATACTACCGCGCCACACGTCCACCTCAACAATATATAGTAACCAGTCCACATGTCGGCCCAGACACGTGCTGGTGAACCCCAAGGAGCGCAAGGTGGTGGTGGTGGAATCTCTGCTCACACCGACCCTCTTCCGCGAGACGCTGGCCAAGGTGCTGTTCACTCACTACGAGGTAAGCATCCCGCTACCTGTTGTTGCCGCCGTGCTGTAGTAAGCACGCATCATACGTGTTTAGCTAATATAAGGGGTATGCTTCCGGGCGGACAGGTGTCGGGCGTGATCTGGGCGGACAGCGGGCGGCTGTGTGCGCTCACGCTGGGCACGCCCGTCGCGCTCATAGTGTCCATCGGCGCTAAGGAGGCCGAAGTGTGCGCAGGTACGAGCACTTTTCAAACCTAAAACACTCGTGTTATTAAAGACGGTTGAAGAATATTTCTTCAGCTTTGTTCAAAATAAAGTAGGAAATAAAATATCGTCATGTTTGGGAAAAATCTGCCGAAATATATTACTTTTATTAAGACTAAGTAAAAAAAAAATACTTCCAGTACAATGACTGTCAGGAAAACTGAAAACATTTTTTTTTTTGCGATTTATTGTAATATTTTGCTATCGCATGTTTTTATATTAGACATCATAGTTGTTGTAAGCGTCAGTACTGTTCACCGACTAATATCATTTGCTGAGTCTCAAAACATTGTTCTATTGTGTCTATAATGTCACGCCAGTGGTTCACTCGTGCGTGGTGCTGCACGCGCTGCAGTCGCAGCCGCTGGGCGCGCACGCCGTGCACGCGGAGCTAGCGCGCCTGCTGGACGAGCACCACGGCGCGCCACTCCACCTGCCCGACCACGTCATCGAGGACATCAAAGGTGAACCGAGCCACATTCAGCACCGATAAACGGACGACACACGGGAGTTATGCGGCGGATATCCGATAGTGACGCTTGCGATGCTTTTGTAACTCCCATCAACTATGACCTAATGGGTCAATTACCCCAAGGATGAATTTTACCTTGCTTATTGCTGAAGCAGTGAAGGGATTTCGGAAGTAACGTCTTCTATGTATTTTGATGGGTATTTCTCGACATGATATACAATTATATATATCTAAATACCTGTTGCAATCGAATTCGTGAAACACACATTCCTGCGCCGAGCCAGATGTAACTTTAGGCAAGTTGGCGCTACACTACAGTAAATGTAGTCGCTCGTGTAGTGAAGTAAGTCCGCGTTTCCTTTCATTTGATGGTTTTAGTGAAGACTTGCTTCGTGCCCCCCCGAGAGCGCGCGCTGCAGTGGGGCTCCGCGAGCCCGCCGACGCCGGCGCGGGCCGTGCGCTACGGGCGCGTGACGGTGCCGGGGCGCGCGCGCGAGCTCAGCGCCGAGCCGCTGTTCGCGCGCGACGCGGAGCAGGCGTCGCTGGCGGACGCCGTGCTGGCGTGCGTGGCGGCGTGCCCGCGCGACGTGCGGCGCGCGCTGTGCCGCAACGTGCTGCTGGCGGGCGGCGGCGCGGCGCTGGCGGGGCTGCGCGCGCGCCTGGCCGCGGAGCTGCGCCAGCTGGTCGCGCAGCCGCCCTACAGGTGCGCCGGCGACACCCAAACCATTTCTATCGCGTTATGGCTAAGCACAAATGGCTGATTTTCGTTTGTATGACTTTCCAGCTCCAGCCTGCACATCCAAGAGTTCAAGTTCCACAGCGCACCGGCACACGAGAACGCGTGCGCGTGGGTGGGCGGCGCGGTGCTGGGCGCGGGCGAGGCGGGCGCGGCGCGAGCCATGCCGCGCGAGCAGTACGCGCGCGAGCCGCGCCTGCGCGACTGGGTGTGCCTGCTCGACAACACGCCGCCCGCGCACCCGCACCGCGCCCTGCGGGACATGTAGCCGCGCGAGCACCACGCGACTGTACTGTCTATCACTACTACTAGGAGACCTGTACATAGTTAGCGCACGACTTCGCCTGCACGCCGGTCGAGAGACGCATCACTGTTGAACAGAAGATGTTTTGTATAAATAATCATATACGAGACAGAAAAAGACTCGCCAATGTAAAACACTAACGTACGAACTATATTTAATTATAATTTAGTTTTGTAATTTTAATAAATAATTTATTTTATAACAATGTTTTTGCCGTTAATTCCACTTGAATAGTAAGCTAGTCAAGACAGGATAACCGACTGCATCACTCTCTGAACTGAATGCCCAGAGGTGAAGACATGTATTCATAGGGTATAACAAAAATAGTAATACCAGCCTATTATTGACCCACTGCAGGGCACTCTAATTAATTCGCATTGTCAATGAATTTTAATGGATGAGGAATTAATCGGTGGTTGAGTACTATCACGAATGCTGAAGACAATGTACTTTGTTTTCGGGCATTTAGAATGAGAAGGTTGCGCTCAAGCCAGGTCGTAACTAGACCAAAACCCTCATCTGCCAATTTTAAAGCCTCCCTCCATGTGTTGCCTTTAAACAGAAGAACCGTATCATCGGCAAATGCGTGTGAGATGAAGGTTACTCAAGTTTCAACTTTCTTAGGAGTATGGGAACAGGGACTGCCTCAAACGATTTTGCTAGGTCCAGGAACATACCTACGGTCTTGTCACCCATATCCAAACCATCAGCAACATATGATAAAAGTTGGGCAACAGCGTGTGAAGTTGATTTATTACTCCTGAATCCGAACCGGTTTGCAAACAAGAACCCATTGGATTTTAGGAAGCTTTTCAAGCGATTGTTTATAATACGCTCAATGATTTCAGTCAGGGTAGACAGTAAGGAGAATAACTAAGTAACCTATGCTATAATTATGTGTAACATCACGCTACGGCACACGGGAGCGGAGCAGTAACAAAAGAGGTGACTTGACGCGGGTAAAGATATCCTCGCGGGCATAAGCTATTTAAATAATATAATTATTGGATTGCCACTCAATTAACTTTGACGTTTTTAGAATTTTCACAGATAAAGACTGGTTTGGTCTACCAGACTCCATGAAAGCATTGTTCCTCTGAATCTCTGTAACCAATATAACATTCTAACTTGTCATATTGAAATTCAAATATTACGTATCAATGCCATGCCTCTCGAAAGCTCTAGTTCAAGAAGCCTTAAGCCCTCAAAACAGTTTTGTCTCTTTAGAAAGGGCAAGCTGTCTCTTTTTTAAGATTGTACCACCCCACGCGTGCTTATTGGTCAAATGACGAAGATTAGCTTAAGATAAAATGTAACCAATACATAAGATGGTACGTAGTTTAAAAAGTAAAAATACCACCATTCACTCGTCCTGCCTTTGTCTTTGCATTTGGAGCACTCATAATAATGGCTCGCGACACGCGAGGTTGTCAGTATATTATGTGGGATGTAAATACAGCGTCATTGTGCCGATAGTTGTAACTGCTAATGGCTTTTGAATCAAGCCATGTTGAGAGGGGGGGGGTTAGTGTTGGAGCCCCACTAGGGTTTTCTATCCAGTCACCTTAATAGGGTTGTAAGCTGGAGGGGGAAGGCGGGAAGAAGGTAGTTTCACCTTCCAGCCTTTCCCCCCTGCCAGAGCGGCTCGACTGAGCCCCGCCTGGCGGGGCTCCTACTTCTGTATGGTTTAAAAAAAAAATTACCACGAAGAAGATGGCGAGACGGTGTGCCCCAAGTCCCGAGCTCGCTTCGCCTGTCCTTGCGCACATACGCATAATAAAACAACAAAATGTGTTTACCTATCACTGTCAGAAGAGACCTCTGCCAGTGAGACAATAAAAGGCTAATATTGCTAATTTTACCTCATTATCGTATATCGATATCGAATATAACACTTTTATATTTGTTCCTACTCATTAAAAGAAAAGCCCGTGTTGACAACTTTTCGTAGCACAAAAACTCGTATAGCGAGGCTAGGTCCTAGCCCCTAGCCGCAAGAAGCTAGGGCATAGACCTATCTACAAAAAGTAAAGCAAATGTATGAAGATGTAGAATCGCGGCTTCTTCATGTTTTTTTATCTCAATGGGTTAGGGTCGGGCGAGTGACATAATTGCATAAAGCATATTAATTTGTGACCTTAATTTAATGTTTTAAAATGATTGCCATAGAACAAAAAAAACTATTAATTTCAATTCCAAGCTCAATTACTTTCGTTTGCCAGACACTAGAAAATTATTATCTAAACCAAAGAAATAGTATGTTTTAGTTTTTTGTATACCTTTATGTAAGCAGTTAGCACAGTTTAAGAAAGTGTTCATGAAGAAAATTGAAATATTATGATGTTACAGTTTGTTTGCGCAGACATATTAGCATCCAAGTGCTTGTTTATAGCTTAGGTCTAGAAGTGATTCAAAGAGCTGACATTGAAAAATCAAAACGATTTTTAGTACAAGTTCAAAAAGTGTAAAATAGAAGAAGTAAAGAGATATCAAGACATAGCAAATTAAAAAAAAAGAGACCTGGGTCGCCGGAATGTCAGTTGTCATTTTCATTTTGTCACCTGTCATTGTGTTAATTTCATAATTTTGTGTCATCGTCGGTGGAAAAATCTAAAAATAATAGAAATTACTGCAAGTTTCGAAGACTTGACAAGTTTCTGAAGTTTTTGCCGACCTAAACGAAACTCTAGCATCATGTCAGATATTAAAATTGTAGCAGCGAGCATTGTAAACTTCTTAAAGCGGCAGCTAGAAGCAGACTCACTCAGCGTGGACTCACGCGAGAGCGTCGAGGTCGGCGTGCAGTGCATCGAGACCGCCTTCGAGCTGGGCCCTGAAGATGCAGCTCGCGGCGTGGACTTGCTGCAGCTAGTGCGCGCTCAGACGCGCAGCAGCGCGCCGCTTAACTCACCTCCGACTCGCTCCGAGGCCGAAAAGCTCAAGAATGAGGGCAACGAGTTTATGAAGAGCGACCGCCACCGGGAGGCGCTGGAAAAGTACACGCGTGCCATCGAGCTTGACTCTTCCAACCCCGTGTACTTCTGTAACCGTGCCGCAGCGCACTTCAAGTTGGGCGAGAACGAGGCGGCTGTGACGGATTGCACGATGGCGCTGACCCTGCAGCCCGACTACGGCAAGGCGCACTCTCGCCTCGGCCTGGCGCTTACGGCGCTGGAGCGGCACCGCGAGGCGCGGATGGCATACGCTCGCGCGGCACAGCTGGAGCCCGACAACGAGTCGTACCGCCAGAACTTGCGCCTCGCCGACGAGCAGCTGGCCGCACACGGTGAGCGGGCTCCGCTAGACCTGGGCGGGCTGCTGCAGAACCCGGCTCTGCTCAACATGGCTACAGAGATGCTGGCTGACCCCAACATGCAGAACCTAATCTCCGGACTCATGAGTGGCGGCGGCGGAGGCGCGGCAGCGGGCGCCGGGGGGCCCAACGGCGGCGCAGGCGCGGGTGGCATGTCGGCACTGCTAGAGGCGGGGCAGGCCCTGGCACAGCACATGCAGGCCGCCAACCCCGAGCTGGTGGAGCAGCTGCGGCGCCAGGTGCGCCCGCCCGGCCCCAACCCGCCGCAGTGAGCCTGCGCCAATAGCCTTTAGCAAGTTGTTCCTCGGGGAAGATTGTTTAATCTTTTAAGATGTAATATATTTTTTTTTTCTTCACACCTGCTGATTTTCCGCCTGATAGTGGGAATGAATATATTGACTTTTACTTTTATTATAAGACACGACTCGTGCCTGTCACTGTTACAACATTTGGCTGATGATGTACTTGTCAAATTGATAGTCTAATTTCCAGCACTGGTGCCTCCTGTTCATAAATGTATATATTATGATGAAACAAGCCTTTGCTATGTGGCACTGGTGTTTTAATACTTATTTATGTTATTTTTTATATCTGATAGAATAATTTAATGACAATGGAGGTACTTGGTAGCATTATATGCATTTATTTATCAGCAGATATTATTTACCCAAACAGGATTCAATATACTTAATCACTAGTTAGACTTAAAATTGTATAAAGTGAGCTCCCAAATGGAGTGATGCATGTAGGCCATGCTCAGGTGCCACGTGTGATGTAAAATATTATATTTGAACGATGTGTGGTATGTTTACCAAGAGAGAAACTTCAAGGGAAGTTTATGTCTCTTTGACCCAAATTATTAAAAGCTAAGGTTTCAATTATTGGTAATGTTAATAAATTTATTTAAATACTATTTCTTCTTTTGTAAGTAAGCACCTTGTGACGATTACCCCGTCGTAAATGGCCTATACTTTTCCTATAATCTGTGGTTCACTACCTATCAATATCACTATTCAAATCAAAATTGTAACTTTAGCAACCTAAGCAATACCAGGTGAGGAGAGGTCATTTTTTTTTGCAAATTACGTTTGGGACAACTGGACCAACATTTTTAAATAAAACTATTTTAAGAATCCTTAGAGGAAACTCTTTCAAATTACATTAATGTCTAACACCCAATACTTCATAATTTTAAACTTTTGACCACTACAGTCATATAGAGATGACAAACCAAAATATACCTAGCATGCCACGGTCACGATCCCATGACAGACTTATTTATTTATTTATTAAAACTTTTTGCACATAATGTAAATAACACACTGTACAAAGGCGGACTTAATGCCTTAGGCATTTTCTACCAGTCAACCTTAGGGTGATGCAGAGACAAAACATAGTAGTTGCAAGGAACAGAAAGTTTCGAGGAATAAAATATAATAAATACATATATACATACATACAAACAAAATATACAGAGTAGAGAAAGCCAAAAAAGAAATAATACATAGGTGGAGAAATATAAGAAACTAATTGCGAGACAAATCTGCCAACTTCATAAGCAAGTGTTCAAGAGCTTTTACTTTGAATATAAAACTACTGGTAGCCATCGTGATATTCTGAGGAAGCGCATTCCAAAGGAAAACCGCCTGGACAAGAAAAGAAGATTTAAGAAAACCAGGGCGGGGAGAAGGACATCGTAGAAGACGATTATTGGAGGAGCGAAGATTCTTACTGTGCACAGAGCACAAGTATTGAAAGTGAGATAAGAAGGAGAACTAGGTTTGTCTAGAAGAGAGGATAAAGTAGTCAAAGCCCTTAACGCCCTGCGCTGTCTGATGGGCAACCATTTTAAGAGCGACCGATGTGCGGACACATGATTATATTTACGGAGATTTATTACAAATCGAATGCAGTTATTAAGAAGTCGGTCAAGTTTATTGAGAAGATCTGCATTCAGGTCATGTAACAGACATCAACATAATCAAGTATGGGGAGTATAAGGGACTGAACCAGCATTATTGCCTTTATGTGTGACGGGTGAATATTTTTAAATCTGTAAAGCGACCGCAACGTCCCCTTGACCTTTTTACTCACAATCGCGACCTGCTTACGCCAGTCCAAGCAAGTACTTACACGTAAATAAAACTCATGAAACAACATCGATGTATTCCGAACTCACTACTACTGTGTAGGGTGGCGCTGAGGACACGATTTTGCTTAATTGACGTGGCGGTCAAAAGGTTAATACTTTTTTAGGCGACAGTAACTGGCTCCCCAAACAAATCGCAAAAATATTAAGTATGTAGGTGTTGACAGGTAACTTAATGTGTTAGTAAGATTTAAGATTGTGCGAATACTCATATGTTGCATACCTCTTGAAAAAAACCCTTTGTGATAGACCAACAAAGAGTTATTCAATTGCAAATTTATAAAATCCGTGATCAACAATGTAGATATCTTACCAAGTGTCCATGCCATAGGAGAAATTACGGGGTGGAGCAACACTTAAGAAAATGAAATCTTAAACAAAGTAGACTTGACCATCAGAATTTATTATTTACTATTGTTAATTTGTTCATATTATACCATACTTACCATCACGCCTGTATTCCCCGAAGGGTTAGGCAGAGGTGTACCAATGTACACCCACAGTTCGCCGGTATGTGTAGGTCCCATGTAATAGGGGGCGAGCCTATTGCCATTAACCGGACACAAATCCTAACTCCGAGCTGCTACTGAGATTTTCATAGAAAAACCCAATAACACTTTGCTCGACCTGGGAATCGAACCCAAGACCTCTAGGGTAGCAGTCGCACTTGGGACGACTAGGCTACCGAGGTAGTTCATATTATAATATAGCTAACCATAAGTTGCTACCTTTGATTCAAAAACCTACAGCGATCATTTGTCAAAATCTGCCATCGGTGAATGTAGATAAAATCAATCCCTGTTGTGACGACACTCACTGCACTATAATTCGTGGAGGTTTACAGAATAGACCAGCTGATATCCTCTGACCAACCACCTTCCTGCTACAGTCTAGACAGATACCCAGGAGATATGATAGTACACAAATGTGTGTCCAAAGACAGGTACACCCCCTCTTCCCGAATTCGGCACCTCGACCCGGCTGAGGAGAGATCAGACGCAGAACTAACGACTAGGTGCGTGCTTTCAGAGGCACGGAGGTGTCATACTTCCAAACTCCAGGCTGCTACTGAGAAAGTCTTATTGGAAAGTGCAATAACACGGAACACCTCACCTTTTTTTTTAAGGATGGGCAATCGTGAAATGTCTTCCGCTCTGGACGGAGTCACCTGGGAATAGGTTCCAGGAGCCCACGCTCCTGCTTGCGACCAAGGGCGGTTTGAGATGGAAACTATAATAACTGCCAGCAGCTGCATCGGACTGCCTTGAAGTGATCTTGTGTTAAATACGTTTTCTCATTTATTAATCTTTGCAGTCGGGTTTTTAATTCATATTTTACTTTATCTGTTAGGTATAATCACTGAGTTAAATAAAGAAGCAAACGTCATTAGAACGCGTAGAAAAAAGTGTAGCCACTATTTCAACGCGGCGACGTAGCTTTGAAAATGATAATCATTTACAGTAAACATATTATATGTCTCACTCGCACAAATAGCGAGAACACTACCGTCGCTAAGATTACACAATGCGGGTTGGTGTTGTCTACCATCTGAAATTTTACGCAAAATAATCAATAAAAGAATAATATCATAAATGTGAATGTATGTTCGTTAGTTCCGTTTTCACGCCTCAACAGCTGAACAAATAACAGTAGATTTAGTAGGTAGTCAGTCTACTTTATCAACAGCCAAATTATTTCCAACCACTTCGCACAACGTGCTGCATTTTGGGGTACCCTGCAAAATTAGTCCATAAAATACAAGTTTTCCCATTAATGTGGGAAACCAAAACCATGTGTTTAGTGGTAACACTGCACCAAAAGTACAATGAATAATGTTTCATTTTATTTTTTGTGTTATTTCCGTTTTATTGATGCGTACATAAAAAATATACTTACTAGTGGAAAGTAATGAAGTAGTAAACTGCCTCGGTAGCCTAGTGGTCCTAAGCGCGACTGCTACGCTAGAGGTCTTGGGTTCGATTCCCAGGTCGAGCAGTGTTATTGGGTTTTTCTATAAAATTCTCAGTAGCGGCTCGGAGTTAGGATTTGTGCCCGGTTAATGGCAATAGGCTCGCCCCCTATTACATGGGACCTAACCATACCGGCGAACTGTGGGTGTACATTGTTACACCTTTGCCTAACCCTTCGGGGATTACAGGCGTGATAGTATGTGTTATGTGGAAAGTAATTACGCTTGATTTATTACGATTTTACGACCTTGAATCGCATTCTTTTATTGCGCATTTACCCACTTTGGAATTTTTTCGAATGCGTGTCACTCGGTTCAAGACGCAATGAGTACTGAAGTGAGGTTAGCTGCGCAGTATAGTTTGGCGGGGTCATTACTAGTCTGTAGTATGTCATATCAATGGGTGTAATACTAAAAGAACACACCACACCAAGCTACACCTCTCCAGTGCAGCGTTTCCGCACAATGAGAGGTCAGCTCAATACACGAAATAAAAACCACCAAATGCTTTCTTAACTATTTATTACACTCTATGTGTAATTCTTGATAATTGTTATCAATTTACATATCTTTATGTACATACAGTAGGAAAATGTAAAAACAGCGCGAGTCGCCGACGCAGCGCGGGCCGGAGTAAGCGCTGTACGCGACTGTACCGGCGCCGGCAGCGAGCGAGCGGCGCCCAGGACTCGCTGATACCAAAACATCTACCCGATATAAAATTCTGTATTTACACATCCCCACACGAAGTGCCACACGTGAATTAGTATTCGACTACACATGGTCCTAGTGCACTCTACCGTCTCCCGTCCCCTCTACCCCGTCTCCCCCGGTGACCCGACCGACGTACAAAGCTTTACATCTAATTATATTAAAGCAAAGGCACCGTGGATCATCGATAGTCCCATATTACATAAATGCATGTAGGGACAGTTCACCGATAATTAAATGTGTATCTTTTCGCGTAGTAAATCAAGTTATATTTTGAGTCGCTCTATTAAAATGTGCGCGCAGCTTCGCGTCCAGTGGCTCTTCGGTGTGAACTGACCCTTAGTATATAATATATATAATATAAATATGATTACAGCGCGTCTGCGGGTCGGAGTGCACTTGTAGGCAGTAACGACGATCACTATACTAATGTTAACCCAGAACTCTGGTAGGAACCACTGAACTACTGAACCGACGTCCCAGTACAACATCATGAGGATTACGACGGCATGTGAACAGACGTGACGGTCGCGTGTACGTACATTCTTAGCGTGTCTTTCATAGAGTTGCTCACAAGCAAGTCGCCCTTTCATTTCAACAGATGTTTACTGGGCTTTACATTGATTACACCTACAATTTTGAGAAGTGGATGGTGAAAAATTATAATAATCTAAGATAACCGCAATAACAATCACAAATCGACTACAAAATAATTTTATGAACATTATCAAATAAAGATGTACTTTCTTAAAATATAACGTTTATGATTAACAAACAATAATTTAAGCGGCGAGTGATTTACTAACAGTAAATTAAGTAAATAAAGCTAATACATTGGATGCAGCTATTTGATCAATCATTCAAGTTTAAACTAGTTCATTCATTTAAATAATAACAACTTACAAATTGAATGTAAGCTAATAAATAATATTTTAGAACTTGTAAGTAGTAAATATATCTTCAATGTTATAATGCTATACATGAATACAGAAATAATTTTGTAAAATAATATAATATTATATAGCTGTGTGTCACAGCTTCACATTGCGTCCGCTGCGTTGAACAACAGCGTGTGTGAAGTCATAAGATACGAGCGTAACGTGCGACTCGGATCGTATTGAACGTAGCGACATGCGACACTGAGAACCAACGCGATGTCCTGGCTGCGACAGGAGAACGACATCGCCGCCATCGCGGTCACTACGGTCCGCGTCGCACTGGTCGCGCAGGCGCGGCCCCCTCGCACACCAAACGCACGTGTCGGGATGGCGAACGGCATGAACCTTGCACATACACACGACGCCATGCGAGCAACTCAGGCGCGCTTTCTCTTTGAGAGACAGTCAAAGATGTGAAGTGCTCGCACATCTGACTCGCACACAGCCTCTAGGGACACCTACTCTACGCGACTCACAACGGAACGCAGCGTTAATGTACTATTCAACAGTTGCTAATCCACTAGCGTTCATTCCACAAAAATATCATGTTTTAGGTTCCGGCAAGAATGAACGTCAATGGATTGGCCGCTAGTGTGACATCAAATAAATTAGCATAAGCCTCGTATTCGCTGCCAAAATATCTTCGATCCATCGATCATTCATTATATATATTATCTGACTTACAAATAAATCGCTCCGCGATGGAAAAGGCTCTTTAACTTGCATATTAACATACAATTGTTACAAAAAATTTATCCTTATATTTCCTAATCTTTGAGAAAAACAGTGCCCAAAGTGAGAATTGCACAAAAACAACAAGATGTAGTTCTGTTAAAAATCGTTCGTTATTAACAAATAATCGAAGTTCGATAGAATTCCTACTTTGCGTACATGCGAGAACAAAACTGGAAGGTAAAGTAAGGAAACATCCTAATTTTTCCCCTGTATAGTTTAGTGTGGTGCCAGAATGAATCGAAACCCGGTACATGACAGGAGCGTCGCGCGAGCGGGGGACGAGCCACTCAGTTCCTCTTGGACGGCGGCACGAGGTGGTTGGGCAGCTCGGAGGGCAGGTCGTGTCCGTCGATCTTGACGTGGATGAGGTGCATGGCGAGCGCGAACTCGTCCTCGTCGAGGAAGCCGTCCTTGTCGATGTCCGATAACTTCCAGATCTTGCCGAGCACCGAGTTGGGTAGCTTCGATTTCACCATCTCCGTCTTGGCGGCTGTCAACAAACGCCTTTGGGTCAACTTGTGAACGTGCAGCGGACTGCGTCGGTTACGAACGTGGATAGCGTCACTCCAGCCTGGGTGAGACAGCTGTAGCTACAACAGCAACTGAAGCCACCACACTGACACAACGTAACCGACTGTTTTAAAGATCGGAGCCGCCCAAGCACTAGCCCGCGAATTTCTTATAACCACTTTTGTTGCCACCAAAATCACCAAGGAATAAAGCGTGAATATAGTTATTATGAATAAAGCGCCAAAGTTAGTAACTTTAGTTTGTTAAACATTGTTAGAATTTAAAAATGATCATGAAATGAAAAAGATTATATCTAAGTAGAAGCGTGACGATAAAGAGTCGAGATAGCGCGGTATTGGGAAACGATAGCGGTGTTAGATAACACTGATGGCGAAACGTTTAATACCGCGAGCAATCCTCCTGGTACTACGTTGATATTTGCGCCTAAGGCTTACATGTGTAATACTTGGATGGTAGCAGTACTCCCACAAGTAGCAGCAACAATAAGGAGACGAGAGCTGGAGACAACACCATTACCAACTTATCACAATGAAGACTAGAACAAAAAAAGAATTGCGCAATAACTCAATAACTACTCAAACTCCTTAAATGCATCAATAATTAAGTATTTCCACTGTAATGCATGGAGCTCGTCAGTTTCTCTATGAAGTATTTGAGGATGTGAACGATATTGTCTCGATAGAACAGCTCGGCGACTGACTGAATCCTGACAGCCTGCTGGTCCGGCCCGAAGGCCACAAGCTTCGCCTTGTCCAGCCAAGTGATCGGGGACCTGTCCACGTAAAACTCGATGTACCTGTCACCAGTCAAGACATAGACTAACGATACGAAAATGAACTCTGCTGATATCAACAGCGTCACAATGTTCAAGGACACAAGAACTATGAACTTGACTGAGTAGAACAACGAATGCCAATACCCTGCGTTACCCTCAGGCACGTGCACGCCGCTCAGTGGCGCGGAGTGTGACTCAGAGCTAGTGTCGTCGGCACAGTCGTCACTTTCATCGACATTCCTATCGTTATAGTCTGGCTGACCCGATCTATCGCAAGTTTTAGTTTCGACCCATTCGGGATGATTCCTACATTGGCTGGAGTTCCGCCTGTCGCCAGCGCCGTCGATGGCTAAGGTATCGTTCAGACTATGCATAGAGACAGCAGGTGATACGCGTTCACTGACGCTCGCGACTTGTGTTTCGCGAGCGTTCAAAATGAACTGCGCAATCAGTTTACAGTTTTCAGTGGAACAAGAGAGAGAATCTACGAGTTTCGCGAAGCTATCGGCATTCTTTTGGTCATTCTCGCTATCTTTCAGACGTTTGCACAGTTCAGCTATGAGAGAGCAGTTTTGTGTGGTAGAGAGCAGCGCCTCGAGGGCTTTGTCGGCGACGAGGTGGGCGCGCAAGTGTGGGCGTGTGGTGAGCAGGTGTGTGAGGGTGCGTATGTCGGAGCGTGAGAGCGTACCGGCGCCGGTGACCTTGCCGTCGATGGGATTGAGCGACAGGAAAAGCTGGTCGTATCGCGGCTTCTCCTTGCTGCAGATCCACTCGGGGTCCCCGTGGCCCGCGTCCACGCCCTCGCCGCGCCCGTAGCCGAAGGGTGACACCTGGTCTTCTACGCCTTCGAACGCACCACCTGGAATATAACAGTCCAAAATGAATGGTCGATCAGGTTTATTTGAAAGACATAGGTATCAGAGGTCAAATAAATCAAGTTAAATAAGTATACAATGTGCAAGAAAGCCTTTATCTCCCCGGCCCCAGAAAAATGAGGTCTCGTGACGTTGTTTTAAGGGTGCCGTACGTTTAAAATAAAAAAGGAAACTACAGGATCATTTCGCTATCCGTGTGTGTGTTTGTCAAGCCTCGTTTTGTCAGGAACGCGTCGAGTACCTATCAACTTACAATGAATATCAAATACTTTTGGAGTTATAAAAGCAATCACGCTTTTAAGTCAACGCAATTTAAAAATACAGCTTATTTACTTGTCATATTTTTTAAAGTCGCAAATAAATTAATACTTATGGTCTTCCCATTGACTAGAATCATGAATCAGACAAGCGGAAATTCCAAATATCTTTATTTTGTAATTAAATCACATCAAAAACTTAAGGTATGTAGTTCATAGCACATATAAGGTTATGTGATTATCATACATGTGCAGTTGCAGTATTGACAGTGATGAAGAACTATGTATGTAGGAATTGCAATCCGGAATTCCGTATCCGATAATCCGGCGGATCCGGCACCATTATACACTTACCGGATCCGGGACCAATATCGAATCCGTTATCGAACTCGGTGATTGCATAATTTGACAAAATAACAGTCTGAGGCACCTTTAAACTAGTAGTAGGTGCGAGTCGTTTGATGCTGAGTTGCATCTTCCCCCCCCCCCCCCCCCCAGCGCCCGTTTCGCGCGCGACTTGTCGCTCAAGATTGTCAGATAGTGCGATTTTACATTCCTCCTAGCGACAAAATTTCATGCGTGGCGTCGGCATTTTATGGAATATGAAATCGCCATGGCGACTCCAGCAATAGTATTTATTCCCCTCTAGAATTCAGATGATATAGATGAACGAAATAAAAAAAAAAAAAAAAAAAACTAGAAAATTCGGAATATTTAGATACATATTTGGTAGGTTTTTGCTCACTTGACGGCTTACCGATGGCAACGGTACATTTGTTGCCAATATGGACTTATTGACTATTTTTTTAATTTACTCTTTATTAACGGAGAATTAAGTTATCCTGGTTATGTAACCTCGCTGACTCAATCCGGTCGGATCCTATTTTACACTTTGTTTTATTTTTCTAATTGTCTTTTATTATCCCTAGGTACTAATATTCTAAATGTGAAAGTAACTGTGCCTGTCTGTCTGTTACGCCTACACTGCCAAACCGATTTTGAAGAAAATTGGTACAAAGATACATTCGACCTTGCAGAAGGACATATTATCTTTTGTCGCGAGAAAAAGGGCTTGACGGGGTTGGAACACGGGATAAAAGTTTGTATGGGAGTCCATCATCATTGAAGATAAAACTAAATGACAAAACAAGAAACTTTGTATTGACGACTTGACAAGAAATAAATACAAACATTTGTTTGAGAATTCGTTTTTGAAAAATTAGAAACCATAAAGAAAGTTTGCCCAACGTACGTATAACTATCCCACGCGGACGTGGGTCGCGGGCAAAAGCTAGTACTTAACTAAATATGTTTGAATGTGCATATTTATTTACGTAGGCAGGCAATGTAGGAAGTACGTGAGCAGGGAGTCACAAGACGGCGCACATCCTCCCAGTTAGATAAGCAATGGGTAGGCAAGCCATAGCGCTCCGACCTGGCGTGTTCGCAGCGCTCACGGAAGTGCTGACACTCTAAATGTGATTATCTAAGCAGGCATAATTATGTGCAGTTTATGAACACGTGGTTAATGCCTTCCAACTGGCAACCCTGACTGATGGCCGAATTCACAGTGATATTAATAAATACATATTATATCAAGGTTAGGGGCGTTTCGCTTAATTAATCAGTGATTCCCTCCACAAATAACAGTTATTGTAATTAGCATAAATTTTGCTAAAACATTAAACGAGGTTGACTTATTAACAAAAACGGCACATTCGAACTCCGGGACGTGCGTGAACTACCTACTAAGTACTAACTAGTAAGATTGCATTACAGGCAGGGAAACTAAGTGAAAGTAATCACATTCGATTCTTAAAGCCCTTCAAGAACCGAATGTATCAAATGAAATAGTAAAGATTGATGTTGAGGAAGCTACTGATGGCGCCTTTGATCACATTGAAAGTTACTGCTGCACAACATCTTCAAAGGCCGACACATCCGTCACCGCGCTGTGGTCGCTAAGCTGACATGCAGCGGTCGCCAGATTTAATGCATTATTGTAAACGCAATAATCACTTACTTTATACACAGTTCTATTAAAAATGCAAAAGTACTCTGTCTGTTCGTTACATCATCACCGCGCGCCACTGAACCTGCCGCAATGTTTGACAACGATGGGGCGAAATATATATGTATAATGATGCCGAAATGAGGTCGAAATCAAAATCGGAAAGATGGCGGCCGTGGAGTTTTCCGAAATATGGGTCATGAGAGTCGCGTCCATGGCTTTTCGGGGCGCTGATGTCGAAATCAATATCCATGGCTTTCGCGAAATTTTGATTTTTTACAAATTAATCATTATCCAGCAAAATCTACAACTAGATATAATACCACTATCGATGCCGTTTCTTCGAGAAACTCAGACAAAATTGAATCTCAAACATAGGTATTTATGTTTCCTACTTTGGCTACCACAAAACAATTATCATAGAAGCCGCCACGAGTCGTGAGCACAAACGTCAAGGTTATTTTCGGGTTTTTGGGTTTCTTTCTGGGTTTTTTGGGGTGCCGACGCTGCACGCGACTGCTCCGACTGACCGACCAATGGCGTGCAGCAGCGGCGACCCAAAACACTCAGAAAGGGACCCAAAAACCGAAAATTAAACTTGACGTTTGTGCTCACGACTCGTGGCGGTTACTTTGCTAAGATGTATACTGATGGAGAATGTACTGATAAAGTTTATTATGAACTAGCTGTTGCCCGCGGCTTCGCACACGTCGACCTAAGTGTTACTTGTCATATGGTTGCTAAGGTGACTGCAAGGTGCTTCTTTGTAAGGTGGTTGCTAAGTTACGACTGTAGGTTTAAAGAATTTGTCTGTAGACGCTCGGAGTCTAGATTTGTGCACGTTTGGTAATGGGCTTACGCCATACCTGGGACTAAAACATAATTGGAGAAAGGAGGGTGTATATGGCTGTACTATCCCTTTAGATAATACTATGATGTGATGTCAAAATTTACTTATTTTTCTTTCTCAAACCATTAAAAGGCATCTTTATTAGGCACTGCTTTAACATTCGCCCCCTATTACATGAGACCTTAACATACCGGCGAACTGTGGGCGTCCATTGTTACACCCCTGCCTAACCCTTCGGGGAATACAGGCGTGATGGTATGTGTGCTTGAACATTATACCTCACATTGAAGCTGCGATCTGTCTAGTATCAAGACCGAAGAAATTAATCTTATAATCAGAGCAGCTCGGAGTTAGGATTTGTGCACTGTTAATGGCAATAGGCTCGCCTGAATTGTGGGTGTACATTGGTACACCTCTACCTAACCGTTCGGGGAATACAGGCGTGATGGTATGATGATGATGATAATCAGAGCAACTACCAACAGAATTTGAGCTTCGTGTTAGAACCAAATTAATGTAATATTTTTGGGAGAAAGTATGTGCAAAAGACAGTAAGCATAAGACTTAAAAGGCTAAGCTAAGTTTTACCTCATAAATTACCCCATATCTTTGGAACCGTAAACTACACAATCCATTTAAAAGTTAATTTTTAAGCATGTAGAATATCTTCTGCTTACAGTACCTACCTATAAGAAGAAATTCCGAATGCGATGCATGATTCATGATTGATGCTTGATTCAACATGCATCCTGAAAGCTCGAAGTCTGTGAGACATTCAAACGCGTCAGTAGAATGACTGCCACGGATTTTTTCTATGGGTGAAATTGATTTTGGTACACTTTCTGTTGTTGCTAATCTATTTCTGTTTAGCCATTTAAATATAAGTACACTTTTTTGGTGGCGTGGCTCAGCCCAGAAGTTAAAATTTTGGACAAAAACGTTTGCAGATAAATCGTTCAACACTTGTATGAAGTGTCGAAGTTGGAGGGTCCACGGTGCGGCGATCCTTTTTTTTAAGCATGAGATGTCGTCAAATGAATTCTTCCGTTCTGGTGGGAAGGAGTGTCAGACTGTTACCGAATAAAACCCATCCGAGTTCCTCCTAATGTCTTTTGTGTTCCAGGACCGCGGTGAGTCTTTCAAACAAATTCCGTAACCCTGGCAGGCACTGGCCCTAGCGGGCCCCGGGTACTATGCTGACATCTCTTTGTGGCGCGCATGAAACACGACACGTTGTCAGCTTGGGTCTGGTTCTGTTCGGACGGCGAGCCCCCTAACGCTCGCCGACCACAAGCTCAATCCGACGATGATCTGAGATCACCCTGCGACTCCCGACACCCGGGGAGTCCCCTTCTATTGCGGCGGCTGGGGTGAAAGGTCGACCTCTCCCTCATACGTTTCGCCTCCTCCTTCGCTAGCATTACTGCTTCGTAGAAGGAAGCGATTGCTTCCCATTCTCCCTCGCTCCGGACCATGGATTGAACCAAGCGCCTCTATGAGGACACTCTGGTGTTCCGCCCAAGCATACCTCGATATGCTCCTTTGTGATCCTTCAGTGATAACACCCGGGCATGTCCTAGTTCTGAATCCGAAACACTGTGTGTGTCTGGAGTGTACCTGCGTCAGAGGATCCTTGTAGTGCGGCAATCCTACTATCGTTATAACTTGGTAACTCTTTAAGTTATCTGAGGTACTGATTTTCACGAAAAATATTCTTAGGGATAGCAGCCACCCCAGTTCCATTCAATTTGTGGGCCAATCAGTCGAATTCCGTTCTGTTCATTCTTCTTCAGTGGAAGTATGCAAATTTTCAAAGTTATATTAAGGTTATGCTTAAACCTATTTTATTATAATATTGATATCATACCATCGAAAATAAAAAGTAATTAGGTACCTATTAAAATAATGACAAAAAGTAACAATCAATTGGGATCGAACTCACACAAAATATCTTACATGGCTTTCATTATACACCGAGGCCATTCACTAAACAAAGTGAATAGCGTAACAATAAAAACAAAATAGCCATTCACATACCATGTCATAATATTGACTGCTTATCTACTTGTGGCTAATGACGTCATGATTTTTATTTAATATATAAAATATCTCCCACTGTCTTTCATAGGAACTGCCTCGTTAGCCTAGTGGTTCTAAACGCGACGGCTACGCTAGAGGTCTTGGGGTCTATTCCCAGGGCGAGCAAAAAGTGTTATTGGGTTTTTCTATGAAATCCTCAGTAGCGGCTTGGAGTTAGGATTTGTGCCCGGTTAATGACAATAGGCTCGCCTCCCATCACATGGGATCTAAACATACCGGCGAACTGTGGGTGTACCTTGTTACACCTCTGCCTACCCCTTCGGGAAATACAGGCGTGATGGTATGTGTAATATTATGTAACTAATCTGCAATATTGTGTATATTTTATAGCAATACAAAAAATGTCCAAGAACAATAATGCTTACCTTACCTCATTATTTATTACAAATAGTAAAATACCCTAACTATAAGTATTTATTATAAAGCCCATCACCCAAAGAGCGAAACGGATTGTAGGCAAGAAAATATCCACCACCTCATGACTACTTGAAGTTATGAGACTAACTACCTCCCGGTAGTAAACTTCAGTGATGTATCTGGAAGGCACTGAATAGATTGCACATTTAAGTAGGCCGCTGCAAATATAATTTGGTGAAATAGGGCATCATACACGCGTCTGACACCCAGTGCAATTGACGCATCAGTAAAAGCGGCCACCTACTTTTCTCAACTGGTGTAAATAAGTTATTGTTAGGGGTATTATCGATCCCGCGTCGGCGGTGCGTAGTGTTCCACGTGCGCCTCAAAGAAATGCCAGTACTATAAGTTTGGGCCCGCTAGTGCCTGCCAGGGTTGCGAAATTCAAAAGTCAACGCGGCGCTGGTACGCAATGGGCATTCGGAGGAACACGGTTGAGTTTTAGTCAGTAAGAGTCTGACACTCCCTTCCGTTCCGCCCAGAGCGGAAGAAGTCACTTAAAGATTTCCTATCCTTAAAAAAAAGGAGTATCAGAAGAAGAATTCAAATCGCTTAATAATATTCATGTGTGGGCCCGACATTTAAAGACTATTTTGTTAAAATTAAAGAGTCAGGTAGACATAAATTCTTCAACAACACGTATATTTTCCGCTCTACTATCGTTTGCACACCTATCAGTTTCTTTCTTTATCGATGAAAACTTTTGACTTCAATTTGCTGTTTTTTAGTAACTATGTATTATAGATATCATTTTTTCCAAAAATAATAAAAGGTTTGAAAAAAATAAGCAAGCTAAACGTTATGGTATAAGAATGACTACTTCTATTTTATTAATGTTTGGAAATCTCCTGGCATTCAAAAGAAATATTTAAAAATCACAAAAAGTAAAAAAATCTACGGGGACCGAACTCAAGCCCTGCGATTCGAGAGGCGGTCCTCGAACCATTAGACTATTTACTACGATAGAAACTGCTTTGAAATAGCCGTTCTAGTTTGCCATGAATGACTGCGTAGCTCCTTGAAAGTATAGCGTGATGATAATTATTTCAGCAGTTCAATCCCCAGCCATCTAAAGTATTGTTATATTTTGTTTCGTCTTTTTTGAAACCCGTCGTAATCTGTATCATCATTGTTCATCCCCCAAAGTAGATAGCGTGATAATTTATGGCCTACGGCCAACTTTGGCCTATATGGAATATATATACAAAAATAGAACAGAATCTGTCCGGCAGTATTTGCGTGATGCTCTAACAAACAAACATACAAACAGACAAGAATTCTAAAAAAATATTTTCTGCATTAAAATCGTTCCCCGACCACGTAGCAATCACTTTTTTTTAAATATATATTAAATGTACAGTTTTGACTTCGCCACGATTTTATTATAAGTATAGATTAGATGTATTGAATGATGTACAATAAAACGTTTATTTTAACAACGCGAAAAGTATATTAATTACTAAATTTCCTAGCATTCCTTGAATTCATTAGTTATTTCTGTGTTTCATATAATTACTCTCGCGGTAGCGATTCACTTTTTGTATTTAATAATATAAAATAATAATATACTACGAAAGGAACTTCGTTCCAACCGAGTGTTCTACGACACTTACGATTTTTTTCTTTATCAGATAGGTACACTTGTAGTTTGAAATGGCTAGGGATTTGTATTCTAACCACTCCCCTCTACGTGGTCTCATTAAGTTGAGCGTCAAAACAAAAGACACTTATATTAAGAAGATCACGCTTGACCTCGTGGATGGTCAAGTACATTTCCAGCTGCATCGGCTGCTAAGAGCAAGACACATGAGCGTGTGTAGCACGTCACTAAATCATAGTTATTGTGAGCGTCGTCCGTAACTGTCAGCACGCGTAGGTATCGTTTGCATAGCGTTAGTATGTAATGGAGACGATCTTACTCTACCTATCTATAACCACTAATATCTACTATAAGACGCGGCGCGTGGAGCTTCGCGTTACGCGATGCATCACGCGTTTCTTCCTTTTAGGGAGAGGGAGCGCATGGAACGTGAAAGGCCGCGAATGCCGTGCGTGCTTCCTTTGCTATTGCGAACAACGCCACATATCAAGCAAACGCTTCTTTAGGAACACTCTCATTCATGGCGTGTCGTATGAGACTCGCGAGACGCCGCGTCTCCATAACGAGCCCTAAGGCAATATTATTCTGTCACATCAGGACAATTATAACGAAGACGCTGCGACCTGTATCGCGACACGCATCACTAATATTCTTTTGTTCCGGATGGGAAATCCTCAAATGACTTTCCCCGCCCTGGGCTTTAGTGTCAGACTTTTACTGACTGATACCCATCCATGTTCCTTCTCGTGCCCTTTGCGTCCCGGGGGGCGCGGGATCTCTTTTGAACAACCCGCAGCCCCGGCAGGACACGCCTCTGATAACATAATAATATTTTACCTTAGCGTCAGAATTTTATCGATTTCAGCTTGTAGGTATCTAAAGTGGGAAGGATTTTCCTTTCTTTCTGAATCGCTATAAGTTAATAGTTAAGTAGTGAGTTAGTACTTAAACCCAGTAGGCGGCCGGGTGACGTTTATAGCCACATCAGTGGCGTAGAGGACACCTTAACGGGAAGGAAGCGAATCCTGCCCCGAGCTGGAGTTCGAACACGGACTGGAGGCAACCTATACGTAGAAGCCCATTTCACTGAATGTGCCTACCTCCTTGTCTATTTTATTACAACATAAGCCCAGTTGTATAAACATAACTCTCAGATACTTGTGTACTGATGAACAAGAGGCGAATCAGTAACTTCGATATACCCACATACACACTGACTCATTTTTAATATGAATTTAGTATTATGTGACTTTTTCAGGGTGCTGTACCTCAAAAGAAGAAAAAAAGCACCCTTATAGGATCTCTTCGTCGTCGTTTGTCTGTCTGTCTGTCAAGACTTCCTCAGGAACGCGTAGAGGTATCAATTTGTAATTAATATCAAATACCTACTTAGGTCTACAAACCGTCGCGTTGGAGCTGTAAAAGATACCGAGTGCGTAGTGCATCACGTTGTCATCATGTTCACGCGATATAACGAATTCTCGTTTGACCGAACATCGCTCGCCCGCAATAACCATTCCCCGAAGAGATTATGAAATTCGGCAAAAAGCAAGGTTTTACCATACCATACCATCACGCCTGTATTCCCAGGAGGGTTAGGCAGAGGTGTACCAATGTACACCCACAGTTCGCCTGTATGTTTTAGGTCCCATGTCATAGGGGGCGAGCCTATTGCCATTAACCGGGCACAAATCCGAACTCCGAGCTGCTACTGAGAATTTCATAGAAAAACCCAATAACACTTTTTGCTCGACCTGGGAATCGAACCCAAGACCTCTAGCTTAGCAGTCGCACTTAGCACCACTAGGCTACCGAGGCAGTTACAACAAGGTAACAAGGTTACAAGGGTACAAGGTTTTACAGCAGAACAAAAGGAAGAAATCTAAAAGCAGTTCGAATACAAAAAAAAATCGTTTTTGCTATTTGGGCCGTATCACTTAAGCGAAGTCGAGGACAGCCGGGCACAGCCTTGTGACGGAACCTTCAGGCTTCGAGTCCTACACTCACTTGCCCGGTTTTTATTAATAGCAGTGCACCCATTGCAGAGCACAAATTGTTATATGTGACAAACCCTGGACTTCTCATAACAGCAACATAAATGACAACAAACAAAGGGCATGCATGACGAAGAGTTGTGAGAAAAATAATGTCAATCAATAATAACAAGTTTAATAGTGCGCTCATAAACAGAACAATCAGCTCAATAACTGTAACTTGAAGGCGAGGACGTTATTGAGTGCTCTGTCAGCGCTCAGTGGCGCGGAGCGCTTGTTTTTATGTGGCGAAGAAACAGTAGCATTGTTCCCCCGCGCTGCCGACTCGCGTCATGTGCGACCGCCGCGCTGTTACTTCAAGGATCACCACAATTGTATACATGTAGGTCACCACTTAGTTTATGCAGGTAAAAAGCGCAGTCGAGGTGAGCTTCCACCGTCATCTGGTTTTAACACTGAGCGCCATCAGAGCGTCGCTCTCACGGACTAGTGATGCGCGGCGCTGGCATCGTCTCACGAGCATGACCTTATTCGCGGCAACCAATCTCAGCAAACACTAGCCGAGTACGTGCGCAGGTGAATAATAGTGCACGAGCACAAAATCACTCTCTCTTCCCTCACTCTCATAACCCAACGGCAATCCGATATTGTGTGGATCGCCCCGAGGACACGGTGGAGTACACCGTGGCGGTATGCCCCGCTTGGGCGGAGCATCGCCGAGTCCTCGTGGCGGCCATCGGCGGCGGCGAACCCTCGCGTCCGGCCCTGGTGCAAGCCATGGTCCGGAGCGAGAGGGAATGGTATGCAGTCGCCTCCTTCTGTGAGGCAGTAATGCTAGAGAAGGAGGCGGCGGGACGGTTGAGACAGCGGTTCTCCCGTCCCAGCCGCCGCGGTAGACGCTCCGGACGTCGGGAGCCGTGAGACGACTCCCGGCCACCGTAGATACGGGTCTGTGGACGGTGAGCAATGGGTAGCTCACCGTCCTTACGTTGCATAACGACAGGCCGTGTCGACGGCCCGTTCGTGTTCCACGCGCGCCTTAAAGAGATGTCAGCAAAGGGAAGGGGCCACTGAGGGCCGACGCCTGCCGGGGCTGCGGGTTGTTCGTAAGAGATACCACGCCCCCGGAACGCAAAGGGCACAAGAAGGAACATGGGTGGGTTTTAGTCAGTAAAAGTCTGACAATCCCTGGAGAAGTTATTTAATGATTTCCCACTCCCCAAAAAAAAAAACGGCAATCCGATACGAATGGGGACTTTTGCGAGGCACAGTGGTGTCACACCACTGACTTGTAAATTTCTGGCTGCTATTAACACATTTCTAATGGAAATCCTCAATAATACTGCCCAACCGGGGAATTGATTTTAGGACCCCATATTTATTTATTTTATGGCCGCACTCACCAGTCGTGCTTGCGACAACGAGACCACGCACATGAATCAATAGTCCGCTAAATAAACTGCTTTCATCTGTCGTTGTCATTCGAGTAGCGCTCCCATTGTTAACAGACAGTTCGTACGCGGTGGATCGACGCCACCGGTACTACCGATACGTCCGAAACATTCGTTTTATTATAAAAGATAAGGAGGACTCGATGAGGAGCATATTTATTTATTTATTATTTCATAGATTATAACGTGATAGTGTAGTTCCCAGCAAGAGGAAGTCAGATTGTAAGCTAGGTGTACGTGCCGTGCGCTGGCAGCATCAGACCCCGACATCCCGCGCTCACAACAATAACATGACTGTTGTGTATTTATTTGCTTTCCTACAAAACATTAAAGCTTCAGTTTTGTTCAGGAAACGTTTTGCTAATATTTATTAAACAATTCTGTTAGGAACTTCAAACAATCCAAACCATGTTTATCTGGTTAGAAAATAAGTATGCACACTACACGCGCATTGTGTGAACCGCGTAATAAGTACTCGCGAGGTGCTAAAGCAAATGTAATGGCATACCAGCGAATGCTCCATATTACACAGAGTAGCAAGTACTGCCAACTACTAACAAATAAGTGCTGATGGAAAGAATCGCAGCGATATTACGTCACAGTATCGCCCAGATACAGCATGTCCGGGAAAATATAAATTAAATACGGTTTAATACTCATGAAAATAAACCACTTCTACTATATGACCAAAGAAAACAGCCGCTCTGTGTTCGTAATGCTAATTGTTCGACAAAATGTAGAGGACAGCTGATTGTTTTTGTTGTTCTTTTCTATAGCGTCCTCCCTCACCACCACCATCTAGAGTGTTCAACACATACCTAATTAGAGCTAGAAGTCGTAGTCGTCAGCCCAGTCGTACGCGCGGTCGTATATCGCATCATGCCGCCTACCGGCAGAACGTCAAGTGGCACACTTCTTGATGTTCAAATTAATCACCTTAGGGTTTTACCGCGGGCATATCTGTGGCTGGCGTGGCCGCTACAGTAACTGCATGCCAGGCCTGTCCGGTCCGGGTGTCACCATTGTGTGGATCGCCCCGAGGACACGGTGGAGCACACCGTGGCGGTATGCCCCGCTTGGGCGGAGCATCGCCGAGTCCTCGTGGCGGCCATCGGCGGCGGCGAACTCTCGCGTCCGGCCCTGGTGCGAGCCATGGTTCGGAGCGAGAGGGAATGGGATGCAGTCGCCTCCTTCTGCGAGGCAGTAATGCTTGAGAAGGAGGCGGCGGGACGGTTGAGACAGCGGTTCTCCCGTCCCAGCCGCCGCGGTAGACGCTCCGGACGTCGGGAGCCGCGAGACGACTCCCGGCCACCGTAGATACTGGCCTGTGGACGGTGAGCAATGGGTAGCTCACCGTCCTTAGGTTGCATAACGACAGGCCGTGTCGACGGCGCGTTCGTGTTCCACGCGCGCCTCAAAGAGATGTCAGCAAAAGGAAGGGGCCACTGAGGGCCGATGCCTGCCGGGGCTGCGGGTTGTTCGCAAGAGATACCGCGCCCCCGGAACGCAAAGGGCACAAGAAGGAACATGGGTGGGTTTTAGTCAGTAAAAGTCTGACACTCCCTCCCGCCCCGCCCAGGGCGGGAGAAGTTATTTGATGATTTCCCACCCACCAAAAAAAAAAAAAAAAAAAAAAAAGGCCTGTCCGGTACTAGCCCACCTTACAAGCAGACACCAGTATTATGAGATGTTGTGCAGCGCGATCGTGATGGCAACCGACGCAAGTGGGCCGTTCTCACGGCGACAAGTGACATCAGTCCCTAACAATTGTGTGTCGATGTGAAACCGACGGAGTTGTGAATGCAGAGTGTATCCCACACAACTCATGTACCTAATAGTTAATGGCGCACTAATCTAGATCGCGTTTCATGCGAGTGAAAGTGCAGGAAGCGCGGCACTCGCGTACATGGCCGGCAGCCGGCGGGCAGCGAGTGCCAGCGAATCGATGACTACACGCCGGCCGCGACCGCCGGTGGCGGCGCTGCCACATGAACTCTGCGTCAGTACATTGTCCACACATCTGTCATTTACAATGTGCGATTGTACGCTGTGTATTTCTCGTTTTTCAGCGCTCGATACCCAAATAATTCATTATTGTGTATGCAAATGGTGGGTCTATTTGCCAGCAGTGAAGACAGTGAGTATGAAAACTTATCAGAGGAAAAAGAGGATGTATGTAAATATGCCATGGGCGACCCTCCCGATTAGATAAAGCGCCACAGAGTTGTGGCCATTCGACAAAAAGAAATAAATTCGTGTGCAGTGAATCTAAAAGAAGCCGCTGTTGCACTTGAGCAATAGTCATCGATTGCCGTAAATTCGCGACGCATGCTAGTGCGATTGGCGTAAGTACCACGCCAGCCACATAGATTGATGATTATTTTGATTGCGAAGGTGGTTGCCCCTATACATAAATCTGGTACAATCAGCCACCCACATGACAATAACGTTGGCTTTTCTTATAGATGCCCTGAGCCGATATAGCAGGAAACTGTGTATCTACGTATGATTTAGTCATCGGTCAACATAACTCCGATGTCATAGTCAAAGCAAACCGAGTTATCACGAGTTAACGCTGCTTTTAGAGCCGTTGCACAAACAACTAATATTTAGTGGGCAATAGTAAGACGCGCCGCCGCGTGCCGTCGCGAGCAGAGGACACACTAGGAAGAGACCTTGATGTTATCACTGTTTTACATGATGAATACGCAAACATTTCGGAGCAAAGAATGTGTGAAAAAATACCGTGTGTTCCTGGTTGGAAGCTTGACACTTTGGGTTATGTGATTTGACAAATATTGAGAGTTAATATAATTATTCATACGTTTAGGTTACGCGTGGTTTCTAGACTTCCGAGACTCTTGTGTCGTTAGAACATACAAACACACAAAAATATGTTTTTAAATAAATTCATTTCATTCGCTAAGAACGTGACAACAAATATAAAACATACACATGGATAGACAATCCCAGTGGAGCGCGCCGTGCACCCCGCGCTCGTCTCTACGTCCAATCGTCGCGTCGCTGTCGCATGGGGATAATGTCTTTCCTTTACGAAACGAACTAGCTAATTTGGGTGTTGCCCGGTGCCTCAAGGTCTGAATCTAACGCAGGATACCTGTATCCTCGCGGTAAGGAGGATGTGCATCCGCCGCCTCTGCCCACGCACCGGTCGGCAGCGAGCAGCGGCTGACCGCTGCTTCAAGGGCACTTGGCCTTATAACGCGACCTTGGAGATCATTGAAGGACGCCTTGATTATACATATAATGAATTCATAAAGAGATTCAAAACATTTATTTGATGATTACCGACTGCATGCTTTCATTTAGGAAATAGGCATTTGTCAGTAAATTAATTTAGAACCAATCCGATTTAGCACAGCTTGCTTTAATGGCCAACTTCTTTTTCTATTGGATAAGTACGACAGTGAACAATGTCTTGGCCACAAGTCACTTGGCTACAAGATCTCACTCAAACCATGTTAATCAGTTATGCCAGGAGTATTCCCAACCGAATAACTAAATCTCTTTAAATCTTGACTCATATAGATACAAACCACAAAATAGGTGAATTACGAGAACGAGAAGGTACCGTACCGTTGTTCTAACTGTCGGGTGATCAAATACATTGTCAAGCAGAGCATAAAATAATTATGAGTTAGATTATAAGGCGAGGCGAGGGTTCTATTCTAAGGACAATGGCTGCATACGGTCACGCGCACACACGAGTCACGTCGCGCACATATGCGCCGCTCTGAATTCATTACTTATAATCACCATCGATCGCGCATCATCATAAATTCATAACAGTTATTAATTGTATTTTATTTGCAACCATTTTATAAACAGCGGACCAAAAATAAAACAAAAATTCAACAATCTGTTGACAAGTTTGCGACCTCCGAAGCCGGAACTTGTTGCTGTCGGATCGGATCGGAGCGTGAAATAAAACAACACAGATCTATACAAGACCGTAACAGGTGCGAGACGCGGACGGCTCGGCTAGATTTTTAGGGACCAACACTCAGACGGGACGGACAAGAAAAGTTAATTAGGAAATTGATCACATCTCCACAGAGCCACATGGTTTATTTTGTACTTGATGATATTGACAGGGGCGCGCTATGCTCTTATACAAACAAGGCCTTAGCGGCGACAAGCAGAAGGATGGTGTAACTTCCGTTACATTTAATTTATTATGTTTATTAAGTCTTTTAAACAGCTAATATTGACCTGACCGTGTAATCATAAATCATTTTTTTCGCCAGAGATATGTTACAATTGGGTGTTATAAGAAAGCAGTGCTTTACACATCTCAGCTATAGTCAAGAGAGCGCTTGTGTTTGAATATGCACTGGATTCCCCACCCTCGACTAAAAATATTGTTATGAAATGTTCTTCCTCGTGTTCCTTAATAGGTTAGTGAATGATTGTTATATTTGTCTGTAAAAAGATTTAATTCCTTTCTTCGGGAAGATCGCTGTTACCTTTTCCTTTGCAACACTGTCCACGAAGCAGACAACAACAATTGGAAAACGTTTTCATTTTTACGAAGTGCAGTTCTGCGCAAGCGCCAAATTACCGCCCGAAATGTATGGAAAAGATGATTGGACTCACCTAGCGCCCTTACAGAGTGTTCAGAAACAAAATACGCCATCTTAACGCTCCGACAGCCCTACCCAAAGGATAAACGCAACAATATCTCGAGAAAAGGTCGCGCTATCTCTCAGCTTTTTAATCGAATGCAATACAAATGAACGTTATGATGTGCCATTCCGGGCATACCTACGCCATTCTGCGCACGCGCGGCACACATCGTCCACGGTTTCCAAACCTTATCATACTACTACCAATACGAGCATCGATTTCATTTGTTTGTGCTCACAAAGTCATAAACCTGCAAAACGAAAGTATGACAAATAATTTGCAACCATAAACATTTCGAAACAACGGTCCTCCCGCGGGTGCGTAGCTCAGGACCTGTACACGTACAGAATGCTATTGATTTTATTGGGATTACTGGACAAAGGCTAAAAGAACAAACGACCGATCGAATATTGTTGCCAGTGGGTGCTTCAGTGGATGTGTTGTGTCGTGATGCGAGCACAATGACTCGCCATTGAGTGGCAAGTGGGCCGCCGCAGGCACAATGGATGCTGCTCAGATGCGTCTCAATGGGCGGCTACATCGGGTGATGTCACAGCGGATGCGGAACAAAGGCCGCTACAATTAGCGTCGCGTGTATGCGCCCGCGCATCGGACGTAAACACTGAGCGTGCGCCATGCGTACCTTTACAAATTCGTGGATCTAACAAATTCACTGAATCGAAGCGATCACTGGTCTCACTGAATGCGCTGCCTTCCTGTTGATTATGATGTTTGCCACTCATCACTATCAATACTATACCGAATGCCTGGTCGGTCCCGCAGTCGCGGCTGCTCGTTTCTCCTGAACCTTCTGAAGTACATGGTAGGTCATGAGTTATGTTGTGTGTCGATATAGTTTCATATGATTATGTTCGGATCAACTCGGTTATTATCGATCAAGTTGAAAACTGTGACTAAGAACCACGCGATGTTTTGGGCCCATTTTTCAATATTGCACAACAGTGACGAGGCCCACCTCTTATGATACTCTTAGCTTGTAATTCATTTCATTTGACAGCAGCTGAGTTCAAATGCAGCGCGAATTGTGCACGTGTCTTAATACCCACGTTTTTGAAAAAAAAAGAACATTAGGGTTTTTGAAAAATATGTTTATGCTTTATGTACATATGAATCCAAGCTCCATGCATGAATTTGTTTATTAAATGCTAGATTTTTTTTATAAGTACCAAAATAACATTTCTGCGCTGGATTTAAACCAGCTTTCCTATGACATGAGTTTTATACTTTCAGCACTGTTAGGCAATGTTGAAAAATGGGCTCAAGGTTCAAACAAAAATGTCCTTCGTGTGTGCGATTTGCGCGGCAAGTCAGCTGTCAAATTAGACGCTTAGATATTTAATTTATATCTATTGGCCTAAAATAAAAAAAATAAAAAAATAGTTTAAAGATAATATTAATTTTAAGTTGCTGTGCCCTAAACAGGGCCCATTATGTACTATGCTTAAAGCTTGTTGTAACACCTTAAACACTTACGGAATGCAAATAAATACTTGAATGCTTGACTGCCTCGTTAGCCTAGTGGTCCTAAGCGCGGCTGCTAGGATAGGTCTTGGGTTCGATTCCCAGGTCGAGCAGTGTTATTGGGTTTTTCTACGAAATTCTCAGTAGCAGCTCGGAGTTAGGATTTTTCCCCGGTTAATAGCAATAGGCTAGCTCCATATTACATGGCACCTAAACATACTGGGAACCGTGGGTGTACATTGGAACGCCTCTGCCTAACCCTTCGGAGAATACAGGCGTGATGGTATGTGGTTTGGTCAGCTGACCTGCCGAGTTGCAATCACGTATATTGGTGAAAGAATAAGGATCAAATATGATTTTAATTGAGTGTCAATCGACAAGAAATAAAGCATTAATAAGGCAATATAATGACAAACGTTTGTATGTTACATGCCTTTACATGTTACATAACGTGGCTGCCGCCGGCGGAGCGACACACGAGGAAGTGGCGATGTTGCGCCGTCGCCGATTTGCGACACTTCCCCGCAAACGCACGCGAGGTCTCTGCGATACACCGCCCGCCGACTTATCGGCCTCTAATCTAGTATTTGTTGCAGTTTAATGAACTATAATAAAAATGTATTTACCTACATGGTTGCACAACAGCGAATTAATTGCCAATACTGACGATGAACTGCTTTCACAGTTTCACACCAACATGCAAGCAAACAAGTACCATTTGTTGAAGGATGGGAAATCATGAGATGACTTCTTCCGCTGTGGGCAAAGCGGGATCCCTCCCGCTTTGCCCACAGCGGAAGAAGTCATCTCTTCAAGTCATGTCAGACTCTTACTGACTAAAACCCATCAGTGTTCCTCCTAATGCGCTTTGCGTTCCAGGGCCGTGGTTATCTATTTCGAACAAATTCCGCAACCGTGACTATTGACGTATAATGTCTATGTAAGTGCCCAGGCCTTACATAGACCTTAGTTCCACATAACATTGCATGTAGCACGTTATATTCGTAAACTATAGTCAGCCTTTAGGTGCAACGCGTAATTACATACACATAATTAGATACGGGAGATATTCCTAGTGTGGGACGTTTAAAAAAGAAAAAAAAATAGGTTGAAATATAAGATATTGATTAAAACAAACACTGACAGCTATGTAGCGCACCGCGCGCCGGCAATCGCGTGTAGGTCGCGACTCGCGGGTACAACAACCTCCAGTGGCTAGAACATGGCTCATGCCAATTTTCCATTGTAATCATGATTAATGTAGAGCTAACGAGCGCGGCCGGCGAAAGTGCTGGCCGCGCCGGTCGCGCTCCCATTGCCATCTGCAAACTGCATGGCACACTGAGTCACCGGCAGCAATTTTGATACATGCCATTATTTCACTGGAGGGCCTTGACATTCGCATTGAATTCTACGTTCTGTCAACTAGTGTCGTACTACTACTTGTAGTCAGTTTCGTACGCAGAGAAAGAGTTCGAAACGTTATTTCCACTCGGTGCCGCCCTAAAGTAGACTGGTAGGCATTAAGTGCACTTTCGTCCGATTGTTTCATTAGGAAGACCGAGAAGCGACGCGACACAGCATCACCATGCAACGCTGAATTCTCAGAATGAAATATGTATCTTTTCAAATAAAGTTATATTTTGAGTCGATGTGCGCGCGGCGTCGGGTGTCGGAGTAAACTTACCGTTAAGTACTGGTGAGAAAATAACATTTTTGATAAGATTTGGGACCTTTGTAAAAAATAATTACGTAATCGGGCACAAACTCGCGAGCACAGATAGTTATATGGTGGTGGCGCGTTTGAAAGTGAGGAATTAAGGATGACGGTAGTTCATTAAAGTTGTCGACTCGCCGTGCCCTTAATTTCGTTTCCGTACAATAAAGCAGCGAGTCACCATGCACGCGCGTGCGCCGCGCCCGTGAGGAACCGCACTCACTTGACGTTTTAACAACTGCCTGATGATTGACAATTATGTATTATTGTATCGATGTGAGCTTAGGTTGGTAGGTAACGATCACAAAGACTTCAACATTTTAATAGAACCTGCTTCAGTTTCAATTTGTTTAGATACTGTCATCAAAGCAAATGCCAAGACAAGGCACTGGATGATATTAATGGCTTCGGAGATAAGGATAAGAAACGGAACGAGATGAAAAGGAGTAGTTAGGACACCAATATAGTGTTGCCAGTTAAATAAGTATTTAGTACTCTTCATTTCACGACTGGCTCTTGAAAAGTAGGAAGCTGTCCACCATGACACTTATGACAAAGAATGAGGTTACTAAGTATGTACTTATAGTACATAAAAGCCTTATTTTCAGGCACCCCTGCTCCACAGTTAAACTTCTACTATACTACTGCTAGAGACTAACGACAAATCCTGCGATCAATAGTCCTGTGTTGGAAACCTGTAGGCAGACAGCGCGGCTAGGTACAGCAGCGATGATCGCGGCCTTTGAAGCCGGACCTTAACAAGGGACTTTAACCTATCCCCAACAAGGAAATAATGTATTGCTCATTTGTAATATACACATTAGCAGTATGATTATAATACTCCGAGAGCTACAAGATCAGGCAGCAGTAACAATCTCTAATATCCGATAGCATAACGTCGATGTCAAATTCATATGATCACGTAGCACGTGAATGCACTGCCGAGTCAGTCACCGCAGCTATCGCAAACATATACACCTACTACTTAGCTTCATTAGCGATGACTAACTGAATGATGACGCACAATACGAAGGAAATGAAGTAAGAAAAATGTATGCCTGTTCTCACTAACACTAAGCGACACCTATTTGTAATCTAAATAAAAGCCCACTGTTGGATTTTCAACCCTCGGCTCTACTCCGATAGTTGACAGTCCAACAGTGCGATTTATAATATTCAGGCATTACAATTAGGTGTCGCCTAGTGTTAATGGAAACGGTCAAGAGTGTGTAACTGTAAGCAGTCAGTGAGTGATAGGGCGCGGGCGCCGCGATACCCAGATATCAAAGATAGCTCCGTCGCCACACCGCGCCGCTCTTACCAAATAGATTAGCTGCGTGATAACACAAGCTCAGCGGATAGCAACAACACAAATTGTATAACATGTTTGTTACATTCATTGCTCAACGCGCACTGACAATATCAACTTACAGAGCTGTGCACCACGACTCGTCAATAATTTGTTAGTGCCCCATCTCATGATTCATGCTCCACCAATAAAATAAAATATGTATCTAAAATGCTTCAAGTAATGATTTAATTGTTGTGTTACTATTTCTTTTTGGTCTTCAGCGGACACTACAGACAGCTTCCATTCGGCTGCATGGTTTCACAAAGTGTCGGCTCTTAGCCCGTACATCTTCCTGGTAAAAATGGACGCTCCTACAGCGGGAATTACATAATCCAAGAAAACACTTCGAAAAATTGAGCATTTCACTTAGAAAAAGTAGGTGGACTCTGATGGCAAACAATAAACATGTTCAGGACGTTAGTATGTATTGGGAATTTAGCAAGGACATGGCGGTCGGTGCGCTGGAGTCGGCAAGCACGTTCGCGCAGGCGCAACGGGGAAGTTGCGCCCCGCGCCAGGGTTCACTCACTAAGAAGGTAGGTAGCAATACCTGTTCTGGATCAGACATTGTAAAAATCTGATGGAAACATGCAAATTCTTCGTGCTCACTATGATGTTAAGGAATGTTCCTTGTAGTGCGAATCATTGAAACATGCAACTATTCAACAAACACTCAGTCGCGTTGAGGCGCGTCTTAAAAGAGGACTACTAGGTACTGGGACCCCTAGACACGTATGTCCAGACCCCAGACAAGGACTACGTCCAGATGAGTCCTCCGATAGGATTAGTACCGTCGGAGCTCTGCTTTGAGTTCCAGGTAGCGCTACTGCGCAGTAATGCTCAGCAAATGTTTTAGACCCAAACTGCATTGAGCAGAGACCGTAGTGCAGCAACTCGCTACTGTCACACAAGTGTAACACAGTGGAGGTTACGCACTTTGTTTTACTGATAGGAAATCATCGAATCACTTCCCCCACTTCCCCCTTTTACTGACTAATACCCACCCATATTCCTTCTTGTGCCCTTTGCGTTCGGGGGGCGCGGTATCTCTTACGAACAACCGCCTGCTCGACTATGCACTATTACGTAGGTGATTCATTCGACCGGTGCGGGAGACAACAAGTTAACGAACGTTGTCGCTAATCAGTTGCCGAATATATCCAAGTGCTGACTGAAGTTCGGCACAGTCAGGCAGACAAGTCTGAAATGCTAATGATCGCTCTTACCACATTCCACATAATATACCATCACGCCTGTATACCCCGAAGGGTTAGGCAGAGGTGTACCAATGTACACCCTAAGTTTGTCGGTATGTTTAGGTCCCATGTAATAGGGGGGCGAGCCTGTTGCAATTAACCGGGCCCAGATCCTAACTCCATTTGCTAGGCAAACCCAATAACACTTTTTGCTCGACGTGGAAATTGAACTCAAGACCTCTAGCGTAACGTCACGCTATGCTAGACGAGAGCGAAGCAGTAATCAAAGACATAACTTACGAGGGTGAAAAAAACCATGCGGACGAAGTCGCGCGTAGAAGCTAGTAATGAAAATACACAAGAAAAATCAGTATTTCAGGTGTCGCGATGCGCTACGGTACAGTGCGATTTAAGATAACAGCGATTTCCTACATATTAATAACGTTATGAAAAGGTCGGGATATTAGTTGTGAAAATGTCAACACTCTCATTGTAAAAACTTCTGGGTAGGCATTAAATCGTCTATCGTTAATAATTACATGGGGAATTCATATGTGCTAATTATTTTTAGAACTACAAAGTTTGTTATCGGTACTCCATTCCATATCGTTAAATGACAAATTATTATTAAGTGATAAATTATTTTGTTCATTAGACGTTACCCGTAATTGCAAGGCACTATAATAACAGGCTGTCGATGCGAAGGTCTTCGTAGTGCATGGAAGGTGACAAGGTGACGCATCACACACATGTGTCGCGGTACATACTAGTCGATTGGTTTGTTGCAAGCAGCAGGGCTAAGGCCGGTCGCCGGCGGGCAGAGTAGCTGTGTGAAACAAGTATAGTAGCTGCCGCGAGTCGTCAGCACAAACGTCAAGCGCATTTTAGAGTTTTTGGGTTCGTTTCTGGGTTTTTTGGGGAGCCGAGGCTGCACGTGATCGGTCCGACAGACGGCCCAGTCGCGTTCTGCGTCTACCACTATACCTAGGTGGATTAGGAGCCGCTCACGTTCGTAAGGCATCGCGCAACGCTTCCTGTAGGCCTAGCTTGAACGCGCGCAGTTATTACATTCGTTAACTCTATCCAGTTTTTTTATTGGAAATATCCATAACGCACATCGTATTTCCACAGTTTCATATATCCATGGATGATTATGAACAGTATCATTGTGCTTGTCGTATAAGATTAAATCAGAATGCTATGAGATTGTCATTATTTCGATTGAATTGGAAATACAGCTTTGATGGATATTACAAAGATTGGCCAAGTGTGAGTCGGACTCGCACACGAAGGGTTCCGGACCACCATACAATATTAAGATCGAGCAAAAAACGCCGATACAAATGTTGATAACACGTTTCCTGTAAAGGGACCCCTTTTAATTTTTTACTTTGTTTTACATAGATTTCAAATTGTACCTGATAGCCCTACGACTGACAGACGGTCAGACAGCGGAGTCTTAGTAATAGAGTCCCGTATGGCACCCATTGTATTAAGATCCCTAAAAAATATTCTGATGATGAAATTATTGAATAGATTCTGTTTATTCTTGTACGTCTGTAGCGTCTAAAGTCATGAATCCGATTTCAATAAGCTGTCACATAGGCATAATTTTTTACGAATTCAAAATGGTGGATGTCATATCCAAATTTAAAAACTTAAAACCCGACTACGACATAACTAGCGTATGGTCCACGATCATGATCATGTACTACATAACATGAAACTGTTCGTGCGGTAGTCGTACGCCTCGTGTTGTCGTAGTCGGGATTTACATTTGTAAACTTTTTATTTTATAAAAATCTCAATACATACCACCAATTCATTTAAAATAAATAAATGTTATGCGCGAACCCAGTATTTGTAATAAAAAAATAATTATAATAACTAACACGGTACATTACGATGTCCAGTTAGCCGATGTAACTCATACCTCGGGCCTGTTATACATGCCTGATTTTACTGTATCTCCCACGAGTGACACAACTCAACCTCGACCACTTGATTCCGTGGTGATTCACCCCTACGGCAACAGTACCCGGGAAGGTCAACTCGGAGCCACGATCTATACCCAACCTTAAGTAAGCGGGACGTAAAGAACTGACAACGTATCTACAGAAAATCACAAGTAGAGTTACCTATTATAATAACAATATTATTGTAGTGTACAGTGTGTCGGGCGAACGAATCATTTTCCGGTGTCTAAATCCGGAATATTTCCTGTTCATTACAATAAACATAAATGGTCAGGAGGGCAGTAGGTGATAAGTGATGATACGTGCAACCGTCATTTTGTGATGGTGTTGAGTAGTGATGGGTAGATGATATCATGTAGATGTTGCTACTCACTCTAGTGTCACACTCCGATGAGAATCGTTGGAATCACACTGGGATAAACGACAAGATTGCGTTGGCAGCAGCTAATTATAATTAGAGTGGACAACGAGAACGTGATAAAGATCGTTTGCAAAACGCGGCGTGGAGCGTGCACACTTTCGCTGAGTTCACCCGCTGACGAGCGGCGACCGAGTTTCCCATTGTCAATTTGTCATCAATGTCAACTGATAATATTCGCACTCGATTTAACGCGAAACTAGTTTAGTCTGGGATCGAAAAGTAAATCGATATTGTAATAACCGTATTGTTTTCTTTAGATGTGCTAAATACTTTTAAAATTTTCTAAATAGTAAGTGTTATCAAACGACGCATATTTTTTTGTTATCCTATTTTGTCCCACTTCTGGGCAAAGGTCTTCCACATACCACTTCTATTTTTCCATAGATATAGATTTATTTATGCATTATTTGTGTTAGAAGTACATATACACACACAAAGTAGGTCCCCATATAGTTACAAATAGGTAGGCCTGGAGACGGTGCCTAGGTGCCATCATTGTCAGGACTGCCCCGAGGACACGGCGCAGCATACACTGGAGGAGTGCCCAGCTTGGGCAGAGAAGGGCCGTGAACTCGTCGCAGCGACAACTGCGGGTAGCCTCTCGCTCCAGGACGTTGTTCTGACTATGGTCGGAGGGCGATAGTGCTTGAGACGCCGTCGCCTCCTTGTGCGAGGAGGCGATGGCCGCCAAGGAGGCGGCGGAACGGGAAAGGAAGGCTACTTCCTCCCATCCCACCCGAAGAAGACGCACCAGGCACCGGAGGGCGCGAGATGATATCTGGCCACCGTAAAATGAGGCCTGCGGGCGGCGGATTTGGGGTCAGTCCGTCACCCGAACAGAGACAGGCCCGAGAGTAAGGCGCGTGGTGATCCCGTGCGCCTTTCTGGAGTCAGTGCGGCCGGTGAATGGCGGCCGCACCGGGTGAAGGGGCCCGCCTTGTGGTGGTGGCGGGCCAATACCTGCCGGGGTGCGGAAGAATGCTCAGAGCGATACCCGTGCCCCGGCCAATGATAGTTGCAGGAACACCGTGGGGTTTTAGTAGGTAGGAGTCCGACACACCCCTCCGCCTTCCCCGAGGCGGAGGCAGTCCTTGAGGATTTCGCAACGAGAAAAAAAAAATGTTACAAATGGGCACCTATTACAAATTAATTCCGCGCCGGAATCGATTCCGCGCTACGCAATGTCATTTGAATACACAAGCCGCGGCGCCCAATTATGTTGACCAAATCAACATTGCTTATTTATTTGATAAACATTTTCCGGATCATACGTTACATAGCAATGTGCACCTACGCACCGACCGACAGCGTTCGCGCCACCATAGTCACCATGACGACATTAACAACAGCGGCGGCATTGAGCCATGCGGGAGTAGCTTCAACAATATTTCCAATTTCCGATCGTGAGGTCAGACATCATAAGTTAATAACTTCTAATTATAGCGCTTGCCTAACGCATTTAACAGTAACGTTAGCGAATTCCCGGCAAATGCGTTATCACACTGATAAGAATTATATTCAGGTCAATATCTCGTGATAGTGTGTACCTTGCTCTTAAAGGCCGATTACTTACTCCTTACGTAAATATGCATGCTAAGCGCCATTATTTAGATATTATATGCATGACACAATAATTTAGGCTTTGAAATAAATCCGCCTCGCCACATGTTGTGGTCGAGTGTGTGCGTGCCCTGCAGTGTACTAGCAGCCTCGTCACCGGAGTGATAAGTGCCGCGCCTACATTATTACAAGTATGTTGATTGTAACGCTGAGATAGTAAGTATTTAGCTGAATATTTTACCCACTTCTATACCTACTACCACAATTTTCATTGGACAAATTATTCAGGAAATCATTGCAAAATTAAGTAATTTAATAAAGGCTTCACCTTCATAAATGATAAACCATACCTAGAACCCTCTAATACTTTAATTTCCCAAAAATTCATTAAAAAGCAATAACCAACACCAGCCTATTATTGTCCCACTTCCGGGCAAAGGCTTCTTCTCATAAAGGGAAGGCGTCAGCATGAAAACTAACCTTCCTGAAGGCAGATTGGCGATTCCGGAGTTGCATTAAATACAAGTTCAGGTTTCCATATGATGTCTTCCTTCACCAATGACAGTGAAGTCCAAGCTAAACTTACGAAGTACCTACATAATTACGTATTGGTAGTACAATGTGCTGTATACCTTGAATCTTATACAAATAAAATAGAGAATATGACTCACCCTTTATTAGTGGTTCTGAGACGATGTTGACATCTTCCTGTGGGATCATGTCCATGAGGCGCGCAATGTCAGTAGCCAGCATGTGGTCCACCACCTCCAGCAGCTTGGGCTTTAACGGGTGGAATTTCGTGAAGTCATGGTTAGCCAGCGTCTCCTGCATCTTCTTAATGTCGGGGAAGTCACCAGGAGATATCTGCTGCTCCCGCTGGATGCGGTCATACACCTGACCTAAATTCTTTATCAAGTCTTTCTTTTTACCATCCTTACCAAACATTGAAGGCATCTCTTTCCTCAACTCACTGACAATGTATGCATGAACTTTGGCGAGCCGAGCCCTCTTGATCAAATCATTCAGTTTGCGCAAGGCAGCATTTCGTGGAAGGGACTGCATATCTCTGAAAAGGTCTTGCTCTTCATCTTCAAACAATCTTCTGTTGACATCGTAGCGTAGGGGCTGGTCCCAAAATGATCCTATATACACACGGGCAACCTCCGGTGTCTGCAGAACTTTACCTAACGACCACATCAGTGCACCATACACGCGCATCAGTTGCTGATGATCAATCATATCGGCCTTGTTCAACACAATACGAATTTTGTCATCGTGACCCCTGAGAGCCTCAATGCTGCGCCTGAACTCATCTGATATGTCAAGCTTGTGTGCGTCGAACAGCAGTATAATGCGGTCGACACGCTCGGCGAACCACTCCAGCACGCCGGTGAAGTCGTAGCCGCGGTCCACGCGCTGCTTCTCTCCCGACAGGATGCCGGGCGTGTCCACGATGGAGATGCCCTTGAGCACGGGCGAGCTCACCGTGGAGCACTGGAAGCGGTTAAGGAAGGCGTTACCGAACTTGCTGAGCGGTCGGAACTGTTTTTTAGGGTCAACAACGAGCGCATTGCCAGGGATCACGCCCTCCTTCTCGTCGTACATGACGGCGATGAATCTGTCGGTGGTAGGTTCCGGACCTATCCTGATTCCCGGGAAATCCCGCTCCAGCAGGTATTTGATGAATGTGGTTTTACCGGTGGAATACTGTCCCACGAGCAGGATCATGGGTTTTGCATCGAAGTCCGGCTCTTCGAGCTGCGGCGAGTGGAAGTCATGGAACTGGTAGTGCAGCTCCAAGGGTAAAAGTTTTGTTTTGTAAATCCTTTTGAGACCTTCCACGACATTTTCGATACTTTCGGATTTTTCACCTTCTTTCTTCAGCCAACTAAACATTGCGTATGTTAATGGGTTCGCTTTGTAATTACAATAAATAGGACGGCACAGGCACTAGTTCACTCACTGTAACACTTCAAATATTTTTACATACAACAAATACGAAAACTCGATAGGACCACCACGCTCATCCTCCCCCACAAAAATGAAATGTCAAGTGACGTTGACGTAAGTGACGACGTACCAATGCACTGGACCAATGACGAAAGTCCTGAGACTTTAAAACATTGACTTCTATCTGTTGTCAAGCCATAACTATCTTTAGTTTGCTGCGGCTTTGAAATGTCAAATCACACAAAATGACCGCCACTTTTATTTAATTTTTTTTTTTAACTCAATAATGGACAATGTTGTCATGTAGGTTTGAGGTAACATTCGGACATTTATAGATTGGATGATAAGTCAATACTTCTAACCCATAAATGGTTCAATAAAATAAGCTGAGCTAATGTGACGAGTTCTTGAATGTCCGCCATTTTGAGTCAAAGTTTTTGTTGTGAGTCAGCTGTTTGAAATAAAATTTACATGGAAGGAGGTACAAAAATTGAAAAATAAAACTTTTTACAAAAAAGACATTCGCCTTCAAAAACTAGGAAGTGAAAAGTGACTAGTTTTGGAAGACGGTGGCAATACAAAACAAAAAACAGAACCAATGCTGCCGACATCCAAAACTAAGTTATTAACTTATATGTCACTTAGTAGTTTTTAAAGGCGGTTGTCCATGAAACAAGTAAGTGTTTTCCCGATTGTGCGCTGTGATAAACACCATTGTAACAATAATTCTTCTTTTTCATTACGATACTTACACGAGAATAAAAATATTCAGCCTGTGCAGTCTTTGAAATGTTTTTATGTGTATAAATAAATAATAAACTATTTCGGCTAGGCTATATTTAGGTTTTACCACAGCTATGAATATATTGTGTGGATCGCCCCGAGGACACGGTGGAGTACACCGTGGCGGTATGCCCCGCTTGGGCGGAGCATCGCCGAGTCCTCGTGGCGGCCATCGGCGGCGGCGAACCCTCGCGTCCGGCCCTGGTGCAAGCCATGGTCCGGAGCGAGAGGGAATGGTATGCAGTCGCCTCCTTCTGTGAGGCAGTAATGCTAGAGAAGGAGGCGGCGGGACGGTTGAGACAGCGGTTCTCCCGTCCCAGCCGCCGCGGTAGACGCTCCGGACGTCGGGAGCCGTGAGACGACTCCCGGCCACCGTAGATACAGGTCTGTGGACGGTGAGCAATGGGTAGCTCACCGTCCATACGTTGCATAACGACAGGCCGTGTCGACGGCCCGTTCGTGTTCCACGCGCTTCAAAGAGATGTCAGCAAAGGGAAGGGGCCACTGAGGGCCGACGCCTGCCGGGGCTGCGGGTTGTTCGTAAGAGATACCACGCCCCCGGAACGCAAAGGGCACAAGAAGGAACATGGGTGGGTTTTAGTCAGTAAAAGTCTGACACTCCCTCCCGCCCCGCCCAGGGCGGGAGAAGTTATTTGATGATTTCCCAACCACCAAAAAAAAAAAAAGCTATGAATATGGAATATGGCCTCTTTCCAGAAAGTGCAAGTAAATGTTGTTGGTAACACTGATTCAGGCAGATTACAAGATTTAATTTTAACCGATTGGCAATCATGCGGTCATCTTGCCATCATGAATAATAATGAAACATCTGTCTGTGATTGTATGGTTTCCACAATTTTCATCAATCAGCTTAGCGCGTCTGTAATAGAGTACTGTAAAAATAATGACGACGTTTCACGACGAAATAGAAATAGAAGACTTTGAATATGAGGAAGATGAGGATATGTATTATTATCCCTGCCCGTGCGGCGATAGGTTTCAAATAAGTAAGGTTAGAATTTTATTTCATAATCTTATTGATTTCATTCTTGTTTAATTTGGTTTGGGGCTACTAACTGGCAGCACCTTACAATTCCCACCTAAGACTACCCACTGACCTTCCCATCACTTATGAAGAAAAACATTTAAATATAGTTTCGCATAATATTAAACAATTTAATGTATACCGACATGCACATTTTGTCTTTCATCTGTTTTATTATAAAAAATGTAGATATTATGTTATGGTGGCATTTAATTTTTTCAGGAAGAGTTACTGGATGGTGAAGAACTAGCTACTTGTCCGAGCTGCTCACTGGTAGTCAGAGTTATATATGATGTGGTACGTGTTTAAACATATTTTAACTCAAACTCAAATCATCAGTTGAGGCAATTTATTTATAAATTAGATTATAATATTGTGTTAATAAAACAAGATTTAATTAATCCAGATATTAACTAACTTGTCCATCTCATCACAATTCACTAAATTTAACATGCAAACAATGTCTGTTTAGGGAACGGTAAACCAATATCAATATATCAACATAGACAACCCATCAAGTCTGTTCTACTAAATCCTCAGTGCATTTGAGATATCCCACAATCTATAATACAAAAAGTCGTAAGTTGTACGGCAATGCTGAATCTTTGGCCCAAGAAAAGGCCAGCCCTTTGGTCATGTGAAGAGTCGACCATTCAATTGGTAATGTCCTGGAAAACTAGATAAGCGCTCATACCCCATTATTTATTTTTTTTTACTGATGGGAAATCATCCCATGACTTCTCCCGCCCTGGGCGGGGCAGGAGGGAGTGTCAGACTTTTACTGACTAAAACCCATCCATGTTACTTCCCGTGCCCTTTGCATTTCGGGGGCGCGTTATTTCTTTCGAACAACCCGCAGCCCCGGCGGCATGGCCCTGAATGGCCCCTTCAATATTTGCTGATATCTCTTTGAGGCGCGTGGAACACGAACGCGCCGTCGACACGGTCAGTCGTCAAGTGACGTAAGGACGGTGAGCTAGCTATTGCTCACCGTCCACATACGCGCGTCTACGGTGGCCGGAAGTCGTCTCGCGGCTCCCGACGCCCGGGAGTCGTCTCGCGGCTTCCGACGCCCGGGAGTCGTCTCGCAGCTTCCGACGCCCGGGAGTCGTCTCGCGGCTCCCGACGCCCGGGAGTCGTCTCGCGGCTCCCGACACCCGGAGCGTCTACCGCGGCGGCTGGGACGAGAGTCTCTGCCTCTCCCGTCCCGCCATCTCCTTCTCTAGCATCACTGGTTCGCAGAAGGAGGTGACTGCATCCCATTCACTCTCGCTCCGGACCATGGCTTGAACCAGACCCGGACGCGAGAGTTCGCTGCCGCCGATTGCCGCCACGAGGACCCCGCGGTGCTCCGTGCGAGGCAAACTGCCACGGTGTGCTCCACCGTGTTTTCAGGGCGGTCCTCGCAGTGGTGGCACCCGGGCGTTTCCTCCCGCCCGATTAAGTGCAGGAACCTCCTGAAACATCCGTGTCCGGTGAGGACCTGCGTCAGGCGGTGGGCGAAGGCGCCGTAGCGCCGCTCCAGCCACTCCTCAAAGGGGGGACTTACCGCCTCGATTAAGGCGTGCCCTGTTCAAACCCCATGGCCTTATTGTTTCAACCCCAAGCGGCTCAAACATATAGCTTCCAAGAAGATTATTATATTTGCGCCGTTTGAGGTTTTCACTTACCTCAAAGCTAGAATGGATCCAAAGATGGGTTAGCGCAAAGGTGTCGACGCATGTTGCATCCCACTCCAAAGGCCTACCCAACTTCCAAGGCATTATAGTCATCCCGTCTGGTCTCCTCCCATGGTCGCGTGTCATGCCAATTGGCTTCAAAACAGCTGGCACTCCAGCGAAGACGAGAGTACGGCGGATGATGTCATTAACGCTGGCGTGATCCAGGGCCACATTGAGAAGTGATGTTAATGTGTTTCTAATAAACCTGTTGAAAATTTTTGTCTTCCATCTAACACATTTATTTATATTTTCAGGAAAAGCTAAAAGCAGAAAATGAGGAAAAGCACAAGCCAGAAAATAGCAGAGAAGCTGTGAGGGCGTAAACCAGTGCTATACATTGAAGCGGTAATGGTTGCCGCTGGAGTTTTAGCAAATGACCCCTGTTGCAGAGACTCAGGCCCAGGAACAGATCTGTGATGTTTTATAGGGATATAATACAATTTCTGAGCTATGTTCAATCGTTTTATTTGATAAAACTTCTCTATTTGCTAATAATATCTTTGTACTGAAACATGTTTTTAGTTTGGAAACGTGCCGTCTGAATAAAAGGATTCTGACACGGGTGGGGTGGGGTGGGTGTCAAGGGGATTTATCTTACGGTCCGTTTCCAGCAATAGTTAGCTATTTTTACGCTGCTCCGGTAGCTGAAATTACTAGCTATGCCAAGCAATTTTAGCTGCCGGAGCAGCGTAAAAACATAAAATAATAATTTATGCTACATGTCAAAGAAAGATAGTAAGTAATGTCAATACATTTGATTTTTATCATGGTACAAATAAATACTAGTTTATATATATTTTATTTCTTTTTAATTTGACATTATAACAATATTCATGGACAATAACATTAAAGAATTCTGACATTTTATAACAATCACATTGGTATCTGATGAAATGTATGACATTTTTTTATTATGTAACGTATTGTGAAATTTAATAATTCAATGTATATGTAAATATTTGGACACATGTTATGGTAGAATGTAAATGGGCCACATTTAATTTAAGATCATACTACTTTGTACACCTATATTTTGGCAAATAAAGTATTATAATTAAAAAAAATCGATAAGTCAAACTATTGCTTAAAATGGAACGCAAAGAACAATGGCCACTCCACTAACATGCTTGGACTATATAGTAAAATTTAACAAAAATTGACATTCGCCAATATAATTATACTATATGTATATGTATAACTAAGTACGGCCTTCAATATATTTTTAAAAGCTGGGAGAATGAAGTAATTAGGTATTATGTTTTTTGAGGTTATGTTTATATATTTCTAATCTGTAGCATTTATGTTTACCACTGTATGTTAGGAAGAGTGCACGGCCCACGCCAGAAAAGTCTGAGCGGAGCCAATACCGGAACTAATCGTGGTTTGCCACTTAATTCAAATAAATAAATAAATAGGTACCTATACATGCATGCACCATGCATACCTATTCATTTATTTCAATTTATTATGTACTGCAAACTTTTCTTTACAAGCAGCAACCTTGGTTGCGTGCAAGCAGTGACTCATCTAGCGCTACATTATGTAGAATTTGTAGAGCCCCAACCAACCCAACAATACCTACAGATATAAATTACCTGTACGGCTGTACTTAGGTATTGTTGGGTTGATTGGGTAATTGGGTTACCTTTATTTCATAAACAGGTATCTTAATAGGCATGGATAAAAATAACTGTTTTATTACACATTACCATCAGGCTTGTATTTTTCGAAGAGTAAGACAGAGGTGTATTAATGTACCCCCACAGTTCGCCGGTAGAGCGCGAGGGGGCGAGCCTATTGCCATTAACCGCGCACAAATCCTATTAAGCAACCTGTGCCAATGATAAAGCTGTTATCAATGGCCTCGTTTAGATCTTGGATGGTGCATTATGGGCAACTAAGAAGGCGACATGTCCTGTGATGGTGCTCCGTACTGGCACTGCATTTGGGATGGGTGAAGTCTGCCCCATTAGGCCAAGTAAGTTTCACAGCGGCCAACCTGGGTCTGCAATAGATTAAGAAATTTCTAGATTGGGCACTGTGGTTAATTTTCAGGAGGTAGATGTTCTTCCGAGGTGATAAAGTGTGGAGGGGATGGGTGTTTGTGCCTCCACAATGCACACCTCTCGTCCGCCGCAGTGTCCACCGATGAGGTCGTACCTCTCATAAAACTTTTAAGGCTGTTTAGAAGTGCATGTGTTAGTTGGTGCCCAAACAGAGGGTGACAGCTGTCTCGTTCCTGTAAAGCCAATGTTGATATTGTGTTCCTCCCAATATGTCTTGACTTTATACTACCTCGTATGACTGAGACTTCATTTATATTTAAATCGAAATCCGACGAGGAGAAATCCTTTCAGAAATAAAAGATATCGCTCTTAAGTTTTATCACATAATTCACTGTTAACATAGAGAATGCGTGATGATGTAATGCCACTTACAATATCAGTCTAAAACGATGCAATTCAAAGTCCATAAAACGAATGCCAAGTCAACAAGAGTAGAAGATTATTCGGAGTACGTGAGTGCAAAAAAACCGACCAAATGCGAGTCGGCTTCGCTCACGAAGGGTTCCATATATACATATAAATAAATTTTAATATTCATGGGGGCTCCCATACAACAGACGCAATTGTTTTGCCATTTTTATCGGTAATGAAAAATGGCAAAAAAATTGCGTTTGTTGTATGGGAGCCCCCATGAATATTTATTTTATTTTGTTTTTAGTATTTGTTGTTATAGCGGCAACAGAAATACATACTTTGTGAAAATTTCAACTGTCTAGTTATCGCGGTTCTTGAGATACAGACTGGTGACAGACAGACAGCGAAGTCTTGGTAATAGGTTGCACAGACAGCGATTGGCAGGGTAGTGTAATAATCGGCACCTTGACTAGGCAGGGCACGGTAGACAGGGTCCGGCAGATGGTGTAATGTAATAGGCGTTTATAACTGATGAGTAATAATAATTGATTGCATAAGACTCCCGGAAACCTTATGCGGGTTTTGTAAAAACGAATATGTACTAAATAATCAAGATGTAAATGAAACAACATAAAGTGGCAAGTGATCTATTTTTCACTCCTTAAAAAATATGATAAACACATTGTCTTACATTTATGATAATAGTGTATAATTTGTTCTCTAAAATAATAATAATATTTAAATAAGTCACATTGTTAATACAATTAACTAAAACGAACTTGACTAGCTAGTATGAAAACTGTTCCTATGCTCCGCACACCCAGGAGGCTCGAGCTAACTCTGTGCAATATAATCTTCCTTAGTTAACATGCCCATTCATTGGCAGTTCAAATTGATTGAGCTGGCTCTCGTAATAATATGAGATCACAAAAAGTTCTAAACTATGAGAAAGTTTCCATTTTGGCCAACTTGATGTTTGTTCAAACTGCAAACATGGGGTGTAATGATCAACACGATTACAACACATAATCTACTAGACTCTTGATTGTCGCCTAACAATACGTTGCCATAACTCATTACTATCCTATAGGTACATTGTGTGAATGTTCTTAGACTTTGATAATGTTGAGTATTGATAAAATTACTAACAATGTTAGTAATGTGTTTCAACACCATGCTTCTATTGTTCTTAGGGCCTTATTACAAACGGGAAATATATACATTAGCCCAATAGATTAATTTATCTGCAAAAATAATAATAAATGGATCATGATAGCCTGGGAATACGCGGGGCTTGTGGCGTTCAACATGAACGACTCTGTTGATTCTACTATATATTTGAACACAGAAGCTTAAGGTTGCCAGCGTATTGGGGGGGTTAATAACGTCGAACTGATAAATCAGACTAACGTTGTGCCTGTTTAACAATCCAAAATATATAGTTATTAATTGATATAAAAAGACTTGTAAAACTACACAACTAGGCAAGCGTTACATAATAAATAATACTGGAATAAATTCAAAACAATCATACAATTGTAAGCTTGGTGGAAAATATTCTAACTGAGTAACAATACCACAAAAATAAATTAATCATCTCCTACTTATGTAAAGGATAAATACTTGTCATAGTAAAACATATGGTTAATGCGTCACATGCACAAATATACTTATGTGCCAATAGGCTCGCTACATTAGATCATACTCGGAGTAAACACTTAAGTTTAGTAATGCTATGTAGTGACTGGAAATGTAATAAGTAACGTTTTAAGCATATTTCTGCCATAGAGGTCAGTGAGTCTGAAGGGCAATTTCGATTTGGCCAAAAAGTGCAGATTTACAGAATAATCTAAAGCATTGCAATTATCATATCACACGTATCAAGTCTCGAGTTCGGCTTTCTCTCACTGCGAGCTAACGCCGCGATCGCCTACAACGTCCTACATATTGCGCAAGTATTATTTTCGCCTTTCCGAATAGTAAAGCTATGGAAATAAAAAAAAAATTATTACGAGATAGAATTACGAGTGATTTGGAAATATTTGACTAATGTATTTTAGGATTCTTACATAATGGCTGTTCCAGAATGCATGTATGGCAAATCATCTTTCTATGCTACAACATAATAGGAACATACTATTTAACACATTATGAAAATGGGATTTCAACTTTTTTTTTATGAGTAACGGAGCCGTTATTTTTTTAAATTTGCTTAATGTGAGCCTCACGGTAGATTTAGTTTACATGATGAAACGAAACACAACGCGCGACTCCCGTGCTCGCAGCCCGCCCAACGCCCTCTGCAGCAACTACGCGGGGCGCGGCGGAGCGGGCGGCGCGGGCGGGGGCGCGGGCGCGGGCGCGAGGGGCGCGGGCGCGAGGGGCGCGGGGGGCGGGTGGATGTTGAAGTGGCGCACGGCGGCCTCCAGCGCCACGTTGTTGCCGCTGAAGTACGCAGACACCGCGTTGTGGAACAGCAGCAGCTGCTTGTTCATCACCTTCACCTGATACCGAAACGGATTCTTAACTTTGACAGTTACCTTTATGCTCAACATTACGGATGATGTCAATATGTGAAGAAATGTAACTTAAGCTCAAAAACGCGCCCACGCAAGGGTGTACTAGCACAGCAACGAGTCACCAATCACTCGTGGCTCATGCAGCCTCAACACCTCGGCGCCACCGTACCAGCGAGGTGGGGTTAAAAACGAGCCTGTTGTAACTAGAGCTGTAAGACACATTTAGTATACGAGACCGCACAGCGGCAAGGCGTGGTGCGTCACTGAGGGAAGTAGAATAATGACCCTGTTCTCGTGCAGCAGCTTGAGCTTGACGGCGGAGTCGTCGCGTAGGCGCTCGTAGTGCCTGCGATGGCGCTCGATGCTGGCGAGCAGCAGCTCGGGCGGGTTGCCGCCGCTGGCCTCGAGCTCGCTGCGGTACGCGTCGTACTCCACCCTGCACACGAGTCTCGTTTCAGATATCTTTCACTTCTACCATTTTCAAATTTAATTTTCTCAGTCTGCGGCCCTTCTCCGAGCAACGACAGATTGACTAAATAGAGACTAGCTTTTGGCCGCGACTAAGTTATGCCATGGGAACGCAAACGGGATTCGTGTGTCAAGCTAGATTAGATTAATATCTGTGTGTGCCAAATTGCAACCGTGATTTCGTTCAGCTGTTCGAAACTCCGAGAAAGAGTAACTATCAATGATTCATCGTGACAAATAGTAGTAGGATCAAGTTGAACACAACGGTGATGGTGATGGGAAGGTGGTGGTGTACCTGGCGGCCTCGTACTGCCTGATGGTGAGCAGGGTGTCCTCGATGGTCTTGTTGGTGAGCGTGTTGAGCGAGTTGTTGAAGAAGTGCAGCGCCGCCAACAGCGTCTCGCCGTTACGCGTCAGCGTGCGCTGCGTGTCCGCGTTGTACAGGAATCTACACAACACGCAGAATGGAAGATCACTTTACCGATTGATGCATTTTAAAATGTTTAGCGCGATTGGCGCTGATAGCTGGAATGGGATACAAGGCTGTGCCTAGTTGGCTACAGATGTTAAATTCATTTGTAAAAGAAAAAGACATTTTTGAATTATAATTTACCTTTTTTGTAAATAAATGTTATTATTATTATTTATCACCAAAAATAGGAATGAATAGAAATACGTATAACCTGAATAAGTGCAGAAAACAAGTCTGTGCAACATTTGCTGACATTCAAGATGCCGTGTGTATCGTAATACTCGCACTGGGTTTGTGTTTTCTAATGTAAAAATTGAGTAAATTAATTATGAAATAACAAATAGCACATAATAATATTGTCGAGTCGTGCTGTCGGATGTACGATTGTTCAGGCAGTACTGACTGGTTCTGCAGCTCGGGCGACTTCTGCGCGAGCTCGGCGAAGGCCTCGCCCAGCGCGCGCTGCGTGGCGGCGGCGGCGCCGAGCTGCGCCGTGAGCGCGCCCGACAGGCGCAGCACGCCCGCGTACTTGCGCTGCGTCTCGCGCAGCATCTCGATCTGCGCCTCCAGCTCTGCAGCGTCACATTCACACAAGGCATGAGGTCACGTGTGAGCCCCGCCTTAAGTCTAGTTTTCAGGCAAGATAGGTTTCACCGCAAAATAAAACCTAAACATACGCATAAACGAAGCTACGGCCTCTTTAGCTAGTATTGCTTAAATTTATACCTATTTTTGAAAAATATCCGAATAGGGAGATTTCGAAAGACCTTCGATGAGCTAATCACAATAAAATAAATGCAAAAAACAATAACTTATGTTGATACTTATCCAAATTCTTTTCATAAATGAAACTAGATATTGTGCTAGCAAGTTTTAGTTTACATTGCTTGGACATTTGTACCATGTCTTCTAAATTCCATTAAATTATGACAGCCAAAACAATAATAATAACATGAGTAAAGCTGCATCTACAGCTTTTAGGTAAAAGAACTTCTTACCAGTATCCACAGTGCGCGAACTCTTGCCCAGTTTTTCATATAATATCTGTTTAGTGCACTTGTACGTGGAAACACCCCAGTTGCGGATAGCATCAAGTTTAGATGAGCCGGCTCGTAGCAATGTGCTGGAGCCTGCACCATTCTGTGAGACGTCTGGGGGAGCTGACACAAAACGATTTTAAGTTGATTAGTAACTGAAATGTATAGTTTTCATTTATATTTCTTTTCATAATGACTAATATTATTTTCATATTTACAATAAATGGACTTACGATTTATTATACTGATTTATCCCACAATCTATCAATAATTCACTTTCTTAATCTTGTCAGAACGTAAAAATGGGTTTGGTTTCTTTAGGCAGAATTAAGCCCATTTTGCAAGTATTGCTTTAGATTTACACAGTAATACCTACATAACACTTTAAAACTGCCTATTGGTAATATCTGATCACATAAGTTGCCAGACAAACAAGTGATCTGTGGTGGGTCGTCAGTCTGGACAATCACGGCAGAAGTAGAATGAGACTGGCCTATTTAGTTAATTGACTACTGGTATATGTTTTTTAAGCTATTTCGATGGGTTCAATAGGAAGTGTTGTGTTCGAAAAGAGCACTAACTTTGAGTTTAATGACATCACTCACTGAAGTATTTTATGTTTCCTGTCTTGGCCTTGTTCTTTTGGTTATAGGACACGCTTCGAACAGCGGTTGATTGATGTGGTTGATTAAGTTCTCGGCGAGTTAGCCGTATTACAAACCTACAAACAAACAGAGGTACGGTTTTATGTTCACCAATAGTCGGTTTTAAATCTGCTTACCGTACGCGGGCGGGAAGGGCATAGAGCGAGACGTGGGGAACTTGGGCTCAGTGCCTGACGTGATGGAGTCGCTGGACTCGCGCAGCGGCGGTGTGTCCTTCAGCATCTCGTGAATGCTGCGCTCCGATTGCCTGCATGATAACAACACGTTCATTCATAGCCCACACACAGCAACTACGGAAGCTGCTACCAAACAGTTATCAAATAGAACAGATAGCAGCCCGGTATAAATGCATAAAACCAAAACAATATTTCTCTAAAACATGACACACCATTTAGACATCTTGACGTGTAAAAGATGTCTTAGTACAGCGAATAGACGTCGATCGCGTTAAACACCTTAGGCTGCTTCAGATACACGATAAACTTATCATTTTTAAAATAAATGCCGGATTATATTTAAAAAAAATATCAATCGACGCCTGTGCTCTTTGACAATGTCAATTTAGCTAAATACAACAAGAAAGAAGCACAGAACTCCCAAAGATGTGACAGGACTGACAGCCACTGACAGGCGACAAACGTGACAGCAGAATAGATAGAGTCACAATGGCCATATGTTCGAAAGAGAAGGCATTAACAATACAAACAATTATCGTTTAGGCTTCTAATCAAACCGAATTTTCAAAACTATAAACTATTTCCTGAAAGTTTATTTTTTATTATCACGGAGTTTCTTTTTTATTATTAAAATTGTTAACATAACTTAGTCAATCTATATCATGCGTCAACTAGCATTTACCTCAAAGCGTAACGACTATAGTAGTCTCCACGAGTCGTGAGCATAAACACACATACACATACCATCACGCCTGTATTCACGAGTCGTGAGCACAAACGTCAAGTTCATTTTGGGTTTTTGGGTCCATCAGTCGGAAGGATCGCGTGCAGCGTCGGCGTAACTTGGCGTTTGTGCTCGCGACTCGTGGCGGCTACTATACCCTTTCAAGGTCTTTGGAGTCGAGGAAAGAAATAAAATGGCAGGGCGCAACATTGAGGCTGGACTAACTAGCTTAACTATGTACTAGCAAATTACTGAATTACTAGCTTTTGCCTGCGACTTCACCCGCGTGGAATACCTACTTATATACTTTGAGCTACCTTTTTCTTTCATTCCCCTATTTCATATGTGGGTCGACATTTTAAAAGCGCTTGAAAAATTTTTTTTTAAAGCGCCTATTTACAAAGTTTCATGATTTTAACATAACATAACATACCATTGTCATATTCCCCGAAGGATTAAGCAAATGTGTACTAATGTACACCCACAGTCCGCCAGTATGTTTTAAATCCCACGTAATAAGCCTATTGCCATTAACCAGGCACAAATCCCAACACTGAGCTGCTAGTGAGAATTTCATAGAAAAACCTAATAACACTTTTTGCTCGACCTGGGAATCGAACCCAAGACCTCTAGAGTAACGCCAATAAAACTTTATCGAAGGGAATCAGAATCGAGAATCCAACCCAAGACCTCTGGGGTAGCAGTTGCGATTAGGACTACTAGGCTAACGAAGCAGTACGCTGTATTCATATTATAATTCATATTTCTGGAGATTCAAAGAGCCTGCAAGAGATGCTGGGACAGCTGGGGTACGCTGGCGATCGAGTCGGACTACAATAACTAAAGTAATTAGACCTTTGTAATAACGGTAGGTAACAAAAAGTGTGACTCAAATCAGTTATTATTATATACTAGCTTTTGCCCGCGACTTCGTCCGCGTAAATACCATCACGCCTGTATTTCCCGAAGGGGCAGCGGTGCAAAAATGTACGCCCACAGTTCGCCAGTATCTTTAAGTACCATGTAATAGGGGGTGAGCCTATTGCCATTAAGCGGGCACAAATCCTAACTCCGAGCTGCTACTAAAAATTTCATAGCGAAATCCAATAACACTATTTGCTCGACCTGGGAATCAAACCCAAGACCTCTAGCGTAGTAGTCGCGCTTAGAACCGCTACGCCAACGACGCAGATAAATGTCGGTTATATTTAAAATTTAATCATGATTCGAAAGACACGTGGCGCCATCTCTTATCGTAAAAATTTTATTGTTGTTTTCCTCGGGAACAGTACTTTTTTTTTTAAATAAAAGGTACCCTATGTCCGTTTCGGTACACCTGACAACGTATGTCCGTAATTTCAGAAATTTCCAATTTTTTTTAAATTTATTTATTATTATACATTATATTAGTATACTATAGATTTGAAACGTTTATTGTTTAATATTGTTACGACACGTCTGCCTGTAAGGCGTCGTAACGTAATGTGAACCTTGGTGCCGTTTCCTCATTGATTGTTCTTTATTAACTCTCTTTGTGTGTTATCGTGGAGATGTGATGATGGACTTTGAAGATGTGCCATTGAATGCCTCATCGACGAACTGTACACATAGGCGTGTATTTACCTAATGTCAAATTCGGTTGGTAAGTTTTTTATTTTTCGCTGTTTAGTATCTACGAAGTAAGATAAGAAGATTATATAAAATCATAAACTCGAAAAGGAAGTACCAAAGCACCAGGTAGGTTTTATATAAAAAAATGTTAGCTTTGGTTCTATTTTGTTTTAGGTTGCCATCAATTTCATTTTCACTTTGTCGCCTCGCCTTTTTGTACCTTCGGCCGAGAGACGCGTCGAGCGCGGCGACCGATTCTCGGACCTTATCTATACTTATAATAAATCTGTAGAGAAGTCAATTCTGTACATGAAATATATTTCCAAAATAACTATCAGGGGGTGGTTAGGGATCGATACTGATGCCAAAAATGCAATCAGTAAAATTTTTGTCTATCTGTCTGTATAACCGTTATAGAAACAAAAACTACTCGACGGATTTTAACGAAACTTGGTACAATTATTTTTCATACTCCTGAGCTGGTTATAGTATACTTTTCATCACGCTAAATTCAATAGGAGCAGAGCAGTGAAGGCAAATGTTGAGAAAACGGGAGAAGTTACTCCATTTTTTAAGCTTCCGTCGCGTGTGCAACCTTAATGGTTAAAGCTACACAGAAATCATGTATGACAGAAATATTCTCCTTAAAATTATATAAAAAATATCCCACGACAGCATATGTCTATCTTTTATGGTTGACTCACAATATCACGTGTAAGTCCCGATAGCTTAGCAGTTCGAAGCTTTCTGATTATATTTGTCTACTTTTACGTTTATAACACTCTCAGGCATCCCTAATTAAAAAAGTTAACATTATTAACTATTCCATAAAAAAGAATCATAGAAATAGATTGACATATTATATTTCACTACTAAAATATGAAAGTTAATCTGTCTGTTACATCAAAACCACTGAGCCGTGAGGAAGGACATAGGCTACTTTTTTTTTACGAAAAACGACGGAAACGCGGACGAAGTCGTGGGCAACAGCTAGTACAAAAATAATCCTTATAGCATGATTCAGTATTCAGGCGCGATGGCTTATTTTTAGCGTATTTCATGTATAACTTTGGTGTTTCTATACCGATTTCTATGATTTTTTTTAGGGAATAGTTAATAATGTTAACTTTTTTAATTAGGGATGACTGAGAGTGTTATAAACGTAAGAGTAGACAAATATAATCAGAAAGCTTCGAACTGCCAAGCCATCGGGAGTTACACGTGATATTGTGAGTCAACCATAAAAGATAGACATATGCTGTCGTGGGATATTTTTTATATAATTTTAAGGAAAACATTTCCGTCATACATAATTTCTGTGTAGCTTTAACCATTAAGGTTGCACACGCTACGGAAGCTTAAAAAATGGAGTAACTGCTCCCGTTTTCCCAACATTTCCCTTCACTGCTCTGCTCCTATTGATTTTAGCGTGATGAAAAGTATACTATAACCAACTCAGGAGTATGAAAAATAATTGTACCATATTTCGTTAAAATCCGTCGAGTAGTTTTTGTTTCTATAACAGTTATACAGACAGACAGACAGACAAAAATTTTACTGATTGCATTTTTGGCATCAGTATCGAACCCTAATCACCCCCTGATAGTTATTTTGGAACTATATTTCATGTACAGAATTGACCTCTCTACAGATTTATTATAAGTATACCTAGATAGATAATCGCATTGATAAGTAACGGTAGCTATAGGCTAACCTACTCGAGCCTGTGCAGCCTGAACATACATATGTGTTGCAAAGTCTGTCCAAAGCCGTGTACTTTTGTTCTTTGGGCATTACACCTACAACAGTCAAAATAAACAGAAAAATACATGTGTAGTATTTATTGACAAGACATTATAATAAGGTACATAAGGAGTAAGCATAGGTACCTACTTGTCACTCTGAGCACGGAATACTAGTACTAACGAGTATTACCTATGTATCTAGGCTACAATCGAATTACTATCTAATTTATAATATATGTATGTAGGTAGGTATAGTACCAAGACTATTATTTTTAATTTACATCGTCACCTAGATACTGCAGATTATATTGCAGGGACTAACTGGAGCTAGTCTCGCCGTAGGTAAGTATGTCTACGTCCATAGCCAATTAATTATTAAATTGTCATTTTATTGGAGTCAGCAGGACTGTCAAAAGGTAGAGAGAGTCAGTATGTACCTTCGTCAAATGGACATTCATTAACTAACAGAATAATAATAATCCGGCGAAACTCTCTTAGGTAATAGATACCTACAACACAGGTATAGTTATTCAGATATACCTACTTTATATTTATTATATAATTCACAAATATACGTCCACTTCTCTCTCAATGTTTTATTGAATTAAGTGTAATCATAAGCGCTGCTACAGTCATTTAAAATAGAGGTAAATTAGTCGCCACGAGTCGCGAGCACTAATGTCAAGTTAATTTTTCGGTTTTTGGGTTCCTTTCGGGGTATTTTGGGGCGCCGCGCGCCGACGCTGTACGCGATCGGTCCGACTTACGGACCAATCGCGTGCAGTGCCGGCAGCGCTCAGTTTGCGGTATTTACACGAGTGAGTTTCTCAGAGCGCACGTGAACATCGTCTGAAAATGCCTACTGAACTGTACGTAGATGTACATGGGCAAATGAGTAGGTATAAATATGTATCTTAAGTAGGAATCACTTAGTTTTGTCATAGATAGCGCTTTTCAGTGATCCGTTGTACGACCGTAAACGAAATACTGATAGCAAATGAAAATTTGTGTACCTATTTATGTGAGCAATAGGTAGTTCCATTATTGTTGGCAAAAATCTTTTCGGGTTGCGCAGATTTCGTAGACTTGTCGCGAACGTCATGTGCAGCAGTTCTCGCGGGCCACCCATCAAGGCGAAAGTAGGCGCACAGGCGGAGTTTTTAGTAGGTGCAAGCGCCACATAACCACGTCGTCCCCCCGGATGGCGTGGCATGCGTTAGGCATTTTCTACGCTCACAAAAAAAGGGTTCGTAGATAATTGCTTCATGAATGACTGCTTGCTGACATTGTCTACACAACTTCAACACAACTCTCCTACTATACAATATTGTTTTACCTACTATAGAAAATTAGGGTAAATGTTGCTGTGCCCAAACAGGGTCCATAACTGTTCTTTTAGCTTTAAACATAAAGATAAAAGATAAAGATACATTTATTGCATAATTGTGTACATTAAGATCTTATTAATAAAAATTACATTTTTAGTATCAGCAATCTACCCAGGTCGGATATGCAATAGTATTTTTTGAGAATTAGGTTTTTGAAAACTCACAAATATTATTTTTTATCAAGATTCTCATTACATAATTATCATGCAAATATTATTTTTTATTGAGATATTCATTTAAATTATATATAAAATAATTAATATTAATTAATTATATATATTAAGCCTTATGTAACACCTTTATACACATTATGGTATGCAAATAAATAATATGAATATAGGTTGTAAAATGCATCATGGAACGCATGAGTTTATTATACAAAATTAAATTGTATTGGTCAAGATCCCGGAGTCCCCGGACCTTCGTCATTTTAGCAAGCATAATCATACCTACTAAACCACCTATCATACAATGGCTACGCTCTAATGGAATAAGTCTGGCGACTCCTGGGAACTCAGCTTACATTAGTTAGGTGTTGTACTCAAGTTGGGGTTGAATGCGATCTCTGAATATAACAGATCTATAATCGTGTCGTTTTACACTAAAACATGTATTGTGCGAATGCATTTTGTAGACTCAAACTTAATATTACTTACATACAACGGGTAACTATTAGAGACTAGCCTTTCACATACTACTTGTCACCGAGTCTTAACTTATTCGCGCTTAATTTAAATACTTTTAAATAACACATTACAAAAATATAAATCGTTTACTTTTCTACTTAAATTACAATTAATAATTATAATGATCTTCAGCTTCACAGTAGTTTACTCCTAAAGGTAACCTAAATGCGAACAATATCAATACAACACTGTAGTCCACATCGCTTAACCTCGTTTTGAAAATCTATACTACAAACCTTCCTAATAACATATCAGTGTGGGTACGATTAGTACTTAACTGTTCACATAGGGGTAAGATCTGTAGTGACCGACAGGAGTATCCTGGAGTGATCCATTTCTAGGGCACGGTGACTTTTAAAGCTTGCCGTACGGAAGGGTTTCTCGTAGACTCTAAACATTTACGAAATGTTACCCTAATAACTACTTACTTCACTACCAGAGGTCATAGTGATAACCCAAGGAAAGATCACATAAAGCTGTCTGTCTTTGGTCTTAATAATACGTGAAGCATCTTGGCTCGAAGACGAATTACAATGAACACCAAGCAAGAGTCGTCCTGTGTCTTTATGGAGACTAAATGTGATGACTTTATAAACCGACAGACCAATCCAACGCTCATCACCCACCGCACAGCGTCGAATTGCTTGTGGTGGGCTTTAGCCGTCGGAGGCCCTACATGTGCATGTGTGCGTGAGGCGGGGGGCGCGGCAGTCGCGGGGCGCGGGGGGTCAGTCGAGCATGCGCAGCGTGTGGTCATGCGCGGAATGCGCGTGCGCGGCGGGCGAGCGCAGCGGCCGCATTTCCGCACCCGAGCTGTCGCTCACCACCAGCGTCTCCTGCGGGCAGCACGACGTCTTCATCGACATTGACTCCGTCGATGTTTTGTGGCTCTGTTGGCAACACACCAAAACCATTAGCAACGCACAGCGAAAATAAAGACTTTGTGATAAAACTTTTCCGGGAAAGTGCCCCTACCACCATACTCCTTTTGCCATCAAGCAGCGCTACTGTGTGCCGGGCTGCCGGCTTGAGGAGAATGGCTGCTGGTGTTGTTACAGACACATGAGATATTTCAGCTTGGTCTCGTGTCTCTCCGGCATATTATAACGACAGGAGCTCACAACGCTACTGGCTCGGTTGATGGTAATGTTCTACTTTTGTGAGCACCGCGGTGCATAGCATTTCCGAATCTGGGATGCTTCTGGGTTTGCAATAGTGCTTAGGCGTCGGTGCTTGCTTACCATGTGGGGGGCTACAATAGCAGACTTATATGCACGTCTACTCAAGACTGTTAAAACTCTTGAACTTCATAAGATGGCTACTTGATCCGGAGTACTTATTTACATTTAGTATACTTCGATTGTTGATATCAAACCGAACCCATACCGCTTCACAACCAGCCGCAGTCGGACATTCCTTGTTCGTTCAACGCAGGCATATCACTCCACGCTCCGAAGATGAGCAGCGCCTTGTTGGTGAGGCCACAGGCGGCGGACTGCACAGTTTAGAGTTTCAGTTGTTTCATGCAATCTCCATTTGTGCCAATTTCTTACTGTAATGTAAATAATTAATCCGTAAAAGGCAGGCACACTTACCCGCTTAAAGCAATGCGCGATGGAGTGGCAGAGGTTGGTGAGTGACAGCCGCCTGCGCTGGCGCATGAGCACGTACAGGATGGGGTTGAGCACGTAGTTGAGCAGCATGAGGATGTCGGACAGCGTGGACAGCGGGTTGAGTCGCGGCCATGCCTTGGGGCCCAAGCCGAGGTACAGCGCCGACGTCAGCTGTGACAGGCATGACGTCATAGAGATAACACACACAGCCGTCACTTCCACGTTATGTGGAAATTTAATACACTATGTGTAGCGGAATTCTATAATACGCATGAAGCTTTGCTTGCTATTTTTCAAAGTTACGTAACTTGAAACGTTATGTACAGGGACACAGATGGACATGGATGAGGGACAACCAATAAGATTTTAATTAAGAAAAGTATTTACTTATACATAAATAAATCTCGCCCCGAATAAAACGAGGACTCAGATAGGCAGGTATAGTTTTTGCCTAAAACCTGAGACCTCTATCTAAGCCATTCCGTGCTGCTCTCGAGACATGATATATTAGGCACAAAAATCTCTGCACTAACAGGTAACAAAAGGGATTTATATGGCAGATGTGAGTGGCAACGCCGGGAGAGGACGCCCTAGAAAGACCTACCAAGACCTAATTGGTGAGGTTCTTCAGAAAGGTCGGGTGCGCAGTACTCATAACCGGCGTGCTTGTATGAACAGATGCATGAACGTGGACGAGGCGAAGGAAGTATGTAGGGATCGTAGTAGGTGGCGTTCTGTGGCTTCTGCCTACCCCCATGGGAAAAAGGCGTGAGTTTATGTATGTATGTAACAGGTAACTGTTATAAAATGTAATAAAGTACTAATCCAGGTGTCACGTGTTTATTGGTTTTTACGCTAGCACGTGACGTCATGAGCCGCACACTTCTGCCACTACCGTCTAGGTACGTCAGCACTCGTTAGTTACAAGTTCGTAACTTCGCGCCTGTACTCTCCAAGCGGTCAGGCGCCACAGGCGGACAGCTACGCTGAAGTTCCATGGAGTAGCGGCGGATGGGGGCGGCCCTGTTACAGTTAGGTAAGTAAGTACCACGTTCTATTCCGCTTACGGCTGGACTAATATGAAATGCGGCAAGTTCAGACGATTGTTACTATTAAGTGCAGATCCCGCCACGACATCAATGAAGGTAATCAGTTTAATTGATCCGACGGCCATCACCCTCCATGCACCACTCGCTCGGACGTCGCACATGTCTACATTTGTTGACAACTGCGCGCTTATATATATATATGCTTGTTTTCTTAGATTTTACATTGTTATTTCTAATGAAACACCATGCAGTATAACACATACAGACGCATCAATAGATTATGTTTTATGACTTTTCCCATTATTTATTGATGATGAAACAATTTAAGTAGGTAGGTAAGCCCCTAAATATTCATTTTTTGTTGTTTTCATGTTTGCACGGCAGTGGGAAGATACAAATAACGTGAAAATCGTGGCAAGACTTTAATTATCTAATATTATAAAGCTGAAGAGTTTGTTTCATTGTTTTATAGAAGCGACAAGAATATTGTAACCAAGATTTTGTAAAATCCAAATTGGAAGAAAAGAGTGTCCATGGAGTTTCTTGCTCGTTCTTCTCCATAGAGATCTACGCTTTGGAACGAGCAACTAGCTTCAAGTTTTTAATGTAACTTCTTGACAATTCAAAAGTGCCTGTAAATAATCTAATTGAAATAAATGCTTTGACTTGACTTGGTTTATCGCGCTAATCTCAGTGTTCGACCTGCTGATGTCCAGCCAGGGTCTGCGTAGGGCTTCGGATGGAACCAGGGTGCCAATAAAACACAAGCAACCTGTTCCAACTGTGTATATTCGCTAACTAAGAGAATTATTCAACATACATGGGTACTTATATACTATCGCCGGAGAATCTCGACACCGCGATCTAGAAATAGTATCAAATAGTACAGCACCATCTATCGCGGCATCGAGAACTCATTTTCACAATAAAGTGAGACCAGTGTCTTTATACGGTGTGCCGAAAACATTCTCGTAAACATTCTCCCCCCATTAAGGGCAAGCATTAATTGACCTTAATATAATACAAGTTCAGGCAACAACAAAAACGTTACATATTACATACTAACCAATTAAACTAATGTAACGTTAACAATTGTATATAGGTGTAAACTAGAATGATAACAATAACAAAAATAATTTGACTTTAACCACCGTACATACTTATTTATAATTTCACCTTTACAAGTATCCCAAGTATCTTTATAAGTACCCGTTTATCACACAACACAACATATTAAATAGGCTATTCAGTAACAGGAAGCAAACATAACTTAGATACAGGCCTTTTAATAATCGAATTTTTCGTTTTAATAGTGACCACTCGCACGATTCCGTCACTACCTGGATGCTCTTCCTGTACTAAACCCCATAGCCAACGACACGGAGGAAGACCATCTTCCTTGACTAAAACTACACTTCCAACTTTCGGAGAGGGAATTTCAGAAGTCCACCTGTGCCTATAAAAGAATTGCCTCAAATATTCCCGAGACCACTTTCGCCAGAATGTTTGCAGCATACGTTGGGTATACTGTCATCTCTTTAACGAGCTTAAGTTGTTCCTTCCTTTCTTCAAAATGTTTTCTTTGACACAATCTCACGCATGTTTCAAAAGATTTATTTATTTCTTCGGATCGTAAATAACCTTTCCACATTTTTTCAGAACTGATCTTGCTGGTAGTCAACATACGCCTACAATAAGCTATAAACCTCGTAAGCCGCGTCAATGTTGCATATCGATCACAGATATCTGGTTCCTCTACAACGTGATGCACTCCAAGTCAGTGTTTAAATCTTGAGGTTTATTATAATAATGTTAATTTCTCGTAAGAAATCAGGTCCTTGAAACCACAAGGTATGCTTGCTTAACTCTGCAGGAAGCATGCCCCTGGATGCGCAGTCGGCAGAGTTTTGTTTCGTAGAAACATGCGACCATTGCCATGGATCCAACGAGGTAAGTATCTCTGACACCCGATTCGCGACAAAAACCTTCCATTTATTGGGCAAACCATTAAGCCAAGCCAGCACAATGCTTGAATCAGTCCAAGCTCTCACATTTTGTTTATCTACTTGTAATACCTTTGCTACTTCTAACAAAAGTCTTGTCAGCAATACTGCCCCGCACAACTCTAGTCGCGGGATCGACACTTGTTTTATCGGCGCGACTTTGGTTTTAGCAGTAACCAACGAAATCTGTATGTTTCCCGCCGAGTCAATCACACGGAGATAAATAACCGCAGCATAAGCCGATTTCGAGGCATCGCAGAATCCGTGCAATTCTACTCTGGCTGTGTTAGAGTTGGTACCTACCCACCTAGGTACCGCAATATGTTTCAACTCATCTAAACTACTTCGGTAAGTATACCATTCCTTTTTTATTTCGTATGGGATTTCCTCATCCCAGTTGATTCCAGACATCCATAATTTTTGAATTTGAATTTTCGCTAGTACGATCACAGGCGCTACCCATCCTAAAGGATCAAATAATCTTGCGATTTCCGATAATACCTTTCTCTTTGTTACAGGTTCCTGCAGCGGAGACAACTTCACGGAGTACTGGAAAGTGTCGCAGCTTCTGTTCCAGGTAAGTCCCAGTATTTTTATTATCACATCTTGCTTGATATTGATTTCTTTAGTTTCTTTCTCACCCTTATATTTCTCACCGATTATTCTCTCCAGTAATTTGTTGCTGTTGCTCGACCACTTTTGTAAATAAAACCCCGCCTTAGCCAGTAACTCTTCCATTTGACTATAAATTTGCATGCCTTCTTCAATAGTATCACAACCGGTCATTAGATCATCTATATAATAATCGTTAAGAACTCTTCCAGCCGCTAGTGGATAATTCACTCCTTCATCATAAGCGACTTGCTGCATTGCTCGCACCGCTAAAAACGGCGCAGCAGACGTCCCGAAAGTTACGGTAAGTAACTTATAATCTTTAATGGCCGAGTCCTTGTGGTCTCTCCACACAATGCGTTGAAAGTCAGTGTGTTCATCGGCCATACGCACCATTCGATACATTTTTACTATATCCGATATTAGACAAATACGATGAGTTCTCCAGCGAATCAGTAAATGACGCAAATCTGATTGCAGCCTAGGACCGATCATTAAATCATCGTTAAGAGATATCCCATTACTTCCTTTGCAGGAAGCATCAAATACAACTCGGACCTTTGTTGTTTCCTTGTCATTCCTCACAACCGCATGATGAGGTAAGTAGACAGCATGTTTATTATCTTTATCCGCTTCGGTTACTGGCTTCATGTGTCCTAGAAGTAGATATTCTTGTATTACCTCCGCATATTTTGCTTTAAGCTCCACATTTTTATTAAGCTTAGCTTCCAGAGCATAAAATCGCTTTATGGCTATAGATTTTGAACCGCCATATTTGCAGCCTGGATCTTCATTACGAAACGGTAAGTTGACTATGTAACGGCCCTTCACATCCCTGACCGTCGTAGCTTTAAATAGCTCTTCGCATTTTATTTCTTCATTAGTCATTTTCTGTTGACTAGATAGTTCTTGATCTGATTCCAGTTCCCAAAATCGTTTAAGTAAGTCTTCTTCTTTTTGTACTTGACAATGTAATGATAGTACACCTTCGGTTTGACTAACCGATGAATCTACAACTCCAGATAAAATCCAACCTAAAGCTGTAGACTGAGCAGTAAGACAACCTGTAGGACTGTGAATCAACCCTTGGTTTATAATTTTACTATACATCTCCGCCCCCAATAAAATATCAATTTTATTAGGTTGATAATACTTCGGATCAGCAAGATCAATCCCTCCTAGTTCTGCCCATTCCAATACATCTATTTGCCTCGTTGGAAGAAGAGTAGTGATTGAGGACAGAACATGAGCCTTAAAGGTAAATGTGCAATGTGGATTGACTCTAGATCGAATATTCATGTATACGATTGCTTTCGAAAATTCTTGATCTCCGCCTAGACCAGAAATCTTACTTTTCAATGAAATCTTTTTTAATTTCAGGTCCTGAACCGTGCTTTCTGTGACAAAGTTTGCCTGCGATCCTTGGTCCAGTAACGCTCTTAAAACGTGCAGATTACCGAATTTCGACTCGGCCTTGACTAGCGCCGTCGCTAGCAAAACCTGCTTATAAATTTTACCTGTCGAAAAACAGCTTACTACCGACGTTTGGTTTTCCGTTTTTTCAACAGAGCCCCCTGACTTAGGAGGCCCTGGCTCCTGCTGCGAAACGCTCTTGCCCGATTCCCGATTTGAATTGACATCAGTGATCTCAGGCGTATCTGAGTACTTTGGGTGTAATAGAGTGTGGTGACGACGATGACATAATTTGCATTTGGTACTAATGCGACAAACCCGTGCTGAATGGTTATTGCCCAAACAGTTAAAGCATAAATTGTTTGTAGTGACGAAATCGCGGCGTTTGTCCACTAATTCACTAGAAAACTTCTTACAGCCACTTAACCTATGTGTATCTTCAGAACAGAACGAACAGACAACTTTAGATACATGTAGCGACTTTAATTTGAAATTATTATTGTTGTTAGATCTGTCTGCTGAAGGTTTATTTTCAATAAATTCTAAGGCCCTGTATCGATTCGTTATGAAATCTTTGAATTGCTGGAAAGTTGGCAAGTCATCGAGACTATTTTTATTGCTAAACTCAAATTCCCACTGCTTTCGCGATTCTAAATCCAATTTTAGAGTTAAAATATGAATAATCATTATATCCCAATTTGCTACATCTATTCCGAGGTTTGCCAACCCACTTAAGCAGTCACTGGTAGTGTCCACCAATTCCTTTAAATGATATGCTGATTCTGCGGTAATGTTTTTCTGACTAAGAAGTCGCCTTATAATGTTATGAGATAGATACCGTTTATTATTATACCTACTATTTAATAACAACCAACATCTTTCGTAGTTGTCGTCTGCAATCGATATTTGCCTTATTAATTGTTCGGCTTCACCTGACAAATAACTTTTCAAATAATGAATTTTTTGGACATTACTCAATTTTGAATTATTATGTACTAAAGAAATAAACAAATCTCGAAAACAAATCCATTCTTCATACTTTCCAGAGAATTTAGGTATAACAATTTTAGGTAACTGGACAGTCTTAGATTTCATTTCGTCTTGTGAAGACCCAGAACAAGCGTTTTCATCTTTTGAATTTTTACCAAATGACAACAAAACAGTTTTTAATTCAGTTTTATACTCCAAATAACATTCCTCAGCTTCATCAGGCATATCATTTTTTAAATACTCATGATCACGTAGCCGAGCCCCAAATGTTTCTATCAACGTTCTGTGAGTATTAGAAAAAACATCCCATAATTTTTCTAAGGCTTCTAATCTCACTAAAACGTATGTCTCCGTGATCCTCTCCTTAGGAGACTTTTTAAAATTTCGCCTAGCTTTTACAATATTATTGAAGTTGTCACATTGAAGTAACAGTTTTGGCTCCATGGTAACGACAATATATATTTTTTAATATCCAAAAAGGTTAAGTTTAGTTTGCATATAGTTGGCAGAATTGTTGAACTGTTGACACTTCACGTCACCTTGAATGATAGTGGCAGTCCGTGTCACCGTCAACGTCACATTTGATAATGACAGTTGCCCGTGTCACTGTCGACGTCACCTTGGATGATGACAACTGTCACCGTTTGATAGTGACAGTAAATGACACTATGACAGCTATTAATTTAAATGGTTCAAACACTCACGTTTTGCTCACTTAGTTCACTCACTCACGATTGCACCAACCTCGTGACGTCACTCCTCCTTGTCACCCTTTGTTGTTCAGGTGGCTTCCGAGCCCAATATCCTGACAGCGCCAGCGGCTGTCTCGAAGTCCAAAGGCAGGATTCACCACCAAACCTCGGCTCCTGATTCTGCAGCAGCTCTCCTCTTGAGCTGGTCTGCTTTTCCTCGGAAGACCTCCCGGCTCAGTTACGCTCCACCGCTAAGGTGCTCTAAAATACCTGATTACATCCGGCTCGAAGGACCATGTTCGACCTGCTGATGTCCAGCCAGGGTCTGCGTAGGGCTTCGGATGGAACCAGGGTGCCAATAAAACACAAGCAACCTGTTCCAACTGTGTATATTCGCTAACTAAGAGAATTATTCAACATACATGGGTACTTATATACTATCGCCGGAGAATCTCGACACCGCGATCTAGAAATAGTATCAAATAGTACAGCACCATCTATCGCGGCATCGAGAACTCATTTTCACAATAAAGTGAGACCAGTGACTTTATACGGTGTGCCGTTAAACATTCTCGTAAACACTCAGAACTAGGTTTGAATTGAAATAATATTTTTGTGTTAGATAGTTCATTTATCGAGTGAGGCTTTATTTATTTATTTTGGGAAAACCAACAGTTACACACATTTCTTAATTTAGTATAATAAAACTTAAAAAGTATGTTCACATGTGTGTCTTTAGGCTTTATAACATCACGCTACGACACACGGGAGCGGAGTAATAACCACAAATGTAACTCAACGCGGGTGAAAAAAACCACGCGAACTAGTATAAAGATTTGATTATCAATAAATGATCTCACACACTCATGACGAGCAACAAACAAATACTCATGACGAGCAACGAGTCTGTAATATAATTGTCCAATGTGTGAAGTACTATTCACATGCGCACATGCGAACCCAGGCGCATTGAATAACATTCTAGTTAGGTTCGCTTGCCATTTGAGAAACAATGAAATATTTTCGCCAATGTTGGGCGCGCGCGTGGCATGCTGATGACAACGTCGATTACTATAAATATCGTAAAATGTAATGGTTCAAGATCCCTGCCTCGCGCCTCGCCACACCTACGTCTTGTTACTTGTAGCATGCCTGAAAGTTTGACACTGATAGAGCAATAGTTTAGAGGGTCTGCGTACTCGCCAGCGTGAGTGCTGAGCTCCTTTACCAACACCACAGACTAAGGTACCTTAGTCTGTTTCTCTACTGTTTTATAGGATATTGTTAAAAAGAAATTTTAAAGCACCCTGGCTCAAGTTATGGCCAACGGAAAGTGTGAGGTAACAATAACAATGTACCTATGATGATTTTTAATTTTTTTTGTAAAACATGTTAGAATCAGCTATCATACTTGAATGTATTACAGTAAGGTATCAAGTTCAACGGGTACTAACCCTTTGAACTTGATACCTGAAAAAGGCTCGTAACATTGAAAAAACATGGTCACTGAGAAACTCTTGGCGTGTGTAGTGTGCGCACTGTAGGCCCGGGTAGATTTTGTAGTTGGCACTTGTCCTTCAGCCGTATTTTATTCCACCACTTTCGACATGACTACAATAAATTGATTATATTTGCGTTGGATTTCTGTTCAGACACGAGCGGAGAATAATAATGTTCTTGTCGATTGATAAGCAGATCGTGGAGCTCTTTATAATAAATCTTCTATTTTAATTCAAAGCCTAACCTTAAGAAGACGATTCATAAAAAAACAAACACCTCGGGCCTAGGCTACAGTTTTAAATACTACAAACCGGCCGAGAGCCAGTCGGGTTCGCACTTTGGGCACTAAACTACACCGAGCAGTTTATAGAACGGAACTTAAAGAACTATATAAAAAAAGACAAAGAAAAGAGAGCCGTTTTTACCTTTTGAGGTACGAAACCCTAACAAAGTACAACTTAGCTTGTTCTCACTGCTAACTAATGGTTGCAGAAGTTGTAGAACATATCCTATTGCGCTTCTTGCAGCGCTCACATACAAATGCAATGCTCAGTTCGGCTGCCAGCACTCCTGCAGAATATTGATGCGCCGATGATCGATGACAGATCAGAGCTAATAATGCTATCTCGTTTTTTGTTTGCGCCTGTTGCCTGACTGGTAGGTACATAGGTTTGTTGTTAGTTTCAGTAAGTGTTTTCTTTTCAGCTGTTCGTCTGGTTTCGGCGACATCACGGGCCGAAACCAGTGTGGCGTGCAACGTTGTGAACAACGTGGAGCGATGGCGGTCTATTTTATTTTCATCTACGTATCTGTGCCTCCTGTAATAAGTGATACAAGTCAAAAATCAACACTTTACAGGAGAGCAAAAATAAGATTTTAAAAATTCTATTCATGAACTAAGTGGGCTAAGTACCTTCTTTTGTAGATAAAAATATTTAGTTTCCGCGCGCATTTTAATTTTTATGGTAAATATTATAGTTTTAAAGTAATTCATGAAAAACTTGTAAGTTGTACCTTTTTATTTCCAACATAATAATGTTAAAATTACGTGATAAATGATATAAGTACAGTTGAATTACAGTGCACCTATAAGTTGGCTTTGTACAAACTAATATATTAACAGAAGTAAGTAACCTTCCTTTTTTTGGGGCAGTCGTGTAAAAAATGTAGTAACTCATACATACTCCCACATAACTCATAACTTGACATACATCTATAATCTCAAGTATTTTGCAAAAGTCCTGGCACTTGCATCACTTGCACCACATTATCTCAGAAACTATGGCAGATAGACAAACGTGTGTAGACCAAGAAATCGCTATGTTTTTCTGATAATTTCAATGTAAAAGCACAAAAAGGGCAACTCGACTTACACCACGCACCACACGAGGTTTGTTTTTTATTCTGTTTCACACAAGTGTTGTTCACACGACGAATCCAATATCCTTCATAGTAAAACTGTTTGGCAGATTTATTTGTTCGCTTTGAAATGATCGCCTTTGTACCAGCCATCGATTGTTACAGTAGCCGCTACGAGCCGTGAGCACAACCGTCAAGTTCACTTTTGTGATGTTGGTTCCTTTCTGTTTTTTTGGATCCCCGACGCTGCACACCATTGGTCTGTTTGTGACCGATTGCGTGCAGCGTCGGCGCCGCAAAGAACCCTGAAGCGAACCTGAAAGTCCAAGAATAAACCTGACGTCTGTGCTCACGACTTGTGGCGGCTACTTCTTGTGGCGGCTACTGCTTGTGGCGGCTGCTACGCCACTTGCACGGAGCTCCCGGACGCCTCAGTGTGAGGACGCGGGCTAGTGATTACATGCACAACGGTTGTCTTTTTGATCAGGAAGAAGCCTTGGAATTGTAAGCAATAGAACAAAGCACACAACAACAATGTTTCATTGTTTTAAACTATTGTGAAGTTTATTTCAAACGCGTTCATTTAAACAAATCGCTCATTATTTCCTGCGGGTGTTATGAAACGGATCTCAAGCCAAATAAGAATCATACAAAGTTGCAAATATATATAATTTAATACTTCTTCGACGAGCTGCTGAGTCACGCGTGTGAGGTGCTCATCTCGCTGAAGTACTACAAGGTCATGAGGAGTCGGTCCGCATTCCTATAGTACCACCGAAGCGACACACGTTGAATACAAATGGTGCGTCGATCAGTGCGGCCGCCGATACCAGAGTCGCGGGCACGTGGCTCGCGTGCTAACGCAGACAGTCACCAATCGCCAAATGTTTCTAATCGTATCTGCACGATACACCTATTTTATCGTCAGTAATAAGACTTCTTTGAATGATAAGCAATTAAGGCAAGAGCTATCACCCGGCCGATGCCCCTGAGGACAACGACCCCTGCCTAAACGTATGGGAGGTGCCTTGGACTGCCTATTTCCGGGTGTATCACTGGTTACTAATGTTTTTCTTCAAGAAAAATTATAGAGCTTGTGTTTATGGTTAAGTCAGATTCAAAGTTTGTTTAAATACTAGCGGTCTAAAGGCGAATCTTTCAGTAGATCCTCCTCGTAGTGGAGGGTGCTGCATACAACAGAAAGCTCCGCGGCCAGAGGGTTAGAATAGTTTTTCAGATTCCACTCACTCCTTTAAATTACCGGTCGGATTCCAGATGTCTTGTCGGGAACAATCTGCACTTGGTTGACATCCCGATAACCGGCACTCAGCGCTGTTCCTCAACATGTATTATGCGCACACTGCCTTGTGCCAGTTAATAAAATACAAACAATAGTAAGCTCACCATTTGCGGCAGCCAGCAGATCATGAAGAGCACGGAGAGCGTGGCCATGAGGCGGCTGAAGGCGACCTCCTCGGCGGTGGCGGCGTTGTGGTGCGCGAGCGGGGCGGGCCCAGCGCGCGCGCGCTGCCTGCAGCTGGACTTACTGACTCGCCGCACCACGGGCGCGGAGCCACGCGGCGCGGAGATCGCGTACAACGCGCGGATCACCGCCAAGTTGCAGTACACCAGGATCATGCACAGCAACGTGCCTGCATCACAACACCGTGCGTTACGTGTGCACTAGTCGTCATTTGACTGAATAAACAGTAGCTACTGAGAGGGTAGAAATATTGCAATTTTGATCATTCTATATTTACGTTGCGGATTAAAAGAGGATGTAGTGACAAAAGTAGAAAAGAGTATGCTTAGATGGTTCGGTCATGTTGAGAGAATGAGTGAAAGGCGACTAACAAAAGGGATTTATAAGGCAGATGTGAGTGGCAACGCCGGGAGAGGACGCCCTAGAAAGACATACCATGACCTAATTGGTGAGGTTCTTCAGATAGGTCGGGTGCGCAGTACTCGTAACCGGCGTGCTTGTATGAATAGATGTATGAACGTGGATGAGGCGAAGGAAGTATGTAAGGATCGTACCAGGTGGCGTTCTGTAGTTTCTGCCTACCCCCATGGGAAAAAGGCGTGAATTTATGTATGTATATTTACTTGTCTATAACTTTAACAGTTATTAGGTAATTTTTTTTTTACTTACTTAAGTATATGCATTTGCACAACTTATAAACGTAAAAAAGCATTTGTATTTGAAGACATAAACCATAAATACTAATAGACAAACGCTCCCGGCCCACTCGTCACATGCTGTGCCCGACAGACTATCAATGATAACATAATCTTAAGCCAACCAAAACCAACTGTTTTAATATTACATTATTACGAGAGTGTTCCAAATATTTACTAGCTTTAAGTACATACAAACATTCCGAGCCATGAAATGAGTTAGTCTGGCTCATTCTCTAAGTATACCTATACGCAAATGGAGCCGTGCCTTGTTTTATTAACCTTTCATGTGCATATTAGAGTCAATAAGTCTATTGAGCGTGTCTCCGCCATACCCAAGTACAGACGAGCTCGATTAAGCACCCGACGGAGCCGATCATTTTGTTAGAAGAGTGCTAACTTAGGCAGTATGCCAGAAAATGCGTAATAGCGCTGAACGTAAGTACAAAAAAATTAAAAAAAGCTGAGTCCCACGTTTTTCTTCTTATTCTATTCATGTTTCTCCAGTAACCTTGTTTATTTCAGCAACCTGCAAATCTTGTTTTATATTTTTTCAGCATCGTTTTTTTTGTCGTAGTCGGGTTTTAGTTTTTTTACTTGTTATTAGTATTTTGGGGTTAAATCACTGTGCTTCTATACTATTTACTTGCAAAAGCTAAATTGTCAAAATAAGAGCTACAGTAAAATTTATTCAAACGACACCAAACACGGTACGTAGGTATATTTATCATTTTTGATATTCAATTTTTTGACCGCTTGAAGGCGCCACATGGAATTTTAACGTCTTAACGTTTTTTTTAATACATGACTTTTTGTCCGCTAGAGGGCGCCACTTTCAATTTGAGCAATGTTTTGGAAATGTACAAGTGAAGCCCTTTCAAATGATACCAAACACGGCGTATTTATCTTATTTTTTTTTTAACACTGCACGTTTTGTCCGCTAGAGGGCGCCACATTGAGTTTTGTGACACGTCACGTAGCCTATGTCGAGCGGAGGATAAAGACGGTCCTAATAATACCTCATTTCGCGAGTTCCGATAAGTAATTTAGTAGCCATAGCACCTTCATAAAGGAACAGATGAACATACACACACACATACAAACATACATAGCCTGTCAAAATTCTAACCGTCCTTTGGCTTTGCCTAAATCGGGTAAAATACTGCTATTAAAAGGAGCAGAACTGTATCGTTTAACTTGACTGCGTGATGATGGCCTCAAAACTTAGTCGATATTCGATCGATGATGGAGGGGACCAGGGTGTGGTGGGCCACGTTGGTCGGGTCGGTGGTCGGTTATCGATCCCTCGCTAGCTCGAGGGATCGAACATCGACCACATCGGCCTGTCGGTCGCAACTTACCGAAAGCGACGTAGAACACGGCGTAGGCGAGGTCGGTGGGTGTCTCGGCGTTCCTGTAGCGGATGCACTTGTGCTGCACCTCGTCGTAGTACAGGCCGAGCCCCAGGATGGGCGCGCACGTCAGGCACGCGGCCCAGAACCACGACACCAGCAGCGCCGTGCGGATCACGTAGTAAGTCACTTGCTGAAACGAGGAGCGCTATTATAGGACACTGTGGCCTGCCCGGCTACCAATTAGATTAGTAGCGAGATTGAGTGATGGCTACCTGCCATGTCCGGAACTCCCTAAGTACTAACTTGTAAACCACGCTACCTGTGAGACAAGTCAGGGCTCGACAAGACTGTACAGTACAGCGTTACCTTTGCTTGCCCCGGAAACAGTGATGTTATCAAACCTGACACCATCTGATCACAACGTAGGTAAGTTTTTCTTTTTAGGAAGCTTAAATAATTTGTCTTTATTAGGGAAGTATTATAGGAGAGAGGTATTAACGAGATACCTACTCAATTAGTCGTGTTATTGCTGTCTGGCACGCGCAGTTTACTGCAGCGATGATTCATATTATAATACTAGCTTTTGCCCGCGACTTCTTCCGCGTAAATACCATCACGCCTGTATTTCCCGAAGGGTTAGGCAGAGGTGCAAAAATGTACGCCCACAGTTCGCCAGTATCTTTAAGTCCCATGTAATAGGGGGTGAGCCTATTGCCATTAACCGGGCACAAATCCTAACTCCGAGCTGCTACTGAAAATTTTATAGCGAAATCCAATAACACTATTTGCTCGACCTGGGAATCAAACCCAAGACCTCTAGCGTAGTAGTCGCGCTTAGAACCGCTAGGCCAACGACGCAGATAAATGTCTGTTATATTTAAAATTTAATCATGATTCGAAAGACACGTGGCGCCATCTCTTATCGTAAGAATTTTATTGTTGTTTTCCTCAGGAACAGTACTTTTTTTTTAGAATAAAAGGTACCCTATGTCCGTTTCGGTACACCTGACGACGTATGTCCGAAATTAGGGATGACTGAGAGTGTTATAAACGTAAGAGTAGACAAATATAATCAGAAAGCTTCGAACTGCTAAGCTATCGGGAGTTACACGTGATTTTGTGAGTCAACCATAAAAGATAGACATATGCTGTCGTGGTATATTTTTTATATAATTTTAAGGAGAACATTTCCGTCATACATGATTTCTGTGTAGCTTTAACCATTAAGGTAGCACACGCGACGGAAGCTTAAAAAATGGAGTAACTTCTCCCGTTTTCCCAACATTTCCCTTTATTGCTCTGCTCCTATTGATTGTAGCGTGATGAAAAGTATACTATAACCAACTCAGGAGTATGAAAAATAATTGTACCAAGTTTCGTTAAAATCCGTCGAGTAGTTTTTGTTTCTATAACGGTTATACAGACAGACAGACAGACAAAAATTTTACTGATTGCATTTTTGGCATCAGTATCGATCCCTAATCACCCCCTTATAGTTATTTTGGAAATATATTTCATGTACAGAATTGACCTCTCTACAGATTTATTATAAGTATAGATAGTAGTTTTTGTGCAAGGTACTTCGTATTTACGTGTAATCCTGTTTACTTACCTTTACTTTGAAAGAGTGCCTAAAGTATAGAGTTTTCTTACTTCGGTTTTTTCCATACAAAACTACATTTTGAAAGGTACAAATAGATTCCATTACTTTTTCCAGAAGAGCCTTCTAATTGGTATAATTGAAATAAATGTTTTGATTTTGATCTAACGGCACTGGCGATATAACTTTTTATGCAATAGCACAATCTTAGCTTCATGTCCATCTTGACATTTCTATAACATTGTAGGAAAACAAAAACGACCGAAGGAATAAGAAAAAATAATGTCCTATCAATCAAAGACCGCCTGGCGACGTTCAAACTTTGTTTATATCATGTGAGCTGTCGCCACCTGTGCCTAATGCCTATACCATCGCGTATGGTTATGAGTATAGTTTTCCTGTCCTGCCTTTCACTGCATGCTTGGGAATTCCTCTCGAACGAGTTATGGGTACTAACAGTGTTGTCGGTCAGTGCTAGGAGGCAGCTGCTCGACTGGCCGCGCCGGTAGTCACACATTATGCAGCTATTACAGTGTCACCCGAGAATGAACCACCTTGTGAGCTGTTATTAAATGTTGATGGCTGAGCCACTTCGCAAGTTCGTACACAGCTTTGTTATTGTACTTCATGTTGGATGCTATTTATATTCCGTAGATGTCGAACCTCACAGACGCACTGTGACCTCGTACGGATTCTGTTTTTTTATTAATCTATACATATAATAAAATCGTAGCGAAGTCAAAACTGTACATTTAATATTTTTGAAAAAAAGTAATTGCTACGAGGTCGGGTAATGATTCTAATGCCGAAAATATGGTTTTTAGAATTTTTGTCTGTTTGTCTGTTTGTCTGTTTGTCTGTTTGTCTGTGCGTTTGAACACGCTAATCTCAGCCGTGGCTTAACCGATTTGAATGCGGTTTTCACTAATGTATTGCGGAAAGCTCCACTTAACACTTAGGCTATAAATTATCACGCTATTTGCTTTGGGGGATGAGCAATGTTGCATTATGTCCGAGTTCTTCTACAGATTCTCACGGGATTGAAAATAACGACATATAATGTAAGAATATTGTAGATAGCTGCGAAATTGAACTTTTAAAATAATTATCATCACGCTATACCTTCAAAGAGTTAAGCAGTCAATAATGGCAAACTAGAACGGCTATTTTAGAGTTATTTCCGAAGTAGTAAATAGTCTAATGGTTTGATGACCGCCTTGCAAATCGCTGAACGTGAGTTCGGTCCTCAATAACAGTTTTACTTTTTGTGATTTTTCAAACATTTTTTTTCGTACAGGTACATTCCCAACAATAATAAAATAAAAGTATGCATAACTTCTGCCATAACATTGATTTGGTTACTTATTTTTTTAAATCTTTTAATATTAAAGCAGAAAATAATGTCTGTACATAGTCTATACTTATAATAAAATCGTAGCGAAGTCAAAACTGTACATTTAATATGTTTAAAAAAAAGTGATTGCTACGGGGTCGGGAAGCGATTCTAAATTTTTGTCTGTTTGTTTGTTACAGCATCACGCAAATACTGCCGGACAGATTCCGTTCCATTTTTGGATATTATTTTTTTATTATATTCATCATAGGCCAAAGTTGGCCGTAGGCTATAAATTATCGCGCTATCTACTTTGGGGGATGAACAATGATGATGCAGATTACGGCGGGTTTCAAAAAAGATGAAACAAAATATAACAATACTTTAGATGGCTGAGGATTGAACTGCTGAAATAATTACTATCACGCTATACCTTTAAGAAGCTAAACAGTCAATCATGGCAAAACAGCACCGCAATTTCAGAGCTTTTCTATTGAATTTAATAGTCTAATGGTTCGATGACCGCCTTTCGAATCGCAGGGCTTGAGTTCGGTCCCGGTATAATGTTTTACTTTTTGTGATTTTTTAAATATTTCTTTTGAATACTAGAAGATTTCCAAACAATAATAAAATAGAAGTAGTCATTCTTATACAGTAACGCTTAGCTTGCTTATTTTTTCTTTATTATTTTTGCAGAAAAGAATGTCTATAATACATAGTTACTAAAAAACAGCAAATTGAAGTCAAAAGTTTTCATCGAAAAAATAGAAACTGATAGGTGTGCAAACGATAGCAGAGCGGAAAATATACGTATTGTTAAAGAATTTATGTCTATTTGACTCTTTAATTTTGACAAAATAGTCTTTAAATGTCGGGCCAACACATGACTGTATTATAGCGCGATTTAAATTCTTCTTTTCACATCAATGATACCCCTTTTTTTAAGAATGGGAAATCTTTAAATGACTTCTTTCGCTCTGGGCGGAACGGAAGGGAGTGTCAGACTCTTACTGACTAAAACACAAAGTGTGCCTCCTAATGCCCTTTGCGTACCAGCGCCGCGGTGACTCTTTTGAATTCCGCAACCCTGTTAGACACTGGCCCTGGCGGGCCCCATTTTACAGTACTGACATTTCTTTGAGGCGCACGTGGAACACTACGCACCACCGACCCGGGATCGATGATACCCCTAACAATAATTTACACCGGTTAAGAAAAGTAGGTGGCCGCTTTTACTGATGCGTCAATTGCACTGAGTTTCAGACGGGTATATGATGCCCTCTTTTACCAAATTATGTTTGCAGCGGACTACTTAAATGCGCAATCTATTCAATGCCTTCCAGATACATCACTGAAGTTCACTACCGGGAGGTAGGTAGTCTCACTAATTCAAGTAGTCATGAGGTGCTGGATATCTTCCTTCACACAATCTGCTTTGCTCTTTGGGTGGTGGGCTTTGTAATTAATAGTTAGGCTATTTCGCTATTTGTAATAAATAATGAGGTTAGGTAAGCATTATTGTTCTTGGACATGTTTTGGATTGCTATAAAATATACACAATACTGCAGATTAGTTACATATTACACATACCATCACGCCTGTATTTCCCGATGGGTTAGGCAGAGGTGTAACAATGTACACCCACAGTTCGCCGGTATGTTTAGATCTCATGTAACAGGGGGCGAACCTATTGTCATTAACCGGGCACAAATCCTAACTCCGAGCTGCTACTGAGAATTTCATAGAAAAACCCAATAACACTTTGCTTGACCTGGGAATCGAACCCAAGACCCCTAGCGTAGCAGTCGCGCTTAGGACCACTAGGCTAACGAGGCAGTTCCTATGAAAGACAGTGGGAGATATTTTATCCTATGAAATAAAAAACATGACGTCATTAGCCACAAGGAGTTAAGCAGTCAATTATAACATGGTATGGGAATTGCTATATTTTTTTATTATTATTACGCTATTTACTTTGTTTAGAGAATAGCTTCGGTGTTTAATGAAAGCCATGTAAGATATTTTGTGTGAGTTCGATCCCAATTGATTGTTACTTTTTGTCATTATTTTAATTGGTACCTAATTCAATTGTTTTTATTTTCGATGGTATGATTTCAATATTATAATAAAATAGGTTTAAGCATAAACTTAACATAACTTTGAAAATTTGCATACGTCGACTGAAGAAGAATGAATAGAACAGAATTCCACTAATTGGCCCACAAATTCTAGCTACCCCTAAGAATATTTTTCATGAATAAAAAACAGCACCTCAGAAACTTAAAGAGTTACCAATTTATATCGATAGTAGGATCGCCGCACCACAAGGATTTTCTGACGCAGGTACTCTCTGGTCACAGTTGTTTTGGGAGCTAACTATTTCGGTTTCGGAGCTAGGACACGCCTTGGTGTTATCACTGTAGGATCACAAAGGAGCGTACGGTGGAGGTATGCCCCTGCTTGGGCAGAACATCAGCGTGTCCTCATAAAGGCGATTGGCGGCGGCGACCTCTCGCGTCCGGCTTTGGTTCATCCATAGTCCGGAGCGAGGGAGAATGGGAAGCAATCGCTTCCTTCTGCGAAGTAGTAATGCCAACGAAGGAGGAGGCGAAACGCATGAGGGAGAGGTCAACCTTTCACCCCGGCTGTCAGAACAGAAGGGGATGCCCCGGGTGTCGAGAGTCGTAGAGCGATTCCAGACCACCGTCGGAGTGGGCTTGCGGTCGGCTACCGTTGTGTGGCTCGCCGTCCAACCAGAACTAGACCCAAGTCGAGGACGTACTGTGTTTCACGCGCGCCTCAAAGAGATGTTAGCACAGTTGCGGAATTTGTTCGAAAGACTCACCGCGGCCCTGGAACACAAAGGACATTGGAAGGAACTCGGATGGGTTTTAGCCAATAACAGTCTGACACTCCTTTCCACCAGAAAGGAAAAAATCATTTGACGACATCTCATGCTTAAAAAAGGGACCTCCCAACTTCGACACTTCATACAAGTGTTAAACGATTTATGTGCAAACGGTTTTTGTCCAAAATTTTAACTTCTGTCCTAAGCCACGCCACCAAAAAGTGTACTTATATTCAAATGGCTAAACAGAAATAGATTAGCAACAACAGAAACTGTACCAAAATCAATTTCACCCATAGAAAAATTCCGTGACAGTCGTTCTTCTGACGTTGAATGTCTCACAGACTTCACGCTTTCAGGATGCAAGTTGAATCAAGCATCAATCATGAATCATGCATCGCATTCGGAATTTCTTCTTATAGGTAGGTACTATAAAATTTAATGGAAATTTATTGTGTAGTTTACGGTTCCAAAGATAAGGGATAATTTGTGAGGTAAAACTTTGCTTAGTCTTTTAAGAAGTCTTATGCTTACTTTTTTTTGTCCATACTTTCTCCCAAAAACTTTACATTAATTTGGTTCTAACACGAAGCTCAAATTTTGTGGGCTGTTGCTCTGATTATAAGATTCATTTCTTCGGTCTTGATACTAGACAGATCGCAGCTACAATGTGAGGTATAATGTTAAAGCAGTGCCTATTAAAGATGCTGTTTAATGGTTTGAGAAAGAAAAGTAAGTAAATTTTGAAACCACATCATAGTATTATCTAAAGGGATAGTAAAGCCACATATACTCTCCTTACGCCAATTATGTTTTAGCCCCAGGTATGGCGTAAGCCTATTACCAGCCGTGCACAAATCCAGACTTCAATCGACTACAGATAAATTCTTTAAACCTACAGTCGTAACTATGAGCAGTCACCTTAGCAACCATTTGACCTGCTTGGAAGATTTTGATAACATAGTATTCAATACTTATTTAGTTAAGTAACACTTAGGTCGACGTGAGCGAAGCCGCGGGCAACAGCTAGTTAGGTAATAAACCTGTAATTTCCACATTCGAATGTTAGGTTTGTTGACATGCGCACGGTACGTAGCAGTTTATTATTTATTAGAATGACAAAGAATTGAAGCATTCGAATAGCTTCAAAGAAGTTCCAGTTACTTTATAAATTATGGAACGTGTCGGGATGGGGCCGCGCCGCCACCCACAACACATCTCTGAATTAGAAATGCTAACTAGACAATGATCACGCGTTTGCGACCTATTTAGTAATTGCACAATCTGTCAATCTTGCGTTTATATAGTCGTACAAAGTGTTAATTATGTTTTGGCGGTTATTAACTCCTGGTTTGTAGTGGAGATGTAATAGAATAGGGTACCATTTCTCCGCTCGGGATTTGGTTTTCACGATGGCTTCTTATCACTTGGTTGGTAGGCATCGCTAGATGCTACACTAAAGTAACTTCGACCAAAATATTGTCAGTTCAGTTCGTGTGCAGCTGGCACGTGCTCGGAATCGTGCGGAAGTGTTACGCGGTGGGAAGTTATGTGTGGCGGCAGGCTGCCCGCGCGCCGTACCTGTGCACATCTGTGTTACATCCGGTTCCGGTGTCGTGAGAAAAAGCACCGTCACAGTAACAGTCAGTTTGTAACCGCGGTCTGATGCGAGGAGGAGGTCGCTACTCAAGCGCTTGGCGCACTTGTGTTGCAGGAGTAGGGAGGTAATATGCCCTCTATATGATTGTGACATTACTCACAACCACAAAAGTCCGGTACAGGTGCATAAGCACGAAGGTTTTGTGCTTGTGCTCTTACATAGATAGGTACCGTATCACAAAGATGGCCTAAAGGCTAAGTAAACATTGATCACAATGCATCAGTCACCTCTTGAGCCGGTTCCATAGCATTAACCAAAAAGAAAAGATCATCTCTGTTATATTTCTTTGTTTGTTTTCCTCCTAACATTTCCGAATCAAGTCTGTGACCTAAAAATATCGATTTGAAAACACATTTAAATCTCTTCTAGAAAGATTTAAAAATAACTTTTTATTATGTTGGATTAAAGTGGTATCTGTGATACAGCTTCTACATGTTTCATAGGAACCTCACAGACAACACTAACGCCGCACTGTGCAATACACAATCATTGTTATTACTTGAATGAAATTTTAAAGTAACAATTTGTTTTAGGAATTTATAAAAATGGTAAAAAATACATATAGTATAAAATAGTGCTCCAGAAGCTCTCAGAGGTGGCATTTCTATTGTATTATCGTGGAGTTAAGATTATTAAACAGATAAGTAGGTAGTGGTATAGGTCGCGCGACGACTCCCGGCCACTGTAGATACGGGCCTGTGGACGGTGAGCAATGGGTAGCTCACCGTCCTTACGTTGCATAACGACAGGCCGTGTCGACGGCGCGTTTGTGTTCCACGCGCGCCTCAAAGAGATGTCAGCAAAAGGAAGGGGCCACTGAGGGCCGATGCCTGCCGGGGCTGCGGGTTGTTCGTAAGAGATACCGCGCCCCCCGAACGCAAAGGGCACAAGAAGGAACATGGGTGGGTTTTAGTCAGTAAAAGTCTGACACTCCCTCCCGACCCGCCCAGGGCGGGAGAAGTTATTTGATGATTTCTCACCCCCCAAAAAAAAAAAAGGTAGTGGTATAGGTACTAACAGTTCACATCAGATCTCGATATGATTTCGATCTGTTTCAGACACATGATGTTTGGACAGCAGCGCGTCTTGGCCGGGTTTAGTGCGTGTTGATGTAAGCTGCCTGAGTTATTGCTACACTTTCAGAACACGATTTTTTACAAAAAAATGGCGTGTGTTTGAATTGAATACTTATTTGTTGCTTTATTTTAGAAAAAAGATATCTTATATTGTATTATCTTATATTATTAGATCTTTTATTTTTTATAAAAGACGAGAATTCACAAAGGAGTCCTTTAAGAAGGATATTCAGAGCACATCACATAGCCGTTAACTGTATACGCATGCTGCTCCTCACACAGAGTACCATTGAGCATATACTTGTGCTGGGAAATTATTGTTTGTTGTATGTCAAGACCGCTGTTTGTGGCAGTGCACGCAGAACATAGTGCTAAAGTGCAAGCGACAGTCTTTACTGAAATGGTATAAACCTTAACGAGCCCCTTGACACCCGCGGCCCTGTGGTCGTGGGGGCATTTTACGTTTATACCATTTTAGTAAAAAAGCGTCGGAACTAGACTTGAGTAGCTCGTGAGCTAGTGATAGAAAATAGCTAGCTCTTTTCGATTGATGTCGCTCGAGCTCACTCGCTCGGTCGCTGAGTAGCTCAGTAGCTCAGTAGCGCTCGGCACACGTACAAATACGAATTACGAAGCCTTCGAGCCGTTCACCGATCGGTGAATAATTCGCTTAACGCTACGTGTTTTTATACTAAAGAAAAGAGTTCATACTTCCAAAGAGCTACTGACTATTGAGCGAGCCGCACCGTCTCATGCGACGCGTGTGCGGCCGGCGGTGCGAGGCAAATGAGCTAACAGTCTGCGTCCGAGCGATTGCGCTATAGAAGAGCTAGTGAGCTAACAGAGTGATAGCTCTTTTGAGTCAAAGAGCTAATCGCTCTTTTTCTTTTATCATAACATCCATGTCTAGTCGGAACCTTCAATATCTCCGGAACCAAAAAGTTCCATGGTGTGTTTTTGTACTCCAATTATTATTATTTTTGAAGATAATTGTGAACATTTATTTACATAAAGAATCGCAGTGAGTATGACATGCCGTCCATCGTCTGCCGAATGAGTGAATTAACCACAAACCCCTTTTGGTTTAGTTTAAATAGGTGACATTATGTTCAGTTCCGAATGTCCGAATAATTATGTGCATGATTGCTTTTAAAATCCCAATAAATATGTCGAAAAGTCAAAGGTGTCCAAACTAATAATATCAAAGGTGTCCAAACTAATAATATCAAAGGTGTCCAAACTAATAATATCAAAGGTGTCCAAACCAATAATATCAAAGGTGTCCAAACTAATAATATCAAAGGTGTCCAAACGAATAATATCAAAGGTGTCCAAACTAATAATACCAAAGGTGTCCAAACCAATAATATCAAAGGTAACCAAACTAATAATATCAAAGGTGTCCAAACTAATAATATCAAAGGTGTCCAAACTAATAATATCAAAGGTGTCCAAACTAATCATATCAAAGGTGTCCAAACTAATCATATCAAAGGTGTCCAAACTAATCATATCAAAGAAAACAAACTTTAGTTGTTTAGGTTTTCTCAAATGTCAAGGTCATTCATTGTCGCAGGTTGCAGCGTGTGTAGACTGATAAGGACAGTGGAGACATCGGTGGGTCTCCCTGCGACTCCATCATACTAGCTTCTTCATTCGGTTGCCGGGGCTGCGGGTTGTTCGCAAGAGATACCGCGCCCCCGGAACGCAAAGGGCACAAGAAGGAACATGGGTGGGTTTTAGTCAGTAAAAGTCTGACACTCCCTCCCGCCCCGCCCAGGGCGGGAGAAGTTATTTGATGATTTCCCACCCACCAAAAAAAAAAAAAAAAAAGCTTCTTCATTCACCGATGTCCATTGAACAATGAACATCGGGTATAATTTATGTTAAATTGTGTAGAGGACGCAATAACTACAGGCTCAGACTGGGCTTCACTCGTGAGTAATTGAGTAGGAACATGCCGCAGCTAAGCGCAGAAAGTACCAATCTCCATAAATGTCGTTAAAAACACACTTCCCATTATGTGTGCTAATCTTGTCTCCATTAATCGTCGAGTTGAGTTGTTGACGTCAATCGCGATCGCTAGTGGTACCGCCGTAGGTGGTCGCAAACAATGTGCCATTTCTGCCTCCTGATCGTCCTGATAACCTGGTACTTAGACAGCCAGTCGCTACTTATAACTGTTATGTCCATGTGCCCCTATTTGGCACTGTTGATAACAATAGGACAAATTGACCGCTCGATCACTTGAGGTGTGGTGGGCGAACCATTAACTCAAATTAATGAACTGCCTCCGTTTATATTTTTGTACATTGATGTTATCTAGAATGTCACAGAAGTGAGTGCTTACACACCCACAATAGTAGTTGTTCCTAGAACACAAACACTAGTGACGAGTGGCTATATTAGTTACAGGTAAGTACAGCAAGGTGGAGCTGGGGCAGGTTGACCATTCATTTACTAAAGATAACAAGTTTTAATAGATTAATGGCCGCCACACCTTGTAGTTTTCACACAGAGATCGACTAAAACAAATAGATTAAATTGTTATTTCACTCATCTAGCTAATAACTGTTCATGTAATAATCATATCGGTTGAGAGTTGAGCCGCGTGTAACCGCCGCTAAAAATAATGTGTTTGATTTGATCGAGTGTCGATCAGATGAGCGGTCAGCGAAACAGACGGGAGCAGCCGTGTGAGGCATAGCGCCGAGGAAGGAAAAAGCCTTCAAAACTACTATATTATATTTAATTATTTCTCGATACATGTACATCTTAGAATCTGTGCGACGCAGATTGTGATTCATTAGGTGTAGCTATTCTAAGATATATCGACACAAAACGGTTTAATACTACTATTTGTATGATCAACAAATAGTTTCGTGTTGTTATTGGAGTGATCTCATGATGCTGCTTCGGAATGCTAAAACTATTAAGATAAGTACATTACTATGTTATAGTTTATTTTATTACTGAATACCTTTGTGTTCTTTAGCCGTCCGAACTGGTTGTACAACGTGGACTACTTCTAGAATGTCATCAAATTATGTAGAGAGGCCGCACAACTCTCAATAAACAGCAGGGTCTGACTTATCATCAAATACGACTCAAAATTATTCATTGTTTCGAGTACCGCCAGTAGCAGGATCACAAGCGATCTTCATAAAACATGAATATATTCATTCATGGCCTCCGGTAATAGATTACTGATAGCAGTGAACACGAGTTACACAATAACTGTCTCGTCTAGTAGCGGATCGCAAGCGCACAAGTGCTTTCTGATCCTAGATCGTCATAAAAGTTTACGTTAATCCTAAAGCTGTGCGAACCAGATGTTTTCCTAAATGCTTATTTTGCGTATTGCGCGGCATTAGCAGAGGTAATGGGGAATTCTAGTTTTATTCCTAAAAATGGATTCAGTGGGTAATATTACTACTAACAAATTGTATGTCCCTGTTTATGTATTCCTAATGAAGTGGCGTCAATACCTACTTCGATCACTATGATGACAACGGTGTTGGCGCCACGTACCATCAGCTTGTCCCTGAATTGTTAGAATATTCCTTTTTTCACTAATATTGGCCAGAACTGAGCCACTAATATAGTGCGCGCGGCGCACCATTATACTGGAACATAATATGATGATGATTGATCCGTGCGCTACTCGTATTGCGTACAATGTTCGTAGTTGCGTTATCTACGAGTAATCACACCTTTCGCTAATCGAGTGTTTGTGACGAGTATTTTTTTTTGGAAAATCGATAATATTATTGAATGTAAGTTGGAATCTAAAAAGATACCACCAATTAGAAAATACTACAATTGGTTTTTTTTTAACATATTTTTTTCAGTTAGTTAACCTAATAGTAACATTGTCAGATTCGAAGATCTTGCGATATAAATACCTGAGCAGGCAGATACCTGGGTCCTACATCCGAGGTATAGAAGAGGTAGGCCCTTGCAAAAGTGTTTATTATACATTTACAAAGTTTAGTCGATACAGCTTAGCTTTTACACCTCGGAATCTCTCCGAATGTGCGCTTGCACATCAGAGTAATACGCAGATCTAGTATCTACGTGCGTAGCCACGTGGGCAGTGAGCCACTCCACACTCTGGCGTGGCCACGTCGACGCGACGCTCAAAAACAGGGCGACCTCGAGTTTAACTATCTTCTAGCCGTAAAACGAAATCGACACTATAAGTAGGATCATTTCATTTGTATTACTGTTGAGTGTTTTCGGCGACAAACAAATTCCTAGGTATAGCTATAGGTATCGCATTTTAATCCATCGCTCGGTATTGATCATGTAAGTAGGTACACCCAAAACAAAAACCAGTTACCGAATTCGCGCTCAATAATGTTGTAGGATGATCGCGAGCTTTATTCGTGTGTCGTGAGAATGTGAATGTTACCTTCTGACTACTGGCGGGAAGAAATCTAAGAGAGAACAACTCACCTTCTGGTAGAGGAAGGGCCGCGTGAGCGCCAGGTATCGCTCCAGCGCCATGGTGACGGCGATGCACACCGAGCCGATGCCGAACACGCGCAGCACGACGCGCGTGACGCAGTAAGCGCGCGTCGTGCCCACGCCCGCCACGTGCTCGGCCACCAGCATCGCGCACATCATGCCCACCTGGCACCACAAGCCACGTTCAGTCTTACATCCAATAATTGTAATATTATAAATATGCGAAAGCGTGCTTGTTACCTTTTCCACTCCAGCTTAAGCGATAGCGACTTCATAATAGTAATAACATAAAGATTGAAAAACTAGAAAACATGATGTGTAGCCGAGTACCACTGCACTCTAGCTGTACCTGCACATGCACGGTGCGCTGGCTGGAGGGCAGCGGGTGCAGGTGTTCAATCCGGTCAGCGAACCGGTTGTTCAGATAAGTAGTTACGACCGGTGGTAATATAATAATAATTCTGTCAGTGCGAGTACTAAACACGCTAACAGTCTGCAGTAGTTCGGAAGTCACCGCGCTCACCAGCGTACTGAGCAGAGTTAGTACTCCTCGGCAAATGAATAACTCAAGGCAATTTAACAACATTGAATCCGTAAAGTACCATTTTAGAACTAGAACTAAACTAATTCATGTTTGAATGCCCACACCTGTACGGAATTATATTCTATCTAAAGGCGTCGTGACTTCGAGAGCCTTATGGTGTAAAAACACATTAGGTATATTTACAATTCTCACGAACTCAGACTGAGATCTAGACTTCTATAGTTTGCCAAATAGATCTTTTTGTGCATGTCACTCACCAACGCCACAAGATCGTTGGCTGCCAGTGACGTCAGCAGCAGCAGATGCTTTCTGTTGCGCACGCGCCGCTCGCCCCGGCGCAGCGCTATGATGGCGCACGCGTTGCCGACGATGCCGATGGCGTACACCACCTTCACAAGCAGCATGAACATCATGGGTCGCGCCGGCAGCCCCCCCCCCGCCGCGCCGGCGCCTGCGCTCGTGGTGTTCTGCATATCGCTGAAGCCCACACCCGTCGGATGACTCCCGTTGAACATATCCATCGCATCGGCCGTCGTGTTGAACATCTCCGTCAGATGCTCATAGTATACCCGCTTGGCAAACCCTGGCATGTCTTCTAGCTATATCTCTTTTGTTTGACAGATAATTCGAGTGTGTTTTTCTGTATCGTGTCGGGGTTGTCAGAAGTCGGTGTGCTCGTAAATGTGTTCAGATACATCGCAGTCTCGGAGCCACGTTTTCTCTGTTAATAAACCAGTTTGTTTTAAGTAAAACGGTATAAAACAAAGTAAGACATTTACTTATGTTACTGTAACACTGAAGGAATACATTTCCTGTTCGAACTCACTCAGGGCAGAAGCTGCGAGGTATGTAATTAGGGGTGAGCTTATAGTAATGTGTACTAAGGGACACTCTCAATATGAATACAAATGACATTTCCACTAGAGGTAAATAAAACCTAAACCGCAAAATGAATAACCATTGTATTGAAAAAGGGGAAATTCCCCATTTTGATATCCCCATCCTACAATTTGTAGATGCGTAGGTACCTTCCAAAACTTAACTAAATTCTAAATCGACCTGTAAACAAAATCAAGTCCTAGTGACAGGTAGCCTTAGGAATAATTTGTTTTTTTATAGCCATAACGATGTGAGCGACGAGTAGCGCACGCCGCACCACTGCATGCTGGCGCGCAGTACTTCACTCGTCGCTCACGAAGGCTCTTTAACCGACTTCCAAAAGAAGGAGGTTATCAATTCGTCTGTTTGTTTTTTTTTGTATGTGTGTTACGCGATAACTCCGCGAATTATGAATCGATTTTGATGATTATTTTTTGGTTTGGTAGGTCATACTTCATAGGTGGCCCGATATAAATTTTATAGAAATTGGTTGAGTAGTTTAGTAAAAAAAAAACTGAAAAAAAAATATCTTATCCAAGTAATCGAATTAGCGTATTTTGCTTTCTTGTGACTTTTAAGTGGTGTCTTGTTAATTTATGTAGTATGAATGTTCCTTCATGGATTTGGATAATAGGAAATTGACACTAAGGCCGCTTTCACATTAGAACGTTAGCAGCGCGACAGTAGCGCGGCAGAAGCTCATGCCTTATCTTTTTTACCGTTGTTTTACGCCGCATCGTTGGCGCCGAATGAGTACTATCAAAAGCAGAAACAAGTGTTTTCCCGTCGGAATCAGATTTTGAAATATTTGAAGGCATGTGCTTCTGCCGCGCTACTGTCGCGCTGCTAACGCCCTAATGTGAAAGCGGCCTAAAAAAAGCATAAAAGTCAAAAAATAAAAACTTTTTTACAAAATAAAAAAACACAACCTCCTTAAAAAACTATAAAGTGAAAAATAACTTTAGCTTTGGAAGTCAACGAGCTCAGGCGAGAAGTCATTTGATGATTTCCCATCTGGAAAAAAAGCAAAAAGCTTTGGAAGTCGGTGGCAATTCAAAACAACAAACAGAGCTAAAGCCGCCGACATCCAAAGCTTTTTTCCGGATGGGAAATCGTCAAATGACTTTTCCCCTGAGCTCGTTGACTTCCAAAGCTAAAGTTTCACTTTTTAGTTTTTGATGGAGGTTGTGGTTTTTTTTCGTAAAAAAGTTTATATTTTTTGACTTTTACAAATTGTATGAAATTAGTTACCCGAGGCCTGGGGCTACTTTTTGCGTTTCTGATTGCAGGAAAAGATTTATCGAAAAATTCGGTGTATATTTAGAAAGAATTTCTAAATTTTATCCGTCCTGTATTTGTTACTATTGGCATTCGCTTAAGGGATTCAACATTAGAAACATAAGTACATCTAATGTTTCAAAAGTTCTTTAAGAATTGATTTGTCATTCAATGTGTATTACAGTAGGTAATACCTGGCTACTTCAACTCGCGCATGTGCAAAGATGCGCTGTTCCTTAAACTGACAGCCCTGGCAACAAATACCTCACAAACGTATAAATACCGGCAGTACCATGTAGCTAACATGTAAATACGTCATCACTATTGATGACTCCTAATGACAATATCTTGTGAGCCGGGACCTAACGCTGCAGTAAGTGGTTCCCGACGCAGCGGGGCCTGTTGGCGGCTTGTAAGTAAGCGATTATTAATAACTACTGTGCTTACATTAATTAAACTTCACCGCGCTACCGCTCGACCAATTATTAATAATCGAAGGTACTGCAATTAAAAATGAGTCAGTATCAGTAATCCGAGCATCTATATTATTATTATTAATAATTAAATTCAATAGTTATCTACATAATGTCCCACAGTAATGGTACCGCGACTTATTTATTATTATTTCTGTATTTTCCTTATTATAAAATGTATTTATTTAGGGAAAAGTGGTAAGTTTTTACCCGATTACGGCAAAGCCAAAGGGGGGTTATGATTTTGACAGGCTATGTATGTATGTGTGTATGTGGATATTCATCTGTTCCCTCATAGCTCCTAAACTACTTATCGGAACTCGACAAATGAGGTATCGTTAGAACCGTCTTAATTGTCCGCTGAACATAGGCTACGTGACGTATCAAAAAACTCAATATGGCGCCCTCTAGCGGACAAAAAGCATTGAGTTAAAAAATATACGCAGTGTTTGCAAGTGCTTCACTTGTACATTTCCAAAATATTGCTCAAATTTAAAGTGGCGCCATCTAGCGGACAAAAAGTCATGTGTTAAAAAAAACGTTAGGATAAAAACACCGTGTTTGATATCATTTGAAAGGGCTTCACTTGTTCTTATCAAAAATTCACTGAGGCGCCCTCAAGCGATCAAAAAATTTAACACAACACCAAAAAAGTTCAAATAATAAAAAGTAAAAAAAACTACAACCCGTCTGCGACAAAAAAAAGATTTAAACTCGTTTGGTGCTGTGTTCAATTGTTTAGTCGACGAATAGGTTCTGTTGACAGTAGTGTTTGCAGTGACCAACAGAAGACGTACACGTTTTAGTGTGCTGCGCGGGCGCAGTCCGGGGCCCTAATCAGTGGCGCCTCACTACCGCTTTACACACCATTACGTGATAACTTTAATGATTGTCACTTATTTCACTGCCGCTAATAGGGAGAGGACGGCACTTTAGAGTCGTTACATTTTATAAATAAATGTCGCAGTGCCTCTCGGCCCACTGAATACATATTTTCGGATAGACTTAGACTATTACGACGCAATAGTGAATGAAAAGTATTAAAAGTATGTTATTTTATATACACACCCTTTAGATCAAATTGTTGAACATTAACATCAACGATTCACTGTGCCATACATTTTGAATGTTATAAATATGCTACATTTTTACCCGACTGCGGCGGTGCCCAATAGGAGGGTAATGTTTTGGCTGGTATGAATGTTTATCTACATACATCCATAATGCTGCAAAAGACAAACAAAAAGTTAACTAACACTTTAATGGTTCATCCATGTGAACCATTAGAATCATATGCATGTCGCCGGTATAATTAGCACAATAAATCGACGTTCATCCGTTTAGGATATTTTCCTTAATCATTTGCACTGTTTTTTACTAATACATACATTACCTTTTTTTTTGTACGTTTATTATTAGCAGTGTGGAGATCAATGGTGTTAATATACGACGAGATATAAGCGGTTTACGATTAGCATATCACTGTGTTTAGCGACATCACTGCGTGTCGCCTGTCACCATGCGCCGTGATGAACGCATGTGATTGATGATGTTTGTGGACGCTCGGGTGTCGCGGCGATGCATTACTTTACTTCGGTTTATCCGATAGATTACTATGTTATTTGAATTTAACAGTGAACAGTCGACACTCGTGACGATTCGTTACACGTCAAGATTATTTTATTACGGCTGGCGGCTGATGATTTATTAACATCATTGATGTATTAACATTAATTACGAGTGCGACCTAGCCGGCTTCCAGGGTTTGTGGCGCACTTAGTGATGACCACGAAGTGTTCACCTTGTTGATTAGTGGCTAGTTACACGAAAATGTATACAAAATCTCAGCAATAGTGTTTGATCTGAATCTGACGTATTTTGAATGGTGAGTCTTGTTGTTTGCTAATTATTACTTTATTAGATCTGACTACCAGTAATGCGCACAGCCGTGAACCACGGAACTATTGTTCAAATCTTATTCGTGTCACGTTCAGTGTGTAGTAAGATTATTACGCAATTCTTGAGGCTAAATAAATTAATATAATAATAAATACGAGGTAATTGTCGTTGTGAGCGGCTGATAGGCGATGCGTGCTCGTAATGTGACGATATGCTATCACTACGAGTCGCAGGTGCTCTCACTAGCGTTGCTCGCTCGTATTACCTGTCTGGATTGAATCAAACGTGGCAGCCGTCAGTACTACTCAATAACAGCTGTGACACCGACAGGATCGTCTCATTTATAGAACTTGGAAAAGATATGAGTTAAGCCTGTCTACCATAATGTATTCTTCCCTTAACCGTTGTATGTGCTAAACATTAATTACAGTGAAATATATTCAGCGTCCGACAGCTTTCCCTTAGTTCACTTGACAGCCTGCGTGCCGGCCGCTGGCGGGGGCTGCATTACATGCTGCTCATTACGTAATCTGTCGTCAGTGGGATGAGTTACACAGCGAATACAATAAATGTTAATTGAGCATACATCTATTTCTCCTAACACCAGAAAGTTATTAATAACTATCCGGGGCTATCCGAACGCAGGACACCGTAAAATACACATTTTTTGTCGCATAGTCTGGCGTATTGGTACATATTACAAGAATAAAAGAAAATTTAGTGTATTGGTCAAGGGTTCAAAGAAAAGACTTACCTATAAGTATTTCATGAAAGTATAATAATATCACGGTAAAAAAATCGTAAAGGGAGCATAAACAATTTTTTTATATAGAACATATCCCATGACACTCGGCAATAGTGTAGCTTTCTATCAGTGAATTAATGTTTGTGTGCTTCGAGAGAATACCTCTTACAAACGAACTGTATCTTTCCATAACATTAGTACCTGCAGGTATCGGAGCGTGGGAACTATCTTATCTGGTATAAGAATTGAAAGGTTTTGTTTGTGTTCGAGGCTGACGCAGGAGGCTTGGGTGTAAAGCCTTCGTGACACGAAACTTCAACGAGTGCCGACGACATGCGATGACATGTATTGGTGTGTACTGCTCAAGTACGGCAGAGGAGACTTCTCTGACAAGAGATCCGCGTTACGAACAAGAGTCGAACTCGGAACAGATACGTGCGGGAGCAGCGCTGTGGACTACGGTCATTAATAGCGAGCCCCGCACATTCGTCATGATTCGTCGCATATTTGATTATTGTCACACAGAGAAGTTTCTTTCTACAATTATGTAAATAAATATTTTTTTCTTTAACTAAATCAGTTGGTGATACCAGCTTATTCTGCGTTTCTAACAGGATTTTAATGTTTGACTTTAAAATACATTTTAAATACACATTCTTGGCCAGTTGGACTCAAAGAGATTTATACAACTATGTCTTTGGTTGGACTGAGTGAATATTGGAATTAAATAATGAACTGTTGTGTAAAAAGTAAACGAAACAAATCAACACTTACAACATTCAACGTGACACTGAACGTATACAAACAGTTTATTCCACAAAGTGTTGCGGCTACGCGATCGCTACGCGACTGCTACGAGTGCTACGAGCGAACGCGGCGGCGGCGCACACGGGCGAACTCCGCAAACACTACACCACTACTGAGGAACAACACTCACGTGCCGGCTGCCGGCTTTTGACTGGCGCCAGTAAGTAGCGCGTGCCGGAGCTTCCGATGATCCCAACTTAGCTAAAGGATATACTGTAACGACGCAATGCTCGCTAAAAGTGTCACTGCTGATTGTAGGACCAACTTGGCTTCACCAAGTAACATAACATACCATCACGCCTGTATTCCCTGAAGGGTTAGGCCGAGGTGTAGCAATATACTGTCCGCCGGTATGTTTTAGGTGCTATGTAATAGGGTGCGAGCCTATTGCCATTAACCGGGCACAAATCCTAACTTCGACCTGCTACTGAGAATCCAACCCAAGACTTCCAGCGTAGCAGTCGCGCTTAGGACCACTTAGCTAACGAGGCAGTTAACCAAGTAACATCGTCGTTAGTAAGCGCAGTTCCTAGTGTTTTATAAACGATGTATTTAACCCCGACGCAAAAACGACGGGGTATTATAAGTTTGACGTGTCTGTCTGTGGCATCGAAGCTCCCGAACGCATGAACCAATTTTAATTTTGTTTTTTGTGTTTGAAAGGTGAATTAGTCGGGAGTGTTCTTAGCTGTTTGATGGAAATAGGTTCAGCGGGATTTTTATTCTTCTATCAGGGGTTATTGCAGTCAGTTATGTACACAGTGCAGTGTGGCAGTAGAGTTGCTCTGACTTTCTAATGTAGCTCTCAATGTGTACCTTATTTACTATCGTTTACAAGGGCTCGTTTAATGTCATTTGCGGTAATTAATAAATTGTAATCATTAACAGCAGATAACATAAGTATTATCAGTCTACAGGACTACTAGATTTTAGTAAAATAGGAAGAGGTTATCGAGATAAATGAACTGTTTATATTACTTATGGTGATGATCATGTATGTTATACGTTAGGTAAATATTCGTAACAAATTACGCAAACCCTGTTCGTTGTCACCAGACACTCTCTGTGGGCTGTGGGTGCCACCACAATAGAATGTAAGTGAGTAATGTACCTTTTTCCTGTAAAATAATAATAATCTTTATTCCACCACTCAAAAGTACATGATTACAATTGTAAATAGATACTATGAATAAACAATTTTTGTATACAAGAGTGTTAGCATCTGTAGCTGAACTAGGAATAACCTGTATTTCAGCTCACAGCGCCAGCCCCCTCGGGTCACAGTTTAGCAGATCTCTTAAGTGCTAGATTAGTAAGTGCTATTTAGTTTTTCAATAATATTGGAATATTATATTTTAAGTTAAATGTTATTACAAAAGCTCTGTGTCTCTTTGTGTGATGTGGTTAGGTGAGTGAGTGTGAGGCTTTTATGAGTAGGCATGTTCATTCTGAGGTATAGTGTTTTTAGAATGTGTTTAAATAATTATTTAGGTGTCTGTATACATATACTATGTTTTATTTTATTAACACTAACATTTATCTATGTCTATCCTAGAACAATGGCCCACCATTGAAGCTAACAAGCAGGTACGCATCCCTCAGTAGCTTCACAACCCTTATCTATTCTGACTTCAGTGTGGCGACACTGGTCTCTGATCTCACGCTATAAGTCAGAAAAAACTAGTTTGTGAGGATCCCTGATTGTATAATGTCGTCAATAGGATCACGACACACGAGAACGAATAGAATAGTTCCTTCGCCATGCCGCATGCTCCTACTATACGTACGTAATGTGTTTTAGAATGGTGTCATAGCACTACTACGACTGACACCTTTTCAAAAACTGAACCCCCCCCCCCCCCCCTTACTGCCTAAACCTAGCTAAACCAAGTTATAAAGGTTAGGCGATATAAGGAACTGTTTTGGAGCCATGACCTTCGAATAGCAAGAAGTGTAAGTAGCCAATAAATAAGTAGATGTCTGTCGGAGTAAGGCCTGCCGGTGCCGCCACAGCCGCAGCACTGTTCATGCTTATCTTATCAGAGCTCCCCGACTCCGCGATGTATCTAATGTGCAACTAGCACACAACTATTATGCATACAAACAATTTGAGCGATTGATAAAACTGATGGACATAGATGTCATGTTGTGTAGTCATTTAGGCCATGATTAATGTACGTGTTGGGTCACTGCGGTACATTGTTGTGCTTTGATTTAGAGTAAATCGTGATTGGTTTGATAGAGTCACGTCTGGTCATAAGAGATAAATTATTACTCTGTCAATCCTTGGTATCGTCTCGGCTCTCCCTGTTTCTCATCCAGCTTTACACTCGAGCCATCCTCAAGAGGAAAAGCGCCTAATATGTATAGACTATCTTATACTTAGTAACCTAGTGTTTAGACATGAAGGATGTAGGTATTATACGTAAAAGCTTTAGTATAGAGGTAGTTAGACCTCCGCTAAGAACGGATTTTGCGACAGGCCGGAGGTCAGGTAAGGAGGTCTAATCACTCTCGCAAGTTCGTATGAATGTCCTTCATTTATTGATATAGGATTGATATAAGTTTGTAGCACAAACTTGAAATCTGGCGGGAGGCAGGTAATAAATAGTTAACTGACTTTTACGCAGACGAAGTCGCAGGCAAAAGCTAGTCTTAGATATATTCACAAAAGCGCGCCATGACTCATGAAATTACCAAAATACTTGGCGTCCATGACACTGTGGTACAGCATCGCAGCGCGTGTCAGTACACCGTGACAGCTGTTGTATAGCTGTAAATGGTCGGAACATTACATTAACACATAATAGTCTGAACATGAGTTCACCGTAACTTGGCGGTATTTTGCTACTTAAACATAAGTAGTATCAGAGGGTAGTGTAGGTACGAGCAGCTCTCTTTCACAAATGAATCTAGAGCAAACATATTTCAGTATCTGTTACCGTAGATGCAGAGGAGCTGCTACAGGTCCTGCCCCACCCACTGCTACCTACCTGTGTTGGCGCGGATCCTGGCTAACTATTTCCAATCGTTCACAAACACCTATTGTTCACGAAGTTCCGCCGAACCGACCAACCTTATGTATCTTTATTTTAGTACAACTTTGCATAAATACAATAGCACGTCCATTTCGGGAGCGCGTTCCATTGCTCGCTTCCTTTACGGATAAGGCACCTGCGCCCGTATAAGGCAAGGCATGAACCCGCCGGGCGGTGTATTGCCACTTGTTTTTTACGACATCGCTAATCATTAATTTATGTTATCTTGATCTGTGTGCTCCTAATTGTTAGTGTTCTTATTGTAGTGAAACATTTCGTTGCCTTAACAGTTTAGTGCTGTCCGTTTTCACCAACACTGCCTTTGTTAAACCTAAACATGATTGCAGGAGTAGTGTACTGTAGGAGTATCATTGCAAAAAAGAAAACATTATTGCAAAGTCGACATTTAAAAAAATATTCAGGTGTCATTTAAATAATTGAATCACGCTAAAGTACTTCGAATGTACAGTCGCGTTCATAATTAGAATCCCAGTTCACGTCTTAGATACAACTTTCTCATGGATATTTCTTATACTACGACTGCATAGGAGTCGCCTAGGTGGACTGTACTGAAGTATCCGTTGTTCATAAGTTGAATGCGATACACTCATTCGCTCTAAAGTCGTTTAACACGCGGCGTCACTGTCACATAAATATACACAGAGTTCATAAATTTATATTTTCTAGCCAGTGTTATTTCTGTGAACCTGACGTAAGGACCGCAAGGGGCTCCGGCTGTTGTGATGCATTCATCACAACAAGTATGACGAATGATAATAAATAATATGTCGGTACGACATTATAAGTTACATAATAATAAAACCTCTTTCAACGAAACGATGTGTGAATGGCAAACCGCAAGTTAACCGCAACTGTACTCACTGTTCGCGAAATTAGACAGACAGCGGGAGTAATTAGGTTTGATATGATACTAATGGTCCAAGAAGCCATCCCGGGCGGCTGGCACTCGTTAAGCTTTGGGGATAAATGTTATCAGGTACAGCAAGTACCTTGCTCGCTTTTGTTCAAGTGTGACGGCTGGTGTTTATGTATGTTTGACAGGATACTGTTCTGATCCGTAATTCGTTACAGCCGACACTGTCGTGCGCCATGACTTCAGCCAGACGCTTTTAAAGTTCTGATGATTGAAACGTGTGGCTGCAGTTATGACTGGTTTTTCGATTTATCACAGCAATCATGACGCGTTTACGTAAATCCTAATCATTAATCGTATCATTAATCCCTAGTGTCAGCTGGGTTGCCAGAGTTCAGAAAATAGCAATGCAGGAGTACTGAGGATAAAATGATATTTACGGAGGTGTCGTATTTTAAATCGTGTGTTCGGGGACGTCGGTACAATGCGTGCCCGCTAAGTTGTTAGTACCTGCCGTCGTAATAACACAAACTCATGTACACTGGGCGTGCACATAAATGTTTTAAGTTTGAGGTGTATATACAGCCCAAAATTATGGCTCAGTAAGTAGTAAACGACTCCGTTTTTAGCACATACTATACACATACTTACCTAATTGATTTTCGTTGTTATTGACTCGTAGATTAACCGCTATTGTGCTTTAGTGACAATAGCTGATTCTACGAATTAATCCACTGACTATTTACAATTACATAATTATAACACCTCGTGGCTAGAGGAAAACCGTTACTGAGTCCGCATGGAAAGTTATTTATTTGACGATCGCAGATGATGGTGGTGCTGGCATGTAGACTCACTTGAGCTTTTAATATTTCGATGATGTTCTCTTAAATGGGCTAATTCATACAATGGACCTCAGTCGTAGGAACAGTAAAACTGTTTTGCGAAAGAAAACCGTGAAGCTTAGACTACCGGAGGTTGCAGGATTTTTCATCGTAGTCATTGTAGCTGTCAATGATTAACGAGTGAATGTGGCACTGCCATGACTGGCGCCAATACAGAGTCGACCGGAGATGGGTCCTTCCTAGCAGCAGCTAGTTACTGACCGCAGGCGCCTGCTGCTCAGCTTGTCATGTACACGAGGTGACAAGCTCGGGCACCTCCACAGGAAAGTCCTCCTGCTCTCATAGCTATCACTCTAAGGATTTTTTATCGTTTATTTCATAAGTACCAATAAGTATCATAAATTATAACTGCGTTTCATGATGGACATGCCGCATCAGGTGTTTCCAGCGTGTCCACGTCCGCACGTGGCGCATGTTGATTGGTCACCGCAAACAATGGCTGTATAGATACTACCTTCTCTATTCTATAGCACAACACCCTCGCTACTGCAGGAGTCTAAGCCTGCGCTGGCGCCTCTAACGAGCCAAGCTCTTGCATGATGCAACACTCGTGAATACAATATGACTAATGCGCATGCGACGCGAATTACACTCGCTGTATTATGGTAATCGGTGTTATGTAACAAATATTTACCTCCATACATAGGTACCTACCAGTTATTGTTTTGTACATATCATTTGGTTTCCTTATATAAAGGGCGTGACCGTCCGAGATAATACATAAAGAGACAGATCTTGTGGATTCTCCCAATAGCTCCTAATTCTATGGTTACGCAGTAAACCTACGTATTGAGCAAGCACCGTTAAAATAGGTACATGCATGATCTACTTTAGTTAAGTTCAGATGATACCATTTCCTAAACTTAAATCAATTCAAGTAAATTTTCCTGAAAATGAATAATTAATTACTATGACGTAAATGATTAGTCCGTACATCAGTTCATGCAGTAATACACAGACTAAGTAAGCAGATTCCGCGGGTTGTTCCAAAGAAATACCGCGCCCCCGGAACGCAAAGAGCACAAAAAGAAACATGGATGGGTTCTAGTCAGTAAAAGTCTGACACTAAAGGGTAGGGAAAGTCATTTTTTAACTTCGCATCAGAAAAAAAACAAAAAGGAAACAGATTAGAAATGATTGTCTAGTAAAAGCGGGTCGATTTTTTTACAGATTTCTTTGTCGACGAGAAGAAATCTGTCAAAAATCGGTCCGATAACCGATCAAGAAATCTTTCGTGTGCGGAGACGCTTAGGTGTTAATTATTATTTCTTCATTTTAAAATAATAAGATAACCTCTGCCCAGCAGTTAGACTAAACAGGATGGTAGTAAAAAAGATAACCTTCTAACTGGTGAAAACCTAACCAATACATACATACAGTCCACCGCACTGGTTTTCCCGAATCGTTTTAAACTAAATCCAAGTAGGTAAACGTGTCGCTGACGTCACGTGTTTATTGTATTACGCTCAAACCGTTATTGACCTGGACTCGGGGTACCTAACAGGCATTGTCCTCTGAATCACCGATAGCTCCTGTGACCACTTGCCTGTGGTTTCCATCCTGTCTTCCTCACTGCATTTCATGTTGTGTCAGTGTCACTGAGTATTGTGACGATCATTAAAATATAACAATCTGGTTTTGTCAATTATAATCCTATGGAATCTGCAGACAAAATGAAATAAAAGTGGCGGGCTTTTATTTCATTTCTTCTGCAGATTAGTACGCATTGCATATTCTATAAGCTTACATTATTACTCAGACGATCGCAGCTCGTCCACGACATCCTCAGGCTCCCCGCTCCTCCCCCTTCCTCATTCATTTTTTCATTTTAAAAGCGACCACTGATAGCTTTCTGATTACCAACTCATTAATCAGGTGCTTTCTTGGGTTGCTCGTAGGCCGTAGCGCTCGTAGAATACCGTATCGCTCGTAGAACGCCGTAGCACTGTAGCACGCACTTGCTACGAAATTTTGACCTACCTTCTTGGTCTACTTTTATTTTCCTTCTTTATTAAAGTTGATAAAAGTAACTAAACAAATAATGTAACTCTTGCTCTGCACATGTGTCGCATGGTGCGATTCTCTACACGGAAGTAAGTTTGTACCTAGACCAACAAGATCCAGTGTTGTATTAGCAAACCTTCTTACTGCAACAAAAAATAAATAACAACCTATTCAAGCTCCACACATTTCTGTCAAAAACAATAAAAAATTATGTTAATGAATCATTCGTTCCGCACGTTCTAAACAATTTTCATCTCCAGCCACAAGGGATATGTGAGATCTGCCGACGAGGGACCGGGCTCAGGCTGCATGATGAGGATCCTGCACGCCATCGTCGTGGTCCTCACCGTCGTGCTGCTGTTCATCCGACAGAAACTGTCCGTCTACGCCGGACCTTGCCCAGTTAGTATCGCACTCTGTTCCGCACAGGATGCCGGAGCGTCCGCAAGTGTCCACCATGTAATTGTCCTCGCATTTCATAGGTACCACTACCACTGCTTAGTGAAAGTGCTCTGATGACCCGCAAATGGCAGGATAACCTTCCGACATACCAGCCAAAATTCTCCCGCCAGGTGACTCGCAGCAGCAGGTCAGGATACGATAATGTCCATCTATGATATGTTTAGATATATTGCGCGACGACTATCATCCTCCGATATGCGGAGAGTTAGGAAGACTTATCACAATGAGATGTTCCAGCGAGCTTCCCTCAGCGCAAGGCATGAGAAACTTGTGACAAGTGCATAGCAAACCGAAGGTCCATCTGTTTGGACAGAAAATACGAGGCTATGTCGCTTATTACAGAAGTACTGAAATAATGATACCTACATCGTAAGTGGTCGTGATTGTCTTCCGTAACAACGTTTAGGCGAACATGACATTGAACCGCGCCCTGACGCCTAGCGCGGGGCGGCAGATTTTAACATCATATACAAGTGTTTCAATTTATATAGAAAACACGCCTCGTGCAACACGCTGAAGCGACCAGCACGGCGCGGCGGGACGCTTCGCCAGCGGGTGAATCGCCTGGGTTTATCTTAAGTCGGTAATCCGACAATAATAAAAAAAAAAATGTTCGGTCATAAACCTTTAATATTTGTTACACTGATTAGGATAACGTATATGTTCAACATTTGAAGTGGAACAAGTAACGATATTTCACATGAGGGACAGGGTTGTCAGTTTCTCTACTCGTAATAACGGTTTTGCTGATTCCTTATCCTTGCTTACCTTCGACAAGTCAATGCTGAAGGGGTATAGCTTTATCTTACTCACTATTATAAAATTTATATAACTTTCCCCTTTTAATGCGAAAGTTTAGATAGATGGATGTTTGTTACACAATCATGCTAGAACGGCTGAACAGATCGAGATGAAATTATAGGATACGTTTATCACTGAAAATATACGATTCCCGTAGGATAATACACAAACTTTGAACGCGGACGAAGTCGCTTGCAGAAGCTAGTGTGTAATAGTTGTTGTTTACGCGACAAGCGGCACAGACGTTTATGTTCAGCAAAGCGAGTAGGTGCAGGTTACCTACCGTCGCGTGTCACGGAGCGTAGTGTGTTGAAGTGTAACAAATGGGGACACAGCCGATGTATTATTGTCATTAGCAGACGCTCTGTTTCAGGCTAAGCAGTACATCCCGGCGTGGCCGCGGTCGTCCGGCGACTCGCCCCTCGCCGCGCTCCCGGTGCTCGCTGCGGACTGTGTCGTATGCGCCCGCGCAGCCCGCTGTTACGAAGAGCGTGGACAGCCAAAATACAAGCGTGATCCCGAAATAACAGTTGACAACGAGTTCATAGGATATCGTCCCAACGACGACTAGACGAACAGACCGTACAAGTTTAATAAATACTAATACATTACCTATCTCGAATGAGTATAATGATTTTTCAACAAAAAGTGCCCAAAAATTGTAGCGTATTGTAATTTAAAATGTTAATAAAAATTGCAAGATAGGTAAAGATTGTTTTAATTTGCTGCCGTACTTTGTTCACACTCTCTCATTGCAATCGCTGTGGCAGAAGTACCTGCACAATTACCGGAGAAATGCCATTTGTTTCACAATGATCTCCTTTGCGATAACAGTTGTATTCTACAGCTACTCGCCTTGATGAGTTCTAGTTATAATTCACAACTATTGCAATTTAGACAGCGCTTCGGGGTATGATTATTTTCAATAATAAATAATATTTTATGCAAATTAACCATTGGAAATATAATTACAATGTTCATTTATATTATAAAAAGGTACCTATTCCTTGTAGGAAATTAGAGAGACTCGATTGCTGAGCTTATCAGAACGTAGCCGCGCATTATCGACTAAAGTGCACGAAAATGACTATTTAAATTAAAGAAAAATAAATAAAAAACAAAATAACTATAATAAATAATAATTTAACAAATATAAAATACAGCAACAAGTATTTACATACCATGTTGTATCGTTTACAAAACATCGACCGCGAAATGTTGCGCCGTTGCGTATCGTTTTAGGAGAAAATACGAAATTTACTTTCACTCAATAAAATGCTGTAAGATATAAATGACTAACTGATTGATGGTTCTAGATTGTTTGAAAACGACGCATCGTGTAAATTCCTATTATTTTACACGAACTTGTTGACTATTTTTGACTTTGTAAAGGGCCAACGTTTTGCCTAAATGCATCAAGATTTCAAAATTGAAGTAGGTATTACTTTTAAGTCTACTTTAAAAACTGTTAATCTATAGTTGTTATACGCCACTCACGAATCGGTCAATAGATGGATGGCTAGTTAGCTAATCAGAGGCATAGCATTTGGCCGCTGTTAGTCCCAGTTGCAAGTGTGAGGACACACAGTAGGTAGATACCAAGCAACTTAGCCGGCGGGTGACTTGTCCCAGGGTAAGTAGGTATCAGTTTGCACAGTGAGTGGGCTGGCGGCCGGCCTAAACAGTGGGTAAAAAAACTAAGTAAGATATTATTTTTTTTAAACAGAAATAGGTATATTAAACTAACAAAATAGAAATGTTCAAAGAATTAAGAACATTATCGGGTGGGTGAGTTGTACGTCCTTGCCCTCCGGGCCGGCACCATGAGGTACCTCACATTTTTCTTGTAATAAGGACACGCGGGCTCGTCGCATCCGAGCACTTCAGCCTCGCGCATGGTGAGCCCGCCCCGCTGCAGCTGCTCGTCGCCAAGGATCAAGCGCCGCGCACACGCCAGCAAGCACGGTCCGCACACAGCCACTGCACACAATGCTGCTAATAATTCCAACACGAACATTACAGCCTCAGACCACATGTCTATAGCGATAATATATTTGATGTTCCATATGTTCTATAATTATATGGTTTATAATTAATTATATATTTAAATTATTATTTCAAAACGTTATTAAGTTCAACGCACAAAAAACTATTTAAAAAAATATTTTTTAACTAAAATACCTAAGAGGTTAGAAAACTATCAACATCATTGAACAATCACTAAGTAGGTATTTATTAAGTTTTCATTTTGACAAAATTTTTGTCTAAGTACAGGCGCACACCAGGCGACACACGACAGCGACAGCTCGGTGATTAGACGCGACGTCAGGCTACGGCCATTTTGTGGTGCATTTTGAGTTCATCAAAAAGCAGAGAAAACCGTCTACGATCTTGGCGAGATGTTGGTATTGTATGGACCTAATAACAGCGATGGATTCGTCGAACTTTATGCCTTCGCATTTGTAAGATAAGCGACAAGGCAAGTGCAACTAAAGGCTCCATATTTACTCCCAAGGTGGACAACACTGCCGTCTCCCTCGAATACTTTACTACTAGGTAATGGTCGCTTCTTGCACGACGTCTGACGTAACGACTAGTTGCCGACGCAAGCGACATCTCCGCGGCGACAAGAGCAAGATGCAAACGACAACGTAGCGACTTGTTGCGGCGACAAGTCGCCCAGTTTGCGATGGCCATCAGTGAGTATATTTATGGAATTCATACAGTATAATGAACTGACCGTCAGGCTCTTTAGAAAAAGAGCCTGTTAAGCGGTAACCTTTTTCTAAAAGAAATACACGAAAACTTGTCAATTTAGACCGTATGCTTCAATATAATATTATCCTAAGTTATAAGAAGAAATTATACTTTAAGCTATTATAAAATATTTTATTTATTATAAAAAAATATGTTGTTATAAATTTTCAGGACCGACCTTTGAACTTGGCACCCATTTAAATTTCACTTCTTTTGTCGTTGAAGTCAACAACTAAGGCATATATAAAAATATTGAACTTGGCTCACATTTCAGATTTGTGTTTTTGATGCGATTTCATTACTTTTACACAGAAAATAGTAGTAGGTACTTATTCATAAGATGGGTAGGCCTTAAATGTGGGACGCTACGTGTGTCGATACTCTTGCGCCATCCCATCTTCCTAGTTTTGCGTGCTGTGCTAGCGCTGCTGCTGTGGCTGCAGAAATCCTTAAACGGCGTAAGTTATTGGTAACTACCCTTATTGGTAACTATATTTTCGAGCCGTTTGGGGAGGAAACGCTCGCGCCGTGAGGTCCGTGTGCCCATAGCCTTTTTAAACTTTTCTAAACGGTTAGTTGACACATCTCGTGACCCAAAGGCTGGCTTTTACCTTGGCCAGAGGTTAAGCATTGCCATCCAACGTGTCAATGCCGCCAGTCTCTTATGCACTTTTCATTTGGTTTAATTTTCTTTTTTTTTTCTTATCATTAAGGTTTTTTTTTACTCCCTATCTGTATATCAAATTTGAACTTTCTAGATTATCTGGAACTGGGTTAGAGTCTTGATCTATAGGTCAGTCTGTGATAAAAATTACGATTTTTGTACGTTAATATCTAAATAACCGTTTGAGGCGAGTTTATGAAATTTACAGCACATATGTATCTCGTAAGTTTCAATATAAAACAATATAATGGGAAATATAATAGGCATGCCTTAATAGAGGCGGTAAGTCCCCTCTTTGAGGAGTGGCTGGAGAGAGGCCACGGCACCTTCACCTACCGCCTGACGCAGGTCCTCACCGGACACGGGTGTTTTGGGTGGTTCCTGCACCTCATCGGGCGGGAGGAAACGTCCGGGTGTCACCATTGTGTGGATCGCCCCGAGGACACGGTGGAGCACACCGTGGCGGTATGCCCCGCTTGGGCGGAGCATCGCCGAGTCCTCGTGGCGGCCATCGGCGGCGGCGAACTCTCGCGTCCGGCCGTGGTGCAAGCCATGGTCCGGAGCAAGAGGCAATGTGATGCAGTCGCCTCCTTCTGCGAGGCAGTAATGCTGGAAAAGGAGGGGGTGGGACGGTTGAGACAGCGGTTCTCCCGTCCCAGCCGCCGCGGTAGACGCTCCGGACGTCGGGAGCCGCGAGACGACTCCCGGCCACCGTAGATACGGGCCTGTGGACGGTAAGCAATGGGTAGCTCACCGTCCTTACGTTACGTAACGACAGGCCGTGTCGACGGCGCGTTCGTGTTCCACGCGCGCCTCAAAGAGATGTCAGCAAAGGGAAGGGGCCACTGAGGGCCGATGCCTGCCGGGGCTGCGGGTTGTTCGCAAGAGATACCGCGCCCCCGGAACGCAAAGGGCACAAGAAGGAACATGGGTGGGTTTTAGTCAGTAAAAGTCTGACACTCCCTCCCGCCCCACCCAGGGCGGGAAAAGTTATTTGATGATTTCCCACCCACCAAAAAAAAAAAAAAAAAGTTTCAATATAAGCTTGAGCCGAATTGAACATGTTCACGTGAAATAGTTTTTAAGTTATGAGGGCATTGATATATGTCTTATACATTAATTTGTTCAACTCATTGGATGAGGGGGTCAAAAGTGGCTTTAAATGTTTCGTGTACCTAATATTACACACGGTTCTGCTCGCCAGTAATTCTGTTTAAGCTAACAGAATTACTGGCGAGCAGAACTTGGTTTGAGACGCTACCGCTTATCTATATATTCAAAACAGACAAATCCTCAGCGTTTAATAAACAGTTGTATGTAAGAAATGTATCTACACAAATTACTCTGAATACTGCTATGATAAAACACACTCTAAATTGAAAATAATGTGGATAACCATTGTGCGATATGGACATGATTACTAAAACATCTGTATCTTTTAAAACAATTAAAAAAGGCCTATTACATTACAAGATTTACCGGGCCCTGTTGATCGTGTGCCTTGCCTTCCAGGCAGAGTGCTGATTTTTACACTACCCTGCCAATCGCTCCCTGTCTCCCTGTGTGTTGCCAACCGTACGATCGTACTCATCTATACCTACTTATAATAAATCTGTAGAGGGGTCAATTCTGTACATGAAATATATTTCCAAAATAACTATCAGGGGGTGATCAGGGATCGATACTGATGCCAAAAATGCAATTAGTAAAATTGTTGTCTGTCTGTCTGTATAACCGTTATAGAAACAAAAACTACTCGACGGATTTTAACGAAACTAGGTACAATTATTTTTCATACTCCTGAGTTGGTTATAGTATACTTTTCATCACGCTACAATCAATAGGAGCAGAGCAGTGAAGGGAAATGTTGTGAAAACGGGAGAAGTTACTCCATTTTTTAAGCTTCCGTCGCGTGTGCAACCTTAATGGTTAAAGCTACACAGAAATCATGTATGACGGAAATGTTCTCCTTAAAATTATATAAAAAATATCCGACGACAGCATATGTTTATCTTTTATGGTTGACTCACAATATCACGTGTAACTCCCGATAGCTTAGCAGTTCGAAGCTTTCTGATGATTATATTTGTCTACTTTTACTACACGCTGACGGAGTCGCGGGCACAGCTATTAACAATAATATTGTGCGGTTCCGTATTGCGATATTTTTCAACAGTATTGTAGCTTGACATATTATATTTCCCTACTAAAATATGAAAGTTAATCTGTATGTTACATCAAAACCACTGAACCGTGAGGAAGGACATAGGCTACTTTTTTTACGAGAAACGATGGAAATGCGGACGAAGTCGCGGGCAACAGCTAGTATCTTAATATTTTAGTACTGAGTGATACTAAAAGAAACAACACGTGTTTAATTTTTTTTGCAGGGCCCCGTCTCCCTGTCTCGTATTACACTCCACGATCGACAGGGCGGCAGGGAAGCAGGGCATTCGGAATCACTCGATATTTAGGGACCCTGCCTTCCTGTTTCTTATTACATTACCCTGTCCCTGCAGGCAGGGCCCGGCAGATCGTGTAATGTAATAGGCCTTTTATTTGTGCATGTATTTTACATGAGAACGAGAGAGAATATTCGGCGAACGAGTAACGATGCTACTCGCTCTGACGATGCTCTTATGAAATGCAAACCGAGAGCTAAGACCGATTAGAGCTAATAGATTGAACTACTTCACTGTCCGATACGAACTATTATGGAGCGATCTTAAAAATTACCGAGCAGGCACAACCGCACAACGCACAAGACTACATGTAAAGTTGGTTTCTAATATTGTGTTACAAACAATACCTATAGGATCTATTATTACATTACCCGATTTCTCGGGCCCTGTCTATCGTGTGTCCTGCGTATCAGACAGGGTGCCAAATATTTCAATCTTTCAAATCGTGTAATGTACATAATATTATTTATCTGCAATCTATTCTACTAGCATAAAGTTGGCATAGAGCATGGTACAAATAAATACTAGCATAGAGTAACTCTCGTACATCTGTCATGTGTCACGCCTGTGGCATAAGGGTATCATAGACAATACACTGCTGGCGGCTGCTGGCATTGCTTTGATATGGATCGGTTGGGGAGGTGTCGGACTTTACAAAAATAATGTTTTTTTTTAATACAGTGAATTTACATCACTTTAATGAAAAGTATTTAAAAACATATCTGTCAGTATTTTTGTAAATATATTTTTGTGATATTTAGCTGGAGGCTACAATGTCTTCTAAGGTGGTATGGTGAGTTTCTCATTGAACTTACAAACGTATTAAAATTACCAATCCTACTCATGAATATCATATGCCTACATAATAGACAAACAGCTCATGGTTATCTTAGTGAGACCGGCGTCGTATAAGTGTTCTGTGCGACGTTAGGCGCTGTGTTTAAAAAGTAGTAATTAACATGTCTCAGCATTTCCCTGGTTATACATGATTTTCTGTATTGGTGTGCCACTAACCCCTAAGGTTACTATGACCCTAACACTACTTGCTTTCATAATTTCCCCTACTTTACGATTTGCTTGTCAGAAAACAGCTTTATTAGTACAGCACTATACTGTATAACACAATTTGTTCATTGTATGTGAGTACTCTGCCACATGGCACTATAGCCTGAGGATAAGCAGCCGTAGACTAACAGTCATTTAATCATTGTTTTGGATGACACACTTGGTGCCGTGGCTGAGGGATTGCTGCACTGTGCTGCAGATATAATTCCTGCATGAAATAAATATTTGTATGGCCAACCCGACACGGACCAGATACCTGTTATTTGAATTTGAATGTTTGAAAACACACCTCACGACCGAGGAGGAATTCCTAGTGCAGGGCATTTATAAAGAAACAAGAATGATGCATTAAATATTTTATTAAAATTACTGGATGACCTTTCATTGTGAATATCAAATAAACAATTTTGATATGAAAATACCACCTAATACAAATAATTAATGAAGGTGATTATCAGACTGCACAGTGCCCCCTCACAAAGTGCGAGGAGGCAGATTTTAACATAGTATACAAGTATTTCAACTTTTAGGAATCAGGCGTCAACGCGCGGGAAGCGGGCACCCCGGTGGAACGCTTCGCCGGTGGGAAAATCTCATAACAGGCATTTTTATTGTCAGAACTTGGTCAGTCAAACAGTTGAAGCGCGTTGACTGTCTGGAATGCCAAATATTACGTTTCTAATGAGAAGAATAAAAAAGATACTCCATGGGGACTCTTTTAAAATCAAAATATGTTACAACAATGCACATTTTGGTGGTCATTTACTATTCCCTAAACCATTTTCTTTGTTCTTTGTATTTAACAAGTATATTTCCTTGTGCAGGTCCATGGGGCTGGTATGTCTGGGGGTGATGTGGCTGATCTCCCACCTATACCACTTGCTCCTAGATGTATATGAGCAGTCAGCCACACTCAGCGATATTGAGTATTCATGGTAAGCTTTTCTGTTACTTAATATTTTGTAAATGACAACAACATGAGATGGTCCTGTTGTTGACAATGTAGAATGTAACATTTCAGGTTCTTCCGGCTTCTGTTGAACCTGGTGGGCTACTCTACAGTGTTGCTACCCATGTTCATACTGTACAAGTACCTGGAGAAGATCAACTACTTTGATAAAATAAGTGAGTATTTGAAAAGTGCTCATTATAATGGTTGGTGTGACATTTGTTTTACCTCGTTCATTAGTAACGCCATGCGCGATCAGTGTGTCATTCCCCTTAATTATGTTTTTAATTGGAAAGTTAATTAAAAGTACTAAAATTTTATAACATTATGTTGCCACTACCATACCTTTTTTAGACTTTTGTAAATACACACAAATTCATTCAAAAGATCTAGTATGCCATTTAAAAATGTCTACTTACCATTTTAATTCGACTTATTATTTTGTATCAACGCACAATCCGCAGTTACTACCTGCACAGTGCGAAATAATTCATAATTCTTTATTTGTATAACATAACATTAGCTGTTACGTTATGTCGCTGAAACTACTGCATTTTAGTGTTTTGTTTTAGTGTTTACGTGGCTTGCTTTGTATTTATCAGGCAGTGCATCCTGGATGGCCCTTCAAAAAAAAATACATTAATAAAAAGTAGTTTCCATTTTTTTTTGTTATTTATTAAATATCAGTTCTGGATGACCCTCCAAGCCCCAGTACCGTCTTAATTAGGACAAATGTAGGCAATCCCAGGCGGATGGCAGCCCTATTGTATTGTAGCACAGATTGCCAGTAGTTGACGCCACTCGTGGCATGCAAACATATTTGCATGATAACGTATGTGGGCTCGACATGGGCTATAGATGCACGTGAAGTAACGATATACGAGCAGCGAATAATATACATTTCATTTAAGAATGGGAAATCATCACATGACTTCTTCCGCTTTGGGTGGAAGGAAAGCGAATAATATTACCTTTATAAAAATTTTACTGCCTCGGTAGCCTAGTGGTCCTAAGCGCGACTGCTACGCTAGACGTCTTGGGTTCGATTCCCAGGTCGAGCAAAAAGTGTTATTGGGTTTTTCTATGAAATTCTCAGTAGCAGCTCGGAGTTTGGATTTGTGCCCGGTTAATGGCAATAGGCTCGCCCCGTATTACATGGGACTTAAACATGCCGGCGAACTGTGGGTGTGCATTGTTACACCTCTGCCTAACCCTTCGGGGAATACAGGCGTGATGGTATGGTGGTAAAAATTTTACTAGGATTCCAAAAAACCCGCCTTTCGTTAATTTCTACTGTTACTCAAAATGAAATAAATCATTGAAGCATTTACCGTACGATGTTCGTAGGTAACACGGGGTACACGCGGCGCGTGCTGTTCCTGTGCTTCGGCGAGCCGGGCGAGCGCCTGCCCGACGCGGCCAAGGCGCGCGCCAAGGAGGAGGCCGGCGCGCGCGACCTCGCGCTGTGCTTCGTGGGCCTCATGGCTTCCTACCTGGTGTGGGGCCTGCTGCAGGAGAAGATCATGACGCAGGTCTTAGAGCGGTCTCTCAGTAGTACTATGACGTGAGTGGGAGTGGCGTTACTAATAGTCCCGCGATGCGCAGAGCTACGTGATGGCGGACGGCAGCACGCTGCGCTTCAGCGACTCGGCGTTCCTGGTGTTCGTGAACCGGCTGGCGGCGCTGCTGGTGGCGGGCGCGCGCCTGCTGGCGGCGCGCGGGGCGCTGGCGCCGGCGCCGCTGTACAAGTTCTCGTACTGCTCGCTGAGCAATGTGCTGAGCGCGTGGTGCCAGTACGAGGCACTGAAGTACGTCAGCTTCCCCACGCAGGTACTTGCATTATTATTTTTTAAATTAATTATTACACCTTGCAATCGATCAATCGACTAGTTATAAAGATCAAAATGCAATTTTTATTACGTTTTTTAAGAAAATATGTTTGGCCTCGTTACACCCTGTACTATCGGCCAAACTTAAAATTTCCTTCGGAAGCGCAGCTGGAGACAGACCACGCCCCTTCTTTGCTCCACCCAATTAGAGACAATTTGTATTTGCGTGAGTGCAGTAAGTGCGTGCGTCAATAAACATCAACATACGTTAGCTTTTGCCTATTTTGCATCATTGTTACACCATACACGATGCCCGGTGGCGGCCCACCGGGCATCGTGCGGCCGACGCGCGACGACTCCCGAACAAGGCCGAACTCCGTCGTCTCGTCGTACACACTCTCTTGATACTCCGTTCAATAAAAAAATATGTTATAATTATAAGACAATGTTTGTCATTTTATGTAATTAAAATTATAAGAGGAAGCATTGTAATGATCAAGTGTAAGTGTATAGCGTAGTCGACTTATAAACACTCACGCTTCCCGCTCTTATCGCAACTTTATTTTACGACCTGTTTATTTCTATCGGACTGAATTCTGTGGATCGCTTGTTAATGATAAATATTAATAAAATATATAACATATAGACTAGAGACAACCGATGGTTCTATTTGCAGACGATAGTACGGTTCTTTTCACAAATGATAAAAACAAAAATCATGAACAAGAAATCAATGATTCCTTATCCAAATTAATCAATTGGCTTACAATAAATAATTAAAAAAAACGCAAAATCTGTTCCATTATCTGTTGCATATAATAATCAAACAGTATCTGAGGTAACAACTACAAAATTTCTAGGAATTCATATAGACTCAAATATGTCATGAAAACACATGTAAATAGTGTATGTACCAAATTAAACCAATTTTCTTATGCTCTCTACATGCTCAGAAAAGTATCCAACCAATCTACGCTACTTAATGCTTATCATGCCTATGTGGGATCCACTCTATCGTATGGGTTACTATATTGGGAATACTCAAATGATAAAGAAATTGCGTTCAGGGCTCAAAAAAGTGTATTCGATCTATGTGCGGGATACAACAAACGGATTCATGTAAACCATATTTTATCAATCTCAAAATATTAACACTCCCTGCTTCATTTATATACCTGGCCTCAATTTTAGTTAAATCAAACATCAGGAGCTAAGACACATTAACAAGCAGTACACTTAGAAATATGTTACGTGGTAAGACGTCCCACACTAGAGTGTACAGCAATAGCATCTTCTGCATTAGCATACAAATGTGTAACAAGTTACCCACAGATATTAAGAACTTAAATACATTCACCATTTTTAAAAGGCAACTAAAAGATTTTTTAATTAAAAAGGCTTATTACTCGGTAACGGAATTCCTTGAAGAAAAATAAGTAAGTAAGTAATGTAGCAAGAACTATGATAAGAATACATAATAAGTATGATATAAATTTAATTAAAGAAGAATTTTACTTAACAATTTAAAATTGATATAATTGACATAAAACTGTGACCTTATTTATTTTTTAATTTTATTTTTTATTTGTGTATTTTGATAATTTCTAATTAATGTAATCATTGGAGTAGTAGCAGTATTAATGTAATGTACCTAAAATGTAATACTTGACTATAAGACATTGCAATGCCGTAACAGGCCACTAAGTTCTAAGAACCTGCATTGTTAACTCAACATCTATATTTGTCTACACTTAGTTGCAATAAAGAATTTGAATTTGAATATTATTACAATTGCAATCCTACTTAACCAAATGAATATTTTTATAATATTATAAATGCGAAAGTTTGTAACTGCCTCGGTAGCCTAGTGGTCCCAAGCGCGACTGCTACGCTAAAGGTCTTGGGTTCGATTCCCAGGTCGAGCAAAAAGTGTTATTGGGTTTTTCTATGAAATTATCAGTAGCAGCTCGGAGTTAGGATTTGTGCCCGGTTAATGGCAATTGGCTCGACCCCAATTACATGGGACCTAAACATACCGGCGAACTGTGGGTGTACATTGTTACACCTCTGCCTAACCCTTAGGGGAAATACAGGTGCGATGGTATTTTATGTTATGTGAAAGTTTGTGAGGATGGATGGATAGATGGATGTTTGTTACTCTTTCACGCTTAAACGGCTCAACGGATCTGGATGAAATTTGGCACTGAGATAGATTGTAGTATGAAATAACACATAAGATACTTTTTATCCTGGAAAAAGGACGATTCCCGCGGAATAATATCTCAAATTTAACGAGGACGAAGTCGCGGGCAGAAGTTAGTAATAAAATAATAAATTACATTTAGATATTCAAAATCTTTGTATTTAAATATGCAGTCAAGAAGTTTGTACTTTCCCTGTCGTTTTTAGGGTTCCGTACCTCGAAAGGAAAAAAGGGACCCTTATAAGATCACTTTGTTGTCCGTCCGTCTGTCTATCTGTCTGTCAAAACCTTTTATCTTGGGAATGCGTGGAGGTACCAAGTTGAAATTTAAACCGTACACACAGCTCACTCATGTGCGCCCCTGCACACTAGTGTGAGTGTCCACTTCAAGACGTCATTGTATTACGACGAATACAACTACAATACGCTTCCTATTGGTTAAAACGCATGCATACGGCGATCGAGTCGACAGCCGTGCTGCTATGCGATTATTGCCTTAGAGGTGAGCATGCAGAACTTTGGTCGATAGTTCATTTGCAGAATTTAATTGAGTGGGTTTGTGTCTCGCTTACTCTCGGCGTCTTATTTATTATTTCCCGTTCCTCGTCCGCAGGTGCTGTCGAAGTCGTGCAAGGTGATCCCAGTGATGCTGATGGGCAAACTGGTGTCGCGCAACAAGTACGAGCTGTACGAGTACGCGACCGCCGTGCTCATCTCCGTCGGCATGATGCTGTTCATGTTCGGCAGCCACGAGGATACTGTGGGCAAGTACTCTCGTCCAGCGCTCACTGATATACAGGGTTACATTGCAATGACCTACCCAATAAAAAAAAAAACCATTAATGTGTGTAAAACATTCAATTGAAAATGTCGATAAAAGTTCCTGTTTTAGAGAAATGCGACAAGGATGATATTGTCGCTGGTCGTGGAATCACTATCTCAGCACCTTACCGTAACCACGCACCCCATAAATAATTCTACTGGAGCCAAGTCCGGTGGCCTGGGACTGGGAGGCCTACTCTCCTACTTATTGTTTTCAAGATCGCCACTGCATATGTGTAACGAGGCGGTGCACCGTCATGCTGATAGTAATAGGCAATTAGATAAGGTAGGTTTTAATTGTTTGCCTAAAAAGTGATTTCCACACCCGTCATGTTTTTATTAAAAGCGGACACGACTAAAAAATACATAAATTTAAAATGTCGAGTCTGAACGATCTGAGAAAATGTGGCCGGCGCTAGCAATGTAACCCTGCGCGTAGAGTAGTGCGAGCTGCGGCTGGTGTTGCAGTGCCGCGCGCCATGACGCTGTCGGGCGTGGCGCTGCTGCTGCTGTACATGGCGTGCGACAGCTTCACGGCGTCGTGGCAGGACGCGGTGTTCGCGCGCTACGGCTGCAGCTCGCTGCACATGCTGTGCGCGGTCAACGTGTGCAGCTGCGTGCTGACGGCGGCCGCGCATGCGCACCGCGCGCCGCCGCTGCGCCTGCTGCAGCACCCGGTGTTCGCGCTGGACTGCGTGGTGCTGTCCGTGAGCTCGGCCGCGGGGCAGCTGCTCATCTACCACACCATCGCCAACTTCGGCGCCGTGGTGTTCACCATCATCATGACGCTCCGACAGGTATGGACGACCCTTGTTTCTTCATATTTAGTTATTTATTTTATTCGGTCCATAATCGAGGAAATATAACAGCATCAATGTGTCCTGACTAAAATGGACGGTAAGCTTAAGTGGAGTCCCTCGTGGCCGCAGGCGGTGTCGATCCTGCTGTCGTGCGCGGTGTACGGGCACCGCGTGAGCCCGGCGGGCGCGCTGGGCGTGGTGCTGGTGCTGGGCGCGGTGCTGCTGCGGCTGTACGGCCGCGCACGCAGCCGGGCCCGGCCGCAGTGACCCGCCGCCGGGACCGCTCATCAGTTTGACAGGAACTGACGACTACATTTATAAAGGCTACAATTTAAACGTACATCAAAATATTTTTAGCAACTAATAAATAAAGTAAATATTCTCAAATAAAAAAAGGTTTTAATAATGTTTTCTTTTTGTGAATATTTGATAGTACATGGATTACACTTCTGATAAGCGTTTAAATAGTAGCCATTTATATTATCTAACTGATGTCCCCAATCTGAAGTAAAGCTGATGAGCTCGGAGCGCGTTGCCGTGGCGTCGCGCGACTGTGTGCGTCTCTTCTCCACTAATAAGTTATTGCCGTGTGTAATGTTGCCAGGAAACGTTTCGTTTGCTCGGTCCTGAGCATCGATGTAGTTTGACAATTTAAGCATTTTTTGTACATTGTCATTGTGTGTAACACGATTTAAATGTGTAGGACATACGTATGTCACCAGTGCTCGAATATAGTACCAACCGGGTAGAGAGTAAGATGTTTAATGTTTGCCGTAATATTCAAGTCAACCAGTGCTCGAATTGTCACCCTTTCGCGAAAAGGAAGATCATATAGTAAATATTGTAAATTACAACTCGACTATGTAACTGATCTACAGTACATTGAATAAATGATATTAATTCTTAGTCAAACGTCAAATGACTTCACTCATAATAATTTAAAAGCGATTGTAATATCTAGTGACATTGTATTGAATAAGACTGACGCTCAGCAGTTGAGTATACACGGTGTCATTGAAAAGTCATTTACATCTAGGGGTAGACAGCACTTATCAATGTCAATACTTGTTACAGGGGGACCAATTCTAAAATTGCGAGAAAAATATCTGTTTCATACAAAACTGCATTGCCTACTCGATCAGAATGAATGTAGGTTATGTACTTTACGCTATTTTAGAGTTGATCCTTAACATATCGTATTCATGAGTGTTCCCATCCTCTGAAAAGAATCAAATGATTTAATTACACCTGTATGCATACCAATTTGTATTATACATATGCGGGAAGATACTTTTAAAGAAGACAGAAAATAGCTCACGTGTTAATGAACTGAAACTGACTAGAGCTCGATATTTAGCAGACAGACTTGCCAAGAAAAGACTCGACTCTTCCTCATTTACTTTCCGCGGTACATCGGTAGGGCTCCTACTCCACTAGCTAGTTTATAAATCACGTGTGCAACATGTGTAAGACACACTATGCTGTAAAAAAAAACCTCCACCTAACAGTACCTACAAATCTTCATTCCTTTAAAAAATGCTATTTTGTATTGTGTATCTGCTAGAGATAACATGTATTAAAGCGTACGCTCAGCAGGCGCAATTCGTTCGCGCGCGCCACTGAGTGACTCCTTGCCAACCACCACCAACTTGAAGTTCTCCACCCCTCCCTTTAGTTGGAACTTCAGTTCCCACTACAGGGTGGCAGAGTCACAACTTATTCCATACATTTTGCCCTTGTAGGTGGTGTTGCACATATGTATGGAACAGCTGATTAAAAAACATAAGTGTTTGCAGGTCTTGAATCATGTACTAGATGTATGGCGTAAGCAGTAGAACTTTGCGCGTCTATGTCCCTTCCGCCTTGTGCATAGCCAATAAATTATATTTTATTATGTATTCATTAAGCCTCGCACAATTTGTGAACTTATTCTACAATACAATGTTGTGCTCTATTGAAATATCAGTATCATCATATTCAATAATGTCGCGCTCATCAAGTTAGCTAGCTGTATAGGACTTATTGTAATAATTCCTTGTTTAATCTCACCGATACTTGTTACTATACAGGCTACCTGAAACTGTTGCAACTATAGTTTTATTATAACCTAGAAAATTAAAAACTAAAAACATGAATTTGAAACAAAACTAGTTTCGTTTGATTTTTGGGTAGCTTGTACCCGACAGCCACAGGGCTCCTTAGAAATAAGTATTAAGACTTTTTACATAGTGAACTTCCAAGCGTCTGATTCAGAATTACCATGACTCACTCTGTATATTGTTACGTGAGAAGCAAGGCTTGCGTGGAGGAAATATTGAGCGAGTCGGCAACCGGAACATCGTGGCGGTTGTGGTGCGCTTACTGTGGGAGCGTAACATGTGCGGTCTGCGTGCTACACTTGTGCTTTTTAAGGGATTCACGGTCAAGGTGTCGCAACACAGCTCTTATATTTGAATGCATTGTAACTTATGGTAGAAAGGATGATGTAGTAACTATGATATGCCCGCCGACTAGCTAAATATTAAAAGAGGACGTGCAAGTGTAGTAGGTAGCTCCTTAGCATGTTGAGCTGCGTACTCATAGTAAAGCGAGATTGAGCAACAGTTGCTACAAATGATTGCAGCAACACGTTACTGTAACAATGTTGCCAGGCTTTTATTTGCTATGAATAAGAGGCTTTATAAGTCACAACGTTGTATAGACAGATGTATCAAAGGATACTGTATGTAAATAGTGATAATATATAATGTAACGAAGTAGGCGAACAGTTGTCTATTAAATATGATGTATCTTCAATCATTACCCGCTTTCTGAGGTGTTATAACGGACGCTATTCTATTCGATAGTGTTTCTGATTTGATATCGTACAGGTAACTTTGTCGAATTAATAGCTTTCCACGATTTATGTCGGACCCTCGGGAAGCGGGCGTATGTCATGTAACGATTATGTAAATTATTTGTTCATGTGATATAGAAGTTGCGTTGGCGGCCTTTAAATAAATAGCATGTATTTATAATTACATACATACAATTATATTCTCCCAAATATTCCAGTGTACCTACTTCCTATGGCCGCCATTGTAACAATTTATTGATATTTTAATTTAATACAAAATGTGATTATACTATAGCACGCTCGAGCGGCCCCTATACACACTGTGTGATAGTTCAATAAAGCTGATGATGGAACCAATTAAATTAGTTTGTATTGCTCGAGAACAACTTTTCCGTCTCAAAAAGTCCAAAATGCCTCAAGTTATCTTACGTTTTAGAAGAGTTATTGACATTAATTGCTTTTTGTCAGTTTTTTCTTAAATCACCTACAGGAGTTTTAATCCATGGAGCCAACCGACAATTTAAACCTGAACTAAAGATAAACCTTGTTTTGCACTAAGACTATATTTCACCGCATGTCTGTTCTATTATCGCTTGAGTAGAAACACTGGCCGTGTGTGCTGCCAGGCTACTGCTAAGACGAATCGTATCGTAAAGCCAATAGCCATAGAAACATTACCATCATAGTATAACGCAGCCGTGGAAACAAAGTGCAGCAAGCTTACAAATTTAACAAAAGTGCTATAAACATTTGCAAGATCTGTGTCTTTTTATGTTTATTGTTGACCGACTGGGACGCCGTCGCAAGCTCGGCTTTGAAACAACAAAACCACATGCGTGCGCTGCGACTCCCACAGGAACGGACGCGCGCGGCGCTCCTCACCGTTACGAACAACCTGACTAAAACCTTTTTTCCAATACCCATTAAAAAGTATGTTCAATACTTGAAACCTGCCTGGCAGGCAGTGAGGCAGTGGCATTCACTACCAACAATCAAATACGTGAGACTACCAAAAACAGAAGACGTTCGCAAAAGCAAATTAACTGTCAACTCGTCATCCATCGGTCACCCGGCAGTCTTCTGCTCTAATTTGTTTCCGTTTGTTTGTGTGTGATCCCGGTGCTGCAGCATGCTGTGGCTGGCCAACCCTATTAGTATCAACAACTACTATGAGTTCAAACAGTTTCAGACCATCCTGTTTGAAAAATAAGTGGCAAAGTTACCATCATCCCCCAGTTCTCATCCCACCACTAGGTAAATATTTGGGCAGAGGGACGCTTCGGGGTCATGTAGCACACCACGGTGAAAGCCCGGCAGGTAATACTGATCCATAATATAAGTATGTACTACTGAACAGAGCTCGCGAAGCTACGAAGGTGCTTTTCGGTAAATTTTAATGGTTAGCTAAGGGTTCTTTCAATTTATGCGTTTGGTGCCGGGCCGCTGCGGAGCCGAGCCGGTGCGTTTTTGGGACTGCATACGGACGGTTGTTTTTTTTCATACAGTTGACGCGGGACGTCTGTCGTCCTGCCGTCGAGCGTGCGTAGTACCTACCGACGCCCGCCGCATTGCTGCCGCACCGCGCGCTTCGTATGAAAACATACGACCGTCCGTGCGCAGTACGACTAACGCACCGCTTCAGCACCGTAGCGGTGCGGCACTAAACGCATACATTGAAAGAGCCCAAGATGCCGTAATGTTTGAGGTCGAGGTGGTCCCGGGGAATATTCTAATGATGAAGCGCAGACTGGCGCGTTCCAGAGCTCGCGAGCGCGCGGCATGCTGATGCCGCTGCTGGCGACGGCGGCGCTGGCGCTGGGGCTGGCGCCGTGCGTGCTGCAGCGCGCCTGTCCCGCGCGCCGCCCGCGCCCGCCCTCCACCGTCTGCATGCACCGCATTCCCTCGCTCCGAACAGACTGCCCTGACAGTAATTCTATGTGAGTAGCGTCACGTCCGAAGCTGCTGTAATACAAAGCGGAAAGCACGACACTGGTCGACCGAGCCGGTCTGAAGGTGTGCCGCCTGGATGCGGAAAGTGCATGATAATAAACGAAGATAAAACCAAAAGAAGTATTTTACGAGTAACAAACAAACCAGTCTAGAATACACTCGATGACCAGGAGGATGTCCACACGATGCATTCCTTGATGACTTTAATATTTTATAAAAAATTCGTTAACTTGACAATACTTTACATTTTCAGACTTTGTTCAAAAAACAACCTTAAGAAAAAGAGGATCGTTGTATAAACTACTTCCAAATTTCTGCTGAAACTAAAACATGTTATCACATGGATATCTGTCCACTAATTTATAAGTAAGGATTGTACTTTTCAATATTACAAAGTCTTTTCTACGTGGCTAATCTTCAAGCGAGGGAGGGCCAAAGTAACACTGTGTTGTCTTTCGTCAAAGTTCTTTCCACGATAATATTGTTCAGCTGTAGTAGAGCCCAACAACGAGGCTAGTAGAAAGTCGTAACAGCCGATGATGAGACTTTGAAATGGGAGAGGTAACTGAGCACGACGAACGAATACCACACAACAGGTACCTGTACCTACCCCCTACCAATGTTTGCCAATGCGATATATACACAAAAATCGTCTCTCACAACATCCACCGAATGTTTGTTGTCGGTACGAACTGAAGCTTCAGTTATTTGTGAATTAAATGAGCGAGGAAACAATGGTATGGAATATTTGGCGAGTGATCGAACGTGTTGTGATACTGCGTCCGTCCCCTGTTTACCAAACAAACTGTCGTATTGTTTCGTTATTTTCATAATTATTGGGCCCGCTACTACGATATCCGTCACGGTTTCCATCTTTGTCTACTTTCCTTTTTCAGTTTAAACCAGCTCGCTAATACTGGCCATGATACAATATAAACCTTACTTGACAGAGTCTCGGAAAATTGATGGCCAACCCGCGTCTGCGGCGACTTGTAAGTACCAAAAAGTAAAGCTATGAACTTCACGTAACTGTCACGCTTTTACATGTTTCAGGAACAGTTCAATGTTGTTGTCAAGGAATGCCTTGTCGCCAGCAACATGTTCGCGCAACACTGAAATACCAATGTTGCTATTAAAGAGAGAGCGACTTTTGTTTCCTATGAATACGAGCCTTTAACCAATCTGATTGCCAGAGTCTGGGGCTTTGGGGCCGTGTGCCTATTTTCTTCTGGAAGTTGCCAGATTGAGAACAGTATATAGTCCCGGATTAAGTACTTTTCAAATTGTTTTCACAGAAAGTGAACAATCGTGTGTCGTTATCGCATTTGGTGCCGTGGTAGCGGGGCGGTGTGATGAGTGACACATCCGACGATACAATAAAGGAGGGGTCGCGGCCATGCACGCGCGAGTGGAGCTGTCTACGCTGCTTCGGATGCCGGTGGCTGACGTGCTGCTTCTCGTGCCACTGCTCCTATCACCGGACCGTCACATGAGTTACTCTCGCGCGCTGGCGCTGCTTGCGCTAGTCGCCATCACGAACCAGGTACTTAACCGGTGCTCCAACTGCTCCACGTATACGGGATTTATTAGGAGTGCTTGTGATTTGTTTGAAGCTATTGATGCGCATTGGCCTACCGGGGGTATCATAGCGTCAGATAATTTCGTTGTCTCTGTAGTCAATGCTTGATGAATTTAAATACAGTGACCTGCCTAAGTTTTTTTTTATTAGCTTACCTATGCTGCGAGATTGTCTTTGTAGAAATCAGTCAGTAAGGATATTGTTGACCTAGACATACTTATATTTTTACTATAATATCATATTATATTAGGAATTATGTATCCGATAATTATTTTTTTTATAATTGCGTGTAGTAAATATTTTGTTTGATCAAAGAATGCTCGATGTTGAACACCAACTGAACAGGTGAAAGTCAGTGCGCGATGTCGGCTCTGTGCCCTACCTTTAGATTTCGATGCATAACTACTCCAGAGCAATGCGTCGGGAGAATCAATTCTGACTTTAGATTCATTCAATACTTTTGTTTCAGGCAACCACAGGATGCAAGAACTGTATAGTGAGTAGATTTATCCATTTAAAATAACTATCCGAACGACGTCGAACGGAAGCAGTAGACGTCGCTCGACCGTAAAGCGGTAGCCACCGGGCGAGCTCTAATTCCGTCGTTCGCGGTGAGTTGCAGAGCCTGGGCAAGGAGGAGAAGGCGATGTTCCGCGCGCACTCGGACGCGTGCCTGGCCACGTCGCGCGTGTCGGCGCGCGCGGTGGAGGCGCTGCTGGCGGGCGCGGCGGCGGACGAGCCCGCGTTGCGGCGCCACGTGTACTGCGTGCTGCTCAAGTGCAAGCTGGTGTCCAAGGACGGCAAGCTGCAGAAGGCCACGGTGCTCGGCAAGATGACGACCAGGCCCGATGCTAAGAACGCTACCAAGGTAGGAGAAGTTGCCTCTCATATTACAGACTCCCAGCGCATCCGACATGACCCTCGCGTATGAAGAGGTATTTAAGCTTTTAAAAGAGATTTTACAAATATATTAAAGCTGAAGAGTTTTTTGTTTGTTTGTTTAGACAGGAAAATCTCTGAAAATATCAGTCGAATGGGAAAAATATGCATATAATAGCCAGATTCATGAAGAATAGTATAGGCTATATAATATTACGCTACGACACACGGGAGCGGATCAGTACCTAAAGAAGTAACTTGATGCGGGTGAAAAAACCACGCGGAAGAAGTCGCGGGCAAAAGCTAGTATGTGAATAAAACACCCCCGAGCCTAACACTTATATATACTTAATATATTTCTGCCGTCATATATTAGTTTTGTATTATGGTAGGTTCTAGAGAGCTGCGCAGAGCAGACTGGGGACACGCCTGAAGACCTGGCATGGAACCTGTTCCGCTGTGGCTACGACAAGAAGGCTCTTCTCTTTGAATACATGCCCACCAATGTAGCGAGCGAACCCGACAACAACTCCTAACAAGTTCGTCGTGATCTCCAGAGATAGTGCTGTTAACAATTTTAATCTTTGTTTAGCTCAGAGATGGCGCTGTACCACTAGATTTCAGCTATTACAATATGTTTCTTGTAAGTATTTTTCTACTATTTTCAATTTTTTTTCGATATTTATTTTATCATATTCTTGTAACCTTTATAATATACATAAACTAACACAATACCCGACTTTTATTACCCGACAACGGCAGAGCCAAAGGAGGGTTATGATTTGAGTAGTCAAGGGTTGTGCACGAGCCATGTTCACGAGTGGAATAACAATGATCGGTGCCTCGGTGAGTCGGTGGTTGTGGCAATCCAGGGGCAGTGCATAGCGCACCCTGATCACTTGTGACTCGCACCAGTTCTCAGTTTCGATAAGTATCAGTGTTTTAGTTTACGTAACCATTGCACATATCCTAATGATCAATAAGTATTGGGTTTATGTCACCTAAATCAAAAATCCTATATGTCATCTATACAAATTAATAAAATGGAATTGTTCGTTTGTAATATGAAAAAAACAGCTTTAAATGCATAATGTACTTAACAGGTAGGTACTAGAAACGAATGTTTATTTATCTGTCGGACTGTTTGTTTGTTCTGACTAATCTTTTAAATGGCTGTACCGATTTTGACGAGAGTGTCACTGGCAGATAGCTGATGTTATAAGAAGTTAGGGTACTTTTAAGAAAAAGTATTAGTTTCCACGTAGTAAAAGAAAACAGCCAGTAGCCTACATTCACGCCGACGAAGTCGCTGGCATAAAGCTAGAAGTAAGCAAAAAAATATAGTCTTATTTCACCTTCTCTATAGGCAACACGAGCAGAAATCCCATTTGTTTAAAATGGTGAAAAGGTTAATAATATGGATCTACCTTATTGTCCCAGGCAGAGTAAGGATATAGAGTAAGGCCCTTAACTGCCGCAACTGTGACTAAATATTCTCCTATACAGAGAAGACACATTACCGAACATCCGTACATCGTTTACCTACCTATTGTTCTTTAAATAGTGAGTAAAGTTGCTGTGTACACGCAACTATCTGACGAAGGTGGTAGCTGCGCGCGCGCGCTGGTGAAGTCGTCGATGTCGATAATTTTTTTTTTATTTTTTTTTATTAGGTTCACCGACAATTGTTTACACATAATTGTAACAAAAATACATGCTTAAGATAATCATAACATAGTGCAACAATTACTTATAGGCAAACACCACATTCACAATCCAAATAATTAAAAAGCTAACTTACATAGTAATAAGCGCCTATTATATAATAATACAATAGAATAGATATATACAATAACGAACTTGAGAAGATTGATAATAACATAAAAATATAATAAAAATACATGCATTTGCTAAAAGTGGCAAACATTGATGAAAATCGGTATTCATCGGTAAAAAATTGTAAAAGGGGTAAAAATAAAAGAACAACGGGAACGGGAAGAACTGCGGGTGTACATTGTTACACCTCTGCCTAACCCTTCGGGGAATACAGGCGTGATGGTATGTGTGTGATGGAAAATAAAAGAAAATCAAATTGAAATTAATAATGATTACTGTGGTAAGTTACAGCGTTAGGCCCGGTCTCCACCAGAGTGGAGAGGAGAGGAGGTGTCTCTAAACAACCGATAGGATACTGTGGTGTGTGGAAACTATATGTCTTCTTTCTATTTTCACATCACACCGTTTTGTGATGTGAAAATAACGCAAGCCGATTGGTTGTAAGGAGACATCTCTTCTCCTCTCCGCTTTGGTGGAAACTGGGCCTAAAGACAGTTCAATATTGGCCTTACAATGTGTGACGTGTGACATTTTAATAACCGACGTCAAAAAAGTAGCATTGCCAGCGATGAGTTTTGAATGTCCAGAACTACGTCATTTCAGCATGGCTGATATGTGCACATAGTGCATACCAATTTCAATGCAGCGCCATTTGTTAAAGAGGCTACTTACAGTTAGGTGTGACGACTGGTTGTTGTAAAAAACATTATTCGTTATTACCAGACACTCCGCGCAGGTCATAACATCCAGCCAGACGCTGTAATGTTGCGACCTTTTATAAAAGTGTCTGAAGACCTATGAAATGTGATGTTCCCATGGTCGCTTGGCTCACTATTTCCTGTGGTTTTAAACAGAAATAATGAACCCTCTCGATGGTAGTCGGGACATTGTGAGGGATAAGTAGTTAGTGGTGTAGTAGGTAACGCTGGAGAGGTGAACGCGTCGCCCTGTGCATGGTGTGCGCGGTGTGCGCCCTTCTCCATGCGGTGCACTGCACACTGATCGGAGTTAATTAACCGTGTTGTGGGTTAATTTTTCTCGAGTAGGTATTTCGTTATAACGTAACGTTCCTGTGAAAGGGTATAAACGAGATACAGATTGTTCGGTCCCGATATGTCGGTAGGGGTTGGTACAGATAGGTAACGGTCAAACTACTTATAGAAACAGCTAAATTTGTTCTTAGTGCCCATCATGTCATCGAGTTCGTCTGAAGATGATGAGCTTTTTCTCCATGAAAGTGTTCATTACCCCCCGACACAAAACGACGGGGTGTTATCAGTTTGACGTGTCTGTGTGTGTGTGTCTGTCTGTGGTATCGTAGCTCCCGAACGCATGAACCGATTTTGATTTTGTTTTTGTGTTTGAAAGGTTAATTAGTCGGGAGTGTTCTTAGCTTTGTTTGATGGAAATCGGTTCAGCGGTTCTAAAGTTATCGGCTCTTTTGTAAGCTACGGTAGTGATTTTTCTGGGTGTACTACGCCAAATCGAATGCCAAATAATCGAACATCAATTGATCGACCACTATATATGGAATGTCTAAATGCTCGAACGTTCACAATATCGATTGGTTAATACATCGAACATTCAATATATCGTACACTCAATACATCGAGTGTTCAAAATATCGAATGTTTGTTTGATCGAGCGCTCAAAGCATCGTATATTTATATAAAAAAACAAAAAAAATGCACTAAAGTACAAAATAACTAAAATTATTCACTCTAATAAGTAAATACTACAACTAATAGTATACATATACTTACACATACATACATACTTATATCCTTACATATAAAATACATATCTTATGAAAACAATAAAAAGGAGAATTACGACACAACTCTTACTATTGGTTCTGAAAAAAGCTCCGCAACTTCCGCTTGAAAGCATACCGACTGCTGGCTGTCCTGATATCAAGAGGGAGCGCATTCCAGAGAAGGATAGTCTGAATATGAAAGGAGGCATGAATGAAATCAGAAGTATGAGAAGGACAGTTAAGTAGAAGATTATTAGTAGAACGCAGACTCCTAGCATGAGTAGAACAGAGATATTGAAACAGAAATAAGATAAGAAGGAGAAGAAGGAGTATTAGGAAGGGAGAAAAGCTTGGTTAACGCACGTATACTTCTTCTTTGGCGAATGGGCAACCACTTAAGCTCCGCCATGCTTACATAGCTATACTTAAGCTTGAGACGTGGTCATACTTCCGCAAGTTGGAAATGTACCGAATACAATTATTTAGGACCATATCCAGGTTATCCACCAGCACCGCGTTCAAGACAAAGTAGCACACGTCACCATAGTCAATTATGGGAAAGATTAAAGTCTGCACAAGCATTGTCCTCGTCTTTGCAGGCAAAAAGTTCCTCAAGCGATATAAGGAACGCAAGGTACCGTTAACTTTCTGACAAACACTGGAAATCTGACTTTGCCAGCTTAGCGTAGAATCAAGATACAAACCGAGATCCTTCACACATGGGCTAATTGGGATGACAGTAGAATTCAACATTGAGGACGGGGTAAAACTGCCACCCTGCTCATCATGCGCGAACTACCTACAACAATAGCCTGGCATTTAGTGAGGTTTACAGACACCCCAAATCTGTCAGACCAGTGGTTGACGGCATCCAGATCCCGGTTCATATCTTGAATGGCCACTGACAAGTTACCTACCTCGGTTGCAGTATACATTGAAGTTCGTCAGCATGCAAATGATACGCATACTGCAGCAAGGGAGTAATAAAATTAATAAAAATAGAAAACAATAAAGGAGAGAGAATAAGTGTACTACCTAATTATGTAAATACACAGCGAGGGAGTCAATACGTGTTAGTTGCACCGACTCAAGTGTAAATGATATTCTAATTTCTAAACAGCTTTATGATCTCATTGCGAGCGGTGGGCGGTGACCCACAAGCGATACAGCCTCACCAGGCAGTATGAGTGCGTACCTTTGCCTGCCCTGTGCTTTCCTCGTTGTCTCTGACTCACAGATTTTTTCGCGCGCTATAATCAAATTTTCGGAACATTTTTGAGTTTGTAACCATAACTTTATTTGAATCGTGTACAATTGTTATTTCAATGGGTGCTTAGTGCAATATTACCATATTATAGGCATTAGCTGCCGAGTGATTGTGTGAATATAAATTTTCATGTGAATCGCATGGTGTGTTGGATTCCCATGTGTGGATTACGGAGTGCTGAAGGGAACTTTTTTAAACGTAAGTAATTCATAAAAAAAGACAGTAAATTACGTGACGGTGGAGAGTAGAATCAATATAATTTAGTTATGTGGGTACTTACCTAATTATAAGTCTAGTTAACCTAAGAACATTACTGATTTGTATGATTAACTTGCACCTTGTTCTTACTTGGCGGCTTTTGAAAACACTAGAATTGTATAATTTCCTGCTCCGTAAGAATTGTCTACTAGAGTAAACATGTTACAGCGGCTAAAATAGACAACATGAAAACCTGCAACCCCAGCGACAGAGAAAAATAACATGAATTAACTAAAAATAATTAGGATAGGCCAGGTGGAACTTTGTACAATATTGTCTTACAAAACTATATATTATGTAGTGCTGAACAATTTGTACAATATTAAGGATATTCACTGACCAGAGGACCGGGGCGGCAGGAAGCAGCTGCGCTCGAGCCCGAAAGAACTTTATGTTTTTGCTTTTTGATTTTTCATTTAATAGATCCAATTCAAACGAGATAAATTAATTAGGTAGCTACAATGGCGCAGATTCAGTATATAATTATTATGTGGGTACTCGGGTACTCCTATGGCTATTATAATAATGTAACATCCCGCCGGTTTTTAAAGGAAAAACCTAACATCTACACTGACCGACCTAGGGACTGCAAGGGGACGCTGTACTACCTCCACGCCCCGCGCAGTACGAGATATCAGAACAAGTAACTAACTAAGTACCTAATATGTGCTAGGTTACCTACAAACTCAGAACAATTTGTTGTTTGTTGTTTTGTTAATAGTTTATTGTGCGTGTATTGTCGTTACCGTGTTGTGTGTTTAGCTAACACAATACGATTCACCTTCTGCTACGCAACTAATGGTAATTTGTGCGTGTTTTCCTTTTTATCCAATAATAGTATTTTGCGTGCGAATGTTTCCTCTTTTTAAACAAAAACTATAAAACTTAGAGTTAAGTAGGTAACTATACAGTCAAATATTTTGGTGCGGTGGTGCAATTTGGGGAGTGCAATCGCACTCGCGATGGTGTAATTTATCCATCCCTATGAGTTACCTGGTGTTATGGCTTCTGATAAGATTACCGCAGTCCCTAATCCAGGCATTTCCCGATCTGCAATGTTAGGAAGCTGTTCAAATATTAAATCCCCTTACTCACATAAAACCTATTTAATCAACACAAACATTAACTTAATGCAAATATTAGTAACACTCACAATCGAGCATACTTGTGTCCGCGTCGCCTCCCACTCGCGCCGGGCTAGATACTTGTACATTTAACGAGCCTACGTACAATTATACCTGAACAAGGCAATAACGCAGTCCTTGAGATGCAATCATCGTAGAGGCTCGAAAGATTTGCACTCAGTTTGCATAACTTGACGGCGCTAGTTCGAAATGATGGAATAATTTACAAGTAGTAGGTATAATATTAAATAAATAAATGATAAATAAATAAATAGTCGCCACGAGTCGTGAGCACAAACGTCAAGTTCATTTTTGGGTATTTGGGTTCCTTCCTGGGTTTCTTGGGTCGCCGATGCTACACGCGATTGGTCGTCAATCGGACCGATCGCGTGATCGTTGACTCGTGGCGGCTACTATCCCAACCGTAACACTTTTCCGTAACCGTAACACGGTTCTGACGATACCTCATTTGTCGAGTTCCGATAAGTATTTTAGGAGCTATGAGGGAACAGATGAACATACACACACACATACATAACATCATAACCCTCCTTTGGATCCTCTATCCGGATAAAAATAAAAATTATGTTTCCAATGTATTTGAAAAATGGAATTTTTATTAAAAGTACATACCATTAGCCTATATTCCCCGAAGGGTTAGGCAGAGGTGTAACAATTTACACCCACAGTTCGCCGGTATGTTTAGGTCCCATGTAATAGGGGGCGAGCCTATTGCCATTAACCGCACACAAATCCCAACTCCGAGCTGCTACTGAGAATTTCATAGAAAAACCCAATAACTTTTCGCTCGACCTGGGAATCGAACCCAAAACCTCTAGCATAGCAGTCGCGCTTAGGACCACTAGGCTAACGAGACAGTTATTAAAAGTAATTTTATGATTTACTAAAAAATGAATTTGACAAATGTCAAGATCACGTAAGCTGCAGTGATTGGTTGACTAAATTATAAACAAACAATCGCGGCAGTGCTTAAGTGCTTCTCAATTTGTCACATTAATTTTTGGATCGTGAAACCGGGGTAAATGCTGCTGAAATATGTCCATAATTGCTAAATCATTGTTGTGTTCGATATGCCCTGCATAAGTTTGAGTAGCAACACGAGTGGAATCACAGAACATCGTGCAAAGCCATGTATAGCAAAGCTTTGTTCCAAAGTCGTAATAGTATGTAAATATTGACAGGTTACGTCTTCTTTGGAAGAAATGTGATCAAAATATGCCTTTTATCGAGTTTTGCACGCGGCTCCGCTTGCGTGGGAGAGAGCTGCTAACTATATCAAATTGGACAAATAACATCATTGATTTTCATTCGATTGATAAACTAGGACGAAATCTGTGGAAGTGTAAAAAAAAATTAGGTAAGTGCGTATCTACTGAATTACAATTTCGTCGTGACAAATTTTGGATCCAAAACAATTAGTATGATCACAGTATTACGAGTGTTGCCGGGAGTGTCCCGGGTGTCGCGCGAGACGTGACACTCTTTACGACACCCAGGACGCCGTACTTAACTATACAACTAAAATCTAGACACTAGTACGAGAATCAAATAAAAAGTAAAGAAAACTAAAACCTGAGTACGATAAAAAAACCACGCTGAAAAAGTATGGAACAAGATTTCAGGATGCTGAAATAAACAAGGTTACTGGAGAAACAAGAACAGAAGAAGAAGAAAAGCAGTAGTCACACGTTGTACGTAAAGGTACCTTTTCGCTTTTCTTTTTATTATATTTTTTATTATTATACTGAATTTTTATTATTTAAACTTTTTTGTGTTGAATTTTGACGACATTTGCAGCCCTTTCAAATGATATCAAACATTTATTTAATTTAATATTTAATATTTAATTGATATTTAATATTTAATTTATTTAATATTTAATTTATCATTTTTAATTCAATGCTTTTTGTCCGCTAAAGGCGCCATATTGAGTTTTTTGATAGGCCATGTAGCCTACGTTCAGCGGCCGATTAAGACAGTTCTAACGAAACCTCATTTGTCGAGTTCTGATAAGTAATTTAGGAACTATGAGGGAAAAGATGAAAATACACATACATAGCCTGTCAAAATCATAACCCTCCTTTGGCTTTGCCATAGTCGAAAAACATTTTTAAAATTTTTGTCTGTCTGTTTGTTCCGGCTTATCTCCGAAACGGCTAGACCGATTTTGACGGGACTTTCACTCGCAGATAGCTGATGTTATAAGAGGTAACTTAGGCTATTTTTATTTTTTATTTACCTTAATAAAAAAAAGAGGGTTAAGCGAAAACAAAAATGAAACCAATAAAATAGTGAACGCGAACGAAGTCGCGGGCAACAACTAATTTAACATAAACGTAAAGCTAAGAAAATCCATGATAATAATTAGCTGTAAGCGTGGGTGACCCTGCGCAAAATAATATACATAACAGCAAATACATGTCATAGACATAGAGGCATGAACAGACATACACGCATAGTACTTACTATAAAGAGTACATACGAAACAGTTTTAAAAGGAATTTTAGTTATTTTAATTAAACAATTAATTCTCTTTCAGTTTCTGCTTCGCCGAAAAAGAAAGTGTTTATAATAATTAGTAAGTACATAAACAATGATGATTAAAATGTTAACACAAAGTAGTAAGCACAGGGTGAGGGCAACATGGGCAGTCAAACAAGATAATGTCTGATGAATCTATGCAAACTTGTCGTAACACGTTGTTACTTGTTACCTACTCAATACTCAATACTTTATTGCATTCCATAATGTATACAAGCCTGGTGGGTAAATTATAGAGAAACAATTATGGACCCTGTCGGGCACAGCAAGTTAGTTTTTTAGAGGAGAGGATGAAACGCTTTTTGTTTAAAAACATAATAATATTAGAATTAAGGAAGTAAATCTTATATTTAGATATTTAAGTAGATATTATTTATGAGTAGATTTATATTAATTTTGTTTTTCATTTATTTATTTTATACACATATAATTTACATTTTTAAATATTAATATAAAAAATATAAAAACATTTAAAAATATAAAAAATAGTAGCCCACCGGTATCGGGAACAGGGTCCAAGCTACCGGTAGTCAGGGCTCCTGAGAAAGGAATCTCCTAACAATACGTGCCGTGTCTAGGAGTACCGCTTTCTGAATCAAGCCCTTGATCCAACTGCCCAACGAGAGCCTCCTCAGGTGATGGTCGAGGCTCTTGGCTATTACGCCATTAGCCGTCACGACTATCGGCACGATGATTGCTGTACTCACATCCCACATATCGACAACTTCGCGAGCCAGGTCAAGATACTTAATTTGTTTATCTTTCTCAGCTTTCACGAGGTTCTCGTCATGTGGGACCGTAATATCAACAATCATTGCGCGACGCTCTAATCGATCTACCACCACTATGTCAGGCTTATTGGCAACAATAGTCCTGTCAGTGATGATAGATCGATCCCAATACAACGTGATATTGCCATTTTCAAGAACTGGGTCGGGCACATACCTATAGTACGGTACTTCTAATTCAAGAAGACTGTATTTCAGAGCAAGTTGCTGGTGGATAATCCTGGCTACAAGGTTGTGTCTATGTAAATAGTCTCCGTTAGCCAGACGAGAACACCCAGATATAATGTGACGGATTGATTCCCCCGGACGGTGGCATGCCCGACAGATGTCAACCGTGCCGTCCTTCACAATATACCTCCGGTAATTGATCGTCATCATAACTTCGTCCATAATAGCACAGACAAAACCTTCGGTTTCCCCAAAGAGGTCACCAAAGCGCAGCCAGGATACGGACGCCTTGAAGTCTACATCCGGCCCATGTAGGACCCGATAGTAGCGCCCGTGAAGCTCCTTGCTCTTCCATACCTCCCTGCGATCATTAGTATCTAATACTATAGGTTTGCGCCAGTTCTCGTTCGCTAAAGAGAGCGGGGTGAGGCCCTTGTCCACAGAGACCACATCTCGGTACATCCCCACATCAACTTCCAGGAAGTACTCCCTGAGACTGCATATCTCACGGTTGTGTAGGGTTTTAGCATTTAAGAAACCTCGACCTCCACACTTCCGCGGGATATACAGTCTCATTACTGATGACCGTGGGTGATGCATCCGATTTGCGGTCAATAATGAGCGGACCCTCCTATCCAGGGCGTCAAGTTCTGTCTGAGTCCATTTGAGTATGCCGAAAGAGTACATCAAAACCGGCATGACCCAACCGTTGAAGGCGCGCACCTTGTTGCCGCCTGATAAAAGACTATTTAAAACTTTATTAAGGCGGCCAAAGAAGCGTTCCTTCAACAATTGCTTCATGTTGGTAGCATTGATGCCCAACGCTTCCGACATACCCAAATACTTGTAGGTTTCAGTTGAGGAAAGGGACCTAAGGTGTATGGAATCCGAGAGTTGGGTTCCCACAGATTCCATAATCTCCCCTCGCTTCACATGCATGACTGCACATTTGTCCACACCAAATTCCATCCTGATGGCACTACTGAAAGTTTTAGTTACCTTCAGTAGCTCCATCAGTTGCAAATTGTTGGGGACAAAGAGTTTCAGATCATCCATGTAAAGGAGGTCAGATATGACCTGACCACCTCTTCTCAACCGATAGCCCAGCCCCGAACCCTCCAGCAGTGTACTTAGAGGGTTCAAGGCTAAACAAAACCACAGTGGACTCAGACTATCGCCCTGAAATATACCACGCTCGATCCTTATTGGTTCGCTGTTTTCTCGGATCTGCCGACATCCTGGATAGCCGTCCTCCATTGCCCCATACACGACATCAAGAAGGTGCGCAGAGTTGTATCCACTTTATACAATTCCAACACCCTCATGAGCCATGTATGTGGCACCGAGTCATAGGCCTTTTTATAGTCTATCCAACATGCCGATAGATCCCTTCGAGAACGACGAACTTGCTGGTTAATGGCCATATCAATGAGGAGTAGCTCCTTAGTACCACGGGACCCATTCTTACATCCATTTTGAGAGGCAGACATGATGGAATTATTATCAATATGTTCATTGATTTTAACTCTCAAGATAGATGTAAGAACTTTATAGACCGTCGGCAAACAGGTGATCGGTCTATAATTTTTGGGTTCCGTAGTATTACCCGATTTATGGAGCAGGTGGGTTATTCCAGTTGTTAAAAACTGGGGTAACGATCCAGACTCTAAGGCTGACTGGAACTGGGAAGCCAAGCGAACGTGCGATCTGTGTAGCCATTTAATCCAAAAATTGTGCAGTCCGTCCGGTTCTGGAGATTTCCTATTAGGCAACGGACGAACTGCACGAGCTACGTCTTGGGGGCTGATCGTAATTGCCCCCATTTGCGGTATGGGATCACACACTCGCTCAACCTCCCGAGTCCAATCGCCCTCAGTGTGGCTGACAGGCACTGACCAGATGCTGCGCCAAAACGAACACATGGCATCATCATCCGGCAGACGCGCATCAGTCACACCTTGGTCTGGCCGCTCCCAAGCCCTGTAGACCCACCTCTCATCGCTCTGGAATGTGCGGTTCTGGGTGTATCGCTCCACTCGCCGCTTGTACCGACGAATACGGTTTGCCCATGCACATATCTTCTGCTTCAGGAAGTCAATACGTTCTGTGACGCAGGATAAATAATCTCGAGGATCAATATCAGTCCCCGAGAATGCCCGCCTCACAAAACGCATCACTCTAGGGCGAATATTGCCCTCCCTGAAGCAGATTAACTTGCCGAGAGTGCTCTAGCCCTATCGATACGAAGCTCAATCCTGCACTGCCAAGCTGGTAAGACTGGTTTTGGTCGTGCAGCTCCGTCACTGTTGGGAAATTTGACATGAGCTACACGACATGCCGCAACAGCCGCGCAATATAAGATTGAGTGGGTATCGACAAGGTCCTTGCTGCTGTCAAAACAGTTTGACAGCTGCGAATCTAGAGCACACACCAACGCTTTATTTTTGTTGTGCATCGGCAAACGTGGTAGTCGTGGTCTAAGCTCCGGTGGTGTGAAGCGATATTCCCGGAACGCATCCTCCAAAGCACTCCTCAATTGTTCATTGCATTGGGAACTCACGGAAATAGCCACGTCATCATCCACTTCATCAACGCGATCAGGTCGCGGCGACTGCATTGTACTAGATAAACTTTGCGGTTGGACCACAACCGTGTGCTGTGACAAAGCAGGTGTAATATGACTACTCCGTGATTCGAGCCGAAGTCGATCAAGTACAGTGTTATTCAACATATGATTACGTTGTATAGCCCGCACCTGATCCGATAGTCGCTGTGCCGACACGTTGACAGTTGGTTCAAGCACCTGAAACAGAGAGATTTAATTTTGTTTATTATTAATATTTCTATATTTATTTATTTATATATTTATGTATTTATTATTAATAGATATTTTCTAAATTATATATTAGGTAATTATTTTATATATTTATTTATATATTAGCTGTAATTTATTATTAACTAAATAGTAAGTAATTAAAGATATTGCACGGTAGATAAGGTAAATAGATGTATTAGGTACTACTTGGTTATTCTAATTATTTTCGTTTCTCTAGGAGGAATTTATCTTTGAAGTATTCGTCAATTGTGTAGTAGGTTTTATCTAAGAGAAATCGTTTTAATTTATTTATAAATATATTGTTTGTTTCTGTGTTTTTTACGTATTCAGGTAATTTATTGTAGATTTTTATTGACGTGACAAACGCACTAGAGGAGTGCATTTTTAATCGTGAAGTTGGCAGGTTGAGTCTATTTCCATGTCTAAGTTTGATTTCTGTTTGTATGTCTTCTCTTTTGCTGTAGAAATGTGGGTACTTCCTTACAAATTTGCAAATTAATAACTAACTAACCAACCTAACGAAGCTCTAGAAATATTAGCACAGCTCTTGAAATGTCAGACAGGTAAGTACAATCGTGTTGAGAGAGTGGCACAACACATTAGCCTGTCGCCTACTCGGAGAGTTAATCAAGCATCGATGTCGGCCGTATGACAGGTAATATAGTGCAGACACCAGCTCATTACTAAACATTAACACATTTTACTGCCTCACATTACCAACTAATCAATCCGTCGTTGTTTTTGCTCAATATTATTTATAAGATGCCCATACCTGTGCACAATGTGATTCATAACGCCGTGGGTGCTTCCCACGTGCGCTCAGCATAATTATTACAATAAACACAATAAAAACACACGTTTTGGTCGGTAATGTTGGCAAAACCGCGCATTATGGCTGTTTGTGGCGTTATTTAAAACACGCCCCTAATTGACAAATAGATTTTTTTACTGGTGATCTTGTAATTATAGGGTTCGGGCTGTTTTAGATCTAGTGATGGATTATATTATGGACGTAGCAATCATCTATTCTGTTGCACGACAAGTGTGGTAAACCTAAGCACATATTCCGTACCGTGTAGGTAACTATGTCGCGTGAGACGCTTTTGATTGAATCATCAGATGAACAAATAAGTACCATAGTAGAGCTGGGCATCATCGTGAGTTTCCGCGGCATTTACAACAAAATACCCGATGTCCATTCTTTAATAGAGCTGACAATGGTGAGCGAAAATAGAGCGTATGATAGGACTACTTCAATGCTTATTTTTTGAAATTTGTGAACATTGAGCAAAAATATTTGCTTTTGACTACGTTAAGTGTCGTTTTTCCGATATAAGTAACAGAGTTTCCCAACACATGGAAGTCTTTTAGTTCCCACTAACAGTCCAATACTTCGGTATACAATATATTTTCGGGAACTGATAAAAAAATTTACTTTACCTATTGGCTAGTTGGTTAGCGGGTCGCTACTAAACACAGGTATTTTCAATCTCCAACCCATTAGTATTAGCATGGAAATGATTTCCTTTACTTGGTAGCTCAGCATTTGAGCGTATAATTGGAGGCATAACGTTATAAGCCCAGATGCGGCCCACGCGCACGCGCACGTACCTATTGCTGTTTCATTAGAAGCTCTACTTGCAAACATGACATTACATTGTTTGAATACAAATTAGACTGGGGGTGATAGAGAGACAGGCGATCTGTATGTATTCTGTAGGATATCCAAGTCTCTTGTACAGGCACATAACGAAATTAATCAATTTCAATAAATCCTCCGTATGTTTCAGAGATTACAATTACAAATGTTTACAAGTTGGATCGTTTTCAGTTAATAATAGAATCTGTATTGAGTCACTGTTCCTTGTTATAAAGCGAGAGCCATGTTGACGTTGGTGTTTGGATGTTGAAAATAACCATTCGTGAATATACTAAGATCGAGTAGTATAAATGATGATGAAAAGATAAATATCAACTTTGATAATTAGGTAGCTTGTTAACAAATAAACAAGTGCGAGTCCGAATCGCCCACAGATGGTTCCGTACAAATTTGTAGACCACATATTATTAATAGTTCAGGAATCGAGACTCGCAGTTTTTTTCGGTGTTTTCCCAGATTATATTTTTAATTAAAAATGTATAGTTTTCAGATTTCTCCCTGTACTTGTAGTATACAATGGTATTACTTTCATAGTTCTAAGTGAACGGAAAGTATCCTGTTTTGATTCCCTCGAGAGTGTCGAAATGTACGTTTATTTTGCGGCATAAACGGCCGTTTGATTTTTTCACAGCTCTGAGGAGTGCGGACCTGAATAAATGGTTTTAATTTGAACTCGATACCTCCACGCGTTCCCGAGATAAAGGGTACCTTGGCAAACGGACAGACAGACAACAAAGTGATCCTATAAGGGTTCCGTTTCTTTTCCTTTTAAGGTACGGAACCGAAAAAATTAAAGAGAAAGTTGATTAAGTAGTCGATTTTTTTTTACCGTAAAAGCCCTTCAAACGTGATTGAATAGATCTGCAGATAATAATTACAAAAGAAATTCATCTCGCTTGCAAGCCTATCAATCATTTTGAAATCGCATACCTAGGATAAGCTCAGCCGCCATTGTTTTTAATTTTGTGCATTAGTTAGGTTTAAATCCCAAACGTCTACATCCGCATCAGACAAGATACCTTCAGCAGTCAATTGCCGCGTGCGTATGTACGGCGCAGGTCATCGCGCGGGAGTCACACTTAATGAGAGCCGAAGATGGTGTGTCAATGTTATCCTTATCTGGTCTTACAATGATATCACTTGCAGTTGGCAATACTTTACACATTGGGCTGTTGACATCATTATATTTTGACGTAAGAATGTTGTACACCTTGCTGTATGTATTGTTACTTTAAAAGCACTGCTGTCTTTCCCATCTACCAGAAATCCATGTGGATCCTATCTATCCCCCTAAACTTTATTTTGAAGGTTACGGGATGAAACAGCCTTCCGGATTGATATTTCCTTTAAAAACAATTATAAGACTTATGTACCTATTTTGAAAAACAAAAGGAATTTACAAGAGGTCAATGCATAGCTGCGGCAGTAATGAGATGGCGTGGCCGAAGATGGTGTCAAAGTACTATACACGATGCCGCATGGCCGTGGAAGTGCCTTAACTATATACATAGGGATGTTGGAGGCAAACGGCTGAAAATATTGTATTGAACTGCTTCAGTTCTCCTGTACTGAAAGATAATTAGTGTCATTAAAGATATTAGTAGATGAGAGTCCGTTTGAGTATTACTAATTGTTTTATGACCCCAGATCATTGGATTGTTTTCGATAAACTGCCATCGGAACGCGCCATGCAACCGGCAATTGAGTCCGTAGCGAAATAGTTTCATAAACATCCCATATTCGTCCACAACTGCACGAACGACGAAAGCAAACAAAAGCGTCAAGATACGATATTCGGAAAATAACACTGCCCTATTCTGTGCAGTATAAGTGGTTTAAGGAAATAACGACGAGGCCGCTGGGCCTTTTGGGGCAACAACTAAAATGTATTTATATTTATTGGTTCCTGGTTTTGGCCGGAGCTGCGTACTTGCAAGCCGGATCGTGCCAATATGGTGTTTTCTTCGATCTTTGATGGCGATGGCGAGTTATTTAAATAAATTATAGCGTATTAAAACAAAATCAGGAATGAGGATGTCTTTATGACATCGTTGGAAAAGGGCGCGTTTGCCTAGGGATTGTATACAATACTTGAATTATACAGATTGCCGGTAACAAATATATAAAATGTGCAAGTACTAGTTGGTGGTTTGCCAATGATGACGCGTCTTCACAACACCCCTTGAGCACTGAAAAACGTAGAAAGAAAACAAACATGTAATACGCTTATATAATACAAGATCTTGCAGTATCCAAATATTTATTTACTCGGTGAATGTTATTTGCTGTTACTAAAGATATTACCTAAATACTTCTATATGGTTTATTTTCCAACGAGATAAGACGCCACTTACAATTTCCTGCTCATTTTTAACATTTTCCTTGAGCTTATCCTCAATCAGTAGTGGTCGTCTTCCACAGACAGCGCGACTAGCCCCTCCCACAATGAAACAATAAGTAACCGACGTATAGATGAGTGGAGCCCACACTAGCCCACATGTCGTTATATGTAATAACTACTAATACGGCGTACGTTTTTGCGGTAGTGCAGCGTGGGCTTCAGTTTTGGCCAACGCGTGCCAGCTAATGATGAACGCTAGCCTACGTCCCGTGTTCCATGAACCATCACGTAGGAAGCCATAGGCCATGTTAACGTTCTGTGATGGTCCGGTAATCTGATCCGTGCCTCTTTTGGATAAATATGGCGCTTCAAACAATTTTTGGATGTTTACCTTGTTGTGTCAGTTTGTAGACGTTTTGAACTTTTGATACACAAGGGCTACCCACAGCCCTAATCTATTGTGTAACTCTGTCTAGCTCCGTCTACCCACGGCTCATTGTTGAAGTGACATCCTTTTAAGAATCAATTGTTATAAAGCATAGCGTTTTATACTTACCTGATAAATTATCGCAAAATTAGGCTAAGGGATTCCTTTGCCTAAGGCTGGCACACATTTAGTAGGTGTATCGTAACTCGTGTACCTATAGATACTCCATTTATTAAAGCATTAGAAAAATAGCGGCAGTAATTGTGTTATGTTTATTGTGATATATTTTTATTATAAATGGCTACAAGTCTTTGCAAGTAACCTTGCTTTGTATTTATCGTGCAATAACGATAACGTTTTAACGTTATTTTTCTAATGTTATCTATATCTATACTTATAATAAATCTGTAGAGAGGTCAATTCTGTACATGAAATATATTTCCAAAATAACTATCAGGGGGTGATTAGGGATCGATATTGATGCCAAAAATGCAATCAGTAAAGTTTTTGTCTGTCTGTCTGTCTGTCTGTATAACCGTTATAGAAACAAAAACTACTCGACGGATTTTAACGAAACTTGGTACAATTATTTTTCATACTCCTGAGTAGGTTATAGTATACTTTTCATCGCGCTACAATCAATAGGAGCAGAGCAGTGAAGTGAAATGTTGGGAAAACGGGAGAAGTTACTCCATTTTTTAAGCTTCCGTCGCGTGTGCAACCTTAATGGTTAAAGCTACACAAAAATCATGTATGACGGAAATGTTCTCCTTAAAATTATATAAAAAATATCCCACGACAGCATATGTCTATATTTTATGGTTGACTCACAATATCACGTGTAACTCCCGATAGCTTAGCAGTTCGAAGCTTTCTGATTATATTTGTCTACTCTTATTACACGCTGACGGAGGCGCGGGCACAGCTATTAACAATAATATTGTGCGGTTCCGTATTGCGATATTTTTCAACAGTATTGTAGATTGACATATTATATTTCCCTACTAAAATATGAAAGTTAATCTGTCTGTTACATCAAAACCACTGAACCGTGAGGTAGGACATAGGCTACATTTTTTATGAGAAACGACGGAAACGCGGACGAAGTCGCGGGCAACACTAGTAATAAATAAAGTATAAATAATATGTAGTTACTAAATTATACTGAAATAAACATGAGCCTTCCAATCACTTAAGACAAAAACAGTTTTACTTAGATATTTTTAATAAACCAATAAAGTGATCCCCAAGTTGCCCCGGTGGCCCCCCCTATAAACTGTCTAAGACATTGTAGGCGCGTGGTCCTCTTTATAGGCAAAGCTGCAATGTCTCATGCTCCTGTAAAATGATGTCTGAATTTCACAAAAAATAACTCTCAGTCATTTGAAAAGTAGCGATGCCTTGGTCATTAATAATCACTCGCCCGGTAGGTAAGCAATTAAAGCAATACGGAATTACATGAAAATGATTGGAACATATGTGCCCGTGCACGGTGCCGCATGCTAGTGGGCGAATACGGACAGGCGGCTAGGCTTGGAAACAATACTGCACTCAAATTTTCCTGTGAGGGTAGTTCGCTTATTTTATTACCCGACTACTGCAAAGCCAAAGGCGGGTTATGATTTTGACAGGCTATGTAAGTTTGTGTATACGTGTGTATGTCTATGTGTTCCCACATAGCTCCTAAACTGCTTATCGGAACTCGGCAAATGAGGTATCGTTAGAACCGTCTTAATTGTCCGCTGAACACTACGGCTACGTAACGTGTCAAATAATCAATGTGGCGCCCTTTAGAAGACAAAAAGCATTGAGTTAAAAAAAAAACACGCCGTGTTTGGTATCATTTGAAAGGGATTCACTTGTACATATCCAAAATATTGCTCAAATTTAAAGAGGCGCCATGTAGCCGACAAAAAGTCATGTGTTAAAAAAAACCTTAAGATACACTCACAGGTCCTAAACAAAATCCAACTAATTACAGGCCTATTTAATAATTTTATAACATGTAATAAATAATTACAATACAGTATTGTAAATATTTATTACATGTTTAGTACATGCAATTATTTACTACATCACAAATAGAATCTAGACCTAGTGTGGAGATCACAAGTTAAAATATAACGATGTAAAAAAAAAAATTAACAATAAATATATTTCTATTTCTAAATACACCGTGTTTGATATCATTTGGAAAGGGTTCACTTGTACTTATCAAAAATATCATCAAAATTCAATGTGGCGCCCTGAATAAACAAGGTTACTGGAGAAACAAGAACAGAATAAAAAGAAAAGCCGTAGTCACACGTTATTAAAGTGTTACGGTTGGTACCTATATAACGTGTGACCACCGCTTTTCTTCAGAGATTCACTGAATTGACTGGTATACTGTGAAATGAAACCTGGCGTCTGTACATACGATATTGTAATTCGGTCAATTACAGTAGACTGAATAATATTTTAATGTTTAAGTAACAGAATGGATGGTGGTCACTCCAATAAGGAAAATTATTTATGGGTAATAGTGACAGAAGTGTCTGTAGATACTGATATTTACAATAAAAATATAGTTCTTCGTGCAGGTTTGTCGTATTCGTTCAGCCCGAGGTTGTAATAAAATACTGTGACGAAACATTTCATCTCGAACCAATGAATCATAATAAAAACACAATAGAACGGTCTCAATAATATCAATTAATATAATTGCCGATCATCGTCTGTCAGCTCGCACTACAACGCATGTGCGTACAGTCAACGAAATGAATTGCTTAGTAGATCGACACACACTACGTGAAATGGCCGTGTTATGACTGTTTTATACGAAAGTTATAGAATGGCAGTTGTGACTAGAATACCCGGTCAATCTTAGTTGGTAGTCAATCTGCTAAACTATCCCTGCTGTACATGGTACATTTGTCAGGGGGAGTGGGTTCGTGGACCGATGGGCTAATGTACCCGGCGTGGGCGTAGTTGACACCGCCGATCAATAACTCGCATTGCTATAATTGGTAGCATTCAATGAAGTATTGTTGAGTTGTCGTGACAGACCTCATGTGGGACGGAATTGTTTTAGAACTAAAAAACTAAATCAAATATTTTTCAGTTGCGGTTATTGGGGTAGTGACCTCAGAGGCAACACGATGGCGCTGACATATTATAATTAGGTACTTACTACTTTATTATTTAATTATAATTATGCTCTCGTGCAGTTAGTCTTATTGATTTATAAAGAGTGTTAAAAATGGAGAAGCACAAAATCTTTGCAAACATCATTTCTTACAATGATATGGCGCCGCTGACACTGGACTAGAAATAAAAGAGAAAATAGTTTCGGAGATGAGTTACGAACATGTACCTACCCACGCGAGGTACCAAAATAGCTATGTGACTAAATATAAGTAATAAAGAACGCTAAGAAGTAGTTGTTAGGCGCACAAACCATTAGTGTATGATAGTCGCAGCAGACAGCATGCAATGAACTCTGGGGTACTCTCGCCAGGTGTATGTTTGATTAGAAATTATGATATTACAAAAGCTATTTGTGCTGTGTAGTGGGCTCGCAGTGAAATCATAGCGGGGATGTGGGCTGAGCGGCACGCCTTGCGCTCGCGCAGTGAAAGGCCTACATTCGCTTATTACGTATCTATTTACAATTTTTGCAGCGCAATAACGATGTAACGAGATTTATCTCAACGATAACATTATCGCAAGCAATACGATTTGTTTTCATCCAGACCAATGTTTTATAGTTATTTTATCGGCTTGACTGTAGTGACACGCGTGGCATCGACGTACATTGTGAGTACCAAGTAAATATCGTGAGCAGCTCAATAAACTAAATTTTTCACGACCCATTCATTGAAAACATTGCAGATTAATTATTGTCACTTTAGAACGACTCAATTACTAAGAGAGTTAGAATAGATCAATAGACTGCCCACTGCGCGACACGCTAAGACGATTAGTTTCCTCATAAAAAGCTGCAATTATTTATTATTCGTGACATCTCATTAAAATGTATGTGTCTAATTAAAATAATTGACACTTAAATGCGAGTGTACCTCCTACTCGTGGAATTGGGTCACTTAGTGAGCTGTGGGTGGCGACCGGCCGCGATTGTACCGGCGACCAGAACTATCGCGGTTTAATATAATCAGTGCACGTTGATCCTGCCTAGATTATAACCACACCAGCACAGCCAACACCTCCAGTGGTTCTGTCTGTTCATTAGACCAACAACTGACATAATTATTAATAAATTAATTGGGTAGTTGACACCATTAACCAACAATTGTAAAACACAAACTTTCCAAAAAAACAACTTTATTTTAGCCCTGGAAACACGACTGATTTTCAATTAAGTGTAAAAATAAATTTTTCGTTACTTTGTAATGTAATCAATAAAAGTTATTTAAGTACTTTATTGAATTGGCGAATCAATGACGTCACAGTTTGCTATTGCCATACAACACATACGGAGGAACACGTTCGACAGTTCATACAAAGCACCTACGTCGGGGATTTGTAGAGTTTAGCAGTATTTTTTTAGGCATGGTAAATCATCAAATAACTTCCCCCGCCCTGAGCGGGGCGGGAGGGAGTGTCAGACTTTTACTGACTAAAACCCAACCATGTTCTTTCTCGTGCCCTTTGCGTTCCGTGGACGCGGTATCTCTTACAAACAACCCGCAGCCCCGGCAGGCAGCGAAGCCCATGAAGCGCTTTTTTAAAGAAGCAAGTGGATCATCATCATCATCCTCTTTAAATAAATCATGGACCAGCACGTCTGTTGACTGTTTTCACTTTTCGGCTCCGTCGCTCGGGCGGTCGGGTCGGAACTAGTCAAAATAAACCAGGTACCTATACCATAGGTATACTCGTAGAAGTCATAGATTCCTACGTGAGCATCATAACATTAATGCTCTCACGGCATCCGCTGAAAATTGATCGACATAAAACACATTGGGGAAACGTCAAATAAACGAGCAAAACCTCGCGTCGGACTTTTCTCACGATTAAAATAATATTTATGTTGAATTTCGACGGAATCCGCGGATTGAACAACGAACTGTGAAGCACTTGAAACGATGCCAATCACAGCATCCGCACTTTACATCACGTTACTACATCTTTTTTCTTAAAGTAAAAATATTCTTTTTACCTAACTATTTTTATAGATTAACTTAAAAAAAGAATTGTATTTTTTTTAAGCAAATGTGTGTAGCTAAATTAGTTCTATACTTAGTTCAAACATAATTCAATATACCTAGATAATTTATGGTCTACTATTTTTTTTTTAATTCATAGTGTTTTTCGTTATACATAATAATTATGTTGATCTAAAATCAATACTCGGCAATCATGATAAAATTAGGAAGTAAACTTATTCCAGGAAAAGTATTTTCGAAATTAAATAATCATCATAATGGCCATCGCAGACCGAGCAGCAACAGCTGCATAATACTGTACACAGTATTATAATTTTAATGTCCGATGTGTATAATGCCGGAAGATTCATTGAATAATTGATAACAAATTAAAACACAACAAAATCAGAGTTGGAAATCGTAATGAGTGTTACACCGTGAAATTCGTGAGCAATTTAGAATTTCACGAACTACGTCGACAGATCTCCTGAATTGATATAATATAAATGACGATTTATATATAAAATAAAACTAGTAAGCCGTTGTACCATTGGGCGCGAGTTAAAACTAACAACCACAAATACTCTGGCCCGCCAAATACATTTCTGTTAGAAATTGTACAGATGACGCACTTTGGACGCAATCATGAGAAAAACGACTTGTTTTTGTGTAGAGACGGCTAATTAACAATAGTTTTAGTAAGCGCTTCCTTATTCGCGATTTCTTGTAACTAGTGTAGCCTCGCGGTACTGCTGACCATTACACGCGCTCCACAAACATTGCAGTCATTACGCGAACATGCCACGTGTCTGCCTCCGTTTCCATTAATCTGAGCACGACGAAGAGAACCAGATATATAGCAATTTGGAACAGTATATCATTGTGTCAGAGACCAAATAGTTTCATTATTAGGCACTGTTATGTAGTCAAATGATAATTGTGTGATATTGTTAACAAACCACATCACTGTTACACTCCAATTGTGAAAAAAGCGCGCATTACTCATGTGTACGTCGCGAGTGCTTGATCAGACACGTGTTAATGTGTGTAATTAATTTGGTACATTATTTTACATTAAAATCTTTTCTAACTGAATAGAGCATCGCCGTAACGAAGCTTAATACAATCCAAATTATCTAAGTGGATCGTGGCTGTCTGGGGCGAGATGATTCACATTAGTGAATGTGGTTGGTTTGGTGTGACGCTTCTGTAAGATAATACCATACATGGCACGCTAGTCGCCAGCAGGTAATGCATCCTCGATCGTGAGCGATTATAACGCAACGGAAGCAGCTGAAATTAGCAGAGCGCGCGCATCGGGCGGACGGGGCCGGTGCCAGCCGGGCGAAACTAAATACCCAAAAGCGTTTTGTGAACGCGCGAGCGGCTGCCAAATATGGCACGAATCTCGGGTTTCGCGAGGCGCGCGCGCCTCGTCGCTGGCACACCACCAGCCACTGCAAAAACGCTCTCGGTTCCCGTCTAAAAACACGTAAAAAACGTTTTTATTTCTGTAGCGAGCGGCCTCTAAATTTAGGCCGTATGGAAACCGAAAGTAATACGAGTGATTTTGGTTGGGGCCGCGTAAGTCTGTATTTAGATTAGAGCGGCGCGGGCGGCGCAGTGGCGCGACTCGCGACTCGGGAGTAGCGGCGCGCGACTCGCGACCTCCGCAACCCGGCCGCACTCGCCGCGCACGGCACCGCGGCTCCCGCGCACCGGCTGCATTGTGATACAATATGCGTGCGCGCTAACAGTTTATCAATGAAAAGTTTTGTGTTATAGTGCTACATTTAAAAGGATTTGGATGTCACAGATGTTACCCGAGGGCGGAGGTAAATACTTCATAATTTTCAGTTTCACATAAAATTTATAATATTGATGTGGGTACCCATATTCACTTAATATTTATAATGCATGAATTAAAATATAAATCGCTTAAGAAAACTGTAATAATTTAGTGCATTTTCACTTAATAATTTTAAAATAGCTGACACTGCGAAAATATAGCAGTGAGTTGAATATTGTTAAACAAACAGTGTTGATAAGGTCGCACAGACATTAGATAAGCGTAGCGAAGCAGAGCAGTGTTCAAGTAACCAGTGCCTCTGCTAAGTGCCGCGGCGTATGCGTGCCAACGAGTTGGAGCCGCATGTAGTGGAGTTATCAGCCGCCGTTATCACGGCGCGGCACGCTGTGCCTATTGATTCGTTACAACTCGCCTTATCAGCTTATCACTCCTCACTGCTAGGTACCTTAACTGGAATAGGTAACCAAATTAAATTGTTATTTTTATCAATGATTTAAGCAACATTTTTGAATAATAATAAACATTCGGTCATCCGTCATGTTGCTTAAACACGTTTTCGTGACAATGACACGCAGGTCTGCGGGTCAAAGGTTATCTGCAAGTGAAACGATACTGTTGTACGTCTACAGTTTGGTTAAATTGATTCATAAAACTTGTACAAATAAAAACACACGTAGCTAAAAGCCATGTCATAATGATTGCTGGGAAACAATCCCATCCCAATCCCATTTTGTTCTAAGGGGACTATGAATAAAATGGCAAACAGTCATTGATTGTCAGAGAAACCAATTTGAGTATCAATTTAAATAACTTGTTATCTGTCAGCGTAAATAGATCAGCTCAATATATTATAAGGCGTTGTCATTTATTTAGGCCTCGTTAGTTTAGTGGTCCTAAGCGCGACTGCAGCGCTAGAGGTCTTGGGTTCGATTCCCAGTTGGAGCAAAGTGTTATTGGGTTTATTTATGAAATGCTCAGTAGCAGCTCGGAGTCAGGTTCTGTGCCCGGTTAATGGCAATAGGTTCGCCCTTTATTACATGCGACCTAAACATACCGGCGAACTGTGGGTGTACATTAGTATAATTATACACATCTGCCTAACCCTTCAGGGAATACAGGCTTGATGGTATGATTGTGGTCATTTATGAATTAATAATTAACTAAAATGTACCACAAATAGAGTTGAAAATTGCATGCGAGTCATGCGAAATATTATAATTTCTCGCAGCATTTATTATCTTGAACGTAATTACGCAGTTTTCAAATCTGTCTCTGCTGTAGGTACCTATTTAATTTAAGTACATACAATAGCTATGATAACTGATCATACACGTCACGAGTGTCGTGTTTGTGGAGCAGAAACGTGAAGGAGTGCTCATCGGTATGAAGATAATGTGACGGAGATGGAAAGAGAGAAGACGAGAAACAATATGGGCTGCACGAGCACAGTTATGTACACACGGCGAGGTCTCTACACATCATGATATTCCTTTCGGAAGTTTGCACCCACAGCTACTCCACCGCCATTCAAAAATGGCGCAGTAGTATCCACTGTTGTATTGCCGAATATAACCAATTATAAAACTACAATGTTCCATTTTGCTGTCTTTTAGTTTAACGATGGATAGTTTTTAATTCAGAAAAGTAAAATTACTTAATTGTAACTAATGCAACTAAGTAATTTTTGCTTCAGCTACCCTCTTGCGAAAATTGACCTATCACCGCTGTCATGTACACGATAGCAAAGTAGCAACGCTTAAGCGTATCTCTAATAATAAGGGATTACCGACGTGAGCCGTGAGAACCTTAAATTAATGTGAACATTCATCACTTAGCCACCTACCAAGAAAGAGGTGTGTCAATTATATCACTTATGTTATTCAGTTCCACTGAATTTCCCTTCTTCTTCACTTCAAATCTGTTTTGGATGCTTCATTATTTTTATCTGTGTCATGTGTGCAGATCCAATCACTCTGTGTGCGTTTGTTGTTACTGCAGAAAGCCCCGGTGCGCTAGTCCTTATACGGAGAGTGTCAAATTGTCTCGAATGCGGACGGCGTATGATTGTGTGCCGTTGTGTAAACAAAGAGATCGAGGTGGCTTCTGTTATCACTTGGCCGCTTTCGGCGAGCCCGAGGTGATTGTGTATTCGCCATTATTTGAACAGGCGTCACTGTGGCCACGCTTTTTTGGGCTTCAGGTTGTTAGTCTGAGTAATGTGTAGGTGGTGAAACCTTTAGACTGAACATTTCAGAATACAATTGTTTCCGTGCCGGCTGTCTAGCTTCAATGTTTGTTAACAACTTAAAGTAAAAATATAATTGGTCTGGAAGGTTAATTCTACTAATTAAAAACATTAAAAATCTAGTCGTAATGTCATCTTAGCGATAATCAATGTCAAAAAAACTTTTTTACAAAAAACACAACGTCCTTTAAAAACTAAAAAGTGGAAAATAACTTTAGCTTTGGAAGTCGACGAGCTCAGGGGAGAAGTCATTTGACGATTTCCCATTTGGAAAAAAAAAATTGAAGTATTGATAGGATCAAACAAAAAAACATCAAAATCAATTCAAAATTGGTAGGGTTATCGCGTAACACACATACAAAAAAAAAATAACATATAGACGAATTGATAACCGCCGTCTTTTGAAGTCGGTTAAAAAATGCTGGTAAATGGATACATTTTTGGCAGATTAAGACAGATTAGAAAGAAATGACTGCCTCGTTAGCCTAGTGGTCCTAAGCGCGATTGCAGCGCTAGAGGTCTTGGGTTTGATTCCCAGGAATCGAACCCAAGACCTCTAGCGCCAAAGCCAAGCCAACTATTATTGGCTTTTTCTATAGGATTCTCAGTAGGAGCTCGGAGCTAGGATTTGTGCCCGGTTAATGGCAATAGGCTCGCACCCTATTACATGGGACCTAAACATACCGGCGTACATTGGTACACGTCTGCCTAACCCCTGCAGGGAATACCTGTATTCCCTAATACACCATTAACATACCATTACGCCTGCGTAATGGTATGTTATGAGACAGATTAGATCGCGATCTCTCCTAAGAGTTGATCGAATTGCTTCCAGGTTTTATAAATACCTACCATGGTCTAGTAATAAGGTTCCCTAACAATATGCACTGCGCTCAGTAATAGATTAGGTATAATAATATTGTCATCTAGGTTGCAATATATCATTTTAAGTACATAAATGTTAGTCGGTATCTCAAACAAGAAAGCCTAGTCAAACCATTTGACTAGAAGCATAATCTACTGCGATAACCAAAACGGATTGCCATAAACTGTCGGATATCGGAGAGTTAATATTGTTATGTAAAACAATAAGACCATACTCGTTCGCTTTGGTCAACCGTCCGTAATTCTTTACCAAATCGGTAATAAATAAATAAGTTCTCGTCTCCTACGCGTCGTTTATATGATTCATGCCTACGGAGCACTATAACGCCTTACATGGCAGCTATTAGCATTCTCTACCGATCTCAGATTAATAAGTAGGCAGACTTTGTTAACCCGCAGTTTGACTTAAGTTTTTGGAAAGTAAAAAAAATATAACAATCCGCATTTGTCATTTAATAATGAAATGATGATGTAATTGGTTCTTTTAATTGCCTAAAAGCCTGCTTGCTTGTGCTGGTGACGACGTTCAAAGGGCATTTTCAGCTTGTGAGAATTTCATGACTCAATTTCTGGGTTCAATGAGACATTGTACTAATGATGACCATAATGAAGTTGCATCGAACGTGTGTGACGTTCGATGCAACTTCATTTTAGGCAGCACATTGTAAATATGTGGTATATTACAAATATTGGAAGGACAAGCTATCTAGTATGTATATCTACTTATCTAAAGCATTTTAGTATCTGTAATTGTGACAGCTGTGAAAAAAGAAAACAAAATATAAATCAAGTCAAGTATCACGTCACGGTGTTCCAACTCTAAAGCTGATGGCGTTAAGAGGACAAACATTGTTATTGACTCTTGGCACTCCTCGGTATCTAATGGCGCCAGGGGTTCATTCACAAGACGGCAGGTGGCGCCCTGTCGCTACCATAACTTTCACCGACGCCTGCGTGAAAATTCTCGACATACTTCCTGAAGAAAAAGTGATTTGCGTATTTGTACCTGTTCTTGGAAAACAATGCCAACAATCGCTAATCACGTAATTATATACAATGAACTGTTAACACACATAGTTGTAGGAAAACGTCGCATGCGCCACATGAGCTCCGGAGTGGTAGTGCCGACGTCGAAGTGACGTGTGCCTGGCGGCATGCCAGCGGGCGGCGCGCGGGGCAACAGCGTGGCGGAGTAAACACTCCTCTCAATGTAGGTGATGATGAGTCAGGAACGAGTTACCGTTTCCCATTGTGTGCACTGATTTCCTTTCAGAAGCAATGTCATAGGATTTTCCCGTTGACATTTCAGTCAAAAACAGACGGATTATCATTAGAAACAGGTCGAAATTGTCCTAAACAGGTAATTCTATTTCCTTAACCGGAAGATGTACGAATTTTAGACTATTAGGTACTTAGTTTAAAATAAGTAGGTTATAAGTAGGTTAAATACTTGTGTGTTGACTCAGGTTTAAATGCTGTGGTTAATGTTAAAGCCGCAGTGCGGAGGTTCACTTAGGAACTCTACGTGTTCATTAACCTAATAATGTTGTTCTTGTGGTGAGATACATGCGATGACTGAACACTTTAGAGGAAATCCTAGGTTTATGTGTAGGTAGAGGTACCTAATGATTGTATATTAGGTAAGTCAATCACATGTACGGGCACATACGACATGTATGGGCAATATTCTTATGAATTTTTACTTAATTCCCACTCTTGTTGAGTAAATCTTATATATAACATTTTTGGGTCACAATGTTTAGTTACCAAACTTTTCCGAAACGGCTGGGCCGATTTTTATGAAATTTTTTTGGTTCTGCATTTATTTGGAAATTATAATAAAAGTTTTCCTCCTTCCTTTACCCAGTGGGGAGTTAATGTTTCCACTGAACAAATACATATCTAACCCAGCCTTAATAGGTAGGTAGGTACTTCACTAATCTTAATTTTATAATCGACTGAAGAAAGGCCTTTAAATATTCCTCCTGCCTACACGAACTAGAACAGAACACAGAGCCACAGACAATTCTTCTAATTAACAACGTTCAAAATGGCAATCGCGTTAACAATCTCATCTCAGCGACAATCAATGTCGATAAATGTAGTGTTTTTAATTAAAGGCATTTTTGACAGATTGAGACTGAGATTAGATTGCGATCGTTCTATACAAAGTTAGTACATATCGCCCTGTTAGTCCTGTGAATAGGGAGGGATTATATTACGGAATTCTATAATTTAGTAGATAATACATTATCATGTTACAACATAGCCAGCTGCAGGTAGATGCAACATAATTAATATTATTATCTGACATTGTCAATTTAGAGTAATACCTACTAATTATAATAATATGTGTGAAATGTGCCAGGACAGATCGCTATGAATGAGAGAGTAGGTACGGTATTTCCTAGGTTATGTCGTTGCATGTTCCTCCTAGCTATTTCAGTTGTCTCCGTAAGTTTAGATGACGACTCTTTCTTCTCAAAAAAGGTATCCAACACAAACGAATCAGTCGCAAATGACTGCTGAAAAGGTCACTCATTATAATATATTATGATAATCTTAATAACCTACCTAAACGCAGCTCGCATCGGATCAATGCCTTAAAAAGTGAAGGGTTCTGTATTTGCACAGTTTATAGCCGGCCGGTCTGCCCGGTGAGTCATCTCGTAATATTGTTGTGATTTGTACACGCGAATAAATCGCGCTCGCATCATAAGGATTCAGTATCGAAGCATTTAGTATTTATAGCAGATTAGTGCAAAACAGACGCCATTTTTTTATGTTTAGGATTTCTTCGTTGTGGTCGACTGGCAGGTTGCCACTGCGCCGGCCGAGTGGGCTGATTCACTAGTGCGTGGTGCAACCAGCTCGGAGATAGGGAGGAGCAGTGAGGTTTACTTATATTATGTCCTCAATTAGCTCTGCGATCAATATGTGGCATATCGGCTATTACCTACGTTCGACTTGGCACAGTCGGCACTATTGTATAACTTGCATCACATGAGCATGTCTTGTCTGTCATGTCTGCAGGTGACAGTCCGGCTAGTGAAAGTGTTGAGTAAACAAGCCGTGAGCAGAGAGCGGCGGCCACGCGACGCTACCGCAGAAGCAGACTCAATCAGTACACTAAGCAAAGAATTCACAAATGTCCATTTCGCAAGGGTGAGCGACTTGGGAACATTTCCACGCAGAGATTAAACCGAACTAAATTGCAATAATATCTAGATATTCACCCGCGACAAGCAAATGAACGTCCAACTGATCATGAGTGTCAACGCTCCTTTGTCGAGGAAGGAAAGGCTTGTAAGCATTATCAAAGAGTTCCTTTAAGTCAAAAAGTCTCTAGTGTTAAGAATACTTAGAGGCTAAAATGTAATGTCACAATAAGACAGTGGTTACAGTTAGTACCACAACTGGCTGCGGCGAGGCTTCTCCGCTAATCTGTATCGTATCGCGTCATGTTGTTGCTGCCAAACTAGCTCATTGATTGAGAATGTTAATTATTTCACTAATTCCACTCCTACGCACTCGTTGGGTGGTATCGGTGACAAATTAATATTTCCTATTAAACACTGCTCGAATTACCGACATACTTACAATTTGTTTATTATTCTTGATGATAGAACGCTACCAGTCAAAAAATTATTGCAGATTGGGACATGTTAATTTTTTTCTTAATTTTGTCGTTATGTTGATCAATAAACATCTCATATAAACATCTCAGAGTGCGGCAGTAAATGTTGTTGTGCCATGAAAGTATGCGTCAGACTGGAGTTGTGTTCCTGAATTATGTCATGTTTGTAAGTGTCATCAAGTCATGTTTCGATGGCATACCGTGTGTGAATCACAGCGGCGCGGCGGCGGCGCGGCTGCCTAGCGACTGGGCGGCCGTGGAAAGTTTAATTATTGTGTTTCAGATTTCCGCAGAACATCAACTTACACTATTATGATTTAGGTTATGTGGTCAACCGGACGCTAACCCAGACTACTGACAAATGCCTGATGGAAAAACCTATTATCACTTTGCCCGACCTGGGAATGGAACCACTAAATCATTCTACACCTATCAAAAGTGTAATAACTTATAGCTTATATACTTTAACAACTCGCTAGTACTTATGTTGGGATCGTGACATGCTCAGAGGCTCTGCCATGAGCGCGCTGACGTAAAAGTATTCTCCAATTTGAAATACGATCAAGACAATAATTTAGGTTTAATATTTAGCAACAAACACAACTTGCATCACTCATGGACATGTAAGCCTTCTAACTAAATGAACATGACGTGTAAAGTGGGTATTCCCCATTTAAAAATCTGTCGAATTCACACTACGTACGGTTGACTTGCGCTGCATGCTGCCCTCTGGATAATTGAACATCCAGTAAAATTAACCCTATGTGCGATACCCACTTCTAATTCGTTAAAAACTGACAGCACGAGATCACACTGATTCGCAACCAACTGCACTGCTTTGCTGTCTGGTTTGCCCATCGCTGTACGCGCACAAACAAACTGCGCAGTCGTTTTTTGCTTGTGAAAACTTAAAAGTTGATAGATTAGTGTACCTAGCTTATATTGTGATGTACATTCCTTATTTTGGCTGAATTGTCGGAACTAATGAGTATCTAGCGTAGTGTGCGGGTTTATTAATATTGCGCGTTACGTACTGTTTACTAAGACGACTCATATAATATCCTATATTTGTAAGTCTATACTGGTTTCAAACTTTTGCGAGTCGCTTGTTGCAGTCCTCTTTATTTTTTATCTAAATCAAATGTATGATTTTCTTAATTTCTGGTATACATGTATCTCCTTAGTTACCTTATTATCTAAAAGCCGATTACTGGTGTAACTTTATATTCTAGCAAATAAGGTTCTATTGACCTAATGATTACATAATGCCGAGACGAAACTATCCCTTAGATTGACCAATGTATTCGTAATATGAAACTACTTATTTATCATGACTCAGAAAATCTACACCTATAAAAACAGGCCTGTGTTCGTCAAAACCATTACACTGGTCGCATCAACTGAAAGCTTGTTGCGAAATATGTTTGAGCAGTGCGCGCGCGCGGGCCATTCGCGGCGCGAGTATTTCGGGCCGCACTCGAGCCGCCTCGGGTTTCACGCCTTTCTGCTGAAGTCGGTACCCACTGACACATAAACACGCTGTGTATTTTCGGCCATGAGGGTATGATAGCCACGGTTAGAATAGTTTAGGTGCCCTAATTCTGACACATTAATGGTTAATGCTCATTTCTGGCGAATGCGGCAATATTTCATAGCATTTCGCTGAAATCATTTCATAATTAATGTTTGTTGTTGATATGATATTTTGGAACAATATATTAACATTTGTCATACGTAAATACCTAAATAGTTAATGTTTATTTTTTGTTTTCATTTTCTTTAAACAATTTATTATCGTTCAAAATATCAATAGCTATGCCATATTTCACAACAGTTCCCCGTAATTTAGACGTTATTTGTTTAGTGTTCACGCGATTACGGCTTACAGACACAAGTTCAATACACGGTTCATTACCTGCATGGGCTTAATCCGGTGATGATGATGCTGGTGGTGGCGCGTACGTGTGCGTAGTAAACAGCAATGGTTTACGATTTTGACTATACATTGCTATACTTGTGTAGGAACCCTAGCTCTTTACCGTTTATGTTTTACTGCACGTGACGTAGCGGCTGAGTAACAAAGTACATTACACATGTTTGTTTTTACTGCAGATATTTAATAATTCGTGTGTTCTGAGAAATAATATATGAGATGATAGATGGACATACCTATTCTAATGTAAACATTTAGAGTAAATGGCACTGCACATCAAATGTTTTATCATAGAATCGGGTACCTACTAATAAAACGCAGAATGGAGTGGCGGCTTGAAAGAATGACTATGTTGAGGGCAGGCTGGGGCCCCGGGCACTTGCTCAGGGTGCCCAGTGGAGAAGAGAGGCCTTAACATTTTGTATGGTTTTCCGATCATGTTGACTGCTCGACCTAGAAGAAGTATTTGTACCGTGCCATCTGTTTTAGTTCAGTCTCACACGTCACCTTGCTAGTAGGTACCTTCTAATACATACCTAGTGGGTTTCATCATAATATAGATTGGCCCTAATAGCGACACACACGCAAAATCGTGCATATTTTCTTGGCTCACGCGGGTTTCAAACTCGACACTTACGATATAGGATCAATCTCTGCGTCGGCGGTCTAGCATGCGCGCGCACACTTTTACCGCTGACTGGAAACCTTACGTTATGGTCTTTTTGGAATAAGCACTGGCTATTCTTAAAATAATGTATGTAATAAATATGCATTATTATTGTTTCAGTGCAACAACATAATTGTTTGTCGTACTCACGCGACCGCTGTCGGTCGATGTGGGCAGTAGCATTCAGACAACCGTTTTCGTATTTTTTATAGGTACTGCCCCATAAAATTGATATGAAATTATCAATTTTATGGGACTAATTATCTATTTAAAATATCTTACAAATTGTTATCCTACTGCCTCGTTAGCCAGTTCGACTCCCAGGTCGAGCAGTGTTATTGGGTTTTTATATGAACTTCTCAGTAGCAGCTCAGAGTTAGGATTTGTGCCCGGTTAATGGCAGAGTCGCCCCCTATTACATGGGACCTAAACATACTGGCGATTGCAGTGGCGTGCGGTTCATATAGGTTACAAAATACTTATTTATCTTATTTTATTTTGATATCTAATATTTTATCCACGCGTATAAACAAAAAAAGAACAACTTAAACCAGCTTCACCTATCGACTAACGGCGGTATCATGAAGTCTCATCGATACGTTCGCGCCGCACCCGCCTATCGAGAAAGCCACAAACTATTAGTTCCTGGATGTTTATGTGTGCCTCGTGGCAGACTCGTAGCTGCGCGTCTACAATAGTGTGCTTTTACTGTGTATATTATACGGTTAGTGACAATACCTACATATCTGCCTATTATTTTATTTTTTCCGATGGAGGATCATCAAATGACTTCCCCCGCCCTGGGCGGGGCGGGAGGGAATGTCAGGCTTTTACTGACTAAAACCCATCCATGTTCCTTCTTGTGCCCTTTGTGTGCGGGGCGCGCGGTATCGCTTACGAACAACCCGCAACCCAGGCAGGCATTGGCTCTGAGTTGTCCCTTCTAAAATTGCTGACATCTCTTAGAGGCGCGCGTGGAACACGAACGCGCCGTCGCAACGGCCTGTCGTTATGCAACGTACGGACGGTGCGGTACCCATTGCTCTCCGTCCACAGACCCGCGCCTACGGTGGCCGGAGCGTCTATCGCAATGGCTGGGATGGGAGACTCTCTGCCTCAACCGTCCCGCCGCCTCCTTCTCTAGCATAACTGCTTTGCAGGAGGCGACTGCTTCTGGCAACCCAAATGCAGTTGCCGTGGCTCCTGTATGTAAATTATGAAGACAGTTCGGAAATGAAGCTGTTCTTTAGATCTTTTCACACTTTTGTGCATCACCGCCCCCTCCATTAAGTACATTGATGATTAATGGGTACAAGTCCACGTGGTCTACGTGGTCTGTTACTTCCATACTAACGCTTACGTCTCGTTGTTTCAGAAGTGATGCGGCGCGTGGCGTGCGGCGACGTGTGTCCTACGCCGCCGCCCGCGCACCCGCCCGCTCCACAAGCGCAGCACAGGTAACTATCCACATCCATCTAGCCTACTCGACCATAGCATAATATCATGCAAACATATCACGTGTCCACAGTGATTCATAGTAATGTTTTCTGAATGACTGTTGTAAACTCTCACAACATCGCTGTAATCGTCTAAACTCCTGCCAACTTCCAGACGTGATGGAGTTGTTTGTAGTCATGAGTGTAAACATGGAATGTTGTTTCAAATAAACTCGCGATTGTTAATTTACCTACAGAGTGTAGCATTTTCAACAGTAGCCATCAACATATATCAAGGATCTGTTTTTGTTTCAGGACATCGGAGAACAAAGAGTTGCTGCGTCAACAGCTCCTGTCAGCCAGCAAAGAACGTCTTGAAAAACAGGAATCCCCTAAACCGAAGCACGCTCGCAACAGGCAGAAGAACCGATGGAAGCTCAAGTTCCATCACCAAGCGCTGCCTCAGGAATACCTTGACCACTACGAGCAGAGCCTGCAGAAGGCCAACGCAGCTAAACAACTCCAACAAAAACAGAAACCCGCAGAGAAACCCAAAGTAGAACCAAACTTTGACATCAACAACTTTACCAACGAAACGTTCAAAATCTGGGCGCAAAGACTAGCGGGCATACAAAATGAGACCGGCACACTAACTGTACCACAAGTGTCTTCGATGCTCAACATGGCAGCTAAACCCCCCAGCAAGGACGAGAAGAAGAAGAAGAACCCTGCCATCGCTCCCAGCAAAATAGTGACGTACGACGACCTGCCATACATGGGAGAAATGACCCTGAACAACTCCAAGCCGAGGAGAGGACGGAAGCCGAAGAAGGCCGACATCTGTCACCTAATATACGAGAACTACGGAACTGTCGTGCCAGGCCAGCCCGCGCCTGCACAGGACAGACTCGCCCAACTAAACATGTGCTCTCCCTTCAGGGCCGACCATCCTCCCGTGAGCAGCCCCAAAACTGATTTACAGAACAAAATCATCTCAAGTTTGTTAGAAAGAAAGTTGTCGCAAGAAAATAAAAAGCGACTAGAATCTCTGACGCCACCAAAATTCCCCAGTCCGGATGAACCGATGCCCGAGGCGCCCGTCACGATCGCCGGACCTTTGCATAGCGACGACGAGCCCCTCAACCTCTGCATCAGAGACCTCCACGATCTGAAGTTACAGATACAGAAGAAGTTCGGGAACATTTACTCGTCGCTACCAGAAGTTAAGACTGAAGGGGAGGCCGAGAGCTCGGAGCAGGACGGGACGAAAGCCGAGCAGCCTCCCAACGCGATCTCTGTGATACAGAGGAACACGAACCTCTCGCCTACAGCGAGCAGCTCGCCGGACCTGTCGCGGCCGCGGAATATATCTCCAACGCTATCTGAACCTGTGCAATCTACGTCGAGTCCGGACGGTGACGGCAAGTTCCCTGGGTACGTGTACTGGCCCAACGCAGGCATCTACATGCATCCCTTAGCTCTCCAAACGCAACTCTTATACTACCAAAGGCTAGCGGCAGCCGGGCAACTCCCCTTCTCCGCAGAAGGAGAGAACCGGGGGCCAACGTCAACGCCAAACAGTGTCAGTGAAGTGTCAGAGAACTCATCGATAGACGATAACAAAAATAAATTAGTGCTCAAACAAATTTCAGAATTGTTAGACCCTAAAGTGATAAAGCAAGTGGAGGAGGCAAAACGAAGCCCCGATCAGACTAAAATGAAGAGGGTCTCTCCGAACCCCGCACAGGGACCCGTTAAGCGGAAACGCTCCGCGATATTCATACCGCCGATGCCGACCAAGACCAACTCCACCACACCTACCACTGAAGTCAGTATCTGTAAGTTCAAGTTCACGGGAGGCTCCAAACCTTCGCTACAGGAGAAGAAGATGCTGTCCGTCGACTCTGGAGGCAACTTCAGGTATTACAGTGGCACCGGCAATAAGGGAAACAAGGGCTACGAATATTTACAGCGGGACTCGAACCAAGGCAAAAACCTTAACGCCGCAGCGGAAACGTCAACGTCGCAGCCAAAACTGGAAGAACAGACAACAGCTCTAAGTAAGGAAGACCTCAGTAAAAAGAAGAGGAAATCCAGGAAAAGCCTGCAGAGAGAGAAACTAGAACAAACGTTTAAAGAGAAGGGGTTTCTGATCCAGACGCAGCAGCTACAGTCGGCGGAGGGCGCGACTTACTGCAAGTTCAGACAGCTCAGAAAGTTCACCAGATACCTGTTCAGGAGTTGGAAGGATTACCTGCCGGGGGAGTTGGAGGAGAACCAGAATACTGAAACGACAGCACCGCAACCCTCTCCCGCGAATGATGGCACAGCCGCGGGAGAGTGGGGGTGACGAGTCACACCAGAAATAATTGTGGTACCTTTCTTCAGGCCAGGGTCCAGCGGTATACGGAGTTCATATCGATACTAGGCTGTTGTACTAAATGTAGGTCATATTAGTGACCATGGTAACCTAAGAATGTATATATGAGAAGTAATTCGGATTTCGGAAGCTGGAGAATTAACATGGCCGCGCAGCGGCATATAATGCATTTAATAATAGTGTTTAGTGAGATTTAAAAACTATTAATTTGTGTTGTTTTGTTCATGATCGCCACTCCGTCCATATTGAATGGTTATTATTACTATCGTGTCTTCGCTTCGGTGTAAATTATTGTTGTTAACTATAATTAAGGAAATGTTTTCTACAATGGCTTTATAATTTATTGAGTATATTGTGTATCGTCGGCAGAATGTTAATGTGAACGAATATAAAAGGTATAATATAAATAATAGCGTGTTAAGTGTTGAAAAAAGTACTGAAAATGTGTAATTGAATATATTGTAACTGTTCTGTATTACAATCAAATGTATTTCATGTTAGTCAATTGTGTGAACACTATACTAGAGCAGATATACATAAATAATATAACGAGGTCGGGCGCTAAAACTGTCGTGGAACCACAGTAACATACGAGTACTAACCAAACTAGTCACGTGACACCTCTAACCTAGCTGTACGTAGCGTAGCGCGGTCGGCGAACTGCACGCGTTGCCGACCAGAGGCATTCTAGTCATTAATGTTAAGTTTTATACATCGTTGTTATAACTGCTGCTGTATAGTTCATAAGTATTATAATTTTATATAAACATGTTTTCTTAATTTTATATAAAAAATAAACAAATTTGTATACAATAAACTTTATTGCAAGGAAAAACACTTGATTCCTTAATTCAAATATAATAAAAACAGTAGTAATAATGAAAACAGTAATGTAATATACCGAGGATATACCAATTAAAAACGTTTAACCGAATCAATATTTTGTATGATTTTAACAAGATGGAAGCCCATACGAAAATACACTCGACGTAGTTGCATGACAGTACACATTGACATGACAGCGTGGCACAAATATGCAAGAGTCATGTTACTAACGCGTTAGTCAACAAATGGATGCAATTTATTCTTTGTTGCCAAAAATGAAAAGTACTTAAGAACGAAAACGAAAAGTGTTTTACGTCAAATATAAAACTTGAAACAGTACTCAGCATTCCAGTAACAAAGTAATCACCACAATTATACCGATAAACAAGTCCGCTACACGACGGACCTTTACACGTTGATACAAAAATAACTATACAATATACTCTTACACACTAACCTTTAAAAATCCATCGAAAACACTTCACCTGCTTCCAGTTGCAACCTTGTGCGAAACATCACAATGAACAAAGGCACACCACATATATATTTCAATATTTCATATAAAGTATAGAAAAAAGATCTTTAACATTTCGTAATTATACAATTACGTGTTACTTAACATTAGACAAAGTTGTCCTTAGGAACTACATAATTTTCTTAAGGCGTCAGCTCAAAATATTGGACCATTTAAAATCATAGAGATCGGCCGGAATGTCTGCCAGCGGGAATGTGAATTTTGATAATTTTTAGGTCTATTTTCTATGATTGCAAAATTGTTAATATTTCAATGACAGTTGAAACGTGCGCACACGATCAATAGATAACAACTACTCATTTTCAGAGTATCAAATCGATATAAAAGTTGAATAACGAGGTGAATGGCTAATCGATTATTGGAGTTAAAAAAGAGTTGCCAATAATTGTATCACATTACAAAATGCGAGCCCTCGTTAGACTAAACACTGGCTACTTGACTATACTTCGCTTACACGAGCAACAAATTTGGCGATCGTCGACAACACCGAGCAATTTACGACAATTTTTTAATTGTATAGAGTGCCACGAATTGCGCAATATTAGTCGGTCATGTAAGCGTAGCTTCGAAGACGCGATGTATGAACGAATCATATTTGATATGAAGCGTGTGACTAAGTGACGGATGGCTCTACGCCTGCAGCACCTCCCGGGCGGCCACGACCACGTGCGGCGCCGACAGGCCGAACTTGTCCAGCAACGCGGCCGGCGCGCCCGAGCGCGGCACGTGGCGCACGCACACGTGGCGCACCAGCGCGCCGCGCCGCAGCGCCAGCGCCGACAGCACCGCCTCGCCCACCCCTCCTGCGGCCGGCGGAACACATTCGTATTTATCACGATCGAAGGGAGTCAATTTGAAACGAGCACTCACTGATACTAAAAATCAACCGCATGGTGCGCCCGAACTTCGCACCCGGTCTCGCACCTTTCACATGAACAAATTAATCATACAGCCAAAACGCAATCACAGGAAACCGTGTAATACGACAGTAACTCACCAGCCTGGTAGTGATCCTCCACGACGACGACTCGGCCACCGACGGCCTTGGCGTGCTGCTGCACAGCCGCCTCGTCCAGAGGTTTGATCGTGAACGGGTCCAACACACGCGCGTCGACATCTGCGCAGCACATAATAATAAAATTGATCAATGAAAGGAAAGTAATAGTAAACAAAACTAAGAATTGACTTTACTAATTTTATCACGTAATGTACATTGCGTGTGAAACGTAATGAGCAATCGAGAGAAGAGGTAGTCAATAATAAAATAACCATCACCCGGGCCGGGCTCGCGTGTGTCCTAGCAGTGGCAACGCTACAGGAGGATTATGTAATGTATGAGAAATGTAACCTTCAGCCTTGAGTTTGTCGGCGGCGAGCAGGCACTCGTGCAGAGTGACTCCCGCGCCGATCAGCAGCACGCGGTCCTTGGGAGACTGACGCACTATCTTCGCCTGACCCACCTGGAAACATACACGTTGCATATAAACACTTGTCAGTTGTAAAGATGATAAGGTGCAGATTTAAAAGTAGTAGTGTGAAAAAAGAAGTTTTAACGAGTTCCGATACGAGAGACTGGAGGAATGGGCTGATAGCACATTAGGCACTTTCTATGGTGTTTTTTATAGAAATTAGTGTATATTACGTAACATTGCACCTAAATCTTCCGAGGCGTTACTTGGCGAGGTGTTTGGTATACCCATTTATTGCCATCGAATTAATTTAACATTTCGGCGGAAAATCCAACTTTGCCCGACCGGCGAATTCGACGTACAACTCCACGCTTAGCAGCTGTGTCTGTGACCAAAGAGCGAGCCTACCTTGAAGGGCTCGTCGTTGCCGTAGAGGATGGCGGTGTTGGGGCGCGACGTGCGGATGTAGCAGATGCCGCGCGTGTTGGCACTCAGCTCCACCGCGCGCTCCGTCGACACCGCGTCCCTGCGCCGGCGGAACGTGTTCATACACATGCGCATGATCAGTTAGCTAACGATGCGGTCTATGACCACATTGTTAACTAATATGAGTCAATAGACATGATGGAAAAGGAGGCCGTAAACAAGAGTCAAAGTCATCATTTATTCAGTGCAAAACAAAAGGATGCCGCTAATCATACTGCATCGCTCCATCTCTTTTCCGCACTGGAACAATGATGACTTCAACACTCGTAGACCTTCACACAGTTTTGGTAAAGGTTAAGTATAACATGAGGACGTGTACTCACGAGGGGTAGAACACGGTGGCAGTGGGCACCGCCCTGAACAGCGCGATGTCTTCCAGCCCCATCTGTGAGGGCCCGTCCTCCCCGATACTGACGCCGCAGTGCGAGCCCACCAGGTTGATGTTAGACTGACTGATGGCGCCCATGCGGATCTATGCACAATTAACAATTACACATTATTGACTGGTGCTTGGGAACAAATTATGCTTACTTATAAACCACACAATTTAATAAACGCCAAGAGTGTAGCAAGCACTGTAGTGTAAGTAGGACACAACATGTAAACAAACTTTTGTATTATTATCAAATTAGATGCTTATTATTGTTTTAGTGGTTAGTACTGGTAATCTTAAATGAAGCGCTTGTCTGAATGTTACTGCCCACCGCGGCCGACAGCGCTCGCGTGAGTACGACACACAGTTACTATTGCACCGACCAGAAATAATGTACTACGAAACATACATTACTACAGAACATAGCGAGTGCTTGACCACAGGTGCGCTAGTTATGGTTAGTCAAACAATCGGTACTGAACAAGTTATAAGTCATAGTTTAGATTGAAATATAGACCTTTTATGATATACTGTTGTCCACTGCAACACCTCTCACTAGTAATCCACAGCAGTGGGGCCTATAGGAGTGCGTGCAGCTTACCTGGTCGAAGGTCCTGGTGAAGAAGGCGGCGAAGGTGGAGACAAACACCACCGCGCGGTCGCGACACGCCGCGCCCGTCGCCACGCCCACCAGGTTCTGCTCCGCGATGAAGCACTCGATGTATCTAGACAATAATGAACATTATTTTATAATATCACCCATACAATCGAGCCGGTATATCTTCAAAGGGATGGGCAGAGATGTACATAACGCCTGTACCACCAGTTATGTTTAAGTTAAGGGCAATGATGTGCAGGGGGGTATGGTGTCTATTGGTAGAGTATAAGTTGCGAATTGCCAGACTGCAGTAGTGGAGATAAGTGAGTACAAAATGTACTAATGTGTAGAGATATCTACCGACTATATTATGACAATGTAAAGATTTTTTTCGGACATTTGTTTCAGCTGATACGGCATGTTGTTGTGCCCAGCAGCGCCGCACATGCTGTACATACCTGTCGGGGTACGCGTTGCGCAGCTTGTCGCTGAACGTGGAGTTCTTGGTGTCGCCGTCCAACGCGATTACACTGCCAAGCAAATAACACTAATGATTATAAAACCGTAGGTTATAAAATATAATGTGGTCTAAGTATAGCGCAAGGAGTTTCAGAAAAGTTTGAATGGTTTAATTTCTGAAACTACTGATTCGATTCTTATATCCTTAAATAAATGCTTTTTTTTGTTTAAAAAGATGTATGTTAATAAAAGTATAAGTCAAGTTAATTTTTGCTGTTAAACAGCACACTTGTCTGAATGTTACTGCCCACCGCGGCCGACAGCGGTCGCGTGAGTACGACACACAGTTACTATTGCACCGACTACAGATAATGTACTACTAAACATACATTACTACAGAACATAGCGAGTGCTTGACAACAGAGGCGCTAGTCATGGTTAGTATTTATATTGCATTCATACTGGTGTGATAATAGTAATCACACGAAACTGATTCGTCAAGCAATGCTAGAGCAAGTTGTTAGTGTTCCTCATAGTAGAGGTTTGAATGTTACGAGTCACGATACTGTTATAATTGATACCATTTATTTTGTAGTTAGTAATAGAGTAGTAGTTAAACGAACTAGTTGTCGAGTTCATTAATAAGTTCAAACAAGTGGTTTTGACACAATGTAATCAACAACCATTGGGGGTTTAAAACTAAACACTTCAGAAATCGTGCATAACTCGCCCTAGGGGCCTACCAACATCTAGTAAAACAGGTGTACTGTATTAATATTACTTTGTGATTTTCAGTTGTGGGATTCTTAACTGTCGACGCTGAGCCGAGAGTTGAAAATCCAACAGTACGTAAGGTATTGTTAAAATAATGTTTTAAAAGATGGTGGTTATCAACTTACCGCATATTAGTGTCAGCGATCTTCTTGAGGGCAGTTCCGTACGCCAGGCGGGTGGCCACCAGCTCCCCCGCCTTGTACGCGGGCGGGGACGACAGGGTGATGTCTCCGATGTGCACCTTGGGGGCCTCGCTGAGGGGGGGCTTGGCCTTCAGGGTGATGGTGTTGTTCTTGATCAGCGACTGCAGGTGCTGTGGAGCGTATGGTGCGGTTACTAGACTGTACGTGAGAAGTAGAATAAAATAAATGGCCTCATCAGGCCACTGCATATTGTATGGCAAAGCAAGGCAAGGCCTGTGTAGTGTGGTCTACACAAAATCGGCGAAATAGTGATAGAAAAGGATTTTTGCAACACAATGTTGGTTGCTCAAGGATGTGCTCGTCTTAAGGCAACAAATGTGTGCGTACTGCTGAACAGAAGTATATTATAAGGGGTCACTGCTATTTAATTGAGATGCTCTTTACTAAGTATTTTTATAAAAGACTGGTGGTCTAAAAGTGAAAATGACATTTCATCATTCTGTTTCTTCTCTATTCCTTCTAAATTGGGAAGTTGGCTATGGAACGAACTTGTCTGAATGCTACTGCCCACATCGACCGACGGCGGTCGCGTGAGTACGACACACAGTCAATGTGGCACCGACTGTGAATAGTGCACAATAAATTCATGCAATATTTAGTAATTAGTTGGTGCGAAAGCGACTTCTACAGCCTTAGACAAATTGTACTTGGCTGTTTACCAAAACATAAAAACAGAAATATAACCATACCTTAATAATCTTGTCTCCATCCACACCGAGGGCTTTTCCGTGCCAGTTCTCCAGATCCTCAATGCCAGGGAAGCCCTTGCCCTTGAAGGTCTTGGCGACGAGTGCGGTGGGCTTGCCGGACACGGACGCGGCCTCGTCGAACGCCTTCACTAGCTCCGATACGTCGTGACCGTCCACCACCAGGGAGTGCAAACCGAAGGCCTTCAGGCGCGCGTCGTACACACCCAACTGAGGAAGAGATGGTGCTCATTTATGTTGTAATTTATTTATCTCATACTATGGGTAATAATTAGTAATAACTTTGCACAATTGTTGCACCTAAGTCCACCACATACCTGATGCTGCAGCGAGGTGGGCTCGGACTGGCCGAGCCGGTTGACGTCGAAGATGACCACGAGGTTGTCTAGCTTGTAGTGACTCGCGAAGTGCAGCGACTCCCAGATGCTGCCCTCGGCAGCCTCGCCGTCTCCCACAAGGCAGTACACCCTGGAAGATGCCCATATTTGTTATAGCAGCAAAAAAATAAACATTATTGTATTTGCACCTTCTTAGTTTGTATAATTTAAGTATCTATTTTTATTCTTAAAATTATTTACCATTTGATAAATATAAATAGAAAATTACGTGATTTATACACCTCACCTGTAAGGTGCCTGATCGAAGTACTTCCCGACGTAGGCCATGCCCGCAGCCACGGCGAGCCCCTGGCCCAGCGAGCCGGTGCCCACGTCTACGAAGTTCAGGCGAGGAGTGGGGTGCCCCTCCAGGTCGGAGTCCAACTTGCGAAGGTTCTTCAGCTCCTCCACCGGGAAGAGACCGGCCTCAGCCCAGGCCGCGTATAGGATGGGGGCGGCGTGACCCTAAACAATCAAGTCAACAGCTGCAGCACCTTTACATAAAGTTTCATTTGTGCTGCAACTTGAATATTTTTATAACCTTTTCAATAGCACTACTATTTCCAAAACCAATTTAAATTACACATGAGTAAAGAATAATAATGTATTTGTTTAACCATTTGTATTGGAACAGAATTTGAGTTAGACTAAGTATACTGTGTGCCATTGCAACCTTAAGTCGAGGGAGTAAGCAATGCAACACTTTAGTTAGTGCAACATGACACGTTATAGCGATTGAATGAAGACGTCGCGACGTTTTTATTGTGTTGCTGCAGTACAAAACACGTAACATAAAATAATATTTTGTACAGTTGAACAGAGTATAGCAGAAACATGCGAACCTTGGACAAAATGAACCGGTCGGCTGACGCGTCCCTGGGCGCGGATATCTTGTAGCGCATCGTGTGGAAGAACAGCACGGACATGATCTCCGCCATGGACGCGCATGATGTCGGGTGACTACAACAAACACAAGTATTGTTACTCTAGTTGGAGCATCGGGAACTAATCTTTAGATAGTATAATACAGAGCTGATATTCGTATCTTAAGGTAAAGCCGAGGATCGAGCATAATGGCGTGCAATAAGAGAAGCTAATATAAGCAAAGACGTGGGTGTGCAAGGGCGCATTGTCACGCAAGTCCTTGCAGTAGGCGCCACGACTGTTCACGAAGTCTGCCGGCTGTGATACTATCACCGAGTAGAAGTATTGAGCAGCGTGTGCAATACAGAATAATAAATAGTGTTATCTGATTCAACCTTGGCGTTTACTGTCCGTCATTTCCTTTTGATACTATCATTTGTCATTATTAAAATAATTTGTTTCTTTATAATTTTGGCGGAATAGCATGGGTACTTATTGTTCGTAGTTGTGCAAAACCATGGCAAGTGAAGTAGAGCGAAACTTTTTAAACGCAAATAAACTAGTTTTCTGTTTATCTTTAGTTAGTAGGTTAACAACAAGTACTTACTCGAGTTACGTTTTATGTAATTGTCACAACTTTCAAAATATCCTAAAGATAAGATTACATAAACGGTAGATATTGACTCTTGAATGTATTTATACACATTTTGTCAACTTCGTAGTGTCATAATAATATGTATATTTGTAAAAATATTTTAGAAAGAGTATTGTGAACCACCTGTTTACTGTAGAACAGTAAACTGTTAAGTGAATATGTATCTAGTAAAACATTTAAACACAATTTACAACCATTTCATCACCACTCAAAGCAGTTGGCAAACTACCTAGTAAAGTACTTAGCAAGTCAATATAAATAAAGTATACAAGTGTGTGAGTACTACTGCCCATTATCAACAAGGTCTCATGAGCATGGTGACGGTGAGCAACACTACTCGCATGTGCTGATTTGTATAACTTACAAATTGGTTGAGTTAGTGTGCTGTTTCATGCACTCACTCGGGAATCATGTACACCTATTGTGCTGTACAAAGTATTATTATCCTACTAATTAATATATTACAAAGCCAGGTATTTAACTAAAACTTCTGTGTGGAAAATGGATAAGAAAGTTTTTGATAAGTAGCTGGTTACTCTAAAATAAAAATATATGTTTTTCACATACATTTGTCTTGCATAGAAAGTATTACAAGTCAGTTGCAGTGCCAGTTTTATTACCATAACCAAAAAAATATATATAGCTCGTTCATAATTTGCTCAAAGCAATTTCATTAATAAATAAAAATCAATACATTACTTTCGCTATGTGTCATTTATACCCTTAATCTGTTTATGAGGTGTAATATTCCTTAAGATAAAATCTCATGATACTATAAGTATTGATTTTGTTTTCACAGGAACTGTGTACTTATAATTGTAAACACTTTAATGGTTTTATTTGTCCTTTGAAGAGGTCAAATATTATACGTAGATTTCCTATACGGTAAATAATGTTACATGTTCATTATTTCCATACATGATATTTTGAATAAGTTGCAGCAGTTGTATGACCTGTTAATGTTAAGTTAAACTGACTATTTATGATTTAAACTTAACTTTCATTATTTTGTTTTAATTGCATTGAAGAAGTGAGGATGGTACGGGCAGCGAGGTTTCTATGAAATTAATGCTGGACTTTAGGGGCCTCTTAATTGCATGTGTTGGATCTCACACTTAAAAATAAAAGATCACCTGCTTGGCTGTGACACAAGCAAATTATAGTTTTATTTGATTTACAAAATTGATAATTACTCAAGTTGTTTTCTCAATTTTTAAGTATTTATCCAAATTATTAATATATAAATTTTATAGATTACAGGCAGTGACCTTTACTTGACTTTACGGAGCACCTTGACGGGTGATGTCTGCTATCAGTTGACCCTAAGATTGCTTCGTTTGCTAGCAACAGCGGGGACCCTCGACTTTACATAACCAAGTTATCTGATAACCGACTTAACTAGTAAGTCTACCAGACATTTTTTCTCCTTTGACTGGTTGTTGGATGATTGGTTGGGATTTTTAATGAATAGCCATAAAGAGATAAATGATTTAGTAAGTAATCATTTCTTACGAAGTACATACTATTGTAGTTTTGACTACTCACTATTCATTACAACTTTCAACAGATACGAATAATGATTCATGACTGGTCAAGTATTTTGGCAGATCTGTTCAATAACAGATCAAGGCAAATATATTGTAGCTGATGTCATCTGCACAACATTAAAAGTGTGACTTGACATTATTCAATACTTATTACCTTATGTTGGTTTATCATGTTTATTCATTGAATATATGTATTGTTAAATGTTATCTGATAAGAAGTTGTACAGTTCTATTAATGCTGCGAAACGTAATTAAAATAGGCATTCTAATTATGGGCTGTTTCTAGACTTTATAATCATAGTTAACAGGTTGTGACACAAGAACATTAGAATTTAAAAGTTGTTACAAGAGCATAAGGTCTTTATTTCAAATAAAATATTCTAGTAAAACAATACTACATAATTATCAAGAAAAACACTAGGACATGAAGAAAACAAATTGTAGGTAAGTAGTTGATAAATAGGTCACAAACATGTTATGGAAAATTCTCAATAGCATTTAATTATGTAACATGCATAACATAACCCGACACAATGCAGTAATTTCTGATAGCAACACAATTTGAAGGGCAATGACCTTGGAGCAATGGCGTGATAGCAACAGCCCAGCCATCACGTGGTCGCACCATAACCTACAATGGAATATTATGCGACCACCGTCGACAAACGCAACAAAAGTGCGAAGGAATTGTTAAGTAAGTGACCTATGAACCCATCGGACTGTCGCCGGCCGGCGGTATATGATGAACCGACGATTAAATACAAAATACAAGAAAAATATATTGACAAAGTATGCCGAACTGTTCACTAATATTTTTGATATAATTCTGATTTTCAGTACTTCAAAAGAAATAGAAATATACCTTATAAGATTCTAATAAGCAAGGAATCGGCAAAATAACCTTCATTGGACCTTCATTGAAGCGGCGAATGCATTAAGGTGAACCACTCACCCCGATTTGGAAGCGTTAGTAGCGACGATACTGTCGATCCTCAACTTGTTGGCGATGTCCTTCAGTGCCTGGATGTCAACGTTCTTGTCGCCTTTCATATTGAATATGTATTTAGCGGCAGTTACTCAAACAAAAACTTAACAAACCACGTTGTTTACAATTACGACCGGTCGCTTGCCCGCCGCCGGATTCAATGAATGACATGACATTGAAGTTGCAAAACTTAATGCCCATGACGCAGACCATTTTTTTTTTACGGACAATGAACTGCGATTAAAATAATGCAACAGGTGGTTAATTAATAAAAACAAAAAAAAAGATTTATTAAAATTGTACACTTCATATAAAAATGAAGATTATATTTCTTTGAAACATTAATATGAATTTAGGTTATATAGTGCTGCCATCTATGGCAAGCGAGTAATAATACATTCTGTGAAATGTTACGTTTGAAACAGAGATGGCGCAGTATGTAGGACTCATTGTTATAAAAGAATTATCAATGGGCAAGGGTACGTCGAGTGTATAAAAACTCGAATATTCATACTTAAAGGCATAAAGGAACAATCACCTCATTTTATGGCTCATGACTGTCTGTACCTAGCCCCGTTCGCTAGTCTGTACCCATGCGCTATTTAGTGCACTTGACACTAACCAAACAAACCATCACAACTATTTATTTATTTATTTATTTCATTACGGCACTCCAACGGCTTATAACTATAACGTGGTTGTGTAGCTTTTTGATAATAGAATAGCTGGATCAAATGATCACCACCAGATCTAGACCATGCAATAAGTAAGCGGGCAAGTTCGAAGCGACATGCGCCGTAAAACCGGAGGAATGAAGCTTTGCAAGGAACATCGCAGTTGAGCATCTGGGCAAGTTGACCTTTGACTTCACACAGGTATAATAGCACTTATCTATAGCAAAGAGTTAAAAGGGCCGACTATTCTTCCGTCTGATAACATAATTATAAGAATCTAAAGAAACGATATGGCGGCTTGGCATTAATTTCTGTTGAAAAGCTGTCAAACTGCCATATTATATTTTATAACTCGGATAAAAGTTATCTTTTGATACCACCTCTTCCCAACCCCGGGCTCCGCTCTCGTGGAATAATATAATAGGTACTAAACTTGACTAGAGGACTACCTACCTTTTCGATGATAATGATAATAATTATAAATGTCAAAATATAACATTACATAGCAAACGCAAACTTCAAAGAGATGGAAGCAAAAGTCATAAATTGTAGTGGTTCCTGAGCTACGTGCCCTCAAATGGACATCACATCACATCGTGCCTATGACATGCTAGCGATGATAAGAAGGGACCTATAAAAAAATTACGAAACAATGCAAAGGCTTAAATGGCAAGAAAAAGTAAGTCGGCTTCAAGATGGACATCATCGTCCATAAATATATACAAAGCGCCAACCGATAGTATTTGTATTAAAAGCACTTGAACATTGTTTGAGTAATATCCGCCAAACGACGCGATCAAACGCCTGTCATATTGAATTGAATCCGAACTACCGGACGCGGGGACATCACTACCACAACCTTATATTTTGCACCTATTAGCACTCTTAACACAACTGATTAAAGCTCAAAATAGATTATACTAAACTGATAAAAACCTTGCATACATGTCAAAGTTAGACTTGCGGTTTTTCCATTCTTATTGCGTGAGATTAGGGTTGATTTTCAAGTGTCGACGTGTGGTCTGTAACATGGTGGGGTTTACGATAAAACGAGGGTGGCTATTCTAAATCGCGCTGACGTATCAGCCGGACCTTTTGTTCACCTGACTCCGTGAGCATAGCGTGGATGTGATGACAATATTACTACACGGACTTTGTGAAATATTTCAGCTGTTAGTAGGGTATTCTCAAAGGAAGTATTAATACATAGATTTAATAAAAAATAAGCATAATTATGATGAAGATTCTCTGGTTTTTAAAGTCGAACAAAGCCTGCTTTAACAGCAAAAAAATACCATTGTGATCAAAAGTTTTGTGCAAAGGTTGATTTACCAGTTATGTAAAAATGAGTTCAATAAAGTTCGATCTGGTATTTCAGCTCGAAACAATATTATAGGCACTAACAAAGGCTTGGACAGATTCAATATTGATATTTTAGAATAGATATAAACATCACGGGTCATATCTGCAACATATCATCGCTTGTCCACCTCGCAGTACCATTTGCTACGTCATAAAGCGATACGCCAGTGTTCAGCTACGCGACTACGCCGCTACGACGCTACGACCCTACGCAGCTACGACGCTACGCGGGCATAACGCAAAAACGCCGTCTGATAAATAAATATAAAAACAATAAAACTGTTGTCTATGGGCAGGGAAATGGCCGCGCCGGGCACACGGCAGCTACGGTGACCATGACTAGAGAAGGACGAGCGCGAGGGGTAGCTTACTATTAAGTAATGAACAAAGAAATGTTTCACGTGAAATCACTTTTTTTAAATCAAGGATTTTGCAGTGTCTACTGACTTGAACGTAACTGCTAAAATTCTGTCCCAGCCTTTGGCAAAGGTTTCCCTCTTTTAAACTGAAAGATAACGCGTGCATTTAAATAATTTTAATTACTTTGTGCCTCTCAAGCACTGACCTTAACCATTCATTTCCTTCTCGGCCATAAACCGTGTATTATATTATTGTCTAATAAATTATCCTTAAAGTCTCGTACTCGATGGTGCATCCACGTTGGGGCATCGCTGGCGGGGGGAGGCGGGCGGCTCGCAGGGGGGCGCGCTCGATGTTCTGTTTTCAAATTCAATTGGCCGCTGTCCCGGGGCGATCTTTCTCCGCGCGATTCCGAATTGAATATCAATAGAACGATACGACGAACGATTGTATGGATAAGCTTACTTATTTTTTGCAGATTGTTTTTGGGTACCGCATTTCATAATGCTACGTTTTCTTCTGCTGCTGATTGGATAATTCAAAAGAAAACTTATTTATGTTATTGAAGGTATGTTTTTATGTGCATAATTCGCTTACCTAATCTTTAGGTAGGTAAGCTTATAGATTTGGTAAGATTTATCGAGTGCCTTATACAAAAAAACAGGAACCCCGAACTGTTACCACAATGCATTGGCAGTAGAACTATTACTGACTTCAGACTCGAGGTGGTATAGCCTAACTTCAATAAAAAGCTCGGCACATCCACATTGAGAGTACAGCAAGCTACCGGTCAGCGCATTGAAACGTTTGGAATGTGGATTTGTAAAATTGTGAAAGGGCGAAATTGTTGAAGTGGGCGACGCTTCCCACGGTGTAGGTATCGGAATAGATCCGGCCACACGGACCCGGACGCGGCGCCAGCGGCGTGGTCCTCGCCGGGGGACTCCATGTTACAATCTGATACTTTGATTTCTTTGCTAATGCTTTGTGAAAAAAGTAAACAGTTCGCCTTTGGATTACTTTGATGTGTTGTTGAATATTGTTAGAATATCGATATGGTGTGACATTCTGATCAAACATACGTAGAATATTATAATATTCATATAGTCATATGATGGCTAGTCTACTTACTAAGAACATAGAAAACGTAGGTTAAATAGGTAGGTGAGATATTCCCCACCATTATCCTGAGAACTTTTCCAATTTCTGATCAACACTATACAATCGTAAACCTATCACAATCGGTACTAAACTATCTCATGGCAGTTGGGATGTCTTCGTTAATAAGCTCGTAGGTGTTAAGGTCATTTGATGTGCCGTCGTTCCTCACATTGGGCTTAGTTTAACCATTAAAAAGGATACAACGCTACGTTGTTTGTTATTTGCACGATGTTTAAAATGCACAATGTAAAGCTATTCCTAGTAAGTCATAAGCGTCGTGACGTATTCATCGTCTGTATTCATCGTCGTCATTCAATGTCCTTTATTATGTGTATGTACCAAATATTTGCACGCCATAACTGGCAGAATGTGATGATACCACTGACTTATGTTAAGACCACACTTATGTACCACATTATGACAAATAAATGATTAGTATTATTATTATCGATCTGTCGTAGTATCAAGCCAGCAAGCCCGGGATTCGGTATACTAGCAGTAGGTTAATATTCTCTAAGCCCCATATCAACAGCGTTATTCGATAACAACTAATAAATTCGTTAACACGCCAACATCAATCATGCGTGTAATCCGCTAACATAATTACAAGTATTACTTGGTTCACGCCACGCGCTGCGTGCGGGGCGCGCGTGCAGGCCGCGTGCGCGGCGTGCGGCGGCGGCGGCGGCGGTGGCGCCTGAAAGGGTAACATGTTTGTAAACAGTGTGTAAACCGTGTAATGTTTGCAATGGCGGCGATATTAAAGGGTATTTGATTAGGATAATAGGTATCTATTGGGGGTGATGTGAGATAAATGGGGATTACAATTGTAGCATATTTGATTATGTTTTCTGTTGTTGTAACTTCATGCGGCATGAAGGAGCAGGTTCTGACAGGCTAGTGTCAAGATAACCGCACTTTCGTTAGACAATTACAAGTTGCATAGTAAAGTGTGGTGACTACGGTATCGTATCCCACTAGTATTACATACGTGTAAGTCGTGAGGGTGGATGGATGGACGTTTGTTACTCTTTCATACTTAAACGGACGAACGAAATTTGTTGATTTTCTTTTTTTTTACCACGTATTTCGATGTTAATTAACCCTAACACATATTATGATATATTTTGTCCGTCTACGCAGACGAAGCCGCAGGCGTAAGCTATCATTTTAGGTACATAAAAAGCAAAAGTTTTACTCTATATTTACGTACTACAAAGCCTGCAACTGTCACGTCATATGCCAGATCTACAGAATAGTAATTATGCTATACCACCCACTTACGATACAAATTGTTTAGTTGTAGATAGGCACTTGTCTCAAACAAGTACCTACAACCCCACAACTACTTACAAATAAGTCTTACTTATACTCATAAGTAGTTACAAAGCTTCCTCCACTTGAAGTCGTTTCATACCAATAAGCTCTTCACAAGTGCTTCGTCCTGGAGCCTACAGTTGCTAAGCTTGTACAAATGCCTCCCTCTCTGCTCACCACAGCGACAGTACGTCTCGCGACTACTTATTAATAACGTATCAATAATGTTCGTGTTTAGTGAACACTTGGACAAGTTACTTTAAAGTCAGTTGGAAGTTAAGGGCAATCTACGTGAATACTTACGGGTCCGAGGAGAAGGACATTACTATTTATCTAATTTTTTTCATGAAATGTTTATTTTAATTTATTGTAGACTTTCAAACCCGATTAGAGTCAAGTGTAAAAGTTTTTAGTTGTTTGAAATTAATAAATCAATTTGAAGTCAATAAATTGGCGAATAAATGAAGTCACAAATTACTATTGCCACATTAAATCTACGGGGAATCGCGTTGTGCAAGCTCATAAAAAACTTGTTGATTGATCGCGGTGTCTAGCACCTACCCCCAATTCTACCTTGTCGACATTTATGACACTCTTTGATATCAGTTTTGAGCTTTAGTCTGACCGGATGCAGCTGATTACCAGTGTTTAACATGGAGCGACTGTCTATCTGACCTCCACAAACTAGTAACTGGGCAACATGATACCCCTTGGTAAGGACTTATTGTTAGAATTTCGGGCATCTGTCAATCCGTACCGAGTGTTAAAAATTGTGAAAGACAGCCGGGAAACAAAATACAAATACAAAACACTTTATTTGCTGTAATAAGTTTTGTACTACTTAATTAGTGTTCGAAGCAACCAACCAACGGCTGCACTGGGCTAGCGGCTTTACGTGTATTCCGAGACACGGAAACAGTTCTTTCTTTCTTAAGGACGCTTAGTATGATATCTAATGTCTGTAATTAATAACATGTCGCCTTCTGAATACTAAACTAGTGAAGTGCCGGCCTACCAGTGGGGACTTCCCCTACTCACAGAGTTACAAAAACTTACAAGTTCCGTACTTCAGTGGGCGAGCATTAACTGGCATTAAGTAACCGTTAATTTATTGCCCGCGCTCATTGTTTGTCTATTTTGCCACTACACTTACTTACGAGCAAAATACTTGTATGGAGGCACTTCGGAACTTTGATGGAACTTTCAATATTGTTGGTATTTACCGCTTTATAACGTTGGTATAGTTTCCGGGTAACAAGAAGAAAGAGAAACGTTGTAATGACTATAGACAGACCCCACAGTAGAATACACAGAGTAATATTATGAATGGTATTCACAACACAACGCAAGGCCCGCGTACTCGCTACTAAATATACTGTAGTGAGGGAGGTACGACGATATAGTTAAAAACGAACTTTTGCTAACCAACTCTTTCCGAGGGTATGATTAAAGAATTGGTCAACAATGCATATCATGGTTATTACTGTTATTATTGTGCTGTGCAGATAGGGACAATTAGAGTAGGTACGTAATATATAGATTGGAAACGGTTTAAAAAAGAAAAAGCTTTTCAATGATTTCTTGGTGTTTGTAATTAATTCAAAGGAAACACTTCAGATGCGACCGCTGAAGTTATTACAATATAATAATAGGTAGCAACACGATGGTTGATAACTGATACTGTATCTGCACTATAGGTGTTGCTGTCTCTAACAAAGTTTTACTAATAAAGAAGTGGTTTCATAATTGATGAAACTGTAAAATAAACGTCTTTACTAAGCCACTAAGTATACGTCGGATTGTTGAGGTGCAACTTAATACACCTGAAGGTTTTACTTGAGGGAGTCAGCTCTGCCGGAACACACTAACGTACCTACAGGAGCCGCAGTCTTTAGATAACTCGTTCGTTTATTACGTCGAACTAATTGTTGTTACAGTAATGTGGTATATAATTATAAAGACAGAAAACACTACGGGGATAATAAAGCCTAAAGTAACATGTCCTTCCCGGCATTGTAATTTCTTTTTGTTCTAAACCATATCTAGAAGGGTTGCTCACGTTACTAAGATACCTATTGTAGGTTAAAGTTGCAACTGCATCACAGTCATTCAAAGATTTAAAAAAAAAGGAACAAGTTAGGTGACTTATATTTAAAAATCATGACAACAGCTGTTCAGAAGTACTGTGTGTGTGTGTGATTGTGGTATTTAGTTCGATGGACTTTTAACTTTTATTCGCCGTACAATCAAAACTTATTTCAGATTTTGTTCATGGTTTGGTTGGTACATTTCGGTATAACTATTTCTTAGTGACGACAACAAGCAACTAGATCATTATTGATTGTTCAGCATGTGAGCCTAGCTGAAAATAAACTCAGAGGTACATACAGAGACACAGAGGTAGGTACAGGCTGGCAAATAAGTACAGGTGTGGAATTAACCTCGGTCCGGTTGTTTCGCCGGTTACGACCTAAACCATAACCCCGCGTTATAGCTTGTATTATTATAACTTTTACAAACAACATGTTTGCCTAGATATGGCTGAACCAATCTGTCCTTTCTCTTCTTTGAGATCGGACTAAGATGACGTTGCAAGCGCGACTGTTGAGCATTCAGAACTTCCTCAAGGTCTTGTAGAGCTAACAGGTGTCGGCGATACGACGTATCACCACGCGTCTCGGCGCGATATCTCGATAAGTCGATTATGCATATAATTTATACGGTGAACTGGAGAAGGATCGAAAAATGTTACTTTGAATTACATATAAACATTTAGGTTATGGTCGCAATCATCAAGGCATAGTTTTAGAGTAAATTAAAAAAAAAACTTCTTTTTTTAATTTAAGTTTTAACTAACTAAATAACTTTTACTTTACGTTTTACTTTACGTTTTAGCTAAGTAAATTTAAGGTTTAGATAACCTTCTCCATAAAAATGTATATGAAAAGGCACTAATATTTACATAACACCATACCATCACGCCTGTAGTCCTCGAAGGGTTAGGCAGAGGTGTACCATGGTACACCACAGTTCGCCGGTATGGTTAACTAATATTTCGTCTGGGTCAATCGGTTTCGTCAAAAAGCTTAATTTCAAAATTGTACACTGTAACTTAAAATAAAGTATTTTCCATTAAGAGTTTTTGAATAAACTGTCTCATAGAGAATATTATCCTCTGAATTAAATTGTATAGTACGCTCCTAGTTAATTTGAATGGTGATGGTTTTCGCGGTCCCGCTAGCTCTTCTAGCGTGGTGGCAGTACATCATGGGCAGTAAGGTTATAAGTTACAGAGGTCTGATATTTATTCGTACGGTTCGATTGTAGTTTTATGTTCGGCCGTAAATGGTGTTATTGGTGCACATTTGAATAATACGACCAACGCCGAATGTTACTTGTAACGCGCAAAAATATTTACTTCTTACTTCGTATGTGTGTGTGGCCAATGCTGGACATACATTTGTTATGGCAGGTTCAATTATTGGTTTAGTTTCGTTGATTGAGTCATAAAGAAAAAAAATAGAATGTAAAAGAACATTAGTGTTATGATTGAGTTGAATATAATATATAGTGCGCACATAGCATGCCAACACATTTGAACAAGTTTTACTTTGACTAGTATTTGCACACGTGGGTAGGTAAACATTTACCTACCTTTTAACCTAAAAGGTCTATGATAAGGATCTGAGATAATAATTTCCAAAACTACGAAACAAAAATATCGAGGTGACATGGCCCCCAATATGGAATCATGGCCAGCCTTTATTTAAAATTAGATAATTACTTGTGTAGCAGCTGGATAATTGGATATCGGTCTGATTTTAACAAAACGGTTGACCATTACAGAGAAAAAATAGAAGATATTTTGTGCAAAGAATAGTGTAAATATAGGGGAAACTTGTACACTCATCGTACACAAGTATCGTGATAACCCTTTGACGACTGCCCTCTTTCCCTAAGTTGAATCTCATGGCGTGACCAGAATCACAAGTCGCCGGCGTACTTACATGTTTCAATCTCATGATTAAATCACGTTGTATCTGATTTTTTTTCTATTGGATGGTCAACAAGAAGGTGAGGAGATAGGACACGCACATCTGTAACTATCCTTATATTACTTCTTGTGTATCTAGGAATACTTAACCTACTGATTTATACGAATAAAAGCAATGAAATCAATCAGGTGCATGCGCGTCGCGTGAGTCCCGTATCTAACAATATAGTTTGATATAAACCCGCGAGCTTTGCGCCAGGTGAACAGAACACCTAAACCATTTTTATATAAATATATTTTTATACCTCTTTATGTTATTTTGTTTCTTTTATAGCGCGCGCGAGTGTTGCCATATTTAAATTTTATTCGCCTTAATGTTGCCACACACACGACTCCTTGCAATCTCATACCTATAACATGACAATTTTTGTATTTCTGTTGGCAATTTTGATATTAAACGCTACCGCTTACAAAATAAGGTTGTTTTTGATATTTGAGATGGTAACAATAGTGTAGTTTCAGATACAGATGCTGGGGAAATAGAACCGATTTGGGAGCAATGTTTTTATTTAGAACGAGGCCGTTTGAATGTGGAAGGTAGGGTGGCCAGAACAAATACTCTTGAAACGCATTTATTAAAATTAATTATTAATAATATATGAGAGAGTACCTAAAAGTCTAGATCTTGGATTATACAAAGTAAATTTTGCTAACAAATGTGGTAATCGCTCTATTAGTTACATCAATTGGGTGAAGACAGTATGGTAACTAGCACAAGATCTAATGAGGTGTTGCTTGATCCTAAATAACATCTACTGAGTTAGCTTTGAGAGGAAGCGACACAAAATGTATTTCTTTTAACATGATCTAGGATAAAGAATCCGGTATCGTAATGTCTATCTTACTACGGTCGTCAATCAACATTAATTTTATGACAAAAGTACATCGGACTGTTCGTGTATTAGACCGGATGGCAGTCAGCATGGTGACCCTACACAGAGGGGAGGTTTGATATATTCCTACCTGTATGTTTTGATTTGAGCGCAAGTGGCCACGGAGCCACAGGCTGGAATCAAACGGCGACCACACCATGTTATCATTTGCCAAGCGACAACCCTTAGGCTGTTTGCTGTCGCTATTTTGTTAGAACGTCAATGGAAACAGGGATGGCATGTTGTGTTAGTATTGATTGTGGGATCACAAAGATGCGGTATAACTTGATTTAGTTGGTGTATAACTTAGCGTAATATTCTATCTGCTTGTGTTGGTAGCACAGGTTGAGTATTGTGTAAATGTTTGTTTCAGTTTTGTTAACGTTTATATTTCATCTAACGAGCTCGAAAATTAAAAAGTATTTAAAGAATAAGGAAGTGAAATAGCCATGAAAAGTGTCTACTTGATTTTGAGTAAAAATATTATAAAATGCTTATATAGGTTTATATCCAAGGAAACTGTTTTAATCTTTAGATATTAAGTTCCGCACGCTTTCAATTTCATCTCTCAATTTTCAATAACCGGCATTCATTCCGACGCCTATCGACATAAAAATTTATTACTGTGAACAAAAAAAAATAATTTTCAAATTATTCCAACCGCCCTAAAATAAGTCATAAATTCCGCCATTCAATATTTAATACACAAAATCATTCGCAGTCGCGACCTTAGCTTTTATATTAAAAAGCATTACTTTTCCGATAGCAAATCTTATACAGGAACATACGCGATGATTGCCTGCCAACACTGGCGCGGGAATGTCAGCTTTAACTATCAAATTCTAAAGTGGATTTTACTCTGTGTTTGAGAGAAGGAGGTTGGAATCTTAAAGAGGTTCGATTCGTAGAGAATTCTTTTAATAAGTCGGGATGATTTACGCGACGCCAAGCGCACTCGGTGCGAACTCCCCCTTAATTAGAGGAGGAAAAAATTCACGAACACCTTCGTACGACGTGATGTCACACGGTAATTAGCTGCAACATTTGAATGCAGGGATTCAGCAAGGCGGCTGGGTGTCTCGGTGCTCTCTCCCCTGCGGTATATGCGATTATGATAGAGACAGCGATAATGATTGATGGTGATTCCCAAGAACACTTTTTCGGTACTAGCTGAGTTAGCTGAGTAGGCAATTAAAAACAGTTCTCTTTATCTGTTTCGGTAGGTAATAGTAATAGGTCAACTAGTTCGGTTCTAATTTTCTAGAAACGTGAAAGCTTGTAACGGTGAATGGATTAATAGTTCGATGGATAGATCTATGAATGTTTGTTACTCTCTCACGCTTAAACCAAATTTGCTGAAATGTTACTTAAAATGTAGATGTTGTACTTGTTTAATACATAACATAATTTTATCCCGTTTTTGTGTTCACGTAGGATAACTAAGAACTTTGGCTTCATTGTGCGGAGTACGGAGACGACATCTCGGGCAGAAGCTCGCAATTTATACAAAGATGCTTGAACTGCTGCTTTCAGAGCTTTAGTTAATTAAAATCCGTTGCAGATTAGTGACCAACACTTGGCCTTCACGTGCTACATCTGTGCTTGTCATGTCGGTGTTTACGATAATGACAGGTAATACATCTGACGTGTTTACAGAACAGCGTGATCACAATTAGGCCGGGCTCTCGGAGCGCGTCCGGTATTAGGCGTCGCTGGCTTCAACGAATGGCGCGATCGGAAACCATTGTTGTACAGGGGGATGTCGAAGGAGATGGGAGCATTTTACATGTCGGATGAAATTAAGAATTCACAGGCTAATTTAATATATAAAACTTTCTCAGATTTTATAGACAAGTGTGCACTAGCTTATTATAGGCATTTTCTATCTTTCTCTCCTTATAAAACAAGATATGGACGGACATAAGTGTTCCATTAGTGTAAGTAGATTGTTAGTAACATTAGGTGTCTTGGGACTTAAAATAAATGATGTAATAATAAATCAGAGCTGTCAATGCAAGTTATTTAAAATTTCCGAACAAATATATTGGCCACATCAGAACGCATTGCTGGTTACGTGAACTAGTTTGACATCTCTGACTTAGTTCTTATCTGTCACCGTCGTTTTCTTCAGCTGTCTGTCAGTAGAGCCACCATTACTCTAAGTTTATGTTAGTTCGTGTAAAAGGGAATCGGCACCAGAGTGTCTTTGCTATCATTTATTTATGCCACAGGATTTTTTTTAACTTAACCCCTCTTGTTAATTTGGAGCGCTTGTCCTAAGTTCCAATTACTTCAATTAGCAGATAACTACATTCCAATAATATTCCATTTTTCCAAACAAGCCTTTATTCTAGCTACCTAAATGACTAATGGCTTCATTTTAGCTAGTTTCTTGTTTTCTAGTTAGTTGAAATTATAAGGGCTTAGTTAAGCTTAGAAACTTAACTCATTTTAACTGCTATATGATTGGATTATAAATATTACTTCTACAACAGTACATAAAGCAGTAGTACGCCGCACGACTGAAAGCACCCCGTATAAAGCGCCCTCCTCCATCCGAGCATATTTTCATAAATGCAAACATTCACAAAGAATTTCCTTCCAAAGCTCATAAATATTGCCCACTTTTACTACCTCCACTCAACCAACAGCGACTTAAAGACAACCTTAGGCCGTAGACGATAGAGTTGCGTTTCCGATGGCAAATAAACTCATAAGCGCGTTTTAAACCGGATCAGAAGAGGCAGATTAAAGATTAATCCGAATATCCAATAAATATCAGAATGGATTCATTCTGGAATTGAAATCGAAGAATTGGAACTTATTCCAATTCCATTTTGTAGATGAGCTGTTTTTTCGTGCTTGAGTTATGGTGGAGCAGTTAGATTTAGTGCTCACTTACTGGACGCACTTTTTTACCGAGCTCTTGTGCTAATGGAAAAGGATTAGGTGTTGTTCGATTTTATTAATCTTCTTAATTGATTTTCTTGACTGGTAAAGGGCTGGAGTTTTGTGTGCTTTATATTGTAATTAAAGATATTGGATTTGATTTGTACGAGTAGGTAAGACAAAAGATCTCAATCAATTTATTAATGTGTGTAAACAAAATGGTGCATACAAAATGGCTTCTGATAAAAATAGTTGTGTACTGAACAAGCTCTGGCTAGTTTAACCATGTCAAATTTGATTTTTTTAAATTATATTCCATAGTTTAAATATGTATATTAACATGAACATTGTTCGGGATAGACTTAATAGTCACTCTTTAACGCCTATATGGCGTAAAATGTTTTAATTAATTGAATTTTTAATAATCAATTTAATAAACAAGTCGATGTTTCTGTTGCATGTAGCTTCATTCCGACCCCCAGCCCCGTATGGGTCAAACATTTATTAAATTAATTAAATAATGGACACGACTTGTACTACCCCACGATCGACGATCACATAATTATCCAACGTCCAGCAAGCTAAGACATTAACGGCTTCTGATGAACATAACCAGCAATTATGAAGCGATTCCTCGGGAGCCGCGCTGTCGGACCAACATGAACTGGCGCTAAGTGTGCAAGTTCGGGCCAGCTAATGACCGCCGCCGACTGTCGCTAACGGCCTGTTTTGCGCTAATCTACACATAAACCTACGCTACTACCAGGACTATTCTCTGTAGAGATGTGTGGAGCTGACTCTTAGGGAGCTTTGGTTCTATACAAATTGTTTCGGTTAGACATTTTAATACTGGTTATCTGAGCTATAAACAAAACAAAAAGCTAAGAGAAACTTCCTTTGCCTACTGTATGTTTGCTGTTTTTACGCTTTGGTTTCTTATCTCGAGATCATAGTGTCTTTATCAGCACATCATTGTTTAAAGAGCAAAATTATTCAGTAGTCCTGTTTCACTTGAGAACAAATTAAAACAGTATCTACATACATTATTTAGATGAATATTCAGTTTTTTAACCCTCGACGCAAAACGACGGGGTGTTATAAGTTTAACGTGTCTGTCTGTGGCATCGTAGCTCCCGAACGCATGAACCGACTTTTATTTAATTTTTTTTGTTTGAAAAGTGAATTACTTGGGAGTGTTCTTAGCTATGTTTGATGGAAATCGGTTCAGCGGTTTCAAAGTTATTGGCTCTTTTGTTAGCTGCGGTAGTTAATAATAAATGTATAAAGTACAAACATCTCAATGTATATTTGACATGCATTTACGCATTATTATGCTTGATCTTGCTGTGAAAATTTCACTTATCCTACATGAATATTATCGAATCTATGAATGAGTAGATCGCCTTTAGTGGATGAGCACAGAGTCCCCTCACTAGCGCCGCTATAAACCCCGCTGACCGCGGTCAACTCCAGACATTACGTTTATTTCTCTCTTACAATTTACAATGACAGTTCTCTCTACTATCTCCACAACTCAGTCCACTTACATAAGATGTGATTATTTCCCCGTTAGACAACAATGTCGCTCCACAATAGTTTAGTTTAACTTTATCGAAGTTTTAAATGGCTTGTGATTGATTAGAGTATTAAACAGTTTTTGAAATATAAGCAATTAGGTAGTACCTATCGTCAATTAGTAAGAAATGTCAGTTTGTTTAGAAGACACTGAGGCTAAATAATATTATTCAGGCAATTGTATAAGAATGTTAAATTAGTTCCTTTTCAGCTAATAAAGTATTATAGCATAGGCATTAGCTACTGCAACTTCTGCGACTTGGTCCACGTAGAAGTCAAGTACTAATTATCTATGTATTAATTTGTGTAACCTTTTCCCAACTATGTCGGGGTCGGCTTCTAGTCTAACCAGATGCAGCTGAATATTAGTGATTTACATGGAGCGACTGCCTATCTGATCTCCATAACCCAGTCACTGGGTAACCCGATACCTCATGGTAAGACTGGTAGTCAGACTTCTTGGCTTTTGACTATCTGTAACGACTGGCAAAGATTTTCGAATGACAGTCGGGACCAACGGCTTTTAGCGATTTCAGAGACACAGGGGTGTCACACCACCTTCTTCCAAACTCCGGGGTACTACTGTGTAATAATGGAAAAACCCAATAACACTTTTTGCCCGACCTGGGAGTCGAACAAGTCAAGTACCTATTAAAAGACGAAATAACATAAGCCACCACATTCCCTGCTACAACGCACTCCCCTTATTTTTCCTCTTGTAAAGTGTGAGTACATTAGAGCCAGGCGTCAAGCGGCACTCGACCGCGCCACTAAATCTGCCATTAAGTGACACTTAGTTACAAGTGCGGAGGGGGGGGGGGGGGGGGGGGTATAAATTAAATTAGTAACCCCTTAGAGTATGGTGATGTTTGTTCCATCTCATTCACTTAGATGTTATGGTCTCCTGCTGAGATGAGAGGACCTTCTTGTTAACTTAAAAAAATATTTTCGTATAGGTTAATGTATAAACAGATATTAAAGATTAAAAAATATATATCTAAAGTTTTCTGAGGGAATATGATTTTTAGCTTTAGTTACAGACTAAAAATTGACTATTTTTAAATTTAAATAAAAATCTAAAGATTATCGATAATCCTAATAAGTATTGCTAGAACTTGCTTCGAACAAACACCGACCTTCCTGACCAATTGGTTTCATCATATCTATGACCAATAAACCCTGATTATAAATATTGCTTTAAGATTTTCTAAACAAGTGACCTGAAGGGCCAATCAACACAGAAATTGACTAATAAATGGTCAAATCGCGTATCTACGGTTGGAGTTGATCAACCAAAGCAACAGCAGTAGATTCATATACTTTATGCTTCCAGTGTACTTCTTTACGGGACCTATTAAGGGGGAAGTAAATGGGAAGTATAAATAAAAATCCCATTGAATCCACATTACCCTATGTAGGTGTTCTCGTGCCAAAAATACACTTATGGTGTTATATTAGTGTTCTATATGGTGGTGGTGGGGTCCATGGGAGCGGAGAGGGGGAGGGAAATTAGCGAATATTGTAACGTTCGGAGATAACGGAAGTACGCTGGGTTAAAAGCCAATCGTGTAGAGCTAGGAATCTGTAGAAGCTACGACGAATGGGAATAGCCGGGAACCGAATAAGTATCACAAGTCCCACAAGTCCCACAAGTCAAATACCAACGGAGGTAAGAGGAGCGAATATTTGTGATTGGTTTTCAGTCGACTATATACTCAATACTGGTCGGACAAAATTGGAAGCGAGTTAATCGAAATTAAAAGAAGAAGAAGTCGATTACAGTTTCCTTTTATTGTTAAGATTTTTAGCTGTTAGGCGATTAACATACGGCACCGCGCACCGCCGCGGAGGGTGGTGGCGGGAAAGCCGATTTCGCCGCTTAACTGCGCTGGTGCGCGGTGCCGTGTGTGAATCGCCTAAGTCTTTATGTTCTAGTCAGTAAATAATACGTAGACGACTTATTAAATAATGAGAACATAACATTCAGCTAAATAAAATGCAGATGGAAGATTAAGTTTTCGATTGAATGATGAATTATTTGCAAGAATATGGGATGTACTGCTGTGTATAGACTGCCTTGATAGCCCAGTGGTCCTAACCGCGACTGCTACGCTAGAGGTCTTGGCTTCGATTCCCAGGTCAAGCAAAAAGTGTTATTGGGTTTTTCTATTAAATTCTCAGTAGCAGCTCGGAGTTTGGATTTGTGCCCGGTTAATGGCAATAGACTCGCCACCTATTTCATGAGACCTAAACATACCGGCAAACTATGGCTGAACATTGGTACACCTCTGCGTAACCCTTCGGGGGATACAGGCGTGATGGTAGTTACTACTAACTAGCTTCAACTTTTTGTATGGGTAACTTCTTGACAATTCAAAAGTGCCTGTAAATGGTGTAAAAGAAATAAATGTTTTGACTTTGACTTGACTTTGACTTTGAATGTTTGACGTGTAATATGGGATGTTCATCACCGGTTGTATAACTTGTTTATAACTCAATATTCAATAACAAAAAAAACGTAGTAGTGCAGTTCCTTATAAAGTTGTGTATTGTGTGCATTGTGATTTCATTACCGTAAGCTTAAAATATTTGCCATGTACGGATAACGTCTGCCACATTTACAAGTCTACCTAAAAACAAACGCGTCGATCTCAACTCGCGACAAATTAGGATTTACGACGCGCGCGTTTTACCCGCGCGTCTAGCAGGCGCCTGCGGTCACACGCGCGGTTTATTTATACCGCGCTGCGTTGGACGCCTTCCACGCTAAGTGTGTGCCCGGCATTACCATAAGTTAACGCGTAATTGGTTGATTGATATTAAGCCGGGTCTACAAATCTGGGACAAGCGGAATAGATGTGAGGTTATAGGAAACGATAATTGTTGCCAAAAATGTGGTCGGGAATTGTAAGTGGCGTTATGTGCTGCGAATATTATTAAACTACTAATAGTTACTTATTCACTGTACAATACAACATTTACTTACTACAAAATTACGGTCAAATGCATTAACAGCATTCTATAGTAGTTTTAAACTTAGACATCGAGTGAATCCCGGAAGCAGCTCTTGTATTCTGTGAGTCACACATTGAAATAAAACTTGAAAACAAAGCAGCCTCATTGGCCACTTTATAGCAGAAATATATCCATTATTTAAAAACACCCTTATTTATAGTCAAAACGAAATTAGACGATAATAATTTACAAATCGATAAATGTAAACAATTTTTTTTGAAACTTTTTTAATAGAAAACTTGGGAGTCTTAAGTTTCATTTGGTCGGGGGTCTGTGAGGGGTGTATGAGGGGGTGCAGAGGGTGTGTTGTCGACAATTTATTGTTTTTAATTCAGGTGGCGGCGATACGGAGGCGCGCAATCACTCGATACGCCATCAAATAAATGTTTAGCTATTGCACTGTGGCTAGGGATGGCGAAATATCGATAGTTTGCGGTTCAACCATTTTTGCCTCGCCTTTGCTAGAAAGTACTAGGCTAGTGCCACGCAAGCTTTCCGCCACGTCTACGCTGTGATGACGCCTATGTCGGTGCTACGCAAGGTTTACGACGAGGGGCCCAAGCTACTACGATATTGTTAAGACACCCGTACGGTATTGCTACGACGCGAACGTTGCTTCGTAGCAACATAACAGGTGACATGCGCGGTATCGCTACCGCGCTACAACGTAGCTACAACGTAGCTACGACGCCGCTACGACACCGCTACGACATCACGACGAATACGCTACGACATTTCTACGACTTAGCGACGATATTAACACGACGGCTACGATATTCCTACGTAATTATAGTCTAAGATCACCCCAAAAACATAAGATTTTCCTTTATCTGTAGCAGTGCATGCTATGGATAAAGTTTATGCTTTTTTCAAGCAAAAAAAAGTGCTCATAATTAGATATCGACAGCACGTATCGACATTTCCCTCCGCATCGACTCTCGCCGCCGAGCACCGTTCGTTAACTGGGCAAGTTTTCCAATAGATGGCGGCACCTGCGCCATGTTTACTGTGTGCCGGATTACGATTCATTAACAACGACTAATTCCTTGTGGCGGTGGCTGGCTGCCCAGCACACCTTGAGGGTACGCGCCAAGTGTGGGTGTGCGGTGAGCAAACGTCATGAAATTACTTAAGTATATAGTTTGGGTGTAATTTAAAACAAGAACACAAATCTATATCACTTGTTAACATTAGAAAAAAAAACAATATTTGTAACGCATTTTTGTGGTTTTTATTAAGATATAAGCCACAACACAATATCGTAGTCATTCAATCTATTCCTTCAGATTAATTCAAATGTTAAATGTAATGAAAAAATGTACGTGACAATCCAGTTACATTCCTACAGTAACAGTTTAATGTACAACATCTAAAATGTATGCTTTTTATTTATTTATTTTTGTTTTGCTTTTTTTATGTTTTTTTTTTTGTTTTTTTTTTTGATGATTTTATTAGAGTTTTTTATTAGATTATTATACATTTCTTTTGGTAAATGTTTATTTTAATTTAATTTATATTGTAAATTCAGATACAAGTTTCTTGTTATTGAATAAATGATTATGACTATTTAAATTTAATCACCAAAGATAATAAAATGAAATCCGAATACTTACGGCATCTTTGTTTGTTTCACTTTAGTACCTGTAGTTACTATGAAATTTCGGTAACATTGCTAATTTATTTATTTATTTATTTATTACAACTTTTTGCACATAATGTTAATAATACATTGTACAAAGGCGGACTTAATGCCTTTGGCATTTTCTACCAGTCAACCTTAGGGTGATGCAGAGACAAAACATAGTAGGTGCAAGAAACAGAAAGTTTCCAGGAATACAATATAATAAATACATGTATACATACATACAAACAAAATATACAGAGTAGAGAAAGCCAAAAAAAATACATAGGTGAAGAAATATAAGAAACTAACTGTGAGACGAGTCTGCCAACTTCATAAGCAAGTGTTCACGAGCTTTTACTTTGAATATGAAACGACTGGTAGCCATCCTGATATTCTGAGGAAGCGCATTCCAAAGGAAAACCGCCTGGACAAGAAAAGAAGATTTAAGAAAACTAGAGCGGTGAGAAGGACATCGTAGAAGACGATTATTGGAGGAGCGAAGATGCTCACTGTGCGCAGAGCACAAGTATTGGAAGTGAGAAGTCAGATAGGAAGGAGAACTAGGTTTGTCTAGAAGAGAGAACAAAGTAGTCAAGGCCCTTAACGCCCTGCGCTGTCTGATGGGCAACCATTTTAAGAGCGACCGATGTGCGGACACATGGTCATATTTACGGAGATTAAATACGAATCGAATGCAGTTATTAAGAAGTCGGTCAAGTTTATTGAGAAGATCTGCATTCAGGTCATAGTAGGATAAGGGACTGAACCAGCATTGCCTTTATGTGTGACGGGAGAATATTTTTAGGTCGGCGAAGCGACCGCAACGTCCCCGTGACTTGAATTGGATAGTATTTCTAATCATCTCATACTACGCTGTGCTCTCTGTGCAGCGTGTTCCGCGCAGGACCAGCTCAGTCCTCTCTTAGCAAACTCTTATTCAAAATTAAATTCCAGCTTAATAACAATGACAACGACTTCAAAATAAGAGAATATCATTGAAACATAATTGAATTATCCATTTCATTAATCTGTTTACAAAACTGTGAGTAAATGGTGTGTTATAATTACATTGAACGACAATAGATATGTCCTGAACTTTTAACACGGGAGGGTCGGGGAACCCTAAATAATGGTATTATACGGAACCCAGGGGTTCGGCTGATTTAATTTTAGTTTGTTTAGTGCTGCTGCGATTGATTCTACTTCGTTTTGTGAGATTAAATATTAAATGGAGTATGGTATTTGAGGGTTAGTCGGTTGGAGATAATGTTTCAAGTATTTATTGTAGTAAGTTGCAGATGTACCGAACGGCTCAGAGTTTCTATCATACTTTTTGTAAACGCAGTGTCTTGAATATCAGTGTATTAGGTACCTACCTTAGGAGGCCAACATTACTGGTTACACTTTTCCTATTTTTGTAATGCGTTCTGGAGAGTGACCGATCGGAAGACAGATTAACTTTGAATCTAACACAGCTGACCAATACTTCTTAGATACAATCAACTGATTGATGAGAGAGAGCCAAACATAATGGTGGCACAAATGTTTGGATGACGGAGGATTTAAAAACACTGATTGAATGGAATAGGTTCGAGGTAGATTCAGGTCATAGATTCGTTCTTCACAGGTTTTGCCTGTAAACTATATATTTCTACAACTTTAATTCTAAGAAAAATAACAAATAATGAAAGGATTGGTACCAGTGTAAAGGGTTCAAAAAATCGTACACAAATGTTCACTATAATACAAGGGTGAAATAAGTGTCAAAGTCAAAACATTTATTTCAATTAGACCATTTACAGGCACTTTTGAATTGTCAAAAGTTACCCATACAAAAAGTTGAAGCTAGTTGCTCGTTCCAAAACGTAGGTCTCTATGGAGAAGAACGAGCAAGAAACTCTATGGCCACTCTTTTCAAATTGGTTTTTACCAAATCTTGGTTACAATATTATTGTTGCTTCTATATGTGAAAGTGAATAATAATAAAAAAACAATGTAGGAATCCTTAGGGGATAGCGGTTATAAGGGTGGCTGAAGTCCTGCCGGCCTGTGCAGGCTCGCGTGCTTGATATTACTTGCGAATACCTACAAATACCACTTTTATATCATTATATTTGTAAAGTTACACAAATAGGTGATGTGTATGTCCGAGACGGAATGAGAATATTTCAAAACTCAGCTAAAAGTCATTTCGGCTAATTGAAAACGTTTATATTGTAGTTCTGTGATCGCAATTTCATCTCAGCGGCAATCAATGTCAAGAATCAAAATAAATTAGAGGCATTTTTAAAAGATTAATACTGAGATTAGATTGCGATCGTTCCTAAAAGTTAATAGAAGTGCGCCGCTGTCTGTGAAGTACTTGAAAAACTTATTTCGTTATTATTTTTTTTACAGGCTTTTAAGTACTGTCACTTAGCTCCTACTAAAAATAAACAACTCGTTATAAGACGTCTCCAGCTACAGTTCAGTTCCGTTGCTACACGCTTGTATGACAATAATTATAATGTTTATGATTTTTAATAATTTCTTATTCTGTTAGTAGGTTTTTATCCTTACTTAATATTATAAATGCAAAAGTAACGCTTTCTGTCTGTATGTTACGCATTCACGGTTAAACCACTGAACGGATCTTGATGAAGTTATCGTAAGGAGTAAGCTTGAACCTCAAAAAAAGACATTTGCTATATGTTATTCGGCGACTTCGCCTGCGTGCGTCATAACTCATACCCGGCAGTTACGTGGACGAGGTCGCGGGCAAAAGCAAGTTTCCTTATGTCTGTTATTTATTGTAACAATTTCATATTAGCAATAAGTATATTTAGTCACATGTAATGAGGGATTTCATTATTGCCACTTGTATTATTTCGATGTAGTTGGAATTACCTAATAGAAATAAAGTTAAAAAACAAGGGACGCATACATACAGTACGTGTTTGTTCTAAATAACAGCTAAACATTTCGCTTACATACGATAAACTACACCTGTGCATAAAATACTTTATATGGACGTAAACTCCTGAAAGTTTTCCGGAGCATCGTCACGTCCGCTCTCGATCGCGGCCAAACATCGTCTGAGCGCAACAAAAACACGTGGGGTACTCCACTACAGGGGGCGGGCTTTACACCGACAACTAGCCAATGAGCTGGTTTAATTTACCCTCTGTCTCGCTCGCACGGATGGTTGTCTCTCTCCAATTCGTAGATTACCGTAGTCGATTCTTCATGCTGAAGTATGATTTTTTTATTATCATTTTAAAGTTGGCAAATATGGTGGAGTCCGCAGTTCGTGTTTAAATGTTGCCAAATTGTACGTAAGTGTGTTTGTGTTACGGTTAAGAGCTTCTTATGAGATCTACTTTTATTAAATGCTTTTGTTTTATACACACTCATTTTTATTTAGCTTGCGTCTCATGCGTTTTTGAAAGAAGAAGTATTCATTTGTACTTCTGTAATGCAATTCATATTATTATTATAGGGTACGCAGATATTTAATAAGCATAAACATCATTGCTTTCTAACTTAGAATAATGCATGCTCTTGTATGTATACATAAACATGATAAAGAAATCTTATCCTAATAATCTGAATTATATTACTTTTTTTGCCTACCCCCATAAGAAAAAGGCGTGAGTTTATTATGTATGTATTACATTTTTGTTAAATATTGCCTTATTAACTAGAAAAGTATTGAATGGTCCTACATGCACGTTCTACAGACGCAGGTTTCTGCACTACAATGATAATAATGTAATAAAGTCATAAATATAGATGTATGATAATGTAATAAAGTCATAAATATAGATGTATGACGACAGTTATGACATCAATCTTCATCTGAGTATTAGAACACCAATAAATCATGAAGTTAATTACTTGGTCAAAATGGCGGCCAGTCGATTGACTGCTAGTTTTTTTTATGAATTAAAACAAATTAACCCGATACTTAAGCAAGTCTTACCAATAATAATAGGTAAGATAGAGCTATTAGCTAGTTCGATATATTATCATTTAACGACATACCTAATAGTGTATCCCCTCGTTCGTTAGGCAAGCTGATTCAGTTCGCTTAACAATAAAACTTCTATTGTGTCTCGTACAGTGTTCTTTCAAGTATTAATGTTTGGCAATTTGTTTAATAATCTTCTGCTCATGCTTTCTTAATTAAATATATAAAAACTTATTAATAATAATAAAATTATAAGGTATGCACAATTTATAACAGACAAGGAAAAACCTATAAAAGAAGTCATTCGCATCGCTGTCAATGAGACAAGTGCCCAAAAGGCTGGCAGCAATGCCACGTTGCTAATTCTTTGTCACAAGAAAATGTCAGCCCCTGGTCACATAAAGAGTGGACCAGTCGCTGGCGATGCCCTGATAAACAAGGTGAACGCTCGCACCCCATGGATCTAGTGTTTGAATACGAAACTGCTCAAACATGGATACGATTTAAAAAGTGCCTACGTTTTAGCTCCACCTTCCACCGAGACGTTAGTATGATGATTTAAATATAGGAGAGCCCATTCTAAAAATGAAATCCAATAAAAATACAAGATATTTAGGTGCTAATCAAAATCATTATGTGAACTTTCTAATTTATTGATGTAGGTACATTGATAGTATCATTACATTACCGAGGTTTCAACGAAGTACCCTACTGATAACAATATTAAATAATGATGTAGGTAATAGTGTGCATTTCTAACACTAACATAACATTAAATTCGTTACAAAAGTTGTGAGGAAATGACACATAATTGTGAAAACGTTTATTCTACGTCCTTCCTACTCATTAACATAAAATCTAATTACAGAAATATATCAACCAATTGATGACATAAAAATTAACCTTAATCTAAATTGAACATTAGTAACGGTGCTATAAATATTTAGTATAATAAATATCGAACCAATTTATATTTCAACTCAATAAATACCTTTATTCATGTAAAACACACTCTGCTTTCAACTCTACTTTTATCAAAATAGAGCATAGTTTACCTAGTAGTGGTATTGTATGAGGTGTGTAATAGGCAGATAATAAAAGGCCGACAAAGCAAAGGTGTCGGCTAATTGACGCGGTGAGAAGGAAACCGGGACGCGAGGGGAGGGTGTGACGCCAGCGGGAGCGGGGAGCGTGGCGACAAGCGGAGCGGAGAGCGTTACATAGGCAGTCAGGTCTATTATTTAATAAATATTTTTTATATGTCATTAAATGATAAACAAGTCGACGGCTCACCTGATGTTAAGTGGTTACTGTTGCCAATAGACAACTGCAATACCAGCGACCTTGGATAATAAAAACTATAGTAAGCACCTATAGCTACTTAAACTTTAATGACTATAAAAAGTTTGAGACAACAGTGAAGGAAAGAAAAAATATCTTGTAATAGTAACATACACAGTCCTTTCCATAGCTTTCGGATATACCTACAATAAATTTTACATGGCTTAACATTCATTACCTCGAGATCATGATTCAGAAAATCTTATAAAACTTATATTAATTGAAGGAATACTTAGGTACTTAAGTCATTTATATACTCCATGTTGCAAAATGGGAAGTATTCTCTGATTGATACAACAAAGTACCTGTAGCTATGCCCGCTAATAGAACTTGTCTCCCGCTCATGTGGCAACCGACCTCAATTCCTGTTATATTACATCCGGTGAGTACGAGACCGCGGCTGGTTGCCCGCGGTCCATCCTCGGCCATAGTGTGAGGGACGGAACCCGGTCGAAAGTCCATTGTACGGCCAACAGTTAAAGATATAATTTATTTCATGTTGTGATGGTCAGCCTGATATGTTGTTACTTTATGTGAAGATTAAGAAGGGGTCGTGTGGTGGCACTGGTCGCGTTTGATGTCTGAGCGGTGGCTGCAGGTTTTAGTTAATAATATTTCAGTCAAATTAAATGCTGAAAGTTGTCATTATTAATAAATAATGGCACATATCTTCATATTTTATTTGAGGGCTCATGGCTATCAAACGTTACCAATTTAGATCTAAATGCTTGAATAAGTGTTTAAAATAAATCTATTATACACTAAGTAAACGACCTTCACAAAACTAATTGAATACCGCTAATCCTAATGAGTTAAAACTAATTATAAAACTGCAAAGTATATAATTATATGTCAGAAAACATTAAGCTGATTAAAAAGATTGATAAACTAACATTTTTAAATTAATAATTTATCTTTTGAAGCTAAAGCTACAAAAATAACAATCGAAATACAAAACATCCTGTGCTGCGCCCGCGCCGGTCAGACCGAACCCGATTCATTTCCAGCAGACAGGATGCGCAAGCGATTCCGTTTATTAATAGTTTAAAAACCGTTTATTGTTCCGCCATCTTTATATTGGGGGCCGCCATTATTGGGAGATTTAAAAAACGAATTATAAAAGTGTGGCTTTGTGATGACTTTTTGATTGATGGTGTGATTGTGTGCGTGTGTGATATGATCTGCCATTTTAAAATGTAATTGTAGATAATTGTATTTTCAGGGGATATTTTTTGCGGTTTATTTCAATTGTTGTTGAAATTATTTTGAATTCTAAAGAATTATTTGGGTCGGTTTACTTTCAACTATTTAAAAAGTCATTATTTTGTTGAATAAGCAGATAATTGGAGACTGAATTTAACTTTTCACCAAATACATATTATTCTAAGCTATGTAGAGGGTTACCTTACTATCGTTATATTATTTAAATAGAGATTATGTGGTAAATGTTATTTTAATAGTTATTTTAAGAGAAATTTGAATTCCAGATATTCTAATATACACGCAAGTAATTATATGAATCAATAACAATAAAACCTTTATTTTGATATTTGCTACCATAAGCTTATGATGTTGCAATTTCTCATCGATTTAATTTCCCAGAAAAAGTACAACAGCAGTTCAACTTCATTCAAATAGCTATCTGGAGTGTATAATAACTGCGAGGACGAGCAATTCATCAAGTTTAGTATCCGCAGCCTCCGGCACCCGACAATGTGCCAGCACCCTTAGCAGATGGCACTAATTCTATGGGTGTTTTATTTCTTAACAAATCGAGTACCGTGTCAATTAATATTATATTTGTCACATAAATTACCGGAGATCCTTCCGCTATTATCCGAACGCGTAAACTCTGCCATTCCAGCTTATTATTCGTGGCACAATAGTTTTTAGCGGGCGCGGGGCGAGGGGGGGGGTGGCGGCCCGCAAAAACTGCACCCGACTTAATTATAAAGAGACAAGAAGCGCCATTAAATAGCGATTCGTTAAATCTACGCTCTCGTGTTAACACCACACGTGCTCTGTCTCGCTCTATCGTATGAGAAACAGAGCGGGACGTACGTAGGTGCGGGGCGACGGCTTGGTTTAGGGGCGGCGTCCGCGATATAAGGTTTAGATTGACTGGGCGGCGTTCTCTATTCAAGTTTTTTTCTGTTTGCGAGCAAAAGCGTCAGTAAGAGCTTTTCATTTGGTGTCGGGTCGCGCTCGCGGGCGGACGTTTGCTCTGAGGAGTGCAATGACCGAGTGACGTTCAGACTTCGGACTCTGTGGTGTTATAGTATATGCAGTGAACTGTCTAAGATGTCGGAGCTGCGTGGTTCGCCGCCATTGTCTCGTGGCTTAGAGAACGGTTTCGGGGCTCCTCTGGCGGCGTTGAGTTCGTTGGCTGAGGCGCCTCCTCCGGCGCCGAACCCTCACGGGATCGACCACATCTTGTCTCGCCCGACGGTGGGCGCTAACATGGGCGCCGGCCTGCTGGCGCCGAGGCTGTCGCTGGCGGCGGCGGCGGCGGGCATGGCGCACTACCTGCAGCACAAGCCGCTGTACTGGCCAGGTTTCCAGGGACTCGTCTCCAACCCAATGGCGTGGAGGGAGCGGTTACAGTCCAGTGAGTACCTTATCACTCTCGTTCCTTTTCTTGCACCACGAACTACCCTTGATCATAACTGTCAATTTCTGTCCATTACGAGGAGTTAGACATACCTGACTGCGATACCTCCGCGCATTATAAAACCCAATTGCACAGTTGCCTTTGTTTGATGCAAAGAAGAGTGTTCGATTTTTCTTAGAGTTAAGTTGGATACAACCTCATGTACAAAAGAATGCTATGTTCATTACTTTTTGTACAAGTAAGTTTCTCGTAGTTGTATAAAGTGCTACATTTCATAAACTTAAACACAATGATCTACAGGTGGGCATAGATCTGTGTAAATCTACACAACGGCTACTCAATATTCATGAGCGTATTAAAATGAATATCTTATGTCAGAGTTTTAATTCATTGTATGCTTCATTACATTAATATAATTTGTGTACAAATAACTCAAACTCAGTAGTCGTATAAAAGACATCAACGCGTGCGCTCACTGCGTGTTATAACTACTAATTTGCTTTAAAATTAGTTTTAATTTTAATCGGTTTGTTTTACAACGGATAACGATGAATAAAATAAAAATAACAAACTTGTTTACGAGATTTGATGTTAATTACTGTTCTTAAGTGGATTATTAGGTATTTAATTACAAGTTGATTTATTTTTTATGGTTCAAGTAGATATTCTTTTATGTTATAGAGAAAATCTTTTTTTATCACATTATATATTTTCTTCTTGTTATCTAACATTACCGGCTCTGCTTAGGTACTTCTTTTTATAATTTTGCTTTTATATATTTATACAGTACGCTCAGAGTTTAAAAACAATTTATTTTAAAACTGCTACACTTAGGACATACTCATTACAAAGCTTTCATTATTTGTATCAAAATAAATCAAAATAATGTGAGGATTCATCACAAAATATATGTTTATAAATAGCAATAACTAAATACCTACAGACAACTACTCCACAACATCCTACAACACAACCCACTCAAATCTTATCCAGCAACAATCTTACCCACAACAATACCGAAACGATGGTCCTTCCGTTTCCGCTATGTTCCGGTGGCCGACGGGCGTGTTCCGTCGGCCCTTAGCGACCGTTTATAGCCCTAGGGCCATTTGTGGCCGTTTGGCCGGCATTAGGGCTTTGTACACGTGCGGGTAACCGTGGTGCGTGTGTACTACGATTTACTTTATGTTAGCGATGATGGAATTGTAGGAGAAGCGTGAAGAATTTGATTTGATGTAAATTTACTTAGTGTCGTGTGTGTTGGGACTGAGTATGTTGGTATTCAGCGAGAGCAGGAGATGGCGGGGCTCTGTTAGGCTCCCTGTAACATAAAAATAAATTATTTTATCTTTAGAGCCCTCTAATGTAGAAAAATGAGTATCTACTTGTGTATGTATGTTTTTCTTTTAGAAAAAAAAAGTTTACAAAAGAAACAAGAATTAACAAATTGTGTATGTTGCGCTTTATCTCATCCTTTAGAAATAAAATAAAAATGAATTTATTAAAATAACATTTATAAAATTATCATAAAACCTGCGATTCTATAAAATTCAGATTCCAAATGAAATGAAAATAAGTTTCCGAGAAACAATCGACATTTATCAATGGACAACTAATAAATATTCAGACAAGTCATTCGTTCTCGGAATTAATAAGTTCGCCCACAAAGCCGATCGATTGATTTGTAGCGCTTACTTACAGATGTAGGTATTTGTAATCATGATACATTGAATGTTCTTCACTCAAGTATTTGATGAAGTCTCTTTTAATCTGGTAATGGATGTGACATTTTGATGTTATTTTTGTGTTAATTGTTGCTTAGGAAGATAAGGAGCAAGCGACTAGTTTCGAGTAATAATAGGTGTGTTGTGTTCATAATAATCCAATGGCAAGGAACTACTTTGTAGAAAAATAATATATTTAGGAATGTTGAGAATACAATTTAGATACATTTTAATGATATCGTTGGTAGGTACTTCCACTACTTATTTTAAGTGTGAAATATGTTTTGGTTATTTTTAAAAGGCTGATTTTTTTAACGTCTATCGATTTTAAATATTTTCTAAACGAGAGCGAAAAAACCACAGTTTTACAAGTATTCCTCAAATAAAAGTTATCTAAAGATTTAAAAATCCATTCCTCAGGAACGATGAACCATTACCGAAATACATTAAGATGCGATTCTTTTTCAGATTTCAATTTAAAAAATGTAGACGACTTTTGTTGGGCTAGGCGATAGTCCAACAAAAGTGGTTTTGTTTTGACTTAAGACGACTTTAATATTATTTAAAAGTCTATTCATACATAAATAGTATTAGTTGTCGTTGGCGGCAAACGTTCTTTGAACTATCGAATTAAATTGGATTATGCGACAAATGACCAATTTACAAGCATTTTAGAATTAAGTAGTCATGAATATTAATTCGCGATCTGTGACTATTTGTCAAACTTGTCCGTTATATGTGTCTGTGTGTTTATGAGATAGGTTTCAACTAACAGAGGAATATGTGAGTTGTTGCAGTTACCTGGGCGTGGCCAGTATTCATGAATGAACGCATGACTATTTTCTCGGGAAGATATGTCAACTTGTTGTCTGTTAAAAAGCGAATACCGGTAGTTTTAATAGAGCATATTTGATATTTAAACTTTTATGTTATTTTCAACTTTGTGATGCAGATAATATTTTATTTGAGTGAGATTCGACCTGAACCCACTAAGATAACATTAAAAAAAATATTTCTGCCTCATTCAATATAAAAAATAATACATTTTGTGTACTATTGTTTGTATGTCATGATTTGTGTACATCTTTTGTTGGAGATCGTAAATAAATAAATATCTCAATTATACCACAACTGTCGCATATTTTCACAATGTAATGAAATACCAATTACACAACCAAAATAAAACAATAAAATGTCCCAAAACATCGTGCAATGATCTCAATACACATCACGCCACCTTAACGAGGGTAACAAGTGTTCTTACACGAATACAGCCTCTTAAATTAATTTATAACTTGTACTCGGTTAATTGGAGCGCCGATGCCGCTAATCGATATTGTGTCGAGCTGAAAACGATGTGATATGATGGACTAATCTCGATACTCGAGATAACTGCATGTCGGGTATTATGGCAATTGTGTGATGAGGAGGTAGTTGTTCTAATGATGATAATGTCCATAGCTGATGGGATAGGAATGGATAGGTTTTACACGTTTTACAAAGTCTTAGAAATGGCGATGATGTTATGATGATTCGCTAAGACAATGTGGTAGAATTGAAGTCTCGTTTGAGGTTTTCGCTCTTGATGTATGAATTACAACTAGTAAGAGTTGAAAACATTTGTAAAACTTAATATGTTAACATCTATAGAGTGAGCAGTGATGGAAAAGTACAGTCACTGCCAAAGTTATCGTGAGTAGTTGACACGCTGATTACATTCACGACACCTATCTCATATGTTAGTTGCTATAGCCTCAATCAATTATATTATTATTGATAAACTCACAAAACGTCCTATCTCATCGTATCAGTTTTATTAAAAACACACAAAATATAATAACATTTGATGTCGCTGCGTCACGGATCGCGTCAGATTTTAATAAAAAGCTCACATATCGAGTACGATAGTCACGCCGCAGAGCTTATTAAATGACACACGATAACATAATACTGCTATCAGTTGATAAGTGATCAGGTAATAATGTGTAGACTCAAGTATGTGACGTTTGACACAACGCAATTACTTCGTCGCGTCGTATCGCTACAGGGCTATAACACAGACAACGCACAGACTGCAATCATAAACGTACATTATAATTAAATTGTACGTCAATATGTTTATCTGTGACAATATTAGATGTGTCAAAATATGATTTTATTGAAACTGAGTATAATATTTTGGGGGCTACTTATTGCGTATTGCAGTTTGATTCAATATTTGTCTCACGTTAACGTGGTTAGCTGTCGACTTTTCATTTCAATGATTGCTTAAAGAATAATTGTAGTTATTTATTTAGATCTAGAAATACACAATGCAGGTCCTGCGCTACCGCATTGAACAGACAGTTTGATAGTATTAGAAGGGGTCGATTCATTATCACGTAAGAGAAGTATCAAATCGACTATGTAAAGTATAGTATTTTAGCCTTTAGAACAACTTGAACAATTATGAACGTCGACTTAAAGCCCTGACAGTAATGGACCTTCATGAAGTCCAGCTTCATCTGCTTCATCTGGTACAATGTTCCATTAAAACACAAGTATAGAATCGTAAAGTTTCAATCTAAACCTAAACGAATGCAAAGTGCAAACTATACAAAATTAACGATACACTAGCATGGTCCACACACAGACCATTACTTGAAGTGGTTCGATTCGCTACATAAACATAAACAGAGGTAGAGAGAGCACTACACAAAACATTAAGAGATTATTATTAAAATCCCAAAAACATTCGGGAAATTATTAATTAGTTAGGGCGAGGCGCGTTAGGCTGCGGTCGCACTGGCGCGCACGAATGAAGTGCCACACATTTTTTTAATTACAGTGTGTCCCCACACCCACCTCGGCCCACCCCCGAGGGGCCCGGGGCCTAGGGGCCGGGGGGCCAGCATATGTCGCCCGGAATTAAAATTCACGTTTGTGATGCAACATTCAATTGTGTCCAGTTGTTCGATAGTGGGACAGGCTAATGAAGTGGTTTTGGCGAAAAGTATGGTTTTGTTAGTAGTTCGTCGGCGAAGTGTGGTAACCGGGGCTGCCGGTCGCCGGGCGCCGGGCGCGCGGAGACCGCAAATTGGTTCGTTTTATTAGGTTTTGTTACAACTGTTTCATGTGCTTCCGCATCCATATTTTTAACTGGAAAGTTGGTCGGGGACAAAGATAACACCGGCACCAGTCACTATAGTACTATAGTACAGCGCGCATCAGTAGAGTAGTCAGTGCGGGGCGAGGATAGCCAATAACAGTACTTGCATCACATAAACCGTCAAAATAATATTATTATTCACTATACGCATTTATTTCTTGGATTGTAATAATTGTTACAAACAATTCAAACAACTAGTCGGTAAACCGCTTAGGCAATTATAATATGAAAATATTGCCTCTATCTTGACTTTCTCTTCCTGTCTGGTCATTACCGATTTCTATAACAAAGCTAATCGTTTTATCTTCTAAGTACAATGTTCACGCGTGAGGTGATTCTATCAGAACCTGCATAAGAGAAGTCAAAGCATTTGTTTCAATTACACCATTTCCAGGCATTTTTGAATTGTTGCTCGTTTCAAAGCGGTAGGCAGCAGCAGCAGGCGGTAGAGGAGTGGAACGAGCAAGAAACTCTGCGGACACTATTTAAGTGTTTTACAAAATCCTGGTTACATTATTTTGTTGCTTTTATATGTGAAAATAATTACACCTGCAGAACGTCATCTATTTCTCATAAAATATTCGTTGTGAAACAACATTAGTGCGCATGTCGTAACTATCGGTAACTGCGGTCTCTCATGCTGCATTATACACAGAACTTGGTGAGCCATTGATATTACATCCAATAAATGTTCTCTGAGAAACATGAGTTTTGTGTATATACTTTAATCACCTTTACTGTCGAACGAATCTTAATTATTTAGAAACATGTTTTTAAAGTCATTTTTAAAGACAATAATTCGAGGCGTACGTTTATTTATTCGTTATTAATATTATTTCAAGTTACATATAATAAAAGAAAAAAGAAGAGCACTACGAAGGTACTGCATAGGTAGGAATATATTCAAGTGACTGCTGTAATATGAACCACCTATTCATTACAACTGCATAAAAAATCATCGCTCAATTATTCCCTTTAAATGGATCATTGTTTTCATAGCTCTCTCGAAGTGGTCATGAAAGTCGGCGCGGCCGGGCACAATTACACGTCGGACATAAAGGCACAATCTCTGCCGACCCCCGCACCGCCCCCCCCCCTGCCTCGCAACGCGCCGGCCTAATGAAATTAAATTAAGAAATAACATAATTCCGCCCGCCGCCCGCTCACCGCACCTTTTCGCGAATGCTCCTAGATCAAGGGCTGTCGACAGATTCACATATTTGGTGTTTCTATAAAATTTTTGAAACTTAATGCTTGGAAGCAAAGTGGAAGTGTTTTTTCAATAAAAAATAATAATTAAAATTAACAATGTATGATTTAAAAACTGAAAAAGATTGTTCACGACTTTAACGTCATGGTATTATCATAACATAACGCTCGTAATCCCCGTAGGGCAGGCAGAGACATGAGTTATTTCTTTAAGTGTTTAATATTTTTTCTCATGATAAAATATTTATAAATAACATTCTACTCAATACCAGTTCAAACGCCAACTCGAAACTACATTTACAAGACCACATCTAACCCGCGTACAGCCCTGCACGTCTCCCGGCGGCAGAGGGGCGGGGGGGGGGCCGACCTCCATCTTTGTTTTTCGCGATGAGGTGACGGTTATTACAGGGCTGTGTCGATGTATTATGTTGTTTTCTTCGCTATATAATGGACGTCCATAGTTTTATTGTTAGGCAAATTATTTGATGTGCTTTGGCAGATCATTGTGGGTAGTATTAGATTATAGAAGACAATAGTTTTATCTGGTACAAGATAGAATAGTTTATCTTTGTGTCATGGAGTTTGGGTCTGGTTCGTTTAAGACTTGCTTTGTTATGAGTGTGTACCACTATTTAATTATAAACATAAATGGTACCAGTCTGCTACTGTCCACTGCAGGGCGAAGCCGCTTCTCATACAGAGAAGGCTCGAGCACTGATCACCATGTTTGGTTAAAGCAGATTGGTGATTTTATACTCGTAATAATTTGAAGTCCAGGTTTCCTCACGATGTTTTCTTTCAACAATGTCACTGATGTTCAAGATACATTTAAAAAGTACATATTAATTATTGAGACAAGTCACCGTGGTGACAATATACGCAAGTGTTACATGTTACGATTGTCTTCTCTGCTGACACTACAACGAGTCTTCAGCCCAATGATACACTGGAGACATAAAATAAGGCCATATGTACACCAAGATAAAATGTCTCTTAATACACCCATATCGTTATATGAGATGCTCGCAGCCCGCAAGTTGTCCGCTGGCCGGCCGGACAAAAAGCGGACAGTTATCAAAGTGATATCAGAGAGGATGGCGGATGGTGGAGACAAAAAGTGCGCTTATGAGGGGATAACGATCGATGTAAACACGGATAGTATTAAAGGATTATAGTTTGAGACGATTTTAAAGACGGGGTTTTGAAAATAAGTCACTTTGAGAAAGGTTTTATCACAAGAAGGTACTACGAAATATTGGAAGGCCCTAAATTCAAAAGTTTAGTGATTAAATATACAAATAGTGCAAAAGCATGTTAAAATCATTACCACGGTAACCACTCAATAATTCTCTAAAAGCGAACATATTTCAAAGCAATATTGTACTCAAAATAAACTTGTTCAAGATAATACAATCAACACATACACGATACCGAAACATTGAAACCCGAAATAAAACGCGTAGCATTTTAATAATGTGCTACGAAGCTTTGATGCGCCGCTACGTATCTCGTAGCCGTAGCTCTACGAACAAGTGTCGCGCTACGACGTAGCTCTCACACGCTCTTTGCATGCTGCATGGTTTTGGGAATTTTATTTAATTAAAGTTTTTGAAAGTAGGTAGTGAAGTCTTATTTTAAAATTAATGCGGAATGAATTATTTTGTGTCATTTTAAAAGATTAATGATAACTATTTATTTCACAAATGAATTACAGGAAATTATGACATTGAAACAATTTGAACAAGCTTTCCACGACTGTTGCAGTCATTGTCATGAGAATATAGTAGCGTCAACAAGTTAAGTGAAGAAGAAAAGCGTGTAATGAATGAATGACGTAGCTGCAGGTGATCAGTGTCGAATTGATTTAAATGTAAACATGTCATATCTATCACTGAAAGACAAACGATTGAAAATCGTTATCTTTACAATAATTATCACCCAAAAATGTTCCCCAACGATATTTATCAGTGGCGATGGTGCGTCGGTCCTACCGTTATCTCAACGCAGGTGTTCCGCTTGTCGGCGCCACACGGCGCGACATATCGCTTTATTACGCGCGATCGCTTGTACGACACGCGTATTGCCTGTCGCACGGTTATAGCCCTCCTTATGAAAGCGCGTGCCATGAATACGGAGCCTCTCGAGAGGGAGGGAGTGATGACGTCGACTCTTTGCTTTTATTGTCGTCGCACGGACCAAATGAAAGTGTTTGACTTTTATGTTTTCAGATGGTTTGAAAGGTTTTTGGGATTTCTGGTCGAAGAGGGGACAAAGTTAGACATGTTTCCGCTTTTTGTAAAAGATATACCATTTCCTCTCAAATATTGTCACAAGAGGATTCTCTTCCCTGGCGCATCATGCCGTGGTACCAATTGTAGCGGTTATTGAGAGGTGTGTGTTTGAACGTAGAGCGTGTTCCACTCCAAGTCTCCACATTTGAGTAGTTAGGTTTAAGATGGAAAAAACTCTTTTGAGCTGGTTAGAGTTACAGGAGATATCGGAAACATGACGAAGAAAGCTAATCGACAGTAGTCATAACAGCTACTTTGTATTCCGAGATGCAAGTCGTGAAATTTTTCTCTTTATCGAGCTTCATTGCCTCGGCACTTTTCGGTCATATATGACTGGATATATGTACAATCGAAAACAAATATATTTCAATGTCTAAATATATTTTCGCTATCTTTCATTCTCCATTGTTTTCGTTCCATATAAATAATGTATACAAACTGTACAAGAATAGGGCAAGTGCTCGAGTTAATATCACAAAACCTTTTCAACAAAAATAAACAGCCACCAATTTGAAGTTTGTTTCGCATACAGTTGTTGGGCCGCCGCCGGTCTCGGCAGAGTGATAAAGCCTCCTTCCTGTAACGAACTCCTCACGCTAACCTCCGCGCAATCAAAGCCTGCGGTTTCGTTACGAACAGGGACAACTGAAGAACTCAGTGACAAACATTAAGTGCAAACTACCCTCGCAACTCCCGACAGCGATACAATTAAAACGTTTCGAGAGCACGCTGTATCACACCCGCGTATACAGGGTGCGGTTAGCGCGGGGGTGCCACAGGGGGAGTTATTTGTAGAAGATAGAGCACAGATTTTGTGCGTTTGTCTGTTGTTAGAATTAATATTGTGTGTTCGAGGTGTGGTGTGTTCGTTACGTGTTGGGTTTACATTTGCAGACGACGACGTGTGCGACAGTGAACGTTTTCACCATTTTGTTGGTTTCGGGATCACACCTACATGTTATGTCAATTGAATATAAAAGAATTATTTAATGACAGTGTTATTAAAATACAAAGAAAAGCTGTAAGCTCTTTTTGAGCTGTTTCAGAGTTAAAATATATAATGAAGCATATTCCATCCTCCTATCCTATATCTTTCCCAACGAACTTTCAAAATCACTTTTTTCAATCATGTTTCACCGAAAACTACTTTCCACTTCAATCTCCGCAGGCACCTAACAAGAACACAAAAGATCTCTCGAGCACATATACAACCTCCATGTTTTCATGGGGCACCACAAAAGGTCTGCCCTAAAGAAGGCTTGATCCGTGCACGTTAACAGAGGCGCCCCAGGGTTCCCCTGGGCACCCCGTGGCTCCTCGTTAGCCCTCCAATTGAGACGCCCTCGCGTAGGGCTGATGGAATACCAACATGGGCTTTTTATGTGCGCCTTTTTGGTTTTAATTCCCACATCAAAGTAGCGGATGCTGAACATTGTTTTTCGTTTTGTTGGAATGTTTGTTAGTTTAGTATAGGTTTTTAGATTGATAGAATTCTCTGTAATGCACATCAAATAAAGGAAAAATAAATGAATTAAGTTGAATAAGGGTGTTTACCCAGGAGTGGGACAGAACAGGCTGACAAAAAACAAAAAAGGTGTTTGGTGTAATGAAAAACAAAACTATATTATACTTGAGATAGTATGTACTGGCATTATAAAAGCTTCCGTACTATACATTCGCACTATCGCGACATACGTCACTATATATTCGCCCCTAAAAGCCTTCAAAGCACAGCCCTGGCGGGTGGTCCCTGTGCGAAGGGGTTGCGGTTACCCCTCCCTCCCCCCGCCGCCCCCCACAGGCACGGATTTGTACGTAATTGTGTATTTCATATAATTGTTTCACATCGCTTCACGGCTCGTGAAGAAGATGGTTCTGTTCACTGTTCTTGTGCTATAATAATAATATGTAAATATGTGGCGCTACTGTAGACGGGAGGTGCTCTCGCGGCCTGATCAACTGCAGGTGCCGGTGACATCGACGTTTTGAGTAAGACAAGGTTTTAGCACAATTATTTTTCGGAGGATTATTAAAAAGTTTCTAGTAGACAGACATTAAGAACAGTTTTGGAGAAGCCAGCAAGAAGATATTCGATATTCTAAATGGTTATTCTCTTTAAAGTTAATGTTAGTCAAAAGAAAAATGGTACACAAATAATCATGTAAAACTGAAGTAACTTCTACGTTACCGTTTCCCGCAGCTCCGCAACACACTCCACAATCGAATTCAAATATCCGCTGCCACATGTCGCCAAACATTTCAGAATCAAAAATATATCTATTTCAAATTCTGTGTGCAAGTTATTCAAAAACTCCGGTCAGCGAACACAATATTAACAAAGTGCGGCTGCATTATGCATGGCGCACAATATGGCGGGCAAAAACTGACGTCACCGATATTGGCGGGAAGTTTGCTGCAGTTTGTTCTGGAGTTTCATGGTAGAATGAAAACGGTGGGATGTTTTATGAAGGTATAGCGTTAGGTATACGATACTGGTTACTTGTGTAGTGCACATTTTAACCCAGTACCATCTGTACATTGATGTAACATAACATTACATAACAGGCCTGTATTATCCAAAGAGGTAGGCAGAGTTTTCTAGCACACGCTCATATCACGGTCAGTGATATTTTAAGTACGGACATTATAGAAAAAACTATTTACAGATTAAAATACATCGTTATAAGGTTACTTGTTATTTAAATTACACCTACGTGAGATATGTACTAACATAATAAAAATGAGTTTGTGAGCTAAGCCCGCAGTTTTTTTTATGCATGTGTAATCAAGCTATGTTATGTACAAAAACTATTTGGTCGCCATTAACCCCACCCATCCGAAAGCTAGCCTCAACAACATGCAGTAACGTTAACATAAGTGAATCAATTAACTACAAATACAGCCATTGTACACCAAATACGAAATTAAATGAAGGTTGTACTGCCAAACACGTCCATGCAACTAACACCCGAATTTATACCTTAATCACTTGTAACAAAGTTTATATTGGAGTGTGAGAAGTTTAATGTGCAAGGGAAATTGTTTTGAACTCTATTGTGTTAAACTAAGGTAGGTTTTGGTTTGTTTTGATGAGGTTCCGGTCAGCGATTGGGTGTGTAATGTGTTATTTGTCGGCTGTCCATTGTTCTCGTTCGGTGAAAGTGGACTGTTCGTATTATTGTAGTACTAATGTTTGGACACATCGGCTTTAACGAGCTTTTCTTTTGGTATTATACAAGGCGCTTCTCCGGACTGTTGCTGTCTGTTGCGGTGTGGGAAACTGACTCGGCCTGTACATAGTAAGCTTCCTGGGCCATTTCTAATTTGGTTGATTGGTTAAATCAACATACCTACCTTTTTCTTTAGTTTTTTTTTGTGTTAGATAATATTACCGCTTCATTTCATATTTCAGTGGCTTGTGAAACTCTTCGACCTACTTAATATCAAAGCGTTATTTATTCGAGTAAAGAAACTACTTTCGGGGAACAAATAATATTGTAAATAATTCAACGCATGCACATAACAAATGATAATAACTCATGTTTGTAGAACAAACGTAAATGTACCTCCGAACAAATTAATATTTATATGTTATTACAATATGTCTTGCGGACAGATATAAATAATGTTGTAGGGACGTGGAGGTGGCGCGACTGCTCGCTCAGAAGTACTATGTTTTAGAACAAAGTTATTTTATCGAGTAGGTACTTGTGCTGTCAGTGTGCGTGTGCCAAGTAAGTAGTCATGTAACGTTAATTTCATAAAAGAAAACTGAAACACATGAATAAAAAGTTAGGGAATTGTAAATGAACTGCCTCGTTAGCCTAGTAACTGCCTCGTTGGCCTAGTGGTCCTAAGCGCGACTGCTACGCTAGAGGTCTTGGGTTCGATTCCCAGGTCGAGCAAAAAGTGTTATTGGGTCTATCTATGAAATTTTCAGTAGCAGCTCGGAGTTAGGATTTGTGCCCGGTTAATGGCAATAGGCTCGCCCCCTATTGCATGGGACCTAAACATACCAGCGAACTGTGGGTGTGCATTGTTACACCTCTGCCTAACTCTTCGGGGAATACAGGCGTGATGGTATGGAATTGTAAAAAGCATTATGAATATGGCTAATCTAGCGAGACTATTAGGCGCCTCATGTGTCCGTTATTGTACTGAATTACAGTATGAATATATTGATTACTTACTACGACTTGTATTCTAAGCGTAGTTATTACGGGTAGAATTAAATTCATGTCCAGACATACACAACAGCAGTGTGTACACTGACATCTGTCCCAGCATTCGAAATCAGAAAATTGGCATATCTGTCTATAAAGTACGATTTTCTTAAATGTCGTCCGTCACTAACACGTCTGTGAGAGGATCTTTCTAAACCTCAATGTGTCATATTGACTCTCGGTTACTGTACGCAGCAGGTATTTTGTTTAAAACATAAAATCATCACAACGTACATCGATACGACTTCCATTTTTCCATTGGCCAATAAATTCAATCTCTCGCCAGACTCATTTTAATAACATTCCCAATACCGTTCAAAAACTAGAGTGTACATAACAGTACATCAATATAAAAGGCACATAAAGCATAACCTCGCGCCGCCGCACCGCAATGTCAACTCACAGAATACCTGCAGAAGTACAACAATAATATTTATCCCACATGAATTTTGGTCACGGTGGCAATCTCAACGGAGATTTGCCAAGTACGTAGAAATAGTGCACAAGTATGTGCACAAACACAAATGCACTCCGTCTAACACTCATTTCTTCCGATATGACGGCAATGTCACGTGAGATCAACGGGGCAGTTAACATAGACTGGCTGGGCTAAAAAGATTACTACCATACAGCTCTTACGATACTTTAGTTCTCCTAGCTAAGCAAGCTCACTACCAACTTCATCGACTAGAATCTCCTCACTGAGGGATGATCTATTCTCCAATAGAACGTTGCAACTCGTGGAACGAATAAAAAGGTCAACGTCAAATTTATTTATTAAACTTTATGCACATAATGTAAAAAATTCACTGTACAAAGAACAGACACACACGCACACACAACACATGTGTACACCGTACAAATTGTTGTACAAGCGCTTCACAACATACGATCAAAAAGAAGATTGTCATAAATTCTCAGTTTGAAAGCCTCCCAGATAATTGAGGAAGAAGATTCAGTTGCCTATCATTTTTGATTTTATGTTTTTATCGCTTATTTTGACATTCATGCGTTGTATGCAAACCTTAGTAAAGTAGCTTCTGCAGTCGCAGCAAACATGACTCGTGCGTAATGGGACTTCTTTATCATTCTGCCATTGTCAGGCAGTATCATCGCGAATAAAATTGTTTTGATGAAGCGACGCCTGTCGCGTCACCGCCCCTCTGGGACATGGGGGGGTGAGAGGAGCGGGCGCGGGGGTGAGGAGACGAGTGGAAAAATGAAATGAAAATAATGATAAAAACGTCGACACGATGTCAAGGGACCGGCGGCCCTTCGAATGAGTAGGTAGATTGATTTTTGTAAAGGTAGCTGTTTTTTTGATTGCACGTGTTAGATAGAAAGCAGACGGAGTTTACCTCAAAATGATTATTCCTTACATTGCTAAATTCAAAGCTCCAAATACATTGAATCTTCAAATAATTATGTTCCAAGTTCAATTACAACAATATGGCGTAACACTGTGATGGTCGATAGCGCTTGTTAATGACGTCATCGGCTACAATGATGCTGTACGGCTCCATGTCCGCCTGGTACCGGCCATCTGATGTACAGCGTAATTAACTAATTAATGCTAACTACTACATTGTTTTGTTAATAAGTTTGAGCGGTTCGATGTGGGTAACATTTATGATTATGAAATGTGCCTAAAATTACATGAATGTTTCTATTTCGTAGCTCTTGAGGCCCCCCTTTGTAGCCATTGTAAACATTTCCTTGATATTTTCCATTTTGTTACATCACGTATTCATGTTAAAGCAATGATGTGCAACAACTTCATACGCTGCTAGAAACAGTTTATTTCTGTTCACATTCTGGCAGTTTGCAGACTTCACCAGCATGCTGCTTGCAACACTGCACAGCAATACAGAAACACGTTGCGCCATTTTATAAAATACTTGTTTACCACGAAGTCTCTAGGTACCCTCATACACATTATACTTTTGCACAAAGTCCAAATCTTACCCTATTTCTTTCTCACCCCAGATTTTGTTGCAGTGAGCAACGGCGCGCTGAGCGCCTGCTCGCAGGGGGGCATGGACAAGGATGGCAAGAAGAAGCACACGAGGCCCACCTTCAGTGGACAGCAGATCTTCGCGCTGGAAAAGACCTTCGAGCAAACCAAGTACCTGGCGGGGCCGGAGCGCGCCAAGCTGGCGTACGCGCTCGGCATGACCGAGTCGCAAGTTAAGGTTAGTTTGCTGTTGATATTTGTTTAGTTTGTAACGTTGCGCCTGACTACTGACCGAACAGCAATTCAAACTCAATACTAGGAGACACGAAATGGCATTCGTGACATTAGATTGCCAACAATACTGGTGGCAGTCTTGAATCTACTGAACGTTAATATCATTGATGATAAGTACTCAATCTGAACCCAATAGTGGAACAAAATAAATGAATATCGAACTGAACACAATTACCACTAGTACCGACGAGTAGGGTACAAGCACCAACACGCGGCACTCCGCCGTAATCCGATTACACAGATTGAAAAGTCAATCACTTAGCCGGGCGGCGCAATCAAACGCAGCTCTATTACTGAGGATTAAACTACGCGACATGTGGACGAAAGACTTTGTTTTATTGTTACACACGATGCTATTTAATATCGTGATTCACAGTTTTACCAATCACTGCCATGATTTTGTTGATTACGTACTTTTTGTTAGTATATTGGTAATGGAAGTTTTTATGGGAATTTTATTGGCCATACCGTGTTTTATGAGTTAGAAAATATTAATATTTATTTATTATTACTTTCCAATTTCAATTTAGTAACATTACGGCATACACTGCCCTGCCATAAAAATATCTTCAAAGTCGTTAAACGCGACAATAACTACCGGATCATCACCAAACTTTACGAGATACAAATTACCGTCTCAAGTGAAGCGTCTACTGCGCGGTAAACTAAACACATCATGCAAAAGGATCTTTCAATTAAACCAAACACATAAAATAGGCATAAAAAGGCACAGTTATATGGAACTAATTGGGGTGCGACGCGGGTAGGGGCTGCGCGGCCGCCGAGGGGCCCGGCGACAACTGCGGCGCTCACCCTGCCGCAAGCGGTCACGGTTGCGATTTCAAGTGAAACTTTATTGAATGGCGATGTTCAGCATTTGTTGTTTTACATATTCGTACTTCGTTTTTGTTTATAATTGTATACCTAATTGCCCAAGTGTCTTACACGTGATGTTTTGTGCGTATGAATCATGCTGTTCATTTGAATAGGTATACCATTATCCCTCAATACATAGGTATTGCAGCATCGAAGATGGTCAATTCCTTGTTTTTTGTATATCTGTTACCATGTGTAATTTATGAGAGGAGAGTATTTCTTTGAGTTTAAAATCAGATTTCGTTTCTTAGGCTATTTTTAGCTTACTGCTACACATCATCACTCATAATCTACAAATCCCTAAGATCGATATCACAGTGCGTTACAGTTTCACTAATCGCCGTCAAGTCTCATGACGTGCCCACTGCGCTGCGCACATCTTCCCTTCTTCTCTGTTAGGGGAACAATCATATTATACTAAGTGATATGCGCTATTAGGGGACCGTTAGGACGGCTGTACAGGGGCCGATGGAAAGTTGACAAGTTTGATTTTGAAAGTTTTGAAGACGGGTTTTTTTTTGTACTGGACAATTGACATCAGGTGCTCCGATTGTTATAATAATGGGTTTATAATAATAATCAGACTGATGCGTAAAGACTTTCAAACTAAATGTTACGTTATTTTTACTTTACCAAATATTTTATGTAAACGCATTTTTACATTATCAACAGCCAATAAATGCGATTTTAATTTTAAATATACTTGGCGCACAAATAATTAAGGAAAGATATAAAACAGATGTAAAAAAGGACAAAAGCTTATAGAAAGTTTAATTTTACAAATCCTACAGCTAAGTGTAAAAGGCGCGTAACAAAAGAGCGTCTACGTATGCAGCCCGCCTAAATAAAGTAGCAAGCAATAGTAAGTGACGCGAGTGAAATGAAGCGCACACGATGAGATTAATGGAGGCGACATATCACGCGGAAACTGTTGCCGTACTCACAGTTGCATCGTATGCAATAAACATGAATCTTCTATATTTTGTGACGAGTTCAAAATAATTTGAATTGAGAATACATCTGCCGTACCATCATCGTATCTGTGTTGAACGGATACGATACTACTACATACATACACTACATGACATTATGAAAGTTTGGTTAGATCTACTGCTATATTGTTTCAGTTCTTAAATTACAGATACTAAACATTTTAATTTATTTCTAATTAGGTTCTTGGAAAATCTAGAAAAAGTGTTAAATAATTATTGTATAAAAATAGCTGTGTAAGATAAAAATACCTATTCTCGTCACACACTAAATAATTGGCTAAACTAAAATACCCCAATACCGAAGCTTTTAAGCTCCATAAGCGACCTAATGGTATCAATACACAAAGACCAACAATCCTTTACAATACTAAATACGTATCACACAATACACATTCACAAATTGGACTCAAAAGCCAATGTGCGAAGGGATAATCTACCACTTTATTTCTGAACACCGCATGCGAGTTTCGACTCTATTACTTTGTGTTTCGAGTGCTGTAGAAAGCAAAGTTACGTTGGTAGGGTCTTTCAATTCCCCTGCATGGGTGTCATAGCTCATTTGGCATTCGATAAAATTAATCCATGGGGAAGATTAACAGAGAGGGTACTGTGTTTACACATGTGCGATGCAGGCGATGCAGCGGGAATACGTAATGCAATTAATTCTTGACGACTGTTTATTCAATAACTATATTTCATACTTTCACAGTTTTAATGTCGTTTAATTGTTAGGTTTATTGAGTTAATGGATTGACTTTTGTTATTGTTAACCTTACTTTAGATAATGTGAATCTGAGTGCGTTTGTTTGTCCAGTTTATTGAAATTTTGCATATTTTGTGACACAGAGTTATGCACAGGTATTTAAACTGACAGAAATAGCTTTTTCTCTAATTTCATGCGTTTAAGTAAGTGCCATAAAAATCTGTTTCGCTTAAAAATATATGAAATTCGGAAGTCATTACAAATTCCGGAATAAAACTTGCTGAATCATCTTCATTATTAAGTTTCTATTTACTTATTCAGACTCACAGCCATTACTTTAGTATCTGACTCAACTATACCCATGTATGAGTGATTCACTCCCTCATTTCATAGAATCCAACATTTATACGATTCACATTAAAACTGATTGATCCCCGCTTCACATAACTCAATATGAAAAAAGGCTCAAACGCATCAAAACTCCCTATTATTCCTCTGAAACTATATAGTACCAATAATAAAAATAATAAAAGATAATCTTATAATCCGCACCTCGGACGGAGCGTTCGTTCAATTTTACAACTATGATATACAACAGTCGTAATAAGTCGCCCTTTAGGCAATAACTCGTGTCACGTTCAAAATGCAAATCACTGTGTGTCGCTATCATTCCTTTTATTGTGGCTGTAAAACACCGTCGAATTAGTTGTGACCCAGCGATGGATGTTTCCCACAGCGATAGATGCGTTTAAATAATTTTATTGCGTGATATTTCGTTTCTTTTATTTCAAAGCTGATTCGGGTTATATGGTCTCGTTTCGCGAATGTTATATTATTATGATGCAGTTTGTGATATAATTTTGTTGTAAACATTGATGATAATTGGAATAACTTTAATGATGAGCTCGTAATTGGGGTTTTTCACTTTTATCGGAATAAAAGCTGTATTCTATTAAATTACATTTCGCCATTCCTTAGAAAGCTTTTTATTAGATCTCTCTCTTTAAATCTTTAACGTTTTTATGAACGTCCAAATATAAAAATGACTAAACTATTGGTACAGTCCGCAACAAAACCCTGCGTAACTAGAACTGCTCGGCAATCACAAAGCGTACTTACACATAATAAAAGCAATCCAGTTTACGATCAGAGCCTAATGACGTCACAGATAAGATAAAATTAAATGCAGTTCAAAATCATGCAGATGAGCTGAAGGGGAGCACTGCAGCAGCATATTAAATTATTTTGATAGATGACACTATAATTTAATTTTAATGTGTTTTGATAAAACGACCCTTTATACCTCCCTTTAGTGAATTTTAAATGTTCGACCTTTAATATTCTTCTACTAAAAATGTTTTTTGCAAACTGTGAAGTGATTAAGTACGAATCAAAATGGCTGACGCGGCGTTTTGTTGAGCGATGGTTACGCTAAATACTTGTGATACACATTTGCATACAAGTCATTATATTGATGAGACGGTTAATATGCTTCGTCATGTTGTTCGTATATTTACGATTGATTAAGTTTTTGGGGTGAGCAGATTTAAAGCGATATTTATTTTAAAATATAAACTAGACCGCGTGTATATTAGGATTCTAGAATACCTTAGGAGGATGGCAGAGGGAGCGTTCATATTAATCCAAAACTTTATTATCAAACTAATTAATTAGATAATTTACATAAGGCGGCAGTTCTATTATTTGATGTGACATAGTTATCGTGTTAAGACATTGTTGCATAGGTTTTCACCATCTCAGTAACTGAACATAATATAATATTGGATATACATATTCCCTAAAAATAATCATTTACATTCTTCTTCCCCATATCACAGACCAACCTAGCATATATATTGGTAATGTCCTCGTAGCTAGCGCTATCAACGACCATTACTGTCGCATGGAGGTGATCCAACAACTCAATCAACAACAACATATTGTTATGAAGCTACCCACGTTCAGTTTACGATGTAATTAGCATACCATACACACATACTTAGTTGTGGCTAGACTGTGGAGCTGTCAGTCTCGGAGGACCACATAGGGTACTAGGAGTGTGTGAGTGTGTCAGATGTTTTATTAGAGTAATTTATAGAATTGTATTAAGGTAAATAATGGTTCAATTGGTGCTTAGAAAAGTAGCCTAATTAAAATGCAATGTCAAAGTCATACCATTTATTTCAATTAGACCATTTACAGGCACTTTTGAATTGTGATAATGTTACACAGGGAGTTGAAGCTAGTTGCTCGTTCTAAAACGTAGGTCTCTATGGAGAAGAACGAGCGAGAAACTCCGCGGACACTGAAATCGATTTGCACTGAACAGTTTGCCCAGGACGAAAGATGTAGTGTGGTGATCAGTATACCGGTATGTCTTCTGTCATAGGTAATTACAATAGGGGGACAGACAGTATGTCATCAGTAACCGTTCCGACAAGATGGTTCATACAACCAACACATTCCGCGATAACAATCACCTAGCGGCAGCACCGTACACTGTACACGTCATAATTAAATTAACATATTCAATGTTCGTACATTAGTATGAATATGTTTCCGACTAGTGTTCATGTACAGATTTCTACTGAATCAGTGTGTAATGCTTGTCCGACAGCCACACATTTTGACTATATCTCTGCTTTTTATTAGGAACTTGCATATTCCCTCGACTTTGTCCGCGTCAAAGCTGATGTACTATCTCCATGGGATCACAAAAGAGGATACAAAATTAAGATTAGTATCTAAATGTGTGATAAGTTTCAGGTTATTCCGTTCGGTTGGATGTTTGTTACATTTTCAGGCTTTAACAGCCTGAAAATGTAACGAACATCCAACCGTTCATGCCTCCATCCTCACTAATTTTGGCGTTTATAATATTAGTATAGGATTATTCGGATAAGAAGTAGGACAGTTTACAAATAAAATCAATAAGCATCATGCTACTTTACAAGCTAACTCGATAAACTGCGTTCAGTTTATCGAGTTAGCTTGAGAGATACCGTTGTATCTCTTGATTCTACAACGTAATTTCAATATTTCCTATAGTGGTCTAACCAACATGTCACAACCCCTGAAATATTGTCAATGTATCATATTCCTATCAGTCCGGCCAAAGCCGACTAGTAACCAATTCAAATATTGTACCAATCGAAAAACAACTGCCATCCCAATCCGACTGTTATTTGTCAAAACAACTGTCAGCCATGTTTTGTTTCCAATCGATTTGTTTAAACGCGACACCGATGACGTATATCTGCCTAAATTCCCAGCTAAATCTATCCGACAGACATCCATGATTCCATTCAGCCCGTATACACAATACAACACAAATGAAAACTGAACTTTGTGAGGCAGAGAGTAAAGTTCAATATTGTTTGTGTGGCAGGAGGTTAGTGAAGTGATCAATCGATTGATTCGATGACAGGCGGGAGCGGACGATAATCGCCGCTCATTAGTCGAATGCGAGTGCCAGTGAATCGATTCGGCGTGACATCTGCGTTTTCAAATATAATCCGCGAGTGGGATATTTCTAGAGTAGCTAGTGGCTTTAATTGCGAATCTATTTAGTTGTTGTTATGTCGTGTTTGATGGAATCAACTTAATATTACATAACAGTGATTGATTAAATTCAAGATCTCTCTAAAGTCACGAGCCTAGTATCTGAAGGGTTCGGGCTGAAGTGAACTTAAAGTCAAATCATCAATTTTAATTAGACAATTAAATTGCACTTTTGGACATCATTTATAAGAGAAAGATATAATTGAATCTACCCTTTCCAAAAGGAGTTGCGTATGGAGAAGAATGCATGGAAACAATGAAATAAATGTTCAACATTATTTTAAGTATTTGTATGCAATTATATAATAACATGTGAAGACGGTGTCGATACCTTGAATAAAACCACTTTACTGCAGGAGGTACGAAGTGTTATAAATAAAGAATTGACAGGTTACGACACGATACTCGTGACCGACTACTGAACACATCGGAGAGTTACTCAACTATTCTAGATTTATAGGTCAGGCTGACATGTAGGTTTATTCCCTATTCATAAAGCATCTAATACATGAATATATTTACAAGTACATCATATTTAGAAGATCTAGCGGTATTACACGAAAACCGCAGTATTTCTGACGCAAAAAAAGAATACAGCAAACAATACATACGTAGCAGAGTTATGTACTTGTCAATGAGGTCGTTACAAGGGGCCACGTGTGGTGCGGAACCCTAATTGATTGGCGCACTAACGACGAGTTTTTAGGGTTCCGTAGTCGCGACCATCGCCTTATTTATCGTCTATAAATTATTTTGATGGCTGCAAGGGTTTTTATGTGTACTTACTGAAGATGGCGCTAAAGTGTAATAGTGGGTGCTTCACTATAGTGTTGTTTGTTGTGGAGGTGGAGTATCAGCAATATTGCGAGGATTTATGATTTAATTATGATGGGAGAAATGTAGAATGTACTACAGAATATTAAACATCCTTTTTATTGTAATCATAAAATGATATTTAAATTAACAATCACGTATTTACAGTTGAACAACGCAAAGGATTCGCCCCATTCTCATATCCATCTCACTCCAGGTACAAAAAAACGTGATGAAATAACCTCAGAAAGCAGGCTCACGTGACAAAGTGTGTCATCAGCACTAATACCTGGACATGTGTCCAGCGCGAGGGCGACTGATGGGGGAGCACGCACCTGTCCTGGCGTCATTAGCGGGATTGGGGAAGCGGACAATTAATTTTCAGTGTTGGAAAATGACGATTTTCAGGGTTTTTCTGTCCAGGTAAGGTTCTAGACGGTAGAACCTTGAAAGGATGGTCAATTCATAAATTTATTTCCTTTTGAAAACCAGCTTTAGGTTATTATAAACTAGGTGTAGGTAATACCAACTGTCATAAATGACAGCCTCTAGATAAATGACAGCCTCTAGATAAAGAGACAATGTTTTAATCGTCAATGACCTTTGGCAGTTTTACAAAAAATATGCCAAACTGTCATATTTATTAAAACCTTAGGTAACAACCGTCCAAACCTTTACTAGAGTGTACCACTCACTATGTACCCTCGTGTTGCCGACGTGCTGCGTGTATAGAGAGCATTGTTACAGAGTATAAAAGTCTCCCAGTGCTCCCACAACACATAGATGGCGAAAAAGCAGTGGTTCAACGGCTCGCAGAGTGCGGTGGAATCAATTATGGCAGTTTGTGCACAGCTGAGCGCTGAGCCCCAATGATTAGGGGCTTTGACGAAATATCTGACAAGGAAAAATTGTATGCCGCTCTCTGATCTCTGAACATTGTTTCGTTTATAAATCGTTATGCTTAAAGGAACGCAAAAATAAAATTGTTTGCTTGATAAGATCAAATCTTTGAAAAAAGAAGATTAACTATTCATGAATAGTATACGAAACACTGGTTGCACAAATACTAATTGTTTTCGCAGATTTTCGATTGTTTCGTATTTTTCAATAACCGAAATGCAAGGGCAACATCACACTAAACACTTTTTCTAGCACCGCTGTCCCCACGTGTCGTAGGCGTGTCGCATGTCGCAGTTGTGCGCGGTCTCAAACGATTAGAGCAGCAACAACTGCTCTCCGCAACATTAACATGACAATGCGCGCGCGCCTGCGACCGATAGGTCGCATGATGAATGGCTCTGTGACGCGATCGGCTGCGGTGTGACTGGACAAATATTGTAACTTTATTTAATTTTAATTGTATTATTAGTGCACCACCCACAGAACCCCACTAATAATACACTCACGCCTGTTTTCCCCGAAGGGTTAGGCAGAGGTGTAACAATGTACACCCACAGTTCACAGGTATGTTTAGGTCCCATGTAATAAGGGGCGAGTCTATTGCCATTAACTGGGCACAAATTCTAACTCCGAGCTGCTGCTGAATATTTCATAGAAATACTCAATAACACTTTTTGCTCGACCTGGGAATCGAACCCAAGACCTCTGGCGTAGCAGTCGCGCTTAGGACCACTAGGCTACCGAGGCAGTAAAATCTCTGAAGTTAGTGACCACATTAAAATTAATATAAATTTTAATGTGCTCACTAACTTCTACAGACTGTTTCAAGACTGCTATAGCTAATCAAGATTTCTCTAATAAATAAAAAAATCAAAGGGATACTAAACTTAGCAACTTGTTGAGTACTAAGTTAAGTATGTATTAGTCTCCCACATGACCCAGTCACACACCAACACTTTGATTTCATTGACAACTCTCGAATCAATAGTTCCACAAATAAAAGCGTCACAAACTACAATTTTGTAAACTACTACATAACACAGAGAATCATTATCACATACCCATAGAGACAGTCTCGAGCCTCCTCGTGGGCGGGCGGGTAGGGCGCTAGGGCGGCGGTAGGGCGGCGCCCATAAAAATGCAAATGGCGTGTCGACAGGATCTCGGGTATCAATCACTGCACGCCTTATTATTGCAGGATTTGAAAACAACTGCGATTATTGTTTTCGCGTGTGTTGTTGACTTGTAGTCAGGTGCTGTATAGTCAGCGCAGGCTTAGAGGCAAGGGATGTACAGCTTCAGGTTCTAGTGGAGACGATGTTCATTGTAGTATCATCACCCTAGTTTGTACCAACGAAATTAGGGTCGACTTTCAGTCTAACCGGATGCAGCTGTTAAGATGTTCATAGTATTTTATAATCTCATATTGCCCATTGGTTCAGGCGCCTGCCTCACTCTTGGGAAATTTGAACGAGACTTTCCTATTTTAAATGTAGGTACTTTCTTATATTATTTTGGACATCACTGACATCGGTGAATGGAAACATCGTGATGAAGCGTCAAAATCACAAATTCGCCTTGAGCAAGTATGGTGATCAAACCTCGTGCCTCCTTTGTATATAAAGAGGAATTCGCCCTGCAGTGGGACAATAACAGACTGATATTATAACATCAATCTGTTACAACAAGCGATGTTTGCACTGTATATGTTGCAAAATATCTAGTTCTACCATATCACTCGAAGGACCAAAAATTTACCCTGAATTATCTATTTAAACTTTATGCACCAAAAAGTACAAATGCGGTTGGAATGCTTTCGGCACTTTCTACGCATTAACATGACAGGTGCAAATTATTGCACGAGGGACAGTCAACAAATTTCGGGATTCGAAGTAGTCATTGGAATAAAAAAAATGTTTCAGATACAGATTTGAGTCACAGAACTTGTCCTTTTACCTACTACAAGTAGGTAAAAGGACAAGTCCTGTGACTTGGTAGTGCACACGAGACAAAAAAAAAACCTATTTTATTAAGAGATAATTTCGACCTAGGAGCTGCCCACGTGTCTCACCCACCTCTTCACCGTATCAATGTTTGCTCACTACCTAATAAAGTTAAACTTAATTATTAAATACAAGCCGATAAAATATCCGATTATTAATCTTCAATGAAACCGACGTGAGCGTCGATTATTATAATTTTTAATTAACATTTGTCAGCGCGGAGTGAGGCTTCCGGCTTACTCGACTTATTGTAGCATACTCGATGTCACTGCTCATTCATGTAATCGACTTTGCATTCGATTAGTGTAGTATTCGATTGGATTATTGAGGGCTTCGTATTGATGGAGTTAAGAAAGGTGTGAAGTCGATATTTCGGTTTATGAAGGGCAATTTCGTGAGTGATTAATAAATGGGTGAAGCTAGAGGTATGGGTGTTGAGAGAACTTCCATCGTCTGTCAGTTGTGTCTCATCCCTACTTATTATACATGTGTAACAAGACACATTACTCAGCCGATAATTTCGCACTCTGTGCATCAAACTGAATCATATTAAGCAAAAATTATTCCTGAGAAATGACGTTTATTTTCAGTGTGGTCTTTTGTTTTTATGGTAGAGCACGCTGTAATGCAAGAAAAACACTGTGCTTTCGGGTGCACCTAGTAGCACAGAGGCTGTAGAGGGTGTTGTGAGACTATGTAAAACTTATTTTCGTAAAAAAATCACAAAAAATTTAGAACTTCGATCTTCAATATAACAAAAAAAAATAGATTTATGGGAAGAACTGTCTCGGTAGCCTAGTGGTTCTAAGCGCGACTGCTACGCTAGTGGTCTTGAGTTCGATTCCCAGGTCGAGCAAGAAGAGTTATTGGCTTTTTCTATGAAATTCTCAGTAGCAGCTCGAAGTTAGGGTATATGCCCAGTTAATGGTAATAGGCTCGCCCCCTATTAGGTACATGGGATCTAAAAACATACCGGCGAACTGTGGGTGTACATTGTTACCCCTCTGCCTAACACTTCGGGGAATACAGGCGTGATGGTATGTTGGGAAGAACTTTCGACTTCGTTAAGTATCTTTCTAAACCCTTTAGAAACGAATACCATAGATAAGTAAGTGCCGGATACACCGCGGTGGATATTTAAGATGAGTCGACATTATCTTATTCTCGTATTTCTATCTATAGACTGCACACGTTAGTCATTCTCAGAAACAATTCTGGCTAAATCTTTCAATGTGCAAACCCTTGAAACAAAGGCCATTTTTCTCATGATATGACACTTAATCACGCTTAACGTAACGATATAAATGGTGTTCAGCTTACGATGCTCTGCTCAAACACTTAGAGCGTACAAACAGACAATCAGTCAGTTTTGACACGTGTTTACGAGCCGCTCCGTCGCAGTCGCGGGCGCCTCGTTATCCCAGATTACCTTAAACGTCGCCAAATAAAACGATCCCCGGCTACGTACAAACGGCACTACAGTTTTACGCGAACAAACAATTATTTATTGCTCCGAACACCCTATATAACGCACAAAACTTACCAAAATCAACTGTAACACGACTATTTAGAGCACAGAATTGAACAACGCAACGCCGATCCACAGTCGAGCAAGATTAATAGGGCATAAAACGTAAGATAATACAATATACAAGAAGACACGTTGTTAACCGTTCCGTTTTGAGACGGTGTTGAGTGGCTTCATCTGTCTCCCTCGCTCGTATGTGGAGTGGTATGTCTGTCTCGGTCGCACAGTTTCAATTATCTGCCTAATCCTTCAATTACGTCGACAGATGTCGCGCGCGTCTTCGAGCTTATGTGCCAGTTTAAAGTACCGTCCGCAGAGCAATTACTGTGATCGGACCAGATTTTGTAGGCTTTTATTGGTAGAATATAATTAAATTTTCATTGATTTCGTAATGTAATTTATTTGTTATTGGTTACTTAAGTCTGAGCTCCACAGCGATGTTCAATTTCTCAGCTCAAATGAATATTCTAAATAAATGTAGGCTTATCTTAGAATAGAAGCAATTTATTTAACATTTTTGTGTACTGTTTTAAAAGAGCGTTTGGTTTGGTTTTTCATTTAAAACTATAACAGCTACAATATCGACCACAATCATTCATGTACTGAAAAGAAGATAAGTCGAAAACACCCACACAAATAATAAGGATGTACCAACGGTTTCAATTTACGTTTTACGTTTTAGATTAGATTAGTTTAGACAATTTATGTTTTGGTCTCTTTCGACTTATAGCCGTGTTTTACAGGATAACCTAAAGAAGCTGAACTAGCTCCCCCTTTTATATTTTTCACTATACCAATACTTCTGACCATTCTTAAACCCAATTAGTATTTAAACAAATACAGATTAATGATCGAAGTTTCTGCTGTCGCTACTCTGCGGCGTCCCTTAAGGGTACACGAGTTAGCTAATAATTAATATTATAATTAATGTTGCAATAACTGGAACCGCGGCACGCTATTAATCCGTCCCCCCGCTCCCCTCAAAACTCCCAGTGGACACAGAGTAGACAGGCACAGAAGGCAGGCTTTATACACCGAGTGCAAAACAGGCGCGTGCACATTGAAGGAAAGGTTTTTTATCAGTGCGTTAATGTTGACCAAAGGAGTAATAAATACGTATTTTTTAATTTTGATATGGTTTAGTAATAGGAAATGAAGTTATTATTTACGAAAGGTGTCTACATTGTTATTTATTTTATGGGCACTCACCGCCGGTAGGTAGGTATTTAACTGTGCGCTCCGTCCACGCGCCGTCGAGTTACGGACCACTAATTTCATGAGCTACGAACTAAACAATTGTAATGTCAGTTACAAAATGCAAAAAAAAAATAATCAAAATAAATTGAACAAGTAATGGAAATGTGCTGGGTCTGATATTAAAGTACCCAAAAAAAATTTCGCTTTTTGAAAACTTTTCCTATAAACGCGTAGTTGCTCGCTCTCGCTGTACTTGGACGCGTGTCTATGTGGGCGTGAGTTTTGGCTCGGTGAGTCAAGTGAACCTTCTGTACGTATCCATTTGGTGACAAAGGGTAACGGTTCATTAGGATGTTTTTACAATGTCACACTTAATTTAATTATGACATTTGTATAAGTGCCGGTGAATTGTAAGTCAAAGGGTGTCTTACTTAATGTTCTTGCGGAGTTTTGATTGGAGGCAAAGTGAGGAGATGGATTTTTATAACTTTGTATTTAAAGTTAAAGGTTATTATAGGATAGTTTGTTTGCGGTAGTTTGCGGAGAGATAAACCCGCTAGAAGTATGTAATGTTTGCAGTCGACTGTAATTGGAGTTAATTATCATTAGTTCAGATGTGTGAATACTTAGTAGCACTAGATCAAATAAAAGCGCAGAACGTGTTGTTGCACTTAGTGCGAGTGTCACTGTATGAGTATGTTAAATATAAAAGAGATTATCTTTTACTGAAACTATTTTAATTTGAATCTCACATTCCACTTAGGAACCGATCCTATCTGCTCACCTCCTCCTGATTATCACAAAAAACGCAACAAACAGAAATCAATTAAACCTAATCTCGAACAAGATGTCTAAACGAACGAAATTAACTCTCCGCTAATAATGGTAGCTGCCTTATCTGACCATCGGTTTAATATATCACATATCACTGGCTAAACACGGACAATCTATCCGTCCGTCCGTCGGCTCGACAGCCCTGACAAATGAAAGCGACCGACTGCCTCATCGAAATAACGCCGATAATTATCTAGGCACACATCTGTGATCTAAATTAAACCTTAAATTGTAGCCAGGACAGATTAAAATTAATCGCTGTATCGAATTTTAAAATGTTTCGGACGTCTTGTAAAACTTCCGGTGCCATTTAACTAAATCTCCACTATACCTACTCAAAAATAAGGTTTGAAATTCAATGTAATGCGTCCGTAGTTAGGCTCGGTGTAGACCATCGCGGCCATGGCCGATTGTCGTGTCAGAATGGTAACGATAGCGGGCGACAAGGCGGAATGGCGTTCGGTAGCGGTCGACGATTTCATTAATGACGTTAGACACAGTAATGAGAATTTAAGTCGGCTCTGGAAGCTAAACGCGCGTGATTGAGATAAGGAGTGCCTTAATACTTGTACAACATGCCTTAGAAGCTTTCTCTGGGTTTAACTTGGGATCATTCTACTTAATGCGGCTTTGATTTTAAGGATTTTTAAGATTAATTTACGGGTCATCGTATGAGAATATATTCATTTTAATAAACAGTCTTCTTACTGCTCTGTGAAGTAGAAAGTGATAAAAAGTGAGACTAGCTTTAACTACATCAATAATATTATCATGACAAATTAATCTGAATTATTCCTGCAGTAATAGTACGAGTACCTACCTACTTATCCGTATGACCGTACGTATACATACGTACAGTGATCGCTACCTAATTTGTGCCACTACGCTTTCCAAACCATGACCTCTTTATACAGAGGACTTCAGCGACAACGCGCTGCGAAATTTCATCGAGTTGAATATCTTATTGACCAAAATATGATTGAGTCTACTATTGTATAAAGTATGCTGTCGGGAAAGTCCTCTTAATCATCGTTACTTTTTCTAAACATCAACATTAATATCTGTAATAGAGCTAGTAGCCGTTACAAACAGTTCTATTATGCGCCTGCGCACCTCGTCTCATTACAAATGAATCATATTTACGACAGCGTGATCGGTGTGAGTCGACACGCTTTACACGCTTCACTGTAGCATGCGTTACAACACGCTTGACACGTAATCAGAATCACTCAGTCAATCTGATCGCGACAGATTGCATGATAAGATATATTGCTATTCACTTCCCTGCCAGGTATGGGAATTGATTTGTTACATGGCTAACGGGGGAAGGTTGAAAGGGAATTTTAGCCGTGTTGGACTAAGGATTTATTTAAATTTTATTTAATTTAATTGAGGACAATCTTTACTGCAGCATGACTAGGTATACCAACTTCGTATGCCTCGTAATATATTTTTTGCTTTGCGATCACTTTTAAAGTTAGAATATTATGCCAATCTCCTATAAAGTTTACTGTCTCTTAAATAATATTAATGTTAATAAATTCTATAAAACTAATTTCACGCGTTTGTAAAACAACTGACAACTTTGATATAAAACAATATTTATTTCTCTTGTTATTGACAATTTCAATCAAGAAGTAGTGTGGTGCGCTGGTGGCGCTGCGATGTCGTCCACATAATCGATAGCACATTACTCATACTAGACGCACCGCATGCGTTATCTAACACAGAAAACTGTGGAGACGACATTTATTTACTCACTAGTATTTGCCGCAATCGCATGAATTTCCATACGGATCCTCAATTTTTTTGGGAATAAAAAAGCCTGTAAACATTTTTCGGAATCAGATCAGTACTTTCGGATAAGCAGGTTCAAACAAAAAACTCTCTTCAGCTTTGTAATGTCAGTATAAATATATTTATTTTTATCAATGATTGGTATTGTACACCTATCTTAGGTGTGGCAAGTTGTTACGGAAGATTTTTGCCCGGGAACAAATAAATTATTGTATAAGAGATTGGCAAGGACGATGACTAATCTGATTCAAATAGGATACACAACTGCAGAAATAAAGATTAAACCAATATGTTTCTTAACATAAGTACAAAATTTAAAAGGAAAATGTCTTTCTAATGACTAGTCTACTCTGTATTAATATTACTTTAACAATTCCTACCAATATTGTTAGTGTCGGCTATATTCGCGGCTATAATGTTATACTTCCTGTTTCATAGCAGACGTGGTCTGCAGAAGGTTGTACATATATCAATAACTATGCAGTTGTAAGAAATGGTGAAGACAAGAGCGAGGGTGTCGTCGCGCCGCGGTCCACACAATCGATAGCACATTATTCATAGGAGACGCGACGCACACTGCCTGCTCGCACAGCGCTTACTGTGGAGATGACTTTATGAGCTTGAGTCAAGTCTAATGTATCTAAGATAATATGAAAAATCTGTTGATATTTCACTGCATTATATTTCAAATACCTGAAAGTCAAGCACTTTTGAATTGTCAAGTAGTTACAGTTTCCAGTTGAAGCTCGTTGCAAAAAAGCGTGTCCTATGGTAAAACCACTTAATATGTTACATGTTTTTCACGACCACAACTAAAATCAAAATAGTGGCTGAAATAAAGCATGACCTGTTAAAGTATTGATACATTTTTGTTAACTAAAGACTATCAATGATGCAGTTTAAAACGTTCGAGCATCAACCGAAAAATAATGCCGATTTTTTTGCCGAGTAATAAAACAATGGTTGAAAATAATAAATACCCATAGTTTAAATATTAGTAACATCAGTTCGTCTCCACGGCGCCCCTGTGCGGCGCTGACGTTAGGACGGGAACAGTAGCCGGGTCGCGGCACGCTGCTCCGCCGTCTACAAATGTTCTTGCTCTTATATACAACGGCACTTATATAATACACTTCCCATAGAATTCATGTTTCTCATATCCTTCTTCCTCCCTGCTATGCTACTCCTTCTATAATATTATAACTCCGAAAATTTGTAAGGATTTTTTTTTGTTCATGATGGGAAATCATTAACTGACTTCCCCCTTAGTGTCAGACTTTTACTGACTAAAACCCACCCATGTTCGTTCCGTTCATGTTCGTTTCTTTGCGTTCCGGGAGTGCGCGCGGTATCTCTTACAAACAACCCGCAGCCCCGGCAGGCACCGGCCCTGAGCGGCCCCTCCAAAGTTTGTGAGGATGGATAGAAAAATGCATAAATGGATGGATGTTTGTTACTCTTTCACACTTAAACGGCTGGACGCGTTTGGATGAAATTTGGCACTGAGAGAGATTGTAGTGTCATCCGGGGAGATGTACAGATCTCGTGAGATAATATGCCAAATGTGACACGGACAAAGTCGCGGACATAAGCTATTATCGTGCTTACGTTTCTATTTGCGGATTATGGATAAAATATTAGGTTACTTGGATTCATGATGTCTAGTTGTTTATCATAAAGTGTTCTGGACGGTTGTTATCTTACGATGTACATATTTATCACTATTTCTCATTAAACAATAGCACTGCGTGTCTCTTGCCAGACTTTCAGGGTTTCTGGGTAGGTACTATAAAGCCTGGAAGATAACTTCAACTGCCTATCCTCTATTCAATTTGTTTGTTTATAACTTCTGTTAAAAATAAACAAAATTTAAGGTATTGTGGTTCTACCTTCTACCAAGTACCAACAGGCCTTCATATACTTATGGCCTCTTTTTTTTTTAGGGATGGGAAGTCATCAACTTACTTCTTCCGCTCTGGGCTGAGCGGAAGGGAGTGTCGGACTCTTACTAACTAAAACCTATCCGTGTTCCTCCTAATGCCCTTTGGGTTCCAGGGCCGCTGTGACTTTTTCGAACAAATTCCGCAACACTGGCAGGTTCATATAAGGCCTGGTCTGCACTGATCCCATAATAGTAATGATTGTACCACCACACGACATAATTATTATTTGCCACGCAAGCACACATCACATTACAACACCGAGACAGCAGCAACAAAGGCGGGCGCATACGGTGCCAATCTTAAACACATTAGCTATCGATTCGTCCACTACATGTGTACCGCCCTTATAGACAACGCAAACTCAATATGTGGAAATAATAATAAAAGAGGACGGTTCCCGCATACATATCGTATTATTATCGTTATATTATCGGCGATGTATCGGCGAGTTTAACTTAGTAGTGTTGCTTGTTCCACTATGTTCTGTGATGTAGTTGAGATCGTGAGGCGCGAGTTGGCATGATGTGCTATACCTACTTGTGTTGTTTGTGATTATCAATTTACTTGTCTAGTGACTTATAGCTTTTGTTCTGAAGTGAATATCTCATAGAATGCATCAAAAATATCTGCTAGCAGGTACAGGTTATGAGGAAGTATGAAATAGAGACTTTTTATAACTACATAATACATAGTTGTATGCATGCATTAGGTTTCGATACTGGGCAAGTACCAATGTGACTTTTTCTATTCATATGTAATTTCTACATTTATTTTAGACATCACTGACATCAGTAAAGGAAAATATCGTGAGGAAACCTGGACTTGTAATCTTGGACTGAAAATCGCCAATCCGCCTTGAGTAAGCGTGGTAATTAATGCTTGTGCCTTTTTTAGATGAGAAGATGCTTTTGCCCTGCAGTGGGACAGTAAGTCAGTAATAGCCTGGTAATAGGTTCCTACCTCCGAGCAAAAGGCCCTCCAAATAGCTAGAACAGAATAAGTACCTGCCTATAGTAAAAGTTGGAGAACATTTCTATTGATTACTTCCATTAATTTCCATAAGCGAAAAGAAAATAATACGTATTGTCACAGAGAGAATTACAAGCAAGATATTGTGAATGTGTCTAGACACATATTTTATCATTCGTCACAAACAGTTGTGAGAATTGTAATTAGCTAATATTATATTTAGTTATTATTTTCTTATAATTATGTAACTTACACACAAACTATTTATTTCCAAATAATATTCTTCGAAACAAAATAATCTTTAACTAATTTCATTCAAACAGAATCCGGGAAATATTCCCCAAGTATGAGGTACATCAACTTAGCATGAACATGAAAATCCGATGAGGCATCATATCGATATTACGGCCGTCTGACTCGATGCCACTCGATGCCAATCGATTCATGAATACATATCGATACTTGAGCCGTGCTCGCACTATAATGAATACTTTCCACTGATTACGTTTCTGTTCTGTGATTGTGGAACGGATTTAAAGGGAGGGAATTTTGCTGAGGAAACATTTTGAAAGAAAACCTAACTAAGTTTTAAAACATTTTATTATTAGAGGTAATTTATTTTATAAATACTATTCATAATATTTGGGCTATATCATTGCAAATACTTACCTAATATAAATACTATTCATAATATTTGGGCTATGTCATTGGAAATACTTACCTAATATACATACTATTCATAATATTTGGGCTATGTCATTGGAAATACTTACCTAATACAATACAGGCAGGTGATTTTTAAAGGCTGCATGTGAGCTTTAAGTAATATTTACGATTTAACATGAAAATACTTTTAATTTACAAAATTGTTATAAAATATAAAATTACATTTCCAAAATGCACAATGTTCCACATATTTTATGATACATGGTAAAAATTAATTAGTTAAAGAAAAACATTCATTTGTCCAAAAACGAGTTCCTTCGTCGTAGCATTCGTAGCCAAGCTACGGCGTAGCAGTTTACGCGTACGACTACGTAGAAAAATAGTATGATAACAATATGATCGTAGGTGACAATCAACTATGTAACGTTATAACAAAGAATGTTTGTGTATCGGCACTACGCTTCACTAAAAGTGCCGGCGCCGTAACTTGTAAACAGCACACGTGCGGAGTACACTGCTGGCCAAGATTGTGGACACAGCGCGGTACTTAAATGTTTATGCTTCGTTTGCAGTTTATAACTTTTCGGTCACGCGTGGCCTAAAATTAGTTGTGTGTCTTAAATGTATGTTTGTAAAACATAATGTTTAACATAAATATTGTCGCGCCACGATCTCGTCAGATAAGTAACACTATGCTACTACAGAACATTGCGTGTGCCCCACTTAATATTCCACATAGATTCCAGCTTCAGACACACGTAAACTTAAGAATAATACACAAAAGACCTAACAAACTAGATTTTATCACATCACTAACTTTCCTAAGTAAAGTAAGTAAAAATAAATAAAGCGGTATACTCGCTGTGGCCCGAAGTGTAATACGTGTGTTAGTGATGTTATTGGAAAACTTGGAGTTGAGCGCTATACAATGTAGCAGAGATCGCTCGGATCGCTCGAATAGCTTCGCTTAATGTGCTCGCTCCGCTCACCGCGGTCACTCGCTTCCTTAACAATGCTGTTTGTATTGTAATGCTTGCGTTTTTAGTTGAATTTAGATATTATAAGGTTCAGTGGACTTTGGGAGGGTTTTCAAAAATAATGTTTGTTTCCCGTAGTTTTTCATGTTGACGCAACAATCGTACCCTCTCTATTGGAGGAACTATTTCTCTACAACATTTAGTCTCTCAATGTTTGAGCCATGTTCAAAGGCTCTTAGTGAACAAAGTGTTGACTCTTTCGTGTGTCTCTTTGAAAATATTTCATTCATTCACACAAAACTTTATTTGCACGGTAAACAGAGCCTCGCTTGACTATTTACTTTGTTAAAATATAATAACGTTTTTTTGTATTTGAACTTGAACAAGTATTGCATTGAGCACCGAGTAACATAGGTGGTTTACGAATACAAACAGTTAAATATAAAATATCCATGAGTTAGGGAAATACTTTTATCTGTCAGTGTCCCGTTAGTAACTTATCATAAATTAATGATAGTTATTGATAAAAGTGTGCATTTAAAATTAAACACCTCAATAAAAAATAAATAATAATTAATATTTTCCCAACCATAAACTGTCCAGTCCAGCAGTGCTCCAGCTCGAATCATTACATGTAATAAAGTACAACACATACCTCAGTAAGCACGGCGGACACGGCGCGTAAATCCCTCGTAAAAATATCGCTGACTGGAGGCGATAGCGCGCTGCTCTGTGGCAGTTGATACTGGTGTGGTCTGTGCTGTGGCCGGTCCGGTGATCACCTGATTATGTCTTGTGGACAATGGAGCATTATTGAATGTGTTGGTAGGCTTTCTATGTACATTGTGATTTCACCTGTCTCATTACAGACTTGGTTCGTGATTATTTATGTGTTCTTGCGTTTGTTCACAGAATGGCATGTTTGAATGCAATTTAAGTCGCATAATATGTGTTATGTGTCATTTTTCTAAAAATATGTTTTTACCAAGCAAACCACGCTTAAAGACGGCTCTTTGAGCGTCGTGTGTCGCAACATGTTTACAGAACATTAACGTTAATACGATTTTAGTTTTTCGTTTCAATCATTTTCTTTTGTTTCTGCGTTCAGTGCGTACATTGTCTTACTTTCTAGCTCTGACTTACATCGTGCCAACTGGAGCATTGGTACTGTACAGCACCTGCGCACTATTGGACACTCTTCCACGTCCATTGTTAGAATACCAACTGCTTAAATTGCCTTTTACTGAATTTTCTGAGAATGACTAGAACATATTCCTATATATTACTTACTTGAAGAGGAAAAAAGCGTTTAAAGAACCTAGCCAAACATGAGGGAATTTTTTTTTAAATAAACTCTAAAATGCTCATTTGTTTAAAGTAGTTACGTAATTGCAAACTCGCTGTTATTATATCAAGTAACCAATCCATATTTTTCAGTAGATAAAGTACCTCGTCCAGCTAAACAACAAATCAGGCTTGTTCGGTATTTTAGCAAAATATCCGAACGCTCATACGCTATCGGGCAACTGTCACGTTTAACAAATTTGTTAGGCAAAAAAAACTCGGGGCCACATCCATTTATTATCCATTTTGTCGTGTGTATCGCGGGTCCATTAATAACCGGGACTTATCCGGCTCTAATCTGCCTCTCATTGCTTTCCGCGGCTGATTCTTTTTCGCGCCAAAACCTCCGCCATATTGGTATCCAAACAGATTTATTGCGCGGATTAAATGTTTGATAAATAATAAAACAGAGTTTTATGTGTGTTTTGTTTATTACCGCGTGGCTTTTGTTTAGTTTGACAATTTCTCCAGCATCATGCGCTAACAAAAAATGGGTTAATTTTAACCAAACCAAATAAAAATCTATGAAAACCATGCAAAGCTTTACTTACCCCAAAACTGATTCACAAAACAAGGAACAAAGCTGTACAAACAAACTCACAACACTTTACATACATATATATGTGTAAGATTTTCAATTTGTACCGGCTTGATCCCATTTTATCGGGGATCCTCGCTCCTGGGGGACTGCGGCTCGTGCGAGGACGGCGGAGGGATCAAAGGAGGATGTTTTTGTGAGATCCGAGGACGTTATTGGATGCCAAATGAGTGATTGAAGTGTTTGTTCGCTAGTTAAGATAGGGTTCCAATGTTTTAGCGAAAACTATTTATGTTGGCTATCCGTTTTATGATGTTATTGTGGCGGTTAGATTAAGGGGATGGAGGTAATCGCGGCTGGGATAGCTGTGATTTGTAGTTTGTTTGTAAATTATGGATAAAAAAATGCCTATTTACCGTCAATCAATCATTAAAGCCTTTTTCACACTGCGAAGCGATAAGGTGCTGTCAGGTGTAGTGTGTGAACGACGCCTTACTTATCTTAATTTACAAACGTTTAATTATTTTGAAACCTATAAAAATACTCTAGGTTAATAAACATAAAATTTGAATTAATTCTCTTTGGAGAATGATTTGTCTTAAAGGCTTATGTTCGGGCTAAGTATCTATAGTTAAATACCAAGAATAACGTAGCAGTCATCAAAACCCGCCCTGCGACACCATCTAAACCTCTAAACCAAACGTTTAAACACAACCAAGTCCCCCATTACAACATTCGTACCTAAACAAAGCAGTTAAACCATTATAAGGCTGGTTACACACAATTTAAAATTCACCCACAATCGCCCGCCACCGATAAGAGAAACGAATGCGCATTAGCAATCCGGCGACGGCTCATAACAACACTGTAATACCTTAATTTAAATTTAAATGACATCTAAGCTCCGGCCGATTGTGTCGCCGCGTCACGGCCGAGGGGCCGATGATGAGGTATCTCTATGTGTCCATGTGTTCTAGCGGCGGTTGTATGTTTTGGAATAGTGTTTGTTTTAAAGTATAAATGGGCCTGGTGTTTAAACTTCACGCAGAATTTGTTAAACAAGACGTTTATTTTTTAGAATACTTTTTAGATTTGCAAAAGTTCCCAAACATCTTGAAAAACTACACATTTCAATCGAAGAATATTATTTTATTTTTTGCCAGACTTATTCATAGTAGTCTTAAAAAAATATATAGATATCTAAATAATCCACAAAGATTTCAATGAAATATTGCCACACAAAATCACGTTATTTTCCGTTGAATTATATTCGGTTATGCTCAATTTATTCCCCTAAGCGATTGCGTGGAACAGTTTGTAGACGCGGCTAACAGCGACTGATGAGAGGCTTACACGCGCGATAAGCAGGATTACTGCGGCCGCGTGTGCAAGCACCCTTAGTTTAAAATTTCAAGATGTGTTGATAGATAATAGATACAATGAGACCGTGACGTATGTGTTTGTATGTCATTTGTACACGAGGAAAATATTGCTCTACAAAAATGTAAAAAAAATAAAGGAAAAATGTCGTAAAAAAAATTATGTATTAGTGTAAAGTTCATTACGAGTTATTTTAATTATTTTTCTTTTCTACTGAACATCTGAACCACCCTATATTTTCGTGGTTTTTTTTTTAAAGAGAAAATCCAACGGAAATATTTATAATTGTGATTCAATTAAATTACACTCCAATTTGAAACTTTAAAAGAAAACTGACACTAAACTTTCTCAATTACAGAAAAAAGTAATCACAAAAGAAACGCAGAAATTAATAACAAAGGTAGGCTGAATTCATTAGTTGCCTTCGCCTGCTATCAAAAAAATCTCTGCCGTTTCATTAACTTAACAAAAAAACAGAAACTGTCACCAAAGAGCACAGATTAAATTTTAAAGGCACTTTTTCTAAATTAATTAATAAGGGTGAGGTGACTGGAGGGAAAAAATTAAATGTCAAAATTACAACAAGATTCGCCTTAATTATGTCGGCGGGGCTCGCACTAATTACATTTTCTTAATTTGCAAAGTTTTGGCTCTTTGTGTTTTGAGATGTTTGGTTTTTTCATCATGTGCTGATTTGGTAATTAGTTGCTATGGAATGTAAGTTTTGATCTTTGGTACTAGTTATATCAGTGAATTGATGCCGAGCATACATTTTCTTTAATTCATTTTAACATTATTATTTTCTCAGTCCCATTTTTTGCTGCTAAATGTAAGTGTTTCAGCAACTGGTCATTTAAACATATTGACAAAATCAAGTTATATCTAAGAATAATCTCGCTGAGCTAGATGGGAGGACGGACACATCGTCGCCATGCAATCGTTATTACTTTTTGACTACGAACCTTAGCTTACAGTAAGTGGTGGAACACGGTAACGTGTTTTCGAAAGTTAGTGAAGTTTTAACTGTAGCCAAATTATTAACTTCGTAGAGCACGTGGACAACAGAGAGCAGTACAACGACAGCAGTATCTTATTACGCGAACAATATCTTCAGCACACTTAAGCTTGTCTTCAGTCATTTCGCGATCCTTACCGAAGCGCAATATCCTGGAGTCCGTTATCTGTATGGAGCGGATGACACCCCACGACTTTACGGCCGAGGCCCTCGCTAAACGCGTCACATTAAAATTTTTATTTTCACTTCAAGTTTGCACAAAAAAGGGGTGTATTTTTTCTCATAGCCCACCGGGGACGGGCAAATTGAAGATAATTCAGTTTATCGCTTTAATATCTCTTTGTCTTTCCAAATTTGCAAATGAGTTTTTTTAATAACGCCAAATTTGTAGCGGCCGTGCCTTCCTCTAATCCTTTTATGATTTATAGCCGTCATGCGGATAGATACTTGGATAATGAAGTTTGTGCTCGAATTTTTTTGTTTTGTTTATTAGATTCAACCCTTTATTTTTTTTATCGTAATCTGCTTTATCTACGAAATGAGTTTCTTCGTTCTGGTTGTGTAACAATTTAGATTGATTTAGTTCAGGGTTTAAATTAGTAATAACAGTTAAAAATGCGAGTTCAAAAGTCAATTTCCGCAGCAAATAACTGCAAAAACGTCTCTCCCAATAAAAACAAAAACAGAGCCAATAACAATTCAAAAAAACAATGTTTGCATATCAATAGGATGCATCGGATGCGTTTGCCGCCGCCGTCCATTAGTGGCGAGCCATCGATCAAATACACAATTCCAATTTACCCGAAGCCACAAATTCTTCAAAACGACTGTCGGATCTCGCGCAAATAAAGATAAAAAATAAATTGGCGCACCGCGGTGGTTTGCGCAGCTCTATGTTGTACTCGTGTGTAGATACCAATTGCAATGTATGGGCGGGGAGATTGGCTTTTTATGGGCTGGCCTTTTTTGGCGATAGTGTGATGTATGATACTTAGTATGTTTCTAAACAAGAGTACTCACATAGAAAGGTAGGTACATATATACGTTAGGAACTACAACCCCCACGATACTTATTATTAAAATTATGAATCTTGAAATCTTGAAATTGTAATGAATATTCTATTCTAAACATAAGCTGCCTCACGTACCACATACCACGTTTATCATGTACTTGTAGAGTAAACAACTGCATATCACGACAGGTTACGCGCGTTGAACAAGTGTTCGAGGCTCAGATTCAAAGACGAACGTTAGCGTGAACTCAGGTTGTGATCTGTCAAAATAAAATAAAAAACGCACAAATCTTGACGCCTAAGTTTCATCTCTGAATCTCATTGTAATTTTTAGGCAAACGGTTCAGAAATGCAGTTATTACTAATCAATAATCACCACAAAAAGACTTTTTGAACGTCATGGAACGATCTCTCAGTGCCGTGTTACTGTAGCTATATCCATACATTGAACACCACTACATCCCGATGATCTCAAGCGATGTTCGTTGAACGCGAGTAACTCCAGTACAGTTACACAATGTATAATGTGATTACAGCCACTATTAACATTCGACCGCGCTGCAATTAAACTAGCTGTTAATGCTTCAACGCATTTGTTATTGTAAATGATTTATATTGCATAATAACAGTATTCTCTACAAACTTTTTTATACTTACCTGTAGTCGATTATTTATTTATTATTTGTGCTGTAAGCGCGTTTAAATTAAGCTGCTTCTGCCTGTGAGGTACCGTTTGGTTGCTCCCATTCCCGTACATTTTCGAGTTGATTAAAAGTTTATTTTTAACCCCCGACGCAAAAATTACGGCGGGTTATAAGTTTAACGGGTCTGTGTGTGGCATCGTAGCTCTTGAACGCATGAACCGATTTTGATTTAAGTCGGGAGTGTTTTTAGCTATGTTTGATGGAAATTGGTTCAGCGGTTTCAAAGTTATCAGCTGTTTTGTTAGCTGCGGTAGGGATATTTATTCTTCTGTCGGGGGTTATTTAAAAAAAATAATTTAGTGTTTTTGTCCTGTAGCAGTCGAATTATAACCAGTTTTGTTTACTGATAACAAAATCAAGTATTGAGATAGGTGCCTGGATAAGTAAAAAACTTACTGAGAAATAATTGTGAAATGCAACGATACAATTATTATGACAAATCATTAAGAAAAAAAAGCTGGTTGGTACTCATTAATATTTCAATTACTAGTACTTAATTTACATAATTAATTATCCTAAATTACTTGTCAAACGTAACGTTCTAATTTGCACAGAAGCTAATATGATAGATGTGACATTTAGTGATCACTGTGCTGTGACTTGCGCAAGCGCATAGATACCTGTACACATGTGATGTGTAGCAATCGTTGAACGTTAACGAGTCATTATCGTTAAGTTTACAAGTTAGAAGCAGTAGCGGGTTCAATGATTTGTAATACAATACAGTTTTGTAACATAATCGATTACCGTGTAGGTCCCTACTTAAGTTTTATAAAAAGAAAATTAAACTTTTATTACAGTTTTATTTTTATAAATGAAAAAGATCGTCTTTTGTTTCGTAGATTTACTATAATTGCGCTGTCTCCATCGATTACCATGTCTGCTACCTCCAAGTACGTTCTAACTTGTTCATAATCAGTTAAAAAATATAATGTTGAACAGATGCATGGGGAAGCGCCATATTATTATGTTTTAATTACCCCGCTCTAGAGCCTACTGTCCATCTCCATCGAGGTAATAATATAAAATTAATTATTTTCATGTTAGTATGATACTGAACCCACCGCTACCTCCCCACAGCTCGCACCACGCTCACAAATGACCACAACTTAATGACTGCAAGTGAAGCGTAAACCTTATTAATAATTATTATTTCGCTATCAGCAGCCGCCAGATTGACCCCGATCTCTTATTGATTGCTACATGTTGTATAAAAAATATCTGAGTGTTGCTATAAGGAAAATTAATAGAACTGCTACTTGGGTTACTGTTCACACGAAGATTATGAGAATTAAAGTCCTGGATTGGTATGAGACCTGCCGGTCCATTTCGTAAAAATATCCTTCGGTAAGTTTGGGGTGAAGTGAGTTAAAGGTGAGCTGTTATCTCACCTAATTGAATGTTCACCTGGAACTCACTTCCCCTAATTTCTCTGAGGAAGAACATTCACATGTAATAACTAAATTTCATTAAAAGGCACTTTTTATAAAGAACGGGATGGCTAATTGTTTAATATAGTATTAGTTCCACTTAGATAAACATGTCTATTAGTTTTTTATGATAAATATATAAAGTGTGAAAAAAACATGTCTGATTAATAAATAACCAAGAATCACTTAATAAACTGTGATCAAACGGATCTATAAAGTAGCACTCACAAAAAATATTAGTTCAATATTTTTTGTCGAGTTCTTCGCAATTAGCGTACAAGATGACATTCGAAAAAATCACGGTGATTAAGGTTCAGCACACATTAGGCGACGCGACAAATCGCCGCGACTATTAACTGGAGCAAAGGGTGCGATAAGTCGCGCGTGACAAATGACGCCGACGCCTAATGATGTCGGGGCTTTAGGCGCAATGTGGTAACGTTTGATTACATCTGTTTTACGAGAGCGCGTGAATATTGTCGAGGAAGAGGTTCCTGGCTGGATGTCATGTCGGTCGCGTTGGCGAATGTTGCCACTGTTTTCTCTTATAATAGCTTTATTATTTAAAATTTTTTCTATAAACCTTATTGAGATGATAAGAAAATATACAAGTTACAGGATTTTTTTGTAAACAGAATTGATTCTTTACAAGCCGCGTGCTGTAATGTTAACTTATTTTTATTATTTTTTATTGGGATATTATTTATTGTGTTATTGCAGACATAATAATAAATAATATCTTGTATGAAAGTCAAGTATTGATAGACCTAATCTAATATTTAATTTGTAAAAGACTAGTGCCTAAACTATGACTTTTTAAAACCAGCTGTATGTGAAGTTGGACACCTAAATATAAAACAATCCATCGGTTGAGCGCCATAGATTTTTCCATGCTTTATTTAGGTCAGTCGCTAAGTTCAATATTCTTGCCACAAAATTACCGTTTTATGAACACCATGACATAACACTACGCGAGCTCCGCACATACCGCACAACCTGAAGCTGTCAATACGTTCGTATAAATCAAACATCTCATCTTGTGCGAGGAGTAGCAGACGTGACCTGCCTTTAAACGTCAGACTTGAAATATATGCATTTTAATATTATTAGTTTACTTACTTACCATTTAAAAATAGAAGACATAAGTAACTCAAGAGTCTGATAAAAATGAACGAGAACTTATTTAGAGAGAATGTAGATCAAAAAGTTTTAAATTAAATACTCGTAAAATAATAATGAGAAGTAGCACTGTTGTAACGCAAGCCGCGCGCCGTACGTCGCGTCAGTACACACGAACCGAGTGCATAAACTTATGAAGCAACAAAAGTAACTACAACGCGCACCAAAACATCAATTCATTCAAATTAATTACCTGTATAACAACATGGCGCTGTTTATTCGACATGGCTACTGAAACACCATTATCCCTATCAAGCCATTACCGAGCTCTCTTGTGAAAAATAATAGTTATTCACATAATTACCCGACCCTACCCCGAGCGAACGAGACAGACTCAATTCTTTTATACGTTAAAAAGAGACGGGCGTATTCTCAGCGGCCCGTCTTCGAACACTTAAGTAATTGAATGGTACGGAGGGTAAGACGGGTATAAAAGTATGAACGAAAAATGGAAAATAATATTATAAGTAAGGGTATCGTGTGAAGGGGTCGGGAATCGTCGGAAATTGTCGGATCGGTCGTAAAATACTTTGATGAGCGTATGTTTGGACTGAGGTGTTTACTCGTAGGCTGCCGTTGGCACTAAATATACACTCACGGAGATGACACATTCTGAAGTTCACAACACTCGCCTGTTATGTACTCGAGCAAGTAGCTATGTAGCGTAATGTTGTTTTGAAAACAATGCTTCGCGCCGAGTATGGAAATGAACTCACTATCTTGAAGTCTGACTGTAGTATATTATAAAGTAGGTACGTAGTTTTATTTCATGAAGCGCTATTTTTTGACAAAAGTTTATCAGTCTATTTCTTTGTTGGTGGGACAGTGATGAAAATAAATTGTCACTTATTTTTAGCAACCACTAAGAGTTACCATTTCACAGACTTTTATATTCACTTGGGTATATGCACTTTCACGTTTCTTTATTATGCTATATCTGACAATCTGAGAGTGATTAGTCAATCGGATAGCAATTAAACATTGTCTCATTTTCATATATTGGTCATAAAACCGTCTCCAGTCAGCAAATTGTAATTTACTCAACAGTACATTGATCCATCTCCACTGAACCCGACTTCCACAAGACAACTGCCATGCGTCAAGACGGAGCAAGTCGCGTCATAAACTAAGGCTGCCATCAACTCTGCGAATATAAAACCAAATGGTCCAATGATAATACGTATATATTACTATTGTGTTGTTTTGCCGTCGCATATTTTTTATTGCGCCTGTGTATCGAGTCGGCCGATTTATTTTTATAACTTTATGTAATGTCGCGCTGTCGTAAATGTGGAGCGGGACTTATTTATAGTGTCAATAGTTGTGTTGGATTGTAGCAGTTTAGAGTGAGAAGTTTTGATGTAGTGCGAGTCGGTACGAGTTGGTTTGTTTGTCAGGAGGTTTATGTTTATATTATTAAGAATTTAGTGGGATATTAGAGAAACGTTCAAGTTTTTAAATATTTCTGAACGAGAGAATACAGTATTTTGGTGCAATGCAAAGTTATTTAAAAGTAATCTTTTTGTAATGCAATTAGGTCTTAAACTTGTGCTATTGGGACTTTTTCTTCTTCTTAGCGTATCGATAGCATATATAAACTATTGAGACTTAAACATAATGTACCTACAGATGAAGCTGTAACATTGTTATAAGACCGAACTTGTGAAACACCTGTAAACCATTTATATAATAACAACACCTTTGTACAGACATGTTTCTGACAAATAAATATTCTTTTCTATTCTATATCTATATACACACATACCACCACGCCTGTATTCCCCAGAGGGTTAGGCAGAGGTGTACCAATTTACACCCACAGTTCGCCGGTATATTTTTAGGTCCCATGTAATAGGGGGCCAGCCTATTGCCATTAACCGGGCACAAATCCTAACTCCGAGATGCTACTGAGAATTTCATAGAAAAACCCAATAACACTTTTTTTTTCTATTCTGTATATATTTATTTATTTATTACAACATTTATATAAAGTATGGATTGCTAGCACTTTCGTTAAGTATATCCATAACGATATCATCTGGCCATTTTAATGACTGCAACTGGTATATTTATGAGTACATGGTGTCGTTAACTTAGGTAGACTTCTGCCGACGCCCGTACTAACATACTGCAACATGCACTTACTTGTTCCGGCTATCAACCGTGGAGGCTAAAATATAGCCGATAAATTGTTGTAATGATGTCTTAAATCATGACCAGCTTGTAACGTACAAGGGTCACCTATCTACTAGATCAGCTATGTTGATGACACATTAACAAATAGCTCTCCAAACAGTAGTTTTTCAAAAAGGTCCCTGCTTGCGTGCCACCTTGTTTGAATATCATGTCCTTCAGCAGGTCATAAGTTCTATGGTAGGTATCCAAGTCTCCCCGCAGCTTAACTACTAATACTCATAACATGACTATAAAGTCCAAGTCATGAATTCTTTTTTTGTTCTATCAGCTCTACACCGCGACCAAACATCATCGATGTGCCAAAATCAACTAAAATTTTATCCAATTAAGTGCCGTTGTTAACATAACGAGGATACCTAATTCCGTACAGCCATGATACCCTTATAATGACATCGACAGCTGGTCTGAATACCCAACCTTCAGTACAATCGACGACCATCCTACGGGCTAATCATGAAAACGTATTTATGACCTAATTAAACTCATGTCGACCTGAGCGACAAGAACGGAACATATCAACCTCAACAGGAGCAAAAGAGACGACCCACTCCCCGGGCCAGTGATTAATGATCGTTATATGGCTGGTTAAGTACCGTGTAATTTGCAAAACGACCCTTAATTACCGTAGAACACGGCTACTATCGCCGTCTTTGTCGTCTGTAAAGATTTTAGGTGCGTGCGAGCGGGACGGTGGGTAGTTCGTGATGCGACTTTAAAGGCGGTATTTAATGAGGCATTATGATGTCGACCGCGCAGATTAGGTCCTCATGGAGATGAAAATTGTTTGCTGTTCTCTTTATATTTGGCTTGGCTGGTGAACAAACATGAGAGTTTAGTACATGCTTAAAGCAAGACCGTCTGTTTGACTTTCAGTCTAATGAATAACGGGCTTTTAAAATTGCTCTAAGTGTAATGTTCTTGCTGTGAAACTTTTATTTTTCCGATTGTATTTTGGCTTTGTCAACTTTGGTTTCAGTTCAATATCTTCCCGCATGAAACAACTTCTCCATGATGTTATTTGTCTCTGCCTTTACAAGCATTTGCACTGTTTAGATACTATTTAATAAACTGTTTCTAAGCAGTCGTAAATATACAAGAGTGTAAAATAATGTTAATCCTGTAGAGGCAATGCAAATGTTGTGATGTTTTTCAGTCTACCCAAATTACTGATCCACGATCTGACTCGTATAGCACGAAGGATGAGAAAACCTGTTCATTTCATTAATTGTCTGTTTCTCCCGCAGGTCTGGTTCCAAAACAGAAGAACAAAATGGCGGAAAAAGCACGCCGCCGAGATGGCGACCGCGAAACGTAAGCAGGAGGAGCTCGGCGAGGAGTGCGACGACCAGGAGCAGCACGACAACGAGTGCAGCGACGAGGAGGAGGCCAAGAGGCCGCGCCTCGACATCCACCACATGCACCACCAGCTGCCGCACCGACAGTGATCTCACACCCCGGGCGACCCCCCCGCCCGAGACATGAACATTCCCAGTGCCACGTATACCCAGAACGACTCCTACTACCAGGAGTACCCTGGGTACAAGGAGGAGGAAGCTCCTTGCGACCTCTCCAACTGGCAGGTCCGGAGGTTCGAGGACATGACCCGGTCTGGTGACAGTGACAATGTGAACAGTGACGCCGTCAGTGTGGACGACGACCAGCCGATCAACTTCGCGTATTATCACTTCTAACTGTGCGTGTGGTGATATGGACGACGAGTGTCGTTGTGCGGAGAGCGGAGTGTAGCAAGTTAACACTTTTACGAACTACTATTATAATTATCAATCAATTGATATCCTTTCACAGTCACATTGTTTGTTAAAACTTTAAGTCGAGTGTCGCGGATGCTGTACGAGTAAGCGCTATGTAAAAACTATTATATTAAAGTAATTAGCTTTACGTAACTGTACATATTTATTGTATAAGTAGTCATGTGATAAATTATAAGTAATTTATTGATAATTTTAGATTTTACATGTATTTTGTGAGCATAAACGTGTAAATTGTATGAATCTTGATACCGGTGCCAATTTCCTATCTGTAGTTTATATTCGAGTATAAAAGTAGATGGTATTTTGAAGTTACGATGGTTTCCCATTTTTCGTACGTTGCCAGAATAGTCAGTAGTGTCATATTATTCTCCCTATCGTAAAATCTTGTTCACATCGCACGTTGGTGTAAACCATCAAAATCTTTGTTTGCAATAATCTCGCTATAAAACATACAAAATGAACTTTAGCAGAGTCCAACCACCTTATTCAAACTGTATTATTTTTATTCCAACACATTAGCAGACTGTAGATATAATGACAAGTAATTTACGTTAATGGTGTGAACAAGTCATTATTTGTCCGAATGGTTTATTTGCACCGTTACTTGAAACGGGCTGAAAAATCATGGAAACGTTCTTTTAGAATTCAGTTGCCGCGCCGACGGGAACCACAAACACAGCTACAAGTATTTATACTTTTAAGTTAGTGAACTTAACCTTTATTATTCAAGTAAACTTTTTTTACAAGATAAAGTAGGATCTTACATATTTAAAGTTTTGTAAAGAATGCTAGGTCAGTGCGCTTTTCAAAACAATTTATCTGTTTAAAACTGAATTTTGTAATTAATTAAATCAATTAATTAATTGAAAGCTAAGCTCACACATTCTAGGGTACGACAGACATGTGTACAGATTCCTTTCTTAATAACTGTAAATAATAATATTTGTATCACTATTACTGTCGTTGGAGGCATTGCAATATGTATATTGTACATTTTAATTATAAAAAGATGTAAATAGATATTTAAACGAATTTAACTATTGTAACTAAACTACAAGTAGCGACGACCACGCGGCAGTATTACTATTTACAAGCTAAATGTGCATTATTTGTTACGATTTTACTCTCTACGAAAATTTAATGAAGCTTAAATTGTATCTTCTATTTAAGTTTGATATAAGCTAAAATATTTAGTAGTGAAAACTTATTTTGTCCAAGTAACAAATATTTTGTCACCAATATGTTGTTTACAAACTCACAACCAATTGTAACATATGAAATGAGTTTGCAACCTCAAATACTGCACATTAGGCTCACGTACATCTATTACTAAAACTATAAGTTTACATAGAAAACGAGCTTCAAAAATAACGAGATTACTTCGCTTGTAATTGCACAACAAATGTATAACTGTAAGTGTCTGTAAAAGCTTGAAACTATGATCACCAGAGGGCACCACCTGTCCAGTTACTGAAAGAAGCAGCGTTTAAAATTACCTACTCATATTTAGATCGTAAAGCGTGGACATTCTACGTACTGTGGTTGAAATAAACAGTTAGTAAAAATATTACATGTTTGTTTTTATTTTTAACATCACCTAGGTCCGCTGACTTTGGTAAAACTTGCCTGACCAGCCTGCTCGTTCTATTAACGCAGTTTTATTCTTATCAAATTACTTAATGATGTTTGTAGGACAATATTTTGTTATTTTGTAGAAAGTAACGGATTGCTTTACAATTTTCTAATACCTCAAATGTACGAAATTCATGACTCACAGCGAATGAAAGTACAAAAACAGCTTTTATATAATCATTAAATTAGCATTCATTGCTACACACATAATGATACAATGTACAATGACAATCTTTATACGAGTGACAGATGATAATACTGGACGGAAAAAATCATCTGTACTTTGTAAGTCGTATTAGAATTACTGAAACTCAAATAAAAGAAAAATCTTCATGTTACATATTATGTTACTATGACTGAAAATCCGAGCACCTCACAATTTAGATGAACACATTACATGAATATATAGTAGGCGTAATGTTAGCGAGAGGTAGCCAATATCGAATGGAATATACAGTCTGTATAATAGGCTGAAGAGGATGTTGGAACGGAGTGTACAGTTTTATGTTAGTTGGTACATTGTGAATGAGGTTTTATTAAATTAAATCTAGTCATAATCGACTGAAAAGAAAGAGCCATCAAATAATCCAATCCTGACAAAGAAAGTACAGGGAAACTCAACACAACCTAAAGCTTCATTCAAATAATCGGGCTTCGTACAATGTAGACACAGTACGGTCACCTCACTGAACAACATTCTCAACAAAATCCATTTCCAACACAATTCTCTCAAGAAAATCCGCATCTCCCACCAAACAAAGGAAATTCGCGCAATCCTCAATTTTGAACCGTTTCAAATCTGTCAATAAAACATTGTACGCATCGGCGGCGTCCCGTTTATCGAACCGATACGTATGTACCGTCCTAACTTCGGAAAAACCTTTAGGTAATCGAAGGAGGCGCAAGCGGGCAAAAATCGCGACGCCGCCCGTTGCCATGGCGACCGACCAAGACGGTAAACAGGCACTTAGTGAAAATCAAACTTTATCTGGAGCTGAATAGAGTTGGCTTTTGAGTGTTGGAGTACAAGTTGTACTACTTGTGAAGCGGCTTGTAGTTATAAATGTAAAACATCGTTTACTGGCTGTTAGAGCGAGAGATCGGAGGGGTGTGTGGGGTGCAAAGGGGGGTATTCTTTCATCTGTTGTGGCCGAACACCGCGCGATAAGGTGCCACGTCTACCTTTTATTTATTACTCCATTTTAAAGCGGGGGTGAGTATGTTACGCAATTCGGCGTGTGATTTCACGGTGGGGTTGTAGATAATGTGGCTACTGATTTTAGTGATAGCACTTCTTTGTGCATGGAGTTCGTGTGAGGGAGGGACTCTCGGATATGTAGCGACTGCTCGCCTGGGGGAACTGCGTTGTACCTATGTACACAACTTGTATGTAACTGAAGATATAAAAAGTTGACAGCCGGTTATTTAATGCTGCGGTGGTATCGATTCCACCGAGCTGTTGTTTGTGAGGTGCAGATGCAGCTAGTACATACGGACATACGGACCAACTACTCTGCTGATCTGTTGGTCTATTCTATATAAACCTCTATGATCGAAAAGGAACTGCTGTCAGCTGTCATCCTGGCTAATGCTGAAAATGGACAGGTCACCTCAACACCACGTCATCTAAATTCAGCGAAGGAGATTTTAACAGAATAGCAGTGCTGTTATAGACAACTATAAAAGAAGATAAATGATTGTAACCACAGACAGACCACGATATAACTTCGAAAATCATAGTTGTATTGTACCTTAAACCAAAAGATGAATATACCGCAAAATATTATGACCTCAGAGAGAGTTAGTAAATAAAAACATATGTACATAATGACTAAACCAATACAAGTCCAATTTCAGATATGTATAGGCTCTGATGAACAGAAATAAACACAAGTTTACTGTTTTTAGTCAAATAGAGAAACACATCATTCACTTAAAATAGACACATCAACTCATAAATCAACTCTATCGCAAATCAAAACATACATAATTACGATGCAACCATATTTCAAAACATAGCACTCACCGTCCAATCTAAAACAATAAAGAGACTGTCATGACACAAGTTGACAACACAAGTATGTATATACCTTTTATAGAATGTAATAGCTGACTTCACACCTACAGCGGACAATAATAACGAAACAAAGCATGATGAATGTCAAATAACGATATATCAATATCGATGGTTATGTCACTATTACACGTTAGTATCGGATATGGAAAGAATGAAATATAATAGTTATTGGAAATCGCTAGTCGGATGCTGTATACGGTCACAGTCTCATAAAATACATGGATATACCGTGTTCTTTTGATACTGGTGTTAAACCTACGATCTATTGGTGGCAGGCTTTGTTTGAGACATGTTGAATCTCGTGACAAAGTCTAGAATAACCTACTGTTTTACTATGTATGTATCTGCTATACTAGACTTTTAACGCGGTTACTCGGACGAAATGAACGCATAACTATTTTAGAAATCCACACTCGGGACCCCAATAATAAACCTCTGTTGTCCATCTGTCTGTTGATCTATCTGTCAGCGGGCTGTATCTCATAAACCGCAATAGGTAAAGAGTTCAAATATTAACAAAGTATATATTTCTATTGCCGCTATTACAACAATATATAAAAACAAAATAAAGTTAAAATAAAAGTTTTGTTGTGGTGTTCAATATTGTACGATCGGACTTGCACTTGCCTGGTTTTACACTTACAATCTTTGTTCGCCAAACCGGATGTTACTAGAACTCAGTACGACTAGAGAGAAAAGGCCCTACATGTGTGGGACCTTTTAGTCCGGAATGAGCCATTACTGACTGATATAATTAAGTAGCGACTACAAATATCTGCCATAACTCTACAAGAGCAAAACCCACCAAGACGCGTAAAAACACATTTTCATTTGATGTTCGCCGTTTTAATTGCCAAAACAAAGTACCGCTATACCTTCCACCTACGCGGACAAATGAACCAACATGGGTTAACATCGAAACAAAGAGCGTGATATAGTCGTAATGGTCGTAGAACACACGTCACTCATAAAGTTCCTACGTGAGCATAAAACTTGTGTTTAGTGCTGTGTCGGAGACCCACTGGCCACACAGAGCTGAGGGAGTATTCTGGATAACTCATGACAAGTGACAATCTCGATTTACATAGAGCTGAAGAGATACATTAAGATCTGGCAACTTGATTCTTGACAAAAATGTAGGTAATAGAGATATTTTCGACAGATTGAGATTAGAATGCGCGCGTTTCTGAAAGTTACTGGAATTGGCATCAGAAGCAGGCCCCTTTACGACAGTACCCGAACTATCCTCACACCTGCACTTTAGGAGACTTGTACCTACTAGGAACAAGTAATTAAAAAAAGAATAGAGGTACTATAACCATCGATGTGAAAAGAAAAAGTTCGGCAGGAGCTCGGCAGAGAACTGCTGATTGTGTGCTAGAAATATTGTTCAGTCAATACTTTTTCAGGATTTTATTAACCCTCACCATCAACAAAGAAACACTAGTTTTACAATTTCGACAACAATTTGATCTCTAGAATAACCCTTCCAATTGTGAAATAACTCACATCGTTCTAAGTCGGTGAGTGATAGACGTACGTATTTAATGCATGTCGCTCGTGATTTACGTGCGTATGTCCCACGCACCAATTACTGGACCGATCCGACTTACCATGAACCGACCGATTTATTGAATGACAATAATCGTCAAATAAGACATTGGTTGCGGTTTTTTTACGCTGCGGTAGAGCTGGGGTCGGGAGGTCTGTGGCCATGCAAGTGTGCGCCTACACGAGTGTGAGATCAGGTAACCTGTAGACGTCATTATGTGCCGATTTGAAAATGCGAAATTTTGTGTAACATGTGTGAAAGAAGACGACTGTTGATGACTAACAATTGGGAATAAACACCACTTACCAAGACCAGCTACCCTAAAAACACTTTATTTTAGCTCTGAAAACCCGATTAATTTACAGTATACTGTAAAATTAGATTTTTAGTTACTTTCAAGTCAACAAATTGATAGGCTATTGAGAGTTGGTAAATAAGTGTGACGTCACAGTTTGCTATTGTTATACAAAATATATTGAAGAATCGCGATTTGACTATTTAGAAAATATATATATCTATAGATTGGTGCGGGCGTGCTACTCAATTATTATTTTGATAAATGCACTTGCACCACTGCTTAGACCTTTCCCGTTCTTAACAAGTTTATGCTTTATAAATTATTTTATTTTAACCAAAACTACGCGCAGACCTAGAACACGTGACCCATGACAAAAAAGATGGTATGGAATTCACCAGATCACTAAAGAAAACAGGGGTATGTCCGGGCGCTTCAGGTAGTCAGCTCAGGCACTGACAGCTGATAAACAGAAGAAGACAGCTAACACTACAGGAGAAGATACGTACGCCACATCTTAAGATCCGATCAAATCGATGAATGTTAATCATGAACCGACAGACACACATAAAAATTTAATAGTAAATAATGTGGCATCACATAAATAAGACATAGTCACATAAATAAGCCATCAAGTAAAGTCCGTTTGAGTGGCACACGTCGCCCGCGGCCGTCGTAAACGCAAATCAACTTGAAACAAACGTATCCAATGTCCGCCTTGTATAATTACTTGATTTAGAGTAATGAAGTTAGAGTTTATGACCTGGAATTGTTTGAGATGGAATAACAAAATCCTGTAACTATATCAATGTTGAAAATCTCTTAATGACTACAGAAGGCAAATTCTACTATCTACTTTTAAAATCTAGCCGTCATCTCAGCGACAATCAATGCTAAAAAATTTACGTAAATTAGAGCTATTTTTGACATATTGAGATTACATTGCGATCGTTCCTAAAGGTAACAAGAATTGCCAAAAAAGTGAAATGTCAAAATTCAGCTGTTATAGATACTTCCGTCAGAGGAGAAGCAAACTTTAAAGAAGGGCAGAAGATGAAGATTGTGTCCACGATAACTGCATTTTACAGAAGTGTGGAGTGCAATCCGTTGTTTGACTAAACAGAGCAATACATTCCAAAGATAGAGTCACCTATAAACATGTAGTTGAATTCCTCTCATAACATTCGATAACAATTCATGATTATTTTATTCGTTTGAAGACTGTAATTGAAGGTTAAATAATAAACCGATATATCATTAAACATGTAGATGCGAACCTCGTGGTGCCTCACACTAACTCAGGTTTAATTAGGACTCATCTAAGGCTATGATCTGTAATTGCCGTCCATACATGACTTCTGTATAATTGCCGCCTCGTGCATGATTTGACTGTACTATAAAAAATAATTGACGTATCAATTGGCACAGGATTATTATATGCAGTAAAGATTTTTGCTACACCTGCATGTTATCCAACTCATGAAAAAAGAAAAAGTCCTTGCAATATATCCTCGCGTTTTCGGCATGAGAATTTACAGACACTGTTTAATTTGAACCTTTTAATAAGCTTATAGGATTTAATAGGGACTGAGTCTAGGACTACACATTATACTCAGATTTAATAGGGACTGAGTCTAGGACTACACATTATACTCAGATTTAATAGGGACTGAGTCTAGGACTACACATTATACTCAGATTATTTGTGACTTTCAATTTTATACTAACTAAAATGATGACTTAAAACAAATGCAGACCCAAACAAATGTCACATTTGATTAACACTCCAAACCTCACGGGGGTCAATATAACCCGTCACTCTTAACTTTTATTCGCCATCAAAAGTCTGCAAATTGATTTTTTAAACCCTTCAGTGACCGGTAATCTTGAGGGTGATAATTCTGGTCATCAATCGACACTAGGGGCTGTAAAGTGTTTGACACTAAACGGTTTATGAGCACAATAAACCGACAGTTCATTCACTTGGAGACGGACAAGGAATTTGTTTAATTAGCTCCGTATTGAGACTAGTGGATGTTACGGGGTCTGTCTGTTTTAAGGCATTTAATCAAGAAAAGGGACAACTTCTAAGAACTCTACTAAATGCAACACTTTAAACACAGAGTGAAGGCTTCTGCAAAAGAAACCCTTATAGCTGAGGTAAGGTAATTTCATTATTTCTTAAAGTGTACAAAAAATATATAAAATGTTTGTGGAGCGATTTCATAACATAAACCTAAATTAAAATATTTCTAATAAATACTTAGTTACTGCGAAAGGTAAGCCAAAGATCAGCATAGAAATTAAACAGTATTACCATCCAATTACGACGAGATCATTATAGTGTAGTGGTGTTCAATCTATCAACTGCAATGGCAACTATCGCGCTACTGCGGTTACAACCCGGTGCGATTGGCGATTTTATTAAAATTAATAACTCGGCCCGTGGGCTGTAAATGATCGGAGTATAATTCTTTGAGACGTGTGTATGTGGACGGTTGTTTGTCTGTCTGTAGAGGTTTTAGCTAGGTCGCTTTTATGTATCATAGGACCAAAATGTAAATATAATTTTGGTCTTATGTTTTTTGTATGTTGTTCAGTGTTTTTGGTTTTTTATCTAATTGTTCCTATTTCCCTAATCTTTATTTATTGCAATTCATAATGTGAACATACTGGTGGTAGGTGTAGGTCGATTATGTTTCAACAGAATTCCTATATGATACACTAACTGTTCCACACAGTGCCACATCACGTGCATATATAATATATTAACATTATCTTAGTCTCATTTATCGCAGTCTCTACTTACTATGAACTCAAGCAAAAAAAACAGATTTATAATCATTTCTACTTCATCAACCGAACCATGGATTCTCCACTACTGCAAGTTATACAGCCAGCCACTGAATAATCCCGAGGCGTCGGGATTTAACAACAGTAATACGATCGCGTATTGTAATTAACAATTTGCAGGCAACCGCCGGCTCTATAGAGTCCTAACGAGCGCCTGTATGGTCATTATACTGCTATATGACGTCATTATTTTAATTAAAACAATTCCAAACGATTGTCTTTTATTGCTTAATGTTTTGATTTTCTGATGACTGTATAGACGGTTTGAGCGACTACCTCAACTTCAGGTCTTCATTCCACAGTGAATGAAATCAAAATAAATCACTCAGAAGTTTTTAATAAAAATGTATGTAACGAAAATACTTATTTTCTCATTTACATTATTATTGATTGCAATTATAAGAACAAATGACTGGAAGTGGCAGTAATTTACCGAATCATGAGGAACAATGGAAAATTCTGAACGAGGTTATGTCTTGCAGAATTTAAGAATAATAGACACACTGAAAACTTATCATAAAATCAGCCACAACCGCTCGTTCCTTACAATGCAGCATCATCATATAATGCACATCGCTGCTTTTGAAACATTACTTCTTAGGTATTCTATTCGATGTGCTTTTTACTTCTATATGCTAGGTAAGCTCATGTAGCCTGTCGCGTTTGTTTGGAGTTTTATTCTGCTTCGGTGTGCAGCCGCAACATGTACTGTAACAGTAAACCATCATCATATCATCATCTATCCAGATCTCGAACATTCAAGATATCCGTGGATGGATGATAGCCAGTTATTGTCGCCAGTGTATCGACACCTATAACGTTGTACACTGCAGTGCAGAATAAATGAATCATTCAAATAAGTAATGAGGTCTGATGTTATTTCTGTCGTAATTATTTTGAAGTAAAACTTCTTCACGCACGCTTACTTGGGGAGTAAGCTGGTGAATGCGTGACGAGAGCGTTACGGAAATAAGTGTGGGAGGCGAACGGAAGTTGAGAGGGAGATATAAGTTAGTGAAGAAAGAAAGAGAAAGAATTACGTTTCGTATATTATTGTCTAAAATGTCATAATAAGAAATACTGTGTGTTTTGCCGGCTAATGAATAAAGGGAAGCTGTTCCAACAGAATGTGCAATTGCGTATTTCAGACATTCATTAACAACAAATGGAGTTTAGTGTTCTTGTTGTTTAGTTGTTCTTAAAATTCTGTTTATAATCTTACTAATAACCTAACTCTTTACCTAAAAGTCAACACAGAATCATTACTAAAACAGCATCTATTAACTGTCCCATTTCCCGTGCCCCGCAGTGTACCACATCGATCAAAAGCCAAGATCTGGTACCTCCGATAAAGCTTGACGGGACATTAAAACATTTTAAAATGCAATAAATAAATCCCTTAACGACGCACTGTACGGGCAGCTATTAATCAAGTGCTCACTTCAAGCTACTTTTTATTACATGTAAATGAGTACCTCGTAATGCTGAGGTTTATGCTTATGGATGGATCTGAGGATGTGTGTGCAGGGGGGGGAGCGGTGGGGAGGGAGGGAGGGGTAAGGACTTGGAGCTGAACAATTGTAATCGGGAAATACTTTTAACTCGTGAAAATCTTAGTAGATAGGGATTTTAAATTAAATAAGCTAATTAATAAGCTAATTGAGCTACTATTCGCCTTGAAATATTTGGAAATGATTATTCTTAACCTACGGGCACCAGCTTTTGTGTGACGGTGTTCTGAATAGCAGCATCATGGAATAGATTGTTAACTTTCAAGTTCTGGAGCACATAAATTTCCTCTACGTAATAAAAACGATGAGACACGACGTCGAGAGAAGAGGTAGGACTAACTGAGAGAAGGCTTTGTCCAGAAATGGGACAGCTCAGGACTACTTATAGATAGTTTTTTTGACTGTCACTCTCAATTAGATAAGTACAGAGAAAACAAGTCTTGTTTGAGTTTTCTAAACAAAACTAATTTGTCGTCAAATCGAACCTCTGCAATGAGGAGATACATCACCATCACGTGTGTAAATGACCTCACGTCTTAACATCTAAAGCTCGGTGCACACGAGCGCAGGTTTATTACAAATATCACTAACAATCCGTCGACCGGCGTCATTAAACCCCCATCGGCTCACAATGGCATAAATAACGACGGATTTATTCCTATATTTATTTATTTATATGTGTTATTTATTTATTGCCCGTCCGGTCTGCACTCGGCTTTATAGATTTTTTTATACTTGTCCTTTTGATCGAGATGTATTAAAATGTTTATTGTCTAATCTATTTGGGGGTATTAAACAAAATTTTAATTTGGGTAAACATTCTTATTCGATATCAATAAAGATAAGGATTTCGTTGAGGAATGTCTTATTATTGGAGTGGTGTGGAATGGATTAGGGATTATAATGGATCAAAGGATTTTAATTAAAGGTTTTGATAATTTTAGGAGTATGATAAGTTGAGGCGTTTGAATGCCAGATGGACTGCATTTATCTTAGTAAAGATTTTAAAACATCTCGATTCGATTAAATAATTACTATTCTAATGAAAACTAATGTTACTGTAAATAATAATAATGTAAGTTGTTGTTTGAAATTTATCAGTTGCTATCAGTTGCTTGCAGAAATTTGTCACCTTTTCTAAAATAAATAGTAAAAATATTCAATATTCATATTTAAAAAAAATATATAACCTCTCTCTAATAATATAAACTTATAAAAACGAAAACTTGTGCACAAACAAAGGCAAGTGTAACTTAATGAGTTGGGATCCCTTTTTTTTGTCCCACCATCTAATCCTAAAGAAATATTTACTTTGAATGTAAGTGTGTCAACTCGTCAAGGAAGTGGAACCATAGAATTATCATTGTATGTTATTGTTTATACAATATTTTACCTTTTTAAGCAATCAGCTTTTCATCGGTTCAATAAAAATATTCAAACGCAGTTTCCTATTAAAAAAATCGTTAGTTATTAACTTCCTTTTATAAAAGGAAGTTGAAAAGATAGAAAACCTTTAATTAAAATGAAGATTAACCATCTTTCATTATTCAGGCTTTTGTAACAAACAAACACATCATCTCTGTACTGTTGTGCAGCAAACATCATTAATTTGCTTGCAATTCCGATTGAATCCGTGCTATTTTCACGGTGATTAAGTAAAGAGGTGTAAAAGAATTGCCATGCTTAATTGACGGGAACAAATGACTATAAGAATTGTAAATTAAGCCGTGTATTCTTTTTACTACGCTCTTATGTAATAATGTGCGTATCAAGTTAGTGGAAGCAGTCGACTGTGTACAATTATACAATGATTACGTTCAACGATAATTTAAAGATATTTCTTACTTATTTTTGTTACTTTGTTGTTTTGCTGCTGGACGGTTTCTTCCGTTTAGATATGGATGTGCTCTTATGGAAACTTTGCTAACACAAGATAGAAGTTATAAGTAGGCTGTTTTATTATCTACATTATATGATATGATACATTTTAATAGTAAGTTTGAGACATTTTTTATATTAACTTTCTTTGTTTAAATGGGATCATAAAGATCAGCAATTGAAAAATGCAAAATAAAAGAAAGCAGAAACCTAAGTCAACTAGTCCAGGCTGTCCACTCCTGCGCAAGCCAATGAAACCAGCGTCCAGTAACATCAACAATAATCTATAAAATCAGTTAATTCCAACCGTATCTGCTCATTAAGTCCAGTCCAACATCCGGTCGCACAATACAGAACTCATCATAATTCAACCGACATCAAAGATCCAATAAATCTAACATTAATAACTCTATTCATTTGTTGTGCCAGTTTTGCATCCAACTAAAATAAACCTTAGTGCGCAGAGAATATGGTTGGATTTCATTTGGGTAGTGGAGGGTATTTTAATCCCTGGCAATAAAAAGGTGTGGTATAAAACGGTAGCCAGCAGGATTACCTATAGGTTTTGTATCAAAGTAGCGCTGACGGGTTGATTTTGGGGACGTGTCTCGGTTTATCGATAGAAATTCATTTGGATTTGAGTTATTAGGGATATTATAAGTTTCGTCATTTATATAACTTGTTTGTTTTTTTATGATTACAGGCTCAGTTTGAAGCAGTGCACTAACTGTGACGGTGGAATGGTTTAATCAATCAAGCTCGGCTTTTCGATACCGTTGACTTAAATTAATAAAAAGTTCATATGCCTAATTATTTGACTCCATTTAGTGGGTACATCTCAGGTAAACTGGTTCAACAACTAAACACTAAAGCAGTAGCTGACACTCTTGAGAACATGAAAACTATTTGTAAAGGTTCATATCATTTCATATTCTTTTTTTGCCAGAAACGATACGAATACTATTTACGTATTCTAAACGTCAACATGAAAACCATCTATATCCATTCATAAGAACATCGAGTCAGTCCCAACACTACCCACTAATATTAATTATAAATGATTCAGGCGTCATTAGCGGTAGCAAAGATCTTGGGCGATACAAACACGGTTGCCGTCTCGCTCGCACTCATGGGCTACATGAGACCAAGTTTATTGTAACGTGAGAACAGACTGGGGCTTGCCTTGTGTCATGTTGGACTTGATCATACAGGCTGGATGGAGTTGTGGAAGAGAGAGAGAAGTGAATGTAATGTTGCTTTTGGTCCATTTTCTTCGAATTTTGCCAATATTTTTGTGTGTTTTGCAGAACAGTGCGAAATACTGAAAAAATTGTACATTCACTTTGATCTGTAACCTTTGCTGCGACTACGTCCGCATGAGTGTAGATCATGAAGTTGCGGATCAAAAGTATTGCATATTGTTACGGAGATCCCAAGTCACCTCCAGGTTTTGCCATCCAGGTTTTGCCTGGATGATGTAACTAACAGACCGAGTTACTTTCGCAATTATAATGTTAGTTTAGATGAAAATATGACCAAATCCATTTTGATCTTATTTGTGTTTTACTTTTCTTTGTCTAATGTAAGTATACATTTCATATAATGTAATTAATATCATTAATTTCATGGCGGTTTCTATTAAAACCTGATGGCCACACTAGTGAAGTAAATCAATAAAAAAATATATTATGTAATAAAGTAGATTTGAGGACACGGTTGGCGCAGTGGCCGAGCGATCGACTGGTGTGTCGCAGGTTCGATTCCCGCACGGAATAAATATTTGTATGACCTACAGATAATTGTTCCGGGTGTGGCTGTTTGTGTATGTGAGTTTATGTTTGTAAACGCACCCACGATACAGGAGAAATTCCTAGTGTAGGGCAATGTTTTTATTTTTTTAAAAGATAAGTTTTCTTCTCGTTTCTTTTATCTTTGGTTTTGTTTGTTTTTCTGCCTAACCCTTTGGGAAATACAGGCGTGATGTTATGTTATTAAAATTGTACAAGATGAGACTTGACTCAATAATTTCTATTTTTGATTCGCAGTTGTCTAGAAACATAAGTAATATCAAATGAGGGTGTTGCCACACCAATCGATCGACAATCGATCGATGGCATCGATCTGCAGGCTTTGATATACATAGGTACCATAGTGATGTACAAAATGTATTTATGAGTTCAGCTGAACTCGGTCCACGCCATCCTCCAGCCGCTAAACTTTACACACACCAATACATTAAACTCTATTATTAAAACCGTACTTATAATACCCGCTTCACACCGCTCAAAGTAATTTAATTTTTTTCCCCATCCTAATAACATAAACTTATTAACTGCAATAGCAATAAAAACCATGAATGGACCCATAGAAACGGCTGGATCCCACAAAATACACCCCCTATACACGGCTGCGCGCGCGCATCCATTCATGTTGTTTTTTCTGCACGTTTACCTGCAACTTCCTTCCTACAACGATCCATTACCATGAATGACATTCCTTCGGTCTGACAGTTAAATGGATACCCTGACACTTATGTGGTGATACAATAAAAACACAATAACAAACTCAACCTTCTTCACTCACGTCTAAAGTTAAAATTCGTTCAAAGGGCCATTTTCTGATTGATGACGTAACATCTGTAGATTTACACCCGAACAAACCACTTCTAAGCCTTACAAGCTTATAAATAAGGATGAATTTAGTTTACTTTAACATTTTCCAAGAGAAGTACGTGGTTATTATTTTTCCTAGCGCGTAAGCGATCCGTACGCTCGACGTAAACTCCTGCGCATTGTTGATCGGTGCCACACTGTCTGCCGAGACGGTTTTTGTCCAAATTTAGAACGTGTTTTTTTGACGGTTAACTTGAAGCTAATGATACTTGACGTTGACGATACGTTGTCAAGTTAGTTTAGTAATTAAGAAGAAAATAAATGGTGAGGAGTCTGGACACGTATGATTAAGGAGACGAATGATACTGATGAGTGACATGCTTCCACTTGATGCTTCGTTTATTCATAACTTTAAAGTGAAATTCTATTTTTAACCGACTTCAAAAAAGGAGTAGGTTATCAATTCGACTATACGTTTTTTTTGTTTTATGAAGTCCTTTTAGTCAAGATTAGAAGGAACAAAATTATATGATGGATGCAAATTATGAGAATGAGAAACGTGAAGGACGTTTCCATTATCACCAGCCAGCAACAATGAAAACGTTCAAAAAGTCAAGTTTCCAAGATTTCAGAAAATGAATTACTATTGTAATAAAGTATTAAAAAATTGATAAAAATGCACGAAATTAAATTCTGCCGCAAGAAAAGAGTGTCTATCAAGTTGGTGTTCTTTTGAAGGACTCTAAGGTCTACTTCAAGTGCAGATATTTTAAAATAGTTTCGGTAATACAATCAACCGATTACATATATTTAAAGAATTCTACACACATAACATAACATACCATCACGCCTGTATTCCCCGGAGGGTTAGGCAGAGGTGTACCAATGTACACCCACAGTTCGCCGGTATGTTTTAGGTCCCATGTAATAGGGGGCGAGCCTATTGCCATTAACCGGGCACAAATGTAAAGCTGCTACTGAGAATTTCATAGAAAAACCCAATAACTCTTTTTGCTCGACCTGGGAATCGAACCCAAGACCTCTAGCGTAGCAGTCGCACCTAGCACCACTAGGCTATTCTATTACATGTAATTATATTTAAAACTATCAACTATTTTAATATAGTAACTCATCCGCTGATTAAATGTTGGTTATCACAGGCCTTACTGCACTAAATAAAAAATTGTTTCATTTAAAAGATATTTTCAATTAAAATCACTTTACAAATCCTATTCTAGTAGATAGATCGTTTGTGCCGGATCTGTCCCAATAATTAGCTGGCCTGTCACATTAGCATTACGTGCGACATCAAATAAATTAATCCGGTCAAATCCAATAATTCCTAAGAAGTATCAGTAACTGTCGAAGTGACGGATAAAGTCAACTACACAATGGAAGTTGTGGATTGTTATAAATACACTATTTCGTATACTATGCATGTTGCAGCTGGTTGTAAGATATCAGACATTTTTATAAAATAGTTATTTAAGGAAAATAATATTGATTTGTTTCTTAAAAATATTTGTGCGTTATTCGATGACAAATATAAACATAATTAACCAAGTTACCTTTAAAATGTGTCAGTTACTTCTTATTTTAAAATGTGTCAGTTACTTCTTATTTTAAACCGTCAGGTTGCGTCAGCTCTGCCCGAAAGACGACTATTTAATGTAATGTATCAAATGCTTTCTAATTGTGTCAATGGATCCGATAATGATTTTTCTATTAATCACTTTTAGCTAGAAAGTTTATAAAAAGGCTAGATTCGCTCGTCTACTAATACACGTACCGGTAACAACGGCGACACTTCCACAAAGCAACCGGAGCGGAAATACGTCACACAAAGGTGATATCAAAGAGTCACGTTTTTGTCACCCTGCCCACCCCCCGGCATAATAGTCAATAGCTTTAAGAGTCCATTCTTACTACTTAAATGTCGCGTAAAATTATTCTTCCGCTTTTTTGTCGTAACTTGGATATTGGATAAATTTGTATGAAAGTGCGATATGATTGTAACATGAGACTTTTGGGTGAAAAGATGTGCAGATCCAATTAATTTGGGCAAACATACACCCTATTAATTTTTAGTCCCCCATTATGACAGATAATTGAATAAACGTGGAAGTCGGGTATCGCAGCAACTATACTTAAGCTGGTATTTGTAACGGTTTTATTATGGAACTATACTGTTCTTTTATTCAAAAGAAAAGTACCAGCTATCATACAATTTGTTGGTTGGACGAGCTAACAGATATGCCGCCTACTCGCATCATACAGACATGGTGGACAACCACATCTATGTATATCTTTTGACTCTTCTATAGGAAACTACCTTTTATACGACGCAAGTGGATTCAATTTCTTTGGAGTTTGACATTCAGAAGAATGACGTCTGTCGCTCTAATCAACATTAATGATTTGACTTTGACTAATTCGACATTCTCACACGATAAACAAATCATTTAAACACCCAAACACAATTAGTAGGGTCATCAACGGAAACAAAGGTCATGTCATGTCTCACATGTCACCAACATGTAGCACGCTGCGTCACTAGTGATAGCTTGTTGACGTTCAACATCCTAACACAACAAAGATGTCGTGACAGCATCCATGCTAATGTAGAGTGCTGTGACTGTTGAGCAACATTACAACAATATAAGCTTCATTATAATTGTGATTTCTGACTTTTACATGTAAGTCATCAACATTATCATGATCTTCCTGCCCCTATCCCATGTTACTTGGGTTCGGCGCAACACGTTTTCTTCTCCCATCCCATCCTGTCAACTGTCATGATAATTAAGAGTTCCTAATTTGCTTTGTTTAACACACATTTTGTGCCCGTAAGCATTTATTGCACTTCCAGAGACTACTTCTCTATGTGGGCAGATAGGTTCGGTTAGCAAAGTTCATTGTATTTAAGCTTCGTTGGGATCGATCACCGGTCGCCGAAAGACTTTTTTTGTTTTCTTCATAAACATGGTCGTTTGCGTATTGCTAATGTACCCACGATCAAGTTAACAAAACAAAAGGGCATAAACAGTCTTATAACTGAGACTTTGATCTTCTTGACACCTTCAGCAGCCGAACGCAATAAGAAAAATATCACACATTCAGACAAACGATTTCCTCTTATTATAATACCTTGGAAAGTTCGTTAGTTAATTGGCCATATAATATGGAGTCACGTGGTCACCGCGTAAGTCCCTGGAGGCTGGCCGGAGCAGGCGCGCGCTACAAGAGTGTCAATAAACTCGGCTCGACGTTTAATACACCGCCGGACAAAAGCTTGGGAACTCTTTTATTTTTCATACGCTTAGGGGCCCGCGAGTTTACGGATGATTACAGATATTTAATATTTATGGAGGAGAAATAGGGTTGTTTGTAAATTTTACCTTTACGGCTATTTGAAGTTTTCTGTAACGGTTTTTGAATTTATTCAGACCTTGATTGCAAATGAATCAAGGATCTAACACCGGAAGACGATAGGTTAGATATCCTAAGCTCTACCTACTAAAATAAACCTATTTATTCAACAAGAGACAATATGGTTCGTATCTTATTCCCAGTAGTTAACTGCGATTTGAAGACCGAGTAGAATTTGTACCAAAGGACCAATTTTTTTTTCATATACGTTATTTTAGTTTATTAAACCTACAGAACCACATATTGAAGCAGCCTACCGGATTCTCCGTCAATACCAGTAGCCGACAATAGACGCTCATTTATCAGACTCAACTTAGCCCTTTTTCTTTTTACCTCGCACGGCATCGAACGCGCTACCTAATCACTGCCGACCGCTACTTATGCTCCGAATTAATGACCACTATACCCTTTGTGAGGTTAAGTTGTGTATGATAAGGTCGGGGAAATGATGGGTGGCAGTTATTATCTTTAATTAATGAGAGATTTTAGTTTATGTGAAATTCATTGTTAAGTTTGGGAGGATTGACTGTAATCACCTTTCTTTGTTAGAAGATTTCTGACGGTGGTAGGTACCTACCTACTCACAAGTATATTGGTTGCAGAGAAAGAGCTTTAGCTACTCATTTTTCTGGAAGCTTTAGCATGTTATGCTCACCACTCTTACTGAAAGTAATTTATAGTAATGAAATGGTTGATTGTAGCGATAACTAGTAATCAACTTTTGCAGTAAATGATAAATGGCAGCACCAGATTTTTTACCACCATAACAAAAAAATATACACACTACTTTCAGGGAATTTCTTATTTATTTTTATTTCTAACATACAAAGACTAACTTACACAATAATTATCTTATTATAAAATATAAAATAGGTAAAATCTTATATAAAATAGGTAGCCTCCTCCATATTTGTACAAATATTCTAAATACCTCCCATTTCACTGATCATACAATGGAAGTCATAACTTAGAATCAGTCTAGCCAAAAATACCGTCAACATAATGATGTACCCGAACTAAATAAGTCAAGCCATATCAATATTAATGTTGCCACTCTTTGAGAACCTAATTCTATAAACCAACATACTAATGAAGATTAAGTAATAGTTCACGTTTAGAACATACGAGTACCACCTCATTCTGAGTCTCATATTGTTTATGACGAAATATATCTAAGTTAATTCTTTGGGAATATCATAGTATCATAGTTTTCTGGGTCTGTTAGTAGTGGTAGCGACTGGTGGACTGTGTTCAGCTAAAGTTCTAAGCCTCTGAGGTCGTCTATCTAATGGGAATGTAATGACGTCAGCGGGATCTTCATCAGAATCTTTAAAATCGTCAGTATCGTTTTCAACACTTCTAGCGATAGCACTCATTCCTAGGCTTTGATTTTTATTAAGTCTTCTGTTAGTTATTCTCCGACCAGATTCAGGTGTACAGTTCTTTGGCTTGTTTAACAAACTGTCTTCTTTGTAAATGTTGTCGTATGGTCTGCTGTAATAATTCGGATGTTTTTGTAAATTTCGGCTTCGCAGGTATGGGTGTACGTAAAATGGATCTGGTGTAGGGCCAGCTGTCTTCTTACTAGGTTTGTTGGGACTTGTTTTGTCATTCCAAGGAAACTCAAGTTTGAGTTCGTCTTTAGACTCTTTATATCGCGGGCTATCTGAAAGTGGTTGTGATCTAAATTTAAAATTTTTGTTTTTGTCAGAACTTTGTTGATCATTCCATGGACATTCAAGATGTAGTGAATTAGTATCCTTTGTATCATCTTTTTGTTTCTGGCTTAGTAACTGTAATGGCGATCTGAGTTTTGGAAGAACAGATAGTTTACTACTTTTGTCATCATCTGTAATCAATTTGCCATTCCATGGAAATTCAAGTTGCAATGAATCAGTAGTATCCTTAATATCATCTTTTTTTCCCTTGCTCAATAACTGTAATGGCGATCTGAGTTTCGAAAGAACAGATAGTTTACTGATTTTGACATCATCAGAGCTCGATTTGCCATTCCATGGAAATTCAAGATGCAGTGAATCAGTAATATTTTTAATGTCATCTTTTTTTCCCTTACTCAATAACTGTAATGGCGATCTGAGTTTAGAAAGAACAGATAGTTTACCACTTTTGACATTTTCTGAGCTCGATTTGCCATTCCATGGAAATTCAAGTTGCAGTGAATCAGTAGTATCCTTAATATCATCTTTTTTTCCCTTGCTCAATAACTGTAATGGCGATCTGAGTTTCGAAAGAACAGATAGTTTACTGATTTTGTTGTCATTAGAGCTCAGAATATTATTCCAAGGAAATTCAAGATTCAGTGAATCAGAAGTATTTTTAGTTTTATTAGTTTCTTTCCGACCCCTTAACTCTGATTTAGATTTATGAAAAGCTGATATATTATTATTTTTACCTGCATTAGGACTCGGCTGGTCATTCCATGGAAATTCAAGATGTAGTGTATCGCTAGTATCTTTAGTGTTATGATTTTGTTCATGGCTCTGTGATGGTGATCTGAGTTTAGGAAGATCAGATTGTTTATTACTTTTGTCATCATCAGAACTCAGTTGGCCATTACATGAATATTTAAGATGTAGTGAATCAGTAGTACCGTTAGTGTTATCGTTTTTGTCCTGGCTCAGTAACTGTAACGGTGATCTGAGTTTAGGAAGAACAGATACTTTACTACTTTTGTCATTATCAGGGCTCAGTTGGACATTCCATGGAATTTTAAGGTTTAGTGAATCAGTAGTATCTTTATTGTTATCTTTTTGTTTAAGGCTTCGAAACTGTGATGGTGCTCTGAGTGCAGGAACTAGTGAAAATTTATTACTTTTGCTATCATCTGAACTCAGAATATCATTCCATGGATATTCAAGATTCAGTGAATCAGTTCTTTTAGTTTTTTCTCCACTTCTTAACTGTGATTCGAAGTCACGAAGCACTGATATACTACTATTTAAATCTTTATTAGAAAGTTGCCGGTCGTTCCAAGGGAATTCAAGATGCGGACTGCCATCAGTTGTTTCTTTTTGTTTGGATTGATTTTCATCCGAACTCCTAAATGATTCAAGGCTCAAATCGTCTTGGTTTGTTAAGCGTAAAGCTGGTATATTACTTCCAACATTATCATTAAGATCCAGACTTCCATCATAATCTTCTTTTTTAAAGGCAAACAATGTGTCAAGACTAAATTCATCAGGAAATTCATCTTTCTTATACTGATCTTCATATCTCCTGTTTTCAGATTTGTCAATTTTTAATTCTTGATAAGGTTCTAGATTCCTAGCAGGATCATCATTAATCCCGATTCTTCTTAAATTTCTACTACTGCTACGATCAGAAGGTTCACTGTAACTACGAAGTAATGAGTTAGCGTTTGGAACATCTAAACTTCCTAATCGTAATACGGAAAGATTGCTGAGGGAATTCTCTTTAGTATTAAGTCTATTATTTTCTTGTTTACTGTACTTGCTATTTGATGATCCAGATCTTCTAAAGTTTACTGGTACGAGGTTTAATTCATCTAAAGTCTCTGAAAGTAATTTTGACAAATCAGAGGCCACACCCTCATCAAGAGTTAGCTTATTATCAGGTGACAGCGAAAGTCTCAGAAAATTCCTGTGATTATTTTGCCTATTGTTATGTTCTTTCTGATTACTGCTTCTCGGTAATGGTGATTCGAGTGACAAGTCCTCCAAGCTTGATAAGCGCAAAATTGTTAACTGTTCACTATTATCACTTTCCGGCAACATTTCACTATTCAATGAAGATTCAGATTGAGTGTTGCCATAGTTTTTCCTGTTATATCTTCGAGTTAATGGATTATCATTTGTTAACTTTCTTATTCGTGGTTTGAGTCCGCGGAAAGGTGATAGATTATTGGAAATGTCGACATTGAGGTTCATTTCATCACCAAATCTTCTATTATAAAGTTTGTTATTAGGCCCATTTGGTTTAAGGTTTTCCAATTTTGGTGTTGCGAGGGTTCTTTCATCAGATTTTTCATCATCAGTTACTAGAAGAATTGTATCTATATCAGCGTCGTTAATATCGTGTGCAGAAAACGATGCGTCTGAACGTGAGTTATATTTTTGATTATTGTATTCTATGCGATTATTCCGTCTTTGATACGGAAAATTTGGAAGACTGTTGATAGCATCATCATCAGCTTCCAATTTGTCAATGGGTGAAACTTCAAGGCTCATGTTGTCTTCTGTGTTATAGTATTTACGATTTTGATCTCTTCTGTTATTTGGTTTTTCAATAAGGGAAAATAGTGATCGTAGATAATTGGCTTCTTCTCCCAGACGCGATGGGTCTTCAGGGTTGCTACTTTCTACAGATGACACTTCGAGGCTTAAGTCATAGTTCGCTTTCCTGTAATTTTTGCGAGTTTGACTCTGTCTAAGATTTGATGGTCTATGTCTCAAGTATGGTCGCCTAAAGTTTGCATCTGCCTGACGCGATAAAGAAGATGACGATTGAAGGCTATCTGGTGAATAGCTGTTTGAGCCAATTCTACTGATAGGGACTGATTCGAGGCTTACGTCGTTATCTAGCCTATTTTTATGTCCAACGTAATCATTTCGCCTCAGATATGGGCGGCTCTGTAGTGGCCAAACTGACTTGAAGCTGTAGTCTTCAAAGCTTGAATATTCAGAATCTGATTCTTCACTGTCGCTGGCTGGAATCCCTCTTGAAGATAGTGCTCGGTAGCTGTCGTACTCCGGAAGTCTACGTGTTTTTCCATACTTTAGGAAACGTGGTGACGGATTCCGTTGTTTGCTATTATAACCGCGACTGTTCAACGCGGCGTTAAATCCAATTTGTAAAACCTGTAAACATAATTCAAAAGAAATTAAAACCGGTATGCAATAACATGAACATAAAGTGTTGCGGCAAATTAGTTGTTTTTTACCTAACTGTATGTTTGAAGTGTTAAATTCAATTAATTTATTAAGTTTATAATCCATCACGGTTCATTCTAGGAACGTATATTATAAAACATTTAAATGGTTAAGTTATTGTTCTAATAAAAAATAGTGAAAATAAAGTTTCGGTTACATCGCGGGATCAAGATCCTTTAATTAAAATGCCACAGGACTAATTCGTTCATTTACGATATCAACAAGTCAATCTACAACAACACCGGTACGTACGTACAATGTACAGTTCGCACATGAATTTTATCTATTGTCTGCTGTGACAGGCCATGGTCTTAATCTAGAGGCAACGAAAATTTAAAGTATCTGTACAGTACCTACTGATACATCTGAATTAAGATGGGGTATGCTATTTAAGGGGGCAGTGCAACGACGCCTACAGATCAAAATTTAAAAAAATCTAACTAAAGACCAAGATTTGGATAAGAAATAAAATTCTCTTCTCTATAGAGACCTACGTTTTGGAACTATAGCTACTAGCTTCAACTGTAAACTTTAAATTCTTGACAATTTAAAAGAGCTTGTAAATGGTCTAATTGAAATTAATTATTTGTCTTTGAATTTAAATTTACTAATATAATATTTTTATATAATACAAATTAATTTAAAACAATTGGTTAGTATTTATGCGAGAATATCTATAGACTAGAAGGCTCTTAAAATGTACATGTTAACGAATCTCTACAGATTGTCTTAATTACCGTCAAGCACAAATAAGTACGTATTAATTATACACAATTACTAGAAATTACTTTGAAAAATTCAAAAGGAAGAAAGAGAACAAGCGGCAGAATACTAGTTCAAAGATATGGATAATGCAGCTAACAGGAAAATTTACGATCCAAACTCAAAGAATGGAACGAACGAATGAACTGCCGGAGAAATGAATATTATGTTAAATAAACACAATGGTAAATCAAGTCATGGTCTGTACGATTGATAATGATGAACAGAGAAGCCAGAAAAGAGATTCAGAAGAAAAGTAGTTCGCCGAACAAAGTTCAGACTTCCCACTGGTTTAGTCAAAATATAGAAGAGTGGACTTGATGTTAAGGAATATATACTTTCTAAAATATAATCTTACCAAAACAAACAAGGGTATTTTCAACATTTTCTTTGACATTTAAAACATAATCCGCATACAATGCAAACAACACATGAGTGTTTTCCGTCGACCGTACTTCGCGAATGTTCCGCAGAACAGCTCCTTTTCACTCACTACAAATCAATTCTAACTTCTGTATAATAAGTAATGTTTTCACTATGTAGCGACATGTCAGCGAAATTAAAACATACACATGTTCTTTATTAACTTAGTATTACTTAAGTTTGGGTTTGTGTACGGATTTTTGTAATATTTGGCAAAATGACGCGGGAACTGAAATGGTACGTATAATTTAACATGTGTATTGAACCCGTGGAAGTAACTCTAGGATTACATAACTGTAGCTAACGTGCTACTGTTACATTACCTTGCTCGAATGGTTCCACTTAGCCATCACGTCATAAACATGTTTATTGTTTTATATTTTACGGCTTACTTACTACAATTTCTAAATCAAATTTAGAACACATAGGACCGTCAAGATATCTACTTATTTTTAAATAATATAAAGCATTATAAAAATAAACTATTAAAATTGGTATACTTACATTACAGTCGGTCTGTAGCAATTTTTATCGCAGACATGAATGAAGATATTACCGTTCGATGTTGAACTGACTTGAAGACGGTGAGATTTCACATTTTCTGCGTATGAGAGTTCTGTCAAAAATGTATTGCCCAAGACTTTAGCAGCACTGTCCCTGTCAATATGAACCCTAAGCAGTACCCATTTGTGGATTGGTATGATGAACGAAACTCATCCAAAGAGATCTTCTCAATATTAAATTCATTAGCCAGTTCATCGCGTGCGGTTAGTTCTATGACCAGCTAAACAGAAGCATTATATTTTAATTTAGTTCAACTCTGTCGTTTTGTGGTGTGTATAAAACTAAGCCGGTATAAAATACGACTCCTGCGCAGGTATTATAGTCGCTCAGGTTTTAAATAAAGAAAGTTTACATGCGGTTTACGGTTTACATGCGCAAAATTATTAAAAATAGAATATACTAGTCTACTATGAGAGATGGTGAGATGTTTCCGTAGATGCACAACAGAAGGTAGTCTCATGTCAGCTACAATCAATGTCAAATAATTTGGGTAAATTAGAGGCGTTTTAAAAGTTTGTAGAATTGCCATTCAACACTGGCAATTATAGTACAAGAACTTCTTGTATCTTGGTTCGTAAAAAATAGACTAGCTACACTATATTTAAACGTACTAGTGTTCAAAAGTGTGACCGTTTATGTTTTGAAAAATATATCACAAATAAAAAATTGAAGGAAAAACGCTTTAGAATCCGCTAATCTGAAAAACTGGTATAAATAAAGTAGGTATACAATTTGATGAGTAATTCAACGAAAAGCAGGAGCAGGTATAGTGGTATTGGCAGGTATATCTTGTGATACCGTCCCTTGCCTACATAATGTAACACACACATGTAACGGTGAAAGACTGTGTGGTAGTCTCAGTGTGTAACAAAGTAAAATAAAGCGAGAATAAATAAATACAATATAATAAAAATTATCATCTGCTTAGCCTTTTCCGAACTTATTATGTTGGGGTCTGCTTCCAGCCTAACCGGAAGCAGCTAAATACCAGTGTTTTACATGGAGCGGCTGCCTATCTGACCTCCACAACCAGTTACAGAGCAACACGATACCTCTTGGTTAGACTGGCTGTTAGACTTCTCCGGCTTCTGACTATCCGTAACGACTGTCAAAGATCTACGAATGACACACACCACCAACCTCCAAACTCCGGGCTACTACTGAGCAAATCCTAATGGAAAAACCCCAACAATACTTTTTGCCCGACCTGGGAATCGAACCAGTGACCCCACCCTCGTCAGTCGCGCTTGCGATCACGATACCAACGGGGCAGTTCAATAAAAATCATTAGTAATAAATTAAGCAGGTATATTTGACAACCAGTTTGTCTGGCGTGTGCGGTTGCTCTTCATAATGTGTATCCTAGCGGCATATAAGCCTTATCTTACAGCACTGCATCGCTGCAACATTGCCAGTAAACAAATATATACATTTAATAAGTTTTTATTGATATAATCTGGACATAATTTACGTTGATAAGCAGATCATACCGGCGTGAGTCTGATGCCACAATGAGCAGTTTGTTTTATTTTAATTTACCTTTATAATCTTTTGAATTCACTGAACTCAGCGCTTTATATTTGCGTGTGCTATTTTTAATTTCGTATGAGTGTGGTGTCATACCAATGTGACTTTTTCAACTCATATGTCCTTTCTATGTTTATCTTGGACATCTCGGAGAAGGAAATCATGAGGACTAATCCGTCTTAAGCAAGCGTGGTGATCAATACTAGTGCCTTCTCTGTGTGAGAAGAGGGCTATGCTCTGCAGTGACAATAATAGGCTGGTGTTATTTTGCTGTCATCGTCACCCAATGGTGGCAATGGTGGCGATACTGACAGTATCGGTTTACCAATGTTTAAAACCTGCACTGCTATTTTATAAAAATCACTCCGTGAATTTCGACGAAGTCAGTTTGAGTTTGTAAGAGGTATTAAACAACATACAGTCGAATTCATAAAAAGTAAAGAAATTTTACCTCTTTATAATATAAGTATAGATGTGCCTACATGTGTCTATTACAGCACATAAGTGTGACTTTATTATGTAACATTGTAGGTGTGTCCGAAAAAGTTAAACCAAACAAACTGCATTGTGCCGCAGTTTGCACAAAAACCCAATTACTACTAATAATATCACAAAATCACCAATTTGATCGAAAATCACATTTTATACAGAAAAAACGACACACATTGCTCTCATACACAACTGTCAATCCAAACGTCACTTTTGGAAAATCGACGAAATCCTATTATAGTATCCATAACAATGTGGGTGATATTACACCGACAACATTACCGACACGCCCTAGCCGAAAGAAAATAAACCTTATGTTATTATAAATAGAAGTGTTTACAACTGTTTATGTTAAGTATTTTTGTAGTAGAATATTGAATATTTAGGGACAATTGGTGTGAAAAGTGGTGCCGATCTATTACGGGTAATCGGATTAGTTGGACGTGTCATTTCTATGGGATTAAGGTAAAATGGCTGCGAGTAATAATTGTGTATATTTTGCGAAGTACAGTGAAAGGAATCGTGAATTGATTCTGTTATATGAGTAGATGCCTCTTAAGGTAGGTGACATAAGAGCGCTACGGATAAAATACTTTTTACTATACCTATCGGGTGTAGATGGACGTAAAAGAAGCCGAAGGTAACAAAGTCCAAGTCATTTATTTCAATTAGACCATTAAAAAGCAATTTTAAACATCAATTAAAAGGTCAAAAAATTAAAAATATTGTACCTAGTTGTGAACATATACTATCATATACATATACTTCCCACCATAGCCATCATTATTTTTTGTTCTGGACCATACCTGGAGCATAAATCACTACTCTTGCTTAAGGCAGATTGGCGATTTCAAATATATTCTAGATACTTATACGTCCAGGTTTCCTCTCGATGTTTTTTCTTCAACATGTCAGTGATGACCAAGATAAGCTTAGAAAAGTACTTCCGATCTGTAATTTAAAAAAAACTATTATGAAGTCCTGTTTTCAAGCACCCTCAACTAATACTATGTAGCTTGGTGGCGTCATCTATGACGAGTATCAGAACTAACCCTCCAACGAGTTCTCTAAACACACTACTTAACAAAAGTCAAGCTGTAATAAACGCTAAATACTTTTTTTTGTTACAATTTGTCAATATGACACACATCTGCTGTACCGGGTTCGATTCCCGACCCGATTGTTATGCTCAGACAAATTGTCAGGCAATGAATGCGCGTAATGGCACGCATGAAGTGTGAAGGTCCATTTATTATGCGATTGACTTTTATCGACATTTACTTTTGAGAGACATAATGACATATTATTGACCTACTTAAACGCCAGGTACCTACTGGTGGAAAATAATATCCTAAAGACTTTTAACATTGTTGCCATGCAGTGGGACAATCATGGCCCAGTATTATTATAGATCCGAACTGAAGAACTACTTACTTCCACTAAATAATTCAAAATATTGGGTACCAAGTTGTAAGCTTGCTATCAATAAAAGATCAACAATATTGTGTTAAAAGAAATAAACTGACCGATTCTCGAAAAATACAACAAAAAAGCCCTAGAAGCATCCGGTGAGGAAGTCCATTTTATTCACTAAACTCATTATTTATTGTTACTCAACAAATAATACGTTCGCACACAAAGGACGCGACTTCACGCGACAATCGCACAAGTTAAGCGCAGCGTGAATAGCGCGCTCTATAGGTGCGGGCTCGGCGAAGGTGGCCGTTACTGAATGTGGCTGTTTATTGGCCCGAAAGTAATTTATTGCAGAGCAAAATATTGAATTTGTAACTGTTACCGAATTAATTGGCGAGTCAATGAAGTGACGATTAGTTGAATAATATATTGTTAGCGCCGATAGTCCGACTAATGTTATCTATGTCGGAATGGTTACACATTTAGAAATTACAAATGTTATTTATTTATTCCTATAAACTTCAATTCGTTTTCACCGTTTACATTTGTTTATGCCTATGAAGAAGAACGCATGAAACTTTGTGATTTTAGTAATAACTTACAATTGAGCTTAATTTTGTCAAAAAAGCCCACCCAATATAACTCCTTTAAAATAATTACGTCAAGCTAGTTCAATACTGACCCGCCCGTTGGTCTCTTGGTCGCAAGCGCGACTGATGAGCGCGGGGTCCTGGGTTCGATTCCCGGGTCGTCCAAAAAGTGTTATTGGGCATTTACCATTACGAATTTCTCAGTAGCAGCCCGGAGTTTAGAAGTTGGTGGTGTGACACCCCCGTGTTTCGGAAAACATGTAAAGCCGTTGGTCCCGGCTGTCATTCGTATATCTTTGACAGTCGTTAAGAAAATCAGAAGCCAGAAAGACTGACAACCAGTCTTACCAAGAGGTTTCGTATTGCCCAGTAAATGGGTTGTAGAGGTCAGATAGGCAGTCGCTAAATGTAAAACACTGATATTCAGCTGCATCCGGTTACACTGGTAGCCGACCCCGACATAGTCGGAAAAAGGCTAAGCAGATGATGATGAAGCTAGTTCAATACCTATGCCAAATGTGTTACATTACGATTCAGCACTAACAGTTTAAATATGCTAAATCACCAACCAACCTATATCAAACCAACCTATATAACAATGTCTTCGTTTCGGCAAAACTAGCCTCAATTCCAACCGTTATTCCAGGACATGCGAATCGAATTTGAACATATTATTATCCTATGTAGTACACTGCGCGACCAAGAGGTCCCCCATTCATTCCACAAGCTATTACCCTTTGTTTTCCCACTTAACGTTACGACGGTTAAGATTTACCGTCATGTGCAGTCCGGCCGCTCTCCGTCTAATCGCAGCGACTAACGACAAGTCGTAAGGGGTGTGATTGTGCTCAATTAGATAGGGGTAACTGAGTGGTCAAGATGTTAAATGGGGTCCTAATTTGTTGTGCCCTTTTAGATCCCCCTTTAGATAAAACACCTTCCTATTTAGTTACAAGTAATTTTGTTTCTTTATTGTTTTTCCAACCATTCATGAGATTTAGTTCGTTTAATTTGGCTACCTTTACTATCTTTTAAATATCAGAATTATTGTGAGTTCATTATTAATACCCTATACTTCATTTAATGTCGTTTCCATTTTAACAAATTGTTAAATATTGAGAAATTTTCTAAAAATTTGCACGCAAATGAATTGAATTACTGTTTGTTTCTCACATAATGTAAAGTTACTGTAAACTGGAGGAGCGGAACCACCTAACACAAGCATATCCTTGCTTAAAAGGTGTCTCCGAATTTAAAAATGTAATTTTACACGGTTGATGAAATAAACATTTTTATTTTATTACCCTCTCAAATTGACTAGTAGGTCTATTCTCTAAAAAAAAACTTCAGTGTACCCAGGTGGAGTGATCTTTATTGTTGGATGAGATATCATTAAACGTTTTCCCCCGCCCTAGGCGCAGCGGAAAGGAGTGTCAGGTTTTTACTGACTAAGTAATACCCATCCATGTTGCTTCTTGTGCACTTTGCGTACCGGGAGTGCGGTATCTCTTTCGAACAACCCGCGGCAGGTGAAGTGAGCTTGCGGTGAGCTTCAATTCCTAGTATGTCCTGATAATATTAGGTAGGTATGATGATAGCGATTGCTCACCGTAAGCTCTTGTCAACTAAATACACCGACGGAGATTTTATAGAATAGAACTTCATTATAAACTAGACAAATGTTAACGTGTTTTGTGTTAATACTGCCATATAAACTCTTTATAGCTATATATGATGACGCACAATAATATGTCTAGCGCGGGTCACTTGCTATTGGACAGAAAGATTTACATTACAATAAACACAACATTCTTACAAGAAGCTATGATTTAATTGGTTTCATATAAGAAAATAAATGCATAAAAAAATTCCCCCTCAAAAATGTTGAATGGTATCACTTTCCTCAAATCATGAGGAATCCGTTGACAAGAAACAAATAGCTGAAGGAATTTAAATTCAAAAACTAATAAAAGTGTTTTCAGCGAGAAACGGAACCTTCATATTATCGCATAAACTGAACGAATGAGCGGAATGTAGCGACAGCAACACAAACGGATGCGAGCAGACAAAAATAAAAAGTATGAATTAAAAAACATTATAGTTAGAAATGACTCCGTATGGATTACACAGAGTGGATAGGCAGCACTATCCCCCGACTCGCCGAGCGACGGGGGAGAATTACATGGCATTTTCCATGGAATTCTATCTTCAACTACTGACGCCATTGTAAAATAAGGAAATTGATATTCCACCTTGCTAATATACTACTTATCGACAATCTAACTATTTAAATTTTAAGTGTACTACATTGCATTGTGTCTAGTCTGTAAGGCTACTTGTATTTTTAAAGTGAATTAATAAATAAATTGTTTGTTTGTTCAAATCAAAATTATCATTTTTCGTTAGGCTGTATTTATTGACTTCCTACCTATATACACGGCAACTGGTCGCAGTACGTCAACCCCCTCAACAATCAAGTTCGTCTACGTATCGCTTAAACTTCAAAAAATTCCAACATCATAGGCATCTTCAAAAACAATAAAAAAGCCACATAAAAACGTCCACTCATGCAAACCGTACAGCTAAAGATAGATTTTTCAAAAATTTAACAGCCTGTCATTGGGGCTCTGGTCGGGGGCTCGCGGGGGCCGCGGGGGCTTGTGGGACGGAAAGTAATCAACAATTTAAAATTGGGGGCTAATCTCGCGCCCGCTGTAATCGCTGGTGATCGGTCTCCGCCGGATAAGGGAGGATGCTCATGTAGACACGCTTGACAGGCGGCAACTTGCTTCCACAAGATTTTATAGTTATCTTAAGGTGTAAAGGTGGTTATTGTTGAGTTAGTTTGTAGTAAATGCTATGATAAAAGAGACTGCAAGTTCCTATAAAAAAAATAATGCATAAAAAATCAATAGCTAAAATCAGGGCAACCCAGTATTCTAAAGTATCGGATGGTCAATTATTCATAGATCAGTTGACTTATGAGATAACGAAACAAGATATGCTAAATATATTTTTTTTAATTGTCCTTCATCTTCTTTATCAAATGCGTCAATAACTTGGACTTGGCTTGCTTGTCCGATCCCTAATGGATTTTAATGAAAAACGGAAAATAAACTCAAGAAAATAGTCAAAAACCAATCAACTATTGAAGAACTACATGTCAAAAAGCTTGTAAACAGGCAAATAGTGTGAACACGTGTTCCCACTTATCTCCCTGCCTTGTAAGACAATGTCTGCTTGAGTAACTTCCTATTCTAAAATCTTAACTTAGTTGAAATAATAAAAGCTCCTCTCATGAGAAAACCCCTCAAGGTGTTTGTTTTACCGACAAATTGACGCGTCACTCATTGTGCGTCTCCTTCGCACTTACACGACACTTGGAACAAAGTTTGTCGTCATCTCTTTCTCACTAAATAACGAATAACAAACATAATCCATGCTTAATGGCGAGTCGAATTATTCTAAAGATTATTCAAGTCAGAGGGTCGTTTCGACTATCGCGATATTTGGCGGGACGGACCGAATAAGTGAAGAGGTCTTGGACACCATTCAACCACTTCAGAACCTCAACAGTGTCACCAGCACTATGATGGCTTTCTCCACAACATTTGAGAAGTATTAACACCTTTATAACATCAGACATAAGACACACATACATAAGTACTGCACCCAAATAATCTACCCCAAGCATTACCAAATCCCTGCAGAATAGGTAATCATAGTGTCAAGCTTCTTTTATATTAAAACTGTGCTTGCTTGTAATTACTAATGAATGTAAGTAGGTACCTGTAGTGTAGACAATGATCATTAGCAGAGTTGTAAGCAAGACGTAACTCAAATCAATACAATTTCAGAATCGACCTTGTACTGTCATCATTTAGCGAAACCAACTGTTCTAAGCATTAATTAGTAATTAACGAACAGACTTATCAATCCGAACTGACGGCTTGACAGCCCTCTGCGGAATTTGATGTCAAGGCCAATGTCACACAAGTTATTAATTGATAACGCAATTAAATTTATGTTATTGTGAATTTAATTACAATTTATTAGATAATAAATAGCTGCAGTAATTAATAGGACCGGTGGTAACTACATACATTCAAGTTAAAAAAACTTGTTGCTTTCTTGTTTATATTAAACAAAACTCCGAAAAACAAAATAAAAAAGTCCGATAAAGACGTATAATGTAATATTAAAAACGTATGACCGTGAAAAAGCAAAAGACTGAATCTAAAGCAATATTTTTAAACTGCATACCCTCCAAAAGACAAGGCGTGATATTTCGTTACTAATGTCAATGGCGGCGCCATCTAGTTATTTTACAAAGAACCACCAAAGGAATAGTTTATCTCAATAACGACTACCTATAAAAATAAAACTTTTTTTATTTAACTTTTGTATTACAATATTATAAAATATTTTTTCTTAGGCCACTGAAACCTAGATTTAGTTTCCAGTTTTCTTACAACAGGAGACAGCCGCTGTCACTAGTTCTAGTACTAAACCATAGATGGCGCTTCAAAAAAAAAAACGTAACCTGTACCTTCTTAAAAATACCAGTATTTTAAAATAGATGGCGTTACTAATAATTAGGTAGCGGTTGTGGGCTAATACAAAATAATGAAAAATGTTACAACTTATTTTGCTTCAGCATGCAATAGATAGAATAGACGGTAGAATGCCATAGCTTTAGAAAGGCTTAGGTACTTATGATAATATAATTCTGCTAACATCATCCTGCTTCTACATAGCAGGTGAATAAAGAGTCCAACTTTCCCTGTAAAATTAATAAGTTTTATTACTTACTGTTGTTTTCTGCACTCATGAAGTTCTCTTTGTCCTGCTGTAGATCTTTCAATTGTTTTTCTTTGTTATCGTTTGATCTTTAGTGATCGTGGGACAAAAAACTAGTCACTAGCTCGAGAAAACTTTACAATATGATAAAGAGTCTACCATCAGCGCCAGCGCAGTAGATTTACCGAACTAATTCCAAAATCAAACACTTTTATTTGCTGCATAACTTAGCAAATTGCGGTGTGCAATATTGACGTGCGATGCTTAGGTAGCTCGGTGGTCAAATAATCAAAACAAAAGATGGTGGATATTTTCGAACAGATTCCAATTTTGAACGATAACTTTTAAATTAAAACGATGGACTGAAATCATAGGTTAGAATAAAGAAAATTTAATTATTTTTGAAATTGCCTTAGTAAAAAGATTTAAATCAACCGGTCCCTTTGGACGTCTCGCGGCTGATATGATGATGATGATGAATTTCAGAGTAGTGGCAACTTCTGTTTTGGGTCGCCCTTCTCAGTACGGCACCCGACCTTTAGATAGCTAAAGTGGATAGTAAAACAAGCTACAATTATGGAAAACTATTTATTTCTCATCCTGACTATACGTACACTAGAGCTACAGCATCCAGAGCCCAGCGCTCCGCGGAAACTAACACTAGTCTTTATTCCTAATGATATCAATTTACAATTTTGTGTTTTTGACTTTTTCTCTTATGTACAAATGGACACTAAGTTATTTAAGCTTCAAAAAATATTTCTCGAGTTATTTTTTAATAAAAATACTGGACTAGGTAGGATGTACTAAAGGCATTTTATAATTTATAAAAATATTCGTAAATAGTGTTGTAGACAGTTTGAACGGAACCCTACAGGCAACTTAGTTAGGTATTTGACATAAGTAAATATCTGACCAGCGTTGGTTCAAGAAAAATATTATATAACAACAGTATAGATAGCTGATGACTCAGTAGTTATAAGTTATATTAAAGCCAAAGATACACATGCCAGTAATTTGCATAGAAGTGTACAAGCTTGCATGTTCCGCTTTTTGATATCATAGGTATAAATAATTACAAAATGCAAGCTACTTGTGCAAGTTCTTGGCCTGTGTACTCCGAGCTTTATTCTGATATTATATAAATAACATGAACATTGTCTGGTGTTTAATAATTACATGAATAAAGCGATATTTGAGCGAACGAAGGGAAGACATTACAAGAACAAATTAGAGAGTACTTTGTTTAATTATTTACAACAAAACATAATAGTTTCGTATACATAGTGATATACTTTGTTAATTGCGTTAACAATCAGTGCTAAATTGTCTAGGTCACATAGGTGTCGTGCTTTGATTGGCTGTAAAGTAAGGTTACAATATAGGTAATGAGAAAAGCTCCTTCGGTGAATATAGGTGAAGTAAGTTTGAGGTGATTGTCAATTGCTAGCACAACGTGGGATAGTAGCACACCGAGAGCTCATTCCACCGGAAGATTTTTACAAAATAGATGTCAAGTTTCTTTTAACACAAACATTTGCTAAAAGATTTTTAAAATTTATGACAGCATGTGATTGGCTGCTAATCACAGCATCTTTACATCTATCAGCAAATGTTTGTTTTAATTTGGCTTCGAAAAAGAGGGTTTTACAAAATTAAATTAATACAAGTTTGTGTGGAGACAAAGACTTGTGCTAATATTAAGGTGTTTGATGTGATTGTAATTATTTTCTTAAAATTAAAAAAGCGTGGTACCTATCTATTATGTACGTAGTTACCTACCTACTGTTAATGTAGTTGTCTGTAAGTTGAAACGCACAAATATTATTGATTAGCTTTTGTACTATTTTATCAGCTGAATGAGTAAGGATTACCATAATGTTGTATAAAATTAGCATGGCATACTTATAAAATAAATATTACAGTAACATTGAAAATCGTATAAACTTCAACCATCGCCTCTATTTTTTGTAGTTCTCCAAAAATAAGTACTTATTATCTAATACTATACGATTATTGCACAAAACTAATAAACACATACCTAATGTAGTTTATTACATTCACTGTATAAAAAACTGCAAAAAAGCGTTAAAACTACTATAGTGCTGCCAAATTTAAAATTACGATATTTTGTACTTTTTTTAATTTTATTATTGATTTTATTGTTTTCATATATTTTGTACTTAAAAAGTTGAAAACTATAAAAAAGTTCTTTCAATCTGGCAACACTCGTATACATACAGTTCTGAGATTTGTCCAACAGATGGCGTTATCATAAGTTTCCTAGGTTATTAGCGAACATCAAACCGAAACGTAAATGTTATATTATCTAAACTACAGACACAAACGTAAGCTTGTACAAAAACTTTAATTGCTCACACAAACTCAAATATATTTACAAGTAGGGCTTCCAAGCACTATTGTACTTTATTTGCCGTTCTAACAATGTTTGGGTACATGGTAGAACACCCACGGGTTACAGAAAAACTTGTATTATTTAGCAAAAATGACAAAATATAAATCATTTTTCTAATAATATCTTCTTGCAGTGTTTTGTGTGTGTTTACATAGTAGTGTAAAAGCAATTTGTTAAATTATATTTAAAACTGACACAATGAGATGGAGCCCTCGGACTTTTAGATCAGTCACCACTAAGAAATTAATTAAAAAAAAAACAATATTTATTTTGATTCGGTCATCACTAAAATTTCCTCTCGCTCCGACAACACCTGAAAATATCTACTATATCAAATCCATTTTCCTCGCTGATGACCCTGATAATTTAGATTTCCACGAATTTAACATCCAATTTCTAAAATGTCAACAGGCAACACGCAGATTTTCTTACTTAGTCAAGACATAACTTAAAAATAGTTCAAAGCCATTGGACTGGATAAAACTAGTTTTCAAGTAATGTTTGAGGCTTGAGTTAAGTTCTGTAATACCGCCCTAAGATTTTTACTATCTGAGAAAGCAGTTACTGATCTCAAGTTCAACCCTTAACCTAAACTTTACATCTCGACATTACTCAGACTATCAAACTTCATCTCTTTAACTTCTTCGGGGTTGAAGCTCTTGACGGACACCTTGCCGTCCCCCCCCAGGTCCGTACTCGATAACTTATTCGTTATCTTCGTTATCGATATACGACTCTCGATGTCATTCGCATCACATATAGTTTCTAATATTACACCTTTCTCTACTTTCCTCGGTTTTGGTGGGACTTGGCCCACTTTTGTGTTTCTTAACTTTTCACTCAGTAACTTGTTGCAATTTTTTCTCGACATGTCTAGTGCTAGCGGGTCTTCTTGAGGTGTCGTCTCCTTCTTCTCTTCTGGTTTGTTCTGTTGCTTCAACTCTGCTACTTCTGCGTTGGTCACATTGTCTTTCTTCTTCCATTTCGTTCTTCTGTTCTGGAACCAGATTTTTACCTGGAATTAAGAGAAAGGAACTTGTTATTATAGGTAATAAAACATGAGCATTTTTTCAGCATTTTTTCAGCGAGTGTAGAGTCATCAGAAAATAACTTGCAGATAATAAAAAACACACAATTTTAAAGGCTGTAATGTTCGGCCTATTATCTACAAATATCTAGGAACAGTACCTAAATATCGCAAATTGATCCCGTGAATTTCCTCCACCGTGGCGAATATTGTAACAATAATCAGAGGAGCTCCCTAATTCTGACAGTTGCCATGGGACTGGAACGAGTTTGTACGAGTGTGTGTGAGACGTGCGAGTGTATCGGTTAACAAACAGTTAATTACGAGCTGATCGATCTCAGCCCTGGGGAACTGCTAGTGCGGGGATACTGTCAATATCGATGTTTGTACGTAGTGTTTGGATGATTATTGGGTTTTTGATTTAAATTTTATTGCGGGATATAAAAATATAGATTTTTAATAAACATACCGTAAAGATTACAAATTCTTGACATGCCGAATGTTATAAAATGTTTCTGTTTAGATTGTAAAATATTATACATCATATCGACGTCCACTGCTGGACCTCTCAAGTGTCAAGTCGACTATCGATACGTCGAAGTGCTGAAGTGCTTGTACGAACACGCCACTATGTCAGTCAGATCTCAAAACCTATTCCACTAGTGCGAGGGGTGAGACAGGGAGATGTCATCTCTCTGAAACTGTTCACTGCTGCACTGGAGGTCATGTTTAAATATAACAAAACTTTCACAAATACAATGACACAAGTAGTTATTATTTCGCCGACTTATAACCGTTAAGAGCTACAATAAAACCATAAGTGCACATAACTAACTCCAACTAAATATAAGAAGTGGAGGGCGTGAACTTGTCTCGTAAAATAATCGTAAAGCAACACCACTCAGATGCACTTGTGGTGTCGGTGCGGGGTCGTTAGCACCCCTTATTGCAGCTTGTGATGGTAATGTGTCTTTACTGATTTTCTTAACAATTTGTTAACATCGATTATGCTACTGAATGAAGTGTTGACGGGTGTAATAAGACACTTACGGAAGGCAGAAAATTATATGTCTTTCCCTTGAATACAAAGGTAAACTTTAAACACTCCACGTACCCTGTACTGTGGCATGCACTCGTAATCAATGATTGCGTGCGTAACATTGCGCGCTATCGTAAATGTGTTTCACACTTAGAATAAGAGTAATTTCCCAGGGATCATTTCTACTCGATGATACTTGGTTTGATGGGCAGTATGCGTAGTTATCTACTATGTGTTATGTTTACGTTTGAAACCCACGAATCGAACCCACTACCCGTCGCACATAAGTTAAAGGGCTTTGGGAAAGCTACATTACCAATAGAGTATCGTCGTGCATGACCAGGTATCTATCTACTGAATTACTTAACGACACTTAAGTGTTATTAAGTCTATCGCTAGACCTTAAAAACGTCACAGAATTCAACTTAACGCCGAATACATTGCAGTATTCAACTGAACCATTTCTCGGCCACACTGATCAGTTTGCCCACATTACTCCGCTCAAATTGTGTTCGTTGCGCAGCCCTTCTGATGACTTTGATTGCCCGCATTAGTTGGTCAACTTGTGCGTTTGGCCACAAGGGTTAGCTTCACATGTCGGTGCTACTATTATAATAGCCAATATGTGGACAAATGACAGATACCTTGGTATAGTCAAAGGAGAATTTGGGTACACAGGTCTTCCTCTCTCTAGGAATAACTCATTGCAGGCAAGGATAAACTGAAAATTAAAAAAGACTTGTGCTAGTCATGCTGCCTAATCATTTATAACATTTATGTTATTTATATGAATATTTTGTTTTGTGCATAAGTAGGTGCCGAACATGTAAAGCTTCGCACTGCAACGATTTTATTTAAAACCTTGTTTTTCTCTCTTCTTAAAAATATTATTTAAATACGTCTTGCTTTATTTTTGAGATAATAACTTTGCAGTTGGGTTTTCTAACTAGCTACTAGTTAACTTAGCGTATAGACGGATTGGTGACCGCACGTTCGTCGAGGGGAAGTGGACAGATACCGCAACAGCAACACACCTGAACAACTTAGAGATAAGCTTACAATCACTGTATCGTGTTTCTAGCACCCGTAATGATCCATATTATTGAAAATAGACCAAAGCGACGCAGTCTGGCAACGTTTATTGCTATCAGGCTTAGCAAAACCTTCGTCTTTGGCACTTAAACGTAAAAAAAACCTGACAACCCCTGAAGAATGGAAGGGAAGCATAGTATAAATATACCAACATTTTTGTATGTCTATTTCATCGCCGTCGTCCACCACCACAGGTCACGCCACAGATGGTATACGCCGGCCGTATGATTTACAACGCTGCACGCACACAGACGCACGCCGCACAATGGCTCGCCGTGTAATTGCCGCGCAAATTAATCCGGGTAACATGTGACATTTGACTCGGACTATATACACAGTACACCTTTAGTTAGGATGTGGGTGTAATGGGCTCAATATTATCCGGATTCCAGGTATTCTGATGTAGGATGTTGAACATCGTGGGTGACACCTAGCGTCATGGAAATGTGATTGACTTCTTCGATACAGAATATATATATCACTCAGATCTTATAATATCTTATGACTGGATTTTTGAGGATGTGAGATGTTTTTTTGGAGATCCTAAATAAATAAATAAAAATCACAAAAGATACATAGAGAAGACAGAGAAGCTAACAGAGATAAGTCATCGTTTATCTGACATACAAGAAATATTTTGTAGTTGAAGGCCAGCATCCAATGGTGGGCTGTGAATTCAAACAATTTCTTGCAAAACATTTTACACCACTCGTGCAGTGCCTGGATACGTTACCATTGCAGTAAAAAATCAACCCTTAAAATTCTGTAAACGCTGACTAACGGCCTCCTAATTAACGTCCCAAAAGGGTGCAATGTGAGCAAGACAAACACTTTACAACAACCCAAAAAAATAATATCTCCCCCACTGTGCCCACACCCTAACGTCACAGTGCAATCCACTTGCTTGCAAACATGAAGATAATTATTATTGATTGCGCATTAGCACGCGCGACTGAAACAGATATACAACCTGTGAGCGAGAGGTCCGACTTCCGAGATGGATTGATAGTGTTACATGTCAAAGGAGCGCTAATTGGACGGTTATGTCAAAAGGGGGGGTAGACAGAACTAGAAGTGTTATGATAGAGTTACGGCCGCGGTTTCGGGTGTCATCTCTAGTGGAAGGGATATGAAGAATTTGAAAGGCTTTAAGGCAGTAGGGAACTCTATTATGTTACTAGTAGGTAAGAGTATAAATATTATTGCCAGTTCCTCGGTTGCACTTTGGCTTCTTCAATGACTCGACTATGGATTAGAAGGGCACTGAGGCGCGATCCGACAACAATATCTCAACAAAACCTTACGTTGTAATTACGAGCATTGATCATAGTACCTCGTACTACTGTAGGGAAAAGGCTTCCCCTCTTAAACAGAAGGTACGAGCATTGATCACCACACTTGCTTCAGCCGGATTGGTGATTTCAGACTAAATTTCTTCACCGATGTCAGTGGCGTCTAAGATAAACCTACAATATATATATATAAGATTTGAAATAGTCACAATGAGATTTGCCTGGTATCGAACCCGCAACTTTATGTACGAGAAGCGGACACTTTAGCTAATGAGCCATTATGACTAGCTATTACTTTTAGGCATTATTCTCTAGCCAAAGAATCGATCCCAAATCACTATCCTCACAACCACAGAACTAACACGAAAACAATCCCATTTACGTGACGAACTAACTAATATACACCAGATTCTGATACCAATTAGTAACACGTGAGTAATTAACACAATTCCTTTCCTAGGAATTGTACCAAGTTCCTAGGAATTAGCAATCAGGCACGAGTACCAGTCGCGCCAATGAATAATACTTCTCTTTGAAGGTTTTTACATTTTAAACGTGTTTTATGTTATTTAGAATTTTGTGCATTCTTATGAGATCATTCATTCGCATGCATTGTGCATTCTTACTGTTGTTATAAACACGACACCGGGCAATTTTGAATTAACGGTCGGAAAATCATTCAGTTTTCCTGAGACTTTCAGGATTTTCACTTGATTGAGCAGAAAACTGTTCGTTTACAACAGCTAAATGTTGCTTTCTTTTAATATGTTTGATTTACTTATTAGTTCTTTTTGACTACAATAAATAACTGAACCAGTAGGAAGACTCGTGTCCATTTTAAATATCATTGAAAGGCAAGCAAGCCGATGGCGCATCTACCGCTGCCTATAGGCATCTGCAATACCAGAGGCCTTGCAAATGCGTTACCATCCCAGAGGCAAAGTTGAAATGTCTCATGTGCCTGTAACTACACCGGCACCCATACCCTTCAAACCGAAACACAGCACCGCTACTTTGCGGCAAATATAGTTATGGTGGTAGTACTTCACAAAGAGCTCTACTACTCGGAACATGTGAGCCCATTTTTTATTTTTATGCAGAGGGTTGGCAAAAAGAACAATCTAACGTTTGCTACCTATAACAGCCAAACATTCCCTAAAATGCTTCATATTGTTACTAACAATACACGTCACCTCAAGCCCTAAGCTCACTAATCACACAATGTTCCAGAGTATCGAGCAGTGTGCCGCCGCATCAATTAGCCCCACAATAACATCACTATCATAAGGCCCGCTGTTCACGGTAGTTCAGGCAATCAATATTACCGCGGAGCGTCGCTTTGTTCGGGAGATCAGTGCACAGGACCCTATTAGTCCGGACAGTCGCGTAGGGACGGGGGAGTGTCGAGGGAGTTGTCGATGATTTGGTTGTTGTCTGCTTGTGTGTTGAGGTGTTGTGCTCCGTATACGGTTAGGATGGTATAGGTAGCGTTGTGATTAAGTCATGTGGTCATGCTTTTTGTTAGAACCTACTACTAAATTTATTGAAAGTTTGCATGAAAAATCAAAACCATAAAAATAAATAAAGTAAACACAATTTTTACTTCTGTGCTGAATTTTCCAACATCATTTCAAAACAAATAAAGTTGACTCATGAAAAATATTTTCACCTAACTTACATGATCCTAATTTCAAATATTCAATATCACTATAAGGAGACATAGCTAAATATATCTCACATAACATAGAAGTAGCAATCAATAGCGCAGCATCTCAAACGTCTTGTCCGCAAGATCGTTATACTACATGACCCTATTAGTGCGTGCAATCGACCAGCGAGGGGACAGCATCGATATAATGCTGAGAGTCAACGGATTAATAGCTTGAGGTTTGTATTTTTAATACAAATAGCGGATGGGGGAGTTAAAGCCAGTGGACTATACGCAATCCTTTGCAATTGCTGATTTTTAATAGGGTTGGCATTTCAAAATAAAATAAAAAATATTTGTTATCCCAGAATAGTTTAGGTAATAAATTCCATTTAAAGTACTAAACACCAAAAAATAACAAGACCAGTTTTCTTGAAACTGTTTAACTTTTGGTCCAGTAGCTACAAAACAACTTTATCCCAAACTGTCAACCCAATATTTAATATAAAATCTGGTAATTATAAGTAAAACAATTAGTTGGGAAGGCAAACAATACAAACAGTGAGCAGTCAATAGCACACGGTGTCGCAAGCGGCGTGTTTGCGAGATCATTGTACACGACCCTATTAGTGACGGGTTTACGAGGGAGGGGACTCTGTCGATATTACGTCATCGATGTATTTTTAACGTTTAGTTTTTTTGACGTGTTTAATATCGATGGTAAATAATTATTGATCAATTGAAATTGTAGTTGTTAAAAAATTAAATTTTTTAGCAATGTTTTATATTAATCTGAAATTATACCAATGGTTTTCAATCCCTTGAAGTAATCGCACAAATAAAGTGTTAAAAACCCATTCAGGACATAATTGAATGCACTACTTCGAGTCAGGTTTATTTTATTGTACAGCCGTGTGATTTATACGAAATCGTTATAAAATCAATTAACAGTATAAAGTCAGTATTTAATTACAGATTGCAAATGAATTTATGGCTCAGCGGTAATATTAACACTGCACTGATATTGCATATATACTGCACTCGATACCTACCGGTAAGTGATTGTGTTGTTCATATTACATAAATGGCAGGGATTAACATGTCCATGTTTAATTCGCTGGCTCTATAAATAAGACAAGACGTGTCTTTATTACCTATATCTACATGATAAGCAAATGTCAAGTTGTACGAACAACGCAAGGCCGTTTTTATAACAAATGGAAAATGACGATGTACATTTATTATTGTTATTCTGTTTTTAAATTAAAACCCAGTGAAGAATGAAACTATCTAGTTTCTCCTGTATCGTGGATGCGTTTTCAAACATTGAAACTGTACACAGACAAACAATTTTAATTCAAAATACCGCTAAACCTATTAAACAAATCGTCATTGTACTTGATAACTAAAGTGATAACTAAACTTCTTTTACCGAATGAAAATGCCTGCCTAAAACATCGATGCAATAAAAACATCGTTAAAATGACATCTATCCATCGAGTGAGCCGTCCGTCACTACGTTATCTAAGCCGCCGGCGATCGAAGCCAATGACTAAGCCCCGTTAATCGAACAATTATTCATTGAAGATAGTCATCCCTCCTCAACCCCCAGCTCATCCCCAAGAGGACGAACAATCAATTATTTCAACCCCCTTTGTTCTTTTGGGACTGTTAGCTGGGCTCTGTTACTTTTGGTGCATGGTAGCGTTTTCTTGTGTTGTTAGTAGCGATTTCAAGTAGAATAATTATTACTGAATAGTTAAAGTATCGCAAAACCTTTAGGTTATAGACTACAGATATATACTACAAAATATGACCAAATCTCAGATGTGATCAAAGTCGGCGTGGTTCCTTCTCACTGAGGTATTTCCAGCATACTGTGACGTTACATGCGTGAAACCATGGCATTGTACAACGCAGTAGAACACAAACACAACAAGTACATTGATAAAGTGACATAACATAAATAAGCTCTTAATACACTATGATCACCAACAAATTAGTGAAAGTTTGGAGCCCACGTTTAACTGTTAATAGTTATGATATCGATGCAACACTAATCACGGCGGAGAGTCCGCACGATTCAATCGCTAACCAGTATCGATTGTATCGATCAATCGGTTTAGACAAGCACAACGATTTGAGTAATTAAATTATAATCGTTTTGCGTTCCAATGAGTTTGTAAGTGGTTTGTGATTTGTTAATTAGGTATCGATTTGATTGCATTCATTTGTTTCGAACAGGTAAGCTTGTTTTGGCATGCAATTTAGAATGTGAAGCTAATTAGTTTTGTGTGAAATATATTATTGCTATGAGTGGGTCACGGTGTATTATTATTTGTAAAGGTACCTAGCCACTTTAGATAGCAACCAACGGCTTCGAGCCAAAGAGAATTCGTTACCACACTAACAGACTTTTGTTTTTAATAGACATAAGTACTCTTGGTAATCCCTTTTTTTCTAAGCACATGATCGTTTCGAAGAAGGTTCGAAACAACACCCGTATGGCGGAAATGATAACCTTTTGCTGCCGAAAACTTCTAAGCAATAGCAAAAGCAAGGTGTAGGAACTAACTTTTAGTAAGTACAGCATTCAACACATAAATACACTACACACACTATTCACGACCACATTCATTCACAGTGTATACAGGTACAGTAATGTCCCTTACAACATAATCTGAATGAGCTGTCAGGCCTGACAGCTCATCGACTGTTAGCATTGATGCCAAATGACAGTGCCACCATCGATTGGCATTCCCATGGCATTGTATCAACATGCTGGTAATCTAGCTAGACGATAGTGCAGATATTACGATAGTAAGATAGGTAGTTAGTAGAGAAATACTTGGCATTGTAGCGCGAGATGAAAGTGATCCACGTCGGGATAGGAAATGCGATTAGCTGAATTGATTAATTGGAGCTTTGAAACACTTGTAGCTGAAAACCGTGTATTCCCGATCGCCTCATCGACTTCGTCAGCCGTCGAGACGAACGGGAATTCATTATTTCTTCCGATCGTTCTACTAATTTGATTGGTGGGACGAACGGGAACCATTCATAAATTATTTTTTTAGTCCTATTGATCCCACCAAATAACTTCAGACTGGTTATTTAATGGTACAAAAACATACACTTAAACATTAAGACAAGGCAAAATTATAATTAAAATAAAACTAAAAATTATGATAAAAAAATCAGTGTAGAGCTTAATTTTTATAAAAAGAATCCGTCCTACTTAGTACAAAGTCACATGTTTGCGTCAGTTTACTCATTAACTTTACACATAATTTTTTTATAAAGACACGGCATCGCCAGCGTATTCCACCAGAGCCATGTAGTATCACGACAAATTTGAAAGTAAACTACGAAACAACGAATAAACATTTTACTCACAAAATTATTTAGTGGGACGAATGGCACTAATCGAAGAACATGTTCCCATTCGTCCCCTCTAAATTCTCGAATGGGACGATTGGGAACAAATTTAATATTAGTTTTGTAAATTCCCGTTCGTCCCATGGCGGGAACAAAGTCGGTGGTACGATCGGGAATACACGCTTAAAACAGGTTTTATTTATTTTATTTTATTCCTTTTAAGAAGACTTACAGACTAATAACAGAAAAATAGGTGACAAAAATATATAATGAAGTTGCTAATTACAAGCCTCCACACAACTTTGTTTCACTTGAATAGTGTGCTGATAGATTTAATGTTCTTGAATATAAAAATAGTGTGTGGATGATAACAAACTTATTGTTGTGTACGACAGTGGTGGTGCCCACAGCAATACAATAACATTCATTCTATTTGAGACACTTAAAGTTACATCTTGGTTGCTGTTCTAACATAAAAACAGCCTATATTATTGAAATAGGATAAGTACCTATATCAGAAAGGTAAAACTTAGAAAAGCCCTCTTCTGGTCAACAGTGTACTGCGATTTTACGTACCTACTTAAAAATAATATCCTCTTGGTCAGTCGGGTGATAAACTAAAAGGAGACTACACCGTTTTAAGTAAACAGAACCATAAAAATAAGCAGAACCCCAATTTAAAATCAGTTCTGTGTCCAATGAAACAGAAAACCATATTCCATCACATAATATACAAATTCCATAGTTTAAAATGCGTTATAATGAACAACCTCTGATAAATACCTGTTACATATTCAATTAAATTGTTGTGCATATATTTCCGGATCGAGCCCATATTTCACGGTCAATTAACTTTTAATTATTATAAAGCTTTGTTGGTTGAGTGGGTTGATGTGATTCTAGAGTGATTCTGTTCTGTATCTATGTTAAAGACTCTCTCTGTGTCACAAAGCTGAAAATATACAATTAAAAATCTAACTTGTACAAAAGACGTGACAAAACAACTTCTGTTTCCTGGTACCTAGATATATCACTCTACTCTCGACGCCAAAATAAATAATTTAATTGTATACTAAGGTATATGTAGTTCGAATCATAAATAGTAAACTGTACTATTCACGCGAGCAAAGCCGCGGTTTTCCCAACTATAATATCAATGCGCGAGCTTGTTTGTGATTCACAGTGTGCGTGTGTTGTGAGTATGTGTGACTGTGTGGGTGCGATCTGTTTATAATTAAGTACAGATATTACTCCGCGCCGTATGAACGATCAAAGCTTGCACAAAGGTAACAGTGGCTGGAAGTGGTCGCATTTTCTAATGAAATTTTTTTCATTATTTTATGTGTGTTTGTTTTTCATGTAAGTTGTTAAATAGTAATAATGCAAGAAAAATTATGTTATAAGGATTACAAAAGTATTGAATAGATCGCTACCAGGGGACGACTTCAATCTTCAAGTGCAAGTTCCTGACGAAGTTTTGCTATAACGATGAGCATAATGTTACATTTATACAAAAGATTCTAAACATAAATGACAATAATAAGTCTTGTTGATTCTAAACGAATGCAAAACCCCAAAACAACTACGTTCAATCTGAATAATATAAAACACAAAATTAAACACTTTAAGTAACCTCCGACAAAAAATAAAAAATTCCTACCGCAGCTAACAAAAGAGCTGATAACTTTGAAACCGTTGAACCGATTTCCATCAAACACAGCTAAGAGCACTCCCGACTAAATATACCTTTCAAACAAAAAAAAAACTAAATCATAATCGGTTCATGTGATACCACAGACAGACACACATACACACACACACAGACACGTCAAACTTATAACACCCCGTCGTTTTTGCGTCGGGTGTTAAAAATGAGAAGTAACTTTAATGTTTGCGACCTTTTAAAATCCGTCTAGTTCGAAAGAAGCGACAACCTGTACCCAGAGCCACTTCCATACCTCCGACATCAATGTGCGGGGGTGCGTATTATTCATTTATAGTTGCCATATTATTTCATCTCATTAAGCGGCTCGTTACAGGTGAATATGGATCCAATTATAAGAGTGTATGGGGCGAGGAGTTCCGTGGAACTGGCGCTGATGCCACGATGAGTGTTTTTGTCATTCCTACTTGTGAAATGGACGAAATTAGTTATAATAGAGAAGGGTAGGTTGACGCTAAACATATTAAGAAAGCAAGCCCCGAGCTTGATTCTGGCATTTACATAACCAATAAATATGGTTTTGGAATCCAGTAGTTTATTTATAAAAAGACCAATCAAATATTGTCCTGAAGATAGACATAAAAAGTAAATAATGAATTTAAAAAGTCACATTGATGCTTGGCTAGTACCGAATCCAGAACTTTATACACGAGGGCGCCTTAAACACTGTGCGTCACGATATTTTTTAGATTAAAATATATATTATAAATAGAGTTAACAAAAAAAAATAGGTTACATTTATTTTTAAAAATTGAATTCAAAGCCAAGGCACACTATATCCTGTCATAGCTGCGCCAGGTAGAATTATAGTCAGTAATAGACGTGTTGTGAACTTGTGACAGACATAGCTCTGTAACAATATTCTCTGCTTCAGGAAGCGCACCGGGCGCTAGTATACATGCGTCCATTTACCTCCTGGCTACACACGTTCATACTGTAATACAGATTGACAACATCTCTACTGATATTATAAATCTGAAGCGTTTGTTTGTTTATTTAAACGCCTTAACCTCAAGAACTACCGGTCCGATAAAAAAAATAATTTTGCGTTATATAGCCCGTCTATCTATAAAATATATATTTAGCTATAAAATATTATGCTATGACCAACGGTAGCAGAGCAGTAATCAAAGATGTAACTTAACGCAGGTGAAACCGCGTGGTATTGCTAGTTACGTTAATTATTAGATCTAATTCTTAGAGTCGAAGAACGATACCCAAGCATACAATTTCACACTAAAATCTAGTTTCAAGATCCAGTGTAAATTTGCTTAGCGTCCTGCCTAGCCCCTCACAACAAACAAGCGCTGCAGTATTCATGAATACACGTTTGATCGGTATTGATCTGTCATGGCCGACTAGGTCTGTTTAAAAATACATTACTATCGCATCGTTAACTGTCGTTCAGCCGATTTGTGAAGCATTTCCTGAAAGTTCCGATAAGTTGGACGTTTTCTTTTGTGCGCGTATGGATTGAGGAATTATGTCTGATGTTCACACGCGAACACAACCTCGCTTTTGTAGTAAATCTTTGTAAAACTACTCCGTATGGAAAGGAACAGGCAAGTTACATTTATACCGTTTAAAAAAACCGCTATGGAAGGGGTCAACGATCGGTCTATTAGGTGTCTACTGTAGATCTACGAGGGGGCTACAAGGGCCTACGAAAGGTCTACAAGGCATTTACGAGGGGCCTACAAGGGATCTACGAGGTTCCTACGAGAAGTTTACTATAATTTATAAATATACCCTTCGCAGTTGGCATGTTTCAAAGTCAGCTCCGCTGCAAGCATTTTCCGACTCAAATCGAAATAAAAAAAGAAGAAGCAGTAAATTCACGACCTATATAATGTATTCAAAATACACAGAAAACAAAGAGCAGTTTATTCATGTTTAATAGGCATGTCGATAACAAGTGCGATAAAAAGCCCAGCTCCTCATAAATAGTAGCAGATGACAGATTGATGGTAACAGCGAGTTAACGAGACAATAAAGTCATCCCAGTCAATTGTCCCATCACATGCGGCCGCCGGCTGACTGCGGGGTGGTGGTGTTGTTACTACATGGAGTCTCTAATGAGCCACATAGCAAGTAAGCAACTAGATTTATTGTTTAAATAACGTTGCGCAACACTAACAATTTCTCCTGTATCGTAGTGCGTTTACAAACATATAAACTCGCATGCACAAACCCCCACCTGGGAACAACTACCTGTAGACAAATAATTATCCCGGTCGGGAATCGAACCCGTGACACACACACCCGTGAATGTTACTTCTAGACGATGGAGCCAAGGCGAAACTCTTTGGGTACCTTATTTGCCCGGGTAGGTATTCGTTCTTAATCTCTCATCTACTCATCCGTGATTGGGCAAAATCGTTCACGAGTTTTAGCGATCTTAGTAAACTTTAAATTTTAAAATGTAGAGAATAACACGGCAACTTTGTAAGTCTTATCTAGTGCGTTCAAATAGCGCTTCCACCAAATGGGCGCGTGTCATAGCTACCCTAGGCAGCCAGAAATTTCAACTTCTAGCTGACTGAATTATATCGTCACTACGGAATGATCTTCACAGTTTATCTGAGAGAAGAAGTACAATCTAACAATTATAAGTACCTAATAACACCGTAACATGAAGAACGAAACATCTTCAATTGAGCCCAACAAAGTGTTCGATATTAGTTCAAGATAGCTCTGAAGATGATAGCGCTGAAGCGCAGCAAAGCTGAGCAGACATCAAAGTCGGCCTCTTGAGAGGCGCGCCGTGATACAAATGTTGTGCGGATTCAATCTCGATGCTTATGGCGTGCGGATGTTGAGCCACTAGATGTGGTCTTTTATACGAATAATACACACAGGTATTAAAGTTGGATTCTTTATAGTACGCTAAAGTTAAGTCATTATTCTAACATTATGGACCCTTTCTGAATAAATTTTAATTGAACATTTAGATTATTCTACTCTCTTCACACACCTGAATAGAGAACGCTATAATTAACGTTTAATATAATAAACAAACGTCAGAATATATTACTGAAAAATGTAGGTAAATAGAGAACACAGTGTACGCAGCAAATGCAGCTCTAGATTGACAAAGAGGATAAGATTTGAACCACAAACATCCAATGTATGATCAAATGATGGACTCGACAATTTAAAAAAATTGCTAGAACGTCATCTTACCTAAAACTAAACATCTTTATTTATCTCTCGTCCTTTATTGCTCCCAAACAGGTGTTTTAAATGACGGAAAGCCATGAAACTATTGCTCAATCATGTCACTTTATGTCTTCTAATCCAAGGTTGGGTATACACGAGCGAATTGGCTAACATATGACAAGCCCCTCAGTCACAAGCGGACAGTGACGGAGTGTCCCACTTCCAGTCCAGATCACATGCCAGATTAAATCTGAATTATAGCACATTTAGACGATAGTAAATAGTGGCGAGCTTTTAACTCGTCATGACGGTATTTGAAGAATGTTTATGTAAATGAATGATGGCTGGTATTTAAATGGCATCGTTATGATATTGCGCTCGGTGTAAATTGTTTATGAGGTTCGTTCCGGAATCAAGAAAAAAAAAATCGTTTTGTTATTGGTTTGAAAATTTAAATAATGGCCTTAATCTAATGAGACGATCGAGTGTAATATATTAAAGTACGACTGAATTGTAAGAAAATAACTCAAGTGAGCCTTTTGCATCAAATCTGTTAGCTCGTAAGATCAATTGAATAAGTAATTTCATCATTTAATTTTATTAGTGTCAAGGTTTTATACATTATTTAGTATGACAACTATCAACCCGAGGGTTTCATTTTAGAAAATAATTTTCTTCTTATCGGTTTTGTAAATGAACTGTGTATCGTAGCAATGCAAGTAAACACTTTTAACATTTCCGAATAGCATTTGTATTATAGCCGCAACCACGCTCACACCGTAACATCCAGTACACACCGCCACATCTAGTCTCTCTAACCCCGCGCCAGTTAGCACTCCTCTATCGCAATATCTGCAAGTGTATGCGCCGAGCAGTTTTTGGCACCGTCGGACTTGCCAACTTGCCGAGTGGCACAAACTTGGCACTCCACCAATTTATATTTAAACTCTATTAAATAAAATGCCACTTTGTACTAACATGCTTTTGATAAATTTTATTAGGGATGCACACAGATAAGATAGTAAGAACATAATGTTGTATGTGTGACGCGATTATATCACGAGGGAGGCGATACATTATACATCGTTTGGACTTGATAACATAATTTTGTATTTAAGAATAATATGAGTAGGTATTCTCTAATATTTAAGAAAATATATTGATAGCTCTAAAAGTAGTATTGATAATATCTAGTGACGACATAGCGCAATGCAGAAAGCTTTTTTCGGTACTACTATAAAAATAAATTATGAATAGTTTAAAGCACCAATGAAATCCAACACAACCCAAAATATATAATTCCACAAATACTTCTTTGACACAAAAACAAGTTTAACTAGAAACAAGACATTTATCAAATGACCGTCACTTCCTTTCATCAGCCATCACAAGCCACATAATTACCACTCATTAACAAACATCATCAATGGCTGGTATCAATGCCAAACAAAACATCAATTAGACAACTCATTGAATTGCAAAACGAAAACCTGCGCCAACGCAGCCACAGCTCGACGCTCATTGGCCGACGCGAACTGGGCCTACCATTCTCCCCTCCCATTGGTGGAACAGAACAATTTGGCAAACTATCAAACGGGCGGGGCTTGAGAAAAGTTTGAAACAAATGAGTTTCTATACTAGTATGATGACAGGCGAAGTTATCTACAGTATTAAGGTTAGTGTGCACTTATGTCGTCTATTTAAGACAGACGACAGCCTCATTTATGACATGAATATGTGTTTATTTGTTTATTTAGTATTTCTGTCGGCATAGGTTAATAACTGTAATAAGTCAGTAATTTTAAAAGCATTTAATTAAAATGCAATGTTTTCTTTGAGCTTTAAATTACTTAGTTTCGTATTGTTATTTTTACAACACTTCTATTTTATTAGCGTTCCCGAAAAACCAATTCAGTTTGAGATTTAGTGTGGGAATTACTTAGTTGTAACCTGAGACCAGCATTCACATTTACTTCTGGGTCTATTTGACCTAAACCTTAAAATTGCCACTTCAAACTATCAAAACAAAAACTAAAACAAGCTTCTTCTAAACGTTTTAAACGGCAATTACAATTCATTCTCATTATAAATACTTAAAATAAAACAATTCACCCACGCGACGAGAAAGTTGCATTTATCGGCCCCTTAAAATAACTCGCGGCCATTCTCCGAGGTGCTAATTAGGTAGGTTACCCTAATCGGGAATGGTCACTCGTGTGCATCGGGCCTTATGCAGATAAGATTCCGTAGATAAGCTTACTCTTAAGTGGATGCTGGCTGAAATGGGCGGTGTAGTTGTATTGTAATGTTTAGTGATAAACAAAGAAAAAATTGAGTTGACTTTGGTGCTAAGTTTTGACATAAACTGGTGTTATGTGATATGAGAGAACTGCTACTCAATACAAAAGGTGCTCTTTCTGATGTATGAACTGTTACTGCCAAAAAGAAGGGTGCTACTTTTTTTTATTTCACATGTCTGGATGAGAAGCAGTCACCGCAGCCTGCAACACCAGGAACAACACACAACTGTTGCCAACCCTTTAGAAACCTAACCACCCCTCTCTTGAAGAAGAACCCCATACTGTACTGCCCTGGCAAAACATCGAATCCGTTCTGCTGGTACTGGCTGGTCCTGGCTAATGGCTGATTCTGATACAATGAGCTTTTGAAGAGATCAGAACTGTATAGAAACTGGAATTCTTATCTTAATATTTAATTACTTTTCCCAAACTACACCGGTCAATAAACAACTGGAATAAAACAACATTTTGCAGAATTTCTTTATTTTCCTGGATCTCGTCTAATCATCGTTAACTTCATCTTAATGTACGAAATCAAATCAATTCATTTTTAAATTATAGAAACAAATCCACATTAATTACCAGTTCCAGATAAAATTTTCTTATCAATACAATATAATCGAAGACTCACTCGACAGCTCTATTCATATTTAAACGATCGTATTGCTAAGAGCTTTATCGATACTCGTTTAATAAAATAGATACATAATCGAATCATCTGAGACTTCCTGATACCGATGGGAGATAATAATCTAAATGATGTTTCTGAATCAATGACGAGGGTTTGTGTGTTGTATCTGAAACCGGATGGCAGAGAGGAACTTAGAGTGAATTAAATTAATACGGCAGATGAGACACTCACTTGCTTTGGTGAAAATGGTGATTGAAAATCTAGTTTGGTGCCAAGTAATTGATTTTTACTCTATTAAAATTCTATCTTAAAAAAACGATTCATTCATCATGTGTACGTAATTAATTACATTTTAAAAGTATTCTTTGTTAAAACTAATAATTTGTTTTGTAGTTTTTTAAGCGATATTGAAAAACATACAAAGTTGAAATTTTACAATCCGATTCACCATTCTACCTACTTAATTTTAAGACGCTGTGTTACTGTTTTCTTCAATAAAATGAAATCCATTTATTAGTCTTATTTTTCATTCAATCCGGCGGCCAATTAACATAAACCCTAAGCAGTAAAGTGAAATCGATTACCCGGTAACCTTCTCCATAGGCAGAAAACTATCTCCCTACTCCCTATTCCGACATCCGTCTAAATTCTATACTCTTTGTGGGTTACCCCGGACGCCCCGGCTGCGCCGGGACCACCAGCGAAGGTATTTGCATAAAAATGCCCGGACACGCGCCTTAATTGATCGCGACTGTACCTGGGCCGCCATGTTCGAGTGCGAGTATTAAATTATATTCTAAGTGGGCTTAATTGGCGCGTGTTTAGAGACTACGTGTAGGCATTATAGTGTTTGACTGTCTGGTTTTAGTGCGGTTTTTTTTTAATCTTTGCCAGAATTGGTTTGTTTTTTCTTTCTCTAGGTTTTTTTTGGGAGAAATTAAAAAGAAGCGGGTTTTTTTGTATTAATGATTTCGCAAATATTGAAGTAACACTGGGGAGTACAGTGATACAGCTTAGTTCTTAAGCTTTTCTTTTAAATTAGCTTTTCATAATTTTCAATTTTATTCTAGATAATCCGAAAGTGACCGGGTACACAATTCTTCTGCAAAGTATTACTTTAAATTGCATAACGGGAGTTCAGTGAATTTGAATAAATACTTAATGCTTACCTTCCTCCCTCCTTATACTTCCCTTCCTCGACAAACCCTAAAAAGCGCATTTCCAAAACAAGCGGAAGTCGTGTTCGCGTGTACATAAATCTGCTGAGCGGTGTTCGGTGGCGAGACAATTACGAGAGCGGAGAGCACACATTTTTAATTGTGCTACTGAACTGAATTACGTGGGTTTTAATAGCGGCAGAATTGCGAATGTGTGTTTTAATTCCTAATAACCTGCAGCTCGACTCGCCAAACGTTATAATTTTCTGGGAAATCACAAAATAAAGATGTCTTATTTTTAAAAACTAAGATTTAGGTTTTGTTTTGACGAAAATATTGGTAACAGAAAGTTTTAAAAGTAGTTACAAATTAAACCTGCCTACAAGTCTAATTATTTATTTCAATTACACCATTTTAAGGCACTTTTGAACGTCATTCACAAGAATAAAAGCAAAACAAGACATATTACAACCTTTTACCTAAATAACATATTATAAAAAATATTTGAATCTAGTTGCTCCTCCCAAAGATAACTCACAACTGCCTGTAAGATACAGACTAACTCCTATCCTTTCATCTTAAAAGCAAAACAAGACGCATTAACAATAATTAGCAGCATCCTCCAGATCGAACAACAACAGCGATTCATCACCCATCCATCGACTTGCCTAGTACGGCGATACCAGAATCACACTCACGGGCTTATTCTACTGCTAATCATAAACATTAAAAGCTCCCTAGACATACTTGTAACATTCCAACACGTCGCCAAACATATACATTGGCAGAACAATGTATATCCCCACCGCAGTATGAATGTACGTACGTTCAACACCATCGGTATGTACAAAGGTAACCGCAAGTCAATCACAGGCTGCGGTCGCATGCATAATGTTATCACTAAGCACGCTGATATGATTACGCGATTACATATCAATCTGGCTGTGGTGGCGTGGCTACGTCATCTCAATACTAATCTTGTAATTTAGTGGGAATGAACTTTCAATTTCAGGTCGATAGATGATTGTTTTGGTGATTTCACTGTTTTGTGTTATTGAATGATATTTCAGTATAGATTTCAGCATTTTCCCTTTTTTTCTATCTAGATCTAAAGTCATGATTTTGTTTTATTTTTTTACAAATGAAAACATTTATTTTTCAAACATTAAACTTACTTAAATAATATTGGTTGTATCGATTCTAAAGTAAAGTCTAAGTTGGAGCGTCGTTACCTATGACGCATCACCTCATAGGTAACGATACTCAAACTTACGCTTAGGTAACTTAAAGGAGCATAAAAATATAAAACTATCTTCTACCACCTACCGGAACATCACGATGCGACCAGTAGTTGTTGCGTTGTGAATCTGACTTTACAACACAAAGTTAATCTTTCGAACTAATTTTAAACTTTCGCACCAGTTTTTTATTTTAAACACTATTTCGGCTTAAATAAAACTCTAATCACTAGAATAACAGATTATATATATCAACAGTAACATTTGAATTGACCACCAAAGGCTGCACCAACCATCACCCATCTACAACTGCATACTGTACTAGTCCTTCGGTTAGATAAGGTCCACTGGAACAAGGCCGCGACCATCGCTATAGTCATTAATACAAACACCTTCCCAATAGTCAACAGTTCAAAATACTAACAGACACTTGACCAGTCCTCTCGCGCAATTAGCGTAGCTCCGCGCTAACATCGGGTACCATTAACAATAACACTTCATTACTACACTACCCACCCTCGCACAAAAATGTTGACGACTCCCTACGATCCTCTTCAACCCCCTGCGACCCCATAGCACCCGCCGTGTGACATAGCGCACATTGCGTGCGCGGCAACTACGGGTATTCGGTGATAAGTATGTTATTATTATTCTTGTTATGAGCTAAGGAGAAAAGTTGTAGAAAATGGCGTTACAGGTGTTAATATGGAGTGAGCTGAATGCACTATAGACTTTACATAGAGGATAGAGGGAACTTACCTAATATTTGACTAGACAAGCGGTCAAATAAGTGTAAAAAAAGAAATAATAATCAGTATTCTGGCAGCAATGTGGCAAGTTGAACTTTCGTCTTTCAGAAAACTTCTTTTTCTACAAACAAAGATGTCACCTTGACCGTGGTACCTTGACCGTTATAGTTACAGGAAAACCCTCAGTGACCCGTCTCAAAAATCCAACCTGTATATCAGCTGGAACTATCCCCGCAAAAGACATTATTATTCTTACGAATGAAGGGTTTTCCGCAATTTAACTTAATTAGGCCCAGTTGCGCCAAAAACTTTACTCAGAGTTAGTTGCTAACACAAGGTTTAGTTACAATATGTCATACATAACATGCCGTAGTAATTAACTTGGAGTTAATAAAATGACCGTAACTTGCGCGCGCGGGCCTTAGGGGGGCGAACGAGTTGTTACATCTTTGTACACAAACAAAAGAGCGAGCTGAAAAAAATGTAGAGCTGTAAAATCCTGTCAAGTAATAAATCAATCGAAATACATAAATTTGTCCATCAGAATGCCTGCTCATCACTTACGAAGGGCCCCTGACTGCGGTGTGTAGCGCACGTGCGTTATCTACTCGCCATCACCCCGGGCCCCGCGGCTCTACAGGCCCCCGCAATTTAGGGGCCCTTAATGACAAGGGACTTTCAAATAATGAATTGGGTGTCGAGATTTTTTGTAAGAATGAACTCTGGATTGTGATATTGTTAGGAAATTGTCTGATTGGTTTGTAACGTGAAGATTTATTCTTTCACTTGTTATAAAGACAAAATACGACGGCGTTGTATGACGCATCAAGCTCATGCACTATGTTTGTTTTATCAACTTAACTTTAATAGTAGTAAAGCTCTTAGTGAAGCAGCTCGTCCGGGGAAGTACTACCATCATACCTATTTGCGCCGCACAGCAGCGTTGCTGTTTTCCAGTTTGAAGGCTATGGGTGCCGGTGAAATTACAGGCACATGAGACATTTCAACTTTGTCTCTGAAATGGCATCGCATTTGCAAGGCCTCTGGTATTGCAGATGTCTGTGGGTAGCGGTGACCACTTAACATCAGGTGGCCCGTGGGCTTGTTTGCCATCCAATAACATAAATAATAAAATTAAAAAAATCAGCTCAGATTCAGCACTAATTCTGTAGCTAATATTAGTCAAAGATGTGTCTTGTTACTGTAGAAATATCTCTCCAGTATAACAATCTAATTGTTTTAGTAAGTATCGTGTGGACAATTCAAAATACAAAAGAAAATTTGAACAATGTTATGCAGCTAAATAAACCATTTGTCTTTCGACTAAATAAATGAAAGCGTCTGTCAAACTATAAAACTGCGATCTCGATTCCCAACGTTCATGTGAAAAGAGCTTTTCAAATTATCATTTATTAAACTTATATCGCTCCTTCGGACGCCATCAAAGCAATTTAAACCATGCTCTTGAATTTTTAAAGTTAATATTTGAGTAATAAATCACACACATACAAATGTGTAATATGAACTCCGGAATGGTCAGCATTACGTCACATAAGGGTTGTTATACAGTAGCGGGTTTAAAACTACGGTGAAGACCCATTTGAAAATGAGAAAATTTTAAAATGTTCGCTGCTTTAAAAGAATCTAATTTAAAAACCAGTATGGCACCTGCAGTAAGTAAAATAAAATTCTTGTATTCTTCCAACCTGTAGGATACTTTTCCACTACGAAACAAAAGATTTTTCTTTCATCTTTCACAAGACAATGAATGTGAATCACAAGAACAATAAACAATAAAATTAAAACAGGAATACGCAATGAACTAACTTAATTAAACATTGTATCGGCAAAACATTTTAAAAGCTAAAAACAAAATGTCTCAAGTTAAACAAACATTTGTCTAATGAAACAACAGACAGCCAGACTACTCACTAATCTATCTTCAACACATAAAAATAACGTAAAAAAGCTACTACAAGCTAATGTTATGAAAGTTTCAGTAGGTTCATTGGAAGTCGGGCAATTTATAGTAGGTAGGTACGTGGAAATGTGGATACACGGAAAATTGCTAGCCAGGGATCGAACTGACAAATTGTGACAGAAAATATACTGCGATATAGCTAGGCGATAGATTACTGTAAGCGATGAGGCAATTTTTATTTCAGTTTGTTACATTTCATGAGCAATTAATAAGTTTACTGACATAAACTTTAAAAGGAAATCGTTATGTCTGTCAGAAAAAAGACAAAAATGTATTTCCCCTTAAAAGTTTAAAATGGTTTATTTACCTTCACTTGAACGTACGTCTTGGATTTTTTCTAAAAAAATGTTTATTTTGTATATGTACAGCTCCAGTTTCCAATCAAGCATTTTTTTATCTTTATAACATTTATTTTATTACATCGCCGAATTAAATAATGTAAAGTGGCGACAGCTTCGTTCTTCAATTTAAAATATTTTCTTATAAATAACGGATGGCAGTACATTGACCCATACAATATCAATAAGTTCCCATTTACTAAATTTTAAATAAAATCTACAACTTCCGACGAACTATCTGATACAATTTGTCACATTCAAAGAGGAATTTAAAATTGAACACTAGAATTAACACCAATCGAATAAATATCTTAAGCATCGCATAGCTTCCACTCCGCCGCGTCCTACATACGTCACATCGAATGGACTTAACCATACCATCTAAAATTCCTGTAAAGTCATTTTTCAGCGAGGAACACAACGTTGGCTTTCGTCGAGTCATGTCTTTGCCGATTAAAAAATATAACTTCAGAGAATCGCGCTATATCTGACATATCTTGCAGAGGATTAGTCGCTTTAATATTTAGATCAACGTGGCGTTTTGATGTTGGAATTAATCTTAACTGTTTAGGAGAATTAGTAGCTGTTTAGAATTTAATGGCGGAGTTAATTTTTAGGGTGAATTATTAATCCGTTGTGACACCTAAACATTGTGATTTTCGTAGATTTTTAAATGTACATAAGCATCTTAGATATGACTTGATAGTTAAAGTTAAAGACTTATGCTTAATAAGCCGCCGATTTTAGATATGTATAAAGGTATGTAGGTTCATTAAACTCCCACCAAGTGTTGTGTTTTAGCTGATCTTCAAAACATATGACAACACGGTTGGCGCAGTAGTTGAGCTTTTAGCTGCTGCGCTGCAAGTCGCGGATTCGATTCTTGCGCGGAAAAAACATTTGTATCGCCTAGAGATAGTTTTTCCGGGTCTGGGTGTTTGTGTATGTAAGTTTATGTGTTTGTAAATGTACCCACGACACAGGAGCAGTTCCTAGTACTTTTTTTGTATTTCATCAGCTATTGAAGACGTAACTTGTAATGATTCTCTATTAGGTGTATAAATAATATCTTGTTAATCATTTCTAAGAAAGACAAAGTAAGGCAAATCGCTTCAACGGTAGATTTTCCGATGAATCTTTGATTACATTTTCCACGAAGTGAATCGCTTGACTTATAAATGATGAATATAATTCGTTGTGACTTGTTGGGAATACAATGGCTGTGAGATTAACGATATTATAGTATTGTCTCAGTAAGGAATATATTTCTTTTGTCTTATTGTTTATCTTACGTTTATTAGTTATTTGGCTGTTTCTTAGAAAACATACTCGAGTTACATAATAATAATAATGAAGGTACCTGATGTTATGGCAACGACACTCCCACAGTGCACGGAAATATTTAAAGAGAACTGTAAGTACGTACGGACAACAAAAGGGATAAGTAAGCAGGGTTGTCGGATACGGTTGAAATTTTATTCCAAACTAATGGTGTGTGCGAAATTAATTTAATTTTAATTAACGAACTGTTTGTTTTCTAATTATTAAATCAAATTTTATTCGAAATCGTCCTTCAGCGTTTAAAGAAAGTGCAATTATATGTGATGGCATGGTTACTTATCTCTCTGCAGATTGTATACGGGGTGTAAAGAGAGACATCACATACCCATACGCAACACACACTGAACCATCAAGCTAAGAAATTTTTTGCAAAATTGATTGCTGGGTAACGAGTTTAGACTGTCGTATAACATTTAAAACATGTTTTCGAAACAGACTAACTGCCTCGTTTGCCTAGTGGTACTAAGCACGACTGCTACGCTAAAGGTCTTGGGTTCGACTCCCAGGTCGAGCAAAGTGTTATTGGGTTTTTCTATGGAATTCTCAGTAGCAGCTCGGAGTTACGATTTGTGCAACCGGGCACAAATCCTAACGAGCTGCTACTGAGAATTCATAGATTCATAATGGCAATAGGCTCGCCCCCTATTACATGGGACATTAACATACATGGGTGTATATTGGTACATTTCTGCCTAACCCTTTGACGAATACAGGCGTGATGGTATGTTATGTGTTTCGTAAAAGACGTACCTTTAATATAGTCGAAACAATAGCCTCAATACATATCTCCGTCACGTGAAGGTATGGTCCAGGACAAAAAAAAGTGATGATGAGAAGAACATGTAACATTCGCCTGCGAATAAGTGTTTTTTACGGACTATACACTTAGTAAACTGTAGCGATGAGTCATCATCACATCAGCCGCCGGACGTCCGCTGCTGGGCATAGGCCTCCCTCATAGATTTCCAAAAGCACCAGTTGGAAGAGGCCTGCATCCAGCGTTTTCCTGTGGTTTTGAGCAGGTCGTCTGTCCACCTTGAGGGTGGACGTGCTACGCTGTGCTTGCCGATGCGTGGTCTCCATTCGAGAACTTTGCGGCCCCAAAGGAGGAGTCGGTGGTGGTGAGCGAATAATTTGAATGGAGATCATAATTTGTCTAAATTATGACGTGCTCGGCCGAGTGAGTCACAGAGTCTGCGTTCTACTAAAGACGTGTAACCAGGCCCGCGTTGCAGACCACACAACTGAAACATGTTATCTCGTGTCACATAACATTTTAATAAATCCCTCGTTCCGGAAAAAACAAATTATCAAAGACGTTAAAACTATATTTTAATTCTGATGAATGTTTTAAATTTTAGCGGAATTGATTTCTGAGAACTTTATAACGGTCGGCGGGATGGCAAATGCGCGAGATCAAACCGCACGGCATATCCGTCGTGCGGCCGGCGCGCGCGCAGCGATGCTCTAATCGAGCGGCAGGGTTAGCAAACTCGCTTATTTTGGATATTTAAATTTTTAATCTTTATGCAAACGAGTTTTAAATGCTTTATTATTCGAATAATAAAACCAATCGCGGAATTAACGATGGTATGAATGTTCATCTTCAAGCAATAAACTCATGCATCTCTCATACATCATACATCATATATTCTCTCTCATACATCTCTGAGATCTTATATGTCGACTAGAAGTGTAAAGTGTACCACATCAGCCTGTATCAGGGGTTTCAGGGTGAAAAGGTTTATGCGGCATGCAGCAATCACTACATAATGAACGATGATCTCGTACCTACCTGGCGACATCTTATACTTTGGCGGTCTCGTCCGCGTGAATTTCCTTATGGGTCCCTTATTCTTTTTTTTTAATAAAATAAAGCCTATAGCACTCACGGATAACGTTCCTTTGTATTAAAGAAAGAATTTTTAGATTAGTACTTTCGGCGAATACTCGTAAACAAAACAAAAATACTAAAACGTAACGATTCTTAATCCACCAACCCTACTCAATGTAACCTGATGACGGGAAGCGCACAATTAAAGAGACGGGTGCGCCCGCGCAGCTAACGTTATGAGATCTGCTTCTGTACTCAAGGATGTGTCCTGAGCTCATTATGGCGTAAGAGGAATCACAAGTGATATCCGTTCAGCAGATGCGATTGGAGATGTCAACGGATTAGTATTTTAAGTAGTTAGATTTTAAGTTTCCTTTAGCTAAAGATTTGGAGAGTAGGAGAAAATGTATGAGGAATATGCTAAAGAAAACAGTGCCATATTGTTTAAACACAGGTACGATCATTCAGCAGAAACAGAATGATAAAAGAGTTTAAATTGTTGATTTTTGGTCGTGCAGTAGTAGAGGCGATGAAACTTTTCATGATCTGCTAGTACATCAAGTGAGCTATGGTTTCAATACTAGACAAAATGTAAAACAGGACTTAAATAATTAATAATTAAGATTGCAAACTTAAGCTCTGTTACTCACTAAGCACCCGTAATTGCTATTAATATTTATTTTCGATCACCAAAAACGCGATCATCTTTTTGTTAGGCTTCCAATTCAAAACTTCATTCTTTGTCATCACATCTGATCCTTACCCAAAAATGTCTCCCAATAATCAATAGAGATCCGACAGTTCACTAAACAACAATTGCTCCCGGTTGTACCCAAAGCCCAGTGGGAGCCGGGGTCGAGCTAATTAACCCCGACTAAACCCGAAGGAGCCCGATGGTACCCGACGAGGGTCCGAATATAATAGGGTTATGATCGCTATGATTATCTTGTTTTAAGGGTACAATAATTAGAGGTGAGCATCTATACTGGTACTGTAAAGAGGGATTTAGATAAGGAACTGAAAAAGTGCTGAGTCTGTCCCAATGTTATCTGCGATATAAAAATAATTTAGAAGCTGTTGATCAATGTCCAAAATAATAAAAGAAATACCTATTTCAAGTGATACAAGTTTTAAATGTAATAGGTTCTTAAAATGGCTTTAATAATGAAATACCAGAGGGCTGGCCTATTCTTGGGCCAAAGAATCATAATTGCCATATAACGTGGCAATAATGCCAGCATTTTGGGCACTAGCCCCATTGGCAACAATACGAACGAATACTTTGATGCCCTATGAGCTTCTAATAAGGTGTAATTGAATAAAAATGAATTAATATAGCTTTAAGTTAACTAACTTAGACCTAAGATTACCTGAGCAAAACATTCCGTAAATCGTATATAATACGTGAGAATGAACAGACGTGAACTTTACACAGAATACAAATTCCATTACTTAACACTACATAATTGCATTCGCTTACGTCAATGACACTTTGAAAGTTCAAACCACAATTCGATCCACCTACTTAGACAAGAGAATACACACACCAGCGCGCTAACAACATCACCGCGCTCTATTTAAAATAGACACTTACTAAACCAAACGCAGAACCATTCAAAAACATCAAACAGTAATAATTGCAAAGACATACGGAACCGAAATAGCCGCGATGAATCAGGGTTCTCTGCGGCAATCAAACGCATTAGCCGGACATGGAGCTCTGAAACCTATGATGTCGCATCTGAGCGGAGCCAAATTGCTCACTCCATAACGCGGTGTTAAATGCGAAGCTGTAAATCGTAGCTCTATGTCGGATACTTCCAATGTTAAGGGGGAGGACTTATTGGAACTTAGAACTACTTCCCTTGCAGAATTGTGTCCGGCATTTTCATTTGTTTAAACGTAATAACGATGTAATCAAGTGGATCTATACAAATAATAAATAAATTTGAAATGTCTGTTTTAAATCTACGTGTTTACATTGTACGATAACAACCACATTTTGTATGTCTGTCTGCCTTTTTGTTGCGACTAGTCTCAGACGCGGCTGGACAAATTTTGACGGGACTTTCACTGACAGATAGCTAATGTTATAAGGACTAACTAAGCAATTTTTATTTCAGAAAAATAATTAGGGCATCGCGCAAAAAAGCCGTTATAACTGACATTCAGGCGAATGAATTCGCGGGCACAAGCTAGTATAAAATAAATGTTTAAATACTACAACACGTGTATGTAGTTATTGTCTATTTTAAAGTTTCAGCAGGATTTAGTAATTAATTATCACCATAATAGTATTATGTACATGAAGGTCTCAACTAAAAGAAAATTACAGGAACAAGATACTTCAAAGCACTCACAACACAAACAAATTACTACATACTACTACTAATATTAAATACTTTCTTTAAATAGATATAACCACTTGAACCTGATAATACCCCGAGACTGAATCACCCCAACCGTTCAGCGTCTACCTACAAATTATAGGCAGCGGTGAGGTGCCCTGTTATTACGACGAGCTAATATGAAGCTCGTGAATATGTATGAGCCTCCACTGAGCTGGTAATTGTGTACATAGACGACGCGATACAGCGATAGGTGATTTACACTTGGGGTAATCGTTTAGATAGAATGGTTCTTGCACTCCGTAAAAGATTAAATGTGTAGATAGATATATTCTGTAGTATCAATAAGCTAAGAGTTTGGGCATCTATCTATGTAGTTATGAAGTATGCCACCTACACTAACAAAACAATACATTGTTACAGTAATCAATGAATTACAGTAATAACTGCCTCGGTAGCCTAGTGGTCCTAAGCGCGACTACTACGCTAGAGGTCTTGGGTTCAATTCCCAGGTCGAGCAAAAAGTGTTATTGGGTTTTTCTATGAAATTCTCAGTATCAGCTCGGAGTTAGGATTTGTTGGTTAATGGCAATAGGCTCGCCCCCTATTACATGGGACCTAAACATACCGGCGAACTGTGGGTGTACATTGGTACACCTTTGCCTAACCCTTCGGGGAATACAGGCGTGATGGTATGTAGTAATCAATGAGCAGAAGCTTTAAGGAAAAGTGGCAAACGACCACGGCTAATCTCTTGTACTAGTGCTTTTTAGATCGTGATTTTTCTTTAACTTATTTTTTTTATATGGTAATGTTGAAAAGCTACCTGCAATTACTTCCAAAATGTCTTCGAGATTCCTACTAAAATTAAATATTGTTACAACATGTCAAGTCTAAATCAAAAACTGAAACACAAAAATAAAATAAACAAACCGCAGCACTCGTCTCCTTAACCGCCATTTTCGAACATCGCCGTATTATTGTCGCGTACGTCATACACCGACGTGTACTACACTTTGATCTACAACTAAAACGACATCCACTCTTAACACCCACGCAATAAAGATCACATTCCAATGCAACATTTATAGACTGGGCTCTATCATTACCATTTCAACTGATTTCTTCTTGCTGGGTTTTAGACTTTGTGAGATGAAGTTAAGGTTGGTTTTTGATTGTATTGGTGCGCAGACGAGCAATACCGAGTGTGTTTGACACACGTATAATTGGCGAGAAATGGGCCGCACTCCCTTTATAAACTGTTGCTTAGAGGTTTCAGTACATTAAAGCGTAACGTATGGAACATTTGAGTGACGATTGTTGTTTAAGTATCGTACGCTTATTGCATTGTTGCTGGGTTAGCAGAGGCACAATTGTATTCCGAGGCTTTACGGTTTCTTCTTTTATCAAGGTAGAGATCATTGTTTCTTCTTTTTCTCATTTTATTCTGCTGCTAGAAGAGAGCAAGCTTTTTGAGCTTTCGCCAAATGTGATTTGTTTCAAGAAATCAGTTTATCAATACTGATAGGGCTAAATTGTAAGTTCTGGTTATTATAGTGACCATTTGACACACTATGTTGATGCTCTTCTATTACTTTTTTAATTACCTGGAAATTATTTGGAGTTCAATTTTTACTTAAGCTTGTAAAAGCAATCTTAAGGAAAAAAATATTTGTATTTATTTCAAAGCAATAATTCAACATGTTCCCCAATTTCCACAATTTTCCTCGAAACCGTTCCTGAACATAACTCCCTCAGTGAACACAGAGCCTTACGCTACCAATTTAGCTATTTTGATCAAATAACCGATTCACAAGGAATCTGATCGTCCATGATTATGAACTTACCCTCGTTTTGGGCATTCGTTAGCACGTTTTAATATTAATTGCTTATGTATTCCCTCTCACTCGCTCTTAAGAGTTCGGAGGCAAGACAGAAAGAAATAGATCATGGATTTGGAAATTGGGGTGAATGATGAAAGATTAGTGATGTCGGAGGATCATTATTAATGGTGGTTAATAAATTGTAAAAATAGCAGTTTTTGGGTTTAATGAAGGGGTGTAGAGGTAGACGGGGATATTGAGACGAACGTCTTTTAAGGCCATTTATTAATGAGATAAACATTAATAAAGTCTTTTGGTCTTTTTAGATGGTTACGCAACAGTTAACAACAATTACTACTCCAGGTAGTTTACTTGGTATAGTAACCTCAAACAGACTACTTAGTCTATTTTCAACAGTTGAGGACAAATATTGACACCATTTGGAGAATACAATTTTCATACAGACATAATAATACCCAGCCTATAATTGTTCCACAGCATAGAAAAGGCCTTTTCATATACAGAGAAGGCACGAGCATTGAACATCACGCTTGCTCAAGGCGAATTAGCGACTTCAGACTTTTACAAGTCCAAGTTTCCAAGTGATGTCTAAAATAAACTTAGAAACAACATAATGTGATTTTAAAAAGTCACATTGGTACTTGCCTGGTATCGAACCCGCAACGTTACGCACGAAACCTCAGCTCGAAATGGGAAGTCTGTCGTTTATAGACTCAATTGCCAATATTGCTATTCATTGAAGTGCTCTATGATACCTAATCCAAATCTCAATTGTAGTCAACCAACTTGCGACATCAAAGTCATTAGGACTTAAAACTGTCTAGTGATGTGACTACATCATCATTTTATTTGTGTGAATAAAAACTTATTTACCGGTTAGACATTACTTTGTGTTATAAATAACCCACACACGTTACGAACCTCTCAATAGTCCGCATCCCACATCTTCAGAATCTTCATAAACCGATCCATATAATTTGTTCACGAAACATCCACAAAAACAAACACTTTGGCGTAACTCATCGCTCCATTGAATCTCAAATCGTCTCAAGCACATTACATTATTACTGCTACATAACCAATTTCCCAAGACCTCTTCCCCCTCTCCTAACCCTTTAAACTCTTGGGAGTAAAGGAGTGAGTAGACCGAAGAGGAGGGATCAAGAAACCATGGTCGTTTTAACATTCAGAATATAGTCAGCCGTAAACAATTGCCCGAGAACTGACAGTTTTATTTGAAGCACTTTATGACGTCGCCCGCTGCTTATTAAAGGACCAATTTAAACCATTATAGTGTTCATAAAAGCGTACATCATCCTGTTTTGTTGTTGTCTCGCTTGAACGCGGGTGAAAGGGGTACTTTTGTCTCGTTTTAAGATGCTGAGTATGGTTTACGAGATTTCGAAGTTAAGAGTATTTTTGAAATTGGTAGGGATTGATGGCTGGTGACAACAGGAGTATCGATATCGGATTGCAATCTTACAACAATATCAACATGTTTGTCTACGAGTTACTTCAAACCCATCGGGTACCCATATGGGTTAAGCATGTCAAATAAAAGTGATGCAATTTTGAATTGTATTGCAAAGTTATAACAAATGGCTGCTATGTATCTATCACTGATTCATTGATATAATCTGTTTCAATTGATATAATCTGTAACCGTGAATCATTTTGATAATTTTAATATGATGACTTGACGTTACCTCGTATTGTCAAGGCAGATAAAAATCTTGAAATTATCACGAGTTCATCGGTCCTAATTCATTTCTTTAAAATGTTGTACAAATCAAACACAAAATTAATAATAGATCATGATTAACACATAGTTAAAGTATCTCGCCCATTAACATCTCCTAAACAAAATAAAACTTCACGTCAACATTCCAACAAAATCAACATAATATCTTGGAATACAAAATCCTCTACAAATATCTAAATAATTCAATCAATCAGCCGTCTTTTGCCGTAAACATCGATAAATCGTGTTTCGCACATCACTACTTGCGATCGACCACTATAGCTTTACCTTCAAATCGTTGAACTGCCATTGGAGATGTTACCATACGTCTTTGTATTATGGTGTGTTAGTTATTCTGTGGGGGTGCCAAGTTAAGGTGGTTCTTTATATAAGTGGTTGATGAATGTTCGTGGTGATTTTATTTGATTGTTTATTCGTTTGATTTGTACCTACCCTTCTGCGTCGGCGGTAACGCTGGGAGCACATTCCTGCTAGGTTTAATGCGGACATTCTATTGTATTGTTGAACATTGAGAAGATACACACTGTGTGTATACGCATAATAGTAAAATGGGGAATTTGTCAGCTGTTTTCTGTATTACTTAGATAAAATTGATTTATATGTGTCTGTAGTTCTTCACTTTATGTAAACAATATCTACTAATATTATGCCAGCCCTACTACAAAAATATCTAAATGATAGCAAGCTACACTTCGACGACACGGTTGGCGCAGTGGCTGAGCCATTGGCTGTTGCGCTGTGTGTCGCGGGTTCGATTCCCACACGGAACGAATATTTGGATGGCCTACAGATAGTTGTACCGGGTCTCGCTGTTTGTGTACGTGAGTTTATGTGATTGTGGTTCAGGAGAAATTCCTAGAGTGGGGTAAAGTTTATTAAAAAAAAACACTATTGATAAGTGTAATTTAAGTTGACTGATTTCATTTTCTTCTAACTTGAGTATATTATTATTATAAACCTGTAACTACGTGCTCATATTAAAATGACTAAGTTGCGCTTAGAAAGCAAAGTAAGTAATTATAATAATAGCTTGTTATCGCTCAGTTCTCAGCGTTCTTGTCTTAGTGTTCGGAGAACATAATCTGATACCAGTGGAAGTATCAACAAAGTGCTGCAAGTTATCATTAACTGAACCTTTCGCGTATTAACGTACACTGTGTACGATATGTACACCTATTCTATGCTACTAATCATATACTCATAGGATGAACCTGATCAGTTATTTTCTTTCTTTGTTTAAACGCGCTAATCTCTGGAACTGCCAGTCGGATTGTAATAAATATTTTTATATATGACAGCCAGATTTATAAGGAAAATGTAGTTCCTATGGGCTATATAACATCAAGCTACGACACACAGGAGCGCAGCAGTAACCGTGAAAGAAACCACGCGGACGAAGTCGCGGGCAGAAGCTAGTTCTGTTCGATCATAAAAAAAGTTGAGGATAAAAAAGATAACAAATCTTATAGGATTGGCAAATTGTCATGTATGCGTCTTTGTCTTGTATTAAGTTTACTAAATAAGTATGAATATGGAAACATAATTTGAAATATTCCACTATTCATGTCAAATACCAACACGCAGTGTCCCCGAAGCCCCGGATAACGATAACAGACTTCCCAAAACATACCACGACCTGCCATAAATAGTCCAAAAACGAAGACTCATCATCCCCCAACACAGTTCCCTAGGACAGTATATCATAATGACAAACAGCCCGTCACCTCATTACGGTACATTCCCACTTCGCTTAAATCCCATTCGGTAAAGATTATAAAATAAAAATGACGCCTCAACAACCCGTAAAGAATGGCCGAGCTCGATGTTTTAATAGCATACCTAAATGTCAACAGCGGGACTCGGGTAACGCGATAAGTCACGCCCCAACGAGCTATGAACAATAAATGTTATAATTATCATTACTTCATAAAGCCTTTATAAATAATCAAGGGTCGGTAAAGCCTTGAGCATTGAGGCAAGAGTGAGGAATTGGGCCGAAAGTATCGGAGTTCCGAAAACGGAGGCTATTTGTGCACGTTCTGAGAAAATGTCCCGACTATGAATAACTCACCTTTATGAATGTGTCGTTAAAGGCCATTAAGGTTGTAAAGGTGAATGTGCAGCCATTCTGATATCAATGGATGTGGGGAAGGGGTCAATATTTAAAAATAGAATGGCCACAGAGAACTCTCAGAGAAAACATTTCTGGAGGTTTGAATTCTATGTATTTTATTGATTATTGGGCGCCTCTCCGACCGCTAAGGAAACAGCGTTGTTATCTCCTTGATAAGACATACATTTTCCACTTAAAAAGTTTTTCTGTAAGATCTAGGACACCCAAATAAATCATCTCCATTGAACAGCAGACAATCTGCCTGCGGCGCTTTTTATATTAGTAATAGAAATAGCCGAGAATAGACGCAGAAATCAGTATTTACTTTATTACCTAGACGTCTAGATATTTATAACGAAACGACATAGAGACTGGCGTTTGGCAGTTTCTCAGCTTCACAAATTAACAATTTAACGCAGATGCTGGTACCACACTACAGAGCGATACACAGTGATTGCACACGTATGCACCAGACGCGGTTTACTAAGGCAACACGCACACAAAGACATCTAAGCATTTTATGTGTTTATAAAACAAAAATCACAATGACAAACTGCACAAAAATAATGTGCAACAGAGCAACTCAACATAAGAACAATATTTTTACGTCTATTAAAAACTACAAACGAACCAACATCTTTTATTTATCTGAGCAATAACAAATCATGGACATTAAAAGAACTAAATCCCGTAGTAACGCCGACCGCTATACTAATACATGGAGGATTTATATACTTAGCTAAACAGGGGCTCCCCGAAATTAAATCGTTTGTTGTTTTTTTTTGGCGTCTCTTTTGAGCACAGATGATAAATAAATTAATTATGTTTGGTTAATAGTCGGCGCGGGCGCAGGCGGTGTGTTACCAGTTTGGGAAGATCTTGTAACGTCGTAAATTATGCTTGATTTATTTATCTAGTTTGGGAATGGAAGCTTGTGGAGGTGTAATTAAAGATTTTGAGATTATCACTATGTAACAAAACTAGATTTTACATTACGAAAATAAAACGTGGCCACGTACTGTGGCCAAGTACCGACTATAAAGTAATTTAAAAAGAAAGGATTTACTTAATATCGGTTCGAAAGGAAGAAGTAGGAAAATAAGTATATGCATTTGTTTAGTAAGCACAAATAAATATGAAATTTACTTAAAAGGCAATAAAGTTTTATGTTACTAAATTCTATTGATTGTATTGTTAGAGCACAGAAAGGCAAAATATTCCCCACATTCAACCCTTCACCTGCTACGAACTTTCAACTTCCACATTACAAAACTAACATATCTACTAAAACGAGCCTATAAACAAACGTAAATTTTTTTGATAAACCAACAACAATAATTTGACCAACAGAGACACAATCGGAGTACCAATAGGGTTGTCTCATTTTTGTGGCCTAATGAGACGGCGGCGGCGGCAAACCGTTTGATGCGCAGGTCTGTCACGCAGCGATTAATGCTCAATCCATCAAAATTTAATAGCCGCCCGTCAGGCTCCCCCTGGTCAAACTCAAACGACGGCATTTTTTTAATTTCGACTTTTATTGATATTGATTTTTAAAACGTCATTTGTTTTTATTAGATGTTGTTTGAATTATATGTAAGGTTTTTTGAATTGTTTTTTTTTTATAAAAAAATGTTTATGCATGATTTTAGTAAACTAGGGTGTCGAGTTTCAGGAAAATACAATAAACTAATATTTAAACTGGGTTCAACCCTTGGAATCACTGATTGTTAATCAGCTGGTGGTGGCTTACTTTACAAATAAGCAAATGATTACTCTCCGTCCTCCAACATTCATAGCTCAATGAACTTTCATCGTTCACTTATTTTACGTGAGTTAAATTCGTTTTCGTGTACACAGCTTTTGGAAAGCAGATATGCGGGAAAAATTCGAGTACTCATCAAACATGCGTTTTCCAAGATAATTACACTACACCCTCCCGATCCAATATCAAACAACAAATCTATTTCGAAAGCAATAAAGTTTAAATTCGCGCAAACGTCATTTAAATCCATGCAAAATAATTTGGTAGAACATCAGAAGCCAATTTCCCGTAACTTAGCAACCCTGACTCATTCGAATTACGAATCCTATTTGAATATAACTCTCGCATGATCACTAAATTAAGCTTTATTGCGTTTGAATAAAGTTGATTTTAAATTGGTTTAAGTACTCGCAATAAGGACTTTGTGTGTCAGTAATATTTGTAAAATGAAACTTGACTATACATGATACGGTTGATTTTCGATTAGCTGGTGGCAACAGGTACATTTATTTGTACGACGAGGTTCCGTACGATATTATAATAATATGAAATGTTGATGATTGTAAGAGGGTTAACGCTTTACAGAATGGAAATTGTATCGAATCGATGTGCTTATCTGAAGGAAATGTATACTGATATTAAAAATATACGTATGTACACGTTAGTTACCTTTTCCTGGTATTACTGTGACATTATCAGATATGTAGTGGGTATTTCGATAATATCCCAGGCACTGGAACACCTCTGAACATAAACAGGTTTAAATACTATTAAGGTGTAATTTTAAATTGTACCCAACCAACAATTTTATTTTTTAATTGGGACTATCATTACCAAGTCTACCTCAAATTCCACAGTAATCATTTTTTACAAATAAACGTTAAAGTTAAAATATGTAACAGAGTACTTAGTACCTTCCTAGCAAACTAAAGCCTTATGAGGATTTTTTTTAAAGGTTCAATTTATTAAATTACAGAGATACCAAAAAAATACGATTCGTTACAGCTTATAGGAACCGGGCACACTATAGCTACTTATCTATCTTCATATAACCTGTTCGTCACTCAAATCACAATAAGAGGAAACTAGAATGTATTCTACAATAACATTCTACTTTCCCCTCAAAACCGACTCATCATAATCCTCGGTTTATGAATCATAAACTAGGTAGTGTTGTCTCCGCGGGGTAATGGGTGCTCAGCAATTAGTAATGTTTACCTACTGACAGACGTAACGAGCGGGGTTAGCCGACTGCGCAGAGGAGGTACTTGTGTTTTTGTAAAGATCAGTTTGTGAATGAATGGGTTTCTGACGAACGTTTATTAGTTCATGTTGTCAGGTCGATCGAGTGATGATTTTAACGAACCTTTTTTAAAATGATTTTTCTTTGTAAATGTGGAGCACCTACATAGTTTTAATCTCAATCACTCATTACAAATATTTGAGATTAAGGTTAATTTATTGATGAAATCTTTTAATTAAAAATAAACTATTTATCGTACACACGACAAATCTCAAGAGAATAAAACAGACACACTTCCCTAATTTCGGCAACACATACATCACCTAATTATGAACCACTTAAAGCCTAATTTGAGCACGTTGATCTGCGCAGGAGTGTCGGGGCGGGGGACTACAAAAAAGCGCCGCTTCTAACGCATGACATATGGCGTCAATGAGTTTATACAGGACGGTGTAGGAAAAAATATTTAGCTTGTTTATGTTTCGCACCCAACCATCCTCGTGGCGTTAAAATGTTATTTTTTTACAAGTGCTCATTCAGTAAGACAAGCAATGGCTTTTTTCCTATTTTTGTGGCATTAGCAGATGTATAAGAGGCTACTGGCAACATGGTTTGCAGAGAAATCACTTAACATTCCAATTAGACAAATGTATCGCATTTAAAACCTTTTAGCACTTCATTTTATGGTATATTTTCAAAAAGCCATTATTTGGAAAAAATAGGCAACCTGAAAGTACTATAAGATCAAACAAAGGAGCAGCAGCCACTAAGCTTCCGACGGCGACTGTGCAAACACATCAATGAAAAACAATTCACCATGAGCACACCAGCGAAGGTTCAATTCGATAAACATTTCAACCTAATTAAAAAGCAAGAATCAATTTACATCCAAAATCCTAACAATAAAAAACCGCTTTATTTCATCTTGGATTTAAAAAATATACGTTAATTTTGACCACTAAGAAAACCATTTATAACTTAATAATAGACTCCTACTTAATTACTCTAATCATTAATACTTAAATCTATCGAGACCGCATCATCGATATGTTCAGTAAAGCGTGTGTCTCCTCTATTATTAGAGCAGTTCTTGGTACAAGTTCCGTGGAAGCTGACGAGAGCTTCGTAAACATATGAACTTCAAAGTCGAATCGCTAAATGTACTGGAGGCTAGCAGTTAATACTAGGTATTGAGAGGAATCGGGAGAATCGATTAAAATTGTGACGTAATTTGGGAGGCAATTAGGCTATTAGGAGACTTCGAATTAAATTTGGAATCATCTGAAAAAAGATTAGAAAAGATGTCGCGTAGTCCAATCTAATGTTATAAAGAAAACAACAAAAAAAAATTGTTTGTAACGGAAGAACTCCAAAACTGCTTAACCAATTTAAAAATTGTTTCATCTTTGTAAAGCTGCATTGTCAGTAAGTAAAATAGGCAATAATTTATTTAAAAAAAAATAGGGGTCTGTAAGAGAATTCACGCGGAAGAAGTTCAAGAAAAAGTGCAAAAGCAAGTATTCACTAAATAGCGAAACGGCCGGCAGCAGCTACGTTTCAATTGTTGTTCAATTGTTGTTGTTGAGACCAATTAGTTGTGGTACTCATGAACAAGTACCTAAACGAAAAGATGGAGCATTCTGTTAAACATCATCTACTTGTAGGTATACCTAAAAGCAGGTAATAAGACTAATGATAATTACGACAATTTTTAATACGCTGTTTTAGACAAAGCAGCTGTGCCGGTGATGTTATAAAACTCTCAACATATTATTCTTTATCTCCACTGAATCATACAAGAACTCCATTGTATCATTAAATCTACCATTGTATCTCAACATTAGATTCAACAGAAAATACATTCTCATCTACATTCCACACAAATCCCACAATATGCATTCCCTCTTACGCGAAGAGGATCATAAAACAAAACACCCTGTATTCTCCGAACCTTCGTTCTACGAAAAATGCAGAATGCGAAAAACCTAAAAAAAATACAGTTCCGCTTTTAAATCCCCCTGTATACTCGAATCCCTGCGGACTGCATAGATCAATAGTACAGTCACGCACACAAAGCAAAAGATGTTTTGTTAACTGTGTAATAGGGACCATTTTTGCTTCGTGAGTGAGTAATTTAGTAAGTAAAACTGGATCGTCAATTAGTGTGTCTGTTTAAAAGCGAGCCACTCTTGTTATAGCAAGAGACACGTGTCGCAGTGCAATTTGTTGAGATAATATTATAATAATGATCATAGAAATGTGCTGCGGAACAATTGTGGGAATGTGTGAGTAAGTTTGGTACTGGTTTGGATGATAATTGTTGACTGAATTTAAATATCATTATAAACATTACGTAATAAAAATTTTGGCATACCTATTAAAGTAAACATATTTATTGATTTGAAGCGTGGCATGTCAATAATTCTACCGCTAACTATTGAGGGGTATCAATTGGTGATCAATTTGATTCAAATACTTCTTTCTTGATCTAATTGAAATCAATCATTTGACTTTGACATTGATACGTCACCAAGTTGTAATGTTGACGTCAATTTACACTGAGTTCACGCTTTAACTTAGTTATAGGAGTTCATTGAAATCCCTTACCTAACCATTAACTTACACTTCTAATATCCCTTAAATTTACCTTATTTTCCCTATGAAAACTTTTTATAACAACTACTTTACTATTATGTAGCGTACGAAGACGTCCCAGTATTTATTCTACAAAACCTTTTTCATTTTAATCAAATGAATCAGCTAAAAAAATACACAGTTTAGTGAGAACAGAGCTCCCGTGATCCCGCTCTAAGAAATCGGATCCCCAATTTTTTCGTCCTCTTTTTTGGTACGTTTTTGCGTTGCCATCTCGTTAACGACGACATTAGGGGATAATAGACTTCCTATGCGACACGTGGGGATAGTCGTTACTCCGATGAAGACCCCGGAGTGAATTAATTATGTTTTTGGACCTTTTAAGTAATAAATTGGTGTCAACGGGCAAGGAATATCGTTAACTTAATTTTAAGGACAACAATTTTTATGTGATTTCTTTATGCGATGGGGATTAAATTTTTACAGCAATTCTGTTTGCGATTTCTTTTGTAATATCTTAGTAAATAAAAATAAGCATTAAATACTTAAAATAAATATTTACTAAACCCATTCCTTTAAAAATAATTTCAGATTTTTTTCAAACTTAAAATTATGAAAAATGACGATTATGATTGTTGGCTGATGCTATTGGTTTATTCATGGGATAACGGCGTGAGTTTATGTTAAATTTACTCAGATTCAAAATTTAAAACCAATTTTTCCAGAACTCTCTTTCAAAACCGAAACTATTCATCACAAAATTTCATCAAAACAGACCATCCAAAATGATGTCGTCTCGATCCGGCCGGGCGGCCGTCACCGAGCATAGTTTTAATTACTGCCACCATATGTGACGGCTCACGTCGCGGGGGCCCTCCATCCATCTGCCGCCGCCACCTTGGTGATAGTATAATTATCTAAGAACGTTTAATGTAATGGTGTGAGCGACAGGCGAAAAAAAAATTAACTTTTGGTCGTGTGTATTAAATCTCAGTATTTAATCAGTAAATCGAGATTTAAATATATATGGTATGTAAGAAAATTGGTATAATTTATCAAATAAATAGGTGATAGCATGCAATTTAAAATAAAAGTAAAAACTCATTAAATAAAATAACCGTATAAAATATGGTATTATAAAAGTACTTTCTTGGTGCTACTGTAAAACTTATGGACTCATATGTATATCAAAAGACCAAAACGTAATAATATATACCATCTTAGAACCCTGGTAATAGATACCCATTTTACGATAACACAACCCGCCTCCGCATCATCACTTAATCCACGCGTCGAACAACGAACGTGACAACGTGTGGGTTACATTCGAAAACGTTTAAATTCAGAGATTTCGTGGAACGCCCGACAGAGACCGCAAAGTGATTTGTACTACAATCATTATTAATTAATTTGATGGAACACTTTTGTGCGTTGCTGTACTTTTATTTTGATTTTGGAATAAAATGTTAGATGGTAAAGAAATGCGTCTTAAAATGTATTATTTGTGTGAAGGGATTTTTACAGTCATCATGTGATGTATTAATACCCCAAGTCCTGAACCATTTCTACATATTCTAATATCTTCGATACCATGTAAAGTTTTTCTAATTTGTTATTTTTAAATATTTCAGAATACTACGTCTAAAACTGCAATAGGACCAGCACCCTGTGTGTAGGTTGACTCAAGAGCCTCCTCCATCCTCCCAATTCTCATACTAATATTATAAATAGGTAAAGTTTGTTTGTTTGTTTGTAAGACGTAATCTCTGGAAGTACTGCTCCGATAACAGAAATTCTTTTACTGATAGAAAGCTACACTATTGCTACATGGTATACTCGACTTCCACGTGGACGAGATCCCGCGCACAAATAGAAGACATTTAAAAATCAACTTGAACTAACCTGTGTTTCTGTAACATTCAGCAACTTCGCCATGTCAGCCCTCTCCCCTGAAGACAGGTACTTCTTCACCTCGAACAACTTCTCCAGCTCGAAGATCTGTCTCCCGGTGAAGGTGGTCCTGGCTTTCTTCCGTCTCCCAACTCCTGGTTCCTCTCCTTCTTCGCTGGTGAGGGATCCTTCTCCTCCTAGAGGTGACCGGACGTCCTCCGTCGACTTCTTTCGCTTGATCAGCTTGGATGGATCTGGAATGAGATGGTTCAAGACATCAAATTGTGTCGATTGAGAAGTAGAATGGACCTATTAATAATAATTGGATGCGTTGGAAATAACAGCACAACGATGACGACAATGAATGGATGCTAGATAGATTTTTCCCTGCACTAAGAAGACCAACATATTTTTTTAAAAGACAACAACAACATACCATCACGCCTCTATTCCCCGAAGGGTTAGGCAAAGGTGTAACAATGTGCACCCACAGTTCGCCGATATGTTATGGGCCCATGTAATATGGGGCGAGCCTATTGCCATTAACCGGGCACAAATCGTAACTCCGAGCTGCTACTGAGAATTTCACAGAAAAACCCAATAACACTTTTTGCTCGACATGGGAATCAAACCCAGAAAAAAAAACGAAAAGGCGAAAATTTAATACCCCAGCCTGTCTCAATACTCCGTAAAAATCTTCCTCAGTGTATTTAGGTGAGGTGTCTAAATTCACCGGATGAGATTTTTACAAAATACCACTGCTGTTAGCTTAAATTCAACAGCATCATGATTACGGATACAACAAACAACAATTCAGGTGAAGTTGACAGTCAAGTAGTCTTATGCCTGTATTGATTAGGTCATCGCACTCTTGCACAATATACATTCCTTAAAACATAGAATGACCAAATAATAGGGGCGTCTATATACACAAACTATTCAATCTTCTATAAAAGATAACAAAAAAAAATACAAACTAGAATACACTAGAAAACCCTCCTACCAACTTTAGTGTCACTCTGAAATTACAACGTTACTACAACAATCCATTAACCCGCCGCCAGCGCCCGCGCCGTTTAGATCACTCGACCTCAACACGACCAATAAAAGAGCCCATTACAGCTTCAATTAGATACCTAATGTAAATCAAACAGGACAGCCATTAATTGCTTAGTGTAAATCTGCCAGACGCTAACATTAGCGTTTAGGAATACCGATTTATAGTGTTATTGCTGCGGGAGAGGGTAGAAGACCGTTGGGAATGGTTTTAGTTAGTTTAGAAATCATTGGCGAGAACCCTGAATCCTCATAAATAATGATTATAGACACATGACACATTGTAACATAGTCTCTGGGATGGCAACGCATTTGCAAGGCCTCTGGTATTGCAGATGTCTAGGCAGCGGTGACCACTTAACATAAGATGGCTGTGGACCATCGGCATATTTACCATTCATTGATATTAAAATTATATTTATCTTGGAGATATTCTACTTCCTACTCCTCCTTAAGGGGGTGGTATCACACACCATAAATAAGTTTCGGGTTCTACCCAAAAAGACAAGACAAGGTAACAATTTGACTAACATTGTAGGTAATCTCATTCTCAATTTATCAAAAAAGCCTCCATTTTACTTTATTTTTTTTACATTGATTATCGCTGAGATGAGACTGTAGAATTGGTCTTCAAAATGCAGTGATGACAAAAAAAAAAAACCGCAATGTATCGCGTGTGTAGAGAACGCGTGCTTAGTTTTATTCACAAAACAAATTAATAAACCTGAACATACATTAATAGACACTGAAAATAACAAGTTGAGTCTTAAAATAGTCACAAAGTATCGTTTATTAGTGTCCCGGACATCGCCGGGTATTGAGTGAAATATCGAATGTTTACAATGTTGGTACCGTTAATTCAGCAATTTATATCGAGACGTCACATATTCTCAGTACTGCCACATAATAGAGAGGGACAGAAGATATTGTATATAATAAGACTTTGGTCAAACAATTATTTCAATTTCCAATGCCCTGTCTGACCGAAGCGTGACTGAAAGGTCCTTAGGAAATCATTATTATTATCTGTACTAATCTATTAAAGCGGATGAATTTTTTGTTTGTTTAAACTTTGCGAATGTCTGGATAATAATTATTCCAATCTAGTTGGATTGGAATAATTACTTTTCTATATGATATGGTATGTTTTTGTTATTTTTGCTGGATTCATGGGAAATATCATAGGCTATATAGCATCACGCTACGTAACAGGGGAGAGAAGATGTAACCAAAGACGTAACTAAACGCGTACGGAACCGCGGGGTACAGCTGGTTATGTCATGATTAGGAACGTAAACTAACACAATAATTATTAAGCAATTACTAACAGTCAATGCACTTCGCGATTGGCATTTGTTTAAAATCGCCCTACGTATGCGTCAAGGTGTCCCTTCACCTACTTTCGCCCGTTGTTTGGATTTGGTCTTCTGTACCTATCCATTCTGTGGTATTGGCACCAATGGAGGGGTGAAGATATAGTATCAATGTTCTTTGTTTTGAAATGTCATATTTAAGAAGATTATGAGGGCGTTGAAGTCGTGTAACGTGTAGCAAATAATATTTGCGTGTGAGTCATGTTTAGTTTTGGCAAGTATTCGTAGTACTTAGTGTACCTACCTACCTATGAGATGAAATCGGACAACTCAATTCAGCTTCGACTTTCTTAATCGATATTGACATTGGACCAAACGCCAGTTTGCCAACTAACTTGCCACTTCCCTATTCACTGCTTTCTGTATAAGAATAAACAATTTTCTTTCTTCTTTTCTATCTCAAGGCAATGTTCATTAGGTACCGTCACCTAATTGACGTCTAAAAGTTCGGAAGTAAATTTTTCTCTCCTGAAATAATATAATTCCTCCTCAAATATCAGTGAGTTCCACTAAACTCACAAGATTACGCGAAAATATCTTCAAAAATAAACGAGCAAAATAGTCAGCTTGTAATAGTTTAGCTCTGAACATTCTGAAACAGAATTGAAACTGAAATCTGAAACATTTCAGTCTGGTTAGCGCTCCTCTGTGATAATGTGGGTGGAATATTATGAAGTATAAATTCAACGTTTAAAGGTATATTAATTGGTGTTCCGTTATCGTTGGTACTCCCTGATTGGGGGAACATGATTTTGTTGTCTATGATGGGGGTGATTACTTTTAAGTGTCTTGTTGTAAGAGTTAATCCATAAAAAACTTAATGGAGCACCTGGTTGGTCTAGCACTCACAGGGATGGCGACCGTTAATGGTTAACACGCATTTTTTTTAATGAATACAATAACAATGTGGTTATAGCGTGCCATCATAAAATCTAGTCCTCGTAAAATAATGAAAAAAATAACAACAAGTATCAATACCTTTACGCCTTTTATTCGCAACTCGAAGTTTGTACAATGATCTTTACTATTTTATGTTTATTGATATGACAATATTAATGTGATTTCTACTGGTGGCAATTAGACTCGATCAAATACACATGCTTGACTGTTGCTAATGCTCGAATCATTGTGTTACATGCCACCACCGGGTCAATGGTCCCCCATCACTGGTGTAGCAGATAGCTACTACTAAGTATCAAGTAAGTTGCAGAGTGTAAAGTGCTCGTAGTAAGATCGACTCACGAATATTAGTTACATACTAAGGCTGAGAGTAATAAACGTTATGCACATGCTCCGTGAGCGATATCCCTGTCACTGTCGCTCAACTGTCCAACTACGAGTGCAAGATAATGTTAAAGTTATAATATCAAAACAATTTTGTAGTAAAGGTTTACCTCAGAACTCGAAGATGGCGTTGTCGATTCAAATGCAAGGTATGGTTTCGTTACAATGCTAACTATAAGGGTTCTTAAAAATATTAACTAAATGTCTCTGTCAAAGAAAATATTAGTTTTTATTCATAGTCCTTAAAGCCGGGGCAACATGGCCCAGAAAGTAATATTCTGTTCAGGGCCTTTTATAGTTTGTGTCTTTAATGCATTTTCATAGTATCTAGAGTAATAACGAGTAGTCAGAAGCTTGAAAGTCTGACAGCCAGTAATAGGGTTGTGGAAGTCACATAGGCAGCCGCTCCATGTATCTGGTTAGACTGGGAGCAGACCCCTACATGTGGAGAAAAGCCTAGGTAGATGATGAAGCACTTTTCATAGCCTTTAACTCCAAAACATAGTCTTGCTTCACTAAATTTAATACAAATGCAGTAGTAAATTACAATATAATTCCATTACAAATCTATGATAAATTTAGACAAACTCGTCGTACACACACATATACTTTTGTATTATCGCCACTTGTACAACAATATAAAACAATTACCTACATCGAAGGCATGATTGATACATTGATAATCTTCTAACTAGCAACGTACGAGTGAAGTCGGGAGCAAAAACTTACGTAACATGTAACGTAATGAACAATCATGTGATTGATGTCGTGGTTCGTGCTAGGAACACGCTCTATCTAATGAGAGGTGAAAAGCCGACGGATTGATTGAACGACGAACCCACTTGCTCATCGCCGTGTTGAATGCCATAGCTGTACAAGCTTCATCTATTTCCAAAATTATTGTCACTTCAACTTTAGAAACTTAATAATTGTCTAAGTCTTTAGCTCTGTTGTCGAAGATGGTTCCCGGCAGATCTATTCAAATAAGCAAACGATCTAATAAAGGTCCTTGGAGACCGCTGGATAGCAGCAATCAAAGCAACATTGTGGCCTATAGCAAAACTACAGTCTTTGGAAAATCCAGTAAATAGATGTATGTAGGTATTTTTTGATGAAAATCATAATGAAATCCACCTAATGTTGGTCACCTTGGGTCTTACCCCTTCACTAGGATAGAACGTTATTTTTTTTTTTTAATAAGTTAAAATAAAGAACATTAGTAAATTGGAATGCCCCATTTGTCTCATGGTCGCAAGTGCGACTGATGACCACGGGGTCCTGGGTTCGATCCCCGGGTCGGGCAAAAAGTGTTACTGGGTTTTTCCATTACGAATTTCTCAGTAGCAGCCCGGAGTTTGGAAGTTGATGGAGTGATACCCCCGTGCCTCGGAAAGCACGTAAAGCCGTTGGTCCCGGCTGTCATTCGTAGATCTTTGACAGTCGTTACGGATGGTCAGAAGCCAGAAAGTCTGACAACGAGTCTTACCAAAAGGTATCGTGTTGCCCAGTAACTGGGTTGTGGAGGTCAGATAGGCTGTCACTCCATGCAAAACACTAGTATTCAGCTGTATTCGGTTAGAGCGGAAACCGACCCTAACATAGTTGTGAAAAGGCTAAGCAGATGATAATGAAAGAACATTAGTAACTTAAATCTACTAAAAATTATAGCTCAATTTCAATATTCAATATTCTCTGTAGTGTGATGATCTTATCATTAACACGCAAGGTCGTTTAGTTTAATTAGAATACTAATTAAATACAATTTATCTGATTAATGTGTTTATAAATAACTAACGAGTGCAGCAGTGCGCCACCCACCTAATGCCATTACGTGAGAAAGCTCATCAGAGCGTCGTATGCGCAACTCTTATTATAATAAGGTTGTGACTTTAGTGTGTGCTATTATGTTTATTATTTTTATTTTTGTAAAAAGATTACTTCGTTCTTGTCAAACTTGAGTTACAAAATAAGATATTTTCCTAGTATATCGCAAGCCGGAGAAAACCGCAACTACGAGTAAGTAACAATTTGAGAACAAGCAGATCGGTAAATGAAGATTCCGAAGTAAATCTATACTAAAATAATAAAGCTGAAGAGTTTGTTTGGTTGAACGCGCTAATCTCAGGAACTGCTGATTTAAATTAAAAAAATCGTTTTGTATTGGATAGTTCATTTATCGAGAAAGCCTTCAGGCTTTATACTTTATAATATCACGCTACGACACATGGACGAGGGCAAGGGCACAAGAAGGAACATGGGTGGGTTTCGATTTCCCACAGCCCAAAAAAAAAAAACGGGTGAAAAAAACCACGCGAATGAAGTTGCTGGGAGAAGCTAGTCTTTAATATAAAGCAATTTTATGTCTGGGGTCTTATAATAGTGGTGAAAATAAATGATACGGTGTCATGGGTGTATCTAAATTGATTTTCATACATGTAGATTACATGTATATTGAAGCCCGCTGCTCGCTCCGCTCGCCACGCAGCCCGGCTAGCAAAAAGACTGCTGACACACACTGAGTCACACGCACGTCATATATCGGTTACAAGACTACCTGGAACTGCTTCATGTCAGCCTAGTACATGCTTACTGCTCATTGTTATAAGTGGGACAAGATGACAATGTATGTGTTGTAGTTTCTGAGATGTGATTAGGGTAATCTTTTGTAGTTTTAGGTTTCTTTTAGTTTAATTTTGGAAGTCCTTATACAGTTTTTTTAAACTAATATTAAAAAGTGAAAAGATTTTTTTATGTTGGTATGGATAAACTCAAACATTACTTCACCGATTTTAATTATACGTTCACCTATTGAAAGCTATTAGTTTTTATTGATTGTTATAGCGGCCATAGTAATACACACTCTGTGAAAATTCCAACTCTTTACCTGTTACGGTTTATGAGATAGAGACAGACGGACAGGCACCGTACGGATCTCTAAAAATGTCATGTATCTATACCAATATTATATAGAGAAAATATTTTTTTGTTTGTTCGTTTGTATTGAATAGGCTCCGAAACTACTGGACCACTTTTAACCATGTTTTCACCAATAGATAGCCACAATATTCCTAAGTAACATAGACTATAGAACATCATGCTACGACACACGGAAGCGGAGCAGTTACCAAAAACGTAACTTAACGCGGGTGAAATAAGTGACGCGAACGGTGTCGCGGGCATTTCGTTAGTAAGGTATATATAAGCTATACTAAGCTACGGCTGGGGCCAGGCCTCTCCTGAGGCTGCGGGTTGTTCGCAAGAGATACCGCGCCCCCGAAACGCAAAGGGCACAAAAAGGAACATGGGTGGGTTTTAGTCAGTAAAAGTCTGACACTCCCTCCCGCCCCGCCCAGAGCGGGAGAAGTTATTTGATGATTTCCCACCCACCAAAAAAATAAAAAAAATAAAATAGAAAAGGCCTCTCCTGAGTGTTTCCATAATCGGCAGATGTGATTGCCATCTATTGACACAAATGTTAATCGGACGCGTATGAATGAAGCTGACATGTGAGTCATGCGTCCGTTACTTACAGACATCATCATTACTCATCCTGTATTGCATTCCGATATACGCCGCGTATAATGTGCCGTGACTATTCAGATATTGTCGGAAGGATTGCAATTATATAAGGTGACTGGTAATTAGCGACCGATACTTATACACATGATTGTAGGTACCCATGATAACAAACAACTTTCCCAAAAGAAAATGCTTCTTTTTTTTACAAAGCGCATGTTCCCGATAACCCCTAGCTATTTACCCCAGCGTTCAAATTAATCGTCAGTAGTGTTTCACTTTTGTATGGATCAGCTGTTTTTTTTTCAAGAACCGTAGATAAATTTCGTTACAGATAGTCAGAAGCCAGACAGTCTGACACCCAGTCTTACCAAGAGGTATCGTGTTGCCCAGTAACTGGGTTGTGGAGGTCATATAGGCAGTCGCTCCATGTAAAACACTGGTATTCAGCTACATCCGGTTAGGCTGGAAGCCGACCTCAACATGGTTGGGAAAAGGTTAGGTAGATACAAAACCGACAAAAATTTCATCGCTATGTGGTTTAGAATGATGGTTTGAATTTATGGTAAAAGTTTTCGTTATCGTTCTCGGTAGCCTAGTGGTGCTAAGCGCGCCTGCTACTCTAGAGGTCTTGGGTTCGAAACCCAGGTCGAGCGAAGTGGTATTGGGTTTTTCTATAAAATTGTCTATAGTATAGCTCGGAGTTAGGATTTGTGCCCGGTTGATAGCAGTAGGCTCGCGCCCTATTACATGGGACCTAAACATACCGGCGTACTGTGAGTGTACATTGGTAAACCTCTGCCTAACCCTTCGGGGAATACAGCGTGATGCTATGTGTGCGTCTTCGTTACGTATGTTTGTCTGATAAGAATAAAGTCCACACATCCGCAATATCTCGCAAGCATATCAAAAACAGTCACAACACCCGAAAACCACGTGAAAAAAGACATCTTGTGGAAGTGATTCAATAAAACTGTTTCAAAATCAAATAAAGCACCGCTGTCGTAAACACGGCGAGAGAACCGCGTCATAAAACATAGTCTGTTTGTCTGACAGACAGACGGGGAAACGTAAATCTGTGTATATAGCGGAGCAGGATGCGAGACACCTGGGGATTAATGGATAGTTTGTGAAATTAGGTGAACCCTGATTGAGTTTCTTGTAATGTTAGCAGAGCGACAGCTTCGAACATCCAGTTGTAGGACGAGATTGTCGTACTGTATTGAGTTACTGATATGACGCTGCACAAAGACAAACCAATATCATTTTTTACCAGTTTATTCCCGTGACCAACTCCTAAATTATCCCATGGAAACGTAAATAAATATCTTATGTATTATACTAGAGCAAATGCTAAATCTATATAATTATGTGCAAAATTGTAACTAATTGTTCCGTTGAGCCGTTAATGCGTGGTTAAATAACAAACATGTCTACAGTAAGATAGTAAGATTACGAGAATTCTATAATTTTTTATAGTTTTCAATTGACAAAAATTTGATTATAATTATTCCGAAATCTTCTTGATTTCAACACTAAGGCATGACGAGATTTATTTTGTGTATACGCTACATATCACTTTACCATATGTTACAGGCATTCCGAAGACCTGACATTGGTTAAGCTAATTACGATGTAGAAACGCCCTACACTATCGAAATAAAGCGATCATAATTGTGTCAATAAAAACTGAAAGGAAATTGTACCTAAAATCGCAGCGTCAAAAGTGACGTAGAACCAGCTGCTTGGCTTCAATAGCTCAGCAGTAGGAGGCTGTAAATCACTCACAGGTTTACGTGCCTTCAATGATTTACTACTGAGTGTTTACTCATGAATAAATTAACTTTTCCGCTTATTTTCATTGAAGTCAATATGGAGTTTTAACAACGGAATTGTTTCGACATTCCCTTTGGTACTTTCGCGGAAAAGTTAACTTGAGGTAGGGATCAAATTATAGGTATCTATTAAAAAATATAAAGGGCGTCAGAGTTTAAATTAATAAATAGTAAAATGAAATCATAAAGTAATAATTAGTTGCAACAACATACCATCACGCCTGTATACCCCGAAGGGTTAGGCAGAGGTATAACATATACACCCACAGTTCGCCGGTATGTTTAGGTCCCATGTAATAGGGGGCGAGCCTATTAACATTATCCGGGCACAAATCCTAACTCCGAGCTGCTACTGAGAATTTCATAGAAAAACCCAATAACACTTTTTGCTCGACCTGGGAATCGAACCCAACACCTCTAGCGTAGCAGTCGTGCTCAGGACTACTAGGCTACCGAGGCAGTCCTAATTAGTTAGTATTAATTAGTTGTAATAATTTAATTTTAATGTCAATTGTATATTTTTAATGTATTGTTCAAATTATTAAATTAGTATTTGATTTAATGTTATGTATTGTGTATCGTATGGATTTCTAATAATTATATGAAATAAATTGTGAATTAATAATAATAAAGTAGCCGGCACAAAATGGAGAAGATTAGCGAAAGATTAAATGGAAAGCTTCAGAGCAGGCCTTTGTTGAAGAACAAGCTAAACTAAAACTTTATGAGAAAAAACTAGTTATACAACACGCTACAATTAATATGGTAAATAAAACAGGAAAGCAATAAAGGTTAATTTTATTTTTGACGCTTCATATAACGGCATCAGATATATTATTAATACGTTGTGTTGTAGATGGTGTACTATAAATAACAATCTACCGAACCCTTCAAGGTAAACGCGTGATCTTAAGTACGTAGACAAACTGCAAGTATTTTTAAAGTATAGTAATAGCACCATCCTATCACTGTCCCAGTGCAGGGCCAAGGCCTCTTCTTATACCGAGCAGGCACAACAATTGATCTCAACGCGGATTGGGGATTTCAGACTTCAGATTTCCTCACAATGCTTTCCTACACCGATGTCAGTGATGTCCATGATAAACTTAGAAATTACTTAAGAATTGAAAAAGTCACATTGGTACATACCTAGTATCAAACCCGCACACTGAGCCATTACGACATCTCACTGTGGCGTCTGTAGTGCTATAGTATGCCAATAATTAATTACAAATATCGACGTCTCAAATCTCAACCAAGACAGATCACTTTTCAAATCCCACATTCCTCACCATTTCAGGAAACCAGCCATAATGACCATCCCCATCCAAACCACCAGTTAACCTATCCTAGTGGGACTGGCCGATAATAGGCCACTTATAAGCCGGTAATAGGGTCATAAATTAATGGCGACAGTAAACTGGGAAGTGATCTTTTGAAGTTTGAAGTTAATTTATCGTACAAAGAGTTGTGGTTGTTCATATCACCCTTGGGAGGGTTTTATTGTGATGATGGAGCTGGCATAGTGCCGGGTGTGGGAGCTGGTGGTGCCGTGCATCCTTTGTTTCTTAGTTATGAAAATAAACTGTGTCGTTAGCGTAGTGGTCCTGAGCGCGACATTCCGGCGGACTGTGGGTGTTCACTGGTACACCTCTGCCTAACCTAAACCTAACTAACGATGGTATGTATGAAAATAAACTAAAATAGATGGATTTAATCGGAGATGATTACCGTCGCCGCAATTTAGAACATTGTGGTTTGAACTGGCGATGTACAAATGTGCGAAAGTAGAAACAAAGTTGATAGGTTGTAGACTTACATGATAGTTTATTGGTTCACTCGGCTTTGCCCGCTACGTCGTTCACGTGAATGTCGGTTACAGTAGTCGCCACGAGTCGTGAGCACAAATGTCAAGTAAATTTTGGGACGCTGCTCGCGGTTGATCCGTCAGTTGGACCGATCGCGTGCTGTGTCTGCGTCCCAAAAAAACTCCGAAAGGACCCCAAAAAACCAAAAATGAACTTGACATTTGTGCTCACGACTCGTGGCGACTACTATACCTCGGGGTATTCTCTGCACAAAACCGTAATTCTTTATCTAAAATAATAGTAGCCTAAGTTACTCCTTATAACGTCAGCTATCTGCCAATGAAAAGTTTCCGTCTAAATCGGTTCAGCCGCTTCGGAGATTAGCCGGAATAAACAGAAAGACTTATTGTCCACAAAATTTTTCTCTGAACCTCTACAATTTACATTTATAACTTTCACTTTACAAAAACAAATGAATTTTACTTTACATCGTATTTTCATGGACCCTAAAGTGGTTTTCGTAATTCTCTGTCATAAAAATGGTGATATTTTTTTAGCAAAGAACAATGTACCTTATGCGATGATAATAGTGTTAAATTAGATTATAGCGACTACATCAAACCAATCACTTGAAGCGAACATTTGCAATACTATCATGTAATAATATCGTACACCAATCGCCTCCATTAAGCCCACATAATCGATTAGGCGCCGCACTTGCGAAACAACCGCTACCTAATTTATCGATTCAATTTAACGATCATTTTATATCGATTAACCGTTATTGGATAACGATATTTATTAACATCATTACGGCTCGTCACTTTGATGGTGACACGACGATGTAAACTCAACCATATTTGTTTTAGGCTAAAGTTTAATTTCCATTAGTGTTACAACTAAACATAGATCATAATAATATTATAGGTTTTCAGACTAGATAGTGGTCTGATCTTTGCAAACATTACCGATTATTAATGTCGGTTATTTGTGTCGGGACGAGTTTGTTGAGCGTTTTATTAACTGATGGTTATGTGATGAAATGTTTAAAGTATCATTATAATAGGCGGTGTGATAGGTTAGTGGCCTATTGCGAAAATAGGACTCTATTTATGTTGACTTATGTGCGGAATGGTTAATGTTAGACACGCTTTCTTGGTCGTTTGTCGTTCAATTTGTATCAGGACAGTATGATAAATAGGCAGCCATTTAGATCGCCATAATGTCATTGTCAACGGTCATTGATGTGCTCGTTGTTTTGGTTTACGGTGAGTATGTGCTGACGATATTTATGAAGGCTGACCTGAAGACCAATTCTACTATTTAAAAACATTCAAAATCTAACTGGAACGTCATCTCAGTGACAGTCAAATATAAATAAATTAGAGGCATTTTTACCCGACTGCGTCGGAAGGAGGGTTATTGACAGATTGAGACTAACAATCGTTATATAGATATAGTTAGCAATCGTTCCCAAAAGTTAATAGAACTACCCTTCTGATATAAATGTCAAATATTTTGCTGCATACAGAAATAAAGACAGGTTCAATACTTACCTCAAAAATTAATATCGACTGTTTAGTTTTTCCTATTATCTATCACCATGCCGCTTCTGTAATACTCTTGAAAAAGTTTTGTAGATAATAATATCACAAACATTTGCACTTGATCCACAGTCTAACAATGAAGTTAGGGACTCATCGAAGCTTCGGAATCACCTCGCACCGCAGCCATGTAACTTGTGCCGCAACTTACTTGGAGTGTTCTAAGTTAAACACAAGCTATTAGGTATAAACCAAGATTGTAAGATGTTAAATTTAAAGCAATTAGTAATCTCTATGTTTTAGGGCCGGCCGACTTTTTGTAGGACGTGTTTTTTTGCGACCACGTCTTAACAAATGCAGTTTTCCAAAAAAATCTAATGTTTGTTAATCGGTATCAATTCTATCACACTCAAAATATTTTGACGAATATTAATTTAACCAAATGTGCCACTGTGTAGGTAAGCTAACCAAACTAGCGTAACAGGCATTTTAATGAATCGTAAAAATAACTGAAATAAGAAAAGGAATTGTCGTGATGGTCTAGTGGTTGAGGCGGCCGGCTCTCATGCATGAGGTTCGATGCCGGGCAAGTACTAATGTGACTTGCCAATCTTGAACATCATTATCACCGGTGCAGGAAAATATCGTGAGAAAACCTAGACGTGCCTTCTCTGTGTGAAAAGAGGCATTTGCCTTGCGTGGGACAATATTAGACTGGTATTCTTTTGGAACTAACTACTAAAATATTGTACCGTTACAAGTTTTCAATCAATCTTGAAACTAATCTCTCGTTTAGTTTTTATTAACATAATGAAGTAGCAAGCGGCACTCTAAGCACAAGCACCTTATAGTAATACTATTAAAAGCTCATTTTAAGTTAATCGTCGTTTGCGGGACGGGACTGAGCAGCGAAATCAGTGTCCTCAATACAAAAGAAAGCTTTCCCGCCATGATTGACAATAAAATAATAATAAAGTGTCAAGTGAAATATTCAGCCTACATTCTAACAGTCTACACTAATATAATAAAGCTAAAGAGTCGAATCGGAAGTAATCTTTTAATGTATATGATAGCCAGATTATATATAATTGTATTACATATAATAGTATTGGCTATATAACATCGTGCTACGACCCACGGGAGCGGAGCAGTAACCACAGACACAACTTAACACGTTAAAAAAAACAGCAACAAGTCGACGCGACGGCCCACTTCAGTTAAAGTCTCCACTGCCTATAGACATCTGCAATACCAGAGGCCTTGCCTGTAATTTCACCGGCACCCATACCCTTCAACCGGAGCACAGCAACGCTGCTTTGCGGCACAAATAGGTGTGGTGACAGTACTTCCCCAGACGAGCTCCTTTATAAAGAGCTCTACTACTACTCTCCTCAGAGCTCTACTGTCTCTTGCATCTCGTATAAATACGCAAATACCTAACTCGCTTCCTGCACGTTGCAAGGCTTCATTCCCCTCAACGCTGAGACAGACGAATTAAACTAATAACGCCATGATACAGCTGTGAGCGCAGCCCATGATTTATGTCCTGCCGACGCCGCACACGTACGGGCGTGAAGATTAAACAGACCTACCCCCGAGGGACAAGGAACGTACTCAATTAAATTTAGATGACACTGTGTGGATATTTTTGTAAAGTTTGAAGATTTTAGGGTAATTACTTAGGGGCTGCGGGTTGTTCGCAAGAGATACCGCGCCCCCGGAACGCAAAGGGCACAAGAAGGAACATGGGTGGGTTTTAGTCAGTAAAAGTCTGGGAGTGTCAGACTTTTCCCGTCCCGCCCTGGGCGGGAGAAGTTATTTGATGATTTCCCAACCACCAAAAAAAAAAAAAAAAAGTGTTATTGATTTTGAAAATGACTGTGATTTCTTTTTGACAAGTCATGACGATCTTTTACAAATAATTTCATCTCTTAGATTTTATTAGAGAAACTTAACGTTAAATTATTTATCTCACCAAAAGCATTATTTCCAAGAGGTAGGTATTAACTACATAGTTTCCTAAACCATACTTACCTTTTTCAATGTTAAAAATAAATTGTTGTTAAAAATAAATAAACCTCATTTAGTCATTAGCAATTATTTTTGCAAAATAATAAAGAAAACGTAAGAAAATCTCAAGCTTTGCCAATCTCATAATAGCACAAACACTATCAATACTGCTAGTCCTCAAAAAAGGTCTAAATAAAGTGGTAATGGCCTATCATCGGCTTTGTTCTATTTGCGGGCGGAGACGCGGCGCAGAACGATGCGCCTGCGCTTATTTTGACATGCTTTAATTATCGATGCGGTATGTCAGTTGCAAGAGTATCGGAAGCGATGCAGGAGATCTAGTGATCAAGATAATGTAATTAACTTAATAAACGAAACAATAAATTAACTGTTAGGTATATAAAAACTACAGTAAATGCACATTGATCATTGAAACTAGGTCGAAGACACTAGACACAGGCACCCAAATCTAACGTGGATAAACCCCTAATGTTTATACGTATAGCAGACACCTATAGCGTAGCTGCATATTGACACGAAAATATTGTAAATGGCATCCAGAATCTACCGAGCACGTTATATAACTCAAACTAAAATGTTAATATAGATCCAGAATTAATTCGCATAGCAATCATACCGCAGTGTGCTACCGCCTTTAGTACAGTGCAGCATCGACTGCGCTAGTCTAAACAAGGGGGCGGCGAGTGCTACAAATTGAACTATCGCAACTCGCGCCAGTAGCTGGCACGTCAGGGATGCCACGCTTGTATTAATATGATGTATTTATGACACGCACAGAGTGTGGAGTTGGTAGACAAAAGAAGGTTGTAACTGCTACTTTTGATATTGAAATGCTGGGATCAGCTACTGGACTAGGAATGCAATGCAATGTGAGATATCACTGGACCGTGAAAGCTGTACAGGATTTCGGGTCAGTACCTATTTTCTAAAGATGTCTCCAAGGAGAAAATTAAGATAGTAGTTGTTAATATTTTCGGTTTATCTATCTAAGACAAATTAGATATTTTTAGACTCGTTCAGAAAGTGGTTTGGCCATTACGTCCCCAACTAAGTTTCATTTAGACAGTTAAAGTTTTGTCGTTATTTTCAGTCAAAAGTTAAAATATATAATGCTGAATTTAATGTTCTAACATTAGCCTACCATATCCCGGCTTAGCATCGTCATATGAGACATTATGAAGCAGTATTAAAAATAAGAAAATACGACCTGCACCAGCTCATATCCACTAATCTGACCACTGACAGATGACAGCCCTTTTTTTCTTTTTTTTTTTTTTTTGGTGGGTGGGAAATCATCAAATAACTTCTCCCGCCCTGGGCGGGGCGGGAGGGAGTGTCAGACTTTTACTGACTAAAACCCACCCATGTTCCTTCTTGTGCCCTTTGCGTTCCGGGGGCGCGGTATCTCTTGCGAACAACCCGCAGCCCCGGCAGGCATCGGCCCTCAGTGGCCCCTTCCTTTTGCTGACATCTCTTTGAGGCGCGCGTGGAACACGAACGCGCCGTCGACACGGCCTGTCGTTATGCAACGTAAGGACGGTGAGCTACCCATTGCTCACCGTCCACAGGCCAGTATCTACGGTGGCCGGGAGTCGTCTCGCGGCTCCCGACGCCCGGAGCGTCTACCGCGGCGGCTGGGACGGGAGAACCGCTGTCTCAACCGTCCCGCCGCCTCCTTCTCAAGCATTACTGCCTCGCAGAAGGAGGCGACTGCATCCCATTCCCTCTCGCTCCGAACCATGGCTCGCACCAGGGCCGGACGCGAGAGTTCGCCGCCGCCGATGGCCGCCACGAGGACTCGGCGATGCTCCGCCCAAGCGGGGCATACCGCCACGGTGTGCTCCACCGTGTCCTCGGGGCAATCCACACAATGGTGACACCCGGACGTTTCCTCCCGCCCGATGAGGTGCAGGAACCTCCCGAAACACCCGTGTCCGGTGAGGACCTGCGTCAGGCGGTAGGTGAGGGCGCCGTGGCGCCTCTCCAGCCACTCCTCAAAGAGGGGACTTACCGCCTCTATTAAGGCGTGCCCAGCACGAGGTTGCGACAGTCGCTGTCTCCATGTCGCCATGAGATCGAGCCGGAGGTCGGCCCGCCGAGCGGCAATTTGCCGCGGTGGCGGACTCTCCCCCCGGCCTAGTACCTCCACGCGCCACTCGTACAGGCGCGCGAGGACCAGCGCCTCCAGATCCCACGGCGGCAATCCGGCAAGGAGGCTCGCCGCCTCCCCCGAGATCGTGCGGTATCCTCGGATGACCCTTATGGCGATCACCCGTTGGGACGCAATGAGGTAGTGGGCGGCAAGTCGCCTTAACCCCTGCGCCCACACCGGGGCCCCGTAAAGGGCCATCGACCGCACGACTCCCGCGTAGAGCCTCCGGCAGGAGGCGTTTGGTCCCCCCAGGTTGGGTAGGAGCCGCCTAAAGGCAGCCCCGGCCCGTTCCAGTTTGGGGGCCAAACGTCGGAAATGCTCCGCGAAGTTCCACCGGCTGTCGAGGACGAGTCCCAGGTACTTCATCGTCGACCCGACGCCGATGTGAACCCCTCCTACCGTTAGTTGGGATCCCGACGGTGGCCTATTCCGAGGCCCATGAAAACACATGGCCTCAGATTTGTGCAAGGCCACCTCGAGACCCAACCGCCGGATCCTCTCAACGACTATCGCAACCCCGCGTGTCATTAAGTCGGCCGCCGCCTCGTGTGACCTTCCCTGCGCCCAGACCAGCGTGTCGTCGGCGTAGCATACTACGCCGACGCCCTCAGGGAGGTCGGCTCGCAGCACCCAGTCGTATCCGATGTTCCACAGGAGCGGCCCCAGTACCGAACCCTGTGGGACACCGCACGACATCTCTCGCCGGTTCCATTCTCCTGTGCGACCAGGGTAAATCACGGCCCTATCCGTCAGATAGGCCCCGACAACTCGACGGAGGTAGGTCGGCATCCGGTGGTACCGGAGTGCCTCCCTAATGCAACTCCAGGGCAGGGTGTTGAAGGCATTGGCGATGTCAAGAGACACCGCCAAGACGACCCCGCCCCGGGCCACTGCATCCCCCGTCGATAGGGCTCTCACGCGCATGATGGCGTCCACCGTAGAGCGCCCCCTGCGGAAACCAAATTGGTTGTCCGCAAGGTCCGGCCCCATCCCCACCAGGTGCCCGACGAGGCGGCCCGCAATCACTCTCTCAAAGAGCTTTGCCACCTCGTCGAGCAACACGATGGGCCGGTATGCGGACGGCGAGTCCGCAGGGCGCCCCGGCTTCCGTATGAGGACCAGCTTCCCCGTCTTCCAGCGACGTGGGAACTGGCCCCTCTCCAAGCATGCGCTTAGGAGCCCCTCCAGTCGAGGCCCAAGGGCCTCTGAGGCCAGGACCCAGGCTTTGCCAGGTAAGCCATCGGGTCCCGGGGCGGTATTCTTGGCTTTCAGCCTTCGTACCGCCATCCTCAGGTCCACCCCAGTCTCTTCAGGGGTGTCGTCGTCGTCGTGGTCCGTTTCCGGCATCGCAAGAGGCGGAGCCATGGGCGGGGGAGGGTGTTCCCCCCGCGAAGGGAACAGAGCGCTCACCACGTCCTCAACGAGCTCCGGCCGGAGACTCTGCGTCAGCGGGGGGGCCCAGGTGCGGAGCTTACCCCGCACCGTCTTGTAAGGGCGCCCCCACGGATCTCCGTTCAGAGTCCCCAGCAGCTCCTCGCGGGCCTGAGCCTTGGCCCGCATGACAGCCTCGTTGAGGGCGGTCTTCGCCGCTCTGTACCTCTCGTACAACTCCGCCTCGATGACTGCCGCATTCGGAGGCCGAACGCGGAGTCTGCGATGCCTGGCATATGGAGATGACAGCCCTAAACCACATATTAACACAGATAAATCGTAGTACGTACGTACCAACAAACTGACGATTGACGCAATAAAGTCCCGTTAGTATTGCCATCAGTAATCCATATAAATTTACTTGCTAAAAATAAATTGGCAACCCTAAGAGACACAGCTGCAACGGCCAATAGCTTATTGCTTGGACGTTCTACGTTTGAATTACATCTTGCAAGCTTATTTGCACACTCGAACAAATAACATATCCTTCTTAAAGTTGGGATATAAGATTTAAATTCGCTTGTGATTTAGTTAATGGGCAGTAAATAGAGTTGTTAAAGTATTCGTCTCGATTAAAACGATAGAAATGCAACGGCAATTCAATATTAGTTATACTGAGCGAGTGCAAGCGGTCGCAAGGAATGCTCAGAATATATCGGGATGCCGATTGACAAATTGTGAACGTTTGGGATGTACTGTGGCGCTGTACTTGAGATTATTGGAATGGATGTTGGTACATTGTACACTGGAAGATGTACTAAAACTGAACGGAGTAGTTTGTTCATTCCTTTATTTTAGCCTTCTGGACATTAACTGGCTAGAAAGCTTATTACCTACTAAAAATAAATACGCGCACCTATTATACAAAGTACCTACTTATATAATTATCATTTATCTATTTGCCTCCGACGGCGTTAAATGTACGAGACTACTCTACAGAGACAGTAGTAGTCTCAATTAAGTAATAGCACATTAAAGTGCCAAAGATAACAAGTTGAAACGATTTTTTAACGCACCAATTAAGGTCCACCATAACCCTTTACATAAAACTTAAGTGCAGCAGTTTGTGAGCATGAACTAAAAAACAAACATACAGCACCGAGTGATAAAAACACAATACGATGACTAACGAATAAGAGCCAGCTCACACGACGCGAGTCTGCGACTTGCGTCATAAACTGCGCACCGAACAATATTGCTCCGGTTTTGTAATTCATAGAAATTGTTTAAATTGCAATAGATTGGTCAATGGTCTGTTTAACACGTATTGCAATTATTAAATTAATATTTATTGCTGTTTAATGCATTACTAGCTGTGAGGCGATAAAATACTATTACATAAGTGGTTATTCTGTGTTGTGAAAGAAAAGAAAATGTTATATTAAAATCAAAATTACGGAAACCTAGCTACTTTACGGCAAAGCTGCACACTCATCTATCGTTAAAAAGCAATGTACAACACAACCCTCCCTTTCGAAGTAAAACAAAGATTATGTAAACAAACACACATACAACAGACGACAGTTCTCATAAATGCTCACATTCGCGGAACATATCAACAAATTTAATTATACATATTCACGCACGAGGCTGCGACACATTCTACTTGTATATACATACTTCAAATATTTAACAATCCAATTATATCATTCAAGAATTTCCGGCGAAACGGACCATTGTACTTATCAAATCAGCCTGACAACTTTTAAAGAAAATAGCCGTATCTTTAGAGAACAACTGTTTACACTTTACAGGAAAAAAAGACAATCGTTCTGCAAAAAAAATCAGCGATATGCGCTAACCCTTATGAAAACAATGTGCCCATCTGCGTCCATTGGCGTGTACTAAAAATGATTACCCTACCCAAAATGAGAGCACATTCTAAAGAGCAACCCTGACTAATTGACTGTGATTTACAACTCGACCGGGTTATATAACCTCGTGAACTTCGGGGAATCTTATGTGTTTATTTGGCACCGTGTGTGGTATCCTAATGGATCGCTTTAGTGACCGGTTACACAGAAGTTTGGTGTTGCTGAGTTCAAAGAGAATGAGTACGGTTGCTGGGTGGAAGTTATTGGGTCAGGTTGGTTTATAATTGACTTAACAGTTGAACAATTTTGATTGACTCCTGAAAGTAAGCGGGAACGAGTCAATTAAAAAAGTGAACTAAGTAGCTTACACAACGTGAACCATTAACTGATATCAGTTTAGGTATAGGTAAACAGGAAACTCTTGAAGGTAAACTGTGCCGTGATTAAAATATAATAAGCAGTTAAGCTTACAGAGACAATAACCTAACGACCTAAAAATAAAGTTGTCAGAAGGACACATCTCACAATGAGTCAACAGTTTTATTAGTTCCAATTCAATTAAGCCGTGAGTTTAAATGCCGGTGGGGCCACCCCTAAAGCCCCAAACTCAAACATTACCGTGTATTTAAATTGCGTTTTCATTGCATTTAATTGGAGGGACTGAAAGCAACGCTACAAAGTAAAAAATAAAGTAACGTTTATAACATTTACTCCGAAATATACTCGTAACATGGAAACAAAAGAGGGATTTTGTTCGTCGAAATATTGCGACCCGATACGATACCGAGAATATTAAATCGAGCACTAGAACTCAATTTGGAATGACAACATTCGAATGGAGAACCAATTCAACGAAACCCAACCTGTTTTATCTAGTAATATTACAAAATTATAAATATAAATAGAGGATGATATCTCACCTTTCCCGATTCTCTCGTCTTCCAGCCACGCCGGCGAATCCTTAGCCTTTGGCACTGACAGGTTCAGCGGCTGCTCCTCACATGTATAATAAAGCACTTTATCAAACTCACTGTCACTAGTTCTCACACTTTTCTGCAGCAACTGTTCTTGCAATTTATTTTTATGAACACTGATTAAGTTCCTATCTCCGTCAGAGACTTGCACACTCTTCTCTTGGTAACCGAAAGGTTTTTTCACGTCGAAATTTATTTTCACATTCATGAGTTGACTCACTGTTGACTTTTTAGTTTCGCTACTCTTATCTACATTTGAAAGACCTAAAATATAATCTATAGTGTGCGGCGTTGGCTTCTTCGGTGGTTTGCCGTACACGTGTGGATGCCACGACGGCTCGGAAGCTTCATCTCTCTTCTCTTCTGTAACTTTGATTTCTTCATCTCTACTTTCAAAGCTGTCTATATTGATGTCTGAAGCGTCCCTAGATTCGTCTATCACTAAGTCTTCTTTGTCATCTTCTACGTTGATCTTTTCGTTTGGACTCAACCTGTCGTCTGCGCATTGGAAGAAGTTGGTGTCGTTGGTGAAGTTCTGCACATCTATGAGCGTGTTATCTTCTTGGTGCGGTGTGTATGAAGATACTACAGTTTGCATTTCTTCTTCTTTAGTGTCGTCACTCATGTGTTAAGCTTTCAATATGTACGGAAATAATACATGTTTGTCTTTATGATTGTATTAGCGTTTGATGCTGGCGTGGGCGGCGTGTCGCTTGATGTCCTCTTTGATGTCGGCGTGGTGCTGCGGTTCGCTTCCTGCAACAAACACACGACTTGGTGTTATTGAGTGTTTGATTGAAATGAATTAAGCGCTAGTTCTGGTCGCTTAAGTGGATGATGTATTAATATTTTTATCATGTGGAGATTGAATGAGTTTATATCTGACGAAGCCGAAACCAAATTATTCATTTTTTTGTCAGTAAATATATGTATTAATATTTTATACTAACACGACATTTTATTTTAACTCATGTAAAGTAAGTTATGTTTGATTTTAACAGCTGCCACGCACCTAGTAGATATAGCCATAGCTGTAATACTACCCTTCATATCCTCAATACTCAATACCTTCATCTAAAAAACCTCCTGAGTACAAGACCCCACATCTGCAACAGAACAATTCCCAGCTCCACTCAGAGACGGAGCACTCCATTCAGCTCGCAAAACTCTAATAAACACGGGTACATCAACAGTAGCCACAAAATGAATTAAACGATACACTAACAGCCCAATAAACGGTTCGTGCTCTATCTCGCGCTGGCCGGGGTCCCCTCGCCCCCTGCCCCCCGCCCCCGGACGCCCCCGCCCGCAGGGGTACTCCCGCACCCCACACGCACACCGAAACACGGGATCAACTGATCGGTAAGCGCTGATTGATTTTTATTGGAATCACATATCAGGGTTGTCGCGAATAAAGTTTTAATTTTTCAGTCGTTAATAAAAAAAATGATTTTGATATTGGTTGGTTGTTTTTTTTTAACAACTATTCTAAAAATAGGTTGATGATAAAATTAGATACAAATTCTTTAACAACATTACAAAGTTATTGCATCACAGAAATAAGTAATTCGTAATTCGCTAAATAGTTATATTTTTATGCCGAAGTTAATTAACTTGTACTAATTTAATTTAATCATTGCTAGAAATCAGCCAATTAGGGCAATCAATATCACAATTAGATCGAGGCGAAAGATATCTTTAAACGAATAATCAATACCCTAATAATGTACGTACACTAATCTTGTTTGTTTGTGACCTCATAGTTCACTAAACTAATACACTAGTTATCTATGATTGTACTTAATTACCAGAAAAAACCTTCGTTGGTATCTTTAGGAACTTGTTTTAATCTTAATTTGGAATTTGATATCATGCGATTTGTTTGGTCGATAAATAGAATATAAAAATAAAATACCTCGAACTGCCACGGTAGCCTAGTGGTCCTAAGCGCGACTGCTAAGCTAGAGTTCTTGGGTTCGATTCCCAAGTCGAGCAAAAAGTGTTATTGGGTTTTTCTATGAAATTCTCAGTAGCAGCTCGGAGTTAGGACTTGTGCCCGATTAATGGCAACAGGCTCGCCTTCTATTACATGGGACCTAAACATACCGGCGAACTGTGGATGTACATTGGTACACCTCTGCCTAACCCTTCGGGGAATACAGGCGTGATGGTATGTTAAAAATAAAATAAACTCAATTATAAACTTGAAAGACAAGCATTTTCTCTCTCTCTCAGACTCATGGCAACCACAATTAACACTTTTTCTAATGTCAATAGCCAAAACTTACGAAAATACAAACGTACATTTTATAAAATCTATTGAAACCCATACGACAAAATTCAACAATCATAAGTTGAAGTAAAAGAAAATAAAGAACACATCGCTGCGGCACCCTGCGCGGTGAAACTGAAACACGGCGACACGACACAACGGTACGAAGCGATTCGCAACGTTTCGGCGCCATCCGCAACGATTTCGTGCGAATATTCGTGGCAGTTGCTCCCGGTGCATTCATTTTGCGGATTATTTGTGTGTATGGTGATTTTATTGAGATGAAGTTCTATTTTCCAAGGAAATTGAGATAAGTACAGACAGCGTCATCGTTTGGTTTTAATAAATATAAGTGATATTTTATTGCATTATACTATACCTACATTTTTTTTCCTAAACTCATTTGTTACAGCACAAGGAAAATAACAGTCAAATAGCGGCAGTTATTGTATTGTTTTATTTAAATTACTACATTTTGATGATCTTATTTGTAAACGACTATTAATCTTCATTGTTTTGTATTTATCGTGAAATAACGAAGTTTATTACACGCTAACATTGAAATAACGACAGCGTTGTAACGATAGTTTTCTATCGTTATATTAATTAATCATTTGAAAAACTAAATCTTTTTGTTACCCTTTATCATTACCAATAAATTATTGCCGAACGACGCGCCCTAAGTAAACGGGGGATGAACAGTTACCTCACAGTCGACCCTTACACTTCGCTAAAGTTCCCCTCATACTCACCTAATTTCCAGTTTCCACAGCTGTAGGGCAATTTTTCTTTCTTAATGTTACTTTCGACGCGGGCGATTTGATACTATGCTTCGTCTTATGATAATTAGGGCCTTATAAATTACCTCTCAAAAGGCACTATTAACCAGACATTTAAAAATGAAACAGAATTTGCCAAGTAAATCGAAACATATGGAACGCAATATCAAAGTTTTCTAATATTTAAAATAAGAACACAAGCAATGTTTTCAATTTAGCAAGACGTTTAATCACGGATACAACCTACATTATTCTTTTTTCAAAGTATTTTCTTAACAAACCTTTTTTACACTTAAAAGATAGAAACAAAACACATGTCACTACTTCATCGCCAGAACTATAATAAACACTTAGAAACAATTATTGAACAATTATCGATTACTAGTTATTATAATCGCAAATCGCGCAACTCGGTAAATGGTTACAAATAGTGGTGCGAATGCTCCTAGACTATTTAGTGATGTGATTGTGTGACGCAAAATGTTAACGTGTGCGATAAACGACAGAGCCGTGATGTAATTATTTCATAGTCTATCATATTTGTTATAGTACAAAAAGAGTTTTATATAGCTTTTGCCAAAAATAAATGCGTAAGAATTATTATTTTTGGACTTTTAATATAAGTCTAAAATCGGGAATCAGACTGAAGCAACACTGGTGATCAATGCTTGTACCTTTTCTATATGAGAAAAGACCTTTACCCAGCATTATTATTTTAAGTATTATTTATTACAGTCGTATGAAAATCTATGCTCAAAAACGGGCGGCCAAATCCTCCTTGACAAATTGATTAATTAAAAAAATTATCTATTTTTTGACACCTGAATAACACTTAAGTTTGTTTACAGCTTTTCAAAATAACTAACGTATGATTATTCTATTTCTCTTTCATTGCCTTTAGAAGAGCTTATTTTTCGCAATAAACATGTATGGTCATTACACAAGATATTAATGTGCAAAGGAACTCATCAGTATAGTTAATAACACCTGTCCTATCACCAGCTAACTACTTATTATGAAACACTAAACTCAATTATGAGATCTAGAACTACTAGGAATAACCGATGTAGCCACTTATTTATCTACCTTCATAAGGAGTGCCTACACTGGCGGATAATAATACACGTGTTTTTTCTATACTGCTCGTAAGATTAAAAAGACATGAAGTACACAAATATATGTTTCTTTGGAAGTCCTGATCCGATTACAAAGTCTTTCACTGATAAAAGGCTTACACTATTGTCAAATATCATCTGGGTTATGGTATACTTGACTTTGAAGCAGACAAAATGGCGAAGGAAAACATAGTGCGAATCATATCACATATCTTAGAACCAGAAGATCAAGGACATTGTGAGTATTGTTGTGCGTCTTTCAGGCTAAAAGCACAATGTTTATTTGAACCGTGACTTTGTGTGCGTGAATGTTGGTTATCACGGATGCAGACAAAGCCGTAGCTTTAAAAGTAGCCTACGCCTTTCCTTCGTCCGCGTCAATTTTGATATACATATGTATTATCTCACGGGAACCGTACATTTTTCCAGGATAAAAAGTCTCCTATGTTTTATTCCACACTACAATCTATCTCAGTGCCAAATTCATCTATATCCTATCAGAGCGTGAAACAGTAACAAACATCCATCCATCCTCACAAACTTTCGCATTTATGATATAAGGAAGTATGGATTAATAGTACCTACTCGTAAGTATAATCACAACGTATACATTATAGGTGTAGGTTAGGTTATTAATAGTTTAGGTAACTTGAACCATTTATATCGTCATAAGTTTATTGACGATGTGTGTAACATGGCACTTATGAATATTATGAAGAGCACATACATTCTCGTAAACTTTCCCACGATAATGTGGAGTATCTACTAGACCTTGTGTGACCTTGACAACAGAACAAAAGGCAAATTCTACTAATTAAATGTGTTAAAATCAAGTCGCAATCACATCACAACGACATAAAAAATTGAGACCGAGTTTAAATTACGATTGTTCCTAACAGTTTGTAGAATTGCCCCCCAGTCACATAACAAAGTCTTAGCCAAAATGACGACTAAAAGACACGGAGATATGTATCAAGATTGTCAAGATATTGAAGTTTATAATTGCAACAAATTGCGTTCACAAGCTTCCACCACGCCTACAGATTACACAGCAATTTCTGATCAATCTACCTACGACTATGAATAATGTAGATTGTAATTTCATCACATTAATAGCATCTAATAGACACCCTCCTTAAGACGTGTACGTTAATGCACACCAATTAAATTATTACATTATGCTTACATACACACTACTGCATTGACGTCAATCGCCATCGCTCCACATAACCATACGTAATTAAACTTTATACGGATCACGTTAACATAACCTTTATTGATGTGTCGTAAGGTGTATAATACCATGAGATGAATACTATGTTCTACGAGATTAAGTGTAGGATTTCAATAATATAACGCCAATTATTTGATTGTTTATAAATTAAAAATATTGTAGTATAAGTACTTAACAAGTTACGTGACTAACTGGTGTTCGGGGTGTTGTAAAGGAAGAAAAATAAATATAACTGTCAGTGATGTCTACAGGGTGTACAAAAACATTTCTCATAGCCGTTAACTACTTACGTTAATTGAACGTTAGGTACCTCAACTTGTTTATAAAAAGCTGTCATGTCACCCAGCATCGTGCTTAACCCACGCACAATAAAACAACGACTAATTTCACCTTTCATTGACATAGTCCTCACTGTTGAAGTGAACACGTTTTGAGACGATGTCAAAGATATCAAAAGAGCCATCTGGTGTTTTTATTAAAAACAAATATTCGTCTTTCATCAAAAACATATGAAAATGTAATAAATTAATTTGGTATATCAAAGGAGATCAAATGGAAGTCAGTTGCGGAAATGTTCCACAATTAACATAAGCGGTTTAGCTGAATAATTGTCAAAGTCATCCGCTGTGCTTGCAGACAACATGTTTCTGAACGATCATTATTCGAAGAGTTAAACGTGGCTTTTGAAAATCTTTTATTTTCTTTACTAAACAAATAAAAAAGTAGCATATTGGCCCAGTGGTAAATATGCCCGTCTCTTAGGTTGTGGGTTCGGAACCTAACACGAGCAAGTACCAAACTCACTTTTGCTATTTCATATGCAAAGTCAAAGTCAAAACATTTATTTCAATTAGACCATTTACAGGCACTTTTGAATTGTCAAGAAGTTACTCATACAAAAAGTTGTAGCTAGTTGCTCGTTCCAAAACGTAGGTCTCTATGGAGAAGAACGAGCAAGAAACTCCATGGACACTCTTTTCAAATTGGTTTTTACAAAATCTTGGTTACAATATTCTTGTTGCTTCTACATGTGAAAACAATGAAGTTGAATATAAAACAATAAAAAAAAAAAATGATAATAATAGTACTAAAGATGTAAGCCATGGCAGTTAAGAGATGACCAATCCCAACTGACAGCGCCCGTTCACGAACATGACGCGAGGATCAGCACCACTTAGCTCAACCATCATGAACGGAACCAAATGATCCAACCCACGCGCCACCATCAGCGAGACATTTAAGTGAGCATGATAACATGCACTTTCTAAGTTTATCTCGGAAATCATTGATATCGGTGAAGGATACCATCGTGTGGAATCGCGGATATAACTCCGCGAATCACGCTTGCTCAAGGCAGACTAACAATTTCTAACTTATATTTATTATAATATAAATACAAGTTTGAAATTGGTAATCTGCCTTGAGCAAGCGTGGCGAGCAATGTTCGTGCCTTGTCTGCATAAGAAGATGCCTTTGCTCTGCATTGAGAGAAAAATAGGCTGACATAATTATTGTTAAAAAGTGATCAAAAAAGTAAAATTTCCATTACAGATTATCTGATAATCTGTTCCCATACCGTATTTAATCTAAGATTTAACTTACTATCGTATTATTGCAGTTATCTGATTCATATCAGTCGCGTATTGGTATTGTGTAGGTATAATAAACGCATAAAACAGGTTACTAACATCGGTGAATCATTGATATACATATGCATCATCAGTTCGTATAGAAATATCTTCGAGTGATTCTCACTGTATTTGTCGACTGGTAGATTTTCATAAGTAAAGGGTTTTGGGTGAAACTTGAATTGTTTAATTATTATGTGATTATGACTCGCAAGTAACAAAAGGGAGTTGCTTACTACAATCTGCTTGTTAGTCGTAGGTACATGAAGCTGTAAATCTCATCGTGTTATTCCGTCTGTCACACAGAGCAGATCAACTAATCATTTCCTTGTATCGAAATACTATTGTTATCTTACATAAAAACCTTTTTTATATCACTGGATGGCAAAAACTCGGACGGCTCGCCCTTTATTTATTGGTCACCGCCACCTACCGACATCTGTACCTAATACTAGAGGCCTAGCACGAGGGTTGCTATCCCAGAGACAAATCTGAAATGTCAGAAGAGCCTGTAATGCTGCTTGCAAAACATTGCTTTGTAGCAGTAATAGATATGGTGGACGACCTCGTTCACAAAGGGCTCTACTCCTACCAAACGAGTCAGTGGTAGTAGCAGTCACATATTGGTACGTATACTAAAATGGACGGACTTCTACAAACCTAGAAAAAGGTAGCGCAGGACCGAGAGGAGCAAATGAGACCTTTGAGGAACAGCATAATCTGATCCAGTATAGTTTATTATTTTCATATCCTGCCTGACCACACACCAGAGCCACGTCAAATTAGTTTAGCGATACCAATAACCACTAGCTCACGGCAGTTTATTTATAGTTTCTAAGAATTCCCCGGCAAACTTACTTCGTCTACTTTGAAATAAGTAATAAACAATAGGTACCTACACAGGTTTATTGTTTAATTAATTTGTTGAAGAACGAGGTTATCGTGTTTCTAATTAATTTCAATTAGGTAGTTGGGTGTATTTAAAATAGCCTTTACGAGTGGTCATATTTTAATAGTCGTCTGGCGTACCCTGGTCGGTCCGCCTACTGCCATTTTGTCTTGGCAACCTTAAATTAATAAGATAAGATCATCAGCCTATCTTTGTCCCACTGCAGTATAAGATCTCTTTTCATACAGAGAATGTTTGAGTAATTATTGCCACACTTGCTCATAGCAGATTGGCACTTTCAGACTTACCATTATTACAAGGCCAGATTTCCTTACGAAGTTTTATTTCAACGATGTCAGTGCTGTCCTACAACCTTGTGCAAGGGAGGCAGGTGCCTTAACCACTGGGCCATTCCGACAAAACGAATGCGACAGAAAAAAATATCTCAAAATGTTTTCTCCGATCACAAAACTCATCGACATAATTTAAATTAATATCCGAGCTCTAATCACGATCAAAGTCGTCTTCCGATCAACATGGACATACATGGGCTGGCTCTCTGCCGGTGACATCAAACAGGCCACACACGTCGCCACACTTCCGCGACTTTGTGACAGCGCCGGCGACTAATGTCATAATCCTCATTTGTAATTGGACGTTACGACGGAACTAGCCGCCATTTTGATACCACAAGTTATAAATGAAAGAAAGAGGTTGTCAAAAAAGTTTTATGCACTTTTTTATTTTCAATAAACTTTTGATTGGTACCTAATATATTATCTTAAAAGTTTTAGGAGTTATAATAAGTGCAACAAGAGTTGGTATAGTAGTGTTGTCCAAAACGGTCATGTAAACAAAACACAAACACCATTCAGTTTTGAAGGCAGTTTAGAGGACATCAAAATTAAATTAGCTAGAATAGAATTTTGAAGTATAGTTTGATTTCCGAAAAATACCAAACCCAATAACACTTTGCTCGATCTCTAAATCAGCTGAATAGTTAGAAGCTGTAAGATAATAAAAAGAAAACGACAAGACGTTTTTAATTTACTGTTTCTCTCCTTGGGGAAGCTACTGTCCGAGATTTGCCTCCTTTTCTGAATGCTAGTTTTTATTATAATGTCAGACTCATCATATTAATGTCAATCCCTGGCTGACACGTCCGGAATGAATTGCAAGTGACCTTAATTATTTACGTCATTGAATAATATGACGATCATGTTTAATTTATAAAGAGTTTAAAACACAGAACACGAAATAATTAATTGTGTCGTAGAATGTTAAACGCAACATTCGCCATTATTCATATTTATGTTTTCAAAAACGTATTAACTCAGACCTTTAATTACAATCAATAATTCGAATAAATATTTATCATCGTCCGATATTTCAAACCTAGGAAATTGTATGTAAATCGTAAAACTCCCAATACAAAACTAAAAGCCGTCTTCAAAGAAAAAAATAATTGTAATCTCTGTATCCTGTATTTAGCACAATCATTGGTTCATTATATTTTGGTTCCGAGAAATTCCGACAAATTCACGTATTACCTTCTCTAATACTGAAATATGTGAGATAAAATATTTAAAATACCAAGTTCAGCTTTTAAATTTTACGTTACACAATCAAATCCATATTATTAAAATTTGAATTGTTTGTTTTCATTATTAGCACAATTTAGGTTTTGTTAGCAAAACGTTATATACGTTTCGTCTGTTAATTTGCCTAGTTATTAGTACTTACATAGTAGTTTATTAATTTATCTAACTTGCGTCGCTTGCCAACTTAAATTATAACCTTAACTTATGTTTTTGTTTTAATGTGTGTATATATTTTACGCTCTCATGCTCTTCATACAGGATCATAGCTAGAATAAAATAATTAATTGTATTTTGGTAGCGCACTTAACTATTAACAGATTTATATTTTTATTTTGTACAAAAACTGTAGTTCGTTAACTTTTATCCTTCGTTTAAATCTACTTATCTCACGTTCACTCAACTTTTTGCAAATACCCACAATAAATTAGACGTTCATTTTCAGGCTGTATTCATATAAAACTTTAACTATTGTTCCATCAACACCAATAGTAATCGCTCTAGTTAATACCTAGCCTACAAATTACAAACCGCATCAGCACTACACGATCATTATTTTGATCAAAACAACAAACAATGGAAACAAATGAAAGTCGGCACATTGCCACTCCACACATCATTGATAATAATTTATTATTGGCTTCAACTAAATCTATCAACAGATCTAAATAAGTACTTATAATGGATACTCGTTTTTGGCCGATATTTCGTTCATTTGTTACAGCCTCTCTTGTTACCCTCCTATTACTGTCTTGCGAGATTTCTAACACCGTCGATGTCGTCGAATTCAAAGTCAAAGCATTTATTTCACTGATGATTTACAGGCACTTATAAATTGTTAAGAAGTTACATAGAAAGTCGAAGCTACTCTACACTCTCTCTCTGCTCTTCGGACACTCTATTCAATTTGGTTTCTACAACATCCTGGTGGCAATTTTACGGAGCTATACAAAACGACGCAGAGGAAACTGACTAACTGACAGAATGGAAAAAAGCACATTGAAAATAAAACCGACACATACTTTTTAGTTGTTATTTTCAAAACATATTCTTATTCTTACCTCAGTGTAGGTACCTACAAATTTTATCTAAATATATTGCCTTACCATCTCTCTCTGTCGGAGCCAGCAAGCTCACTGTGTACTAGATGTCACACATCGAACAGAATACAGCCACATGACAACAGAATAGAATGAGAAAATAAAGTGGAAATAAACCTTTTATAGTGGACCGATGAACTGTAAATGTCTCGAGTACGGATGACAAAATATTCTTTTGTAATGATTCTGCGTTTTAGCGGGCATATTCATGAACATTTCTGATATCGGGAAGGTTTTGTGAACGGTAGGAATATTTGGCTCTTTTTACCGGACTGTCAAAAAAGGTCAGGTATTTTATGTTTATCGGACTATCGGTATTGTGGAAAAAAGGGTTTCCAATGTTATAATTTTTTAACGCTTGTATTTTACAATACTAAAGAGAGTTGTCGTTCGGTCCTTACCTTTCTTTCTCTATTTATTACCGAATTATATTTTGCTACAGATATATAAGCATGGATAAACTTTCTATTTACATTTCTTTCCGCCTACGTTTGCTACTTCTATAATTACGCCGTAGCCTTAGCTTACCGGATTTGAAAAATGTAAGTCAGATTTCAGGGAAAATTAAATTATCAAGAAAATTTAATTTATTATCGGACCAAACAAGTTTTATCCTAGATTAACATTAATATTTTAATTTATATAAGTAAGTAATACTAAGGTAATCATTTGACACAAAAATAGACATTTGTAAACACAGTAGGCACCACGAACTCACTGATATAGATATTGAATTCATTTTGATACAGTAGTGCACCATCTATTTCTCGGAAACCTAGCAACCAATTGATACAAAATAAATCAATTGACATTTTAATAATTACAGAATACAATGACCAGGCGAACAGTTCCAGGAAAGAGTTAAATATTTATCGGGTCTGTTGTTTGCAAACACGAGTACAGTTGCTTTTGATTGTAAATTTTGTAACAGGGAAAATATCAGGGTCTATTTCAGACTTAGAAAATAATATCGTGGGTGGGATCTATCCACATCAAACTTTTATTATTTTCGAAGTAATTGTAATTATTTTGGATAATAAACGCTGATTAATTTTAAATCTACGCAAAAGTTTTTGATGTACATTGAATTATTATTGCTGGATAGCAAAGTGACACATTTGGCATATGGAATTAATTTAATTAACATAAAATTGTTGAGTTAAGTAATTTTTTTGGAAATTCTCCTGGATCGAAGGTACGTTTACAAATACTTATAAAACTCACATACACAAGCAGCCAGACCCAGACCGGGTGTGACCATTGTGTGGATCGCCCCGAGGATACGGTGGAGCACGGCGTGGCGGTGTGCCCCGCTTGGGCGGAGCATCGCCGAGTCCTCGTGGCGGCCATCGGCGGCGGCGAACTTTCGCGTCCGGCCCTGGTGCAAGCCATGGTCCGGAGCGAGAGGGAATGGGATGCAGTCGCCGCCTTCTGTGAGGCAGTAATGCTAGAGAAGGAGGCGGCGGGACGGCTGACACAGAGGTTCCCACGTCCTAGCCACCGCGGTAGTGTTCCACGCGCGCCTCAAAGAGATGTCAGCAAATGGAAGGGGCCACTGAGGGCCGATGCCTGCCGGGGCTGCGGGTTGTTCGTAAGAGATACCGCGCCCCCGGAACGCAAAGGGCACAAGAAGGAACATGGGTGGATTTTAGTCAGTAAAAATCTGACACTCGCTCCCGCCCCGCCCAGGGCGGGAGAAGTTATTTGATGATTTCCCAACTCCTAAAAAAAAAAGCCAGACCCAGAACAACTACCTGTAAGCTACACAAATATTTGTTCCGTGCAGGAATCGAACACGGAACACAGCAGCCAATCACTCAACTACTGCGCCAACCGTGTCAACAAAACTTGACAAATACACATAACACAGGTAACCTAATTACTTGTCAGGGAATTCCATTTGAAAGCAATTTTACAACTTTAATAGATAACTCTGATAAAAACGATAATAAATTAATAATCCCATAAAAGACTTAAGCTAAACCAAAGTGATAATCTGTTTCGTTGGAATCAAAATTGAAAATTAGTGAAAATGTGCGGGTTTTCCCAAGTACCTGGCGCGCTATCTTATAATAATTATTATAATAAATTTAATAACGGTTTAACAGATACAAAGGTTATAATAAAAATATACAGTTTGTAATAAAATATTATAAACTTTTTTATTTGTTTGTTTAAACGCGCTAATCTCCGGAACTACTGGTTCGATTCTGAAAATTGTTTCGTCAATAGAAAGCTATGTCATCCTTGACTGTTAAAAACCATTATTATTATTTAAAAAATAGGGATCCTTAAGAATTCACGCGAGTGAAATTCGCGGGCGTAAAAACTAGTAAAAAACAAAAAGTTTGTAATAAAATAATGTTGATTTTACAAGTACGAGGAAGGTTTTAGTTTTTTAATTAGTCCGTTTGGTTCCGTACCTAAAATAAAGACTGGAATTGAACTCTTGATAAGGACAATAAATGGACGTCGATGTCGGAAGGTACTTCACGCGGGCGACGTCGCGGGGAAAAGCAAATTGTATCTATTATACACTTACCTACCTTCCCGTAAGTATGTTTTATAATTGTTCAAATAAAAAAAAAACATTCAGAAATTTCTTTGGCAGCCCTTACCGACTAGTAGTCATTCACACTTAATTCACACTAAACAAATCAACAGCCAGAAGGTAGTGCACGTCATTGTACCTCATTACCTACAGTTGTACTTAAGTACAGTCGCGCGATGTACTCATTTGTTTTAAACAATTCAAATTGGCCATGCGTCAATAGCTGGAATATTTAAAAAGGCATATTGCTTGTTTGTGATAAGGATAATCTTGCCCAATTATTGTTTTATCGCATAATCTTAATACTACAGAGAGGCTAATCGATAGCAATTTATGAATTTCGAATAGTTCGGTGAACAACTAAACATTATCCGAGTGGATTAGAAACTCATTATTCTTATAGTGTTTGCTTAACGGATTCGTACAAGTGGAAACAGGGTTTTATTAGCGCTCACTTTAACAAAACAGCCGATCCTTCACCGATGTTAATGATGTCCAAAAACTTAGAAAGTGCGTATGAAATAGAAAAAGGTACATTGGTACTTTACTTGCCTATGTCTGGTTGCAAACCCACAGCCTTGTGCATGAGAAGCAGCGCCTTAAACACTGGGCCATCACGACATTTCCGCAAGACGACTCCCGGCCACCGTAGATACGGGCCTGTGGACGGTGAGCAATGGGTAGCTCACCGTCCTTACGTTGCATAACGACAGGCCGTATCGACGGCGCGTTCGTGTTCCACGCGCGCCTCAAAGAGACGTCAGCAAAAGGAAGGGGCCACTGAGGGCCGATGCCTGCCGGGGCTGCGGGTTGTTCGTAAGAGATACCGCGCCCCCGGAACGCAAAGGGCACAAGAAGGAACATGGGTGGGTTTTAGTCAGTAAAAGTCTGACACTCCCTCCCGCCCCGCCCAGGGCGGGAGAAGTTATTTGATGATTTCCCACCCCCAAACAAAAAAAAAAAAAACACGACATTTCAACATTCAAGAATGGTAAAAACACAGTTGAATATTTAAAATCCATCTATAGCTTCGCGTTATCTGTTTGACGCTTAATTACTAAACTGTTACTTGATAGCGAACTATAATTCTTCCACTTGAGACAGATCATGTTGATTAACTTTTTACTGCCTAATTCTATTTAATCTGAGGGAAATTTCATAATTTTACTATGAATGCAAAGTTGGAAAAATAATATAGGCGTTCATTAGTTACCCTGAAGTATCGAGCGCAACCACCTGCATCAGCCAAGGTCTAAACGAGGGCAATGACAGATCTGTACAGGCTGCTTGCTCAACACTGATCGGACAACATTTGAAACGAGTCAATCGACACGAAAAGTAAAAGAACACTAAAGTACCTGGTCTTACAACTTTTAAGTTTGATCGATACACAAAACTTATTGAGAAAATTTGATTCCTGTGACAAATAATATTGATACAAATTGGAGAATTTAACTGCCCCGTTGGTCTCGCGGTCGCAAGCGCGTCAGACAAGTTTGGGGTCCCGGGTTAAATTCCCAAGTCGAGCAAAAAGTATTATTGGGTTTTTCCATTAGGATTTGCTCAGTAGCAGCCCGAAGTTTGGAAGTTGGTGGTGTGACATCCCCGTGCTTCGGAAAGCATATAAAGCCGTTGGTCCCGGCTGTCATTCGTAGATCTTTGACGGTCGTTACGGATAGTCAGAAGCCAGGAAGTCTGACAACCAGTCTAACCAAAAGGTAACGTGTTGCCCAGTACAGTTACTGGGTAACACGATACCTGCACAACCCAGTGGTTGTGGAGGTCAGATAGGCAGTCGCTTCACGTGAAACACTGGTATTCAGCAGCATCCGGTGAGCTGGAAGCCGACCTCAACCTAGTTGAGAAAAGGCTAGGCAGATGATGATGATTACAAATTGGAGTTTTTTTTTTAAATGGCACCGCCACTACCTATCTCCTCTAATCGCCATTGTTTATTAGATTGTAAACAATAATTTTAGATTGAGGTACAGCAGCAGTACGGACACATAAAGCTGACATAATTATTTAGTATCAATTATTTTAATTACAGGTGCACTTCTATATTATAGTAACAATACAAATCCGTCAGCCAGGATGAACCTAGGATGCGCCGGACATACTTACCGTCAAATCCACCACTAATTAGACCATTTTAGTATAAACTACTAAACACAGGTGACGTGTAAACGGTTCTGAATTTGACAGTCAAGTGGCAGGTTCGTAACCTGTCAATACCGAGTATAATTAAATGTTTTATAAGTCAATTAAAAAGTAAACTAACCAATCATATAACAGATACGATTAACTGTTTGTAGAAGTGTTTTCAGCGTTTATCTTAACCCACATCTCGTTATTCGATGAGTGTAACAGTAGTTATTTATTACTTAATTCAATAAAAGTTTAAGCACTTAATGAACACCTAATTGGGAAACTGTTAATGATAGATACTGATGGTACCTGTAATAACTTCGCCCGTTTCATATTATTCTTTGTTCATAATTTCCCGTAAACTTTGATTATTCATTTGGCTTAACGTCATATCGATGTCGGTTAAAAGGTAAAGTTTATTTAAAGATAAATAATGAAATATTCATTTTAACAGGTCAATTCTAAAAAGAGTTTATTAACCGTTGACCCTAAATTCTTAACAAGCATTAAAAAAGCGCCTTGAATACAATATTCATTCAAAACAAAAACTTTTCGCCTAGCGATAGCTAACAACACAACAACAAACTTGTACTCAAACAAAAAATACAAACTCACCCTTACAAGTTCTCCGTGCAACAAAACACAACACTCGATAAGAATAATAACACAGAACAGTCACAGATCATAAATGTCAAACGTCAATTACACTTCCGATAATCAGCGCATTGTGGCGGGAACGGAACTAAACGAGTAAACGAAACGTGTTCGGGCCGATGTGACGTTGTACTGGCGGCTTGCACAGCCTGGCCCGGTGTGTGGGTGACGCGGACGGCGGAACACGTCGCGTTGGTGTGCGTGTGCGAGGAAGATAGCTAGCGGGCTGTTAACTCGGCGATCCTCACAGTTAGACTAACTCACATCCAAATCGCTTAATTTTATGAGTTGTTGCCTTCTCCACCCCCTCGCTGGGGACAAGCGATGTGACTTTGGCGAAGCGTCTCGTGGGATTCTAGTTTGAGACTGTGGTTAGTGGGTGTTTGTTTTAAATTAAATAAATGCGGAGAAGTGAGATGTAAAGATAACATGTATACGTCAGAGCGCGCTCAACGAACAAGCTGTTGTTTAGTAGCTCTTTGAGCATTGTTTCAATCAATTTGTACAATACAAAAAATATAGAATGGATAAAAAACAACGAACAATTTGATTAAGAAATATATACGGGTTAATGACTCTATCTACGTTAATAAACAGTAATTTATGTATGTAAAAGACATACAAAGTACAAGAACATGTTTGTGTGAATCATGGACAACGCCCTATGAATTAAGTTAAGATTAAATAAAAATAAATTGAAACACAAAACGAACCTTTCAAGTCGCTCTAACTTTTAGGTATAATTAATAAAATACGATTGTCGTCACAAAATAATTAAAATCATTTACGATAACAAAGTTATCATAGTACATACAGTAATTTCACCTATCAAAATTGATAATATATTTTTGCTTGATCATAACACTTAAATAACATGTAAAAATATTCGATTAACCCTCTAAATATATCATTAATGATGCCAGATATCAACGATTACTGGTAATCGTTTAGTTATCATTCGTATATCACGATAAATGTGAATTTGATTGCTGCTATAATTAAAAATTAGTGTAAGATAATAAAGGAAATTATTTATCATTTTATTTATACAGCAGAAACGAATTAACTGAGAACTTTAATTAAAAAATTTGAGGTACACAATTGTACAAGAAAATCCATTTAAATTAATTTGTTTATTCCATTTAACGTTGCTTAACACAGCACTTATAATATCTATTTGATTGAGAATTATGATACATACTTAGATAGTTTGCGGAAAGAAATATTAGTAAACGACGCAATATAAGGGCGGGTTATTTAAAATCAGCCTACTTACAGCTTTGCTTAGTAGGAATAAAAATTGCATTTGTGCTTGCATATTTTTTTAACTTTATACATATTTTTCAACATTTACAAGTGTAAATATAAAAAAAGCTAAAAATCCTTTTTTTTTACTTTTTTTTTACTTTCAATTTTTATTAAAGATACAATAAAGGCTTAAAAATCGCGCTTTATTATCTTTTTTAGGCCATAAATCAAGAAAGAAAACAACGCCTCCCCTTTACGAGGTCACAGCAAGCAAAGCATTTAGCGCCGGTACAGTAGCAATAACTCAGCACAGGAAATCACGTCATCGCTCTATTACAGTGCGCACACATGCACGGGCGCGCACACAGGCGCGCGCGTCGGGTGTACGGGAGGCGTGCGCGACCGTGCACGGTGGAGGCTTTCACTCACCGAATAGGGGATGCTATTTGTAAACAGATTTTTTTTATTGTTACGTTAAATGGTGAAAGATTGCGTGTAAAACGTTTATGTTGCGTATTGAAAGTAATTGAAAAGGTTTAAGATGATATTTGTGTTACATTTTCTAACTTATGAAGTGTACAATTCTGAGACTTAGTAATTGTTGTAAGTAGTCTTGACGTGCCAGGTTTGGCGTAGATGGTGCACTGATGAGATGGTGCACTTTTATAGAATTTTGAATCTTAGTTTAGCTCTGTAAATCCTTTCTTTTCATGTTTCAGTTCGTAGCGACATTTATTAGCGCAGTCCATTGAAAAAATATAGTGGGTACCTACTCTATCAACCTTTGCCTAATATTATAAATAAAAAAAATTGTCAACACATTACAAAAAACAAACGATATTTTTCAATCGCACAATCTTTCAAATTCATAACCAAAAGCTTCCTAAAAAAAAGATTTTTATTTAATACAAGAAAACAACTAACAATATTCAAACCACGCACCGAAATTGGTCGAACACCAAACTCCACCTAATTGTGCCCGCCATCACATCGCATTGTTATTACTATGTATCCATTTGAAATATTAACGGCACATGCTACATTACAGCCTGTTATACTGCGTTATATTACATGTGCTATATAACACGCTATATAACAGTAATTAAGCGACAGTTGTTTGCTCAAGTGACGCACATTGTTTTGTTAGGCGATGTTTAATTAGTTTATGAGTTAATTTAATTTTGCTTTGGCTTAGCGTGGTGTGGGAATTGAATAATGAGAGCTCCTACCTGTCTTATCACGTGAGTAACGGTATGCACAACAACACATATATTACTCATAATTATTTTGAAATGTGTAAATTTAAGTACATAATGACCAATTGCCGTAAAAAGTTAAGATCTCAAGAATTGTTTTATCAAATCTATACTAATATCATGAAGTTTTTTGTTTGTAAAATATAATTTTTCGAACTATAATTTGCACCTGGCAAGTTATCTCCTCGCCGCTAGCTGGTGGACAGTGCCTGAGCCACTAAGTCCGCCTTTGAACTTTTTGTTGCATAAAGTTTAAATGAATAAATAATCTTGTGAAGTACTGATCCGGTTACAAAAATGATCTCTCTGATAGAAAGCTACTTCATCGTCAAGTGCCATAGACGATGTTTTATTTCACTACCACCATGCGTTCTCTGTAATAAATTTAAATCCTATTTAACTATCTCAAAATACATTTATTACTAAAACGATTACTTTGAAACAGTTCCCTTCTTGAGATATCTTAAATATTCAAATAAGACACTATTCTTAACCCTAAAAATGATCAATTAAAAGTCAATCAACGAACGAGTATCGTTTATCAAATTGTAATCGGGCAAGCGATCAGGCTAGCCTTTTATGGTCCAATTTATAATCAATGTTGTTTTATTAACTATTAATAGTATTAATAGCTAGAATAATAATGAATCGCCGACAATTTCCTTCAATAACGGAAGTACTTACTTAACTTTACCGGTTTAAAGAGCAGTAATGTGTTTGTTACAAGTATGGGAAGCCTTTCGCTTTTATGAACAGGTTTTTGTAATAGTTTAATTAGTTTATGATTTATTAATTATGTAAGTTAATGTTAATTAATTGTGTAATTTTTATAGATATGAAAGTTAAGTTAATTTGGTAACTCTAAATGTATCATTAGATGTTATCAGCGGCGGCGAGTCGGCAAGAGCTTTTTTGTGTTTCCTTTTTTTGTTTTGTATTTTGTTGACGTAATAGTAGAGCAGTTTATAAAAGCAGCTCGTCCGGGGAAGTACTACCACCATACCTATTTCTGCCGCAAAGCAGCGTTACTGTGTTCCGGTTGGAAGGGTATGAGTGCTGGTGTAATTACAGGCACATGAGACATTTCAATTTTGTCTCTGGAATGACAACTCACTTGCAAGGCCTCTGGTATTGCAGATGTCTATAGGCAGCGGTAACCACTTAACATCAGGTAAGCCGTCGGCTTGTTTGCCCTCACTCCGACTTGTTTAAAATGTACACGACAGAGCCCTTAATTGTTTCTATTTATGAACGTGTATGTTAACATTATGGATTGCAATAAGGATTTGAGATCTGGTTAGCAACCTTATTCTTTACTTCGAAGTACCAGCCCTAGATATATTCTCGCCATAGCTACATTTAGTAGCTGACATTAACTGAACCATATTGATAACCTTTTCACATTTAAAGGAGAGTCGATTTAGAATTCTGAAGTTTTTATGACTCTAAAGATGTTCCTCCTTGCTATCTAGATCACAGCATCAAAGATAACGTTTAAACCTTATTATTTGCGATGTGATCGACTTAGACCTTTTAAACTAAATCTACAACATCATACCTACAACATCAATGGTGCATGTAGGCAGAAATAGATTCTTAATAAGAAGCTGCTAAATATTAGGTGTCATTCTAGGGAAATAAAAGTCCTAGGAAATGTGTTACATAGTTTTATATCCTACATCCTACTTATTTAAAAAATAACAAAGTATCCTCCAGACCGATTCCGGCCACGGCGGTTAATCTTAATTCGGAGTAGCCAAGTACGCAGGAGATGTTATAGTGCACAAGTATGTTCGCAAACATGTGCGATGGGACGGCAATCCGACACAACCGGGGAGAGATCAGGCGCGGGACCAACGGCTTTACATTATTTACGAGGCACGGGGATGGCACACCACCAACTTCCAAACCCCGGGCTGTTACTGAGAAATTCCAAAATGGAAAAACCCAATAACAGTTTGTGCCCGACCTGGTAATCGAACCCAGGAGCCCGCGTTCAACAGTTGTGCTTGCCACCACGAGACCAATGGGGCAGTTAGCCCACTGTGTTGTCCTACTTATATTAATATTATAAATTCGAAAGTTTGCGAAGATGGATGGATAAATGTTTGTTGCTCTTTCACGCTTAAACGGCTGAAAGGAATTGGAGATAGATTGTGGAATATCACATAGGTTACTTCTTACCCCGGAAAAATGAAGGGTTCCCGCGGGATAATACATGTATCAACTTTGACGCGGACAAAGTCGCGGGTAGAAGCTAGTGAACTAATAAAAATAAGTCAATGAGATTGTTTAGCGCGATACAATAAAGTACTTAATCAAATGGATATTCTATCTATGAATCATTTTAATGTCAACGTATCGATCGTTTTCTAATCACTCTATTATTATATTAGTTCATTGATGTTATCAACATATCACTGACAAGCGCACACTGAGCCTTCTAATTACTATAGGACAATCATTTCATTAAGATTGATAATCCTAATATGCTCTTATTAGCAGAAAGGTCGTTGCCGTCTCTTAATTAATGTTAATATAAAATTACTACACATTTAACGTTCAGATGAAATCAAAACTTTATTAACATAATTCCACCAACAAACACGAGATCTAAAACTCCAAACAAACATTACATAATTCAATTAAATCACAAATACAAACCTCATAAATCGCAATAAACCAATTAAATTGTTTCCATAAATTGCATTAAATCAATTAAATTGTATTCGCAAACGTCAGGAGCGCACACAGGGTTAGCGTATTTACAAACATGTCTACGTCATGCGAGATTACTGTCTACGGCGTAGCGCTACGGCTGGACGGCTACGAGCTACGAGAACACACAAATTGTATTATTGTTGCAAGAATGGTGAAACAATGAGATTGCTTTTATGTTTATTTAATTACGTATTGTATTTTTTATAAGATTATTAAAAAGACATAATGACAAATAATGGACTGCCTCGGTAGCCTAGTGGTCCTCAGCGCGACTGCTACGCTAGAGGTCTTGGGTTCGATTCCCAGGTCGAGCAAAGTGTTATTGGGTTTTTATATGATATTCACAGTAGCAGCTCGGAGTTAGGATTTCTGCCCGGTTAATGGCAATAGGCTCACCCCCTATTACATGGGACCTAAACATACCGGCGAACTGTGGGTGAATATTGTTACACCTCTGCCTAACTCTTCGGGGAATACAGGCGTGATGGCATATTGACATAATGATAAAGTTGCGGAAATTAACATAATTTTTTATAGATTGTAGATTGATTTCTAATATATTCTTATAAACGGAATCCTTTTTTTTTATTATTAAAAAAAAACGTTGCCCCACACTAGGAATATCTCCTGTGTCGTGGGTGCGTTTACAAACATATAAACCCACATACACAAACAGCCATACCCGAAACAACTATCTGTAGGCCATACAAATATTTGTTTCGTGCGAGAATCGAACCCGCGACACACAGCGCAGCAGCCAATCGCTCAGCCGCTGCGCCAACCGTGCCGTCGAAGTTTGCCATTTAAAAAACAAAGTCGCATCACGTGTGTCATTTTACGAGCGCGCGGACCTTAAATATCCCTTGTTAAATCGACCATAAGGGTTTACAAACACCCGACGTTGACTTAATCCCATATAATAACACAAAAAGACATCACTTATGGTTCAGGAAGTCTAAATAAAGAACCATTAATAACAATATTCTTCAGACCGATCTTGGTTATAGCGGCCAATTTCAATGGAGACTAGTCAAGTAGGCACACGAAACGTTAATTCAAACAGAGCAAAGCTTTAAGCATTACCAATCGTTATGAAGGACATTTACGTCTCTCTCTGCTAACTCCCAAAGGATGCTGCGTGATGCGATCTCAACGCTTTCCAGCGAAGAGATGTACCGCCTACGTGTCATATTATGTCGTATTGATCTGATTTCAAAATAGTTGTACACAGATATCTGCGTCTCGTGTAAGACTTGACTTGAGATTCCTGTCGTGAATAGATCTGTAATACTGCGGATTGATATATAAAGCTTTCATATCTGCATGTACTGTGTATTTCACTATCAATCTACCTTCTATACACACAACATACCATCACGCTTGTATTCCCCGAAGGGTTAGGCAGAGGTGTACTAATGTACATCGACAGTTCGCGGTATGTTTAGGTCCCATGTAATAGGGGACGTCCTAGTAATTTGCAAGCCGGAGATAACCGCAACTAAGCAACAATTTGAAAATAAAGAGAAAAGATTTTTTGTATGTTTGTAACGAATAGACTCCGCAACTATTGGTCCGACTTTAACCATTATTTCACCAATAAATAGCAACATTATTCCTGAGTGACATAGGCTATATAACATCACGCTGAGACACACGAGAGGGGAGCAGTAACGAAAGACATAACTTAATGCGGGTGAAATAAGCCACTTGGACGAAGTCGCTGGCAGGTCGTATTTTATAAAAATTGACTTAGACCAGGTTTAAGAGTTGCACCTACAAATGGCTAACATTAATAAGCTCGATTTAGTATCATCTTCGATTCCAGTAGCCCGTAGCCACGTAAGTACGACTCAAGTAGTCACATAGTTTCCGAGAAAGGGTCGGACAAGTTAACGATCACATAAAATGCGACATAAAAGATAACTTATAATACTTAATAAGTTAATAGTATTGTCGATAAGTTGCTGTGTTTGTACATCTTATACAGGGTGTGGTCGCGGGAAACAGTTTTGATGGAAGTTGGTTGAGCCAAATGAAATGGTAATTCAATTTCATTTGTATATAAAAAAAAAATATACCATCACGCCTGTATTCCCCGAAGGGTTAGGCAGAGGTGTAACAATGTACACCCACAGTTCGCCGGTATATTTAGGTCCCATGTAATAAGGGGCGAGCCTATTGCCATTAACCGGGCACAAATCCTAACGCCGAGCTACTACTGAGAATTTCATAGAAAAACCCAATAACACTTTTTGCTCGACCTGGGAATCGAACCCAAGACCTCTAGCGTAGCAGTCGCGCTTAGGACCGCTAGGCTACCGAGGCAGTTATATATAATTATTATAAATAATAATAATAATATAATAATAATAATTATTATTAGTATTTGTATATAATTATTTGTATTTAATTACCTGGGTCGGTAGCCTAGAAGTCCCAAGTGGCGGCTGCTACGGTAGAGGTCTTGGGTACGATTCCCAGGTCGAGCTAAGTGTTATTGGGTTTTTCTATAAATATCTATGTAGCAGCTCGGAGTTAGGATTTGTGCCCGGTCAATGGCAACAGGCTCGACTCTTATTACATGGGACCTAAAGATACCGGCGAACTGTGGGTGTACATCGGTACACCTCTGCCGAACCTTTCGAGGAATACAGGCGTGCAATGAATACTACTGCAGATCTAAAGATATTTGATTTGTGACTGCCCCGTGGGTCTAGTGGTCGCAAGCGCAGCTGCTGAGTGTGGGGTCCTGGTTTCGGTCCCCGGGTTGGGCAAATGGCTATTGGGTTTCTCTATACACCGCGGAGAACTTCTACGAGGTTGTATACTCCAAACAGAACAAAACGTCACACAATAACGTGTAACTCAAAAATGGTTACACGCAAATCAAATTGATAACTCATTAACAAGTAAAAACACAAATGTGAAGTTCCAATTTTTTTTATTTCTTTCACTTTTATTTCCAAAATACTTATTCTAAATACACAAGTGTTTTTGCCAAACACGCAAACCTTTTAGGGCGTATCTGTGTGCTGGCGTCTTGTTTACTAAATTAAATTTAGGTACATACTGCTTTATTTAATACATTTAAATTGTTATTAAAACTAGCAGCATTATGAGTAAAGAAACGTTTCAATCTGTACTTGTAACTTCTCGAAGCTGTTTTATATAACATTTGTAAGTCATCTGAAAGTTTGTTAAGAAAGTATGGTAATAAATATGCCGCAACCCTCGTCCCATACACATTTTTAAATTTTGTTAGAATATATTTATTTTTAGGTTCGAAAAATTCAGGTCTTGTTATTTCTGTCAGCAGCTTATTAAATATACGACAATATCAGTGATTCCTAAAATAATTAGGAAACTTTTCTTTTGATTCAAAAAGAAGCAGAGTAGGTCCCAAGTAACCGTTAAAAATAACCAACAGCACCTATCTACCTACATAATAAAAATCATTAGCCAGCACAACACCCCGTATAGTGGCGTGACAATAAAAAGGGCTCTATAAACGGAAAGCATTTAGATTGAGAGGCCCTCACAGTAATATAACACGAAGTGACATTAAGAATTACATTATAACTCACACAAAACTTACAACATGCTGAAGAGTGAGCTCGACGCTAGTAGAGAGAAGTACAGGACTATTCTCGATCCGTAATCGAAAATGTTGATCTACATATTATAATAGTTCAAAATTTGCAACTAGTTCGAACGTAACCGTGACCAATTCGAAACTAGTTTAAAATTGGTCGTGAGTACAGTGACTAGACTAGTAATGATAGCAGTAGCACCTATGGCTAAATATCTAAAAGCCAATTCTCATCTTAAAATCCTATCAAAAATGTAAGTGACTAGCGAAGTATCCGTTAAGTTACGTCTTTAGTCAGTGCTCCGGTCCCATGTGTCGTAGCGTGATGTTATACATATAGCCTATGTTAATCAGACAACGTAGTAATCGAATACTGAAAGAATTTTTATAATCGGTCTAGTAGTTTTTGAGTTTATTCGTTACATACAAACCTTTCCTCTTTATAATATTAGTATAGAATAATATTTGACATATCAACGCTGAGATAAGAACGTGAACGTTCCTTAAATTAACTAGATGCAATTGCTTCGTACATCGCCACTCAAAAACACACACAAAAAGTTTTGACCTAACTCAAATCAGGTAATGAACCACTCAACACGTCAATCAAAATATATTCATGGACGCCATTCCCTCAGAGATCCCATGAAGAGTCCCTTTAAACAATTAAGAAGGGGCAATTAAGACGACCATTTTGTTAATCGTCTCAAAGAACAAAAAATCCTATCAAATGTTCTATAAAAAGCCCTTTAAGATGTCTCCATCGCGTGTTTTTGTGAGCACCCGTGTTTCAAATACCAGGGTTTCATAAAATTAGGGGTTTAATATAAAGGCTGTTGTTTTATCGATGGATGGAATTTGTTCAATTTTTATAGTAGGTAGGATTACTTTATCGTTTATAATTATTGTTTTTTGTCATTTACTTCTTTTTTTTATTTAGTCATAAATAGACACGTCTTATGATTATTTTAAGGAAACTACGTAAGAATATAAAAAATATGTAAGTACGTCAAAAAACCATAAATTTAAAATGTCCAATGATTTACATAAAATACTTTTTTTTGAACTCAATATAACAATAAATTAAAACATAAAACAAAACTCTAAATCACTTAAGACTTTAAATGGATAGTTAGAAAAACCCGCTCCGAACATATTTTAGCAGTAGCAACACTAAAAACATCATAATTAAAAACAAAAGGACAGCATTAACTTTACAATAGACGAAACGAAACATTAAAAGAATAATAACTTTGATCCCCTTTCTTAAGGTTCAAATTCCCTAATGGAATAGTTATGGAAACTTATTATTTATTAATGCCGAGTTTAGTATTATATTTACGAGCCTCTCAGGTAGCTGTGGGCTATAAAAATTAGTGGAACCCTTTTATAAGTAGGGTTCAGTAAAAAACGAGTTAGAACTATGTCGGAGAGTATTTCAAAATTCAGAATTAAACTTTATTAGACTTGTGTCTAAGGTGTAAAATTAGTCAAAAAACAAATGAGTGACAATTATACTTTATGCTTTAAGTAAATGGCTGCACAAAGGCAACTACAGATGTTGCATAACTGGAGTTAGTTCTGCCAAAATGAACTAATCTCAACCTTTTGGAATTATTTTGAATATCTAACGCTGATTAATTTAACATATTTTCTAAAGATAAGTTTGGGATGTACATATTTAGCACATTTATTTATTATGGTTGGAGAGCCATTTTGTTCTTGAAGAACAAAGTCACAGATATATTCATAGATTGATTGTTACTGAATTAGACGTCTCTGGTGTTAGATTGACACTGACGTAATTAACAAAATTATTGTCAGAATTTGGATTTGCTTTAAAAAAATTCTCAATTCCAAATAGACACCATCAAAATAAACTAATAATAATTATTATTATTTATTATGTAAAAAGTCACATTTAAAATAAATATCTTACCATCTAAAATAGAACACAGTTGCATATTTGCCTGAACCTGTGTTTCAGGCTAGAAAGTGCTTAATTAGCGTTATAATAAATTAACAATAATTAGAATACTAAAAACTTAAAATCGAAGTAAAAGTATTGACGTCAATATCTGACCGACTGTGCGCAAGCGACATTATTTGCTTACTACAAGTAAGTGTTCTTCCTGTTCGTAGGACATGGTTTTTTAAATATTGACATATAATCAGTTACAATTAAAATTATTTAATCTATAAATACTTAGTTCTCTATTTAGTTTATTGTACAGAAATGGGCCAAGGAAAGTAAAAAACCTTTCTACGCAGACACGTTTTGAGGAAGAGCTTGTAGTGCGTATCATGCCGTCTCCTGTAGGTATTGCCCGCATTGTAGGCGAGCATGGTGTGCTGTTCCAAAACCAGTTGCATGATGACAAGCTGGCGAACAGTCAATATGTTACAGGATTTATATAATAGTTGTGTGGGAAAGAAAAAAGGATGGAAATTGGCTACTTTTAAAATTGCTGTCTAAGCTCGTTCAAGGGGAAGTAAATTTGTTTTCAGTGCTCCGCCTCATGAAGTAATACAATATTGAATTATAGATTGATCTAGGGCTAAATATACTTGTTTGATTAATTTTGTGTCAGCAATTATTCTTAGTTTTTTAAAAGCATATATTAATTTATGTACTCTTTTAACCAGACTTTCAATATGTTGTTTAAAGGAAAAGTCTCGTCGATTATGATTCCTAGATATTGAATATTGGAACTTTTAAGGATACTAGGACACTTACACATGTAGACTGAACGCTTTTCACATTGATATGCATAAAGATAAGGGTTAGTAATATTAGATGAAAACTTGCGCGTGCAGAAGTGAATATATTTTATTTTACCAGCATTTAATGTTAGTAAATTGTTTTGAAGCCACTTATTTTCAGTATAAAAGCCTACTTGAGCGTTTTCGAACAGTTCGCTGCTTGTTTTTGTGGTAATAAGGTCATTTTTAGTTACCACTCAAAGAACTTCCGTGAAATAAACTAGACTAATAGGCTAACCAAACGTTTAAAAACAGTGATATTAACCTACCATATGTAAGTTATTGCATCCATTGATTGCATTTATTATTTAACTTCGCGTCCTCGTTTATTATGTTAGCCAGTATTGAAGTGAGGTTAGTTCGATCTAGGATTAAAAATAGTTTTGATTAATGTGTGGTCAACCGGTATTGCTCGCATTGTAATTGTCATACAGGAATAAACCCTTTTTCTTTTGAAGAGAAAGAACGAGCATTTACACAAAACATACCATCACGCCTGTATTGCCCGAAGGGTTAGGCAGAGGTGTACCAATGTACACCCACGAACAAACGAAAATTTAAAAGTACATGAAATAAATCTAGGATTTAACGATATATCGTTCAATTGTTGCACACGGCAATGCCTAGGTTGCATATGCCTACGTTCGTGCAGCTTTTAGATTACAGGACCCTCTATGACAAACTCCAGCTCTCACTAACAGCCAGGTATAGGTACAGATGACCAGTTGTAAGTACCTACCTATGTGTAATCTTAAGTCTCTCTCGGCGCAATTAGCGACACGCATTAACATTTTTATTGTTATGGACTGATATTGTTTAGTATTTATTATGTTTACAAGTAATTATTATATTATTACAGTCGATTAAGATCCCCCTCCCACCCATTATGAACCTTTGAAGAAACGAATGATACTTAATATTACAGCATAGTTTTAGAAATGTAAGGCTTTGCAGAGCTTAGTGACAGGTTTTTTTTTTTGTGGGGTGGGAAATCATCAAATAACTTCTCCCGCCCTGGGCGGGGAGGGAGGGAGTGTCAGACTTTTACTGACTAAAACCCACCCATGTTCCTTCTTGTGCCCTTTGCGTTCCGGGGACGCGGTATCTCTTACGAACAACCCGCAGCCCCGGCAGGCATCGGCCCTCAGTGGCCCCTTCCCTATGCTGACACCTCTTTGAGGCGCGCGTGGAACAGGAACGCGCCGTCGACACGGCCTGTCGTTTCGTTAAACGTAAGGACGGTGAGCCACCCATTGCTTACCGTCCACAGCCCCGTATCTACGGTGGCCGGGAGTCGTCTCGCGGCTCCCGACGCGACGTCCGGAGCGTCTACCGCGGCGGCTGGAACGTGAGAACCTTTGTCTCAACCGTCCCGCTAAAATAAAAAATAAATAAAAATAAAGTTAATAAAAAATAAAGTTTCTGGTTAAGGATAGATATAGTGGAAGTTTTAAATTCTTTTTATCGAAAACATGCTTCAAATGTTTTTTTTTTTTTTTTTTTTTTGGTGGGTGGGAAATCATCAAATAACTTCTCCCGCCCTGGGCGGGGCGGGAGGGAGTGTCAGACTTTTACTGACTAAAACCCACCCATGTTCCTTCTTGTGCCCTTTGCGTTCCGGGGGCGCGGTATCTCTTGCGAACAACCCGCAGCCCCGGCAGGCATCGGCCCTCAGTGGCCCCTTCCTTTTGCTGACATCTCTTTGAGGCGCGCGTGGAACACGAACGCGCCGTCGACACGGCCTGTCGTTATGCAACGTAAGGACGGTGAGCTACCCATTGCTCACCGTCCACAGGCCAGTATCTACGGTGGCCGGGAGTCGTCTCGCGGCTCCCGACGCCCGGAGCGTCTACCGCGGCGGCTGGGACGGGAGAACCGCTGTCTCAACCGTCCCGCCGCCTCCTTCTCAAGCATTACTGCCTCGCAGAAGGAGGCGACTGCATCCCATTCCCTCTCGCTCCGAACCATGGCTCGCACCAGGGCCGGACGCGAGAGTTCGCCGCCGCCGATGGCCGCCACGAGGACTCGGCGATGCTCCGCCCAAGCGGGGCATACCGATGCTTCAAATGTTGTAACTGAACTTGAAATATCCCCCCCCACAAATCCAGGACTGTTGAAGACACGCGTAAGCACAATGATCTGCATGCGCTACATTTCGCGCCACAATAAGCAGCGATTTTTCACACCATTCATAAAAGTAATGTCCGTGCAATAATTGTAGCTCAATGTTACTTAGTTTGATAGACAGTATGTGTAGTTACCGGCTGTGTGGCGGCCCCTTTACATCCCGTATTGTTAATACAAACATAGACACTACTACTATACTTCCATAAATATCTTATCGTAAACCTTTAGTCTTAATCAGATAAAACATAATATTTGATTTCAATAATTTTCCCTAAATAGAATCCATCGCAGAACAAAGGTCGACCTATTTTTACCGAAGCGATTTCTATTAAAATATAATGTTGTACATTTGTACGTCATCGCAAGGGTTGAAAGCTGAGACTGTGAGGAACAGACGATACCTCTCGACTCCTCTCCCTTGGGAGGAGGGAAGCGGGTTACGGATTGGTGTTCAAGAATTTTGATAAAATGTTTTTGCGAGCTGTGATTTTAAACGGATCACCTTATATCGGATGCCTTCGTCACGACCGGCGTAGGTACGGGGCGAGAGACATCAAGAAGGACCAGTGATTCTACAGTAAATAAAAACGAAAAGAAATATCAGTTAACTGCCAGTTTTCAAAGACTACCAAATATGATATATCAACAAACCTCACCTAACTACAATCACAAAAACTTCGAACCTATAATAATGAGAGCTTACAACTGAAAACTATGTAACCTTACAGTAACGACCTAGTATGTATTGTCATAGTTTATTTTTTTTAAATTGCATAATAAATAATTATATAATGACTGTCGCTCACCTGTGTAGACATTGCTTATATCAAAATACGGGAAAAATGAGTCACATAAAAAAAAACAAATAAAGTTATTTATCATATCACTATCACGCTGATTTCATAGAAAACTAGTAGGTGGGTAATTGAACTAGTACGGTAGGTTTAGTCGATAAAAATGTGAGTCAGTAAATACTAACATTGGTTAAATATTCTATACTTACCCATGAAAAGGTATAATAATTATGATCCCATTCTACAAGAAACCTGTTGAATCAACTGGAAAGGAATAAAAAATATACTTAATTATAAACATCAAACAAAGCCCCAAGACTAAATAATAAGTCAAACAACTCAGTCATCTCATTGGGACGTTTACTGGCTTTAACTTATCTAAATCTACCTCTCAACCTTTAGCAGAACTTCAACCACAAAAATAATAGATATTTCACATCAACATCACATAAAGAGATTACACGCAAAAACAAGAAAACTGAATTAATATATTTAAAGAGCTGCCAAACAAAACCGAACCTAATGTCAATGGAATATGACCCACATAACGTTGCCAAGTTCAATATATCAAAGAGCAATATGAAGTGATGTGTCATGTAATGGTAAACCGACCGTTTGTAGATGTAAGGAGGCTGTTCGTCTTCGGTAAGTAACCGTGACGATTGAATTCGGTCGGTTGCCACACAGGTGGGCCGAACGAACGAAAATAGACTCAAAATCAATACAATACTTGCGAAGATGGTTGTAGTGAGGGGATTAGGTTTTATTGGTATCGATAGTCGATGGTTTACAGTTGTACTTGTTTAATCGAAATATAAAGTAACCTTTTCCGTATTACAAACTATCAGTTTGACAATTTTGCAAAAAATAAGTTTATGCAAGTCCGCCGCAAAGCCCAGGTGTCGTAATAGCTCCTGATTTACCTAATTCCTGTTAATTTATGTAACATCTTCACCAACCAATACTTTAATAAGCATTTCGGTAGTTTTGTGACGGGGACCGTGAGGGTCCTGTCACAACAAACCATAATGATTACGAATTGTAGTCACTAAAAGCGCCGGCAGATGATCGAGATTTCCAAGATCAAAGGGAGATTTTTGCAAACACTTTGATAACATTGTGCAAAGGAGACAATCAATTGACAGGTGTCAAACATCTAGTCACACAGTAGTAACATGTTAGCTTTTTTAAACATGACGCGAACACTGAACAATCAAACCAGCCATTTTGAAACATAGACCATAGATTAATTTGACCGATTCTCCAAAACTAAAAATGATAGTGTCGCTTTTATTTGCGGCGAAAATGCTGCAATCGCTGAATACTAAGAAAAATCACTACCGCAGCTAACAAAAGAGTTGATAACTTTGAAACCACTGAACCGCTTCAATCAAACAAAGCTAAGAACACTCCCGACTTATTAACCTTTCAAACACATAAAACAAAATCAAAAACGGTTCATGCGTTCGGGAGCTACGATGCTACAGACACACACACACACACATACACACCCACAGAAACGTCAAACTTAGAACACCCCGTTGTTTTTGCGCCGGGGGTTGAAAAGATAAAACTAATATTTTTATAGGGAACGATAAGTCAGCTGTTGTTGAGAACTCTTTAGGTGCAAGTTGCTATGAAATGCACTGTAATTTTACTTGGAAAACACAGAACCTAAAAAAACAAATATCGATATCTACAACTTAATTCAACGTGTCCCTGCTCTACAATCCCGTAGGGTTGTCAACTCACTCTAAGTAATCGCCCATTATCTATATCGATTCAGGCCGCCACTGTCCACCAATTCTCGATTCCATTGAGGCGATGTGACCCTAACTTAGCGACTATTACTTACTGTTGCACTTCCATCGCTGCTTGTAAAGTTGGGAGTATTACAATGTTATAAAGTAAAGAAGTAATGTATATCATTTTAAAGGGAAATGTCGTAGTTGCAGTGATATTTTGGTATAGTATTAACACTGATTTTAACATCGTTTAAACGTAGAGGCGAGCTAATGAAGCGATCGCCAATAATTGATTCGGCCTTTTATTTCTCCCTCTATTTTTAAATCCGCTTAAAGGGTTGAAATATATTTCATAAGAAATTAAGAAATGGAACCGTTTCACTTTTGTAGGACTTTCTTTAGATGGATGCATAGATGTGTGTTACTCTTTCACGCTTAAACAGCTGGACGGATCTGGATGAAATTTGGCACTGAGATAGATTGTAGTGTGGAATAACACATAGGATCCTGTTTTTTATTCCGGAAAAATGTACGGTTCCCGTATATATAATATATCACATTTGACGCGGATAAAGCCGCGGGCTAGTCTAAAATAAACAAACAACAAATATATGTCAAATTCGAAAATTAATTTTCAAAATTTAACAAACATCTAACATTCTAAAAACAAATATAATCATACACACACATAAATACCATCACGCCTGTATTCCCCGAAGGGTTAGGCAGAGGTGTAACAATGTACACCCACAGTTCGCCGGTATGTTTAGGTCCCATGTAATAAATATAATCATATTTTTTGCAATAGACAAAAAGATGTCTAGACTTTAGCAGAAATGTATGCAGTTGACTTTTGACTCCCCAGGATAGCAGTAAGTACACTTGTTTGAACTATTTCCTTATAATTCGATACTTTATATTATTGTGGTATTATTATTGAGAGCAATTCTAGTAACTTTTAGGAACGTTCGCATTGTAATCCTAATCTAAATCTGTGAAAAATGCCTATATTTTACCTATTACATGGAACCTAAACATACCAGCGAACCGTGGGTGTACAATGGTACACCTCTGCCTAACCCTTCGGGGAATACAGGCGTGATGGTATGTTTACCTAAATTTTTTGACATTGATTGTCGCCGAGATGACAATGCGACTAGATTTTAAACCTTTTTTACAACAATAATTGGCATTCAGGTACAAATCCAAATTCTTAGCTGCTATTGAGAAGGCCCTATAGGAATAAACTCAATAACACTGAACTTGACATGGCATCGAATCCGGGAGCACATGTTCTACAGTTGTACTCTTGCGAGCACTACACCAACAAGACAGTCTCCGGTTCTATCCCTGATAATTTTAATTATATAATCATCTAAACATATCTCCGTACGTCACTAAGGAATTTTTTGAACCAGGTTTAATTATAATCAATAATTTGGAAGATTATTAGATATTTAAGTTAAACCTAATCTGCCTTAACAAACGGGCACAATCTAATCGTAATAGTATTATAATTATTTATTAGTACACCAGTATTATCGATTTAAATAACAAAAATCTATCGATAACGGATTTGGGATTAGTTCACAACTACGCGGGTATTAGGATTAGGAAGGTCTAATCCTAATACCTGTACGTATCCTATCTACTTCTACTATGTTCGGTAGTGAATCTAGTCAATCGACAAACATCTCGAAACAGATCAAACTTGTAATTTCGAAAATAACTTATTCTTTTCTATTAATAGTTATTTTAAATTGTACAGTTAAAATTTAAAAAGCAAGAAGGAAGTAATGTATGATCCTTTTTGATCTTGTAAGACTATGTATCAATCTGTGCCATTTAAAAAGTAAACACAACTACGAACCATTAATCCTGATTTCAAAGTAGAAAACTGCATCAAAATCGGCTCATCTGTTTAGGAGCTTCGATCCCAAGACTTTATACGACTATGATAAGCCCCCGCATCTGATGTATGAAGTTGGGCGCTGAAAGGTAATGTAAGGTGTAAGATGCATTAGAACTCTTTTAAAAGCAACCCGAAGATTTAGAAGTTAGTGGGCCCGGTGTCGCGGTGCTGCGCCTGATCGCTCCCCGATTGTGTCGGATTGCCCTTTCGGACCATGACATGAGGGCACAGACAGTACACTATGTTGTTCTATAAATCTTCTGCGCACCTACTTGGCTAATGTCTGCCGCCGCCTCAGAGAATATAGTAGCCTGACAATAGAAATCTATCAATTAAACAGTCCTAATTTCACAACATTGCAGCTACATCTGCTGCCGAATTCGCAAAATCTCTTTGACATGCTAATCGAAGAGTACCAAAATATCAATGAGAAGGCGATAACCAAAAATAAAATCACGACCAAACAAAAACAATGAGAGACCAATTAACTCTCAAACTCAAAATCAGGGTAAACTCACCAATTGTCGACCGCTCTATTTGAACGAAACGTACAAAGGGAATAAAAGGGGTTTAAAAATACGCCCAGGCCCAATTAATTAGAGACAATTAGCTACCCTTCCTGCAGCAACAAAAGGTAGAAAAACTCTTCTCATTAATTACGAGGCAAAGAGGGCGAAAGGCGAAACAGGAAGGTACTAGATTTCTCCCCTTTTGTATTTGAAGAGGAATCCATTTGTGAGACAGACGCGTTGCGGAAGATGCGGGGATGCGGCGAGCTATGATATTATTTATGTTTTATGTTGTGGATTTAATTATAGCTGTGTCGTTGTAGGCTTCTTTGTTTCAACTTTTAGAAGTGTGATTACATTTTTTGATAAGAATGTGTTGTGTTCGTTGCTCCGTCATCTCTTTGTCAACTACTTGTTATTCAATTACTTATCACATAATTTGAGAAAGAAATTAATAATTTTTTTTGTGGAAAATTCGGGTATCAAGATCCTAAGTAATTTCATACAAATAAATACACGATTCGGGAAAAAACAATAATCCTTTCCTCGAAGCCCATTAAACGCGATGACAGCTCATCCACTTCCATGCTAATTACAATGCTTTCAACAACTCACAGATTACACAAACATACATTATCAACACTATCTGGCTAATCCTCACCTGACACGCCAGAAAAATATTCCGGAGTGCCTTCCACGATAGGCGAACATTTTAATCGACACACAGATTATACGTGTCCATTAAATAAGTAGCTATCAATTACCGTGCTTGTACTGATAATTTTTACAGCACTGATAATATTCGGCAGTGCTAATCAAGCCGTCACCATGTGCGCGTGTGGGCAAAAAAGATCTTTCCTAATAGAGGATATACTGAAAGACGTTAAGAAGAAACCTTATAAGAACTTGAGTCAGGAACCCACACAACCCTTGAAGTGCAACGGGGTGAAGCCCGTCGAGCTCCCGAAGGTGAAGGAGGTGACGAAGATTGAACTCCCGCCAAGAGACAACGCGAGTTTAATTGATGTTAAGTGCGAAGTGCCCAAAGATTTCGATTTCAGCAAAGTAAATCTGGAACACAGGAGAAACACTTACCCGTTGTACCCAACACCGATCAAACCCAATGGACCTCCGCTGTCCTCAGTAACATGGCCCCAGTACAGAGGGAAGGAGACCTCGGGGTTCTTAGACAGGCCTCCGTTCAGTTACTACAGTGACCCGATGCTAAACTCTAATCAAATACTAAGAAATCAACTTGCTGCGAACAGATTTGTTTCTCACCCATTTACCTTACGACAGGCTTATGGATTTGACAGAGGTAAGTTTTGAATTCACTGTCCTTCACTGAGAATGTGCTTTCACACAAAAATATTGTCAGTCAAAGCATTTATTTGAATAAGACCATTTACAGGCAGTTTTGAATTGTCAAGTAGGCGGTCAGAGAGTTAAAGCTCGTTCAAAAAAACATAGGTGGGCCTCTATGCAGAAGAGAGAGCAAGAAACTCCATGGACGGTATTTTCAATTTGATTTTAACAACAGACTAGTCACATTATTATTGTGGCTTCTATATGTGAAAACAATGTAGGTGAATAATTGTATTTATAAACATAAGATTTAAAACTTTTGGTACTTTTAAGATTGTAGTAAATACCGCCTTCTTATCAAGTCGTTCAAAAAGAACAACAAATAAAATAATATTATTATTATCGACCATTTATCGATAAGCAACAGACGTGTTAATAATTATTCATATTGAATCAGCTAGCAAGAAACAGTACAGGGGTATCTCGTGTTTTTTAATCGCATTTATTGCATTAATTTGTGTGTGAAGTGACTATAACATGCCGCGGACGAAAAAACCAGCTCGCCAGTTCGAGAAAAGTATTGCTTACAAGATAATGATGCAAGAAAAACTGAAACATCAGCAATCTATAACTCTACTGATTGAGTGCTCACCGTTTCAACGCGTCGTGAGAGAAATCCTACACGACTTCTCACCTGATCTTCGATATAGTAGTCTAGCTATTTGTATTCTTCAAGAAAACTGTGAAGATTACTTAGTAGCTTTATTTCACGATGCAAATCTGTGTATGGTTTATGCTAAGCAAGAGACACTAACACCAAAACACATCAAATTGGCGCAAAGGTGCCGCGGAGAAAGACTCGATGAGTTTGTTAGTACGTCGAGCACTTCATTGTCAAATAATAAACCACAAGACGTACAGACGGCGGTCACGTCACAATCCAACTTACAATTAGAATCTGCTACAGAATTAACAGACGAGGTCCCAAGCCAGCACTGACCATAACAGAGAAAGGGAGAGCCCAAACGGAGAGTGAGAGTCGCCTAACGGAGGAGGACAGTGATCGAACGGCGAGACCGGATCCTACCAATCTGCTGAGCGAGCTGAAAAAGCATGAGCAAGCTGGCTGACCTGAAGCAGAGTATTGCGGCTTTGAAAGACCAGATAAACGATTCTCTTCGATGAATATTTAAAAAATTATCACAGTATTTGTCTACGAAGCCGTTAAGAACATAACGCGTGTGGCGTTCGATAATAGACTCTGGTGGCATCGCAACCAGTACGATAATGGACCTGGCAGGTTCACCATGCCCTCAGAAATTTTAGAAAATGCTAACGGAGCCAGTGTAGGTGCAAATGTCAGGATCGTTTCCAACTCGTTAATCTTCTTATACTTTCTGTCCTACTCCAGTTCGATTCCCGTACGGAACAAATACTTGTATCGCTTGCAGATAGTTGATCCGGGTCTGGCTGTTTGTGTATGTGAGTTTATATAAACGCAGCCACGACACAGAAGAAATTCCTAGTGCGGGGCGATGTTTGACAAAGAAAAGAAATGTCAAAGTATTATATATTTATAAATGTAAATAAATGTTTTATTCAAGTGGTATTTTTTAGCGGCAACCTTACCCACGTCCTTCACTTAATCAGTAATCACAATATTGCATGAGTTAGTTTTAAATCTAAAAAATAATACTGTTTATTATTGTAGGCTGGTTTTCTTCTGGTTTTCTGGCTGGTGCGCTAGGAAAATTAATAGTTTGCGGGTACACAGATTCTTCATAATAATCTGCCGCAGTTATTATTTATGTCTTCGTTGCAATGATTTTTCTGTTTATACACTCTAGACAACTGTCCGCAACTTCGCCCGCGTCATTTATTTCACCCACGTTTAATTACGTCTTTGATTACTGCTCCGCTACCGTGGGTCGTGGCGTAATATTATATCCTATGTCACTCAGGAATAACGATTGGTAAGAAATGGTTAAAATCAGTCCAGTTGTTTCGGAGCCTATTTGGTGCAAACAAATAAAAAATCTTCCTCTTTATAATATTGGTATAGATTTTATTGTATACCAGTTTATATATTCTGATTTGGAGAATGCCTCTCAAAGTAGACGGGTCCCGTACAGTACGACTAAATTGAACGCTAATTCAAACTTAGATAGTAGCACTTACAGTTAGTAACGCATTCTTATCAAGTGTGTATAGAAAGAAAAACAAATAAAATTCGATTATTATATCGTTTATCGATAATAATCGGTAATCGATATCGTAATCGAATTTTCGACGACGTGTTATAATACAATATTATTCACACCGCATCGCCTAATTTACGTCATTCTTTACCTATCTAATCATAATCTTGCATTGGGTTTGTCTTAATCTTCAATAACTATAACATGCACTGTCTCAGTCTATAGGCAGATTGATTCCTTTTATTTATAAATTAACTAAAGGTTTTTTTTAATTAGTCTGGTCACTTTTGAAGTGTTATTTTGATTTATTTATCTTTGTAATTTGTGAAAAGTTTACTAATCAGATAAATAATAAAAGTCTTAAAATTGAAATCGGTACAAAAGAAAGAGTACCGGTTTTATAACAATGGATTCATAATCATAGTCATAAAATCGGTGCTCTCAACCTAAAGCATTTATTCATGTTAGCTGAGTGATCATTTTAGAAAAGTAAGTAGATAGGACACCTTAGTATCCACTTTTTAAACTAATTGGCTTTGCTTGCCTGAACAAAACAATACAATAATCTTAAAAAAGAAAACGATCAAAAATAAATTGCCTTTTCATCTTTATTTTCCGACTAGCTTCTGCCAGGGACTTCGTCCGCGTGGTCTTTTTTCCCGCGTTATATTACGTCTTTGGTTACTGCTCCAATCCCGTGTGTCGTAGCGTGATGTTATATAGCGTATAGCCTTCCTCGGAAAATGGACTATCCAACACAAAAATATTTTTTCAATGCAAACCAGTAGTTCCTGAGATTAGCGCCTTCAACCAAACAAACAAACAAACTCTTCAGCTTTGTTATATTAGTATAGATCATTACGAAGCTTTCGACGTGTTTCGTTTGACACACCTCTTTTATTGACTATTTAAGTAAATCCGTAAATAAACAGGATCTTTGATTGCATTGGGAAAACCCGGATGACAGAGTATGTACGCGCTACTATCTACGGAATAATACAATATCATCAAAAGACAAAATCTATTTATCTTATCCTAATAATAAATTGGTAATAAGAAAACCAGTTTTTATCTATTTACTTGTAGAGTCATATAAGCAACACACACTTTCATATTTTGGTAAATGGAATTAACTTTTTCCAAAGACATTTTATACGTGATTGATCAGCTATAACCAATGTTGTGTTGCACTTTACCGTTGGTTGAGATATTGCAAGTCAAACAAGTCGGGGATCGCGGGAGGCCCGTGCGCTCTCGCCGTAAATATAGAAAGGTGGCTTTCTGGGTGGTTTTAAACAGTAAGAGTCTGACAGACCCCTGCGCCTCTAAGACGGAGGACATTCATGAGGATTTTACACCCCGAAACACAAAAAAAATCTAGATTACTCAAAGTTCCCACATTTTAAGGTTTACATACTTACTTACCATCACGCCTGTATTCCCCGAAGGGTTAGGTAGAGGTGTACTAGAGTACAACTGTACACCCACAGTTCGCTGGTATATTTAGGTCCCTTGTAATAGGGGGCGAGCCTATTGCCATTAACCGGCCACAAATCCTAACTCCGAGCTGCCACTGAGAATTTCTGTTACTGAAAGTTTCTGTCGAATGTTATTTAGTTTGATGGGCGGTATGAGTATTCAACGGCCAAGTCAAGTGACTTTTTACACGTCGTATTTTCTTAGTTTCGATTCTTTTGTTCTCATATTGAGCCAAGTGTAAATCAGATATTACGCCTTGAAAATAATAAAACTTTTTTCTTATCAACAGATGCTATTAATTCATCGATTGCTTGATATTGATCTTTTTATCTAAAATTATAAATAATTATTGTTAAATAGCCAATTTCCGGTAAGTTATAGAGTTTTCGATAAGATTATTATTTGCAACAGTACGTAACGTTGTGAAGGTAAACAATACTGGTGACATCAGTGCGTTGAGATTACATGTCTGTGTGCAAACAGCATAACTAGTATTTATTTTGGAATTAATATGTGGTCCAAAAATATTACAAACAGGTGAGACGTTTGACGATCAAAACAGGTTAGTAACATTTTCAATGTTACTTCGTAATTTTAGTTGTTGGGTTATCAACACTCGGCGCTGAGCCAAGCTTCAGCCTTTTAAAGTCCATCAGTGAGCAAAGCAGAGTAATATTAAAACAATACTGTTTTAAGAGATGGAGTAGTACGCGCCGGCTCATGCGAGATTTGTGTATTTGCAAAGTAATAAAGTATTCTATTTATGCAGCAACATAGTTTAAAATTCTACGCACAATTTTTTCAGCTCATTTATCATTCCAATATTTGTTCGTACGACACTAAACTATATTTTTGCATGAATAAAGTAATTATTACTTATACAATGTTTAATCCTCGCTCATCCACTTTGGTGTGAAACCACCTTAGAATTTAAGCAGGTACCTATAGCTACCTATTCAAAACAAAGTAAGGATGTAAGCCGACAACCGTGACACACTGAGAACATGTATGTACCTAATAGATTGGACTTCCCACTGTAAGGCCATAAAAATATATAGTGACAATACGTTATCACCTGATTTACGTGATAACACTAATTCAATAGTAAACTATATACTTAGGTAGTAATCGACAGATATCATATTAGTAATATAATTATTGAGGTGCGATAACTTCTGACAGGGTACCAGGTACGTAGGTAGTATTATTTACTGACCTGGTAACTAGAACTTAGGTACTACCTACCACCTAAGTTCCAGTTTACATGTAAGTGATGATGACTGCCTCGCCTCGTTGGTTTGTGGTCGCTACCGGGCAGTTCTGGGTTCGTTTCCCTGAGGGTCTTTCTGTCAGGAATTTCGCAGTTGCAGCCCGTAGCTTGAGTCGAGGAATACAGACTCATCATCATCTACTTAGCTTTTTCTCAACTATGTTGAGGTCGGCTTCCAGTCTAACCGGATGCAGCTGAATATCAGTGTTTTTACATGGAGCGACTACCTATCTGACCTCCACAACCCAGTTACTGGGCAACACGATACCTCTTGGTTAGACTGGTTGTCAGACTTTCAGCTTCTGACTATCCGTAACGACTGTCAAAGATCTACGAATGACAGCCGGGACCTTTACGCCGGCTTTACGTGCTTTCCGAGGCACGAGGGTGTCACACCACCAACTTCCAAACTCCGGGCTGCTACTGAAAACGGTAATGGAAAAACCCAATAACACTTTTTGCCCGACCCGGGAATCGGACCCAGGACCCCGTGCTCATCAGTCGCACTTGCGACTACGAGACTAACGGGACAGTCGAGGAATACAGACTCAATTAATAATCTTTTAAATGATACACATCCATTTACATTTATTAAGAAATCGGTCAGATTCGTGACATGGTTATGCTTGAGTATCAGTAAAAATAATAATAATAACAGACGTATATTTAATGTTATTATTTATAGGTTCAGGTTTTCTCACGATTTTTTTTAAATATAGATATAAATCTAGAGCATATGAAATAGAAAACATCACATTGATACTTTCTCTTCCCCTTGCGAACCCACAGCGCCGTGCGTGTAAGGTGGACGCTTTAACCGCTGGGCCATCGCGACATGTATAACTTAGTAATAATCATTTCATTCTACAAGATTAATTAAATAGATTACTCTAATGGGTAGGGCACTGCCTACTTCCTTAACACCAAAAAAGTACAGATTATATCAACGATATATTATATCTGTTCCAATTAAAAAATACAACGCCTTATCAATTAAGTATCTATTATATAGATAACTATATTGGTTATTAGTCAAAAAAGTACAATTTTCCAGCTTTTATCTCGTAGTCGATTATTTTTTATCTTTTATTTTAGTACTATTTGAATTGGTTTTTGTTTTAAACAAATATACCATCACGCCTGTATTCCCCTAAGGGTAAGGCAGAGGTGTAACAATGTACACCCACAGTTCGCCGATATGTTTAAGTCCTATGTAATAGGGGGCGAGCCTATTGCCATTAACCGGGCACAAATCCTAACTCCGAGCTGCTACTGAGAATTTCATAGAAAAACCCAATAACACTTTTTGCTCGACCTGGGAATCGAACCCATGACCTCTAGCGTAGCAGTCGCGTTTAGGACCACTAAGCTACCGAGGCAGTTTATCCGAGTTTTTTTTTTAAACAAGGTAGTATGGTGTTGTTATCGCATATTGCTCTTATTTTCGCAAATTCATTTGGAGAATATATTTTTCTCTACATGGCTTGCAGTGGGGCAATAATAGGCTGGTATTATTGATTGTAAATCCTATGTTGACTAGCTATTAGAGACCCATTAATAGTAAACCATCAACATATAAAGAGAGCAATAGCATGCATACTGAAATGACAGTAGCTCTGCTTACCCCCATTTAAAAGGGTTCATCATAACAAAATTAAACTGCACCGTCTATTCAATGATTACTTAAAACATGTCATCATGTTGTTCGCTCATATTCTACTACTAACGCCATCTACCGGGAGTAGACAAAATGTTAGCAAAACTTAATTCTAACAGATTTTTTCGGATAACCCAGATTAATAAGCCAGCCTTACAATACCCAATCAGTAGATCGAAATTTAGGTTTAAAAAGTAGAACGAATTAATCTAAAAACCTTATTGGTTAAAGATTACTTCGAAAAATTAAAAAAAAAAAGTGAGTTGGTACGTTTTAGCAGAGCTAGTCTATTATACCAAATATTATTCAGTGGTTTCATGTACTTACTTATCTATTGTCCTCAGTACCACCAAGTTGCTGTAACCCCTGGTGGGGTTTGGGAGGCCGGCGGAAGGGGGGCCAGGTGCGCTTCACTGCGGCGCAGACCGGCGCGCTGGAGAGACGGTTCAGCGCCAGCAAGTACCTCAGCCCCGACGAGAGACGAGCGCTGGCGACCACACTGAGGCTTAGTGATCGACAGGTGAGCAAAGCAATGCTGACTTTTAGTGCAACATAATATGTTCAGAGTCGGCCTAGTAGTTCTGGAGATTAGGGCATTCAAACAAACTCTTCAGCTTAATTGTATTAGTACCTATATATTATTTTACTCGATCACTATTATGATATTACCTACATTTTATAGGGATGAGTAATTTTTGGCCTTTTAAAGGTGCTTTTTTTTTGGTGGGCGGGAAATCATCAAATAACTTCTCCCGCCCTGGGCGGGGCGGGAGGGAGTGTCAGACTTTTACTGACTAAAACCCACCTATGTTCCTTCTTGTGCCCTTTGCGTTCCGGGGGCGCGGTATCTCTTACGAACAACCCGCAGCCCCGGTTTAAAGGTGCTTAGCACAAATAATAATGGACATGTGAGTTTCTCGATAGCAATCAACTACTTACCGGCTCTAGGACTCTAAGAATAATCCATACTTCCCTACTAATATTATAAATGCAAAAGTAACTTTTCCTCTGTCTGTCTGTCTGATACGCTTTCACGACGAAACCACTGAACCAATTTTGAGGAACCTTAGTACAGGGTAAGTTTAATCCCCAAGAAAGAACAAAGGCTTATTTTTATTCATCTAAATACGCAATAACCACTATTTACGCGGACCAAGTCGCATCCAACAGCTAGTATGTCATAATTCATGAACATTCATGTAACTGCAGGCTGCAGGCCGTATAATTCACAAACATATAAATAAAGCCGTCTGTTACATAAACATTATAAAACAATAATAATAAGTACACCTAACTAATCCTAGTTTAAGTCGCATCCAAAAATCCGGTGCATTGCGATAGGATGTGATTGATTTGTTGATAACACTGCTACTAATCCGGTGTCATTACGAGGATTTACAAAACAAATTTAAGCCTACATAACTAAGGCTACATGTACATACAGCGTCATGCCTTTATTTCCCCGAAGGATATAGATAAGCAGACCTGCAGGTAGAACAGTTACGAGCTGAATATGTATACATAAGTGCAGGCGATGGCAATACAAAACTACTAACAGAACCAAAGCCGCCAATTTACGAAACTAAAGTTATTTTTCACTTCATAGTTTATGAATGCTGGCATTTTTGTAAAAACAAGTTTATTATTTTGCACTTTTCTACCATGTGCACTTAGATTTATTAACCACTAGCTTATGTCTGCTACTTTGTCCGTGTGAATGTCAAATATACCATAAAACATGCCTACGAAACTCAACAAACGTGGAGCTTTCTATCAGAGAAAGAAATTTTGTAATCAGACCAGCACTTCCAGAGAAACACAAACACACTTTACCTCTTTATAATTTTAACCTTCACTTGCCCTACAAATCGATTGGTTATAAGTTATAACGTATAATCCTTTTAACAAATCTTTTCCTTCTTCAGGTCAAAACCTGGTTTCAAAATCGGCGCGCCAAGTGGAGGCGTACGACACCGGATTCAGCGGACGCGGGGAGCCCACCGACTGCCGACGAAGGATCTGACGACGAAGTTCATATAGCTGACGAGGAATGACGATGACTAATGAATGGCACACGATTGAATAAACGATTTGACACTCCTTTAATACCGCAGTTTCTTTATTACCGCATACCTTTAAAAGTATAAGACGATGTAGGTAGTCGTACAACCATGAGGTTTACAGCCTGTTTCACCACCTCTGAATAGACCCTCTTACGGTTAAACCACGGTACCGGGACGTAATGTACTTCAATATAGGGCTCCAACTATATAAATTAAAGCCACGAACGTCTTATTATATCTTTTCATTGAAATGTCACTGACTCGTAGGTAGCCAAACAAGTGCCTTCACTTATTATAAACTGTGTATTCTAATTCATTCGAATTCCAGAAAGGAATTCGAATGAGTGTTTGGATGCAAACTAATTCAGCCAGGTTGATACGGTCAACAACCTTCACAGAACTCACCAGGTACATATTTAAAAATAGAACAGAGTTTGTATTCATTTTTAAATATACCTTCTAGATTTTTTCAAAGGTGGTACAGCAATCACCAGGTTGAACAGACCCACCTGTATTTATTTTGGATTTGCCTAATAGTGTCCTTCCGTTCATGAATATAAATTCATAGTTTGCTGCTGTGTTGCTATAGCTTTTCCACAAAATATTCTTTTTGTACCTGACTACTGCAAGTCACAAAAGAAGAGTAAGTTTTGTAAGACAGTGGTCTTTTGCTGGACTAGCCAAGTTACTAGATTAATCTAGATATTGTTATCAAAACACCGCACCGATATTACTATCTCCGCTAACATTGGGCTTAGGTTATTACACAAACCACTCCCAATGATTTCTACACGTCAAAAACAACTGATACACGAAGCTTAGGTAATCGATTATCGACAATCTTACTTGATCGATTGGAAAGTAATCGTTGTAGCAATACAAAACATCTAAATTAAGGTATTATTGATTGATAACTAATCCTGAAGATAGTTTTACGTTGAATAACAAGCTTAAGATGGGTTCTGTGACGACAATACGCAACAATTCACGATAATGATAGAACACGAGCTTACCAGATCATGATAACGTGGATTAACGATTTTGTTATCGAGTTGTTCGACTAGAGCAAGGTTCAGTACATACTTCATTATAAAGGCTGAAAGGGGGGAAAAGTATTCCAACATACCCACAACTTATACTATGAGACAAACTATTCACGTATAGTACTAATAAGAAGAAAAACAGTTACGCACTACAGCGTGATCGAAATGTACGGTAGGTATATACAGCTGACTTTCTTTCTCATACTTCACTATACTTTGTACCTTTGTACTTTTCCCCCTGAAAGACATGCAGTGAATAAAAATCCTTTTCAGGTAACTAGCCCTAAGTTTAATCAATTAATCATTTCTTTTTCTGACACCAGATGTCCCTACGTTAGTTAAACAACTGTCAAATTGTGCTTAATTTTATCTCAGTATAACTTTTTACCGTTATTTAATCGTATTTGCACTGTTTTGTTAAAGTTTCGTAACCAAAGTGTAAAACGGGACCCTATTACTCAGACTGAGCTGTCCGTCCGTCTGTCACCAGGCTGTACCTCATGAACTGTGGTAATTAGACAGATGATGTATTTCTGTTTCCGCTACAACAACAAATACTAAAAACCAGAATAAAATAAATATTGAAGGGGGTCCTATACAACAGACATGATTTTTGTGACGTTTTTATAGATAATGGTACAGAATCCTGTATGCGCGAGTCCGACTCGCACTTGGCCGGTTTTTGTCTAATACGAGAGAAGTTCAAGACAGTGCAATTTACTTACCTGTCCAACGACGATATTAACTTAATTATGACTTATTTTTTATATATATGGCGGCCAACCATCGTGCTTCGAGTCACTTCACATAGATATTAATGACCACCACGAATGCTTCTGTGCAGCTTCTCTTCACCAATCTAAGCATATAGCGCCATCTGTCGGTAATCATAAGTATGAATCCTTTTGGAATAAGTTTGGCGACAAAGTCACAAGACATTGACGAGCGCTCAGTACCTCTTCAGTCAAAAAAAAAAACCAAAAGGGCTTTCACAGGAATAAAAATAGATCCAGCCATTTGTAAAATTCCTAATACAATAATTTAGATAGTTAGATAAGATCTAAATAGTAATCTTTAATACAAGATAATAATCCTTCATAATCAACTAATCATGTTAGTACAAAGGAGTTGTGTTACGTGTTTACAACAGCTTACCAACCTTTGATGGTCTCTGCTATCTGCACGTGTGCATTTCAAGTATTTTAGAGAGAGCTTTGTCCTACAACCAAAGATAGTGGCTGTCGTAATTATTACACAAAGAAAATTACCTCGGTAGCCTAGTGGTCCTAAGCGCGACTGCTATGCTGGAGGTATTGGGTTCGAGTAAAAAGTGTTATTTGGGTTTTCTATTAAATTCTCAGTAGCAGCTCTACATGGGACCTAAATATATAGACGAACTGTGGGTGTACATTGTTACACCTCTGCCTAACCCTTCGGGGAATACAGGCGTAATAGTATGTTATGTTATGTAGAAAATTGGTCTTCAGATATTGGCCATTTCATCTTTTCTTAAAAAACGCCCCACACTACCAAATCCTCGTGAATCGTGGGTGCGTTTACAAACATTAACTGACATCCACAAACAGCCAGACCCGGAACAATGAAGTGTCGGCTATACAAATATTTGTTCCGTACGAGAATCAACCCCGCGACACAGCGCAGACGTTTATCGGTCAGCCACTGCGCCATCGTGTCAAGATGCCATTTTTTTTTTTTTTTTTTTTTTTTTTTTTTTTTTTTTTTTTTTTTTTTTTTTTTTTGGTGGGTGGGAAATCATCAAATAACTTCTCGGGAGGGAGTGTCAGACTTTTACTGACTAAAACCCACCCATGTTCCTTCTTGTGCCCTTTGCGTTCCGGGGGCGCGGTATCTCTTGCGAACAACCCGCAGCCCCGGCAGGCATCGGCCCTCAGTGGCCCCTTCCTTTTGCTGACATCTCTTTGAGGCGCGCGTGGAACACGAACGCGCCGTCGACACGGCCTGTCGTTATGCAACGTAAGGACGGTGAGCTACCCATTGCTCACCGTCCACAGGCCAGTATCTACGGTGGCCGGGAGTCGTCTCGCGGCTCCCGACGTCCGGAGCGTCTACCGCGGCGGCTGGGACGGGAGAACCGCTGTCTCAACCTTCCCGCCGCCTCCTTCTCAAGCATTACTGCCTCGCAGAAGGAGGCGACTGCATCCCATTCCCTCTCGCTCCGAACCATGGCTCGCACCAGGGCCGGACGCGAGAGTTCGCCGCCGCCGATGGCCGCCACGAGGACTCGGCGATGCTCCGCCCAAGCGGGGCATACCGCCACGGTGTGCTCCACCGTGTCCTCGGGGCAATCCACACAATGGTGACACCCGGACGTTTCCTCCCGCCCGATGAGGTGCAGGAACCTCCCGAAACACCCGTGTCCGGTGAGGACCTGCGTCAGGCGGTAGGTGAGGGCGCCGTGGCGCCTCTCCAGCCACTCCTCAAAGAGGGGACTTACCGCCTCTATTAAGGCGTGCCCAGTCAAGATGCCATTATGTTCACGAATACACAAACAGAAGAAAGGCTGACAATGCAAACAAATAGCAACATTGCGTCTCTAAAAATAAAGTCGAAATTAAATAACCGGGTACTCTGATGGTGTTTCGGAGAATTGTGAGTTTATTTACTTTCAACCTTATTTCTTGCCACGCGAGGTGGGTAGTTGTTTGGCAGTGATAACAGTGCTACGCCACGCCAGCCCGTATATTCCAACATGGATCTTAATGAACGAGGCTAATTAGAGATCTACCGCGTCATGTGCTGGGTTTGACTATTTTCCTACACAAGTACCAATAAAACACATTATTTTACAAAAAGTTTTATTATTAAAAAAACAAATAGACCAAGGGAAAACTTTGAAAACAAACAAACGCTTAATTCTATAATAAATTGAACTGAAACCTAAGAATTCCGTTTATGTACATCCTTACACTCCACTTTATACATTGTGTTGGGTAGGCCGTTTGTCTAAACTTCGCGTTTAAAAATACCTTTTTAGAGGTTACGAATAAAATATGCTTAAATCTTTCAAGATAAAAAGAGATTTTTTATCTTTTTGTTATTTTGTGTCACTGATCGCAACTGACTCGGTATTCCTTTTAATACCCGCTTAACGTTATTATTTTTTTATTTTGTTAAAATGTCTCACTTTAAGAGGTTCACACGACGATGAAGCCACTTTTTTTAGACGCAAAGTTTAAGTCTAGATAAAATTTAGAATATATTAATTTGTAACATTCGCGTAAACATTTGATTTAAATAAAAAATCTAAGGTGGCACATCATTCCATTCAATAACCGTGCGTTTAGTTACAAAAAATATACAAGTAACAAATAAATTAAGACTGAGTCACACTTACACTTAGTATAAATTTTAATTATAACTATTTAAAATTCAACTATTCAGTCAAATTTTTACTCTACAACACCCTAAATTGCTTTTGTACCTTTCATTTTGAAAGCCGCCATTTTTTGAACTCTAAACAGTTTTTAGTTAATTTCACATTATCTATGGGCCATAAGGCCAAAGCAGAAGCGAATCTTATACCATCGACTATCGGCAACCGAACACAAACAGTCGGCAAAACGCGATGCAGCATTGATGCATCTGTCAAGTCATTGATCACCGATATTATACTTATCGTGTAACAGTTTTGGCCCTACGGTACTACAACATTAACGTAAGTACTTCCTTACAGTAAAACAGATGTAAAAAGACACATTACAAAGCCTACAACTACATTTCCTCCCATCATTGCGAGTTTTTTATTTCTTCTGGACCGTACCTGAAGGATGATATTGAAGGTTGATATAAGGTCAAAGTTCAATTTAATTTAATTTTAAATGTTATAATAAAACTTTATTTACCTCCAGGACCCCTGCATGCACATGTTTTGCGTGCATGTTATAGCGCGCTAAAAACTATTAATTTAACACCCACCATAAAAATAATGTCATCATCATAGGAGTTTATACCGGCTATGTAACGTGTCTCTGTACACCCCAGGTATGTATAAAGAATATCGATTGAAAAATATATTTCGACTGGATCACAAGTAACTTTAATATTACAATTACTTGATGTAAGCAATATAAAATGCAACGTGCGACCCAGCCGTAGTTCCAGATTAGTCAAATGTCATTTGTGCTTCAAAACTACATAATAATAACTATTAAAAATACTAACACGTATCTAAAATAGACGCTGAATTATATTTTCTTTCCTTATCTACTTTATACATTGATTGTTATAATACAACGAAATATTACGTTTAAAAATATCTGTTTAGAATCTATTGCGTTTTTTGCTCAGCTTTTTTACATGTTTATACAAGTAGGTAGGCAATGGATAAACTTTTTTTAATATGTATACGTGAACCGATATAATAATTTCGACGTAGACAATATGTCATGTTAGTTTATTAATTATTTACACGAGCTTATTCGGATCAAAGTAAACAATAGGCCTGTCTTTTCAAATATTACCTAATTTTAAAGTAGGTAGGTACACTTGATGCATATGAAAATAGACTGTATTTAAGTACGTACTGAGTCGATTTTTAGTTGTATTAATTAAAATTTTGTTTTTTAAATTATTGTGTGGTAAAAAATCTCAACATTTGTGCTGAGTATCTTCAATAAATGTTGTTTTAATTTACAGTAAGAGAACATATTACTATTGTGCCAGTTATCATGTTGTGTCATACTTCTTGTATTATATTGCATCTTTCTAAATTTCAATTTAAAAAAATATAATTTCCTGTTCTTACCTCATAAACCTATTTCCATAGACAACAGTATAACTGTCGCACTCACTCTGGCAGTGTGTTGTGTGATCAAAGGAAAATGGACTGTAAGTCTATGGAGTACTATTCGGATTTCCTTAGCGCGCCTCGTGCGCGCCATGCTTTTAGAAGACTATATGAGAAGTATAGTTGGAAGAAGTGTATTTGTGACGCGAGCAGCACAAACGCGTACCATAGTAGCCCGTATGGGTAACCCTGGAAATGAAAGAAACAGAATTAACCTTCTTCAGACAATCTGTAAACCGCTTTCACATTTATTCTATGTGATTTATGAAAAAGAACTTCAATGCCTACACATAAAGTTCAGATTCCGTTACAATTTCAATACTTTTATAACATTTACAACAGTAAATACTCGTCATTTTGATATCATCTTAATTTACATTTGAATTTTATTTTAAGTGAAAATACTTTCTTTTTAACAAAAAGGTGGCCTTCCTAGTGGACCAGAGCCGTTTTTTTTTTTTAATTGGACACGCCTGCCGCTTTGTTCCCTAACCACTACAACTCGCTTAAAGCCAGAATCAACAGTGGCGACCGCCAGAAAAGCGTCAAATCAGCTCGACGAGTCCCGGAGAAACGATTCAACTGTCTTAGATTCCGCAACGAAATTAATGGACTACTGTCTATGAGTTCCTGCAATACCAGAAGCATTGCCATTTCAGGCACAAAGCTGAAATATCTCAAGTGCCTGTAATTACACTGTCCTGTATACCATTCAAAACACAAAACACAGAAACGCAGGTTGGGGAGTAAAAAAAGGTATGCTGGAAGTAGTTCCCAAGCTACTTTGTAAAGAACACTACTGCTGGGTAGAGCAAAACCTCTTCACTTTTCATATGGATGACGCCAAAGGAAGTGAAGTGGATAAATTAATCATTTATTTCATTGGTCAGTAGCAGACAAAACTAAAGCCAGTGCCAGCCCAGTCAGTGGGGGATTAGGGCTTAAAACGAACCAATATCCGTAGTAAAAGCAAAACGCACAACTTATTTATAATATTATACGCCTCTTTTTTGCAAGAAAATAGTTGTACTTTCATTTGTAATGTATAAACTAAAAAACTACTTAACCAATTTAAAAATTCTTTCACCTATGGAAAGCTACATTATCAGCGAACCAAATAGGGTATCCATGTGGACAAAGTCGCGGGCTAAAGTTAGTACTATACACACGGCCAGGTTCAAAATCCGAAACCTGGTACCAAGAAAGCAGAATAAAAACCTGAGCCACCACCACCACACCACCAAAACCGAAAACCCAAGTATTGAAATTTTCGTTTTAACTTACACCCACCTGCCACAGCTCTATATCCACTTCACTGCTGTCGTCCTCATCCTCGTCCATCGTCAGGTATCGCCAGACATCTCCGCAGTAGTACAGGATGCAGTACAGCAGGGGGCCGAAGCCTAGCGCTGTGATGCCATACATGTAGCGTCGAAGATGTCGTATGTTGTTCCGTTTGATGGCTGACAGACCGAGGAACGACAGCAGGAGGGATAGGCACCAGATGTACTCCCACCAGAGAGGCTGGAATTGCATAGAATTATTTACTGATCAGGTTTTTGATTATGAGTCCTGGAATAATGAGAAATCTTTACTTGTTAATAAAATAAAGAGGAAAAGTTGGTTAGTAAAAGGTAATTTCTGAAAGTATGATTACAATTTTTTTTTCTTTACTTGAAAGCTACAGTATTGCTGAGTGTCATACGTGACTTCCACTAGGACGAAGTCGAGGGTAGAGGTTAGTCATTACTCTTATTATTTCTAGTTGTTGATATAAGAAATCCTATAAATCATAGTGTATAAAGTAGCATGATAATATTACGGTATTTTGACACTACAGTTTTGTTTAGTGCTAATAAAGAAAACAAAAATTATAAGAAACAAAACAAATCCCAAACAACAAAACCACCAGGTTTAGAACTGTCAAAGGGCCCTATAATCATAAAAAAAGTATAGAAAAAAACAAGAACCAGAATATTACCGGTGGTATTTGTAGTTCTTCAATTTCCAGTATGAATATGTCAAGTTTGTCGAGGATGTCTGCGGAGAGCTTCGCCAGCATCACCAGGAACATTATGTGGTGGAAGAACACGCAGTACTTCAGACGAGACTTGTTTAGAGCACTGGAATCGAGAAATAGGGACTCACTATAATTTAGTCACCTGTTAAATGTGTGTCTTAAGTTGGTTTCCGAAATGATTGGACCGATTTTGACAGGACTTTCACTGGCAGATAGCGGATGTTACAAGAAGTAACATATAAACTGCTATTATTTTAGAAAAATAATAACAGACATTCAAGGGAACAAACTCGAGGGCGTAAGCTAGTAAGTAATAAATACTCTATTCATGTAGCAATATAGTTCAATGTGGTATAAACATTTATTGCTCCTAGCACAGGTACATATGTTACTTAAAAGGAGGCTCCTATGGATTTACTGTAAAAGTTTCTGCAATAAACCTTTTTATTTATTTATTTTTTCAATTTTACGTCTTACCGAATTTTGGTGTAAAAGGTCTGGATGCTAGAGGATGCGCAAGGCAGAAATTAAAATATTTGTTTGTATAACATTAAACTTTATTGTTGCAAAAACAGGGTATTTATTACTTTGCTAAATGGATACACAAATCTCGCTCGAACAGGCGCGTGTCAGCGTTGGTCGGCGCGGTACAACTTTCGGTGTAAAAGGGTCGTTGTGATTTCATTTCTCGTCCATTCAATCCGCGCCTTGACTCGCTAGTTTGAAACTACCTTAACGACAGACTTCATACACAAATGTTGTGTTGTATATGTGTACTTAAGTTGACAACTACAAAAGCTACCAACAATCTTTAACACCCTTCCATTCAATTGAAAAAGCAGTTGAAATCTTTTAGAAAATGCTTAGAGAACTTAAATTGAAATGAACTAGTAACAATATGACTTTCAATTCGTAATTTTCTAAGACCTCATCGATATAGATGAATAAAAACATTGTGAGGTAACCTGGACCTAAAATTAATATAGGTCTGAAATCACCAATCCACCTTAAGCAAGGGTGGTGATCAATGCTTGTGCCTTCTCTTTATGAGAGGAGGCCTTTGCCCTGCAGTGAGACAATAATAGGCTGGCATTATTAAGTGTAGCCAGCAGAAGCCTTATTGCATCAACTCTTACATAGAGAATAACATAGTTATTTGCTCACCCTAAGCATTCAATTCCTAAAATATAATATAATAGTTAGTATTAGTATTTTCACCAGAGATGCAAGCATTCATAGTGAGGGACGTGGGTCAAAGTAACCAAATACAGAGCTAGCCTATCTGAAGTTATAAACACAAAGCAATGTCTTCAGTACATTTATGGTGTTTCTTGCCTATTTCTCTCCATCCAAAGCAACCTTTTAAAAGCGCCATTTAATGATCAAAGTGAAATAAATTATTTGACTTTAGTAATTTTCACACATATCCTTGGAACTCTGCTTATCTCAGTGTAGGAGCAGCTCAAATGTTAGAATAACATTATTATGTATTTGATGTATTACTACTGCCATTGTCCATGTTAGCTTACATTAACAAGATTACTATAAAATAACTAGCATCTATTGTCCCTCGTGGTATTGTATCATTTCTAGCTTTCTTTTGTTCTCTTAATTACTAAATAGCTTATACATAAAATTCCATTTGTAATGGTCTATCAGTCTACGGCAATAATGGTACAGTTACTTGACTGTGAAATGCATTTATTATATTATTTAAGTTTTTTATTGCCCTTGAGTTACAGGATTTTTAGCCTAAATGCACGTCATTTATGATTGATAAGAAACTAACAAGAAGAGAAGATCCTTTTTTTTAACAAATAATGTACGTCTTAAAAAATTTAAAATGAAGATGAATGAATCATTTTAACTATACATCTAAATTAGAAGGAGAATTGATGAATAATTTGTCGAAGGGTTTAGTTAAGGAACAGAATCCTAAAACAAATCTTTAGATTACATCTAGAAGAGTAATTATCTATTTTTGATATCTTTTTCTAATTATGTTGTATAACATTTCTTAATTATATGGACATAACCAATTACACATTTCATGATCAGAACATTATTTCTTATTTTACAACCACATAAAAACCACATTTAAAAAAAAACTGATTTTTTGCTAATGAAGGAAATTGAAACCATAAACTTTTATGCTGCAGTAGCATATTGCCTAATAAAATAATGCATATGGTTTTAGTTATTACACCAAATCTTACACTAGACTCTTACACAGTAGACGCTGTGGATCAGCAGAATTCAAGTTTTTCAAGTATTGGGAATTTTACTCAAAAACTTGGCGCTTGTTGAAGTGTAACTTAATATTTTTATTAACTAAAAGCTAATTGACATGTCACATGTCAACAATATTCGCCTTATGGCTGATCAGTTTCAGACAGTAGAAACAGATGTAACTATTTATTATTATTATCTTGTAGCTAAGACATTTTATAATATAATTACTGTTTTTCGAATCTTGCATCATTTTACTGAATATTTAGGGTCTGATGGCCTTCCCTCTGACCCATAGTAAACGATAAAACTATGCTTGTCAAATGTTATTCTTTACTGACAGAAGCTGTATCATTTTCGATTAATTTCCTGATTTTACTAAATGAATATGAGGACGTTAGCTTCATTTCTGTGAGACAGACTAATGTGTGATCCTTTCAAATAATTGGCGCGAAACATTATTCGCTATCGACTGCTTTTGTCTAAAAATAATTTGACGGAACTTGGTCGAAAAATACATCAACTGAAGATCAAGCTAACATTCGACATCTAATTAAATTCTTCCGTACGGCCTTAAATACTTGTAAATAAGCCAAATTACGTACCTAATCTGATATTGTGCTGCTATTTTCTCTCTGTGTTCGAAATCGGCACCGTTCGTACCAGTCACCATAATACCACCACGCGAAGCCATTTTTCTAACTAAATGATTTTATAAACAAACAAAACAAATACTTTATATCGATCTCAGATCACTCAAATGACATCATTCAGATAATCCTGGCAAAGATTTTTCTTTTCGATCAATTCATTTTCCCCATCTGCCAAACGAGAGCCAGCCAACAAAATGCCAAAAATGCCAACGTCCCAAGGTTTTTTATGACGTTCCGAATGTCATAATAATTACTTTTAGTTTGAGCGTTTCGAACGTTCTATGTAATGTAGGATTTTTTGAAAAATAAACCATATATTTATTTACTCTTAAATGTACTACATTTATCAATTTAGTTTATATTTTGGTAATTCTTAGCCCTAAAATATCAAAAATGAAAACTGAAAGGTTATTCCATTTATGGAAAACGGAACGTTAATTTGACATTCGAAATTTTACTTTCGGATACACGCATGGACAAGTAATTGCAAAAAGGATGAAAGGTAAATTTTATTTCAGAGATTAAAATAATAATATTAATTTGTGTTCTGTATATAAAAATATCTTTAATATAACTTAAAAAAATTAGATTAAAATAATTCTAAAACATAAATACTTTAAAGCTTAAGCTAAGCTCTAAGCATGGCAAGAAAATACTAGGTAGATTTCTTAAAACAATTTTAGTGAACAACTGCCACACGTCAACGTTTAGAACTTTTACCAATTGATAAACAATCAAAGGTAGCATCATAGACTTTTTTTTTTGGGGGGGTGGGAAATCATCAAATAACTTCTCCCGCCCTGGACGGTGCGGGAAGGAGTGTCAGACTTTTACTGACTAAAACCCACCCATGTTCCTTCTTGTGCCCTTTGCGTTCCGGGGGCGCGGTATCTCTTACGAACAACCCGCAGCAAGCATCAGAGGCTTGTATTAAGGATTTTCGTAAATATAGAGAGAAACATTGTTGACAAGTAAGTAGGATATATATTATCGATACGATATCGATAATATATATTCTACTTACTTTAGGATAGAATCTGCCTAATCTTCACTTCACTTGTAATCTGATCCAAATCTTACTTAGAATGGCTCTCTCACCAACAAGTCTCTTCTCTCAATCACACATTTTTAATAATATAACACTATTTAATTCCATTTTTTTTTAACTTATTTAAAAAAAAAAATAATATTACCTATTGGTTTTACATAAAAATACGTTTTATGTCAAACAGTTATTATTATTATTATTAATTTATAGCCTGCGTTGTCCCGCTGCAGGGTATAGGCTTCCTGTATTCGCCCTAAACCAGTACTGACCCACCATGCAGAATTGACGATAATATTTCGTAGAACACCACAAATTGAAAACTTCGTATCCAAGAAAAAACCATTACGTAGACAGACACACATTATGAATATATATTTTTTTACATTTGCCTCATTTGATTAATCCCTTATCCGCCCGGCCGCCCCGGGTTTCTAACAGGTTTCATTCCCCTGCTTCCTCATGGCTTACTTTCTACAATTTATAGTGCACAAGGTACACTGCTGAATCTTTTCTGCGAAAAAACATTAGGATTATAGGTAGAGGCAACAAACAAACTTTTCTTTTCTCAATTAGGTTCATCAAAACGTTCAGTTTGATGAATTCATCATGAAACCAGTATTTAAGTACCATAGTAAGGTATAGCCATGAAATTGATTGAAAACACGTGTAAGCATTAGATTCTTATGCATCAAATCACTATGCAGTTCATGGAAAAAACATAAGTTTTCAATGATTTGTAGGATGGCAATGATTGTTTTACATAGGGATAAATTGATGTATTTTTGTACAACCTAACTGACAGGGTCCACAACCTAATAATGATCTCATTACTTAAGTATTATAAGTTTACAATCTTAGTGCAGAATGCCTAGTCCCTTCCACACTCTTGTTTAAGTTACCTATGTGAACCTATTAACATAATAAAGTGACTCATTAAGTAAGTAACACAATCAACCAGCCTAGCATGGATTTTCTACTATATTCCAATACAGAACTTACTCAGGATGATAATTAAATAATGGTACCGACTATTAAAACTATGGGTACTTACTTACCTACACTACCCTACAGTCTTGACCTCTTGAATCCTATTAATCACCACGTAAGGCTTAGTAGTAAGGTAGATTAGTAATAGAACACACACACCGGGATACAGAAATCCGGCGTAGAGCCAGGTCGCCGTAGACTGCTAACCAGTTTTAGAATTTGGTAAAATGTCTGAAGTCTTCATAAGATTTTTTTCAGGAATAGGCTAGTTTAAATTCTTTTTGCCCTGCTGTCTGCTGAAATTAATTATAGGATCCGTTTATAATACCTACCTACAAATCTAGGTTCAAGTTGGTTGGAGCGACGGTTTTTTAACTCCTTGGTGCAAAGCGTGGGGTATGTGGAACATCTCGTACAAGTCTCGAGACAGGGGCCCTAAATAAATGAAGTAATGAAGTGTTACACACGACAACATTAAAAAACACCTAACCCAGTTCAGCCTAAAGCCTTCTTATATGATACATGATCTTCCATGGTTCTGTAAAGCGACGTGAAAGAGGTTGGAAGAGGTGTGCGTAAGTCGTAACTAAGTACATTGTACAACGAAATGTGTCTAACAAAAAAAAAATAAATAAAAAATAGATTTCTTATTACCCTAGAAACTATAGGTAGTCTCGAGGTATGGTCCACCTGCAAATGAATAATGGTGTATAGGCTTCTTCTTCTTAATATATTGAATGCCTCTGAGCCTCTTGTCGCAAGAGGTCCTTGCAGAATTAAACTTCTTAAGTAATTATCTACTTTCACTCTTTTAGGATTTTTTTTTGGGGGATGGGAAATCATCAAATAACTTCTCGCGCTCTGGGCGGGGCGGGAGGGAGTGTCAGACTTTTACTGACTAAAACCCTCCCATGTTCCTTCTTGTGCCCTTTGCGTTCCGGGGGCGCGGTATCTCTTACGAACAACCCGCAGCCCCGGCAGGCACCGGCCCTCAGTGGCCCCTTCCCTTTGCTGACATCTCTTTGAGGCGCGCGTGGAACACGAACGCGCCGTCGACACGGCCTGTCGTTATGCCACGTAAGGACGGTGAGCTACCCATTGCTCACCGTCCACAGCCTCGTGTCTACGGTGGCCGGGAGTCGTCTCGCGGCTCCCGTCGTCCGGAGCGTCTACCGCGGCGGCTGGGACGTGAGAACCTTTGTCTCAGCCGTCCCGCCGCCTCCTTCTCCAGCATTACTGCCTCACAGAAGGAGGCGACTGCATCCCATTCCCTCTCGCTCCGGACCATGGCTTGCACCAGGGCCGGACGCGAGAGTCCGCCGCCGCCGATGGCCGCCACGAGGACTCGGCGATGCTCCGCCCAAGCGGGGCACACCGCCACGGTGTGCTCCACCGTATCCTCGGGACTCTTTTAGGATGCAGTCCTGAAATTGTCCGGAAACGGAAAAATGATGGTCACCTCCGCGACCTACGTCACAGCTACAGCAATATTGAACAAGAACGCGCGGCAAATTAGAAACAAGCACATAAAACGATAACGATTTTAATTGTTCCGCCAATCTTTGTTTTATAAACAGAGCTCATTATTGAACGAATCATAATAGTTATTTTGGTTACGACCTCCCCCGGCGGTCCCTACTCCACTGTTATAAATTGAAACCGTACACTTTACAAGTTTTACTGTCTTAAAGTTGGACGATTGTGAATATGAAGGTTCTAGTGGCTGTCGCTTTATTCGCCTTTGTGGCTTTACAGGTAGGAATATTTAAATGGTACATAATATGTGAACTAATTGCAAATCAAATTAACTCAAAAATCATGATTCTTAATTTGAATCATAATTCAATTAAAGTCAGATAATTGTGCTGCAGTAGGTACTGTATACAAGGTTCCGGTTTCAAATCCAAGTAAATGCCCAGATTTGTGTTTTTAACGGTCGTTCATCAGTTCTCTTTTAACTTATCTACACGTTCTGCGGGTATTTTAACAGATAAGTAGGTATACCTTTACCTAAGGTTTAAAAGTGTTGAGAAAATAGCAAATGGGCGCTATCGATGCGAGTGAAAACTATTTTATTGGTCTTTCGAGGCTGTGTATCTGTCGGTCCTCTTACCAACCTTTTCTCGGTTACCTATTACCAACTAGTATGTATACTTACTACTTGGTTGATCATAAGGAAACGTGCTCTTAAAGAAACTCGCCATATCTTTCTCCACTTTCAAGCACCATAATAATTTCTTAAATTATTCCAGATGAGTCACGGTGCGCCCGCGCCGGAGGAGGAAAAGAAAGTGGACGCCGCAGTCGCAGCGTCAGCCCCACCATCGCCTTCGGAGGCCACTGAAGCGCCGGCTGCTGATGTTAGTCTCATAGCTTCATATTTTAATTTCTTGACTCACAGAGCCCGACATGGATCTGGCGATAGAGAAAGATCTTTTAAATTTGACAGGTTTTTGATATCGTCCATTACAAGCAGAGCTACCTTTACTCCTCTAATTGCATGTGAGAATCTACATTCTCTCAATGAATTCAGTAACTACTTACTGAATTCACTATTATCATATATGAAGCAGGTGATATGTAAGCACCGATTGTGAAGTCATGGCGACAGCAATAGCCGACGCTCATAGAAGTGTCAAAAAATTGGCAGTCTAGTGAATACTCAAGCTATTTTGAACCATGAGGGGTGGCGTAACGTGTAATTAATAGGTGCTGTCGCCTACATAGAGCTGTCCTGCACACGGTCACCGTATGGGCCCTAAAGAATATTGGTTGGCAATGAAGGTGTATGTTCATCCTTCGACGATATTAAGTCCCGTAACTAAAGAATAAAAGTAGGATGAAATTTATGATACAAAGTTCTATTTCTAGCAAAAAGCGTCGCAGTCGGAGTCAGCTGCGGCCGCGGCTGTAGCAGTAGCTGCTAACGCTAACTCGCAGGCGGCGGTAGCAGTATCCGCCAACTCGAACGTGAACGCCGCAGCGCACTCGTCGCAGGCGGCGCCCGCTGCTGCGGCGGCGCCCGCGGCCCCCGAGACACCAGCACCCGCTGAGGAGAAGAAGCCTTAGTCTCTGTTAGTGTAACACCAAGGACATGGTGCGAATGTAACAAACCGGAACGATGTCCGTAACGTAAAGATCTTTGTAAAATAAATATTTGGAAATTAATATGTTTTGTGATTGACAGCTGCCCACGTTAATGTATAAAACTATTGTGTTTTTCCATGAGAAATTTCTCAGCAGTGTGGCCCCTCTGCTCTACTTGATACTCTGCAAATGCCTGGGGCCCCAGGAACGTCAGGGGCCTCTGCCTGCCCTCAAAATAATCGTTATTTGCAGCCGCCGTTCCATTCTGCGTATTAGTACCCGATTTACTATAAGTTTCAAGCCCCAAACTTATGAAATGTTTGTACTGTTCCTTTTATATAATTTAATTGGTTGAATTGAACATAAACGAAATTCAATTTTTGAAATATCAAATTAGGTACGTAAAATACGCAGGGGCCCCGTGATTCTTATGTGCCCAGAACCTCCAATAGGTTAAAGACGATCCTGTCAGTAGTAGCCCGGAGTTCGGAAGTAGGTGATGGTGTGACAGCCCCGTGTCACGGAAAGCACGCAAAGCTGTTGGTCCTGCACTTCATCTCTCCCCGGTCGTGTCCAATTTCCGTCCCATATAACTATAGGGTGAGGGAAAAGGTGCAATTTGCACCTATTCGTGCACACACTTGTACACTGTAATATCTCCTGCGTACTTGGCTAGTCCCCATTGAGATTGGCCGCCGTGACCGATATGCAGTCGGGAGAATGCTTTTGTTATGTATGGCCCAAAGAGCCACAAATTAACATTTACCGACTAACTTATCTATAGTAGCCGCCACGAGTCGTGAGCACAAAGGGCAAGTTAAGTTTTGCGTTTTTAGGTCTCTTTCTGAGTTTTTTGGGCAGCGGACGCTGCACAAAATCAGTCCAACTGACGGGCCAATCGCGTGCAGCGTTGGCGCCCCAAGCAACCGGTTTGTGCTCGCGACTCGTGGCGACTACTATACCTATTTCTTTAAGTAAAATGCTAGGTACCCTTTTTTAAATAACCGACGAAAAATTACAACTCGTCTAGAATCATGTACTGGATCCAAGGTAAGTTTTCGTTTTGTCAGTCATACTTACTTAATCACAGTTGTTATTTGACAACACATACCATCACGCCTGTATTCCCCGAAGGGTTAGGCAGAGGTGTAACAATATACACCCACAGTTCGCCTGTATGTTTAGGTCCCATGTAATAGGGGGCGAGCCTATTGCCATTAACCGGGCACAAATCCTAACTCCGAGCTGCTACTGAGAATTTCATAGAAAAACCCAATAACACTTTTTGCTCGACCTGGGAATCGAACACAAGACCTCTAGCGTAGCAGTCGCGCTTAGGACCACTAGGCTACCGAGGCAGTCGGGTGTCGGAATTTGACAATTATTTTTTAAATAGAGAAGTGTAGGTACAAAATCAACTATGACTAAGTACATAGTTTCGAATGCCTAACACGCCTAGAAAATTAATATCGCATCGTGGAAACCTTATCGCGACTTGTACTTACACAATAAACGATTGATTACATAAACAATTTAATTAAACACGTGTCATGCTTGTCACGCAAGGTTTATGGAAGTACATTCATAATTTATTACTTGCACCGGTATTTCTAGCGAAATGAACAGTATGTAATGTACCTACTGCAGATGATATGTGGAAATAACACATGACAACAACAGCGACTCATTTCAAATAAAAGAAAGTACGTGTATATAGTATTTTAATACATTTTATTAGAGAAAAAGACGGTCAGTTAGTGGTAAAGAACAGGATATCTCGGACGCTTCCTCCAGAGGGTAGTTCAAGAGGCGTGAGCGCGACTGCGCCGGCGCTGCCGACTCTGTAACGTGACGTGCTTTCTGTGCCCTGGATGTAGAGGGTCACCTGTCGAATGAACAACGTGGGAGGTCAAGTTTTTGGGGACATCGAGTTGCTGGACTTACATGCAAGGGTTATCTTCAAAACGCTTTGGATAAATTGTACTATGAGCATAACATTATTGTCTTTACACGGACACAATTTTATGTTGATAAGTATCAAAAGCGCATGGCGGTCATTACAAACTCGGAATGGTTGCTGAACATTGGTGGTAGTTATCAAGGGATGAAATGCTCTGAAAGTGAAACTGTAGTTGACCCGTAGCAATGAATGAACACCACCACAGTACAATGTATCTAGACAAGCATGTGTGACTAGTCCAGTAAGTGTTCTACCCCATCACCCGTGGCGATTGTAGGCACTATGGTCAACAACCGACAAGGTAAATTTAATTTCTGTGTTCAGTTACTATTTCAGATTATAGTAACTGTTGACGAAATTGCAAAATCTCTAGGTGCTTTTACCCACGTCTTCGTTTGCGTAAATCTTACGGATCCTATTTCTTTTATTTCGATAATTAAATATAGCCTGCAGCACTCAGCAATAATGTAGCTTTCTACTAGCGAAAGAATTTTCAAAATCGCATCGGAGAAGTGCGTCAATCAAACAAACAGCGAAAGCCATGACACAACCTCATAGCGTCTTGGTAAGTCTACAATAGATGGCAGAGTTCAGGGGGTGACGTTTCCCCAGCAGGAGGTAGCAGTCACCTGCGGCGGCGCGTGCCGGCTGGGCTCGCCCGACAGCGGCACGGAGCGCGGCTCGCGGCGGCGCCGCTTGGCGCCCGCCCGCCGCGCGCCCTCGCCGCGCTTACGCCCGCCTGAACCGCCCGAAGCACCAGTTGCGCCTGACTCTGGAGGCAAGTCTCTATTCTATACTCTATGTAACTTATAATATCGTAGATCTGCTGAGGAAATTGGACCTAAACTACAACTGCTGAGCTTGGTTTCAGAGGACTCGATTTTCAAATCATAAAAACACACGTCTAGCGTCACGTGAAGGTGTTGGTCCCAGCTGTCATTAAATCATTGAAAGTCGTTAAGGATAGTCAGAAGCCAGGAAGTCTGACAACCAGTCTTACCAAGGGGTATCGTGTTGACCAGTAACTGGGTTGTGGAAGTCAGATAGGCAGTCCCTTGTCCCATATTAAACACTAGTACCCAGCTGCATCCGGTTAGACTGGTAGCCGACACCGACATAGTTGGGAAAAGACTAGGCAGGTGATGATGATTAGCAAGTAAAGGTGCAAACCATCATTGTCGAGCGACTCGGGCGGCGGCAGCGGCGTGGGCGGCTGCGCGACGCGGCTCAGCGCCGACTGCTTGCTGTGTACCAGGCGCAGCAGGCACTCCAGTGCCGTTTGTTTGTTCTGGACGGCAATAAGGGAATGTTTTTTTATGACAAGTCTAAACTGATATTGCGGACGGGTATCACACGACCGACGTGACGATTGACACGTCGCGTCGTCCTACAAACTTAAGGTTAGACAACGTAGCAAAGTATTTCGGCCAATAAATTGTAACAGTGCCATCGACAACAAAGAAGATGGTAAGTAGGCCGTCCTAGTCTGGACATGCTAAAGATCCAAGATTAAATCTTGATACTGAGTAAAAATAGCCTTAAATAATGTTTATTTTTAATTCAACTGGCGTAGGTACATAAGAACCAACTTCAGCATACCTTAATTTCATCAAGCAGGGGATCGAATGCCACTATGTCCGTTGAGTCTTTCAGCGCCTCCCAACTCTTGAACAGCTTCCTATCTGAGAGCCGTACCGTACTCTCTAGCTCCCGGAACTCTGCGAAATAAAAATAACTTTACTATGAAGCGAAGGGGACACTATTGGGGGATACATTTTTGGTCGTAAGAGGTAAGTAGGTAACTAATAACTACTAACTAGTAACTACTCAGATATTTGTTGTGTGTACCAGAGATACCTTTCAGGTCTAGAGGTCGTAAGTACGTCTACTAAGCAGCTAGGTAAGATCGGATCGATTCTCAAATCGGGAATGTTATTGTTTTTATTTTCTTTGAAATATTAACACTAGTGGCCAACAATATGGTTGGACTTTAACATACCTGGCTAAATGAAGGTTAGCTATAAACCTCTGCTTTACCTTTCTCGAAATACAGGGCTGATGTTATGATAAGTCAAATAGTAAATAAATTAGGTGGTGTACAAAGCTGGTGAAGTGGAGCTTCACCAGCTTTGTACACCACCTAACAGAGATTATATCCAACTAACCAGATTCTCTCAAATTTGCTAGATGCGACACTAGATTCTTCTTGTGCGCGCGCACAGCACGTCGCTGAGCGCGCACGCGCGCCACGACCTCGCGTGCGTTGCGCGCTTCTGCCGCTATCGCCGACACCTCACGGGCCTCTTGTTCTAGGCGGTGTTCCAGTTCACTGGGGGGTTTCCAGACGGCGAATTAAGCTACAATCTAAGCCCGTACCTACCAGTGTTGCCAGACGGCCCGAGTTTTAACTTGAAATTAAATGTCCCGAGCAGGGCAAGATCTATCCCGCATTTTGTGGTTTTTCGATGGTGCAGCAGAAATTAGGAGTTTTTGTAATTGTGCTCAATGTTACTCGGCTTGATGGATAGTATACTTCGGCATCACAAGGTAGGTACAGTTTCTTCATGTCTAGATAGATTTCAGTTCAGATTCTAATTTTTTTGGTGTAATTACGTAAATTATATGCAATAGTAGATACCTTGGGTATTCTCCAGTGACCGTAGCATAAGACTGTATGTTTCTTATCACTTCGACGAGGTGATGAAGTTGATCACAGAAGTCTGGCAGCTGTTCTGGTGTTAAGTATTGACCACCATACCTACAACAGTAAACTTTGAAGCGTCTGACGTGACACGAGACGCCATTACTTATTTGTAACGGCTTAAGGGTCAGATTACTTTGTACTCCGACTGTGCCATTGGTCTCGTAGTGCAAGCGCGACAGCTGAAGTGCTGAGCATGACATCTTGGGTTTGATTACAAAGTCGGGTAGTGTTATTGAGTTTTTCCATTAGGAATTCCTCAGATGCAGGGTTTGGGAGTTGGTGGTGACACCGCCGTGTCTCGGTCACCACGTGAAGTCGTTGGTCCTGCTAATGATTTCTCCTCGGTCTTGTCGAATTTCCGTCCCTTCTGAATATGAGAGTGAAGAGTGGGCACCGTTAATTGCACTATAATATCTCATGCGTGACCGAAATTCAATCGAGAGGATATTATTACCTTCTAAGTATTACCTTTTAATGTCTATATTAAAAACGCGAACAGGTGAGGAAACTGGCATCGACTACGTCGGCCAACTATGATGTCTTGATCGACTTCAGCTGTATATACCGTCTACTCATAACTAAAAAATAATAAATAAAAGGCCTGCCTGCCTCAAATCAATGTTGGCAGCAAACTGGTCATCGTCGATAGAGGTGGACGCGTTGGGCGAGTGCCGGTTGACCTGGGGATCCAGGTCTTCGTCCTCATTGTTGGTGCTGCAGCCGGTACTCTCGCTCATGCTGGATAGGTTAGTACGGGCTTCGTTAGTCGACGGCTTTATATTAATATAAAAAAAGCTTCTTTCTCCATCGCGCATTTGATCTTCCATTTTGCTGCGGATTTGTGATCGTTATTTAGAACGTAGACGAGATAAACGTTTGTGATAGGCTGGGATAAGATTCCAGCAATAGATCACAAAACACTACATTTAATTTTCGAATTCACAGTTCATTAACGTCCTTGCACATTTTTAGCTTTGTTTCTCGTAATGACATAGGTACCTAGATACTTGAAATGATTAACTTTCTACTAGCTACACATTCAGTAGCGACTATAAATTACTCGATTGAGCGGAGTAGGTAATAAGGAACCTATAAAAGCCGAGACACGTGTCTGACGAGGGTCTCTACAAATATGAAAGGCTACTCACACGGTAGATGTGAGCGAGTATGGTTTCTCCAGGTTGTTGTACTTATGGCTGTCTCCGCGTAGCTTCCCGAGCAGTCTGCCGAGCAGCCGTGACTGTCGCCCCCCGCCCTCCATGCCGCGCCTGCAGGCCGGCCGACACTCCGCCACTGAAACTGGTGGGCGTGGCGAGTGCTCTGAACAAGCCCGCGAATATTTCTTCCGAGTTTATGATTTGAGGAAAAATAGAGTAGGTTTAGGTAGGTACATGACTTTTCTCCTCAAATATAAATTGCTCGACCCGTGCCTCTCTCACAAAACACTTCAAGTCCTCACCGCTAAGTTTTAGATAAATGATTTGATGATTTTTTATAACCTACCTATTTTATTCAGTTACTTACAATTAAATACTTAGGCAGATTGTGAACTCTGTAGTTTCAGGTATATTTTATCAGTTGCAGTATGGGCCATGTTTTGATTTAAATATTATATCAGCATTCTATTATTATCTAAAAAGGATTGACATTTTGACGCACGTCTGACGACTGAGCGACCATTTTATATTTTTTTCTTTTTCGGCAGTTATAAAACAACTGAGTAAGGTTTTATGCACTTAGGTTCTATCTAGTCTATCCATATAGTGTTGAGGCGGCCCTCCGCGCGTTTACCGTTCCGAAGTTTTTCTTTGCTTGCGTGCTAATGCAGCGGACACACCAGCGGCTTCGTAATTTTTTGATGTTATTGGATAATTCGTATACGTACTATACATAGTGCAGTCCATGGTCTAAAGGCGTAGTATATTATTTATACCATGGTGCAGTCCTAATTTCACCAGACCGGAAGTTTCGCTCACATGTACCGTAGCCATAGCGCGAAGCTTTGTGACGAAAGATGTAGGCGCTATCATAACATAAAGCTAAGAATTCACTCACCGGACTTTTGGAAATCTATGGGGGGGGGGGGGGCGTATTTCCAGCAGTGGCCGTCCTATACCTGATATGATGATGATGATGATAAACCCACTCTGAGAGAACACATGGAGGTATATCAGACTGCAGCTTGAGCAAGTTTTGCTGTCGTTGAATTTGGAGTGAAAGGCGCAAACATACTCGGTTACACCTCGGTTCACACCATTTTGTTCTCGATTTTTGCTGTGATTTTGTTAATTGTCTATGCTTCAAAGAAAACTGTTCATTCTTTTGCTCTGTTCTATCAATTTCATTCCATTACTACGGGCGTATATGGGGCTTATCAGTGTGTACCAAATAGTTGGCTGAGAACGTAAGCTTTAAACAATTCGAGGAGAGCAGTCCCGTGGCACATACGTTGTCGCGAAGGCGTTTACATACAAGGTGACCTTGAAGTATGCGCCATTTTCATATTGTACTGTTTGTGTGTAGAAAAGGAAGTGCTGCCGTGTCTAACAGGAAATATAATGGTGATGAATGCTAGTAAAATAAAACACAGGACTGTGTTTTTTACATTTTGTAATTCATATAAAAATACAATTATCATTATCAATATTATACATAATCGCATTTGCCAGCGAGGCATACAATAGTTATTTTATAATAAAAACCACAACTGCAAAACATGAAATGCTTCATTGAGACAAATTTTAAGTACAACATCAACACGAAATAGGCACAGATCAGTCTGTTATAAAAGTATCAAAATCATCGAAACGCTAACATACCATATCGATACATATCGAATTTAAGCCTAACACGATAATAATCTCTAAACAGCTAGACATTTTGTCGAAATTTGCATAAAAAATTTAAATAGTTCAAAGTGTTAAATTACTTTGGCCTTGAAGGAAATCCTAACCAAATTGTGACCTTTAGATTCTATTAGAGTTTGGCGAGCAGGACGCTTGCTTTGACACAGAAGCTGGATATAACGTAACACTAAAATATACGACATATAATTTCCTAACTAAATAGGTGAATAATACTAGTATTGAAAAAATGTTCCTGTTCAGTAAATATTAAAGAATTCCTTTTAGCGAGGATTGTATAAGAACCATCGTTATCTATTAAGCGAACAACATTCAGAGTCCCGCGGGGGACCAGGCAGCGGCCACATTTAACGAAACTATCTACAACCAGCGCAACTTTAGACAAAACAAAGGCACAGCACACCCCACATAAACCTAACGAAGCGTTTACGTCGGCGATGACGTGTTTCCACATGGATAAGCCCAATTTGGTTAAATACAATTTGGCTTGAGACTTATTTACATTCAAAAATTTCTATCCTAGAGCAGGACTTTCCAATTTATGTGCCAAAACACCAACTCGTCCCAAAATCCTAAAAGTGAAATGCAGATGTGCAGCCAACGTAAACAGCTGGCCCCCGGGAACCATCAGCGTGAGGAGTCTAAGCTTGTGAGCGCCTGGCCTTACCAGAGCCCGGACGAGAACCCACCGGGGGGCACGCGCACGCGCTTGGGGGCCTCGGCCCGGGCCGGCTCAGGAGCCGCCGGGGCTACCTTGGGCTCCGGGGCCACGGGAGCCGGTGCGGCTTCTTGGGGACTGTTTTGTCCGTTCTGGCTGGGCAGTTCAGTGCCGTTAGCTGCCTTTTGCTCTTCTTGACCTGGAATGTTACGTATTTTGCGATGTTTATTGGGTACTTTGCTAGGCAGACAGTCGATTTTGATACAAATAATTATCATTCCATATATAGTCACTTTTCACAGAAAAGAGATAATCAATCCTATTAAAGCCAGAGGTCACACGAGCTATATATATTGAATTGACTCATCCAATTATCTTAATTCAGTAATTAATAATGTACTATATACATAACTACGATAAATGAAGTTGATACTTGTTAAAAATAAATTATAGCAACTATCAAATGCCTAATATCATTAACTTCATAAATGGCAAAAGATTTTATCTCTAGAGGTCTATCTTTTTCATAGGTTTAACGAACTGTCTCGTTAGCCTAGTGGTCCTAAGCGCGACTGCTACGCTAGAGGTCTTGGGTTCGATTCCCAGGTCGAACAAAGTGTTATTGGGTTTTTCTATGAAATTCTCAGTAGCAGCTCGTAGTTAAGATTTGTGCCCGGTTAATGGCAATAGGCTCGCCCCCTATTACATGGGACCTAAACATACCGACGAACTGTAGATGTACATTGGTACACCTCTGCCTAAGCCATAGGGGAATACAGGCGTAATGGTATGTTTAACGAATGACTTTATTATTCATAAAGAACAATTAGTTCACTTATTAATGAGCTAAAATATACATATAATTATGTTTTGAACCAATATAGCGATCGAGACTTTTAGTAAATATGTATTACTGCACTTTTCTCATAAGATAGTCATGCTTGGCCTTTTCCGAACTATGTTAGAATCTGCTACTAGTCTATAATTTTTTATATATTTTTTTATATTGTGTGTGAGCTCGAGTGGAGTGGTTCTGTAAGCCAGAATCAACAGTGGAGACCGCCAGAAGAGCGCAGAGGCAATGAAGCCCGACAAGTCTCTCTGGGTGCAACTGAATATCAGTACGCAGTATTAACATCTAAACTTACCAACAACAGAGCCGATAGTGGACGCAGGTGGTCCGCGGCGCCCTGTCTGCTGGGGCTCGGGCTCCCCTCCAAAGATATCGGTGTGTCCACCGCCCGGGGGGCGCAGCACTCGGCTAGACAGCCGCACGTTGTCGTTCAATCCCACGTTAAACGATGTTGACGTCATCCTTGCACTGGAAGTAGAAATGGTGACCATTTATTGAGAAGTTCTCGGACTAACTTACGAGACGACTTTATTGTACACATGTACGAGTAATTTCTTCTCAAATTGTGTAGTACAAAAGACAGAAAATTCGTCGCCCTGCTGTGAGACTATGAAAGCTAGATTGACAGAGACCTATTAAGAAAGAATCAGTGTATTTTTTCTATAATGACATGCATACGAAAACTTGTAACACGACGAACAGGTTTACTAATCATTTAGATGTTCATTCTACAGTATTCTAAAGGCAAACATGCACCGTTTCCAATTAAATAAAAAAACAAGTCCGTTAAAAAGTAAAAGCATCCGGAAAAAATAACTGTTTATAGTGTCGAACAAAGCGAAGTGTATTATAATCCTGAGACGTCTTACAGAATGATTCATTGTGGTCGGTTTGTACTTGGTACTTAAGTAAATATTCTGAACAATAAATATTAAGTATAAGTTTAACGGACTTTGTTCTGGGGACGGATCAGCAAGGATGTATAAATTCTGCAACTTATTTGACACAAGGCATCACTTTCATCTCTCCCCACGATATGACTCGTGTGCCGCGTGGGAACAAAGTAATTTGACTTTTCTTTAGGTTAACCTTCTATGTAAGTCGCCATTTTTACCGCTATTTATTTTAACAAGCCTTTTAAAGAACAATGAACTTTCTCATTAGGATAACGAAATAATATACGGCTTCGGATTCCGCTTGTAATGCGAGTGTGACCAACACAGGTAATATAACATGTATATAAACGTGTTCCGGCTTTCCCTGTTCGGTAAGGAATGTTCCAGAATCTAGTCCTTTCCTGACCTTGACCCAATCTGGCGCAAAATTACATCCGAATTTATTGTCCCGAGTCGTGCTTGTGTTAGTAATACACTTTTAGGGGTTATACAACGTAGTTGGGAAGTTTTTATATGGCTTGCTCCATAGTCTTTCGAGTTAATATTTGCTATTTACAAAACTGAATCAGGTTCCCGTTTTAGGCAAACAAAATCACTAACGTGTCTATTAAATTGGTTTTAGCTAACCGTTGATCGTAATAAATTAACATATTATGAGATAATGCGTACAAAGGCCTCCAAAATTGCTTTATATGAACAACTCGTATCATTTATGTAGAAGCAAATGATTTATGATTATTTGTCTTTATTAAATTAGGGAATCTTTAATTTCACGACGCCATTTTTATGTGGAATCTGTTAATATTGTTTTTTAAATAAAGGTAGCATTAAAATGTTCTACATAATATTTTGTTACTATTTCATAGCGACAGGAAAACTAAATGTTTTCTTTCGACTATAGCGTTATTTATTGAGTGCTTGCTTAATCAATGACGATAAGAAACTATGACGTCAGTATCCTGCCGATTCGATAATGTATCTTCTCTCTATCAATAGAGACAGCACGTCTCATAATTATAATAATAGTCATCATAATGTTCACGTATTGCTACAAACTCGAAGTACGTCACAATCGTTCATTATTTATATAGAAAGCTCATTAAAACAATTATTCATAGGGGAAGGTGCATCCTTTGACGCATAGAACAATGCAACGGCGTAGTGATGTGCTTCAATCAAGTTTTTATTTTGCAGTAGGTACCATTTTCGTGTCTGTTTAGACTTAGTCTTATGTTAAGAAATGAATAATGATCTACCTAGTTACGTGTAGACAAATCAGTAGATAATTATTGTTTATTGTTACTCGTCAAGAGGCTATTTTCAAAACCATTTAAAAGTTAACGAAGAAACAATAAAGCCTTTTAATAATAAATAGTAATCGATCAATTGATTCCGCAACAAATCAAGGTACAATTAATGATTGCAGCGGCAGCGTCTCAAATCAGAATCATTCGAGCAGTGTCATTTTACATCACATCACTAGTAGCTACAATGTCTCGAAAAAACAATACTTTGTCATAAATTAACCGTCTAATGGGACTGGAGACAATACATAATGTGTATTTGGAATTATTTTTCCATTTTCATGTCCTTTAATACCTGAAACTAGGCTTACATGTTCTAAATTACTCTTAAATTGATCTGACCTCGTTCAGAACTTTGGGGGCAGCCCTTAACGTGTTTTGGGGTTGAAAGGGCATAGGCATTATGGTTCTATCTAGGTCGTAGTATGTCATTACTTGGACAATCAATTATTTTTAACCATATTAGGATTATTAGGGCATTCTAATGTTGATGGATGGAGACCAATGAAAAGATTATGTAAGGGATAAACTAAAATAAATATCATGATGGCTGACAGAACGCAAGAGATATCATTTATTTTAACCCTAAATACCATAAGACAAGGGCACATAAGCCCAAGGGTAAATCGATAAAGGTAAAAATGTAGCTCATCTTTAGCAAGGTCTCATTCAATCTCGAATTAATTAGTTATTTTTCCCAGACCGTTTCTTCCCAATATATTAAGTGAGACAACCCTACATTACAATTTTGTATGTGACATTGAATTACTCACAAGTCTGGAGTGGATGCAAATCAGTGGCACGGCAAATGGCATGTAAATGTCGTACCAAATCGTAAAACACATCAACGTATTCATCATTGTATCTTGGAGATGTTTACAGGGCATTTTATTTACTTAAAACAAGTTGAGACCTGACTTCAAGTGAGTAAGCTTTTCATAAGTAAGGATATTTTCTTGATACCAAAATTATGATCTTCTAACCACACATACCGTGTAATTCGCGAAATATATAATCCGTTGATTAGTTCCCATCATAACAGGTAATGAAAGATCAGGATCTTTCTTAGAAAGAGGAGGTGAAGGGATACTGATGGTACCAATTCTAAAATGTACAAATTCACCACTACTTTATTTCAGTAATATTAGCCGATTTGTTTATCGATAGTTTCCATGGAGCTATGCAGTTATCGATTAAACACCGACCAACCACACATAACCCCAATCCTATATATGAAGGGCGCCAATCTATTAAAACATAACAATAACTGATAAGGCCTGCTTATCTTACCAAACGTTCAAGATAATAGCAGGAAAAGGGAAAGCCCTATCAATGCTTAGTAAACACAATATATTACCAAACAGTTTGTTATAAAAAAAAACATGCCCAGATAAAAAAAAATACCACGAATCTAAAATCACACGCATGCCACACCTTTAGAAATAAACTACACACACATAAACAATTCAAAGTTACATACATTACCTTACTTCATGAAAACACAAAGAGAAATTATATTTATTCACTCGAAGCGTGCAAACAAAGGCACTATACTAAAATAATGAAGACGTGATAACTGTAAATCAAGCTTATTTCAAATCCGGTGGTAAGAAAAGGTGGCCGGTAGGTATTCTCGTGTTGGCTTTTTTTCTAAATGGAAATCTTCATAACTACCCTCTGGTGAATGCATATCTTTGTTGGATTCCTTCAGACTAAAATGAGATGGTGTCAATCTTTGCACTTAGCAGGGTGACTATAACATTTTTGCTCGACTACCTAGCTCAAATGAAAAGCACTACAAACTTACCTAAGTTTTAAATTGTTAAAATAAAAGCCTTTAAGCTGAGATTCCTACGTGTCTGACAGCCTATTTGTACGCCAACCTTAGAATGACTAACCTATGCCTACCTGCTCACCCTACAGTATGTGACCATACTATCAAACATTAAAATAAAATCAATCGTTTATCAAAATGTAGATAATCTAATATAGGGAATCAGTGAGTCCGTTAACATTACTATTTACTCCTTAGATCACAATCAGGTATTTGGAAAATCAATGATCCCGATAGCGTAAGGCTGTTTGATCTTGTTCGGTATTAGTACTTAAACTTCTAGATTAGTTGTGACCAGACTAACACGTTTGCAGTGCAGGAGCCTGCACCAGGACCACTATATTTTAGTTTAAGTTTGAGAATAGGTAAAAAATATTTTAACGTTGTCTCTGGGATGGCCACGCATTTGCAAGGCCTATAGTGTTGCAGATGTCTATAGGCAGCGGTGACTACTTCACATTAGGGGAAACCATCGGCTTGTTTGCCATCAACTGACAGAAAACAAAAATATTGTCGATCAAAATTCGGATGGAAAGGCCCACCGAGAATGAGCTTGAAACCAAGGATCAACACAGAAGGTCAATTTATTACTTGACGCCTTTGTTAAGATTCACTAAAGTCACACTACTCTTTTTAAATAAACATAATTAAGCAAACTCCGCTTGATAAGAAAGATAAGTGATTATCTATGACTAATATATTTATTTACAGTTTTTGAATAAATGCGTCACTAAATTCGTTCCAGCTGTTAATTTTGAATCACGACTGACGAATAATGGCCAATTGTGACTAACTGACCATTTCTCGGTAATGTCTTCAAAATAAAACAGTTTCTTCATGATGAATCTAATCTGGCCTTTGGAACTATCTCGTTCGAGGAAACCATTGTCAGAATGAGCAATCGAAATGACAAACTAAAGTAATTTGAAAGTAAATTTTCAGGATGCTGCTACTATGAGGGCATTTAAATCCGGATTAGTTGTGTAGATCTGTAACGGGTACCCTGATATACTACCAATGTTACTCACTATAAAAAACTTATAAAGAGCAGTTTCCCCAATCAATGTTGATCAGGGTCTAAACATCAGTGGATTTGCTACAGCCCAAAAAGGCGAGATAAAACATTTTCTAGCGTTAAAATACCTTTTGTAGTTGCTAATTGCCTGTAGCTATTAATGGTTTTATCTAAGACGACTTTCTTCTTTCTTTTACTGCATCGACATACGAGATAATGATGTATGGAAGGGGGAAAGCCCATATTTAGATGTAATTATTTATTATACACGAGAATAAATGGATAGTAATAAAACGATTTTAGTAATAAAACGTTCTAGTATGTCCGCATGGTAAATACAATTGAACACAAGACACCGGAACGATATGGCTAGCAGATGGCATCCAAGATGGCGTCAAATCGACAGTTGTTTCCCAACGGCAAATAAACAATTATGTTGCAAAAGTATGGCTGCCAAATTAAATAATAACTGTGGAGCTAGTTTGTGTCCTGGCTGGCCGATGATAGCAGTAATTTGAAGTACTTTTGTAGTAGTTAATGTAAGCTTTTAATTAAATTTTAGAAACTGTATGCGTCATGCTTGGATAAGTTACGGTATATTTTTAAAATGGTGATAGACGAATTCAGGCAACCTGAAGATCTTTTGTTATTTAAAAATTTATATTTTAATTGTTGTAACTGCCTCGGTAGCCTAGTGGTCCTAAGTGCGACTGCTACGCTAGAGGTCTTGGGTTCGATTCCCAGGTCGAGCAAAAGGTGTTATTGGGTTTTTCTATAAAATTCTTCAGGCAATAGGGTCGCCCCCTATTACATGAGACCTAAACATACCGGCGAACTGTGGGTGTACAGTGGTACACTTCTGCCTAACCCTTCGGGGAATACAGACGTGATGGTATGTTGTAAGCATCAAAAAGTAATGCATAATTGTTGATTTTCTTCCAAGTTCCAGATTGAATTTGTTGTTACGAATTACTTGATCTTAATTAAAATAAAATCACAAGATTTTTATTAATTTTCTGAACTCGTCAAAGTATATTCTTAATAAAAGAAAAAGAGCATACTACAAAATATGAATAAACAAAACAGGCATAAAGCTAAAACACACAATAAAAAAACATGGCAACCAGAATAGGTATAAAATGTAAACAGAACAGAATATCGTGTTTCAAAATCGTGCGTCTACCCTACCCCTAGCGTGTTGCTGTGGACACGGGAATCAAAAATTCAACTTAAATAGCATATATTTGCGTGCGCCGTGCCCATTATCTGTCATGCTCATCTATTCCTAGTACCAATCCATTTCATTTACCACCCTGTGATTAAAAGCCAATTTAATATCAACCCCATGCAATTTAATTTTTATGGTAATAGGAAAAACATAAAACGAAAAAGCTTTTATTTTTTCACTATGAACAATAAAACATTTCGGACTCAAAAAAAAAGAATGAGACAATTACACAAGCGCTAAGGTGAACTCAAAAACAGTTAATGGCTCATTCACCTGAATTATTTGAATATTAAAAATCTACGGAGGACGCCACAATACCGCACGCATCCAAACTGACTTCTGTAGGCTGGAGTTCACAGCCAATTTCAAGGATTTTAATCTTTGCCTTAATAGGAGAAACTTGTAAGGCAAAATGTCAAAAATTAGGAAACAGAAAATGGTGGCCAGATAAGTCGACGCGCGTGTACAATCAATAAAAAATCCTGTAAGCTAAACACGCGTCGACCGCTGTCATCCGAACCAGGACCAAATTAAATGGGACTGTAAATTCTTGTTTTGGCTTTCTATTGCTCTAATGATTTCTTATTGCCTGTAAAGTACATAAATAATCAAAAATTGGTGGTACTAAATAATTAAAGACAACTACCAAATCAAAACGCTAAAGGCAGATCTACATCTTGCAGACACATCGCTTACTAACATTTGGTGGTCCATAGCCAGTCAGCTCTACCCACCAAGCCACCAGAACCGCGTGACGTCAATGTAGCTCTGCCTGTATTTCTATTGCAAAAACACGGCAACAAAACAATAATTTAGCTAGGGATAATATATTACTTACCAATTTTCTAAAGCCTCGCGATTGGCAGCCATCCTACCAGTCAGTCTAGCAGAGTGGTCGAGATATCGAGATGTCTTTACGTAATGTGTGAGTTCTTTTAACACTGTAACGAAAAAGCGATGCATTCATGGAAATAGAAAAATGTTTTACATGCTGGTTAAAAGGTTAATGTCAAGTTAAAGATTATCACACAGAACATAAAAATAAAATCGTTAAAAAGCACTTATACATAGTATTACTTCCGAGTTCACAATCAATTCCTTTTGAGGACAACAGTACCGATACTGACTTCAACGCACATCATAAATTCATAATATTAAATTGTTACCGCACCTAACACATTCAATAACGTGTGTAGTATAAAATATCCCTTAACTCGCAATACATCAGGCGATGTTGAAACCATCAGCACCGATGTAACATTACCTGTCTGGGCTCGGGGGCTTTAAACTAGGCATAAAGACAGTACGAACGTAGGTTTAACCAATGAATCACTCAATACCCAGCCGTTTTAGGGTGCGGATACATTGAGAAGGGCGCGCCGAGCGTGCAAGGTACGCCATACATCGTGCATTCTAATTTAATAATAACAACGAGTGCTTCATAAGTTTATTTTGAAATATTTGAGCAAAGTAGCAGTATTTCTACGAATACAGCAATATTACCCGATTATTCAATAAAAACTCAAAAATGCCGAAAGAGAAAACGTATGAAACCTAAAGACCCCTAGCATTCAATTTAACACAGCAGATTAAGTAAAGAAACACCAAACAAGAACCCCAAAGTTGGATGAAACAGTAAAGGGCCATCTTTTAACTGTCACAGAAAGAGAAAGATTTTGGCACAAGCAAGCTTGGAAGATGCCAAAACAAAAAGCCCTTCTGTAATGTGTGCGCCGCCTAAAATTATTCATTACCAAGTTTGTACAGCACTTAGTAAGGACTACAACCGGTCATTCGATCTAGGAAGCCAGCCGGAAGGTATGGTTACATTACGATCGATATAAATGTCTGACTCACGGCTTAGAAACGTGAGTTTGTTATTATTGGGTAAGGTTCCGACGACGAGAATCCTAATCATGTCTAGAAAATCTGCAATACAATGGCCTATTTATAGGTACTGTAAGTATGATAAGATGCAATGTTATGCAGTTTCAATTGTGTTGTATGAACATGTCGCAAGATGCATCATAATGTAATATTGCTTGACAATTCGACATCGAATGCTTAACATGTTCTTGGTCCAAAAACCGCGAAAGGCGTGAACAGTGTATTTAGAATGAGTATTTACAAGTGTTAGTACCTAATCCAAACTCTAATAAAAAGCATTCACGTGATCTTGGATCCCAAAAAGATTCATTACTTTGAAACCAAACAAAGGCTGTCTAAAACGTTGTCCAGTCTACGAAACTAATATCAGGCATCCATATTCAAGCCAGCATGGCAACCAGTCCGCATGTAAACCACTTATAACTTGTATATTAACAAGCTAAGTGCGCAGAGGGAGTAAGAGATACTGCGCAGATCGCATTAAATACTCCTTTGATGGTCGCAGACGCAGACAGCAGGATTGAAATAATTGAATTTAGACCTTATAGGGAAGGTCGACTGGTCAAAATTAGGGCGTTGAGTTGCCCACGAAGTGAAACGGCTCGCTAATAAAGTTCGAGTGCTTTAATAATTTGAGTTTTATTGCAGCTTGGGCATGTTTTGTCTGTATTTACCGCCCACGTTCACCTACTATTGGATAAAGACCTCTAGTTGTACTGGCATTTCGGGATTAGACCCACCTACAGTATTGCAACAGATTTATCGTATCCTGGCTGAAGTCATGGTGACGGTTCAATCTCCCCGCCTGGCCTCACATCTTGTTATGGGTGTCGTAAACATTCATGTAGTCCGTATAAGTGTCAGTCACATAAACTATGGCGTGACTTGACTAAACAGTGACGACGGACTAAGCTAAGCGGATAATGATACCACCATTAATCTGATTAAATGTTTTGCCCAATTATTTCATCCCAAATAGGTACAGACTAACCAAATTAAACACCAACACACCATAACACAAGAATGTTTTGTATTTCGAACAAAATATACCGTACAAGCAAAGGAAATAATCCCATTAGTAGATAGGTACATAAACAGACCTTCGTAAACAACACAGGTACTGTAATTGCGAACGTTCTACTCTAAAATTAATTATTTATAATGAGACGTTAGTACAACAGTATCTATACAGTCTGTTATCGAGCCACAACTTGTAATCAGTCGAGGGTAACCCGGTTACTTAACGAACCTCGGAAGCAATGCTATCAACTTGTTCCCACTTCAGTGAAACTGTACATTTCATCACGTTTACAAATTCTGACGATTTATTCTTAGTTAACGAGCACCAATCTGGTGAGTTCTTCTAGAAATATCGATTCATTTCTAAGTAACATACTGTATTCGGAACTAAATCAGTCCAGAATAAACCGAACTATGAAATAATGTTCTGGAAATAGTCTTGAACAAAGCATTTATTTGCAAGATTTCTGATGAAAAGACCAGAAAAAAAACTAAGAAGAATATAGGTTCCTACTACCCAAACCACACCAAGAAAAATAAAAAAGAGGATGATAAAGAGTGATAGGAGAGCACACGAGCAGTAAAACACCACACCCAAAATTGGAAACTTACGAACTAATGAACAAGTTTCGTAACACAAATCCCAATTCCACCTAATGTCGCCAGACAGTTTGAACTGAAATATCAAAGATTGCTGTTGCTCCTTACAAGTGTTGGACAATAATATTATTCTGCATAAGTTTCTAATGAAAAAAGTTATTATGTCCTTCATCTCAGCAAAAATAATAAGCTAGGTAGGTAGCGAACTTTTACACACAATAGAAGTCTGTATCCATCATACGTGTTTGTCTTGGACTCCTGATGAAATATAATTTACGAAGGAAATCGCATACTTCCGTTAGAAATAGAAGTTATGATTGGTGAAATGTTAATTTGGAGATAAAACCTACCGAGATATTATACTGCTTATCGTTTAGTTCCCATTTATCCGAGAGAAATTTTGAATCTATACGCACGCGTTAAGACAGCCTTTCACCATTTGCTGACTAAGCGATTGACAATCAACTGGTAATATCTCTGCTTTCTCAAGGGAATATCATTCAGTGCCAAAGAGAATTTTAATTACCTAGGTCGCTTTCGGTCACATACCAAGAACTTTTTGTCTTCGGCTTTCTAGGCTGAGCCTCAAAGATACTGGAACAACCAGCTTTTTAGTTGATTCGGATGTAATGTGACCGGTATTTTGTAGCCCCATTTCTAGGCATATCAGATAAAAATATATCCTTTCTTAACCCGAATAAATGCTTTTAGAAGACCAGGATAATTCGAGGTAATAACAAGTTCGTTTGCCAACAAAATCCCGATTAGTGCCTTCGTGCAAAACAGGTCTTGGAACATCGCCAGAAAAAGTTGCAGGATGAAGAAACTGTTAATCTATGTAATTAGTGCTAACTTATTTATCACTGACGAAATGTCTGTTCAGCATCTTTGTTCGGAATATAATTAATGGATGTAACTTCGAATCAGGGCGAATAATAATTAGTTTTTAATTATTAACTACAGTCACGAAATCGAACAAAAACTGTATATAAACGAAGGTTCATTAGATTGGAATGCTGATGCACGCACAGAGGAAGTGGGTGCAATAATAACATTGTACATGCTAATATGGAGCACTGGCGATGACGCTCCGACCACCTCCAGGAATGGCTTGCGGTTGTGTAGCGTCCTTTGTGGTCGGAGGCGTATGACGGAGCTGAAGGCTTTGTGTAATCGGAAATATTATACGTGTAGTAGAGCAATTAGAAGATGGAAGTGATATTTACGAAGGATGGCTAGCTAGCTTACAGACTTGCGTGTTGAAATACTTATTTTTTGTATGTCTTTGGATGGCAAACAAGCAACTTTAGGCTAGTCCAAATTATCATTCTGAATCAGAATCAGGCACTATTCCAATAGCAGTAATAGAAGCCATTACTTTTAGTGAGGGGTACCCCAAATAAAAATATAAACATATCGCCATTTTTATTATAAAATCTATTGAATATTTTCCATTAGTTTCGATTGTTATAGGCACCATCCATTTCAGTTTTATGGCGTGACTAGATACTAGTGGCCTGTGTAAGGCAATATAGTTTTATAGGCTGATTTGAATAGATAAAATTTTAATAAATTTTCATTCAATGAGCAGAAGAATGTTGAAATTAATTTGATTATAATAATAAGGATCAGCCTACTATTGCCCCACTACCGAGCAAAGACCTTTTTCTCTTGCAAAGAAGGCATGAGCATAGATTATCACTCTTGCTCAAAGCAGATTGGCTATTTTAGGCTTACCCTCTGGGCCATCATTACATTATTTGAACATAATACATAATTTCAAAATTGTCTTATTCACTCGAAATTAAAGGCTACAGGATAGGATTAAAAGTATAATTTAATTTACCTATACTGGATCAATATGGTCACAATAATAATGTTTTTTTCCCCAACCTTAAATATTTAAAATGATATTTATTTGGTAATCTACAGTAGTCTTTTAAGGCAAGGTTCAGATGCTGATAAATTTGATACATTAATGGTTGTGGGAAATGTAACATCCATCTAATAATGTGGAGTACTTATGAGTATGGGCTTGAGAAATATAAATTGAAAAAATATCATGTCCTGTACATGAAACATTGTGTGAAAATATTATTATTATAAGGGATAGGCATACCTAATTATATTTTGTTGCTTATAAATTAAAAAATTATAAAATGAGCAGTCATTGTACTGTTTTTTTTTTGACAATGGTGGATTAAAATTATTTATAAAGACTTAGTGCTTATTATTTTAAACTGCAAGTTAGTTCTATGCGCCAATCATAAAAAGGTCATTAGCATCATGTAAATAAATGATAAACTATGAAATGATAATTATTAAAATAATAATATGAGGTCACTGACTTGTAGCAAGACAGTATAGTACCACATATCTAATTACTGTACAGAAAAGAAAATATTAAAGTGAATATATGTAGGTATAGCTTCTACCCCTCTGCAGCATATACCGTGTTCAACTTAAGTAGTTTCTATCTAGTTTTAATTGCTTATCATTAAATGTCTCTAATGTGAAATTGTACATCAGTGAAAATTTTGGACATACCTACTTAGCCTGTTTGATTGAAGAAGAATTGTTTATAGAAGTTAGTGGCATGTTTTGTAAACAGTAATTTTAAGTTAGAACATTTACTGACATAAGATTTGTTACATCACATAACACTGATAGGTACAAGTAGGTATATTTTAAGTTAAACTGAGTTATTAAGCTTAGCACAAAGAGTTCCTGTTTAGATCCATTACAATGCATTGACAAGAAATATAACAAAAAAAGAAATACAAAATGTCTTTGCAGGTAACAACGAAATAAGTTTTATTTTTAGAATTCCAGTATGTAACTGCTAGCCACATTCCAGACAAGGAAAAATGTACAAAACCGTAGCACATTCAATCCATAACGGAATAAAATGTTAGTGAACCTACTTACACGGCACCAGAAAAAACCACGCGAGTATGAGAGCACATGAAACTCGGCAATTATGTGTTATTTTCTAGTGTAACTGTAAAAATAATGAATCTATCTATCGTACCTACATCAAGTGCGGTCACTCCATTCATGCGGCAAACAAAATATAACGGTTAATTCTTTTGTTCCAACGATCCGTGTTTTAGTTTATTAAAATCCGGTGGAATCCGATTTTTAACGCGTTTCCTTATGCAAATATGCGGTGTAATCCACACGCCCATGCCCACAGAGTTGGATATCTCGTCCTGCGGCATCATAGCGCATTGACCTTTACAAAAATCTTGAAAAATAACGGCTCGCGTCGCAACGTCTGGCGGCCGGTGTCATAAAAATTTTACTTATAAATAAGAGTACTCACCGAAGTAATAATACACTCAATTAATTCACAAAATGTGTTTAAGAACTGTTATGGAAAGTAATGCGTTGTTAAAGCCTCTTTTAAAGAATTTTTATCAGAGAAAGATTACTCACCGACTGGTCGCTTCTCTTCTTTTTGACGGAACGGAATGCGTGCTGAAGTGTGTGAGTGAAACAGAGACAGAATCATTTAGTGTTGCAATAATACGATAAAAAAATCTACTAATTTATTAAACTACATTTTACTTAATATTTTTTTATTAATTATTATCACATAAATACATAAAAAATAATACCTCATTGATTAAACCTGAATAAGAATAATAAAGTTTATTAGACGTTGTTATAGTAGCCGGCATGAGTTGTGAGCACAAACGTCAAATTTATTTAGGGGTTCCTTTCTGTGTTTTTTGGGGCGCCGACGCTGCACATGATCGGCCAGAAACTTGCCTTTTAATTTAGTTAACATAGTGTAAGATTCGGTAACGTTTAGTTATCCGCATTTTTAGAAAAATAGTGGTCTCCAAACTAGGCGGTAGCCATATAGTAGGAGCCAGGAAATATTTTTATGAAAAATATATTTTATGATGATAATTATATAGTAGAATGAACTACTTATTATTGTTATTTAGTCATACTAAAATAATTTATTACGAGGAAGTCATGACTTATTAGTTATAACTGATGATAATAGAAGGTTGTTTCTTTTTTTAATATGAAACGTAAAACATTTTGCTGGCACGGCGCCCCCGTCGTCTCCTCGCTATAATATGGTAATTAAAGGAATTTAGTTGTCACAATTTGAAATAAATGTTTGGATTTTTGTATTTAATGAAAATAAATGTGTGTGTGGAGGGAAAAGCTATGGTCGACTCTATCCATGTATGGTGTGGAAGGGCGCTTGATACGAGCACTGAAGACTTTAAATGAAGATTCCAGCGCTTGTATTAAGATAAACGGGGTATACACTGACTGGTTTTACATCTCAAGAGGGGTAAGACAGGGCTGTGTAGCGTCTCCTTGGCTGTTCAGCTGTTCAACGTATATATGGATAGTTGTTTAGCGGATTTGAGAGAGAGTGAGTGTGGATTAAGAATGAATGAGTTGCCTGTCAAATGCCTCTTATACGCAGATGATCAAGTTCTTCTTGCGTCGTCTGTGGAACAGTTGCAAGACATGGTAACGTTAATGAATGCAGCGTTTAAGAGGAAAGGGATGAACATAAATGTGGGCAAGACGAAAGTAATGGTTTTTGAAAGAGAAGAGGATGTATCGGTGAGTAATGTGAAAATAAATGATGTGAGTGTGGAGCAAACGAACGAGTTTGTATACTTTGGGAGTATGTTTATAAGAGATGGAAAGATTGATGCTGATGTTGAAAGGAGAGTTAATGCGGGAAATAAAGTGAATGGTGCTATACATGCGGTTGTGACCAACCAGTCGATGTCCAAAAAGGCTCTACTGGCTGTGCACAATGGTGTGTTGGTGCTTACACTTATGTATGGAAGTGAATGTTGGGTATGGTAAACGAGGCATGAAAGTAGGATTAATGCTGTGGAGATACGTTCCTTGCGAAGTATGTGTGGTGTAACTTTGAACGATAGAATGAAATTATACGAGAAAGTTGCGAATTAAAAGAGGATGTAGTGATAAAGGTTGAAATGAGTATGCTTAGATGGTTCGGTCATGTTGAGAGAATGAGCGAAAGGCGACTAACAAAAGGGATTAATATGCAAATGTGAGTTGCAATGCCGAGAGGGGACGCCCTAGAAAGACCTACCCTGACTTTATTGGTGAGGTTCTTCAGAAAGGTTGGGTGCGCAATACTCGTAACCGGCGTGCTTGTATGGCCAGATGTATGAACGTGGACGAGGCGAAACAAGTATTTAAAGATCAGAGCAGGTGGCGTTCTGTGATTTCTACCTACCCCTATGGGAAAAAGTCATGAGTATATGTATGTAAAAATAAATGTTTTCTATATAAGCAGTCATCATTTTTTTGGAAAAAAATCGTACTATTTTATTTTTACATTATGCCATATTTAATTCCTGTCATAATCTGTTCTTTTATGCATATTACTTGTACAAAATAATTTTAATGTTTTTTATCTGCCAGGCGTCCCGTGACGGCCTTCAACTCTTTTTTTATTTCTTGTGTGTTGTCAAAAACTTCCAATTTAGGAAGAAGTAATAAGTATGACAACTTTATTTACATAACCAGAAATATCTAGTTTTCACCGGATAAAACGTTCAAAAACAAATGTTTTAAAGTATATTAACTGTTTTATACGGCATTTAAAAAAATATAATAAAACTGTACTACTTATTTACAATTATTTACTTCTTACTAATACTGTTTTAAAATTAATTTTGACAAAAAAAAAATAGATTTTCAGGTTGTAGTTTCTGAACGTCTTTTTTATTGTTGTGTTGCTATGTTTTAAATTTTCAATATTTAATCGATCACTGCTATACTTGACCAACGAACACAATCTGAATCGATTTTATTTTAAAGACTCATTATAGTTCTTTAAATAAAGCACATATAAAGGTGTATAACATGAGTAGATCTTCTAAATAAAAAACCATTTAGCAAAATCACAATAAAAAGAGTAAGGTATTAACTTGTTTTAAACTTTACTTCTTCATTTTTAACTGAAATGTGAATTTGGTGATTGTGGTCGGTAAAGTTTGTTTTTACAAATAAACTACAGCAAATATGCCAAAGGGTAAATTCTTAGTGTCTTTGTCAGAAACAATAAAATAAAAACAAAAGAAATAGAACACTTGGTAAAAGCAGAATAAAGACATTTATACAATAAATATGAATTCAAGTATGATTTTTACACATCATAAAATAATTACATTTAATTGCTTTTTATGCGGTGTGTGTTAAATATTACCTTCTTAGCTATAAACGATTAATTTGGGTAATTTACTAAGAGCACATTCACTGTGGGCATGTGAATGTGGACAGCCCTAGTCCTAACTAATAACAGAAACGTCTTGTTCCGTTTTGTTTAGAATTTTTTCAAAGGAGTTAAATTGTATTATAATGGAAGCAGCAACGGAAGAAACTCAAAAAGAAAGCACTGAAAATGTGCAATCGAACAAAACCGCTACTGTAAGTGTTAACTTTTAATTATTTCAAACGGTTTATAAATAGAATGCTATCGGATGTCGGTAAACGATTCACTCATATGCATGCAAATTACCGGCGTTTAGCGCGATATTTGCTACTATTATTGTAGTTTATGGAGAATTGACCATGCTTTAAGTTTTAAAAAGCTAGTATAATGTTAAAGGTATGTCGAAAAAAGGAGAAATAGTTAACCTTAAAGTTTGTTGGCATTTTGCCAATTCCCGTAATGTTTTTGATATTTTTGTTCGGAAGCACGTTTCACATGCTTTCTGCTTTTATGGTTGACCACAGCGCGATGCCAAATATTAGCTAACATATTCAATTCACGGGACAATTGTTTGTTTATTAATTAAGTTACAACACAGCAAAAAAATACTGTCTAAATGATATTTACCAAATATGTATATTCGGTTTTTTTAAATGTCAGAATCAAATTTCGTGTTAATAAGACGCTGAAACTTATTACTTTAGCATCTTAATAACTCATAATTTCATAAAGGGTCATAATACATTTAAATAATTTAGTAATATGCTTCAATTAGGCCAAGTTATTCCTTCATTTGGTATAGATATTAATAGCTCATTGCTTCCTGTATTTTAAGTTCCCCACTGGCATAGATCAAAGATGTTTGTTCATTGTATGACTCCAATAAATTATCATAATTCCAGGAGAAAACCTCAACACCTCCACCACCTCTCGAAGTTAGAAAAGGGAAACGGGATGATCGGACAAAAAGGGATGACAAAAATGTAGAACAGTTTATGAAATCACTGAATTCGGTACCAACACTGGAGGAGAAATTGTCTCTAGTTTGTAAGAAATATGTGCAGACCGCTGACGATAGCAAGAAGATGCAGTTTTACATCAAGCAGTCGGACAAGCGCCATGCCATGCTGTTAAAGGAAAAAGATCAGATGCAGCTGGAATTTAATAAGACTATTCTTGTTAAGTCTAAGTTGGAGAACCTTTGCAGGGAGCTCCAGAAACAGAATAAGGCTATTAAGGTTTGTTATTGAGCTTAAACTAGAGTTAGCTAGGTATTATCTCATAAGTAACGACTGATTGAAACCAAAACAACAAAAACAAATGAAGTAACTATTGCATGGTGGTTATATGTTTTCATGTAATTACTGTGCTGACTGACAGACACAGATAAACACACAGACAGAATGCAAAGTGTAATTTTATTGTCGGCGGGCTTTGCTGTTGTTTTCCGACACATACAAGTTATGCAATATTATACGTCGTTTTGTTATTCGTTGAGTGACAATCACAGTCTGAAAAAAAAACATGCTCTGTATATTTAGGAGTTCCGCTAATATTACGAACATGGAAATATTGTTAAATTCCTTATTAAACCGTGCACTTGTGTTGCGTTTGGTTTCATTTGCTGGTGTATTATGTAACATACCTACTATTTTGTTTACATTATGGAAAATAATGTAATAAAATAGTTTTTGAGACATTTCAATGTTGTCTCTGGGATGGCAACGCATTTGCAAGGCCTCTGGTATTGCAGATGTCTATAGGTCGCGGTTACCACTTAACATCAGGAGGGCTGAATGTTAGCCATCCAAAGAAAAAATTGAAATTAAAATTTGACAATGAGCTCGCTTTGGATCTGGAAAAGGACACAGGCTTCTTGTAGTCCACAATTTTGGCGGCATCCACAATAACCAGCATTCACACAATGAAAGTCATGAACAAAAGTTCCTCATGTTCATTTTGCCTTTACACTTCTTTACAGGAAGAATCTCTCTTAAAGATCCGTGAAGAAGAAGAACGTCGTAAGGAAACCCAGGCTAAGTTCCAGAATACTCTATCAGAGATCACGGCCATGCTGCAACAGAATAACGAGAAGAATGCCAAGCTCCGAGATGATAATATCAGCATGAGTGAGAAGTTCAAGTCAGTGGTGCAGCAGTACCAGTTGAGAGAGCAACAGGTTTGGGAACTCAAACATAGACACTATAAGATTGATTTTGCGTTGGCCCTGATCTGCCCTGACTTATTGTCAGATACCATACTCCAGTTACCTAGTTATAGTCTGAAACTGCTTTTCCAATGTTTTGTGGGCATTAAATAAACTGCCCAATGCAAAATAGACATTGTGTGTGAGTACTCATAGTCTCCATTTGATTGCATCTGTGTGCTTGTACTACAATATTAAGTACATTTGTTAAATTTGAAAATGCGTTGTATCAAAGCCTATACATATGTGACGACACACAACGTGCATAAGGTTTTAATAAACAAGAGTTACTTACAGAAAAGGTTCTATTTCTAGACCGTTAACCAAACTACACAATTAGATAACTCACTAAAAATACCTTTCTCACATCACCAGGTAGACAAAATGGCGAAGCAGATGGCATTAGAATCCCAGCTGTCTGATGCTAAGATGCAGAAGGCGAGCTTGGAGCACCAGGCTGATAAGGAAAGACTCCTGGCTGAGATGGAACAGCTCAAGGTCACGCTGGCACAGTACAGGGCCAAGATCACGGAGCTGCAGGGCACTGAGACCAGTGAGCATGCAATTATCTTTATAGCCAAGATAAAACAAGACAGAAAATAAATCTGAATCAATCTGTTTCATATATGAACAGACAAAGTACAGACAGACAAAAAACAGTCACTATCACTAATATGGCACTTCCAGTTTTAGGCAAAGACTATCTTACATGTATGGTCAGCAACAACAGTCGATTAACATTTCAGATTTTTAAATCCTATATCTTGAGCCGAATATCGACGGAAATACGAAATGAATGTAAATTTAACAATTACCTGAAATGCTGAGCAGTCGTTTATTGTGTTATTTTGTGTCTATTTAAATTATATGTAAAACAATAAATCACCGACTTTTGTTGCTGATTGACACAAACAACGCTTTGTACGGAATATTTTTTATGTTCATTTCAATGAATAATAATTGATAAAAATAATATTCATTTCGCAGGCCTCCGCAGTCAGCTGGCAGTCTATACGGACAAATATGACGAGTTCCAGAACGCGCTAGTCAAGAGCAATCAGATGTTTGGTGGCTTCAAGGAACAAATGGAGACAGTAAGAATGATCCTGAACTTTATCTCTCTTTCCTAAGCACTGACAAAGTTCTTCTAGTTTTGTGACACTTATTATTGTTTCAGATGTCAAAGAAGATAAAGAAGCTAGAGAAGGAGTCGTTATCATGGAAGACGCGTTGGGAAACTTCCCAAACTGCCTTACTGGACATGTGCGGAGACAGGCAAGCCAGCGAGGAGCGCGCCGCCGCCGCCAACCGCCAGCTGCACCACATGCAGGGCCTGTGTCGCACGCTGCAGGTGAGAGAATAGTTGCCACCCTTATGTCTTTAGGGACAAGATTGAAATGTGGTCTACCATAGAAATATTTAAAAAAATAAGCCAACATTTGTGTACGATTAACCAACCCCAAATAATTTAACCAATCTGATATAACTGTGACTTTACTTGAATGTGTTTACTATAGCGACTCCAGCTAGGCATTTGATATGGTCCGCCATAAATTAAATTAGTAAAAAATCATACATGATGTCTCCTGTCTCCTTTGTGATGGCATTTGATCTTACCAAAGCAATATACAGTCTTACGTGTTATCAATAGATTTCTAAACATCCCGCTACAGAACCACTTTTGGTTGCCTATAGGGTCTACATTTGGGTCCTATTTCGTTTCCAAAAATTACTTATATTGACTTTTATTTTTCGTATTTCTTTCTGCATAACTTCCTCGTTAGCCTAGTGGTCCTAAGCGCGAATGTTATGCTAGCGGTCTTGGGTTCGATTTCCAGGTCGAGCAGTGTAATTGGGTTTTTCTATGACATTTTTAGTAGCAGCTCGGGGTTAGGATTTGTGCCCGGTTAATGGCAATGGGCTCGCCCCCTATTACACGGGACCTAAAAACATACCGGCGAACTATGGGTGTACATTGGTTTCTGCATAACCCTTCTGGAAATACAGACAGTCGTGATGGTATGCTATTGTTGTTCTGCATAATGTAGGATATAATTGAGTGACCCATTATATAAGCAAACTTATACATTACGTGTTGTGTGTACTTATGCGCACTGCGGTAGGTACGTTTGTAAGCAGGCAAACAAGAGCCTGTACCTACCAATTCTTAGCTAAACATGTTTTTGAAGCGTTAATCTTGTTTCATGTTATGTTTGCCAATAAACTATGTTATAATTTATAGGCTGAGCGCACAGTGTTACTTGGCGCGCTGAAGGACAACAACATCGAGCGCCCCCCGGTGCCCGCCGCGCCCCCCGCGCCCCCTGCGCCTGCGCCCACGCCCGTCTCCCAGCAACCCGCCTCCAATGCCAAGGTAAAGCCCGACAAACATCTTTAATTTGAAATTGTCAAATCTCTACTACGTTTTGTTAATTCTCTATTTTGCCTCATTCATTAAGATTCGTACTCTACTCTCTCTGTCGTTGTCGCAAAGTGTATGAGGGTTTAACTACAATGTCATCTATGAAGTCGTTATAATTCGATGCAGTGGCATATTAAGCAAACTAAAGAAAAAAAAAACAACCAAATTGCAACGGTACTTTCGTACTTCCAAATGTCCGTGATTACAGTATGTGTCATTTTCAATTCTAACAATAAACATTTCACCCTCCAGGTCGACGCAATGGCCGCAAACTGTGCCCAACTGCGCCAGAGTCTCGCACACCTACAAAGTCAACTAAACACACTCACAAACAAGCAGAAGGAAGAATCGCCCGCACCGGAGAAACCAGAGAAAACAGAGAAGAAGAAATCCAAATCTAAGAAGAGTAAGGCCGAAAAAGCAAGAGCTGAAGCCGAAAAAGCCGCTACACCAAAAGAATCCGAAAGTGATGACACGAAAGATGTGACAGAAGAAAATCAACCTAGTACCAGTGAAGATACAACTCAAAACGAAACAGAGAAAGTTGATGAAAAAACGCTAGAAAACCTACTACAAGCAATCAATCATGCTAATATCAACCTATGTGACTTAGAAGTTGTAAACGATGAAATTTCAGAAGACACATCACAAGAGAACTCGGAGAAGGTAGAAATTAATGAAATTAAAACTGAAGTGGAAGTCAAAGAACCAACTTCAAATGGAAGTCTATCCACTTCACCGGTTGAACAAACTATAAACAAAGATACTGAAGTCGCAAATAAAGTAGAAGACATCATAGAAACAAACATAAATGATGTAAACGAAGTTATTTCTAAGTTTTTAAATGAAGTCAACGACATCAAGGACGTATCAAATGTGAATGGAAGCGAGGAAGCAAATGTTTCAGTTGTAGAATCGTCAAATGAAGAAGTTGCGCACTTAAATGAAGTTAAACCGATTATAAGCGACGCATAAACTCAATTACGTGTATATAAATTTTAGTGTTTTGGACTTTTCTACGTTGTTTTAGACAATCAATACGTTTTGAAGCATATTTTGTTGTAGTATCATATACATTTGGTCGGACTATGGTTACTTTGTTACGATATAGATCAATAAAATTGCCAGTATTAACACTAGTATCACAACTGCAGTGTAGGTATGTGACTACATTGTACTTATGGTTTCAATAAATTGATACATAACTTACACTGCTTATCATTTTTGCAAGTTTAATTTTTCTAACTCTTTGGTAAATTTGTAATAAGTAATGTTGAAGAAGACCGTATTGTTTTCTGCCTGAATATAACTGGAGTTTTAATATTGATATCAAACTTATTAAAATTATTTAACACAAGTCTGATATTGCAATTGAGAAAGGACTTTTAGTTAGCCTCGTGTCTGATATTGAGAACCTAATATATAGAACAGCTAATTTTGAATTGAAGTCTTAATAAAACGTAGCATTTTACTCTTTCATTAATGTTAATCTTCGAAAAAAGTACTGCCATTAATATAAATATTCATAGTTACATCAGATGTGTAAGATACAACAATTTATAAGTATTATTAAGTTGGTCTCGTATTTTCTTTCTAATTGTTATTATAAATAATCGTTTTCATCACTTTATGACGTATGATTTACTTACAAGATTTGTGGAATATTAAAATCAATTATCTTCAGTTGAACACCCTTTACTGAGAGGCTGATTACATACAAATCAGCTAAAATACTGTCAACTAATTCTCTTATCTAAATGAGAACAGCCAATCAAAACACTGGGCTTTTTGAAGTTTGGAGGTTTGACAACAAAAGGCTTCCGAAAATCTAGGATTAGTTTAGCCAAGCGGTAAGTTACTTATAGTAATGTGTAAAGAAAGAAGCGTTATTGATATTCAGATAGATGAGACAATTGGTCAGCAAGTGCCTAAAATGAGTCTAGTCAGGTGATGGTTTACATTTGAATTTGAACTCTAATACAAAAATACTAAGGTCGAAGACTGCTTCGCACACTCCCAAACGAAAAGCAACAGAAATTATGACAGGTTGTAATATGCGCGTGCGCCGCACCGCTGTGATTGGTTGTTGATAAATAAGTAATTTTTTCTTTAAAACGGAGGTTATTGCTTAGTGGCTCCGACCTAAAACATTTTTAAATACTTATTTGAAAAAAAAAACACGTCCATGGATTTTGATTTTAGAGTTAAATTGTAGTTTTGTTTTATTTTTAAACTTACTTTTAATTTACGTTGCATTTGGATTTAAAGGTGCTTTTAAAATTCATGGTATCATAATTTTACTAAATATGTAATAAGTTATGTAATCTTAAAACGAGCAACCAGTTAAGATAGGGCACAAAATGTCACTTAGCTAGCGTATTTATGTACAGCCAAACAAACTATTTGATATACAGGCAGCTTACTTACAATTAGTTTTAATTTTAAATTATGTTGCGAGTGCCGTCGATTCTTTCACACCACTCTCATAAGTGTGTCATAAGCTTAAAAAGTTATTATACCTACAATAAAAACGACATAGTAGTACAAAGACAAACAATTTTGCCTGTATACCAAATACTTTGTTCGATTGTACATAACTTCATATGTACCTATACAAATGTTGAGCCGTTGTGTATGAGAGCCGTTTATTGTTAAGAGGACAAGATGATTTGTATCTGACAATGTTAGTTACAAGTTTTTATTACATTTTATATACTGTAAGTAACTGTGTTGTGTTAGACCAAGAATTTTTGTGTTTTTTTTTTTATAAATAAAGTTAGATTTTGTAACTCCTATTAATCTTTTTTTATTTATACTTTATACCTAATAACGGGGGGAAAGATCTCGTGATGGCCCAGCGGTTAGGCATCCGCGCGACTATCACAAATTAACTGAAAATCAACAACTGTCGAAGAGTTCGAGCGTTTAATATAATAATAGTAGCTATACTGTCGCTTTTATGAAACGATTTTTTTACTAGTTTAATATTTCTTATTAATTTTTTTCTTAACCTTCTTACGGAAAGAGAAAGGCTAGGCTATTCCACCCAATAACAATAATGTAGCTTTAAAATGTAATCTAGATTCTAGATTTACAAACGCGATCACTTGTTACCGAGAGTTGCACAAAATATTGCAGATGGCGTCGTCTTCTTGTTTTGTTATAACATCTTTAGTGATTACAGGTGCAGGGGCCACTGGAGCAGCGATTTGTGACGCCGCGTGCGCATACCGATGGATGATAGTGTAATATTTAATTTGGAACTTGACGGTGGCATGGCCGTGCCCCCAAACACCTTATTTGTTTTACTTTTTATTTAAACTTATTATTATCATTATTTAACTGCCTCGTTAGCCTAGTGGTCCTAAGCGCGACTGCTACGCTAGAGGTCTTGGGTTTGATTCCCAGGTCGAGCAAAAAGTATTATTGGGTTTTTTCTATGAAATTCTCAATAGCAGCTCGGAGTTAGGATTTGAAACCGACTAATGGCAGTAGGCTCGCCCCCTATTACATGGACCTTAAACATACCGGCGAACTGTGGGTGTACATTGGTTACACCTCTGCCTAACCATTCGGGGAATATAGGCGTGATGGTATGTGTGTGTTTTTATTTGAATGAAGTTGGCTTTGTCCAAGGTGATTGTTTGTTGGTGAGATAAGTTACCTAGCTTAATTATTTAAAAGTAAAGATAGAACAGCAGTGGCTGAGACATTTGCTTCTGTTGTTAGGGTCGTAGATTCGGCCACGTATTTGTAGCCATAGGCTTAGTCGAGGGTCATGGGTTTAATTTAGGGTAGTGCAATAGTATTGATTTATTTATTAATTTATGAAGTCAGAGAAGGAATTTTTGAAGTATGATACTGATCTGATCACTGAATGCAGGCACTGGCATCCTTCCAGTTTCCTGTTTATAATATCTAGTAGTGTCAAAGATGATTGACTAATAGGGGTTTTTTCAAGTCATTCTATAAACACGTTTTATTTATTTGTATGCCCGCTCAATTCCATGAATGAGTGAATTCCATTGATGAATAGTTGATGTAGCTCAAAATTTCCAAAAAAACATATTCCATGTTCCGCGTAAACTATGGCCGTGCATAGATGCGTTTATCCGTTGCATCACTTTGTTATCCATTTTCTGACATAACAATCTATTTTTAGCCGTTTTCAAATGATTGGTTAAATGGCGTGTTTAGACTTTTTTTTAAGTGTTTCTATTTTATTTAATGGTCTATTTTGTCTGTCGGCTTTATTTTAGGCATTGTGTCTAGATACAAATCTGAAATTAAATTACACGTCATAATTAATGTTTATCAATGGGAAATACAGGGTATGATCCGAAGTCTAGGTTGGTATACCTACTCTTACCTACCCATCTAGGATCCAGGTATCTTTAGCCCCAACCTTGTAGGTTTGGTAGGCTACTATGGCTGCTATGAGTTTTATTTTCTTTATAGTTGAAAACTTTTATAGCTTGTCAATTTATTCCCCTGTCTGAATGATAGGTTTATCGACATGACCTGCGTTAACTGACCAATCGGCAAAAATAAGGAACATTCCTGGAAAAAACAAATAGGTAGACATGGGGGCTGCCGACTGAAGTGAAAACTTCAACGCTGCGCGCAACACGTCATATTAGCAAGTCGGTGACGCGAATCCCTGAGATTTTTTCCTATAAAAAAATCATTTAATGCGGCTATAGATGTTTTTACTTTAAAAACTACAGTGGTGCCTAGATATCTAGTTAGGTACATGGTAGGCATGTACCTACTTGAGTACAGTTTCTTCATTCATTCATTACAATCTTTACAAGAAGCCTACTAAAGTCAACGCCTTACTTTCAGAAAAATGCGAAATAATTATCAAATAAAACTTTTGACATTTGACATCTTTACAAACTTAAATGAGCTTTATCACAGAAAAATAGCTGCTACTCTGTTCAGATAACGTTCGTATCGACTGTAAAATAACAGAGCATTGTTAAGCAATGGTTTGTCGCAGTATTTGTCAATCACGTGACGAAGTGTTTGTCAATTTGTTTATGAAACTGATGTTTCATGTTCGGTCGGTAAAGGCGCGCGATCCCTTGGCCCGGACTTCACCAAAGCGGAGAGGAGAGATGCCTCGTTAACAATACTCTAGATACGTCGTGAAGCTAAGTGGTGACAAGGAGAGAAATAGCCCAAGCCGGCTGGTTGTAGCACAACTCTCCCCTCCTCTCCGCTTTGTGGCCTTAGGATGGGATTAACCGCCAATTCTTAATTTGTAATATGTACGATTTACATATTATGATCATCTAGTAGTGTATTTCTGTATGATCCGGAATGCAACTATTGTACAACATGGAGGAGGTATGTATGGGGTATTTTTTCCATACGGAACTACGTTTTGGAAGGGGGCAGTCCACTGCTGGACGTAGGTCTCTCCTAAAGAAAGATACAATGACCGGTCGTGCGCTGCCCGCGTCCAGCGACTTCTAAATGACGTTCAAAAGTGCCTTTTAATGGCCTAATTGAAATAAATGATTTGATAAAGTGTCGCAGAGCAGTAGATGATGCGTAACGAAATAAAATAACAGTATTGAAGTAATCCCTAGCTTCCTTTCTACGAACGTGACCGTTCAAATGACAGTTACTGGCCAATAATTACTTGAATTTAATTGTTAAAAAGAAATAAAGGAATATAGATTTCTGTCACAACTGTAGGTAGGTATTTTTATTTTAAAAATATTAAATTAAATGAAATGAAATTTCCGTTGTAAGTCTAAGTATTTTTATTTCAATATTAAAGTTCTTCGTTTAGTTTCTAATGGAATGAATAGTCGTGCAGACGTTTAGGAATAAAATCAAGAAAAAAGTACCTAAAGAAAACTAGGTAATGTCGCCGGCGATACCTAAACATTTAGGAAAGAATTGGAATCTATTTTAAGCGTTTATTTTGTATTTGCTACAAACTTTCTGCGTAAAAAATAGTGATAGTCTTCAAATAATAAATCTATCTATAGTTAGGTAATTTAGCTTTATTCAAAGTTTTAGTGGTTCACGTCTCTTTCAGTTTTTTCAGGTTTCACCTCGGTTCAGAAAGCGAGGCGGCCTGAAAAACTATCTGAGTCTCATAAGTTTCAATTACTTACTGTTATTCAAAGAATAATATCGAGATCATGGTTGTATACCATGATATGATGTAATTAAAAAACCCGCCAAGTTCGGACCGGACTCGCACACGGACGGTTCTGTACTAACGTGCAATATTAAGAGTCAGGAAAAAACGCCGTATAAAAGTTTGTTGTATAGTCTGCAATGTTTTACTTTTTTATTTTTTATTTACCTATCAGACTGTGTTTAGTTTAACTGTTACGGTGTTGTGATTTGTGTGTGTATACATTATTTAAATACATAGGTTTGTAATAGCGGCCATAGTGATACACATAACAACAAAGTTGAAATGTCTCATGTGCCTGTAACACCGGCACTTATGAATGAACACAGCAAAGCAGCGTTGCGGCAGAAATAGGTACCTATGGTGGAAGTACCTCACAAAGAGTTATTATATTACTTACTATCTACCTGCTAAGTATATTAAAACTTAATTTACACAACAATTAGCACCGTATCTGTTTAATCAAAGCAACTAAAGCTTCAATTCATATCGATCGACATTACTTGTAACAACGTAACGGTAAGCACATTATTGCGCGCTGGGTCAAGGTTGAGGCGTGCGTACTTTCGCTTTGGTTAACATTTTTGTGATAAAAAGTGGTATACTGTCTGTCAGGGCCTGATGTCAAGTTGGGTGACGGCTCGTTTTTATGGGTTTTTTAGCTCAGACGATGGAGATATTACATTGACCAGTTAGTTTATTAGTTTGGAGATCTGTTTAAACATAATAATAGTAATACTTAGATAATAATACCAGCCTATCGTCCCACCGCTGCAGGGCAAAGGCCTCTTCTCATACCCAGAGAGAAGGCATGAGCATTGACCAGCACTCTTCCTCAAGACGGATTGGCGATTTCACAAGATACCATCACGCCTGTATTCCCGAAGGGTTAGGCAGAGATGTACCAATGTACACTCACAGTTTGCCGGTACGTTTAAGTCCCTTGTAATAGGTGGCGAGCCTATTGCCAGTAACCGGGCACAAATCCTAACTCCAAACTGCTACTAAGAATTTCATAGAGAAACCCAATAACACTTTTTGCTCGACCTGGGAATCGAACCCAAGACCTCTAGCGTAGCAGTCGCGCTTAGGATCACTAGGTTACTCAGGCAGTTAGTTATTGGCGAGTTCAGACATGTATAATTATAGTCCAGGTTTCCACACGATGTTTTCCCTTCACCGATGTCAGTGATGTACAAGATAAACTTAGAAAGTACCAACATATGAATTTAATTAAATTTTCATATAGAGATGGTATAAAACAGAATTTTAGAATCATACAATAAAGCACATCTATATAATATGCCACTGAGGCCACTGAGCCACTGAGCCACTGAGGGCCGAAGCCTGACGGGGCTGCGGTTTGTTCGTAAGAGATACCGCGCCCGCGGAACGTAAAGGGCACAAGAAGGAACATGGGTGGGTTTTAGTCAGTAAAAGTCTGACACTCCCTCCCGCCCCGCCCAGGCGGGAGAAGTTATTTGATGATTTCCCACCCACCAAAAAAAAAAAAATCTCTATAATATTGCGCCGAATATCTAGTTCTTTCCTAAAGTTTTCTGTCATGAAAATCCTGTCCTTTTCCGTTAAATTATTTGAGGTATTAGAACCATGTCTCATTCTTGAATACATCTCAGTCAGTAGTCACCTTAGTAGTAACCGAAGACCGACCACCTTTGTACTACAATACGTCTCACACTAATCTCTGGAAGGTTGGCCCAGTGACCGAAAGATTAGGTTCAGCGGTCAAACACATAATTATATTTAGGGTTTGAGTATGTTTTATTTAATACAGCACTTTTCAACAGGGTGGACGTACCCTCGAAGTATATTATTAGCCAAACGACATTGAACAGAAAGCTCCCAATTTTTATACAATATATTTATAGCTTTCGTAATTCAAGCAGGTTCCCCAAACGACAAGTCTTTTGTAAACAAGTAAATAATAATTAAATGGCACCAAGGTGACGGACAATGTGCTTTCAATCAGATTACAATATTGCCTTGGAAACAAAAAAATTGTAGACCTACCTACAATAAATATCAATATGCAAGCCATTGATTGCTTATGCTCCAACAGTCGACGATATATATATCAACTGCTAAAATCTTAGTAGCACTAAGTACTTTGGTACTTACCAAAGTAAATATCTACTTAGGTATGTACTGAAAAACCAGCCAAGTGCGAGACGGGCTGTTATATTGACATAAAACAAAAAAAACACAACAAAAACAAAATTAACATACTCATTTACAGTTAGTGGTCCTACGCGCGACTGCTATGCTGAAAGTCTTGGTTTCGATTCCCAGGTCGAGTAAAAAGTGTTATTGGGTTTTTCTATAAATTCTCAGTAGCAGCTCAGAGTTACGATTTTTGCCCGGTTAATGTCAATAGGCTCGCCCCCTATTAGGATTAGGTCCGATTTTGTATATAATAATTATTATGTTCACTTAAAAAAAATAAAAGTAACTTGACTGCCTCGGTAGCCATAGCCTAGTGGTCCTAAGCGCTACTGCTACGCTAGAAGTCTTGGCTTCGATTTCCAGGTCGAGCAAAAAGTATTATTGAATTTTTCTATGAAATTTTCAGTAGCAGCTTGCAGTTTGGATTTGTGCCCAGTTAATGGCAATAAGCTCGCCCCCTATTACATGGGACCTAAACGTACCTGCGAACTGTCGGTGTACATTGGTACACCTCTGCCTACCCCTTCGGGGAATACAGGCGTGATGGTATGTAAAAAAAATGAAAATTGTTGCAACAGTGGTCTCAGTAACTTTAAAACACACTGTGAACATTTCATGTGTCTACCAACGTTCCATAAGATACAGCCCTGTGAGACCCAGACGCAGAGACAGACAGACCGCGACGTACGGAAGGAATCCTAAAAACAAACAAGCTTTACAACTTTATAAGATTAAAATTAAAAGGGAACTGATGATCTTCTTAAGGACCTTTAAAAAGAGTCATGACTCATGATCCTGCCGGGGCTGCGGGTTGTTCGTAAGAGATACCGCGCCCCCAGAACGCAAAGGGCATAAGAAGGAACACGGGTGGGTTTTAGTCAGTAAAAGTCTGACACTCCCTCCCGCCCCGCCCAGGGCGGGAGAAGTTATATGATGATTTCCCAACCCCAAAAAAAAAAAATGACTCATGATAGAACAACATTCTAAGCAAAAACCAACCTGAATCTGCGGAATAAAGGTGCATCCTTTCTCTCAATCGAATCGCCACTGGGATTATAGTAACCAGCTCAATCAGCCGACGGAGCATTTTTAATGGTTCAATTGTCATTGTTACTTTAAATAATAGTTTTACATAACAAAACAGGCCCAATTTCGGTAGCCATACTTTCCTAATTCACGATCTAAACAATAATCGTGATGTTTTGTTATCACGACTCCTCTTACAGAGGTTTCGAATGTCTTTCGAAGTCTTCACAGTTCATCAGTCGTGATTGTGATCATTCATAGGTTTCCTTTTGTACCTATCGGCTCCGTGATTGACGGAACCGATGCATTTCTTGGAAATAGTGAAAATTAGATAGGTACCGTGTCTTATTCTTTTGTATGATGTGGACTAGACTTCTAGCTCAAAGTAAAAGTTACTGTAGGCACACTTAGTTTTTATTTAGAAATACAAAATTGTATAGGTATTATGTAGCGTTCTCAGATATTAAGCAAAACTATCACCAAATCTCTACGTAGTAGGTAAAAGTAATAAAATAATTTTTTTTAAGTAATCCCCGGCATAATAATAAAGTTCCCTACGGCAGCTCACAAAAGACCTTGCAACCCCTGAACGGATTTTGATAAAACATATCTAAGAACCATCGCTAGGAAACCTACTTTCAAATTTAAAAACCGCATTCAAATCGGTTCACCCGTTTAAGTGCCACAGACGAACAGAGCAGACAGGCAGACACAGAGACACGTAGACACACAGACACGTCAAACTTATAAAACCCCTCGTTTTGAGTCGGGGGTTAATAAAATAAAGTCGCTTCCCGCCATCTGTATGTTAAGATCTTATAAAGTCCGGAATGAATTTTAATTCATATTGATTAATATATAGAGTGATTCAAGAGGAAGATTATACGTATAGAACATCACGCTACGACCAACGAAAGCGGAGCAGTAACCAAAGATGTAAAATTAAACGCGGGTAACCACAGGGTATAAGAAACAAAACGCTTTATGGAAACCTATGATATGGTACATTTGGCGCTAATTTTCCGCCAATCAATCAATCATACAGGCCTGAACAGCACACATAGATCATTTAGAAACATCAGTTAACCATGTAACCATTTTACTTACATGACCATGTTATTTAGTTCACATAATACTAATACATAAGAAGATATTATACCACTTCCTTTAAAACTTCTTCCATCATAATCTATACTAACATTATTAAGCTAAAGAATTTTTCCGTTCGTTTGTTTCAACGCGCTAATTTCCGGAAATACCTGTCGGAATGGAAAAAATATTTTGGTACATGATAACCAGATTCATGAGAAATAGTATAGGCTTTATAACATCATGCTTGGACGCATGGGAACGGAGCAGTAACCAGAAACGTAACTTAACGCGGGTCGAGAAAACTAAATGGTCGAACTAGTTTTCATGTAAAAGTATTTTCGTGTTCCTTCGCTATCTGAAATGTATTGAATTGGACAAGAATCATTAGAGTGATTAATGTTATAATTGGTTTGGTAATCCTCGCTTCGTTTGTTGTGGATAATGATCCATAACTGTGGTCATAGCGGTAGACATATTACAGTGGTGCTCTTATTGACAGTTCATGTCGTCCTGAGTTTAGTTCCTCTGCAGGTTCTGCAGCATTACTTTATGGGCACTCAGATAAATGCTTGTTGTAACAGTTGGCATTTATCGCGAAAGGCGCAAACGCTGCTTTGTTTTCTTCGTAAATGTTTGGTGATTTTCAGTCTGTAACAAACTGACAGACCACCCCTCCACCTCCTCCATCTCGATAAAAAAAAGAGTGGGCATCATTCTTTAGATAGCATGTTCCGGTGGTGGGTTAGACTGCTTAAGCATAGAATATATACAAAATAGCATACAGTAAGTATGGAGTTTCTGCGGGTTGTTCGTAAGAGATACCGCGCCCACGGAACGCAAAGGGCACAAGAAGGAACATGGGTGGGTTTTAGTCAGTAAAAGTCTGACACTCCCTCCCGCCCCGCCCAGGGCGGGAGAAGTTATTTGATGATTTCCCACCCCCAAAAAAAAAAAATGTATGGAGTTTCATGCCCATTTTTTTCCATTACAAAACTAAGTAGGTACCTTTTAATTTTTCGTCTCATGAATGCCGTTCGAGAGCGCCATTCAATGGTGTAATTGAAATAAATAATTTAGCTTTGACTTTAACTGTAGATCTACTTTCTTTTATCTTTGCAACAAATCTGAAAGTATTGAAGGGAATTGGACCTTCTATGGTTGATACTGTTGTTATCATTAAGGACATTACTTTATACTTTAGTTAAGGTTAATAGCAATACGATAAATTGTAATTGATATCTCTGTTTAGAAGTTTTGGAAATTTGCGAACCAATTTACGCAATACCTAGTAAGAGCGAATGTACGATAATTATCGGACTGATACCCTTGGGTCTACCAAGCGTATTAGTAGCATAAAACCGTAAAATACTTTTGGATGTTCCTCGCTCTGGCGGGGAGGGGGGGGGGGGGGTCAGACTTATATTCACTAAAAACCAAATCGGTGTTCTCTTCCTATACTTTCGCTGGAGATTAAGATGTTTTGGTGGCCTATTTTCAGGATTAGGTTTGAAGGACTTTAATGCTGATTGCACACATGTAATTTTAAGTACTGTGCCTAAGTGGGGGGCACACTTAAATTCCCTGCTAAAAATAATGCTATACAAAAAACGGATCCTGTTACTGATCACTTACAAGCACACAACAGAAAGAGCTGTTAAAATATAGCAACTAATTAAGGATGTAAATGTGTGTGTGTGTCTTAAAAAGGCATACAAGTATTGGTATCACAATGTGTGCGAGAAGACAACAAAGATCCTTCACGCTAGTACTATTCTAACTTCACCTTCTTCTTATTCTTCTTCAGCCGCAGTGCGGGCCGTATAGCGCGCCATGCTAGCATTAACGACATTATTCGACGTGCTCTCGTCGCCGTCGGCGTTCCAGCTGTTTTAGAATCGACCGGACGGAACGTCTTTATTTCCTTGGAAGATGGGTAGGCCTTTAGTGTGGGATGCTACGTCTGTCGATACTTTTGCGCCACCCCATCTTCCTAGTTCAGCGTGCTGTACTGGCGCTGCTGATGCGGTTGCAAAAAACCTCAAACGGCGTAAGTTTAGTACCCTTATTGGTAACTATATTTTCGAGCCGTTTGGGGTGGAAACCCTCAGGCCGTGGCCCCATAGCCTTTTTAGGGATTTATCTAAACGGTTGGTTGACACTTCCCGTAACCCAAAGGCTGGCTTTTACCTTGGCCAGAGGTTACCGTCCAACATATCCGTCAACATCCGTCCAGCATTGCCATCCTACGTGGCAATGCCGCAAGTCTTTTGGGCACTTTCCGGTTGACGGCGATGCGGAGTAATTTTTTGATGCCATTTAGTTTTAGTTTCTTTTTTGTTACTATTAAGGTTTTTTTTATCTAATTTTAAGGCTGTACATATTTAATCTATATATTAATTAATAAAGTTTATATATTTCCAACCTTCTTCACTTCTTTTTCTTTAACACCTACACGATCAAAATGTATGGAACAGCTGTTTTTTTTTAAATAAACTACAAAAATTGTTAACCCTACGAGGTCCAGAATAAGGTATTGAATCCATGGTAAAAGTTCTCCTACCCCGTATAATTTAGTTTATCTCATAAAGGAAAACCTAATAAAATAAGTTAGAATGTGGCTAAGCCAGCCTGTGTCTCTCCTATATACATATATGTATAAGTATTCGTAATGATACATTTTCTTGAAAATTATGTGCAATACTAAAGAGGCTCAAATTAAAGAGGTGCTACGTCTAATTTTAATCCTCTAACAATACTAGTTGCATGCTCCATTTGACAATCTAATTTAAATTTTTGCTGTCAAAAAAGGAGAAACATCTGATCATTGGCGCGAAAATCTGCGAACCTATCTTTAGGCTTTCGCTTAAATTGAGGAAAAAGAATAATAAGAATTATAATTATATCAACTGTCATGCTCATTGACTGCCTCGTTGGTTTCGTGGTCGCATGAACGACTGCTAAGCGTGGGGTCCTGGGTTCGATTCCCAGGTCGGGCAAAGTGTTTTTGGGTTTTTTCATTGGGAATTTCTCAGTAGCAGCCCGGAGTTTGGAAGTTGATGGTTTGACAGAAAGCACGTAAAGCCGTTTGTCCTGCACCTGATTTCTTCTCGGTCTTGCAGGATTGCCCGTCGCATCGGTTTATGAGAGCGAGGAAACAGGAAGTGTACCCGTATTTGCGTACACACTTGTGCGCAATAATATCTCTTGTGAACTTGAGTAGTCTCTATAGACCTGGAGAATATTATCGTGCTCATTTAGGCTGGCGTTTTTTTTGTAAATTGTACTTTGGTATGAGAAAGTTCAATAAAAAATGTCATTAAATTGCATCAAGTGCAGGCAACGTGGCGGGTAGCTTATTGCATGTGACCAGACGTTATGCCACGGTGGCGGGCGTGCCTCGGCCACCGTCAGCACAATGATATAATTTATTTTTCTCCACTTTGCACCCTAAGTTTGTGTGCGAAACTGTTACGGATTACGTTAGAGTTGATAATACCCTTTGTAACTCACGGTACTAACTCGTACATTAAACTGTTTGAGTGGAAATGCATGTTATAGTCAAATTCAAACCGTTTAGACTATTTACAGACACTTTTGAATTGTTAAGAAGAAACAGTTACGTTTCTTTGCGTGGGTGTCATTTTAAATGAATGATGCCAGGCTATTGGGCACTTGTCCCATTGACAGCGATGCGGATAAGTTTTTTTAAATCCTATGAGCTTCCTTTTTTTACATAAACTGTACATAGTTTGTAATCTAATTATTTAAGTAAGTTTTATGGTGGAAAAATAAACAAAATTTAGAATGCGTTTCTTTAATGGTGCGGGATTCAACTATAATCTTGTGAGGATTTACCAGACCATTCATGGCTTCATAAGATATTTGGTTATTTTAAAATGGCGGTTTTGATAGCCATGGGAAAAAGGCGTGAGTTTATGTATGTTTCATAAACATTTTTGATGAGAGCCCATATCTACTCGTCATCGGTGCAAGTAGCAAACGCATTGAGAATGCGTTCATCATCTAGCTTAAAAACTGAAACTGGCAACTTTCAGTTTCAGTTTAAGTTTGTTTGTTTGTAATTGAAACAAAAATCAACACTAAAATTTGCTACAAAGTAAAACATAATTATGTCAATTAGTAACTGTCAATCAAATTAAGATCACCAGCCTCGAGGTTGATTTTGACACGTCGTCGATTTTCCTTCCAGAAAACTCGTGGTTGGTCCTTTAGTAGCTTAATTTAGGTTATCTGTATTCTTTGCTACTATGTTCCTAAAGTCTAAGTAGTCTAACAAAGAATACAAAAAGACATCTTTCATCAGCACGTCTTACTCGCCGCTCTATACAAATCCTCGGCGACCGCTGGTCTTTCGCTCCGTAGACTAATCACTATAAATACAAGTGATTTCTGTCCGAGTGTACATTGCCTCACAGTCCGCACCGCGGGGCCTACCTACCCCCCAAACCTAAACCGAAATATATCAAACGTTTGTGAAAGTATTGGAAGGTACAAGTGAATTTAGTGCTTTATTTTAGCCATTTTTTTAGATCTAGATATCTGAAGTGATTTGTGTTAAATAAAACAATTTGGTTAATTTATTTTTATTTTATTAAAAAAATATTTTTACTTTTAATTTTAACAATTATTGTGATATTTTTTTTTTATTGATTATAAATTAAATTATTTTGATTATAACATTAAAGTCGCTTTTGAATTGTTAACTTAAAATTGCTGAATATTCTTTTCCTTTAATTTTTGTTAAATAAGTGTTAATAAAATATTTATAAACGGTGTAATTTCAGTTCGACTGTAGCCAAAATGAAGACCTTTACAGCTGTTTTATTATGCATGGGTAAGCATTATCTACTTTAAAATATTATTAAGTTTAAAAAGAGAGAGACTTCAGAGAAATAATAAATTACCAATAAACAAAAAAAACTCAAAAAACATTAACAAAAAATATACTTTTCTTATTTATTAATTTTAATGCTGTCAAAATCCTTAGGAACTTCATGCAACAAAATTACGTATCTAAATAAACTGTCATAAATACATAGTTACTACAAATCCAATGCACCCTGTAAATCAATACAATGCCAATACATAACTATGAATGAAAAAAGCGTAAAATCGTTTCCGTTTAACTTTTCCATGTACGGATGGACCTACCTAATGGAAATTATGCTATGTGCAATGCGATGAGTATTACTTTATTGTCTACTGACTGTACTTATTTAAAAATCTCGAATCTCCTTTTTTATTTAAGTTGCGGGTTTATTCATCTCTCACAGATTTCAGGATCAATTGGTCTGTTCTATTTCTTTTTAGACAATCTTGAAATATAAATAAAGTACAGAAAGTTTGAGTTCCAGCAACATCATTGCTATGACTAGTTTTTTAACATAAAAGAAGTGCCTATTAATTTCTACCTACTTAATTTCTGCTCAAAGCATCTCATTTGTAAATAAACATAAGAGATTTAAAACTATCCGTAGGTCACTACTCCTTTAATCAACAAATAACTTAACATCAGCAGAATCACACACCAGCTGGTTTATTCTGTAAAAAACACCGTCAATAAATGTTTGTGAAATGAGCTTGAAATAGTTGTCAGTACCTAACATCATGTAGGATGACAGCTTTCTTCAAACTCACTACAGCTAACTTTACGCACGGAGATTTAAAAAAAAAATTATAAGTAACAAACTTTACATAGCCAATTAAAAGAATTAGAAAAATCTGAAGCCAGCATAGTAACTAAATTAACACTTAAGTACTTTATACATCCATACATACCATCACGCCTGTATTCCCCGAAGGGTTATGCAGAGGTGTACCAATGTACACCCGCAGTTCGCCGGTATGTTTAGGTCCCATGTAATCCTAACTCCGAGCTGCTACTGAGAATTTCATAGAAAAACCCAATAACACTTTTTGCTCGACCTACTCCAAAACAAGAAAATCAATAAATCAATGGAATATAATTATATTCAATTATATCACGTTATCGAGTTTATATAACAACAACAACTAACAACGGAATGTAAATAGCAATTCGGGTGTTAGGAAGTCGAACGCAACGTCCTCACGCAAGATCGATTCACTTTGTTTCCTCAACGCATGCGCACGTTAAATACCTTATTAGTTATGAGTTTACAAGTTACGATCAATAATTACTACTTCCACTGTTATCTGGGGAAAGAAAAACGTTGGAAATATCGAGTAGATTTGGTTTCCCGGTATAAAATTATGTACTATTTTATTTTCGTGTTGCTCTTACTAGATTTTTTCGGGAATCTTAAGTGTGTTCGCGTGCATAAACAACCATACGGGAAAATTATTCGTTGAGAATTTGGTCAGTGCGAGAATCAAACTCGCACTGTAGTGCAGATGCAAATCACTGAGATCTTGCCACAATCGAGCTGCGATACTTTGTGACAAAAAAATTGAAATTTAAAAATAAAGTAGAGTATTTCTGATAATTACCACGCAATTAAACGAATAACATTTAATTACGACTGTTATAATTTTTACCACGATCACAAATCTGGTTTGAGCGAGATTCAGCAACGCAGAGTTTCTCAACATTTTGTTATCCTTGTCCCAGAAATAGTCCTTTGATAAACTTGCGTTATATGAAAACATGTTTTTTTGAGACAATTACATTAAGAGACAGTTATTATTGCGAGTGTTCTTATATAGTACCTAATTACGCTAAAAGTAAAATACGAAGGTCCTGTCAGGATATTTGTGAAACTAAAAATTAAGGGCAACAAAATTGTTAAAGGGATACAGAGTACAGAAAAGGATTTCATAAAAACCATCAGAAAATGATTTTTTTTTGTATTGGATTTTCATCATATGCTCCATATTCTTAACTAACTAGCCTATTTTTTTTCAGGCACCCTCTCCCTATCGACCGCAGCACCCGTGGCTCGCGACAGCTCCCCCATCGAGTATGAATACGACTACGACCACTCAGCACAGCAACAACAACAGGCACCACAAGCCCAGGACCCTCAGGAATCAGCCAGCCACTACGACGCATACATCCAAGACGTTAAAGCAGCAGCCAGTGGCGGAAACGGCGGCAAGAAAGGTTTCAGTCAGGGCAGTGGCCTCCGAACCATCGCCCAAGGATCAGCCAATCAAGCCAAGACTGCCCTAGGAAACCAGGCTGCTGCTGGATATCAGGCTGCCTACGTAGCCAAGAACACCCTTGCCCAATCTGCTGCCCAGGCTAGTGCAACCGCTCAGGCGGCTCTTGCGGGCAAACAGGTGATCCTGTCGGGATTGGAGCAGCAGGTCAGAGATGCTAAGGTCGGGCTCCAGGGCGAAGAGATGCAGTTGCAACAAGCTAAGAGAGCCGCGCAAGCTGCCGCCAATGCTGCACAGCAAGCTATGCACCAGGTACGTGAAGATAAAAAGTTTTGATACAGCATTAAACCTTAAAACCTTAAAGCGGAATGTCGATGTTTCGGTAAATTTTATTCCCCACTTCAACAAGATTTAGATATTTGTTTAATCAGTAGTTGCCATATTCAGTATGTTTCTATAAATCTACAGCGTGTCATTATTAAACTCAAGATAAAGCGTACACAAATGTTGGTTTACAAGCAATATAAATGGCAATAACTAGTGAAACGCACTTTTCGTCCACGGCCAAACAGCGTTACTCAAAAAATGCAAATTATTGATAACAATTGCGCAAACTGGTCCACTACAATGCACAATAATTTTGGCAATGAACTAATTAAAAAAACCGGAGACCTGCTGTCAGGTTTTTACGACAAGAACAACGCAATTCTGCCACCAAAAGTAAATTTTAAAGGTAATAAATAAAAACTGCAACGTCACCAACAACGAAATGCACAAAAACACGTTGTGCAAATCGGTACAAATGAGTTTTACGAAAAAATAATAGTGTAAAACATTGAAGAAAGATATCTGAAAGTCAATTAACATTACGCGCTTGCGCAATCGTTCGGTCCACTTGCTTTGGGAAATGAATTGATCGCGTTCATAGGTCGTTTTATTTCAATTGCTGTAAGTGGCAATATGAACATTACGTGAAAGAAATTGGTAATGTCAGTAACTGAATTGTTGACAATGTAGCTGAATGTTAAAAGGCCTATTGTTGTAATGGTTATTGGTTAGAAAAAAAATGAAAGCAATAGAACGTACATTTTAGGTCAAAATTTTGTGAAGAAAGGCAAATAGATTTTTTTACTATTGTTTGCGTAAACACATTTTTATACATAGTTTTCCTTCTACAAAATATAATCTTAATACGGATTTAAATGAAGACTTGAATACTTGCCTATTGAAAAATGTTTATTGAGATATCGAAAGTAAGACATGCCATACTTTGCATTGCATTAAATCTTAATGATCACGTTTATCTTACCCATTTTCTATACTCTTTCAATATTTTCCGTGTAATGCAACTGATTTGCTTATTTAAATTCTTAAGTTGTTAAGGAAATACTGAAGATGTGTCTTATAAAAAAATGCGTATAAGGTCGAAAATCTTTTCACAGAAAGACGATCGTGATGGTCAAAATTATTATAAAATAGTGTTAAGTAAGAATACGTTTTCTGTAATGGGTAGTTCTAAAACCAAAAAACCGAGGATATCTAAAAAATCTTCTTTCATATTCTTGATATCTAAATACCTTCATATCTTGATACCTAAAGATCACTATTTAGTGACACAAACCTCAAACTCAGCGCCAACAATATCCAAACTACGCGCAAAAATAATCGAATTTCAATTTCAACATATTACGTGACAAAATGTGGACAGAAACATATTAATTTGAACTTTGCAATTCCATGTAATTGATTTACTTTTATGTTATGGTGTTTAGTAACTAAGTAAAGAACGAAAAACGGTTAGTTCTTGCGACAGTTTGATCTTAAGAAACACTGAGTGATTGGTCGTCAGCCATTGCTAATCATGTTGTAATGTTGATCGAATAGGCACTGAATATAATGAAGTGTAATATAAAGTTTCAAATAATAGAAGATATTCGTAAATCAGATTTTGAAGTAGGTCGGCGTTTCTCAACTTGTAAACGTTTGACCCCAACATCTACAATGACACATGACTTGATGAATGAATTGAATGTTAAATTGTTTGCATGCCTGGATGTTGGATTTGGTGCATTATCAGCTTTACGAAAAAAGTTCTCTGCGTAATCTAGACGTAACAAGTATTAGTTAATTAGCAGCTTGTTGAAAAACGTTTGCTTCAAAACAAGACACAGATGATTACGCCCATCACCCCAGACATAACCGATAAGTTACATCAATAAAAGTTCTTCTTTTTCTTTTAATGCTTCAGTAATATCGGCCTATTGACTAATTTGGTCTAGGCACTGACACAGTGACTGATTACCATGGTTATATAAGGGTTGCACTCAATTGCAACTACATTTGTAATCATCTATTTTCCTTTCCAACAATCTTTCCAATCTTCTTTTTGGTGACGGCCACCACCCAAACTGACAGTATAACAGGAATACTGGGATGTGATATTAATGTCTTATGTTTATTCAGTTTTTTCGGTTACTTCAAACATTTTTTTCACTTACGCCATGAAGTTAATACCTTCCAAGTTTGTCATTTGAGTAACCCAATGAACCCAATCAATAAATCGTAACGGTTTGAAGCGAGACATTTTGCAAGCAGTGATTGTCTCGTTCTTCAGTTTTGTTTGCGACACATTTTAATTACACCAACGTTTCGGTCTGTTTTGTGAGTTTATTGTATCTTAGATATTATTTAAATTACCGTTTAGAGTCCAAGGTCCATATTTCTATTTGATACAGTTGTCATTATAATGATATCAAGGGAAATTTATGGCAATGACCAGTTTTTCACTGATATGGATTCGGTGTACTTGTAGTTCTTTTTACATTATTTTTTTGGTCTATAATTGAAAACGCCAATTGCCATACACCCATAATTTAAAATTAAGTTTAGTAGATGTAGTTTGCATAAGCTTGAATGTTGTTGCATATAGAAATCCAGTATTGAAACTAGATTCCCCACATGATGTAATGTGATCTTAACATTGTAACTAATACGCGTTACCTTCCTGTTAATTCACGGTTGGAGAGTAATTGTACGTTGAACTTGATAACTTTCGCTCTCTGTTTTGCGTGAAATAGTTTTAAATTTTGACATAGAATTCACGGTAACACTCAAGTACTATTTTTGGCATGGATTTATACTCCTGTCACAATCCCGTTGACCCCTATAACTTTAAGCTTTAGGATGCCTATTTAAAAGCTGAATCACAATTTTTTAACACTCCAGTAAGCTTTTTTTTTTGTTATGGGGTGGAAAATCTTCTTGGTTGTCGGGGCCCTAAGCAGTGAGGTCTGTCAGACTCTTGTTGACTAAAATCTACCCCGGCGTTCCCTTTTAACACTTACCTCAGGGATGCTGAGAGCAAACGCACCTACTGCAAGTCCCGACTGATCAGTTAGAGTAACGTAACCCAACCCTCAAATTCTTCCAGGTGAACGTAATACAAGCAGCCTTGAACGCTGCCCAAGCCACATCAGAGAACGCCAACGAAGCAGCTTCGCAGGCTGCAGGTGAGCTTGGTGCCCAGACTGCTATGGTAGGAGCCGCCAGGCAGAGGCTGCATGCCCTGCAGGAACAGCTGCATGGAGTCAGGATCGATTTCGAGGCTACGCAGTCGGCAGCGAGAAAGGCTCAGGTATGTGGGGGTTGGTTTTTAGGATTGGTGGTTCTGAGCGGTTTGAAAGTGGGACGTTTAATTGGTAATATCTAGAAACCAATTGCGTTGAGGATCAGTGATGATGCTCTTGACATGTTGATGATTGATTTATAAACTTATTAAGATGATGATTAGTTTTTGATCGTAAAATTACATGGATCCTATAAATAGCAGACGAATTTAACAAAGAGAGAGGATTCAGAAATACTTGCTAGCATCCGTGACTTTATATTTACGTGTAGGTAATTAGTAAGTTAATTAATTCTGAAATAATAATGAATAACGTTTCCCTGAACAGGAAGCGCAGCGGAACTCTAAGGCGTACATTTTTGAGGACATTACCATTTCCATGTTCTACTGAGACGATGACAAGGAACAACAGTTATTTATTCCTTGTTTCTTTATTATTATCTCTTAATAAACGTGTTGATCTTAGTTCATGCATGTTTCTTTCTTAAACTTTCTTTCTTACTTTGGAATTCCTTAAATTTTCTTTTTAGTATTAGTTTCTCAAAGCTAGCATTCCTTATCATCTTGGCTGTGTATTTCCTCTTTTTAATATCTACGTTCTCACTACCAAAGTAAGCATCATGGAATTCTTGGTGTAAATTTTTTTCTGCATTCGTTTTTTTTACTTTCGTCTTGAAACACCATCCATGTTAATGCACAGAACTAAGTCCCGAAATAAAAAACAGTTTCATATATAAAGGACCTCTTTGGTACCCCAATCTAAAATTGGACTCTAGATCTATGCATCTTCTAAACCCACTTTCAACAACACTCTTCTTTCACAGGCGGCAGCTCAACAGGCCCAGGCTAACGCGGCAGCAGCAGCAGCAAAGGCTGCGGCAGCTGGGCTCGGTGGACAGCACAAGGACGCTTCTCACGAAGGTACGGCGCCCGAGCAGTACCAGGCTGCTCCACAAAGCCAAGAGCAGGATGGTCAGGAGTACTACCATCAGCTACAGTCGGACTACCATCACTAGTAACAATAAGGTTTTAGGTGACTAAGTTCTGGGATTTGATAAAGTTCTTTAGTTTGTTGATTTTTGTCTTGTCTGTCCTTCTCAGTTTTCCTTCAATGTCCTCCTTATTTACAATATTTTACTTTTATTATTTTCCCATTATATCAGTCTCTTTATTCCTTTGTTTTTAATTATGTTCTGTTCTTAATGCATCACTTTCTGTACCCATATTGTTGATTTAGTGTTTTTCCTTGTTTTAGCATCACAAAATAGTCCCATTTGTCAACCATTACCTAATCGATTTATGTCATTACTTTCCATCTCGTCTCCTCATTTAGCCCTTTCTTATTATGTCTTTGTCCCTTTTCCTTGTTCTCCTCCTAACATAGAAAATAACAAAATAGAAAAGTTTGAGAATCCCAGAACAAAAGCTACGTTATTATTAGGATAGGATACTTTAGCATTAAAATATTTATTTCACCACTCTGCATATCCTATTCTAATCTTAACTAACAAGTAGATATACGTTCTACTACGATGTAAATAAAAAATGTTTTTTATAGTTAGGAGTGCTTCAAGATCGAGTTAATGTGATATCTGTTATGTTTTCAAACCTTTTTTACTTTTATACGAGGTCCCAAGTGGTTCCAGTTTTGTATACGTATAACTTTTCAGTTATACTACAAAAATGTTAGAGGTAATAATGCCTAATGGCAAACGAACCTTGCAACTTAGCAACGCAACAAAACAACAAAAAGATCTGATAAGTTACTTCCATTGTTGCTGCAACATGTTGCATTGTATGTTGCTTGTTGCGTTGCAAGTTACACAACAGTTTCCTTTGATACTAACATACAAAATTAAGTGCGATGTCTCAAAGCCATAGAGTGTCGACAGAAAGTGTGAAAAAATAAAATATTGTTTTTGTTAAGTATTTGTTTTTTCAATATGAACTTGACTGTGACTATCTGACTGTGACTACTTCTGACTATTACTTGACATCTCACTTAATATTCACTAATTTGACTTGACTAACACTACCTACCTACCCTTGCTTTTATGTACCTACCTATATCTCACAATCGTCTCATAAGTACGTATTTTTATATTAAGTGTAAGCTATTTATTAGTACGATTTTGTTCAAATTTTTGCAACTTTACCTACTTTTTATTTTACTTGCGTGTTATAAATTTAAAATATAACTTTGGCTAAGAATTCTCTTGCCAAGGTAGAATGAACTTAAACATACCATAGAGTTTTATTTTTTAATTTTACTCTGTAGTGTTTTAAGATTATTTGGCAAATTGGTAGCTCTGTTTAAATAACTTTTTTTTATATTGTGAGGCCAATCGATTTTAAATACCCTCTTAACAACACAATAACTTAAGTAATAGTAATAACTTTGATTCACGATAAGTAGGCGCACCTACGTATATTTTTAACATCTACGGACAGGTAAGTATCTTATTTATCTATCACATACCTATTCTTCAGCCTAGCACCTTTAATTCTATAACCTAACTCTTCCTGATATTATGCTTCCCAACACTCTAAAACTATACTATTTTCCAAAATCACTTTTTTTTAGGTTTGCGAGGTCTAGCTTCAGAAGACATGCAAGCTTACAAGAATATGGCATAGACCACATTCGCTTTTATCGGCTTAACCTATGGCTTTGTTTCATGGCTCGTCAACGAATCAAGATGATTCGTTAAGCGAGATCTTTCCTATATTTCAGAGTGGGCCAGCTCCGACCAGGATCCTATTCAAGTGACCAGCGAACAACCCTTGCACATCCATGAAGAACCTCCGCTCACCCCAGCCCCAGAACCAACTCACGCTCTCATAGAAACCAATGCATTTACACCAAAACCGCCCGCACTCAACCAATCTCCGCATTCGAAACCAAACCAGATTGAACTAGATAACTCTGCCGAATTCCGGTTCCAGCCATTCCATTCCGCTTTTAACCAGTTTAGGTTCAAACCTATTGCGGCTAAGCCTACAAAATTAGTCGCTAAACCAGTTCAATTAGTAGCTAAGCCTACAAAAATAGTAGCTAAGCCTACACAATTAGTAGTTAAGCCTGCCAAATATGTCGCTCAACCAACTAAGTTAGTGGTTGCAAAATCGATTGGGAAGATGTTCCCTGACGCTTACGTTAATTTAGATAGCTTTTTCAAGAATCCCAATGAGAGTAATTATGCGAAGCAACTTGGATTTTATGGATGGTAGGGGAAGAAAGTTATTATAAGAGGTAGGTTCATATTGTATAGCTCATCGCTTACCCAAAATACCAAGGTTTCTTTCTATCCATTATTATGTATATTGTTAATAACTTTTTAACTTCTCTAGGTATTTTATTTATTCAAAATTTGGAAAACGTAGGTTATAATTTATCCATTAATTACTTCAATCACACTGCAGTATACCGTGTGTAGTGTTATAATTATAGAACCTCTTCAAAATTTATTTTTTCCAGTATTAATTCATTAACTTATAATATGTCTCTAGCGCCAGCAAAAGAAGAGCAGAAGGCGGCTGAACCTGAGGAAGAAGAGCCAGAAGAAGAAGAAGAAGAGGAAGAAGATTGTGACGAAGAAAATAAGAAAAAATAGAAAAACCAAATAGTTAAATGCCATTTATTAGTTCGATGTCTACATAGCTTTTAATTTTGTTACTTAATTTTAAGGACGTTGTAGTAATAAAATAGTAAAATCATTTGTAGGTATTTATTTTACATTGAACAAAACCTAATTTATTGAACAGAGACAGATCTCAGTGTTATTTGTGGTGCATTGAAATAAAAGTGACGGTAGGAGGTGATAATTTATAAACGTGTAATTTTATTTGATTTATTTAAGTACCAACTTACTAACCTTTTGTATTCTAACAAAGCTACTGACGTGCGTGGTACAGTGCACAGACACCAATGTAATGTATTAGGTGCATGATCGGGTTCGATTCCCGCCTAAAACCTATTAATATTTTAAATTAAGGCAGAAAAAGAAAATAGGAAAAATTTAATAATTTTCTTAAATATCAGATATACAGTATCTTTCCTTTGTGTTTGCCGTCAGTCTATGCTTGGTTAAGTTAAATAAATACATAGAAAAAGTATCTATTAATAAATGAACAGCAATAATGCTCTGTTGCACTTTTTTGTATTTTTAAACGCATCAGTAAGCATAATAATGATTAGTTACGTTTCTTTAAATGCAGTGTAATAGGAGTAAAAAAAAAAATATCTTTAATTTATTTGTCGAAAAGTCCAATATTGCTTAAAACTAACACACACGAAATCGAATTCGATAGCTTCTAAATGTTTAATTTTGCCAATTTTGTTCAAATTTATTGTGAAACACTGACGAATAATAGTAAGGATTACGACATCCATTAATTAAAACGAAACGGAACGTTCCTTTCAAATGCGACATTGACGTGTGGACACATGTATTTTGAAAAATAATTATTGAATACACCGAAATGTCTGTTGTAAAAAAGAAGAAGCGTGTTTCTAAGAAGAACAAGAAGGCGTGGGGAAAATACTCTGATATCCGTGATGTTGAAGAGTTCCTAGAAGATCAGAGATTAGAAGAACGATTGGGGTGAGGTTATGTTGACATCATGTGTGCAACTACTATGTGTTTATTTTTTACAAAATGTTTAAGTAAAACTATAATGCAATCGGCTATATTAGGCACTATTCATTACACTCAATATGTGGCTCTAAATGTGTATTAAACTCACATCAAAATCAATAAACTTAGTCAAACAAGTAGGAGTGGTTAATAATTTTGTGCTTTTATTAAGTTAATGCTAGTCTGGGTCTTCGTCTATTGTATATATAGAAAAACAATAGTATTGCCCAACTACTTAACCACCAGCTGACATATAGCTCATTATGCTGTTTCATGTTTCATAATATTAACTTAAAACCTTAACCTTCCAGTAAATTTGATGCGAAGCCAGACAGTGAACTGTTTGTGGTCGACACAGCAGGAGACAATGATGAAGTTAAGGTTGAGGATACAAAGCCACTGTCACGTAAACTACAGAAAAGAGCCAAGTTGAATGAAGTACCAAAGTGCTTTGAAGTTCTACTGCCTACTTCTAAGGTATATTCATAAATGTTTGTAGCTAGCTTTTGCCAGTCACTTTATACTCATGACATTTCTTATTGATCCCAAATTTTTTGGATAATAAAATATAGCATAGCTCCCTCATTAGCCTAGTGGTCCCAAGCGCGGCTGCTACACTAGAGGTCTTGGGTTTGATTCTCAAGTCGAGCAAAAAGTGTTATTGGATTTCTCTATTAAATTCTCAGTAGCAGCTCGAAGTTAAGATACAAATCTTAACTTCGAGCTGCTACTGAGAATTTAATTTGGGCACAAGCCCGGTTAATAGCAATAGGCTCACCCCCTATAACATGGGACCTAAACATACTGGCAAACTGTGGGTGTACATTGGTACACCTCTGCCTAACCCTTCGGGGAATACAGGCGTGATGGTATGTGTGATGTGGAATATAGCTTATAGCACTCAGGGGTAAGGTAGCTTCCTATTATCCAAAAATCCAAAATTTTCAGAAGAGTACTATTTGTTCTGGAGATTAGCATGTTCAAACAAAAACCAAATCAGTAGGTATTCATAACAAAATTAAAATGACCAAATACTTTTTAGGTTCAAGATCCAAACAAAAAACGTAACTATGTAAACCCTATTGGCTCCAAACCATCAGCTTTGAGCAAGTTGAGAGAAAAGAGGCAAACACAGAAGGGAGTGTTTGAGAAGAAGCTGGTGGAAGCGAAGAAGAATAGGAAGATGGCTTTGGATAAGAAGAGGAAAGCTAAGCAAGTTCGACAGAACTTTGGCTTGGATCTGTGGGGAAAAGATTGTAAGTGGAATATATGGACTGACTTTTCAAAACTTTATTGATCATTTTTTCATTCTCCTTCATAGTGTAGTTATGACATTTTTGTCCTGCAATATTTTATATTAATTTTTTTTCAATCCACCAGTACCAGATGGTAAGGGCATACCTGAAACCCTGATAGATGAGTTCATATCGGAAGAAGCACAGCTGCACAATGTGCTACCTACACAGAGACTCAGACCTAAGCCTCCGTTGGCCAAGACCGTGGTAACGAGAGCTGCAGTTGAGACACCGCATCCAGGAGTCAGTTACAATCCTTCATACCAGGTTAGTAGCCTTATTTATGTGGGGATAATTCATGAATTATCGATTTACTTTTTCTTTCATACTAGCTATTGTTCGGAGCTTAGTCTACACTTGAGAAGCTCCTGTGGGGTATTTGCATATCATAGCCAACAAGGACATACCTTTTGTCAGAATACAGTAATCCATTGCTTTAAATGTTCGAAAACTTCGTTTGCTCAACAACATAAATAACGTAATTAATGTTTTTTAATTGTCAAAGTGAAAGGCATTAGTTGCATTATGTAATTAGGCAGTAAACTTTTTGTCAGTTTAAATGTTGTATGTAATCATTGCTATTGCTGCTGTTTTAGGAGCATCAAGACCTTCTCCAACAAGTGGGCAAACATGAAGAGAAGATGATGAAGAAAGAGGCGCACCTCCTCAGAGTGACCACAGGCATGTTCAGGCGAGTCACGCAGCAGGAGAAAGATGTGAGTATTTTATAGTGTTTATTTTGTAAAAAAAGTCTGTGTGAACTACAGAATATTAATTAATATAATGTGTGCAAAATCTTAGCATAGAAACAGAAATCAATTAATACACAGGAAGAGATTTTCATCAGTGTGTAAATTTTGATTAATAAAAATATTTTTTTTTTGAAGAATGAGAATAAAAATGTAAATTTTTATTTGAATCACAGTGGCGCGGTAGGTAGATCTATGTTAACTGTGCGCTCGGTCCCTGCGCTGACGCGGTTACTAACTGATAATTTTGTCAGCTATGAATTAAGCAGTTGTAATATCAGTTCCAAAATGCAAAAATTAAAACAAAATAGTAATGAACAATTAATGGAATTGTATGTATTCTAGTACTGTTTGTGTATTAAGTCATAAGTCATTAATTCATTTGTTTGCTTTTTTTGTTTTTATTTTTGTATTCTCTGACTTTTCCTGTATATATAGACGACATGTCGCCATATCTGTCTAGCTTTCCACTCCTTTTTCAAATTGTAAATGCAGATAATTAAATACTTTTTTGTAAAGTTTATCTTTCTAACGATATTGCGGAGTTCGAGAATTCGCTGTTAATACATTATTTTTCTCTAGAACCAATGGCGCGAAGAGATGAGCTCCGGCCTACCGCAGCCCCACAACCCAGCCGACGACCCGGAGACTGACACAGACGACGAGTACAAGTCCGTCAACCCACCGGTGAAGAATAAGAAGAAGGATCACAAGACGCGCAGGAAGCAGAAGGAGAGACTGGTGGAGAAGGAGAGGCTGAAGAGGGAGAAAATAGATAAACAGAAGATTACTGATCTTTATAAGTGAGTTACTTTAGTTTTTCATATTATTCTTTTAGGTTATTTCACTAGTCTGTTATGGAAGGGTATGGCCATGCTTTGGGCTTTAAACTGCCCATAGTGACTGTAAGATAATAACTGCTGAAATCATTTCTCTTCTACAAAAAAATTGACGATAAGTCGACGGCCATCTTGTAATTGGTAAACCAAGATCTCCTTATTAGACAAGTAATTTAAAGTACATGTTTGAAAGCTATATACAGCTAAACAGCCATCCGTATGCATCCCGGAAAACGCACCGCTCCGGCACCTCAGCGGTCCGGCACCAAACGCATAAATTGGAAGAGCTTTTAGAGCTCTATATAATAGTATACAACTATCGTTTTATTGAAAATTCTACTATCATCTTTCCAGACTACGCAAACTCCAGTCCTCAATCAAAACCCGCGAGCAGAAGCAAGCAGACGAGCGCAGCAAGCGAGCAGACAGGCGCGCCGGCACTGAGGCGACCGCGCTGCCCACCCTCAACGCGCACAAGACCCCCGTCAGGGAGCCGGACTACGTGGACCCCAAGCAGCTGTCCGGAGATCTCAGGAATATACAGTCTACTAGTAAGTTGTTACACCGTTGGTCTCATAAGTTCGATTACCGGGTCAGGCAAAATGTTATTAGGTTTTTTTACTAGGAGCAATCTGCAGTTCGGAAGTGAGTGGTGTAACACCCTCGTGACTCGGAAAGCACGTAAATCCGTTGGTCCCGATTGTCATTTGTAGATCTTTGACAGTCGTTATGGGTAGTCAGAAGCCTGAAACTCTGACGACTTGTCGTCTAGTGGACTTGTTACCCAGTAGCTGGGTTGTGGAGGTCAGATAGGCAGTAGCCCCATGTAAAATACTGGTATTATACATATGTCTTAAGGCACTAATTAATACTTTTGGTACAGTAAGTGTCTACAAGGTCTGTCGCTTAAATTAAACCTTATGATACTAAACATACAGTCCATTATTCTAGCAAACCCTCTACGTGAACGGTTTGAGTCTCTACAACGTCGCGGCGCCCTAGCAGCCTCTAAAATAATGATGAAGAAGAAGAGGAAACTCAAGAGTTACTTCAAAGCTGGCCACAAGGTCACCGAGAAAGATATCGAGAAGTACGTCACCAGGAATGTAGGGAAAAAGTAATCTTATGCCGGTGGTGTAAAGTTGGGTTTGCCTTGTATGATATGAAGTGTAAAATGTAAGTAATGTGCATTTAGTACGTTATTAAAGAATTATTTGAAGGTTTTGGTAGTTTGCTTACTTTTATTTTACTAGATAGTAATAGCATTCGCATTTAGTTACAAAAATTGTCAGGACTGATCCTATCACATAAAAAGACTTTATTCCAGTAGTGTAAGTACCATTTTTGTTTGTAGTGGTTTTATTTACGGGTGATATTTAGATAAATATTATTCTTACTTCACCTTCAAACTAAGTCAAAGAAATTTCGAAGAAAAATGGTATTAGAATAAAAAAACAAAAAATATTTTTATACAAAAATTTACTAAAAAAATATCTAACATATAATACATCTAGAAATAGTCCACTTACGAATATATTACAGAGATATCGTGGCAGTGTAACGAATATAAATCTAACGTAAACGTAGCTATGTAGGTAACTCAGTATTCTAGCCTAGACTGTGTCTTAAAAATAGGAAAATAAACATTATATTGCTTATAAATAGAATACTATGCATTAGTCTATGTAGTCGAATTTCAATAACAAAACGTAATAAGTTAACTAAGTTACAAACTAAGGGGGATGTTTTGAGCAATATGCATGTAATATTATTATTAAATCATTTATTTCAATTATCAAGACTAATATTTGTGGTGCCATAATCCCGGTTACATAGATTTTGTATCTAGTATGGTAATTAAACATCTCTGCCTGAATATGAGGTTAACTGTCGGATATTGATTAGACGATTGAATTTGAACTTTAAAAGTCTGCCGACAGTTAAAGGGGACATAGGCGGGATGATACAACATTAATAGTCGCTTTTGTTGGAAGTCTTCCCACAAATATTATTATCTTTTTCAAACTGTGTAATTACAGTCTGCGGAACTTACAAATATATAAAATTTTTAGGTTAAATCCTGTGTAATTCAATCATTTTCAGCGAATTTTTAATGTTATTTACCTTCTCTTATTAAACAATCCTCAGTGCTGTTAGTTATATTTCTATAAACTACATTTTACTGCATATTACCTGCACATTGCCCCTAACAGCATAGGTATTCAGAATCATCATAATTTTCAGCCATCTGAAAATACTAATGCTCTTCAATTTGGGTTGAAAACCAACAAATTCTATCTACATAATCACATTTACACGTTTATATTTAGGGTTTGAAATTATTTATAGTGTAACATTCCGTTTGTAACTCCTTCTTGTAGAGCTGTTTTTGTTAACTGGTATTTACATTGGTTTTTTGTTCATATAGTGTAATCCACTTTTGTTAGTCTTATATGTTACCTATATCTGGATCTACCTTGAAAAGGTTACTGGGTCCGCCAGCAAGCTCAGGAGTTCCTTCATTCTTGTTTATAATTAATCGTTTTTGTTTTACATCTAGTAATAATCATCTTAGTAACTTGCGATAACTTTGTAGCTTTGCTACCTTAGAAGGTAAATTGTTCTTTCTTTCTTGTCCGATTTAAGTGTTGGCAATACTATACATTACGCAAAAAAATATCTAATCATTTATCAACTATAAAATATAACGCCTCCGAGTTACAAGGAAAGTTACAAACGAGAACGCTCATGAAGCTAAAAACATCAAATTTGATAAAAAAAGAAACAAAAATGTCGCACTGGACTCAACCCTAAATATAAAAACGAATCCTTACGTATCTAGAGTATACTCAGCCCCACCTCGACGCGATAGAGTACAGCGACCTTAATAATTCTAAGGCCCTGGTATCCGACGTGGCTTTAGAGTCACTGGAAGGTGCAATCCTAGCTTCAGCTATAGGAGTGTCTACAAAAGGTACTTTAGTAGTTGTTCTTGGTTCGACTGGGGTTGTTCTAACGTGGAATTTCTTCACGCCTCTTCGACTAGCAGTGTTGCTACTGGATCTGAGCGGACTGAAGGTTGTAGCTGATGTTTCTAGATCTTCAGTTGTTTTAACACTTTCTGTTGTTGTCGTTGTTGCACTGCTGACTTGTGCTGCGTTTGATAGAGAATTGATTGCGCTAGGATCAAAGTTTAAGCTTTTCCCTCTTCTGTCTCCTCTCGTCCTTTCTATTCTGTCTGTTCTTCTGTTGACATTTCTGTCAGCCTCTGTGGTTGGTAACTCAGCTACCTCTTCTTCTTTAGCTATATCTTCCATATCCTTTTGAGAGACCGCCATCAAAGCTTCGAGTAAAGCTTTCTTTGACGCCTCAGCGGTAGTATTATGGTCATCATCGCATGTCTGTATCAGCAGCAATATCAATCTCTTGACAGTTTTTGATTTTGTTTTCTTCATAACGTTCATTAGTTTCTCAGCAGTGGTTGCGTTCATGATTTCTTTCGCTTTTTCAACCACAGTGTCGGTTATTGTAGTTAGATCTTGAGCGGGTTCGGTAGAGGAATCTCTCAGCAGCCTTCCTTGTCTTTCAAAATCTTTAGTTTCATGTGTGGATACTTCAAAAGCGACTGTTGGTGAAGCTGTTTGTTCTGTAGGTGCGTACTCTGTAGGTGTAGTTGCTGTGTTAGGAATGTACGTGTTTTCTGATATTCCTTGATGCTGATCTGCTGCCGTCGGGCTCAAGCCATCGTTCAATGTGATAGGGTCTATAACAGAGCTCTGCCAAGTTCCATAAGTGCTCGACCAAGCGAATTGATTCGTGGTCTTTTCGCTGTCAGGAGATGTGAATACTATTTCGGGTACAGTCGGTGTGGTGGTTAAAATTTCTGACTCTGTTACCCTTACGGTAGTAGTTGGCTGCGTTGTAGTTTGGACGGTAGTTAGGTCTTCATCTGGTATAGTAGGAGCTTCGAGATCTTCTGCAGGTTTCCTGATCGGTTCTGTGTCAAAGGTTAGTTGTTTTCCATGACGAATGCTGTTGCCTTGTGGCGCTGCGAACGATTGACTGTGAGCTCTTTGCAATTCCTCTTCATTCTCTAGCTCAACACTCTCCGTCTCCGTGAAGTAAACTGAAGTGGTAGGGGGAATCGCAGTAGTAGTCCTAATCTTCTTGCTTTCAAAGTCGCTGATGGATGTTGACACGGATGGGTCAATACCCCAAGCAGTTGGCAGGTTTGTAGCTTCAACGTACTCGCTCAAAGGTTTACCTTCAGTAGAGACTGCGTTAGTTCCGTAAGGGGAATCATTTAGATTTAAAGCATTGTTCTGGAATCCACCATATTTGTGAACCGAATAATCGCTTTCAGTTGTAGTTATGGCTTCATTGTTAATGCTAGAGAGTGTGTTTATATTTACTGCAACAGTTTTGCTATATGCAGGTGTGGTGGGCGCAGGGGGAGTAGAAGGTGATGTGTATGATGCTGATATTCTTCCACAACACCTGAATGGGTTTCTTGCAGTAGTGGAAAGCGAGCTATATGCGGCTGATGTATATTCTGACACTGGTCTAGGAGTAGTAGTTATTTCCTCAATTACCGGGTAAATGGTAGGAACGCCTAAGGCCTTCGGTTCTCGTACACTATTCGAGAGTGGTTGTGCTGCTTTGTGATCATCAGAGAAACCTAGAATTTCGTCATCTTCTTCATTGACCGTTGTTGTTGGTTCCGTGTTATAAGATTCTTCTGTTGTTGTTAACAAATCTCCGAATGATGGATGTGTAGGTCTGATATCTGATAGAACCTTCCTGAATTGTACCGGATCTTGTAGATAAGCAGACAATGCGTGTGTAAAGACCTGAGCCAACTCCCTGATCTGTGGAGATGAAGCTATTGGGTTTTGGCTCTGCTGAACAGACAAATCCTCTGCTAATTCATTGTAGGTTCCATTAGGATCTTCCCTTATTTCCTCTAACAATTCCGCATTAGTCATTTGATGTCCAAAGAGGTTGGTGTATTTGTTTATGGTTTGACGGCTAAATAGAGCTGGCAAAACCTCTTCCATTGCTTCGTAGTCATCAAAGGAAGGTGTGACAGTTTCAGTTTCTTCAGGGGTCGGAGTTGTCGACAAATTATCTAAAGCAGTCGCATAGTAAATTGCCAAGCTATGCAAAGTCTTGGGAGTTAGTGATGGCGGTACAACTAATCCTGGCCTATTGGGCTGGTCTCCAAAGTATCTGTCAGTCATAGTCGTTGGGACAGTAGGCTCAGTGGGTCCAGTAGGTCCGAACCTATCCAGGTTTAATTTCCTCATGAGCCTTTCGCGACGTTCTTGGTAGGAAGGTTCTGTGGTCGCCTGGTTTGCTTGGTTAGTGCTCGAGTATACGTCATATCTATCAGATGATGCGGTCTGAGTGAACACATCAGCTCTGGTCGTGTGTGGGATCTTTGTAGCCGATTCGAAACTGTCCTTCGTGTCGATAGTCACTTTCTTTTGTTTTTCAGCATAGTCGCTCCTTACTGTGACTTGTGGAACCCTCTCAGTAGAAGTGGTCGTTGTTGTTGTTGTTATGGTCTTGTTCTTCTCCTTTTGAAGGTAACCTTTTAATAGAGATACTCCAGGTCTGGTATAAGGTTCTTGTTTTTCAATGATTGTGGTATAACTCTTTGTGTATGGCACCAATGTTGGCCGTTTGGTCGTTGGCTCTGGAGTCGATTGAGGCGAATGTTTGTCACGAATATCGTAAAGTGTCGTCAAGTTGGGGTTGCTTTTAACTTTAGGTTTGATAGGAACGTGTGGCGTGTATACCGGGTATGGTCTGTATGCCTTGTTATGGAAATCTTGGAGGTACTGCCTGTTATTGTTGTTAGCAAAAGCTGCAGTTTCTGCCGCTACCTGCATCTCTTTTAAACTATGGTCTGGAGTATTTCTGTATACGGGAGATTCCGTACGAGTAGGTTGTGTGGTTCTCGCAGGCACATTACCGAAGTTCGTTGAGATCAGTTGAACCAAATTCTTCCTTCTTTGTTCAAAGGCAGTCGTGGCCGCAGTTCTTTGCGTCGGATTGAAGTTGTCAGTAAACAATGCTTGGTATGTCTTCACGGTAGCTTTAGGGATCTCGGTCTGTCTTTGTCTGCTTCTGAGCAGTCGTTCAGTCGTGCTGGGCACGTTGACTGGCGTACGTCTGGACTCTGCCCTGATGTTTGTGTCAGCGCCGATTTGTTGAAGATCCTGGTTCTTGCTAAGGCTTTGAGTGACCTTCTGGCTCTTCTTCTGTTCGTTGGAGTAGTACTCGGCGCTGGACTCGTAGAGGGCGGGGGCAGAGGCACAGTCCACCTTGAACCACCAGTCACATATGAGGTGCGACTGGCTGAAGATGGTGCCATTCGGACAAAGGAACGAGATCTTGCGGGATGTGTCGCATATGTGGAATACCTGGAATAAAAATACAGAATATGAATATGCAGAATTGATACTTCTGTGTATTGTATTAAAATACCACCAGTATTTTATGTTGTACAGGTTCAGCTTAATTAAACTTATGTCAGATGTGCAGCAGTACTGAGACGATTATGTCAGTGTTTACTTCTGTTGGACTACTTTAAAAGCTTTTGTGAATCAGTATCATTGAAAGCCCTAAAATGATGGCAAAGATGAAAGAAACCATGTACCTGGCAATCGGTCTCCAAGTCTGCGTAGTATCCGGTGGGCACGTTCTTGCAGTTGAACCCTGTTGGGGGGATGTTGGGGTAAGCCGGGAAATCCACTCCAGCCCTACCAATCACACCTGGAAACCGAGAATTTTATAGCATTAGGAATTATAGAAGGAAAAAGGGCCTAAATGGATCCAACGAAAAATAAACTTTTTTATTAAATAATTTTTATAATATTGTGCTTTTTAATTTGGACTGACTTTTTTTAATTTGGACTGTAGTGAGAGTAACTCTCACTACAGTCCAAATTAAAAAGCACAATCTCTACACAAGCTTTAATTTCTGACTGAATAGTGACGTCTGTAACGGGACCTAGTAAAGGGATTTCTGATATTCTTTACATTACTTTTGCACCTTTTTTTATTCTGTTCCTTCTTTTTTTATCTACCTTTTGTTCATGTTGAAAACTTTTTATTTGATATAAATTAAAAATAAACAATATAGTATTATAATCACAGATTTTAAGAAGTCACACCCATGGGTAGGTTATGAACCCCACCTTTGGCTCCGTGTATCAAAACTACTTGTGTTTTAATAGCCCCTATTACGCAACAGTTTCATAATCTACTATTACGTGTCTGGACATAAATGGTTAAATAAATAAATACCTTACTTAATACTACTACTATGTTCTATGACTGCGCCTGCCGTGTCACGTCACTTGGCTTTCAGTACATGAAGATTTATTATCGTGAGGCACTGGGGCAATACCTTGGTACTCGACGATGTCTTCCGGCTGGTTGTCAGGGGGTATGAGCCTCTTCACCAGCGCCTTCCCCTCTGTGTAGTGCTCGAAGCCGGCGGCTCCCATAGCCTGGGCTATCTCCTGTAGACTCTCCACACTTGGCGCGGGGGCGTATAGCTCCGTGTCCTGGAATAAGAATGGTCAGAAATACGAAAATGATTTTTGCGTCATCACGCCTGTGTTCTTCGTAGAGCTGATAATACGAGGGGGCAAGCCTATTGCCGTCAATCGGTTACAAACCGGGACTTAAGGGGGTTACTGAGAAATTCCTAAGGTAAATCCCAGTAGGTACCTAACACTTTTCCCGACCTGGTGATCGAATTCAGGACCGTAGCCACGCGTAGTAGTTTGCGACCACTAGACAAACGTTACAATCATGTGTCTAAGATGATTTGATTTTAAATCAAAAGAAAATTTTACGGAACAAAGTAAATATCGATAGCTCTGGAATCATAGGTTGTAAAGGACATAGAGTGTAGTGTCTTTTACGACCTTTCAGTCCTACATAGATATCTACATATTGGATAGACATAAAAGTAATAAAATTAACTGATGTAATTGTAATGTAGTTACCTGTCGCCGCTGCGCCGTCCGGCGAGCTCCGTCACAAGCGCCTGAAAAAGAAATTAATGTCATCATTCAAATATTACAATGAATAAATCCAGTCAGAATCTCATTTATCTGCCGAGACTTATAATTAGCATCTGCATTACACCTATTCATTAATAATAATGCCAGTTTGTAACATCAGCACTGTTATATGTGAGTTTAAGGTGTTGTATGTCATCCCACCTTAAGCTGGTGGTTGGCTCACCTTAAGCTTACTTCACCTAAACCCTCAGAGAGAGATTTTTACAGAATAGCAATGCAAGGGGTAAGTCCACCTGCCAGCCTTGCGGAATTTGTTCAAAAGAGTCACCGCGGCCCTGGTTCGCAAAGGGCATTAGGAGTAACACGGATGAGTTTTAGTCAGTAAGAGTCTGACATTCCATTCCCTTAAAGAAAATAATGGTAAATCTACAGTTACATCCTTTAAAGCCATAGATCTACTTTTCATGGATAGCCTAGCAGTCAATATCTTTTGTATTCAACACATCTTTCAGACGCGTTAGATAATGACAATTATCTAACGCGTCTATTTTATATCCGGCAGACGAGACCTGACATTGTCATGGCCAGACTAGTACATAAATCCCACCTACTCGCCTGACAATAACACAATTAAACCAGTAATCGACATAACGTTCACAACGAGCTAACCGCACGTTCATTGACCACCTTTGTCGTGAATAGCGCCTTTTGTCTCGTAGCATTAAGGGCGGTTGTCGCATTTCGTTTGTAGCCACTGATGTGCAGTTGGATGTGCAAGTGTATGAATAATGGGCCACACAATAGGACCTGCTTTCTAATGCAAGTCGTGGAAGCAGGGATCCCGCAGTGATTCACGATTCACTGTATCGGAGGAGGTTGGGGACTTAGTGATGGTAACATGGCGATTACATAAATTTAAGAATGTTATTTGAATGATCTGGGTCTGGCTGTTTGTTTATGTAAGTTTATATGTTTGTAAACGCACCCACGACACAGGAGAAGAGAATAGTGTGCGGCAACGTTTAAAAAAAAATTACAAAATGTAAAAAACTAAAACACTGAATGACTTAGACTTGTGAGCTTTTTATCAAACCCTTTTTAACCGACTATAAAAAGAAAGACGTTATCAATTCGGATGTTTTTATATATATATTTTTATGTATGTTCGGGCATAACTCGGTCGTATGGACGGATTGGTCCCATTTAAATTTCATATAGATCTGATGATGAATTCCGGAGACAGACAACGGAACTCTTCAAAAAATTAAATAATTGAAAATAATATGTCATCCAAGTAAACGAATTAGCGTATTCTGCTTTCTTGTGACTTATAAGTGGTGTCTTGTTAATTTACGTAGTAATACTGTTCCTTCATGGATTTGGATGACAGGAAGTTGATACTAAAGAGCGAAAAATAAAAACTTTTTTACAAAAAGCCTTCAGAACTCAAAAGTGAAAAAGAACTTAGAATAGCTTTGGAAGTCGGTGGCAATACACAACAACAAACAGAACCAAAGCCGCCGACTTCCAAAGCTAAAGTTATTTTTCACTTTTGAGTTTTTGAAGGCAGTTGTCTTTTATGTAAAAAAGGTTTTCATTAATGCTTACTCGTAACGTTATCAATATTGACACTTATTCATTAGAATGAAGTATGTGTCAATTCTTGACTCCCATTGCACCCACTATACCGAGCCGGCGGAGCTTTGTGTGTTCGAGTCCAATAGAAGCGCTTCCGAACTAGAATACCTACGTATTTTAGAGTCGTATCGTAGTTACAAAGACTAGTTTTTGGCGTGTGACCTGTTTCATACTCTGTGGTCAAGTAATAAGGGCCGAATAAACATGCCATCCGTAGGACTACGTAGTAATCCGGTGAAGTAAAGCATTTTCTTCTTTGTATGTAAATGGAACTCATCAAATCAAATTACTCTCATTTAAATCCGCTGTTCCACCTTCACTATAACCGCAACCTAACTCGCATAGCTCACTAACTAGAGAGTGAAAGTATCGATGTGATCGATGACTCGTAGAACACGTGAATAGAGATGTACCACTTATCGATATGTAACAATAGTATTGCTCGTAATAGTGGGCGTTCGTTTGTTTTAGATTCCAGTTGTTAATGATCGAAGAAAGCTTTTATTGTCTGGGAACTGTCTTGTAGACATGTTGAGATCAGATATGTAGGTAAAGTAGGTATCTATTGAAGTATTGATGTTAAGCTGTTAACCAGAGTTGGGGAATTAGTTCGAAAGAGTCACCGCGGCCCTGGAAAGTAAAGGGCATCAGAATTATCACTGTAGATGGGTTTAAATCAGTATCAGTCTGATAGTCCCGGCCGCTTCGCCCAGAGCGGAAAAAGTCATTTAGTGATTTCCCATGCTTAAAAAAAAGGTTGCTAAGGCAATGTTAGGGATATTGGCGATTATGAAAATGTTTAATGCCTTCTATGTTCATAATTTTGAAACCAACATTTATTTTAACGACTAATACAAAACGTAAGCCACAGTGAAAAGAACGTTACAGTTACAAACTACGAGTATAATTCGAAATTTAAATTTTAATGTGGCCATGCGTAACTCCGAATTCAAAAAATCATTCAAAGAATGGTAATTGTTTGATAAAATCGAAGTCGACAAAACTACATTTTGGAAGGGGCAACTATAATTCGTTTTTTTTTTTAATCTTGAAAATTTTGATGTTCAAATGTTCCTTTTAATGGTTTAATTGCTGCCGGGGCTGCGGGTTGTTCGCAAGAGATACCGCGCCCCCGGAACGCAAAGGGCACAAGAAGGAACATGGGTGGGTTTTAGTCAGTATTAGTCTGACACGCTCTCCCGCCCCGCCCAGGGCGGGAGAAGTTATTCGATGATTTCCCACCCACCAAAAAAAAAAATGTAAACCATTTTTTTTTTTTGGTTGAATTAAAGACTTTGACTAGATTAGGTACGTTTTATACGTCACAGAATTTGTGTATCGGCCGATATTATTTTAATGTGGGTAGTTGAATATCTTTCAATGTTCTACGGAGAAGAAGGAAAATCAGTTAACGGTGTCGTTACAGCGCGAGTGTATATTTCGCGAAAACATTTTCAATAATAAATTAGTAAAGATTGTTTAAGTAGACTATATTACTATATACAACTAGAAAATATTTCGTGTAGTGATGTGGAGTATTATAGCAGATAGTGATGTGTAATAGAATGTTAGTGATTATTAATATTTGATTGTGTGTTATGAAGAGTTGATAATTCAATCTTCAAGCAGAAGTGGCCGAGTGTACGTGAGCATGCAGCTGCCTTGGTAGCGGCTACAACACATGAGGTAAGTGAGTTTATGCCAAAATTAAGCATTTCGAATCAAGCATGTTCTAGCGCACACAACATGGTTGGTTTACGCCCAAACTTACAGTTTTAATTGCAAAATGTCAGACATAATGGACGTGTGTAGCAACTAACTCGGTTAGTCGGTAAGTTCAATAACTTACCGACTAACCGAGTTACCAATGTACAACAGATAGGAGTTAGGATTTGTGCCCGGTTGATGGCAATACACTCGCCCCCTATTTCATGGGACCTTAACATACCGGTGAACTGTGGGTGTACATTGGGTACACCTCTGCCTAACCCCTCGGGGAATACAGGCGTACACAAACTGAAATATTTTAATGCTAGTTCATTCCCTAATGAGAAGTCACATTTGCCCCATAGTGGGGCAGTACCAGGGTCGCATCATTCATACGTAGGTATCCTATAGTTAGCCCGAGATGATAGGTGTGAAGTGACCTCTGCAGTTGAGGTCAAACTCAACAACAGCTCTGTTTATGGTAGTGGTAACGGATGATGCTAGTCTATCAATGTCTCTATTATGAACTAGCTGGTTTAACCATTTTCAACCTTATTGTAATGTTTGTAGTGTATGAACTGTATTTTGAGATAAAAACTTCGATAACAGTAGGATAGGGACATGATTACTTGACAGACAGTCCGTAAGACTCGTCAGCCAGTACGTAGGGCTGACAGAAGGTTTTAGTATAAATGGTGGTAATTAAAGTCTATCAATCTAACATGAAATAATAAGTCAGTCCCACCCTCCCACTAAGGCCGTGACGCCGTCCAGTACTTGTCGCCATAGTCCAATGACTACGTTCTGCATAAGGTTGACATATTTATACTATTGTATCAATTAACCGGTATGGGCTTTTCTACCAACGAAATTTATGTAATTCAAGAGCCGACCTACGTGAACCTCGTTCAACATACTTGTAAGCGTTGTTTGTGTTTGTTCTTTTTGCTATTAAACCAGGTACCTAAGTACCTAGATATATTATTTAGGTATTCACTAGACAGTCAGACATTTCAGCAACTTATACAAGTTTTAAATCCTGCTTTCACCACTATCATATTTATCATAGTAAAACCTATAATTTGGGAAAGGTTAAAGAAAGGTGTGATTTATTACCATCACTTTGCAAACCACTGTATAAGGTAGCATAATAGATGTGCCTACAGCTATGTCCATGTCGGCGGAAACGGTGAAGTGGCGAGAGTTAGGAGACGCTCATTGCCTGTACTAGACTGTTATTAGGCAGAGTCGATGCCCGGCCACTGACGTGATGTCAGCAAGAATTCGAGAAATGCATAGATGGGGTTAAAAAGGCGTATCATAGATCTTAACTACGCATACCTACTGCCCGTCAAACTAAGCAATGTTGAGCAAAAATTATTGCTGGGAAATGACTTTCATTTTTGGTACGAAAAACACTGTTTATGCTTTTACAAATTACCTACTCATAAAAGTATGCAACGAGTATATTATGGATTTTAATGCCTGTGGTTAGGCGAGCGGTGAGATGAGTCAAAAGTGACAATTATTGAAGACATTCTATCAGTTCGTGACATCTAAATATAAGTATGTGATTGTGACTTTCACTTACATAATTGGCGTAATAAGGTACTGCGCATACATTATATTTTTAATGGAGAACAAGCGTATATAAATTTTCTATTGGACTTGTAGTGCCATTAAGGTGGTTTCTCACCAGCGAGGTTAGGCGTAAATTGGCTTGGCGAGAATCGAAATCACGCTGACCCTTTCACCCCGAAAGGTGTACTGCACCTTGTCGCGGCGTCCAGCGTGTCTTGCCGGTGTGAAATCACCTTTAGGTCGTAAAAATCTCCCTCGGTGAATTGAGGTGAAGTCAGTTTGGGTGAGCTATCATCTCACCGATGATAGTGACTGCCATTCACCTCAAGCTCACATTTTTACAGAATAAACCAGCTGATAGCTTATCAAGGGTAGGTACTCGAAGTAAAAAAATATATTTTTATTAACTTAAACCTTTTACAGGCAATTTTGAATTGTCAAGGAGTCGGTCAGTTAGTCCGAAAGCCGAATCTCGTTCCAAAATGTAGGTACTTACGACTTTATGGAGAAGAAGAAATACTCCTTTCAATGAAATTTTATAAAATCCTAGTTACATTATTCTTGTTGCTGCTACAGCAGCAACATACATGCGCCATACATGGCGGCGCGTGTGACTGGTTCTCAACCGTTTAGAAAGGTCTCTCAAATGTTTAGGCATTGACGTAGTATCATCTTATCAAGCGACTCCTCTCCGCAAGTTCCATTGAAAGCCCAATTAAATAAGTTGTGAATCATTAAATCCATTGGTTGAACGCTCTGCACAATAATAACGATGTGCCGACACTCTGGTCCAGATAACCGCACGATTTATGACCACTTGCGCAAGCGCAGGCTTTCGCTAGGTCGCTGTTAGGACGTGTGTACACATGTATGTGAAGGCTGGATGTTTTTGGGGATATGATTACTTCTTTTGTACTAACTACTATAATAGTAGTGTTTATATTATTCGATTTTCAGAAAACGTTTATCAATTTTTGCTTGGAAATGTCATAATATTTTGATTATTTTATAATTTATGTAGTTTTTGTAACTTATTCAACAATATTTTGCAAAAATGTGAGAACTCATTACCACAAACACTTATAATATTGTAAACGGCATGTATTTTTCGAATAGATAATTTTTGATCACAGAATATTTATTTACACAGCATGTTGCTATAATTACTTCAGTCGCAAATCTACACAAAGCCTTACAGCCGGTCGTGAGAAGAAGCATCGATCTGATCGACTAATACAATTAGAGCCCTCAGCTGTTCATCGATTGTTTAAATACTTACCGCGCACCGCCATTTACTGCCAAAGGCTATATGAGTGAACCTTGAACCGGGTTTAAACCTGAGTGATTATCGTCTGCAGGTAATGGTTATGTTTTTAGGACGATTCTTTAATGTTTCAAGCATAAGAGCACGTCTTCATCTGCTCAAACTTCTGAATTAAGCCAGATTTCTAAATTATCCCATGCCATCACAAATTAGGGATGAAAATTATCCTACATATTAATGAATTTGGCTTTCAGCGAATTTCGTTCAGTCGTTTAAACGTTAACGAGTTACAAATATCCAGCCAGCCACCCATGCAAATTTGTGTAGTTTATTATCTCATGGCAAAGTAACGATAATCGAAAAGAGAGAAGCAATGAACTCGATCAGTTTTCTTTATTCATTGACAATAAACTAAAATACAACAGAAATAGAGTTTAAATCGCGTAATTGCGTGCAAGATAATAAATGTTTTCGGGATTACATCTTGCAGAGAATTTTGAACTCTGTGTGTAATGTGTTTTAATTCATTATTTAAACAATTGAATCTAACTTTTACATCAACCATTACCTAGTACAGCAACATGGCACTCTCCACCGAGGCCAAACTTCTACAGAACCATAAGTACGTACAGGTGTGGGTTTCAGTAAGTTTACGACGTTTACTGACTTCCTAGAGATATGCGACGCAGACAGACAGACAGATGTTCGGTTACATCGCGATCGGCCATAACTTGACAATACCGCAGACCGCATGCGCGTAAATGTCACAGTTCCTATATTACTGGAGATAGTGCTGGCGTAGGGTTGGCACTTCGTAGTTGTCATGAAATAAAATTGCTTATTTTATTTATTGAGTAGGTGTAGGACACAAAGTTTATTATTTTTCTAGATTTTTCTCAGCACATTTTCCCCTAATCCGGCTCCATGTTGAAAATCAAATAGAAGTAGAATTAATCACGTCTCCAATATACTAGCCATATCTGCCTTTAGCCTCTCTGCCCACCACGGTCTTTATGACCGATTTATTAGTCGGCGAGAATTGAACATATGAATTCTAATATACGAACGCACACATTCGACGAAAAGTCGGTCCCACGAAGCTGGATTTATTGTTTCTGTTCGAAAATCAGACCTACAAAAAGTCGGTCGTGGGCGGAGAGGATTAGTTTATATCCTTATGTATAACCATTCGATATAGGCAATAATAAATAATAAAAAGGTACCAATGGTACCTAATGAAACAGGAATTAGGAACATCTTTTACCAAAAGATATAGATATAGATAAATGATGTTTCATATTTTCCAACCCTAGTTAAGTACCTAGTACAAAACTTGTTAAAGTAACAGTAGCTTTTTATAAATAATACGACTTAAATTTTACACAAAATGTGCACTACTATAGACTCCTGGTCTACTACCATAGACGTTTCAAAATTGTATTTAAAAAAGCATCAATCGATTCTGCGACACCCCTAAACCATTACGTAGAGAGTGTATTAGCCAAGTTGTATAACAAAATAATATGATGTCTGTCTATACAGTTAAACGAGCATTATATCTAAACTCCGCCACATTGATTGTAACAATGGAATACTTGCAGTAATGACGCGTCGCGAGCTGTAATCTTTTGTAGAACGCCGAGTTTAATCTAGAATAGATACGTGGGTTTTATCTGAACAAATTAGTGACTATTTTATCTAGTCTAGATTAGGTATTAGAAATAATAATGCTGTATTTCCGGCATTGCATGGCGCGACTGAAGATTCACAGGATTGGAATTTTTATCAAAGATAGTATTTATAGATACAGGATTTCGTGATGGATGGAAGGGCGAATATTTAAACTATGAGAAATAGAATTGAAATTCAACAAAAAACGTAAATGTTAAAAATGGACCAAGTTCGGTAGAAACGACCGTTGAGGTAGGCGTCTATGACCGGAGAAACGATATCTATAGAATGTTAACTTCTATAGCCATTTCTTTATTCCCCCTGCAGGATTGTACAACGTTTTACAGTTTATTTAAAAACAATTGTGTTACTTTCTTTGTTATGGGAATTCTAACTTGGCAAGTTCGAAAAACGAACACATTGCCGTGTAATCTAAATATAGCTGAATTTAAGAAAAAATTAAACTACATTACGTACTATTATGACTATTTGATAGTTCCTTTCGAATAACTTCTGTCCGCAAAGTCTGCAAAGCCAGTGCCTTGTATTGAGAGTAGATTTGTTATGGAACAAAATGCTTGCTTCATATCTTGCCAAAATTATTCTAAATTTTATTCTGATTACCTACTTTGTTGGCTAGTTAATATTATAAATGGAAAAGTTTGTGAGGATGGATGGATAGATGGATGGATGTTACTCTTTTACGCGACGAACGGATCTGGATGAAATTTGGCACATAGATTACAGTCTGGATTAATACATAGGCTACTTTTCATCCCGAATAAAAGTATGGTTCCCATAGGATAATATATTAACTTTGACGCGGACAAAGTCGCGGGCGGAAGCTAGTAAATAAATAAATAAATAAAATGATCTCAATAAATCCCTAGCCCTAGACTACAATAAAGATATAATAGCAGTCCAATGCTTACTGGCCATACACCTACTTATAAAGGAATTAAAGCCACGGCCAGTGAATCAAACCCATGACATTCCACATACAGCTATATATTATACTCTTGGACATAACAACAGGCTGTTAAGCTGTCAAGCTGCGCACGCGACGCAGAGGTCGAGGCTATCGGCGCCTGTAGGCCTGTCAACGGGCTATCATAATAAAGAGATTGTTATTTTTTGTTTATTATTTGGTGATGTGTTGTGGTGAAATGTTCTTGTGAATGTCAAGTTTTTCGAGTGGATTAATCATTGATCAGTTTTGGAAATGGCTTCGTTCTACACGCACTTCTAATACCACAAAGTCTTATGAAATCAACTGAACGACGCCCACAGCTGGACGTAGGCTTCCCCTAAATAGCCACAGCGCGTGGTCACCACTCGAGAGCTTTACGATCCCGGTCATAAAGTATAAGCTATAATTTCATAGCCTTATATTTATTTGTTTTACATTAACATAACAAGGCTATTAGCCAATTTAAAGACATAATTGCCCAACATTCACACGCTCATCTCACAATACTCCAAACATACTGATTATATCGTCTTCCATTCGTCCGCGAACACATCATAGCCAGGCTTGGCTTGGTTTAACCATAAATTCCTTTACTCTAAATATTTCTCAAAATAGACAAGTAGGTATTTATCTTGAAACAAATCGAAGGCTAACAAATAATAATATTTGTTCAACGAGCCCAAGATAATGTCGACATTATAATCAGACAATATCTTAACGACGTTGCTACAACGGATCTTGTGAAACGCGATTACAGGTCTAGATCACAGTAATTATGCGCAAACGCATCGACCGAGCTTCGACGTTCGAAATTATCGAAGTTTGGAGATCGATATTTTCGTTAATGGTGGTTATTTTCGCTTTTGATTGAGATCTTTTGTAAATCCTTTTGGTTAAGAAATTTGTCTGAAACGTCGAGTAAGCGTAGCGCTTACTCGACATTTCAGACAAGGGCAAACTTATATGTAGATACCTATATCAGTAACAGTTCATAGGGATCTCACTCATCTGAGGATGAATTGCCCAGGAACAGGAAAGACCTAGGGAGACCTAGACCTAAGAGCTTAGACCCTATTCTTTTTAATACTAAAGATGTACCTACTGAACTATTATAATCTAATATAAATTTTTGGATAGGTTTCGTAAAAAACTGTCTAATTTTATAACATACCATCACGCCTGTATTCCCCGAAGGGTGAGGCAGGGGTGTACCAATGTACACTTACAGTTTGCCGGTATGTTTAGGTCCCATGTAATAGGAGGCGAGCCTATTGCCATTAACTGAGCTGTTATTAAGAATTGTATAGAAAAACCCAATAATACTTTGCTCGTCCTAGGGATCGAACCCAAGACCTCTAGCGTAGCAGTCGCGCCTAGGACCACTAGATTAACGAGGCAGTCAAATTTTATACCACGGATAAATGATTTATACTCGTTATAAATGCTCGGTGAAATTGACCGTAAAACTAAGAATTTCCTACATCTCGTAAAACTAAGAATTTCCTGCTTCTCCGATAAACTCAGGGTTACTTAAGTTTTAATTACAAATGTGTGCAACTTACAAATCATAATCAGCGTACAGAACAGGATCGTCTTCATCATGTCGGCTCCTAAACTACTCCGTCTCCACCGCATGATAGTTCTGAAACAAGAAGAAAAAACGTTTATAGTTTTCATGTATAACCAGTTAAGCTCAAACTTGATCTTACAAATAACTGCCTCTATAGCTCAGCTCGCTGGAATCAGCCGTTCCATACACTTTGACCATGTAGATGTTACAGTTTCGTATGGAACGGCTTTTGTTTTTAGTGTTTGTGTTTAATGTGCCTTTTAGAAGCTCTTTAGATCGAGAATATTAAATTGACTAACATTACAGACAATGCTATTTCCATGAGGCTCTTGTTGGACGAGTGACGTTGGCTATCGTTGAACACAAAGAACTTGTCTACGAATCTCTTGTATTAAGCTAGCCCGAAAGCTTTGAACTATCTCAGTCCATCCACAAATATTCAGTAACAGAATCCGTATAAAGTAGCAATCTACATGACCTCATTATCCAAACTTTCATCGCTTCTCATATTCACGAGACCAACCGGAACTCCCCGAACATACCACCACGTCTAACAAGAGTCGGTGCGCACGCGCAACGATGACGTCACGGAGTCACGACGAACAGCAACATCTGTGATTTACTGGTGCACTACTTATACAGCGGGATACATAGACGGATGTGAACTTTTGGGTAGAATGTAACTAGAATGACACATGAAATAACCGTCACTTGATTTGAATATTTTCAAGATGGCGCATTGTATACCGAAATTGTTAAGTAGCATAATAAACTGATAGTTAAGGAAAGAGTCTGTAAATAGATTCATTCTTATCTGTTGGTATCAGTGGAAATGTTTGATGCATAAGATAAAATGTTTCACATTTAGAGACAGCCCAGGCGCAGTACCAACAGCTGTACGTACTTTGCGAGGCACCGGGTTATCACATCACTAACTTTCAAAAATTCGGGACACTACTTACAAATTCCTATTCGAAAAACTCAACAACACTTAGCCCGGCTTGGGAATCGAACCCAAAACCCCTAGCTCAACAGTCGCGCTTGTAATCACGACACCAACGAGGTAGTTATCTAATGTTTCCATAACCTTACATTCCGATACATCTGGGAGAGTAATTGCCTGTTTTCTCACCTTACTGATGACACTATTACATAAGGTTCTGGCTTGTAGTTGACGAGTTCCGGCCTTTGACATGTAAATATGAAGTACAAATATTGTAGAGCATATATTCAATCTACTCAATATTAAAACCCACTGTAAAACAAAGTCAAACGTGATGAAAATCCACGAGCTACCTGCGCACGCGCTGTTCCGGAACTCGTGACACAAGATGGCCGCGCTTCCGGCCGCCATTGTTGCTATGCCAATTAATAGCAACAGGTCACTTTCCAACGACTTTTGAACTTGTTTATTTAAACATTTTCCTGGAGTTGTATGCGGAACAGAAAATATGTAAATGTTATAGAGAAGGCGCGCTTGAAAGATTTAACGACTATGAAATAAACTGTTTATGAGGTGGTAGAGTCAAGCCGACGTACTTGCATAATTATACCTAATTTGTATAACATAAAAAGCACTGAAGTGGTAACTTACTCGTAGATCAAACTCTCTTTTGCTCTTATTCACTTTAACTGATGTAACTTAAACAACTAAGTCTGAAGGGTTTTAAAATATTGGATTAAACTTCAATAATCTACAATATTACGTATGTTACGTATGTATGTTACGTAGTGTACAATATTTATTTTTTCTTACAAAAAGAAAACACCTAAAAACATACAATAAGACCCGGAACCACCTACCTATAGACCATATAAATATTTCTTCGGTGCAGGAATCAAACCATCGTCACGCTACGCCACAGCTAATTGCTGTGTTTACAATAAACGCGAAAGTTTTAGTACGGATAGATGAATGGATGTTTGTTGCTTTTTCAAGCTTAAACGGGTGAATGAAATTAGCTAAAATTTGATACACATTTTGATCAGACAGGCAAATTTTTATCCCAGCTTTGTGTTCCCGTGGTAATTTTGGACTTAAAGCACTTTACATACAGCAGCTATAGTGGAAATATGTATATTATAGCACGATACATCTCATCACATCTTTCCATAGACCTGTTGTGTGTGTAAGATGATTATTTTAAAGCTATCCATCCCGGGATGTAATATACCATCACGCCTATATTCGCTGAAGGTTTAGGCAGAGGTGTACCAATGTACACCCACAGGTTGCCGGTATGTTTAGGGCCCATGTAATAGGGGGCGAGCCGATTACCATTAACCGGGCACAGATCCTAACTCCGAGTAGCTACTGAGAATTGCACAGAAAAACTCAATAATACTTTTTGCTCGACCTGGGAATCGAACCCAAGACCTCTAGCGTAGCAACCGCGCTTAGGACCACTAGGCTATCGAGGCAGTCTCAGGATGTAATGTACACTAATAAACATTACTGCTGCCGAGTGTGAAGCGCTTAATTCTGAAGTCACGAGCAAAATCTACATTATATTTACAGTTCAAATGTTGTGGCCGTGTTAACTTTATAAAACAAATAGCTTCATTGAACATGGATCGTTACCCACATAGTCTGGTATTTCAAGCACAAGCAGCGTATTTCTACACTCTCCACTATTGTATGTTTACAATCAATCGTTCCTCTTCGTAGATGGTTATCGTTCAATTGGCGGTACAACCAAATACAGAGAGCATAACGAGGTGAGTATTCTTAACATGTAGGAAGTTAGGGACAGCTTTTTCTCGTATCTTCGATAGCGTATTTTTCCTGCATGTAAGGAACCACATTATTATGGATTCGGCCACGGTGTTCAATTTCAATGAAGACTAGCCAAGTATGCAGGAGATATTATATTATGTATAATACACAGGTGTATTCCCGATTCTCTCAATCCCATCCAACGGGACTGAAAGTCCCACAGTAGATTTTGTTAATTTTGAGATTTTCTTTTACTATTGTGTTTACATAAGTCAAACGCATAATTCATACTTGAGACGTGACATTTATGCAATAATTAATACTCATATCAGGAGATTAGAAAGAAGAATCAAGAACTGACTCAAACTTAGCTCAGGCTTTAGTATGTGGTCTCAATTATCTGATTTCTGTTTTTTTTTTTGCTATGCTTTAGAACCACGTTAGCATTTTGGACATAACTTTGTACAAAAAAAGTTAAAACTAAGGTAAAGGTAGCCACTTGTGCCATTACCTGTACTACAAGGGAGAGCAGATGACCTGAGCTCGTAAAAACTATGATGACTACTGAATAATTGAACTGATCGGACCTTACGGAGTGGTCCAAGTGATGAGCTTATAACTGGGAGTTTTTTAAACGAGCGTACGAATGTAATAAATTTTACATAAATTTAAAATATCCTGATATAGTTTCAGAACTAAGAAGATTACTTTAAGTTATTAATAGATCAATTTCATTTAAGGTATATAAAAAAAATCTATGCCATATGGTTTTATTCCATTCACACAATTTTTTTTTTGTAAATAGTCGGGTAGCGAAGGGTTCAAACATGTATCTTGAATACAGTAATTCATAACTGTAACATACAACACGATAAGTATATTTAATTTCTAAACTATTAATCGCCTTCTCATACTTATTGTTACACCAAGTTCTATTTCAAAACTTACCAAAAAGGTCACAACACACTTTCAATAACCCCGCTATCGCTTCCTCTTATCTCTTACACCGTCGACTTCCTCCTCGGTATCGCGCGATCTCTTACGAAACCCAACGTTTTCGTCTGCTTTTCCCATGCATTAGTCGCTTTCGTACGTCACGAACCGATTGCGCCCGATTACGCCCGATCGTGGCCGAAGATAGGATTGAGGGGCTAGGGGCCTAAGGTTTGTTATGAGTGGCTAATTGAGGCCGAGCAAGGGTTAAATAAATAGGAAGAGATCAAAGAGGTGGGTTGATAAGATGTTGAGTAAGATCGTGGGTGATAGTTGTGTATGATATTGTATGGTAATTACATATTAATCTTGATTAAAATAAAGAAGCGTTGTATGACCTTGTTATGTTCATGTTAATCATCACTTATCACAATTGGATTTAGTTCTGCGAGAATGAACCAACACGTCAAAATGACTACCACTTTTCAGTTTAGGTGTATGTAATTATTTTGGACATTTTATGCTGATTAATTGGAAATCTATTCTGACTACGCTACGCTAGAGGTCTTGGGTTCGATTCCCAGGTCAAGCAAAAAGTGTTATTGAGTTTTTCTATGAAATTCTCAGTAGCAGCTCGTAGTTAGGATCTGTGGCCGGTTAATGGCAATAGGCCCGCTCCCTATTACATGGGACCTAAACATACCGGCGAACTGTGGGTGTACATGGAAACACCTTTGCCTAATCCTTCGGGGAATACAGGCGTGATAGCGTGTGGTGTGTGTGCTATTCTAAGTACAAGTTTTGCAAGAACCTTTGCAACCTTTTCTTGCTAAATAGTAATGCAGCACATTTGTCATATTAAATTAATTTGTCATTCGGCCTAAATAACTCTTAAAAATTATAACGCTTTGTTTAATTTTTTTTCTGTTCGTAATCACCGTACGCATGTCATAACAGATTTAAAAAACGCCTAAAGTCTTACAATCTCAATACATCATAAAGAAGTAGGCCACTAGTAAGTAGTTTTATACACAAAATACTATTCTACAATGATTGCCGACACCGGAGCGTAAATTTTCTCATCATCCAAACCATTGTTGGTCTAGTTAATTAACCATATAAGGTCAAAGATCATAGGATATAATATTATTACTCTTATTGACCAAGAGGTTAACTCGAGGTCCAAATAAAGTACTCACCTAAGTAGAAGTAATTTCCTTTTTACATTATCTTCGTTTTTGATCAATGATCTGTGTCTTAAATGGGGATAACATTGTCAATTAAATTATGATATTGATAAAGTGTAATAAAATTAACTACTGGATAATTCGAATAATAAATAATAAGCAAAGGATTCAAGCATGGTTAATTGTACTTTTGTAAACAGCAATAGCTTATTGATTGAACGTTTCTAATATCAAAAGAGGTTTTTACTAAAGGCACGCGTGCTTTGTATATTTCATGTTTGCACGATACTTATTTCAAAAACACAATTCTTAGAATTTCAGTCTGTCTATTTGTTTTGGAAAATCTCCGAAACGGCTGAACGGATTTTGACGAGACTTTCATTGGCATACAGCTGATGTTCTAAGGAGTAACTAAGGACATTTTTATTTAAGCAAGAAATAATGAGGGTCGGTATTCGCGCGTACGAAGTCGCGGTTATAAGCTAGTCTTAGAATAAAATAAGTAGGTATATTATTTCATGCCTAACTACGTAATATCTAAGATTCAGTTAATTTTTCAAATGCCATGCTCTTCCCCGCGCCGCGCTGCTCGCATATCTAATTATATTGCCACACCGGTGACCCGGTGCGATTGACAAATCATCTCAGATCCATATCTCGGCACATTCCTGCGGCCGCTACAATTTTCTGATAATCACACAGACTGATTTCTCCGTGTAGATTGGGATCTTGTGATTTTTGGTTTGTAATGTGGATTTGGATGAACGTAATATTGTTTGAGGAAGAAATAATAAAAATCTTACTGAGCTTACGTAAGCGCGGCGCGTCACGTAAATCACATTATTCTATCCCTATTAATGTAATAAAGCTGCAGAGTTTGTCTGTTTGAACGCGCTAATATCAGGAACTATTGATCGGATTTAAAAAAAATTATTACCATCCCATCACGCCTGGAATTCCTGAATAGTTAGGCATAGGTGTACCAATGTACACCCACAGTTCGCCGGTATGTTTAGGTCTCATGTAATAGGGGGCGAGGCTATTGCCATTGACCGGGCACAAATCCTAACTCCGAGCTGCTACTGAGAATTTCATAGAAAAACTCAATAACACTGTGCTCGACCTGGGAATCGAACCCAAGACCACAAGCGTAGCAATCGAAAAAAAGAAATTTGTATTATATAGCCCGTTTATAGGCTATATCAGATCACGTTTTGACTCGCGGGAGCATAGGAGTAACCAAAGACTTAATAAACGCGGGTGCAACAGCAGGGTATAGCTAGTTGTGAATGAATGATGTTATCGTTGGCGGAATATCAAGAGGAAATTGTAATAAAAGCCTTTGAATATATTTTTCTTTCTTATTAAACGGTGACGTGACGTCATTACATCAGTTAATTATAAAAGTAACTTTACATCTTATATTCGTTTCTCTCGAAAAACTTGAATGCAGATGTAAAACATTATAATGTTGTTATAATCTGTATCATTTCGTAGCAATCAGTCAAATAACTAACTAAAATACATTTGCGACATTTTCGACAATTACACTGCCGAGCATAATAAATGGGACGTTGCAAACTCTAAATGTCTCCGAGTTAATTGCACCGCACTGTATTACGAAACGGACAGACAGACAAAACAATTGTTGTTATAGCATCTAATCAGAACTAGAGGTATTTGCACAAGTTGAGCTTTACTCCTAACCTTTACGCTTTCTTATAGTAAATAATAGCTTCGTTAATTGGCATTTGAAAAGTCAACATTATAATAAATTGTGTTACTGTTATTGTGGCTAGAAGTGTACTCATACACTCTTGTGTGTAGTAGAGCTGTTTGTGAAGCATCCCGTCGCGCGTCGGGGGAAGTACCACCAACCCTATTTCTGCTGCAAAGCAGCGTTGCTGTTTTCCGGTTTGAAGGGTATAGGTGCACGTGTAATTACAGGCACATGAGACATTTCAACTTTGTCTCTTGAATGGCAACGTCTCTGGTATTGCAGATGTCTATAGGCAGCAGTGACCACTTGACAGTGACAGCATGTTTGCCATTCAATGATATAAAAAAGTAGTTTTAGAGATTAGCGCGTTTAAACAAATGAACAGCTTTATAATTATTAGTCTATTTTATATATTTTCATACATTCGGACAGTCATGCTTGACTGGCGTATTGTAGTGAGATGATTTCTGCCTGCAATACGCTAGCCAAGCGTCTTATGTAGTAAGGTAGCCACCGTATACTTTTCTTTAATTTGAACAAAGATGAAAATGAAAACATGGCCTCCGTCCGCTGATCTGGCGTTGTTAGTGACTTCGCAACTGTCATTACTGGTTGCTGTAAGTATACGACACAGACTGTGTTTATTGCCGGTACGTTCGTCTTGTTAAATAGATAAGGACACTGAAGTTTTTAAAATTTGTGCCAAACTAGATAAAGGAAGACAATTTTCTAGAATGTGGTGTAAACTGGGATTTGCTTTGTGATATGCATGTTACCTCACTCGTAAGTTTAAGGCACCCCCAACCACCAGCGGTATATCTATCCGCAGGGTAATTTTGATTTCGCTTGCACAATATCGCCCCGGCGATAATATAGCTCGTGTTTAGGCACGCCTTTATGTGGTATGGAGATGTTGATAATAATGATTGGTTTTTGGTAGATTATGTACATGTAGATACTATAAAAATGTGGAAATTACATTTTGACAACTACACCATTTATTAATACGTCTAATAAAGTTAAAAAAAAACTCGAATTTAAAGTTATAACTATCAGTAAGTGTTCAGTTGTATGTGTGTGTACGCAATGTGCATTTTTGTGCCTTGAAAAAAAGGAGAAACACAAGTCACTCTTATCTATAATCGTCATTTATATTAAGATCATGCAGAAATTCAAGCCAGAATTAAATTGCAAGACCCGCAATAGATCAGATGATTTTTTAAACATTTTCGCAAACAAAGCCACTACTAATGTACCAAATGTTGCAAGTCTCTGACCACGCTATCACTAACAACATCTGAACTTAGTGCCATCAGCTGTGAAGGTCTAAGTTATGTCTAAGTAATGATGCTTGACATCACTTAGCGGGTGGAACAAAGGATTATTGACCGCTGTTGTTTAAGTTTTATTTTGCAAAGTTTTTCGCAAGGTGAGGTGCGGGTCAAAAGTCGTGATTAAAGTAACAGTGGGTCTAGGTTTTGTTTTGAACTTTAGTATGTACACAAGAGGTACAGTCTACAGAACAGATAAGTGATCAGGGTCTTGCATATGTAGGTACCTGTAGTTGAAGTTTTTAAGACGCTGCCTCTCCGGGTGAATTTGCCTATAATGTAACGAACCAAGATTCGATTTTGAGCATTACATTACAATCCAGCAATCGCCTGTTATGTGGTAATCCTAGAATCGATTATGCGCTCTAATCTGAACTATTACATTGCTGGCGAATGCTTCCGGTGAGAGAGCTCTTTTAGGCGCTGATGTATGATTTCGAAAGTTCGATTTAATTAAAAGAAAATAAATAGTTCATTTATTGAAATTAATCATTCTAAAACATCCATCTGTTTCTAAGGAAACTTTACTTTTGACATGAACTGACTTTTTTTGTTGACTGTACATCAAACACATTACCTCTCTTCTGACGCAAGCGGGTAAAGTAGCATCAACCTAACATTTACAAATATAAATTGATTGCAATGGCATTGTTGTCTGACTTTTTAGGATTCCGTAGCCGCCGCGGTAGACGGTCCGGACGTCGGGAGCCGCCAGACGACTCCCGGCCACCGTAGATACGGGCCTGTGGACGGTGAGCAATGGGTAGCTCACCGTCCTTACGTTGCATAACGACAGGCCGTGTCGACGGCGCGTTCGTGTTCCACGCGCGCCTCAAAGAGATGTCAGCAAAAGGAAGGGGCCACTGAGGGCCGATGCCTGCCGGGGCTGCGGGTTGTTCGCAAGAGATACCGCGCCCCCGGAACGCAAAGGGCACAAGAAGGAACATGGGTGGGTTTTAGTCAGTAAAAGTCTGACACTCCCTCCCGCCCCGCCCAGGGCGGGAGAAGTTATTTGATGATTTCCCACCCACCAAAAAAAAAAAAAAAGCCAAACAGTGCCAATCTAGACCCTTTTACTAAGACTCCTCGTCTCTGTCTGTCCGTTCGGCCTTCTGTCACAGAGCTGTGTCTTTTGAACCGTAATAGGTAGATACTTAGAATTTTCACAGAATGTGTATTAATTATGACCGCTATAACAGTAAATACCAAAATAAAATAAAGATAAAAATTATGGACACAGGAAACGTGATTTATTGTATTTAGTTTTAAATATTGTACGGTGGTACGTAATATTTCGTGTGCAAGAGCGACTCGCACTTGGCCGGTTTCTTAATAATTTCGTGTTTCTTCTGCTAAATCTACAAGAAACATTGCATGAAGATAAGTGAATAGATAGTTATTACTGTAACGAAACCACTTTCGCGGCTTATTACATGGCTAACCATCCGTGAGACGAGGTTAATTTAAAATTATTATTAACATTGAAAACACTATCAGATAAAGTAGTTGTTAACTAATTAAATGATGGTAACACTTTATTCAGTTTAATGTAGTTATAATATATATGTTCCATATTATCCTAAGGTATTTTGCTTTTATTTGGTTAAGGAATTTTGACCGCTATTTTGTTGTGTTCATTTGAACTGAAATTGTAGCTTTTCTACAAGGTGACTTAATTCATTGGAAATTTTTCAGAGAGTGAAGGTAGCTGCCTCGTTGACTTAGTGGTCCTAAGCGCGATTCCTACGCTAGACGTCTTGGGTTCGATTCCCAGGTCGAGTAAAAAGTGTTATTGGGTTTTTCTATGAAATTCTCAGTAGCAGCTCGGAGTTAGGATTTGTGCCCGGTTAATGGCAATAGGCTCGCCCCCTATTACATGGGACCTAAAAAACATACCGGCGAACGGTGGGTGTACATTGTTTCACCTCTGCCTAACCCTTCGGGGAACATAGGCGTGATGGTATGTGTGATGTGAAGGTACCTCATATACGAGCAACATTATACTAAAGGACCAACGGTGAAATATAAAAAAAAATCTGTTCTTTCATAAAATTTCATTATGTAGGTATCACAACAAAAGTTGTTTACATTCTTAAGTACTTTACTCCCCGAAAAATGGTCAGTGAATTAAAAGTGACCCTGTATTTGTTTACATATATTGTAGTGCGAATATAGATATTCGCACTACAATATATGTAAACAAATACAGGATCATTTATGTACTTCTAAAGTAAAACTGCCCGATAAATACCTTCAGAGGAGCGGTAGCAATTTGTTATCGCAAATAACCGCGCAGACGGTTGCGAGCGCCATTATTCATTGTTCTGACTGTTTGTCTGTTTGTTACTGTTGGGTTACCATGCCATTGTAAGGATAGCTTTAGCTTTACCAGCTTTTAGCTTTAGCTTCGCTTCACGCCATAATGTCGCAGGCAAAATAGAAGTTCTACGAATACATATCGCGCCGGTGATATTATCGTTCGTGTGTGGGGATGCCTTTAGTTATACGGTACATGTAAAAAGATTTTCTTACTAGATTATTAAATATAAAAAAAAATGTAATCTAATGGAATAAGACGCTTATTTTCATTAACTAAACATTTTTACAGAAGAAAAAAAACAGATCATAGCAATGCTATATTTTATCGCTCTCTTCCCTATGTGACTCCACCCTCTACATTGCGAAGGCGTGTACAATTTCACGCTTCTCTACATTTGGTAGCGCTGTATTGGAGCGATCGCATGTAGAGACAACTTGATCGCCGGGTTGCGTGTGCGCAGCTTAAGATAAATATTTTGAAACTGAAACGTTTGCTGGAGTTAGATGTATGGGGGCAATGATGCTGAAATAAATCACGTTTTAATAGTGTTAAGTAAGGAATTATGTTGTGGTAGGAATTGTCTCATTAATCATTGGTAGAATTTATCGTATACCAAGATGTATTTCTATTTTGACTATTGTATTTGTCACTATGTACGCTTAGATCTTTTTAACTATGCAACTAATTTTAATGCGGTTTACATCAATAGACAGAATGATTCTTGAGGAACTTTTATACGTATATAAAAATAAATATATAAAACATCATGCTAAGACCAACGGGAGCAGAGCAGTAGCCAAAGACGTAACTGCAGGCGGGTGAGAGCGCAGAGTTTATAGTTAATTCATAATATGTTTTTTGTTTGTAAGAGGTAATCTCTGGAAGTACAGTCCCATTACAAAATGCTTTTATTGATGGAAAGCTCCACTTTTTCTGAGTGTGTGTGGCTTTAGGGTCGACTTGACTTGGAGCTTATTACTTGAAGAATTATTAGTTCAGGTTTCCGAACGTTGTTTTCTTACTACCATTTAAAAGTTGCAACTAGGTCCAATTCTTTTTTTCCTATGGTATATGACGTTCAAAAGTGCCTTTTAATGATTTAATTGAAATAAATAATTTGACTTCGACTTTGACTTTGACCGGTATCGGTACTTTCCCGGTATCGAACTCAGAACAACATGCATGAGAAGCTGAGAAGTAAATGAAAATCAACGCAAAACTAATGTACCATGTGATTTTCATTCGAGAGCCGGTTTAGCAAAGTAAGCAGCCATGATTTACCAATTACCCATAGTCTACTAAAATTAATTCACAAAGAAACACAAATAATGAACAATGAATAATAGACTTAACAGCTAATTTGTGTGAACTAATTACCGCTATTGTGCTCCCAACATTGGGCAGCTATTAATTATTGATACTTTAATACATGACGAAATCAATTAGCTTTGTAATGGATGCTGGGACTTTGTATGTATTTCAAAACAGACGTTAAAAGATAATATCCCCTTTAACATCATTTATGTTAAGTTAGGGTTCTTGAGTATCAATGCGATTTTTTCTATTCTACTTTCTAAGATTATCTTAGACACTAATTTCTGCCTAGTACTTCGACCGCGTGATTATTTTTTACCAGCGTCAAGTTACGTTTTTGGTTACTGTCCAACCCTCGTGAGTCGTAGCGTGATATTATATAGTCTATACTAATTTTCATGATTCTGCCTATCATATAGAAATATGCCTTTGACGCCTTTAAAAAGATAATAATTAACAAGTGCGGCTGTCATGTATAAAAAGAATTTTGCCAGTTTCAGAAAGAGGCGTGATTAAATAATCTCTATATCTTTATTATATTAGTAAAGATTACGGTACACCTCTGCCTAACTCTTCAGGGAATACTCCCCGTAAAGTTAGGCAGAGGTGTACCAGTGTACACCCACAGTTCGCCGGTATGTTAAGGTCCCATGTAATAGGGGGCGAGCCTATTGCCATTAAACGGGCACAAATCCTAACTCCGAGCTGCTACTGAGAATTTCCTAGAAAAACCTAATAAAACTTTTTGCTCGACCTGGGAATCGAAGCCAAGACCTCTAGCGTAGCAGTCGCGCTTAGGCCCACTAGGCTAACGAGGCAGTTACTACTACGATGAGATTACTGACGTCTGTAAAGGAAAAAGGCGACAGGAAACCGGCACTAGTAATTAACTAGCATCTGCACACGACTTCGTTTGCGTTGCAGTCAAGTATCATAGAACATAGCAGGCGAACCTATTTTGAATAATTATTAAAAAAAAAATGGAAATTAAGATTTGATGCCTGTAAGTAGATCCCAGCAGTTTAATACCGGACTCCCTTCCACTCCTACCGGACCCCTGATACCGGACTCCATGAATAATAAGCACGATGTTACCTTCAAACAAAAAATAATAAACAAACAATAGACACAATGTACTTCGACCTTCAACCGTCCTGCCTTACCCCGAAAGTTATACAACGAAACATCGGAAGTAGAGAGGTAGTCCGGATATACCGAATATTATAGAGCTCTATTATTTAAGCAAACCGTCTCATTTCATTGTTAACATTTGGCATTGGGTTGGACACGGTTCAGTCTGACCTGTAGGCCGTCCTTCTGATAAGAACAAGAAATATTACTGCGTAATTAGCATATGCCCGCGGCTTCATCCGCGAAAATATCGTTTACCGGCAGTTCTTTTTAATGTGCCGTACACTAATGCTTTTCTTAAAAAGTTACTCCTTATTACAATAGTAAAAGTCCAGAAAGGAATATATCCAGCAATTTATTTATTTAAAAATGGCATACCAACAATATAAACACAAACAATAACATTAACATTTCAGCGGTCTAGGGCTAGTGTGTACATCTATTACAGACATGCACAACATTAGCATAAAACAGTATACATATATAGCAGTTAAGACGATTAGCCGGGACAGACAGACAGGCAGGCAAAACAAAAATGGTATAAGTCCATGCAAATGTATTGTCTAATGACTGTAATGTTCAGAACTATTTCGTAAGTACGGTCGTCTGCAAGCGAAGTCAATAAATAAATTAGAACGCATTTCGTCATTATTTAAGTAGGAATTTAGAATAACTGCCGAGTCTAATGATTAAGCTAATATTTCCTCTCAACAATCATCGATGTAGCAACTACGAGTACACCAATATTCATTTATTACTAGCTATATTAATTTTAACTGCCTCGTTAGCCTAGTGGTTTTAAGCGTGGCTGCAACGATAGAGGTCTTGGGTTCGATTCCCAGGTCGAGCAAAAAGTGTTATTGGATTTTTCTATGAAATTCTCAGTAGCAGCTTGGAGTTAGGATTCGTGCCCGTTAATGGCAATAGGCTCGCCCACAATATGGGCATGTAATAACATGGGACCTAAACATACCGGCGAACCGTGGGTTTACATTGTTACACCTCTGCCTTACCCTTCGGGGAATATAGTCGTGATGGTATGTTAATTAATATTAAAGTTGAAAAGTGTTTTGTTTGTTTAAACGCGGTCAGTTGGCCAGTCGGAATGGAAACAATATTTTTGTAAATAGCCAGATTCATGAAGAAATACTATCTTTACATAGTGTAAAACAAAGTCGCTTCCGGCCGTCTGTGCGCTTAGATCTTATAAACCACACAACGTATTTTAATGCGGTTTTCTTCAATAGACAGAGTGATTCAACAGAAAGGGTTATACGTATAGAGCATCGCGCTACGACCAATCAGAACGGAGCAGTAACAAAAGTGGTAACTGAACGTGGGTCACACAGCGGGGTATATAGCTTGTAGTGGAGCAATTACCAAAAACGCAACTTAATGTGGTGAAAAAACCACGTGGACGTAGTCGAGCGTATAAGTTAGTCCGATAAAAAATACACAACTACTAACCGATAATAAAGACATTCAAACAGATATACATAATTCACAAAGACCGTGGGAGAGGCAAAACCAGAAACAGTAACCAGACTCAGTAACGAGATACAATCGTATAATCATAAGATTATGAACTAATTACAATGGATCGGAGTGTCTTAGTGTTGCGCAAGCGATCATCTGTCGATAATTGTTGTGCTGTGACGTATGCATACCGCGGCGGGCGGTAACCTGCGGCTTGTGTGGCGTATGTTGCAAGGAGCAGCGATTTAAGAAAAAATAATGGGATACTTGATACCAACATTCAATTATTGATACACTTTTTATGAGCTGTCAAAAACGCGATACCCCCATCGATTTTTACGGCAAAAGCATAAAATGACGTCACGTATGTGCCAATGCTGATTAGGCGTTAATTGATGTCAAAGCAACTGAAAATCTATTTTTGAACAAAAAAATAAATACGTTGAAAGTGTAGGTACATTTTTCTTTATAAAATTCACAAGAGTAAAATTAAGTCACCGTGCATATTGTAAATCTTAACACCTACGTTTTTCGCGGGACGCGTCGCTGTGCGAACAACGCCTTATGAACTTAATACAATGTTTGAAATAATTTACTTTAGCTATTCACGCAATGCTTTTGCAGATGCTGGGTAATAAGGAAAACATTTACCTATAACTCAACAAGTTTTTTTCAATGACCAATGTTGCTTTCCGCTTATGACTTGTACCACACATTCACTTTCACCGCTCTAGCCGGGATGCGCAGGAGTAGCCGACCGAGTAATCGATTCAGAAATCATTTAATTGCCTTGCTCTCGTGAGCTGTAATACAACAACGTCATGAACCGTTATCGAGTTATGTCTTTGTTTGACATTACGACATCGATGTTCGGGGTCTTCCTTATTATTTCAATAATTATATAAAAATAATTTATAATATCTGTGTTGACTACTTTTGTTTGTTAAAAAATCTAGTGCTGGTCGAACTTTAGTCTCGAACAGATGTAGTTAGATGTAAAATATCTGTAAATAACCGTAGTCTAATGATTATTTTCATTATAATCGAACAAAACACAAAATTAAAATTTTTAAGTAACCCCCGACAGAAGAAAAATATCACTACCGTCGCTTACAAAAGAGCTGATAACTTTGAAACCGCTGAACCGATTTCCATCAAACAAAGCTAAGAACACTCCCGACTAATTAACCTTTCAAACACAAAAAACAAATTCAGATCGGTTTATGCGTTTAAAAATCTACTCGTTATCTAATCTTATAGTTTCTTTCATTTTTTTGATGTTGAATGTCAATCAACGTCACAAAATTTTGGTAAATAAGAGGCATTTTTGACAGATTGAGATTGTTTATAAAATGTAGTAGAATTGTATTACATTATTTGTTATACCATCATCATCACGCCTGTATTCCCCGAAGGGTTAGGCAGAGGTGTAACAATGTACACCCACAGTTCGCCGGTATATTTAGGTCCTATGTAATAAGGGGCGAGCCTATTGCCATTAACCGGGCACAAATTCTAACTCCGAGCTGCTACTGAGAATTTCATAGAAAAACCCAATAACACTTTTTGCTTGACCTGGGAATCGAACCCAAGACCTCTAGCGTAGCAGTCGCGCTTAGGACCACTAGGCTACCGAGGCAGTATTTGTTATACATCAATGTTTAATTATCATTTGTAATGTCAATGTATCTATGAAACATTTAATTACAACAAAACAACGTGGAACATTTCATCTTAAAACTGAAGTTACAACACAGTTTTATATCATCAGTACAGACAGAGAAACGTTACCCACAACTCCATAGATCACAATCACATCTGAAAGTAAATGAAATATCGTGCGAAATGGTACCTACCGTACGAAATATGGCCCTATACAGTCAGTCTAAGTAAAAGCTGTTCCTTGAACTTAGGGTCACACTTTCAACTTGTGACCAACTGGTACCTAACTTGTACAGGCAACAAAATAGTTAGGTATTCAGGCTTTTATTCAGGAAAATTGCTGGATGCGGGCAGTGCCTGTCTTGTCAAGCCGTGGACTTCATTCGGCTGGTGATGATGGCATATTAAGACGTATGCATGGCATCGTACCTGGCATGTCTCTGATATTGTATAAGTGCCATATGAAGTGGCTATGACCACATACACTCAAATGAGCTGCATGTTTGCCACAACACCACAATTTACTCAACAAGTAAAATTGTGCTTACCGTAAACCTTATTCTGACTGCGACTTCGTCTAGGTTCGTGAATTTTCTGACGGAATGCTATTTTTACCTGACTGCGTCAGGAGGGTTATATATACCATCATCACCATCACGCCTGCATTCCCCGAAGGGTTAGGCAGAGGTGTAACAATGTACACCCACAGTTCGCTGGTATATTTAGGTCCCATGTAATAAGGGGCGAGCCTATTGCCATTAACCGGGCACAAATCCTAACTCCGAGCTGATACTGAGAATTTCATAGAAAAACCCAATAACACGTTTTGCTCGACCTGGGAATCGAACCCTAGACCTCTAGCATAGCAGTCGCGCTTAGGACCACTAGGCTACCGAGGCAGAAGGAGGGTTATATTAGTAAAATATACACTTAGTAATAACGTAGCATCCTATTAGCGAATGAATTTTCATAATCGGGCGAGTACTTCCAGCATCTAGCGCATTCTAACAAATTATTCAGCTTTATTACGTTAGTATGGATTATAGTCATAAGCTAATCTCGGATTCGCCCCATGAAATCTTATTTTTTTGGCAAATGGGTTAAAATTGAAGTTATCTGTCTGCAAACCTATCTCTTTTGTGAACTGTACCTAACGTTGGTTGTACTAGCTATCTAACGCGCATTCTGTTTCTTTAGTGACCTGAGGTTAAGGTCTTTCTAATGTTTTATATCTGTTATTAACGATTCAAGGAAAAGCATGAGAGGTTCGATATTTAGAGTGCAGGCTATCTTCTTCTTCCTAAGAAGAGTCAGGGAATGCTAATTTTTGCCGTTCTGAACAGTTCCTTTTTAAGAGAAACATGATATAGAAGTAGTCAACATCAGTCACGTTGTGGCTGCATTTTGATTTTTTATTATCTTGGTTGTATTGCTGTTGTATTACAGTTCTGCTTACCCCGGAAGCTGGCAAGCGTGACTCTCAACAACAATGTACGTGGTACAATAAGATATGTTCCCATAACTCAGGCACACGTAACAGCTGATCGTATCGGTAAACTGAATGTTCCCTACATTTACACGTCGCGATGATTAATTGCGTGTTCTGCATAATGACGGTAGAGGGCGGCACTCAGAGATTTGGCTCACTTTAACACTAGTTTTCATTACGTACTTAGATCCCAGATTTACAAACCTGCATCATAATGTCCCAAGTTGGTTAAATTATTATTTTTTTGAATTATTTAATGGTATTTTCTAATTCTATGTTAATTATTGGTTTTTGTATCGTTTTAATTAACTATAAATAAGTAAATAAATCATTTTCGTATGGCTGGTTGGAGCGTAAAAGTGTCTGGCTGAACTTAGGTCTCACGGAAAGTGTCTGGCATTAGGGAATAATCGTTTGTAACAATATCCTGTAAAACATTATATCTAAATTAATACTATATAATAATACTAAGTAATAAGGCTGCTTTTGTTTCTGATTTATGTTGCAGCGACAATTTGTTGCGGGACTGCAGCCCGTTTGCTAAATAATTTAAATCCTAAATTGCAAGGACCTTTGCTGTGACTGGGGTTATAGTTAGTATAGTAGCAGGTTATATAGGTAGTATAGTATGTCGATGTGTCCGACTGACGGACCAATCGCATGCAGCGTCGACGGCCCAAAAAACCCTGAGAGGAATCTAAAAATTCAAAAATTAACTTGACATTTGTGCTCACGACTCGTGGTGACTACTACAGTAGAGCTATTTGCGGAGGAGCTCGTCCGGGGAAGCACTACCACCATACCTTTTTCTGCTGCAAGGCAGCGTTGCTGTGTTCCGATTTGAAGGGGTGTGGTGTAATTACAGGCACATGCGACATTTCAACTTTGTTTCTGGGATGGCAACGTATTTGCAAGGCCTCTGATATTTTAGATATCGATGTGAGGTTTAAAAAACATATTCTGCAAGAACTTAATTCTTCTCTAACTACCTTGTTATCCATAAACTATTCAAATGAGGCAAGCTTGCCTTAGTTTTCTTACTTCTTCAAGCAAACAAGGGACTTGACTCTTATCTGTATCATTAATTGGCATACGTTTCTGAGATGGCAAAGCATCCGCAAGGCCTCTGGTTTTGCAGTTGTTTATAGGAAGCGGTGACCACTTGACATACGAGAGAACATCGGCTAGTTTTCTAAAAATAATGCTGTAAAGCAACCCTCTGCTACCCGGTAGTTATCATTATTATTCATAGAAGGAACTGTCACATGTAATGCATACCAGTAGAACAAGATAATCAGCTCACACACGCCACAAAAAGTCAATGTATTAAACTGAGGTGTCGCTAACACGGGAAGTGATGTAAATGTTAATATATACGTAAGTTGTGTCTGTTTGTTGGTGTTTATGTAAGGGGTTCATATCATTCTTGGTAAGTAGTTGTTGTTGGCTTTGATTTTGAGCTGTCAATGTAGTGATGTAGTTTTTAAGAGTCTGAGCTAACAAAGTTGCGTGTCGCTTAGTTTACGCTGGGCCTAGGAAGTAATCACTGATATAGTTTTTCTTTTGTATCAAGATTTGATTTTTAAAGTTCAGGTAATTACGGTAGGTAATATAACATAATGATGAGATGATAATGGTTAGATGGTTCGGTCATGTTGAGAGGATAAATGAAAGACGACTAACGAAAGGGATTTATATGGCAACTGTGACTGTCAACGCCGGGAGTGGACGCCCTAGAAGTACTTACCCTGCCCTTATTGGTGAGGATCTTCAGAAAGGTCAGGTACGTAGTACTCTTTGTATGTATGTGTATAAGAAATATTATGTAGAACTAGTAATGAACATTAGAATGTATATAATTACGATTGCATGTAGTTTGTTTATAAATATTTTTTGTAAGAAATGTATTACTATTTTATTATATTTATGTTACGGTAGATACACCAGGAATCGCCCAAACTACTTAGGTATAGAGTTTTGGTTTTGTTTTTCAGAAACGTCACTTTTTTTAATAGCAAATAATGCGTAATGTATGACCGTATCAATGATTGATATCATGACTTATCAATGATTAAAGATTAAGTAAGAAAAATAAGAAGGCTTGATTTTATGTGGAAGCTAACTGTTAATTTACTTTCATCTTTTAGAGGGTAAAGATACATGAATATGAACAACTTTTACTATGAGGCCAAGACTGGTACTTACATAAAAAATATGCTACAGCTGTTCTCTAGATCATGAATATATATAGACGAACTGTTGTTTTTTCATATTTCAGGGTTGGCCCCATAACAAAATTTGTTTATATTTATGAGTACTTTTACCCCCTGAAAGTTGCACAAAGAATTGAAAGTTAACCCGTATAATGCAACTTGTCTCCTATGGCCCGGTTACAACACGACCACACCACATTGACTATGAATAAAGTCACAAAGGCTACAAACTTTAACAAAGTCTTCAAAACCAAGCACCTACATCATCATCACCATCATATCAGCCGATCGACGTCCTCTGCTGGACATAGTCCTCCCCTAAAGATAGCCACAACGACCGGTGCTGCGCTGCCCGCATCTAGCAATTTCCCACGACCTTTAGCAAGTCGTACTAACACATACCATCACGCCTGTATTCCTCGAAGGGTTAGGCAGAAGTGTACCAGTGCATACCCACAGTTCGCCGGTATGTTTGGGTCCCATGTAATAGGGAGCGAGCCTATTGCCATTAACCGGGTACACAAATCCTAACTCCGAGCTGCTATTGAGAATTTCATTGAAAAACCCAATAACACTTTTTGCTCGACCTGGAAATCGTTCCCAAGACCTCTAGCGTAGCAGACGCGCTTAGGACCACTAGGCTAACGAGGCAGTCGTACCTACGTTATCTTATTTAATCTAAAGAGTTCTACAGACATCATTAAAACCTTGTTATTTTAACAATATCTCGAGCACGTCGTGAGTCACGGTGTAAGTGTAGTTAAATAAAAAGTCGTTTGCGCTAGTTTACGAGGCGTGAGAGTAACTTTAAGTGTGGTTTAAGTTACTAACTTGTTTGTGGTGAGTATAAGTGAGCTATAGCGGTCGCACCCTTATCTAATTAATGATGACTAAAGATGCTGGGAATAGTTGCTGATTTGTGGGCTTATTTTATTTTAAATTTTAGTGTTTTCTTAAAATTAATAAAATATTACATTTTTGATACCATGTGGCAGCCAGAGGGTTAATGGTGGACTTTTATTTAGGAAATTATTTCCCAATAGCTGCTGTTGTAACTAAAAACGTTCAAAATGTACTTACAATCTCATCTCGGCAGCACGAATTGGCGCAGTGGCTGAGCGAGTGGCGCAGGTTCGATTCCCGCACGGTACAAATATTTGTATGGCCTAATGAATAGTTGTTCCGGGTCTGGCTGTTTGTGTATGCGAGTTTATGTGTTTGTAAACGCACCCACGATATAGGAGAAATTCCTAGTGTGACGGCAACGTTTTCTTTATTAAAATAAGAGTTAACTTTGACAAATTGAGATTTAAATTAGAATGCAAACTAAATTCGATCGTTGTTAAACTTTTCCTTTGACCTTTGACGCCTTTAAAGAGATAATTAGCAAGTACTTGATTCATCTCTAATTAGCATACCTATAATTAATTCAAATGAGTCAAGCTTGCCTTTGTTTTCTCACTTCTAAAAGCCAACAAGGCAATTGACTGTTATCTCAATCACTTATCACTTAATCAGCATACGTTTATACCTACGTTATTAGTGTGTGTTTAGTTTAGCTCCACTTTTTATGGTAATTTTATTTAATTTGCTTTGACTTACTTGCATTAATTAATTCATGGTATTCATTAATTATCTGAGATTCCAAAGGGAACAATGGCCTTGTAGCTTTTTACCAGAATTCATTCTTACTGCCGCATAATAATACCAGTTGATTGTTCCACTGCAGGGCAAAGGCCTCTTCTCATACAGAGAAGCCACGAGCAATGATCATCACGCTTGCTCAAGGCAGATTTTCGATTTCAGACTGATGTTAATTATATGTCCAGGTTTCCTCACGATGTTTTTCTTCATCGATATCAGTGATGTACTAGGTAAACTTAGAAAGTACATAATGAAAATAAAAATAGTAACATTCATACTTGCCCGTGCCCGGTTACGAACCCACAGCCTCGTACATAAGAGGCGCGTGTCTAAACCACTGGGCCGTCACGACGATTCTGTTACTTATTACTTAGTAATAATGAAATATTAAATTTAGTTCACGCTGGTGGGTATTGGACGCTATCAGTCATCTGAGTGACAATGAAATTCAAAGGTGTTGGTAAAATAGAGGTAGATAGTTTTTACAGATAATGGGAACGTTCTTCAAAATACGAGAAATGCTCTTATCAGATATAACAATCAAAAACCTTTTCTATAATCTCCGTATTATCACGAAATCTTCAAACATAGGTTCGAGTAACGTGTCATGATAACAACAACATGACTAATCTTATGTTTTGCCGCAGTCGGTTAGAAGCGTGAGTGATACTTGACAGATTGTCATCTTCCCACGTTTGAAATCTGTCATGCGATCTCTTTTAGTACCTACCTTATGGTGCAGTGGTGTTGGGTCTTCCTTTGCAATGTAGAGTTGCAGGTTCTTTAGGGTTTCAATGTTACTAGCGGGAGCTCGCAACTTCGTCCGCGTGAAACTTAATGTTATATTACCTGGGGAACCTTACATTTTGCCGTCACTATATGCTATTTCAGACTATAATCTATCTCTGTGCCAATGGTTCATCTTGATCCGTTCAGCCGTTCTGGCGTGATTGTGTACCAAACATACATCCAAACCCTCGCATTTATATAGTAAAATAGTCCTATGCTTTTAAGAGAAAAAACCCTTTACCATCATGTTTTTAATATACCAGTCAAAATTCAGCTTCCGTATGTTTGTGCCTGCACAACCCAGAGAGTAGTTAATTGGTTGACTTAATTTTTTATACAACATTGCATTTTAACAGAACGGTATTTTTAGGTATATATATATTTTAGTTAGTTAACTGTATATACTAACAAAATAAAAGTTGCTTAATGCATTCCTGTATTATGGGGGTAAATCAAAGTTTATAATTAATTTATTATAAAGTAACGTCTCGGTACGCGGCTATAAGTTTTCTTAAGTACACTAAAACACTTTGATGTTACTATCGCTGCCTATAAAGGTACCTAAAGTATCTACATCACACAAAACGTTTGTCGGAATGATCTGACAAATAGGATATGAGCAACATACAATATTCCCACGATATTATATCTCTCTCACGACCTTTCTAAGCTACTTTCTTTAAGCATTCACTTTAGCGCTAAAACCTGTTCATGTCAAAATACCTGCACTAGGGTTTCTCCTGTGCCATCCCTAGCACACGGTGCAGCTGGATTTACGGCATATATATAAGCTTAGTTTGGCCATAATGAACCCATCAACAATATCTCAATGATTCAATTCATAACGACAAGCTAATTCAATATGCCAAATTGTGTAACATTACTATCCATATTCCTTAGAATATGATTTTTAAATTAACATACCATCACGCCTGTATTCCCCGAAGGGTTAGGCAGAGTTGTACCAATATCTACTCACAGCCCGCTGGTATGTTTAGGTCCCATGTGCCTAATAGGGGGCAAGCCTATTACCATTAACCGGACACAAATCCTTACTCCGAGGTGCTACTGAGAATTTCATAGAAAAACCCAATAACACTTTGCTCGACCGGAGAATCGACCACAAGACCTGTAGCGTAGCAGTCGCGCTTAGGACCACTAGGCTAACGCAGTCAAATAGTGTTAAACATATAAAAATAAAAATCACTTATTCAATTGATCAGGTGTTGTAATTTTATTTGATTTTTTATGTCTCTTATGACCACCTCATGATAGACGAGTATATAGAACTGCACTCTGTAGGTAAATTGATATTTACAGACGCCATACACCGTAAATAGTACTCTTTCTCTGCCATACGTTGTAACGAAGCTAGCTACATACAACCTACCCGTCCGCGTCGGTTCACAATACGATTATTTACACTTTCCACGCATTATAGTTTGTGTTAAACTTGTTTTTGAAGTAGAATGGACTTCATTGTACCTTTATTATTTGCTTACTCCATTAAGTTAAATACACTTACGTCTATTACTATACGTGTACTTACGACCAATACACCAGGGCTTTTGTTTTAATCATGGGAAATCATCAAATGGGTTCTTCTGCCCTAGTGCAGTATCAGACGCTTACAGACAAAAGCCCATCCATGTTCCTCCTATTGCTCTTTGTGTTCCAGGGTTGCGGTGACTCTTTCGGACAAATTCCGCAACCCTGGACACCTAGGACATGGGTTTTAGGTTTGAGACTCAAAACTTAAAATTACGTGACGGAACTTTCCCGTGTTGTGTTCTCAAAAAAAATTAAACGTCTATCATTTAGAAGCTATTGTTTGCGCCAAACTTATCGCCGCTTAATTTAGGCAGATGTGACGGAACCCGGATTCTTGTATGTAAAATGATTGTGACAAATTGTCAAGCGCGAAGTCAATTAATCAATTAAAAGAGCTTACGCGCGCATGACGATTTGTCATATTAATGTTACGTTAGAGAAACCGGCGGTAGGCATATGTTACTCTTCGCCATCGACTCCAGGAACATTCAAATAAATTATTCTTTTACAATTGTCCTGGCCTCTTCAATTGCATAACAAATTACTATGTTAATTTGAGAAATAACTCTAATTTTGAATTAAAATTTTAAAAGAGAATTCTCCAGAAAGATTCCGGTCACGGCGGTTAATTTCAATGGAGACTAGCCAAGTACGCAGGAGATATTACAGTGCACAAATGTGTGCGCAAACAGAGTTGCACCCCCTCTTCCCTAACTGTCATAGTCCGATGGGACGGCAATCCGACACAACCGGGGAGAGATCAACCATAATATAGCAATTTTTGCAATGATTTTTAATTTCGAATCGTATTTGGTAACATCTTCAATAATTACTATGCGCTCTTTTGCCAGGACGTGTACAAGCCGACATTATGATGAAAGTGTACACGATCGACCATTCAAACAAACAAATTAACTATATCACATTACACTACAGTGGGCGGAAGACCCAGCATTAGCGTACACTGCGTTGCAAATAATTGTATCCACACAATGAAAGGCCGAAGTTTTCTATCTTGTTTCACGCTCGTTTACGAGATACCATCGACAACATCCTCCTAGCGATATTGTTTACAACTCAACTAAATAGACTGTGACGTTTTATTTGCACTGCACTGTATTTGGTAATTAAAAAAACAAAGGCCTTCAGGTTGGAGTGTTTGTTTTAAATGTTTGTTGGATTTACATTATTTAAATGATACAGATTTTAGGAGCTTTCATTTAATTTTTTTTTTATGAAAGTGGAGGACTTATAATGGTCCACGTGCGCGAAGTCTGTTTGAAGGGGGAACGGGAAGGGGTTGTTAAGGTCGCTCGAGAAAATTATATTTTTTACAGTTTACTATTATGATGACAATTGTACTAAGTTTTAGAAATCATCGCAATGTAATCTCAATTCTATCGTGCTAATATTAAAAATGCGGAAGTTTGTGAGGATGGATAAACAGATGGATGGATGGATGTTTGTTATTCTTTCACGCTTAAACGGCTGAACGGATTTGGATGAAATTTGGCACATAAATAGATTATACTCTGGAATAGCACATAGGCTACTTTTTATCCCGCAAAATGTATAGTTCCTGTAGGATAACTTTGACGCGAACGAAGTTACGCGCGGAAGCTAGTGTGTCATAACTATTTTCATTATTGGACATTTATTGTCGCTGTGATCAGACTGCGGCTAGATTTTGAACGAGGTCTATGAGTCTGAATTGGCCTTCAGGTAATAAAAAAAATTGTAGCGACAGTAAAAGAATACGTTTTCACAGAATTATAATAATTACAATCGTCAATATGACTCTCTAAGTTATAATTGTGCGCAAGCGTAGTAAGTTTACGGGTAACACTTACTTGGAGAGTTACGTTGATGATTTTAAATAAAAAAATTAATATATTATGTATTTTTATTAACGTCACTATGACTTTCTCCTGTACCGTGGGTGCGTTTACGAACTCACATACACAAACAGCCAAACCCGGAACAACTATCTGTAGGAGTTCATCAACAACCGTGTCCCCAAAAATATGTTAGTACTAGCTGCTGCCCGCGACTTCGTCCGCGTCAAATTTGATATATTATCCCACGGGAACGGTATATTTTTTCTAAAAACTATCACAATACAATCTATCACAGTGCCAAATTTCAGCCGTTTTAGCGTGAGAGAGTAGCAAGTATCCATCGTGACACACTTTCTTTATTTATAATGTTATTAGGATTACGTTTAGTATTTTTTGGTACCGTACAAACCAAAGCTGTGCTACAAAGTGCACAAAACTTAAGAAGAATTCAGATGCCAGAGTATCAATACTATTCACCAGTATACTTATGGACATAAACTAATATGATGATGAGGAAACCGGCCCACCATTGTCCCACTTCAGGGCTTCTATACAGAGAAGGGACGAGCATTGATCACCATGCTTGCTCAAGGCGGATTGACGATTTCAGACTTATATTCATTACAAGTCCAGAATTCTTTACGATGTTTTCCTTCACCGATGTCAATGACGTTCAAGATGAACGTAGAAAGTTGATGTTCTTGTAAATTTATTTTATTATTATTAAATATTTACAACCTTAAAATTAGATTTAAAAAAATCCTTAATAATAACAAAAAAAAAAGAAACTAAAGCTAAATGGCATCAAAAAATTCCTCCGCATCGCCGTCAACCGGAAAAGTCCCAAAAGACTGCCGGCATTGCCACATTGGATGGCAATGCTTAACCTCTGGCCAAGGTAAAAGCTGGCATTTGGGTCACGAAAAGTGTCAACTAACCGCTTAGATAAATTCTTAAAAGGGCTATGGGCACACGGACCCCACGGCCCGAGGGCTTTCACCCCAAATGGTTCGAAAATAAAGTTACCAATAAGGGTACTATACTTACGCCGTTTGAGGTTTTCTGCAGCCGCAGCAGCTAGCAACGCCATAGAAAGTCCATATGAATTGAAATGTCACTTTGATACTTGCCCGGTTTCGAACCCGCAACCTCAGGCATAAAAGGCGCCTTAACCACTGCCATCATGACACTTAGACTAGAGTACAGACTAATGTAAGTACATGTAGAGTAATCAATAGAGTCCGGCCTTGCTTTCCATCGACTCAGTTTCGTCTCGCTAACCTTACTATTGCGAAATGTAATGTATCTCCGCTGATCGTCGATTAAGATGGGAAGGTCGCGGGTTCGGTTCCCAGGCGGAAACATTATGTTTGTGTTGTTTTTGCTATGATCTGCAGATTAGTTGTTTGTTTTGTGTTATGAGAAATTAATTAGTGTTAAATAAATATGAGAAATAAATTTGAAACTTCTGAACGAACTTAAGCGTAGTCTTTAGCAGTTGCGCTTGCGCACATGACTTGTATTGCTTCGTAATTGGGTCACATGTTTTATTTTAAAATTAGGTTAAATTAAAATTTCATTAGTCGGTAATTTGGTTGTTGAGGGAGCCATTACATATTTTTCTAAAAATAAGTCATGATAAACTATTTTTTTTTTGGAAAACATGGATTGCCTACTGCCTATCCCTATCTATATATTCCCAAACTGGATGCCTACGCGTATTTAAGCGTAGCTGAAATAATCGCCTAGACCGAAATCGGTCGGATCACATTATCATTAACATCATGATACGTCATGCATGCATCATGACCATGATGCGAATTCTTATTGTATCTATTTCTTTTGCAAAAACCTATGTCTTTTACAAAAGTGGAATTCGAATTTACAATAAACAACTAAAAAGTCGTCTGATCGCTACCATCGTATTATAATTGTAAGTGAAATGACTTGTAATAAATAATGATGATTGGCTGATAGATGAAAGTGCGCGATAAATGATCTGTCTCCTATGTGTGACAGTCGGCGCTTGCGCACGTAGATGTGCCGCACTGAGGAGTGGTGTAAATGATAAGGTTTCGAAGGTTATTGAAAATTATGTGGAATGATATGAAACGTTACCAGCTGCGAGAAGGCTTAAGAAGTCTGCATTTTTTATTTTTTATACCACGTAGTATTTTTCAGACCGGTGCTGGCAAATAAGCACACAGCCCGCTAGATGGAGAGTAGTTATAGTGGCCTATATACGCCTGCAACACTGGGGGCATCACACATACATTGCCGACACATTGAAGAACCCCATACTGTAGCCCCACACGGCAGGCAGCTACGTAACTGCAGCGTTCGCTGGAAACTTACTTCTTACACGTGCATCAGCTGATTCAGTGATATTAATGTTTCCTTTCTATTGAAAGCATCTTCGTTGTGTTAACATAACTTAACATTCACTCTGAGAAGTACACAAGTTACGTAGTTAAATAAATCAGTCAGTCCGACTCGCATGAATAAGTTTATTTTATGTAAGTTTCGTCGAACGACATGATAAATGTGATAATAATATCTTATTAATTAGCAATTAGCGTAATATAATGTATGAAAGTGTCGTTTTTATGGATACTTAAATAACTTTATGATTGTTAAGAATTATATTCTACTACACTACTAACTAGCTTCAACTTTTAAATGTAACTTCTTGACAATTCAAAAGTGCCTGTAAATGGTCTAATTGAAATAAATGCTTTGACTTTGACTTTGACTATTAAAGTCTTTGCCTACTTGGGTTGGTTTAACATGCTCATTTTTATATATTACGTAGACATTTTTAGAAAATTATTAAATTAGTCAGTAATACGCTGCTCACAGACTAAAACCTTAATTGTTTTTTTTAATTACTTCTTACCTAAAGTTTTAGTCAAATCATTTATTTTAATTAGACGATTTAAAGACACGTAATTCACAAGAAAAAAGTTAAATCTAGTTGCCTCTTCCATAATAGAGTTTCGTAAGGAGTAGAAAGGGAGAGAAACTTAATACTTTAATTACTTAATAAAAAAAAACTTTATATTATATTTATATATTATTTTTTATAGGAGTATTAATTAAATAATTATGTTAATGTTAAAAAGAATGGACAAAAAACTATTTTTTTTTTTTTAGGCGCATTAAATAAATAATTATATGAATGTGAAGACGACTCCATTAAGATACTGCGTTAGCGTTTGATTTTAAACAATCAATTTCTTTTTTTTTTCATTTGATATGGGTTTGCTATTGACTCTAGTCTAGGTCAGAGGTAACAGTGGAAAGTCAATGGAGTGAGCTTACCCAGAAGAAGCCTGGTCACTCTAACTTGGAAGAGATAAGGGTTGAATGCGTTCGGAAATACAGACGCAGGTAGAGAGTTCCACTCCTTTGCAGTGCGCATTATAACAGATGTTTGGAAACGCTTAGTGCGTATGGGTGTTGGTGGTGACATTCTAGGGCTCAAGAGCGCAGAAATTATAACTAATAAATGATTATCAAAATGGCAACAGTGTGGCAATAGCCTTGAGGTGGTATGTTAGTGACCAGCCCGGCGATACCATGATGTCTCATTCTGAATCAGATTACAGTCATTATTGTGAACCGGACGAAATTAGAGAAGTGATGAAATTCTCTGTAACCGTTCGTTTGAAGATATGTTTAATAATATTGTTATTTATAGTATTTTAAGCGATATTTCCTCTATTAATGCCCAAACCTAAAACCCTAAAAAAGGGGCCACTGTACTGATCATTTTGACTTGCAAGTATAGTAGCCGCCACGAGTCGTGAGCACAAAGTTCAAGTTCATTTTTGGGGTTTTGTGTTCCTTTCTGAGTGTTTTTGGGTCACCGACGGTGCACGCGATTAGTCCATCAGTCCGACAGATCGCGTGCAGCGTCGGCGACCACAAAACCCAGAAAGGAATCCAAAAATGAAATTGACGTTAGTGCTCACGACTCTTGGCGGCTACTTTACAAGAGGAGCAATCCTGAAATCGCGGAATGAATCAGCTGACTCATACATTTTGTCGAGTTATGCGAACATAAATGTATGGAACAAACGGTTTTTTATTTGCGATTTCAGGGTTGGTTAGTTTCTAGTCAAGGATAAATTGGGCGAGTTTTGACCCGTGCGAAAATATGGTAAATAACAAGATTTTAACAATGTTCGCTGCTTTGACGAGCATTACCTGTCTCTAGCAGTTCTGTTTGACAGCGTCGTTCTAAAGCACGATGTAACATATTTTCACCCGGGTGCCGTACGTCAGTGCACAACAACGAACTCAATATAAAACACTTTGGGTAGCCGAAACTAACCAATAATTCCAAGATTCGACTTCTTTAAAACACATTATGTTACACGTAAAAACCTGATCAATTTTCAATTAAATGTAACTTTAAATTTAGCTTCAAAAACAATAAATATATGGCTAATTGAGTTCGCAAGTGTCGTACAAAATCACATCGACAACTCATTAAGTGTATCTCAATTGATAAAGTGGTGTACAAGAATAAAATTGGGTAGACGCCATCATTAATCAATAATTTCAAGACACAACTTCACAAAAAAGACAGTTTATTTTAGCCCTGAAACCCAATGGATTTTTAAATTACTATAAAATTCGATTTGTATGTTGTTTTAAATCAATAAATAGTTGTGAAATAAGGTGTCCAAAAAACTGACGTCATAGTTTTGTATTGTCATACAAAATCTATGGGGGATCGCGTTTTGACAGCTCTTAAAAAGTATCTCAATTGATAAATGGTGTACTAGAACAAAATTGCGCACTAGTTATGACATTTAGCTGTCAAATTTGACAGGTGCAACACCAATTCTAAAATTCCCTGGTTCATGAGTTCCGTGACCCTTCGTGATGCAGCCAACCTTTAAACATAAGCCTCCATAAAAAGGATGTAACAATTTAACTAAATGTCGACGTTCAGTCGATCGATTGTCGATTGTCTCTCGATTCCGATGCCAAGGATGCTCGACTTAATGGATCACAAACAACTTAATGGATGATACAATGATTTAGTTTGTTTTGTTTTGGTCTTGTATCGTGATTTGTTGATTAGTTTAAATGTGTAACGATGTGCATTTGTTTTTTTGTGTTCTTGTTGTACACTTGAATTAAAAATTGGAGGTCATTGGAATGATCAGTCGGTAGGTACTTGTAAAGCTTTCTCAGTTTGTTTAAGACATGATTGGAGAATGGAGAGGACATGAATTTGAATGTCACACTTAGGCTGAGCATAAATAGAGCAACATATTGTTGCTCAGTTTGTGCCCGAATAGTTTTCGTTTATTAATCGAAAATGAGCTAAAAAGCACCTGAAATAGAGTCGAAAATTGTATAATACCGTATTATTATGTAATTTTAAGTTGAATGTTTGTTGATTATTAATTAATCAACGAAAACTGATTAATCATTTTGACATTATTGACGTGAATTAAGTATATTGCTTGAAGTTTAGCTAAAGAAGTAAATAGGATTAATGCTATTTTCGTTATAATCCATCAAAATAAAAACTGTGCACCTACTGAGTTTAGCACTGTCAAATTAGGCACTTCGCAGACAAAGCAATTTCGATCTCCGAGTTGCAGCAGCAAGCAACTCGCAACTAATTGTTTACGGCGGTTTTTTATATAATTTTAAGAAACTACGCAAAAAGAAGTTGACAGTTGCGTCAACTATAGTTGCTCCTTTTGCGAGACGCCTTAAGCTGCTGATTGCAAACTTCTAACAACCTAAAGTGTGTCCTCAGACATTTGCAATATGTTTAATGCAACGTTCACATGTATTGCCGTGTGGTCCCACCATATCCCCAGACCACGTGACTTCACATACGAAATCATCCACGGAGCGTACTTGACCGCATATTAAGCTAAATTAAAATATTTTTCGAATCATAAAAGTTTAATTAGCAGTATCTATTGTACCCTCTGAGGTCGGAGTGTGGGACTCGTTGCTAAACGCGTTCGAGAACTACGATTATGTCAAGGACTCCAGTTCAATGGAGAAGAATTTTCTAGTGTAATTGCTTTAATTATTTAAGACAGTGTATTTTTAGTATTGTTTTGTAATTTTTCGTGTGTTGTTGTGATTGCGACAGAATAGGGAAGTGAATTTATAATAGCAAATAGGTATCTATTTCAGTATCTCTACATACGACCGATTTAAAAAAAAATCAAAAATCGGCCCATTAATGTTCAAGAAATCGGTCGTGTGCTGAGGCACTTATTTATAGGTTGCAAAGGGGAAAAAAGTATTAGAATTTTAGTGGCACACATAACTCTACTTCTTTAAAATATAGGCAGTGGTAAGAAAAAAGTAATACCTACCTACTTAAAAAAAAAAGGAAAACAATGATAAACCGAAAATACCGGGACTTATTTTAACAAAAAATCACCTTGTCTGTACACCTGCCAACATTCAAATAAATAACCGATTTATATTTCTAAAATATGACTCCTAATTACAATAATCAAGTCTTAATATAATGCAAATGGCCAAAACATCCCAAAAAAATCCACGTAATCGCATAATTATTAGAAAAACCGGTGTAAAAATGTAGTTACAGAAAATTCCCCGTGATTTTGTCGAATAAATGAAAGAATAATAGACATTGGCATGATGCGTGTCAGTCGCGAAGGCAAATAAATGAGGGAAAATTAATTATTACACACAGCTGACGAGTCAATGACCTGCTGCGGTGCGGTCGGTTAAATAGTTTTAATTATTCCATAGACACATACTGCATCATTTGTTATATTTATTCAGAATTCAGCGTTATTTATGTACCTGGGTGATGTCGTTATAGCTGGCTCTAGGTGATATCTAGCTCAGTGGTACAAACTCGAAGTCAAAGCATTTAGTTCAATTAAACCATTTACAGGCATTTTTGAATTGTCAAGACGTCGTTCAGTTAGTCAGAAAGTTAAAGTTAGTGGAACTGCCTCGGTAGCCCAGTGGTCCTAAGCGCGACTGCTACGCTAGAGGTCTTGGGTTCGATTCTCGGATCGAGCGAAAGGTGCTATTGGGTTTTTCTATGAAATTTTCAAAAGCAGTTCGGAGGTTGCATTTGTGCCCGGTTAATGGTAACAGGCTCGCCCCCTATTACATGGGATTTATGCATATTCTGGGTGTACATTGGTACACTTCTGCCTAAACCTTCGGGAATACAGGCATGATGGTATGTGTGTATGTATATTATTCCTGAATTTGTCCAATTACGTCCCATCTCACGTTATGGTTTTGTGTTAAACCTAGTTGCTCGTTCCAAAACGTAGGTAGGCCTCTATGGAGAAGAGCGAGCAAGACATTCCACGAACACTCTTTTCAATTTGGTTTTTCCAATTGCTTATGAGGTCGTGGGTTCAAACTTATGAGTTCGTGAGTACATTAGGTTGTGGGTTCGAATCCTGATTTGTGCAATTGACACCACCACTGCTCTTAAAACGGTGAAGGAAAAAATCCTAAGAACCAAATAAAGATATCTGAACTAACTGGGCCCGCGTGGTGAATACAACTCACCCCCTCTCACAGAGATTAGTCCTGAATGCTAGCAGTAAGATCAATATTTACTGATTAGGCTGTGGTTGTTAAATCATGCCTAAATAGGTACTTTTATATTTTTAAGATTTTTTAGTTTGTCCAACTAATTACTGCAGCCAACTTGTGCCAGCTTGTCCTTCCTAATACTATTATAAAAGGTATTTTTTCATACCACTGTAGTGGTAACCAAGCATACGACCCACCTGATGGTGAGCGATTACCGTAGCCTATGGACGTCTGCAACACCAGGGGCATAAGACGCGCGTTTCCGGCCCTTAAAAAACCCATTCACTCCCATCGTGTAAGTTTGTGAGTATAGATGGATGTTAGGTAATTTTCCACGCCTGAACGTAATATTCCGTTTTTATATCCCTGTACGATATTTTAGTTCCTTGACTTAATTCTTCAGTTTACGCAAACGAAGTCACTAGCAGAAGCTAGTGGTCAGTAATTACAATCTCGGGCTTGAAATCACGATCATGTCACTGCAAAATATACCAAAATTGAACACGACACGTTACATAACAATGTAAGACATTACTGACCCCACGTTTTAACATTACACTACCAAAGTAATGGTTCAATACCATAATACCATCAGATATGACTATTTCAATACATCAATACAGTTTGTCTGATGAAAAAAATGTCGGATCAATGTTTATTGATCGTTTGCAACGAGTCTTATTTGGCGTGAAAGTAAAACCGAATAGTTATTGTTATTGCTTGTGTTAGTAGCGCAGATGTCATCTACGATGGTTATATACAATAGGACTTGAACATGTAGATGTCGTGTTTTGAAAGATATGGATCTATTAATTTGGTTAGTTTGACTAAAAAGTGTGTTGTAATCAAATGTTGAGATATCTGTATGATCTTTATTACTTACTACCTTGTGGCCGCGGCTTCGCTCGTGTCATTGTCGGTTATCACGAGTTCTTTGTCGTTCTGAACACTAAAATTAAACTAGCGTAAGTTGCTCATAATAATATCAGCTATCTGCTAGTCCCGTCAAAATCGATTCAGTCGTTTCAGAGATTAGCCGGAACAAACATAGAGACCACACAACAGATAGACAGACAGACAAAAATTTTAAAAGTTGTTTTTTTTTGCGTCGTGTAAAAATTAATATTTATTTTGCAAAACAGCTGTTGATTTGACACTACAACACACCTCAATTTTTAGTTATATGTATAGATGTAATACTTTGAATGGTGTCTTTGAATATATATTTGCCAGAATGATGGTATGTCTACAAATGCATATGCATGCACATGCAATATTAGATGTCTCACTGTTTTAACGGCATGTAAAATCGATTTACAAGTGCAATGTTCATGTCCGTGAATAGACGCTGCCACTTGGGATTGGTCATCTGTTAACTGCTATGGCTTACATTTTTATTATTATTTTTGTATTGTTTTCTATTCACCTTCATTGTTTTCAAATAATAGACGCTACTAGAATATTGTAAGCAGGATTATGTAAAAACCTAATTGAAAAGAGTGTCCGTGGAGTTCCCTGCTCGTTCTTCTCCATGTACACCTACGTTTATTTACGTTTCAACTTTCTGTTTAACTTCTTGACAATTCAAAAGTATGATTTTGACAATACGACTTGACAGTAGGTCACGTAAATTTTTCATTCGAGAAACGAAGGGTAAGTTCCTACAGTCTCCCCAGGGATGTGTCCTAACAGGCTTTGCACAGGGAGGGTTCTGGTGCGGTCTTTTAAAAGGAAACGGAACCCTCTCCGCGCCAGGTTAGTCCCAGGGCACTAAACATTTTTTTTTTAATTATTTTAAATAAATCGTTTTCGGAATACTACTCAATACGCTTTACACACACTTAATATTACAATTCCCAGTAATTTCCCAAAATTTAACACTTACAAAACAAAACACCCAATTTTGAAACGTACCAAATCACAAATTAGATTAGTCTTCTCACGTTCCAAAATAGCTCTTATCTCGGATCTCATAAGAACTGTTTTAGATTGTGTGCGCACGCGCAGGCGTCACGCGATCAGTTATATAAGTGTTACAATTATGCATTTGCCGTGGGAACGGGTGTATTGTGATGATTAAATTATTGACACACAAACTGTGGTTACCTATACTTAGTAAGGTAGCAAGATTACACTGGCGTGGTGATTAGAAATGTGAACTGCTCATTAGGCGAGTTTCCTGAATCAGACACATAATATGTGATGTTACACTTCCCTCCCCTGTTGCCAAGGAGACGGAGTTGTGCAGTACATTCGCCTTTTTTGCCAAGGCATCATCTACTTTGCCTTTTCCCATGTTGAGGTCGGCTTCCAGTTTAACCGGATGCAGCTGAATACCATGGAGCGATTGCCTATCTGACTTGCACAACCCAGTGACTGGGCAACACGATACTTCTCGGTAAGACTGGTGGTCAGACTTTCTGGCTTCTGACTATCCGTAATGACTGTCAAAGATCTACGAATGACAGCCAGGACCAACGCTTTACGTGCTTATCGAGGCGCGGGAGTGTCACACCACCAACTTCCAAACTCCGGGCTGCTTCTGAGAAATTCGTAATGTAAAAACTCAATAACACTTTTTGCCCGACCTGGGAATCGAACCCAGGACCCCGTGCTCATCAGTTGCTCTTGCGACCACGAGACCAACGGGGCAGTTTTTTTGACAAGGTACCGGGCTCAAAATCAGTCTCCGGATTGCTACTGAAAGGCGAACTCTCGTAGTAAAAACGTTCAAAATCAAGTCGCAATCTCATCTCAGCGAAAATATTGTCAACAGTGTAGGAACAATAGAGTGTACTTGTGTACAATTCAATTTGTTTATGTAATTATTTTAAGTTTTTATCTTTTTGTTGTTTTACGCTGGGACAATAATTTGCACCTACCATGTTATCATTTCACCACCTTTGATCGAGTGGTAGACAGTGGCCAAGGCATTAAATCAGCCTTTTTACTTTTATTTGCTGCATAAAGTTTACATAAATAAATTAGGTACGAAAAACTTGTAAGATATCCATGTAATCAGCCTATAAGGAAAAACGATAACCTACGTCAACCATTTACAAATTACCGGTCTCAAAAAAACATTAAACAAAGTATTAGTTACTGAAATAAAAACAACGATAACACAACATAACTTTGGTAACAATCTCCGACCAGTAGCCGGTAATACCGGTCGCTGTTACCGCCGGTAATACCGGAAGACTTGGAAGAATTTCTCCTTAAGATCAAGGCCACTGAGTCATTGAGACTGTACCAAGTAATTAGTATGAAGGACTTAAGAAAAGGGCAATTGTTTGATAGATTGGACGCATAAAGATTTTTGATTGAAATGTTAAATTGCCGCTTGTGCCGCAGGGACGTAGGCACATTTTATTTATATAATCACCATCACGCCTGTATTCCCCGAAGAGTTAGGTAGAGATGTACCAAATGTACACTCACGGTTCGTTAGAATGTTTAGGTCCCATGTAATAGGGGGCGCACACTTCTGCTTAACCCTTCGAGGAATACAGGCGTGATGGTATATATCTGTGTATGTAACATCACGCTACAATGCACGAGAGCAGAGCAGTTAAAAAATATGTTAATTAACGCGGGTAAAACAGCGAGGTCATAGCTAGTTAATTTGTAAGGAGTTGAGTAAAAAGTGAGAACATGTTGCCCCATGGATTTGTGTAAAAAAATATTGTTTTAGTACAAAATATGACTCCCAGTAAACCCAAATCAGCCACTACACACGTAATCGTCTGGAAAACACTTTCATTGAGTCGGACGCGACACGAGCGCGACTTAGCACGAGTAGGTACGAGTGATCGAGTCGATGGGAAGATGGCCTTTACGCTCAGTCGTTATAGTATGCGTACGGACAAATGGTACTTAGTGTAGAGTTGGCAAAAAAAATGTAACACTCAGCCATTATTTTTTTGGCGAATTTTGTTCCAAGCCATAATTTTTTTGCTAAAAAAAAAGTCGCGAAAATTGATTGATTTAGCCATATATATTTGGTGTTATTTTATCACTAGCTGTCGTCCCCGACGTCGTTCGCGTGAATGTCGATTATCATGAGTTTCTTTTTTTTTGCGCGTAACCCAATGATATTTCTAAAATAAAAGTAGCCTTACTCCCTATAACATTAGCTATCTGCTAAGGCCTGTCAAATTCGGTTTAGCCGTTTCGGAGATTAGCCGGGACAAATTGAGAGATAAATAAACTTTTTTTTTTGTGAAGATATCATGTACATTTAATTAGTAAGATTATGTAATAGTTCTCGCTTTGACAATACAAACATACACTTCAATTTTATTTATTTGTATAGATTATTTACTTATTTATATTAGAAATAGCCGCTAAATGTGTCATTGTTTATTGCTTGTAATACTTTTTATTACAAATAAAAGAATCGATAACGTATGCCAAACTCAGAAATATGATACCATGCCAACACTCGCCATTTATTTTAATTCCACCATTTATTTATATTTCAGTACTTATTTAACATTTTCCCAATCACAACGTAACTACCTACAATTACTAAATGCAACATCACACATCATTTCCAACGATACGGTTGTAAAAACAAAAGACTACCATAATATTTTGTCCGACAATTAGTGATGATTGTTCTGCTGTCTGTACCCGCAGTAAGAAACTGTTATCCGTCCTTGAACTTTTACGTGAGGCAACGTCACTAGTGTGCAGTGAGTCTTAACACACACATGCATGGTTAGGGCTGGCACAGTTTGGGATTTTTTTTATTATTTTTTTACATGTAGGTACATTGTAGTAATTTTTTTTTAACTACCCCGTTGGTCTTGTGGCCGCAAGCACGACTGATGAACATGGGGTCCTTGGTTCGATTCTCAGGTCGGGCAAAAAGTGTTATTGGGTTTGTCCATTAGTAATTTCTCAGTAACAGCCCACAGTTTGAGAGTTGGTAATACGACACCCCTGTGCTTCGGAAAGCACGTAAAGCCGTTAGTCTTGCGCCTAATCTCTCCCCGGTTGTGTCGGATTGCCGTCCCATCTTAGTATGAGAATTAGGGAAGAGGGAGTGCACCTGTGTGTGCGCACACATTGTGCACTATGATATCTCCTGAGCACTAGGCTAGTCTGCATTAAGATTAGCCGCCCTGACCGGAATCGGTCTGTAGAATACATCAATGTGACTTTTCAAATTAATAATATGTTTCCTAAGTTTGCTTTGGACATTTCTGACATTAGTGAAGGAAAACACTGTATGGAAACTGGGACAAAACAGGCTGAAATCTCTAATGCTCCTTGGGCAAGCGTGACACAATTAAAATTCACTGATTATCAGAAGGGCCATGTTTAATAGTAAACTTTAACGTTCCGCAATTTAAGGCTTTTGAATTATTTTTATTGAAAACTACATTAAAATAATAATTTCATTAAAGTTTCTTTACATTTTTGTGTTTCAAAAAATTATTAGTTCTGTTTCATGGCTTTGAACGGTGCTAGTAGTATGATAAGTCTTTTTTGTCTTTATTACAATACTAACGAACTGCCCGCAATTTTATCCGCGTGGCTTATTTCACCCGCGTTTTGTTACGACATTGGTTACTGCTCCACTCCCGTGTGTCGTAGTGTAATGTTATATAGCCTCTGATACGCAGGGATGATATAGGTGAAATAATGGTTCAAATCGGTTCAGTAGATTCGGAGCCTATTCGGTACAAACAAACAAAGAATCGTTGCTCGATATAATAGTAAGTATAGATAAATCCAGGTTTCCTCACAATGTTTTCCTGCCTTAGAGATGTCCAAGATAAACTTAGAATGAAAAGAATACAAGAATAATAATATCGTCTAAGTACGGCACGCTACGAAGAGACCCGTAGCATGACTTACTTAGTAGTTTTAACTAGAAAACGTGTTTATGACCATTCAGAAAATAGACAAAGACACTCACACACGCAAAGCCCCGTCAATTTCACAGCAATTGCCATAACGCATGTTATTACGTACCTCTATGTGTAGATGTTATCGTCGCGGGCATAGCTTGCTGCAAGTATAGAGTCACAACATTGTAATGATCGCTACACATGTGTGATGTATAGGTAATGAAGGAAAAGAGTGTCCGTGGAGTTTCTTGATCGTTTTTCTCCATTGAAACCTACGCTATGGAACGAGCAACTAGATTCAACTTTTAACAATTCAAAAGTGTCCTTAAATGTTCTAGTTGAAATAAATGCTTTGACTTGAACTTTGAATGATGTCTCTTCAAACATGACAGTTGAATAACTAGCCAGGGACCGTGAAGTTTCTTGCTCGTTCTTCTCCATAGAGAACCCACGTAGTTTCAACTTTCGGAAAACTGAGCGACTCCTTGATGAATTAAAATTATATTTGGGACAGTCTCGTCGCAATATTTCCAATTAACAAGAAATAATAAAAAAAACTTGACTTGTTGACTGCCTTGGTAGCCTAGTAGTTCTAAGCACGACTGCTATGCTCGAGGTCTTGGGTTCGATTCCCAAGTCGAGCAAAAAGTGATATTAGGTATTTCCATTAAAATTCTCAGTAGCAGCTCGGAGTTAGGATTTGTGCACGGTTAATGGCAATAAGCTCGCCCCCTATTACATGGGACTTAAGTGTACCGGCGAACTGTGGGTGTACATTGGTACACCTCTGCCTAACCCTTCGGGGAATACAGGCGTGATGATGGTATGTAATAATAAGAGTAAGTACTAGGATTAACACAAATTACCTACATGACATTTCACCAATCAATTAATCAAAATTAATAACAGATCAATACACTCCGTGTGATCTTGTCGTGAGGTGTTGACATTTTTTATTTTGGATTGAACCACTTAGAGTGTAATGTCAGTGTCATAATTATAATGCACTAGCTTCTGACCGCGACGTCGCCAGCGTGATTTTTTCACCCGCCTTAAGTTAGGTTGTTGGTTACTGCTCCGTTCCCGTAGGTCGTATCGGGATGTTATATTATTCCTCATGAACCTATCAAATATTTTTAAAAGAGGTTTTCTTTAAGCAGTAAGTATAGAGTTTCTTTCCCATTCTTCTCCATAGGAAGCTACCTTTTGGAACGGACAAATAGATATCATATTATTTATAATATTTCTTTTCTTGTAAATGACGTTCAAAAGTGCTTTTAATGGTCTGAGTTTATTTTTTAATTCCGACTGATAGTTTCAGAGACTAGCGAGCTTAAACCAACAGACAAACTCTTCAGATTTATTGATCTATGTAGTTACTAGTATTTAATGTAATGTCTAGACATTTGGCATTACACGTAGGTACATTAATCAGAAGCTCATAGTTAAATGTGAAGGTGTGTGTTTTGTAATGTTCACAAAGATGATGACTAATAAAAGTAAAAAGTTGTTTAAACACACGTTTTACGATTTGTTTTATGAACAAGTAGTTATAAAAGTCTTTTATATTGTTTTAATTATCTACAAAGTGTCTTGACCTGAATAACAAAACTATTATTTTCATTGGTACTTAAATATTAGATTTATGTGAATGTTTTCAATACATACGGATATAATTTATCATGATTGATATTTAGAAGATTAAGTGTTTCAAGTTTCGAAAATGTAATTTGAATAATATTTTATTTAAATATTATAAAATGAATTCGACTGTCAATTTAATAGATGGATGTATGTGAACAAACTGTGGTTCATTTAGATTATATTTTTATTTATTTATTTATTATTTATTACAACTTTTTGCACATAATGTAAATAATACACTGTACAAAGGCGGACTTAATGCCTTTTTATTTTATCTTGTTACTTAAAAAAAAATTACGCCTCGACAGGTAAAACATATACAGAACCCAAATACCTTTTTCTAAGATCTTGCATACTTTAATATGTATATAATCGCGTGTTATGACAAAGAAATTATGTTTATCCTTAATCTTTATATATAAAAAACTAGCGTCACCATATTTGTACGGGATAAACTTCCTAACTCAACCGATTTTTATGATATTTGACGTACGGTGTCATTTGGTCAAGCTTAGTTTTTATCTAAATTTTGATTGACCCAATATTTTTTATTGTAAATTTGTGGTCAGTAAATGTTATACAAATAACAAACAGATACCTATAAATATAATGACACACAAAATGGCCGTTGTAACATGAACATTCGCAGCTATCGACGTTCTTTCGTGATTCCGAATAACGTGACATGTTACTCAACATTACAGGGGCGTCATTAATCGTCATTATTTACATAAGACGCTCACACAATAGTATGGGAACGCGAAACGAGAAAAACGTAGGATTTACTATAAAATTTTAATTGGTTGTTGCGTTCATACAAAGTCACTGCGCGCGGATTTCTTAAATATATGAATTCCGACCGTCGCAATTGCTAGGGAAGAATTTGTTACTAAATATGTTAAATGATGCGGTTACTACATTATTTAGTAATTATATTTATGTGTAATTATGTTGCAGAGACATTAATTTTAATAATTATTGGTTTGATGATGGAAGGTGAAGAGAAAGGGCTCTATGTACCACTGCGTTTGTATTTATAATATTTTTGGTTATTGTTTTAATTCTATTGTGAATATTCATTGACTTTTCGCAATATTAATATGCATGTAAACAACAGTATTAAAATACACATCTTTTTTATTATCTTGTGTTTTGTGCACATTAAATTACTATTCTGTTTTCGTAATGTTTATATTTATAGCTATTCTTAAATATTGTTCTTTTGTATTACGATTCAAAGTTAATAACTATTGTTTACTAAATAATTATTTATTTATCCCATAAATTTTCTGCTACAACTTGAATAGCACCAATTTCACGTTTTCGAAACAAAAATACCATTTATTGTGATCCTAAATCATGTCATATTATTAAAAAAATATATAAAATGTTTGCTTGTATACAATGATAATTATTGCAAATTTAAATATTTTAACTATTTCCATCCGTGATAAAATAATTACCTATGTTTTATATAGACACACACACACACACACACAAAAAGACGCAACTTAAATAGAACTTCATTACCACTTATAATAATTACATCTTGCAATTAAAATATCCTGTAAAGTACAGGACAATTTGACCCTTAATTATACCATCTGCGTAGTTTAGATAAGGTCACAGTAATTTTAACACATTTATGTAGGTACCAAAATGGCGCAATATTTAATTAAATGTTAATGGCAATTTAGACTTACCAGTCTAATTGGATATTCGCTCAGTTGATCTGGAAAAGGTTCCTGAAAAAAAAACATTTGTCAATTATGGATCAGTCCTTGTGGTCGTAAACATAATAAGGGTCTAGAAGACCAATTTTCGTAATTAAAAAAGTTTTAAAATCCAATCGCAATCTCATCTTAGTGATTATTAATATCAAAATATTGTCTAATATGTAAGTAAAATAGGGGCATTTTTGATGGCATTTTTTTTTGGGCTGGAACGTCATCAAACGCCTTTTTCGCGGGAGAGCATGTCAGAGTTTTACTGGTTAAAACCCGTCCATTTTTCTTCTTGTGCCGTTTGCGTTCCGGGGACGCGGTATCTCTTACGAACAACCCGCAGCCCCGGTTAGCCTGAGATTTAAATGTGAACGTTTTTAAAAGTTACTAGAGTTGCACCGAAATTTCTCCGATGCAATAAATGACATCTTAAGAGGATAGCCCGCACTTTACACTTTAATAGCTAATATGTTTGTTGATTGAGAAAATAAATTTTATGACAATACATTGAAAAACCATTCAATGCTCAAAAGGTTGGGGTCACTATGTCATATCTGTAGCCCTTCCTATTTCTTTTGACATCTGTCAAAAGAAACGTCAATGAATGTCAAAAGAAACGTCAATGAATGTCAAAAGAAGTCATACCAAAAGAATCATCTTCGTGACTACAGCCATTACAACATGATTTTTTGGATCTTTAAAAGTCAGAATTTAAATAACGTACCTCCCCATCTAAGTTACAACCTAGATAATAGGGGACAGTTGTAACATCTATTGACATTTAGTTAAGGGTTGCCACACAATCGAAGCCAAATCACAGCGGTTTTGTCATACTGATATTGACAAATTTAATTTACTTGCATGCTTAAGAGAAGGCTGTATTTTTTAGGATATTATGAATAAGATCATTGAAAGTCGCAGAGATATAAATTACACACGCACAGTGTTCAGAATTGCTTTATTGTACTTTATGTTCCGTATGTAGGGGTCGAAAAATTTTGTGGGTTACAAAAACCTTTGACTAAAAGCATATATATATATAAAGTATAGCAATTATTTTTTTAAGTTTCGGGTACGAGCCAAAAAATATAAAATAATATAATTAAGGATACAATATTCGAAATTTGTAAGAGCCGGAATTTAAAACTAAAATAATTTTATTTAATTTTTTATTTATTTATACGATGGCACAGTTTAAATATGACAAGCACAATAGATTTTCTGTAAATTAATTGCCTAAATGAACCAACAACAAGAAAATTACTCCCATTTTTTTAAAGTCATTGCAATGATTTTGGCTATTTAACGCTCATTAATTTAAGCATAAGTTTTGTATATATAATATTATTATATAATTTTGAATTATTTTCGCTGGAATTAATTTATTACGTAACAGTTCTGGTAATATTTATTTAATTTGACGTAATTAATAGAATTATTTAGAAATTGTGTACTTATCTTTTTTTTAATAGTGTACATATTTTATTTATTAATATATGGATTAAATATTTACAGCCTTAAAATTAGATTAAAAGAAACCTTAATATTAAGAAACTCATCTTAATTTATGTCAATATACCAAAGAAAATCGCGGCGTTCAGTCGTGTCGTGTGTGGCAGGCTTAAGATATCGACACGCTCGGGCGCAGTAGAAACCAAGATGTGTCTAGTTACATGTGAGATGAAGTAATTTGATATCGTGCGCTGTGACAGCCTGTTACGATGTTAAGTGAACACATTATGGAATGGTTTGTTGTTGAGATGATTATGTTATTGGCGGAGTACTGTTTTGATATTGTATGCTGTTGTACTTCTATGTGGAAGGAACTCAATTCTAGTCGTTGGTTTGTTTTTATGTACAACATGTAACAAATTAAATGCACACCCAGAAAATAGTTTGCTCAGAATCGGACATTGAATCGATAACAACTATTTCAAAAAGTGGTAATTGTTTTTTATAAGAGAATTTTAAAATTATTATGGTTTTAGGTGGCGCAAGTAAGGAGTAAACGGCAGGATTTAGGGAGGCCTAAGCCCAGCAGCGGGATATTACAGGTTAGAATAAGAAAAAGAATTACTTAAATTATAGACTCCTCTCTCTGAACTGTGCAATCTAACGAAAGTCAAATTAAAGTCAAGGTAATAAAACGTAAAATACTGTGATTTTTTTATACATTAAATATTTAAACACATAAAAGTAAAATTTCAGTGCTCGTATTATGATTGTAGCTTATTTTTCTAATTGGAGTGCTCGACGGTGTGCGTTATTTCAGTTACATGTAGTATAGGTTCTAAATTTATTTATAAAATAATATCTCTCTGATGGAATTCCCGACAGCGGCCAATCTCATTAAAAAATATATAGTAGGTGATATTATAGTATATTCAAAAACGACGCACAATTTAATATTAAATAAACATTCCATTTCCCAATATCCAGGTCACAAGCCTGCAATGCATTCTCTAAAACATTTCCACTCAAACAATAGCTGTTTACTCAAATCGATGCGGTTTGCGAGAGCGGCGGTAAACTTATATTTATTCGCTTTTGTCACTCCTATGGGACATTGTTATGTGTGTTCTGACAATTGTTGAATGTTTTATGGTGTTACTAGGTTTTGTCCACAACTTTGTCCGCGAGAGTTCACTATTTAAAAAAAATGATAATAGGTATATAGTTTACAGCACTTACGGATAGCGCCCACCTGATGTTAAGTGGTCACGGCTACCTATAGACATCTGCAATACCAGAGGCCTTGCAAATGCGTTGCCATTTCAGAGACAAAGTTGAAATGTCTCATGTGCCCGTAATTACACCGGCACCTATACCCTTCAAACCGAACCGAAATAGGTATGGTAGTATACTTCTCCAGACGAGCTCCTTCACAAAGACTTCTTTCTACTATTACTCCTAGAACTTCGTTTATTGGATAATGAATATTACATGACATCGTTAGCTGACAGCCGCAGTCACGGTCTGTCATTCTTCTTAGTTTTAAGGTGGCGTATATTTCATAGCGTAAACTTCCAGAAAGCATTTCCATGCGGCTTATTCAGCCAAAGCCTCTAAAGTCCCTAGTTCTGAACAAAAACGGTGACAAGTTAGTATTGCGTGCGGAGACTCAGCTTAAAGATACGAGCATACATTTCAATGGACAATGCCTTCTATGGAAGATAATATTTATTACCATGTAGATGTGAGGATAAAGAGAAAAACATTGACTTCTCTGTTGCAACTTGGTGGAAATCCTTTAGATTATGTTATTATTATATAAAGATTTTTCTGAAGTATATTCAGACATGTTTGTACGGAGTGGGGTTTAATACAATACAGTTGAAAGAATAGAGTGTCCGTGGAGTTTCTTGCTCGTTGTTCTCCAACTACAAACTGTAACTTCTTGACAATTCAAAAGTGCCTGTCAATGGTCTAATTGAAATAGATGCTTTAACTTGACTTAAAAACCATACATATTGTGTTGTTGGACTTTTGTATAGACCAATGATTTTTTTTTATAACCGATGTCAAATAGAGTCATGTCGTCCATTCTTTAGGAAATATAAAATACTAACGCTACCATGTATTTATATATTAGAATGCTGTATATTTGTTTTCAAACATAAGAGACTTTTCCAGCAAGCGACAAACTACTATGCCCCACGATCTATGTATACTAATAAGTTATTTAAACCGAGGACGAATCTCACACTTACAGGTAACAACAGCTATATTATGTGCATAAAATTGTATAACAAAATACCGAATTCCATAAAAACGCTACCATTTTCTAGATTTAAAAATAATTTGACGAGGTTTTTAATTGAGAAATGCTTTTACAGTGTACATGAGTTTTTGGATTATAAGTTTTGTTAATTGCACGGTCATTTTAAATAATTATTGTGGCGAATCTCTCCCATTACCGACATTATTATTATTGACATTTATGCTTATTAGTTTTTCATTATTGACATTTATTTAACTCTATAATACAAATTTAATGGGATTATCTGTTTAATGACTGCATGATTATGATCAATAAATTAATTTAAATAAAAATTCAGTGTACATGAGCTTTTGGGTTTTAAATTGTAAGTTTTATAAACTGCACGGTCATTTTGAATTATTTTTGTTATATTATTGGATGGCGAATCTCTCCCATTATTGAAATGATTACTATTGACATTTATGATGATTACTTTTTTTTATTCTTTTATTATTATTTTGACATTTATTTAATTCAGTAATACAATTTTAATGGGATTATCTGCTTAATGTCTGCATGATTGTGATATATAATTAATTTAAATTAATAAGAAATGTGTATCTTTAGCTTATATTTGCACGCCGAAATTAAAGGCAGAATAAGAGAACAATTTCATGTATTTCACCATCTTTCTGAACCTTATTTACGCAAATAAATGATTTTTGATTTTTTTTTTGATGAAAAATTTCATCTCTTTTAATAGGGTTGAATATTGTACTAAATTCATGGTAAAAGCTGTCGTGACGACGTCCTTTACACCTATTAAAATGTATAAAAAACAAAATCTAATTAAAACAAACTAAAACCTGAAATTAAAAGCATTACAACTGAAAATAACATAAAATTGCAACTATAAAGCATCACAATTCGTTCATAATGAATCATTGCGAGTGTAATCCGTACTTTCATCTGCGCGGGCGCATACCGACTCGGGTGCGCATGCGATGCTTTCCCCGCATTACAGTTTGATAGCTAGCTATTAAATAAGTATTGTGCAAGTTTATGCACGAAAATATTCATGTGATCACTGAGGGATGGGTCGCGCGGTCGTTGTGAGGAGTTATGATCCATGACGTTTATGTAATGAGCTAACACTCTGTTGTTTATGGCTTTAGAATGACGTTATCACGTGCTACTGACTCACGAAAGAATATTCTATTAAGGCCAAAGCATACAAGTTACTTTCAGCATCGGCGATCTGCGATTTTGCGACTGTATCTGGCGATTGTATGCGTTTTATTTAACTATCAGTCGAATTAAAAAAATACTTTTGCTTATGATAGTCAGATACATGAGAAATAGTATAGGCTATATAACATCATGCTATGACACACGGGAGCGGAGCAGTAACTAAAGACTTAACGCGGGTGAGAACAACCTCGTGGACGAAGTTGCATGCAGGAATTAGTAGATAAATAAAAAATAATGGTCAAAAGTGTTGCTAAGCGCGAAACTCGAGAACTGCTGGACCGATTTGGCTGATTCTTTGTTTATTGTGTTCGTACGTTCCCGGACAACTTTGTTATGAATTTCTTTTTTTGAAAATTCTCAGCACATGTTAGAAAATTGCACCCGCTGGAATCCGGGGTGGTTCGCTTGTTTAGAATATTTATTAATTTTAAATATTTTTATAATTATTCTTTTTGAATAATATTTATTCTTATTTTAAACTTCTAGTTTTGTTTTAAAATCAGGTAAAATATTACAATGAAGTAAATATCTATGTTGAAAGCCAGAGAAACACTAGATGTAATTAAAGAAAGTGGCTTTTAATAGTCTCATAAAAATAATTTTTAAGTAGTTGACTTTTTTATACCGCTTTGGTTGCAAATAAGCATACGGCCCGCCTGATAATGAGCGGTCATAGCGACCGTAGTCTATAATACCAATCACTTCCATCTTGAGGAACCCCATACTGTCTAGTCCCTTGAAAAAACCTCGGTAGGCCCAAGCCTAGCTTCAAGTTTTCAGAAAACTAATTAATGTTTTGATTCCCAAGTTCCTAATTGGCGTCGACGAAACTATGTCATAAAGCCTTACCATATTTCACAATAACGCAACACAGTAAATCTTAGGCAACGCTATTTTCATAACAACATGCTTTTAGGTACCTCTTAAGTTCCTCAACTGAAGTTTTAAACAAACTAACATAACTTTAGAACTATTAAAAGTATTTCCTCACAGGGAGACTTCACTTGCAACGTTACTTTAATAAGTAATAGAGAGGTTGGGCAGAGGTGTTAGTTCACTTACAAATAATACCGGCCTATGATTACCCCACTGCCTGGCAAAGTCCTTTTCTCCCACAGAGAATGCACGAGCATTAATCACCATGCCGTAATAAAAAGAAACTGAGCGCACGCACTGCTCTGTCTTGCTTCTACAGCAATATACAAAACGTAACTCTCTCTTTTCCTATCTTCACGAACTTATATCTCCCTCTCAATTTCCGTTCGCCCGATCACACTCATTTCCGTAACGCCCTTGTCATGTATTTACCAGCTTACTCCCAAAGTCCAAGTTAAACTTCAAAAATGTTTATTAAAAGACTGTCGAAATGGCCTATTGGTTAAGGCGCTCGTCTTAACCACTGACAGACCCACGACAGGCCTCTCATACATGAGGTTGTGGGTTTGAAATCGGGCAAGTACCAACAAATTTTTTTTTAATTCATATGTACTTTATAAGTTTATCTTGGACATCACTGACATCGGTGAAGGAAAACATCGGCAGAAAACCTGGACTAATAGTTAATAAATGTAAAATCGCCCATCCGCCATGACAGCATAAGCAAGCATGGTGATCAATGCTCGTGCCTTCTCTGTACCTATGAGAAGAGGCCTTAGCCCTGCAGTGGATTTTGTTCCTCAAACTTCAATTTAATTTTACTTGTGATGAAAAAACATTACGCCTGACTTGGATATCGAACCCAGGGCTTAGCCGAACAGCTAGACGAACGAGCCAGTCATTACCTTAAACACCAACAGTTTAGCCAACATGTTGATCCACCAACACCTGTGTAATTGTTGTTAGGCAATGTTGTCGGTAATAGGACTTAATAATCCATGGGTATTTTGTTGACAAGGCATGTGGTATTAAAATGATGAGCTTAGAAGATGTAACAAGCAGTTAACTCTGGTTTTGGTATGTGGTTGGGTAATTGTTTGTCGCAAGTAACGTGTGTGTTATGTAAACTGAGCTTCCATACGTTTTTAGTTTAGTTTTTAGAGTTTAGATAGGATTATATTTTTTGTATATGTCACTTATTGTAGCTTATGAAGTCAGTAACTTAAATCTTATACTACATATTATAAATGCGAAAGTTTGGATGGTCAATCACGCTACCTGCACAGATCTGTGTAAAAGGAACAGATATAGATTATAGTTTGGCTACATAGGCTACTTTTTGTCCTTAAAAAATGCTTATGCATAATAAGAGTACATATGAGAAGGTGATTATGATTAAGAACTTAGGAGAACGCTGGATGCAGGCCGCTTCCAACCGGGCCTTTTGGAAATCAAAGTCAAAGTCAAACTCAAAACATTTATTTCAATTAGACCATTTACAGGCACTTTTAAATTGTCAAGAACTTACCCATACAAAAAGTTGAAGCTAGTTGCTCGTTCCAAAACGTAGGTCTCTATGTAGAAGAACGAGCAAGAAACTCCATGCAATCTATGGGGGAGGCCTATGTGGCCTATGGGGAGCCCAGTGGACGTCTTACGGCTGATATGATGAGAAAGTGTGTACATACATACATACATAACCTTAAGCCTTTTTCCCATGGGGGTGGGCAGAAACCACAGAAAGTGTGTATTGTGGCATGAATTTCCGCCAAAACTATAATGCTCAATTATGTCACATGTTATATCCACTATTATGACAATAATATCTTACAATATTTGTACCAAATTGATCCTCTTTCCACGTGTTATTGAATGCGCGCTGGCCATGACTTTTACTGATCGGCGCCCGCGCAGCCGAGCGTGATCGCGTTATGTAGTGTAAGTACAGCGTGCTATAATAATGTGCAATGGCTATTAATAACTGTACTTATAAGCAGTGAGTTAGAGTGTCGATGATTCAGATTAGATATGTTCGAGATAAATAAAAACTGATTTTGTTTGTTTTAGTTTATTTACTGTTATTTAATGGCAATCTCATCTGAGTGACAATCAATGTCAAAATCTTGTCAAAAATTATATGGTATTTTTGACAGATTGACACTAAGATAAAAATGTAAACGTTCTAGAAAATACGAGACTCGCCACTCCGATTGAAATAACTTTAAATGGTTCAGGGCGTATCTCACCAAACTTTTATAAGTCCTATGAGCGAATAAATTAACAATTTTGTACCTTTTTTCATATACTTTATACAAAAAAATCTTAAAGACTTGCACTAGGTATAAAAGTTGAGTCACAAGACTAACATTAGTTACTACAACATAATCCAGTGCTAACAATGCCATTCAATAAGCAACTTTAAATGTCCCTTCACTACCAACCATTACTATGTAAGCCTCGCTTGTAAAAATCTCCTCACATATAAAGTTCATCTCGTAATGTTTCCGCGAGTGACAAGCCGCTCTCGATCTGCGACCGTTACGTAAGTCGGACGTTCTAGAGCAACCTTGTGAACTAGAGAGGTAGTTAGTGGAGGGCCCATCACCCTGCAGCGCGTATGCGCGGTCACCACAAGTTTGGTAAAGGTATACTTTGAAAATCTCCTTCAGTGAATTTAGGTGAAGTTACCTTACGTTGGGCTGTCATCTATACTGATATTATAAAGCTGAAGAGTTTGTTTGTGTAAACGGAAAATCTGAAATTCGGTACCAGTCAGATTGTATTTTTTCTTTGCATATGATCCAGATTCATAAGGAATAGTATCGGCTAATAACATCATGCTTAAACTAATTAGAAGTCCAGGTTTCCTCACGATGTTTTCATTCACGGATGTCAGTGATGTCCAAGATAAACTTAGAAAAGTTATAATATGAATTGAAGAAGTTACATTAGTCTAGTAGTTGCCAGTATCAAGCCACATGAGATGCTGGTGCCAACGACTGGGCCATTCCCACCGTAACACATAGGTAAGATAATTTATGCATATAATAAGTGGATTTATTTTCAACACAGCGTAGAAGTGAGTCGTGGTGGCCACGCGGTATACATTCTAGTAACCTTGTGATCCGTGACGGTGGTGCAGACAGTAGGTACCTGTTCCCCTGACCTTACTTAACATGAAAGCTACAGTCGGTACTGTTATTTTTGTATTTTGAAGTATTTTGACGTCGTCTACGTCATAAGGACACACGGACATAGAATATACATATAAATAGTCCTCTCGTATCAATTTCGATAACGGTGACCTTTTAAAATGATTTCCTCGCGTGAATATGACTCGCCAGGCCAAATTTGGTATTGAATACCCGGCCACAACTTACTCAGTATGAACAAACAAATAGACGTAAGACAGATTTAATAGTCCCAGAACAGAGATACGTAAACATGACCAACAAACAAACACACAGACACAGATCAGACTCAGAACAGATACGGGACAAAGACACACAGGCACATACTGCTGTTCTTAATTTTAGTAAGAGTGGCTACTCTTCTCTCTTTCGCATGAGCTATTCATACTATTACCTACCTAGCCTCCTTGGCCTAGTGGTCCTAAGTGTGACTGCTTCGCTAGAGGTCTTGGGTTCGATTCCCAGGTCGAACAAAAAGCGTTATTGGGTTTTTCAGTAAAATTCTCAGTAGCAGCTCGGGAGTTAGGATTTGTGCCCGGTTAATGGCAATAGGCTCACCCCCTATTACATGGGACCTAAAAATACCGGCGAACTGTGGGTGTACATTGCTATATCTCTGCTTAACCCTTAGCGGAATACAGGCGTGATGGTCCAGTCAGCAAAGTTGGCTACGGGGCTGACTGCCTACTGTACGAGTACTTGAGTATCGTTATTCATTGTGAATCTTTAATATAATTAGGATAACTATATAAAAAACTAGTTTTTTCACACGTGTTAAATTACGTCTTTGGTTACTGCTCCTCTCCCGTGTGTAGTAGCGTGATGTTATGAAATCGAAAGCCTTCTTCGATTAAAGAACTATCCAACACAAATATTTTTTCAATTCAAACCTGTAGTTCCTGAGATAAGCGCGTTCAACTAAACAAACAAACTCTTCAGCTTTATAATATTAGTATAGACTCGCTTATTAAAGGCAGTGGACATGAAATCTTAGGACGATTTGAGATGTTTTCATGACCACTGCCTTTTATAAGTTTAACTATAGTTTTGTCTCGTGACTTCGTTCATGCGAATGTTGGTTATCGCGGACGCACACGACGTAACAGATTCAAAAGTAGTCTATGTCATTAACCAAATCCCAAACTACCTTTTTGTCATAGTATTTCATTACGTTCGGTTCAGCGGTTTTGCTGTGATGAGGTAACAAACAGACAGATAGACGGTTACTTTCGCATTTGTAATATTAGTTGTAAATGTAGATTATTTTTAAAAACATTTCACAATTTATGGAATTGAAAATTAAAAAAAAAAAAGATTATTTAAGGTAGTGTTGGTTTGTGGTCCTTCTTACATTTTTGTATTACTACCTTTTGCCCGCGACTTCGTTCGCGTAAATGTGTGATATTGCGGATGCAGTCGCAGATCAAAAAGCAGCCTATGTCCTTTCTCGGGTTTCAAGCTTAGTCTGTACCAAATATCATCAAAATCGGTTCAGTAGTTTAGCCATGAAAGCGTAACAGACCAATTAACTCACTTTCGCATTTATAATATTAATTATATTATATTGTATTCAATTAAAAAGCCCAGAACTGAAGCTTCTACGGTCTCACTGCCATCTTGCTACACACAATCAACATTATTTGGCATTATTTCTAAAAACTCTCATGTAGCAAGCATCACACAATTACAGGTACGTTACAAAATGCCTGAGTTAGCTATAATGGTGCTGACTAAGGCAGTTTTTCAAAAGAAACAGATTCACAAGACTAAGTATATTGCCAATTGATAAAGGTCAAGAAAGATTACGATAGACAAGCCTAAATGAACTTTAAGATAAAGGGGCAAGGTTGGCTTTTGTGTGGGATTATAGTGCTAGATTTTTTTGTAGGTAATTGGAGTAATTGCTAGGTATATCGATTGCATGGTCGTTATGTGTTGATGAATAGAGGATGGGCAAGTGAGGATGGGTAGGCTTCTATGGTATGTATTAAATATGATAATTATTTTTTCGGTTCAATTGCGAATGTAATTATAATAATATAATGATAGAAATAATCTTTGATTGCTATAATCATTTCTGAACTGAATATGTATATTAAAAAGCTTTTGCCTGCGAATTTGTCCGCGTCAAAGTTATTTAAATTAATTAATGTACAAAAGACTGCCTCGTCAGCCTAGTGGTCCTAAGCGCGAGTGCTACGCTTGAGGTCTTGAGTTCGATTCCCAGGTCGAGCAAAAAGTATTATTGATTGTTCTATGGAATACTCAGTAGCATATCGGAGTTCGGATTTGTGCCCGGTTAATGACAACAGGCTCGCCTCCTATTACATGGGACCTAAACGTACCGGCGAACTGTGTGTGTACACCTCTGCCTAACCCTTCGGGGAATACCGGAGGGCTGCATGTTGGTATGTTGTTGTAAATGTACAAATTATTTCAAATTACCCTTAATTTTTTTTTAAACTTGCCTTCATTACTTCTGTAGTAAAAAGTTGCTCGATTTATTAGATTACCAAGGGCATTAGGCACCATTAGGCATTTCTATATGTGATCTGATCCGAAATATTGATGCGCAAGCGCAAAGGCGATCGAGAATTCATTAAAAAGCGGTGTGCACTGACCCTTATTCAATGGAAATACTAAAATATACACGCGATATTCTATGTATGTTACTGTATGGATAAATACCCTTCCGTTAAATGTAAATTGCATCCATTCACTTGTAATGATAAATAATTGCCGATTCGCATATTTAGTGAAACACCTTTCATTGACGATATTAGAAAGTTGCGTTAATTTGAGATTGAGTTTAAATAAAAAAAATATATTAACACTTTGAAGGACACTAAACGAGACACAATAGAAGTTTTATTGTTATGACGCCTATGGGCGTTCAGTGTCCTTCAAATTGTTATTAAATAATAATAATAAAATTACAAGTATTTTTTGTTTCACTGCAGGGCAAGTACTTCTGAAACTGAACGGTTTAAGGTAGAACAAGCCTTTTTTAAATTAATTTTAAAATTATTTATTTGGGTAATTAGTTTGATATGCGTACCTACTGTTAAAATAACTTAAAAAAAAATACATTTTCAGACATGTTTTCGTCTCATCGGTTTCACCAACTGACCCCCTATACTGAACTGAAAGACGTTTCAGGTCAAAACCTTTGTCTTGTAGTGGTACAATGATAGACAAGCAACTATCTCTAATTAAAGTTTGTAGAAGTTGGTCTAAGATTGTTACTTTTCAAGTCGAAGTAATGCGACGGTATAATTACTTGAGAGGCAAGAATTCACTTTATTACAGAATGCTTTCACATTGACGTGAACGTCTCGCTATTTATCTGAATACACAAGATGCATCACATTACGTAACAGTGTGCTGTTACCTACATATCAGTTGAATGCATTACATATTAAATTATTTGGGTAATTCCGTGTGAAATTACGTGTTTTTGCTTGTATTTACAATTGTTGAAAGTAACATGTTTACGTCAAAATGTGTGCATTTTGTGCCTTTTCAAGATGGATCTGTAGACGATAGGCGGATGTTGGAGGTCTATTTAAAAATATAACCATCTAATTCGTTTAAAAGTTATTTTTTTTAGTCTATACTAATATTATAAAGCTGAAGAGTTTGTTTGGTTGGTTGAACGCGCTAATCTCAGGAACTTTTAGTTTGAATTTAAAAAATATTCATTTCGGATAGTTCATTTATCGAGGAAGACTTTAGGATGATTCTTTTTATGTTGTGTTTATAATTTCTGGACAAGGCTCCTATAAACATTTTTTTTGAAAAATCCGCCGGAATCGTCAGAAATTTGCACCCGTGCGAAGCCGGGGTAATTCTCTAGTTATAAATATAGTTAGTACGGCTACCATGACACAAGCTTCATATCTTCAAGTAGAATTACTTGTACAAATCTAATTTAGTACTAATCGATTTTAAATAACTTGTAACATCCAGTGGCGCCACAGTTGCGCAACGTGGCTGCAGCAGTGAACTTATGACCTGCTGCGCATGCGTGCTGATAATGGTGTATGTTACGTTTTAGGTTCTTTTGAAACTTTTCCTATTTTTACGTTAAGTAACAAGTTAAAGTTTGGATTACAATTGAATTTGTTTTAAAAGCGTAACTTTCAGTTATAAATTACATTTTAAAATGACTAAACATTTATCTATATCTTAATTTTGTATTTAATAATTATTATTGTTGATTTAATAAAATTATATAAAAGTAACTTGACTGCCTCGTTAGCCTAGTGGTCCTAAGCAAGACTGCTACGCTAGGTCTTGGGTTCGATTCCCAGGTCGAGCAAAAAATGTTATTGGGTTTTTCTATGAAATTCTCAGTAGCAGCTCGGAGTTAGGATTTGTGCCCGGTTAATAGCAATAGGCTCTCCCCCTGTTACATGGGACCTAAAGATACAGGCGCATTGTGGGTGTAAATTGGTACACCTCTGCCTAACCTTTCGGGGAATACAGGCGTGATGGCATGTGTGTATGTACCGTAGTTCGAGCTTTTACAGTGACACATACAATAGTTTCCAATAAAAATCTATGTCACAATTAACTTCTATCTATGAGCAGACAAAGCATTTTCTTAAACAAATACAAATGTAATTCTAAAATCTATATTATAATACATTCACAAAGTGTCTGTCTGTACATTAATAGAAGTGAATCAACACATAATGTGTTCTCATTACATAATGATTATGTTTGTGCACGTAGTGAATAAAAAACACATTTCGACTTTTATTCCGGTGTTCGTAAGACTTGGTCTTTTTTCTTGTCGGTATAATTAGAACATACTTTTACAAACTTTGTAAGTTTTGATATCTAGAATCTTCCGGCAAAGTACTACCAACATACCTATTTCTGCCGCAAAGCAGAGTTGCTGTGTTCTGGTTTAAAGGGTATGGGTGCAGGTGTAATTACAGAGCACATGAGACATTTCAACTTTGTTTATGGAATGGCAACGCATTAGCAGAGCCTCTGGTATTGCAGATGTCTATAAGCAGCTTTGACCACTTAACATTAGGTGGGCCGTCGGCTTGTTTGCTACCTAATGATAATAAAAAAGTTATTTTTCACTTTTCAACGGAACGGTTATACTACGTAAATTAACAAGACACCATTTAAAAGTCATAAGAAAGCAGAATATGCAATTTCGTTTACTTGGACGACATATTTTTTCAGTTATTTTGATTTATAAACCAAATTACTTAACCGAATTTGATAAAAAATTATGGGACCACTTTTGAAGAATGACCTATCCAACAAAAGGAGAAAGAACCATACAATTCTGTTCATAATTGGCGGAATGATCGCGTAACAACACACAACATAAACATACAGTTGAGTAGAGAACCACCTTCTTTTTGAAGTCGGTTAAAAAATGCATTCAGACGCTTTAAAGTTGATTTTTTTTTTACCAGAGAGTTTCAGTCAAGGCTGGTCTGACGCCTTCTGGATCTTGGACTACAGAGTCTAATATCTTCTCCTAATCCGCGGTTTAACCTCTAAGCGACACGGAGGGTAATGTGTCGAACGTAATGTGCTGTGGGAACCGAGATGCGTTGCGATATGTTTTGATGGTGTATATTATTATAAAGGCCAGGGCATAAGCTGAAGCGGGGGCGGACTTTGTATAAAGCTTGTCAGATCTTGATAATTTTTAAACGACGTTGGTTTCTAATTTGTAAACGTATAGCCAAAGATATAAATTGTTAAAAAAAAATTGGCCAAAGTAAAAACGACTTACTAATAATCACATAGACGATGTGAAAAATATAATAATGTGCTATACATTTGTACCTACCGACAAAATATGTTTATGCTGGACTAGCTCTTGTTACAATCTCCCTTCCACATGTTATCTTTTGTCATTTTTTTAAACCGACTTTAACAAAAGGAAAAGCATTTCAAATCGGTTGCATAATGTATGTATTATGTATTATACTAACACTAGGTATAAGGTACTTTACTAACACTACGGATCTTTGTTGTCTGATTATTTGAAATAAATAATAATAATAATAATGTACGTAAATAAATAACTAAATTCATAATAAAATATTCTTTTAAACATTGTTTGTGGCTTTCAAAAATATTAACGAGACATGAATTTCTAAGTTATTTGTTAACTCTCTCGTCTCTCCTAACTTGGCCCTCACAAATCTCATGATGTTTTGCAATAATTATGTTTATTTAGCGCTTACAGTAGCGACCTTTAGGGAAATTGCCAGTCGCTATATTGTAGCCATACATGCGCTTTGTATGAGTTGAATGGCAGCCATCATTACGATCAGCCTTTGTGCCAGATTTGTATGTGATGTTATTGATGGTTCGTGTCAATGATGTATGGAAGCGTGGAGATTGGTGTGATGTTAGTGGAATAACTGCTGTTATTGGTTGGTTAGATGAAAAGTTGTATGTTCATTAGTGCACGATTAGATTTTCATAGTTTTATTAGCATATCTAGTGATTGTATATTGTTTGGGCATAGTCGCCCCCGTTGCGGACCAACTTTATTTTTAACTAGCATCGACCGGCGACATCGCCCTCGCGGTTATTTTTCACGGTACGTTTTTTATTACTGCTTCGCTCTCATATGTCGCAGCATGATGTTATCTATCCTTTACTATTCCCCATGAATCTAGCTATCATATACAGAAAGATGTTTTACAATCCGACTATCAGTTCTAGAGATTAGCATGTTTAAACAAACACACAAAAAATCTCCTCAGCTTTACTGTATTAGTTTAAATTACAAAAAAAAAAACTATATTTTTAAGTTGTTTATGAGAGTAATTTACGAGAAATTTAAGGATAACCAATTGAAGCTTTTTTTATAGAATTGAAATTAATTTGTTTATCCACTGTCTACAAATACATAGTCATTACGTCGAAATATATTATTATAGGTAAAATCAATCATTCTATCACACACGTGTAACAAAAAGTACTTCTTCCATTAAAGGCATGAAAACTAATTACGTGGGTACCTACATATGTAACCACAGGTACATGATATGACAGTGTGTCTAATAACTCACGCTAGGGTGTGGACAAGCGAGCGGAAGGTCACAGGTTCAAACCTTTATTAAACTTTAAGCTACACGTGTCGAAATAAAGGTGAAGACAATAAGTATTAACATATTATGTATTATAAATGCGAAAGTTTGTGAGGATGGATGAATAGGTGGATGTTTGTTACTGTTTCACGCTTAAACGACGTTCGAGCATAAAAAAAAATTGCACTGAGATAGATTGTAGTGTGGAATAACACATAGGATACTTTTCATCCCGGAAAATGTACGTTTCCCGTGAGATAATATATCAACTTTGGCGCGGTCGGGCGCAGAGACTAGTCAATAGTAAAATAAATAGGTGTTCTTTTGGAGTTGATTTTCGAATTTGAACTGGCCATCTCGCTGCCGGGTTGAGGCAGGCGGGGCGATGACCCGCCAGCACACAGTTATATAGCGCAGCACTGCCTACCGCATACGTTCCACTACCAGAAGGTTCTTAGATATGGTCTTGGATTGAAAATAATGACCGCAATGATGGGAAGAACAAGCCACTTTCGGCATTGTCAAGTGTTTTTTAACGCCATACTTTTTGCACCGTACTTATTACACCGTACTTTTTCAGCGTACTTTTTACGTTATCGTAAGTTACCATGGCACTGGTAATACAAATACTCTATATTTCTCAATCCCCGTATCAGATTACAGGCTATTTGACCAACATATACCTAGCAGTTTAAAATGATTTATAATTAATATTACCAATTTCTTAATTACTTTAAACTGTAAGAAGTGCGTAGTTTTTAATATTTATTAGCGTCCGCTGTAGACCGGTTTGTTATTTATGCAATTTGTTTTTTTCTAATACAAAAAATATTATGAAGTACTTTTTTAAAAGTAGTCAACCTAAAATTTAAAATCAAGTTCTTCAAAAGACTTCAACGCGCAGAGCACCTTTCTTGCACCTACGAATATAGTTTCCGTTATTTAAACATCGAATTACTTAATAGTTTAATAAGATAATGTATCATTGTGAGCTGAGGTGAAACTATGATGTTGTAGAAACGCATGCAAAAGAAAAGAAAAATAAAAAAAGAGAAACTTCTTTTTTTCTTTTTTAAAAACGTTGCCCGCAATTGAAACATATAAACTCACATAAACAAACAGCCAGCCCCGAAACCACTATCTGTAGGTCATACGAATATTTGTTCCATGCGGGAATCGAACCCGCGACACGCAGCGCAGCAGTCGATCGCTCGGCCACTGCGCCAACCGTGTCGTCAAACTTATGCATAAGTTTTAAGATTTTATTGATCTTTAATTTTTTAAATTACGTAAATGTATCTTCTACAAGTACACTCACTAAGTAAGCAAAACTTCATAATCTATGAAGAAATATGGCAGGTCAGCTAGAAAGGGATTTGACAGAGGCGAACGCTAGTAATATTTATGTATCTCTTATTACTAAATACATATTAAAGTAAATATCCAAACTTTACATTATTGCACTCTTTAATCCAAATCATAACATAAAATCAGGAAACAGTCTCCTTAGCTTGAAGCCTACTCTCGCTATAAAGGACATACGCAGTGAGCGTCTCGATCGAATGCGCATGCGCAGCCGGCGCGTCGTCAAGGATAACTGTAATGTCACGAGGAACTGCTCTTGATAGTAATTAAGGATATTTTTGATTTTAAACATTGTACACAATCTATTTTAGTTGATTTATAAATAAATGTATGCAACTCGTGAGTTATTGAATGGATAGTTTCCTTCTCTGACTGAGAAGAGGTCATTGCCCTGTGGGACAGTTCTAGGTTGGTATAATGTTACAAATGTATAGTTATTGGGTAACATTATTAACTAGAGCTCCTTCAATAGTCGAAATCCGGTTGTTATTACTATTTTTTCTACACACACACACATAACTTACCATCACGCCTATATTCCCCCAAGAATTAGGCAGAGATGTACCAATGTACACCCACAGTTCGCTGGTATGTTTAGGTCCAATGTAATAGGGAGCGAGCCCTTAGCCATTAACCGGGCACAACTCCTAACTTCGAGCTGCTACTGTCAATTTCATAGAAAAACCAAATAACACTTTTTGCTCGACCTGGGAATCGAACCCAAGACCTCTAGCGTAGCAGTCGCACTTAGGATCACTAGGCTACCGAGGCAGTTAATAAGTAGTTATTGAGGTATTTTTTCTACAGTTTTTTATTTTTACACTGTAACATCAACTAAGCCAAAATCTCAAACTCCTTCCGTGTGCGGAATATGCTTCAAATAGGTACATAGTTTACTCATGACGGATTATTATAGATGTCATGGGTACGATAATCATTCAAATAGATTTATCGAAAATCTAGCTCCAGAAAGTATAGGCTTACTAAGTATTCTAAAATCACCCTGGAAATTTAGTTAAATTCTTAAGCAATACCCAAAAACGCGAGCACTTTTGAGCACTTTTGATGAAAGCGTAAAGTCTAAGCGCTAAGGTTTGTCTCTCAATCTTAGCCCAAACATCGACTAAGTTCAAATGTCAATTTCTTTCCGATTCATGTGTCGATTTTATGAGGATATTACGAAATGACTCTTGAAATAACACTGCAACTTTACAATTCAATGAATTATGTATAAACCGTAACTTTATGAATGTAACTCCAAACTGGTTTCTAAGATAACATGTCATAGAAAGACATAAATGACTAAGCACTATCAAACTACTTACATATGTACTGTATCTACTTATAAACAGCGCAACTTGCACATGAAAGTGAAACTAATGAAGTAATTAATATAAGAAGTAATCAATAATACTCATAGCCTGATCTAGTCTACGTTGCGACAAACTGGGGAGTGTCACCTACCGGCCTAGATTAATTGGCGCTGCGCCTGCGCATGTGCGAGTACATGATCATGTTATTAAGTTATTACCACATTAGAATTGGCAGTGAAAACTACACATGTCAATTGAGAATTCTTTCTATACTCTAAAAGAATTCCTTCAGTTTTTTAAATTCAATAAAATAATAATTTTGGTAGTTGCTCGTTCCAAAGCGTAGGTCTCTATAGAGAAGAACGAGCAAAAAACTCCATGGACACTCTTTTCCTTCAATTTGGTTTTTACAAAATCTTGATTACAATATTCCAGTCAAGAGATGACCAATCCCAACTGACAGCGCCCGTTCACGAACATGACGCGTGGATCAGCACCACTTAGCTCAACCATCATGAACGGAACTAGGCTACTATTATGCCTGCCGGGGCTGCGGGTTGTTCGCAAGAGATACCGCGCCCCTGAAACGCAAAGGGCACAAGAAGGAACATGGGTGGGCTTTAGTCATAAAAGTCTGACACACCCTTCCGCCCCGATAAGTCATTTGATGATTTCCCATTTTGAACAAACAAGCTACTATAATACATTGTAAGAACATATTATATGTAACACATTGTATGAACTTTTGTAACCATAGTTACCAGCAAATATATTGATTTGATTTAAAAAGTCATTTGCGGATACCACAAACAAAAATACTCCTCATCTTTATTATAGTATACAGATGACGTATTGGTGAGCTACTACTAAAACTAAAAGCCTCATTCTTAAACCTCATTGCTCAATTATACAATAAACCACCCAGACGTTATTTAGAGAGGTTTAATAGATAACATTATACAAATTACAAACATATTATGCATTCACATTCATGAACGCATCAGGCAATAAATCTCTGCTGGGCAATTCCAACTCAAGGCATGTACTCTCTGAATATTCACAAAGATTTAAAAGCGTGAAGGTATATTGTTGTTCATAAAAATGTATGTGGGACGATAACACCCAACTTGCAATAAATAAAATAATAAATTTAATTACACAATAGTTAAAAATTGTCGTGAGAAAGAACAACGAAATCAATTGACAACTTCCTTTCTTAGTTAGAAGTCCGCTAATTAGTGATAATTAACGCTATTTAAACAAACACTCACCCGAATCGAAATGTTCACACGTTACGAATAATATCACTGAAATAGTAATTATGTCACTGTCACTTGAGAATCACTCGGACTTTCAAACTGCTTTTAACTTGTAAAAAAACTAAATACGACAGGAAAAAAATAACATTAAAAAAAGTAAAATACGCATACGAAAAAAATTACCAGTACGCCGATTTGAAACACTACGCCAATATGAAATACTACGCCAAATTGAAATGCGCCAAAAAAATGTTCCCAAATTAAATCGAGATCACGAATACTTGTTTCTTATGACAATATGTTAATTACTGACACCTAATAGATATTATAGCACAGTTCCTAGATTGTATAACGGAGTCATAACGTGTGTACTGCAAGAACTGGAGTCTAGCTAACACAATGCCTTCCCACGCCGGCTAAAAGTCCTACGCTTACGCAAACACATAATTAGGTTCGTTTTTTTACATCAAAACATTTGGACATTGTCTAACATATTCGACAAAGCAATGTTACTAGTGTTTGTGAAAAAAATTAAACATTGAACTATTGTCAAAGCAAGTCGGGTGAGAATATTAGATTAAAGGTTATGTAAAAAGTCGGTCAAATGAATATATACAAGATCTTTGAAAATGATACACCGTGTACAATGCAATGCCGTGCAGCGGTATTTCTTATAAGTTTTCATTCAAACTTTAACCTCGCGAAAATATGTTTCTTTTTGCGCTATTTCAAAAGAAAGTTACGTCAAAATTACTAACTGTCGGAGTTTATTGATAAAATTACAGTTAAATGTAATGTAACTGGCAATTAGTATAATTTTATTGTTTTGAAAAGTTTTTACTTTCCCCCTCAAACTGTTCTATGGGATGTTATCACGAATTCGAATGTGATTTATGACTTGTGATCAAAACCGAAATAAAAACTTTTTCTTAACACTTTTACACCCATCAATCACTACCCCTATTTGATAACAATAAAAAATAAACCCTTAAAATATTAATCAAAACAAAAACTGTCTAAATACAAAACAAATTAAAAGCAGTCCAAAGATACGCCAACAGAAAAAAATAAACGAAATATTTAAATAAAATAAAAATTTAAAAATACCGAATATGTGTGTGCTTTAGCGACGCGTAAGGATGCGCTCGCGACGGTCGGCCGTCGACGAAGACTGCGCGTTCTGCGCAAGCGCCGCTGGTTCGGAGGGGCGGCAGAACATCCGCGATTGTTCTCCTTATTACTCAAACTTTATACACAGATGTACTAACGTCGTGGGCTGGTACTGTTGCAAAATGTTGGGGTTTTAGCTAGCTATGTGCTGCGGGTTTGGTTGGAAGCTTCGACTATGAAGTTGGACTTTCAGCTTCCAAGTTAAATGTGGAGAAACACAAAGTTTATTTTTGTTGTTACATTTTCAATGTAGTGAATATACTACGTTGAATACACTTTTTATATATATATTTTTTAAATCGCTATATTTTTAATATAGAGAATAAATCATTTTACTGTTCTGACTCTTACTGGTGAAATGGTTAAAACAACTACGATTAAATTTAAAATGATTAAAATTGTTAATCTGTAACTGTTGGTAAGCTTAGGGTCGTACGTCTGGGGACCTTATTTTATTACGATAATTTCAGTAACCATCGAAGTTTGACTAATGATATAGGACAGATAATTACCGGAGCAGTCAAATGACTTTGCAGAAATATGTTCATAACCTTCTATAATACATTTTAAGTGTCTGTTAGGAATTTCAGAATAACTTTTTTTTACAAAATGAATCAATAATTTCAATCTGTTTGTTCCGGCTTATCTAAGAAACGTCTGGACCGATTTTGACGGGACTTTCACTGGAAAAAAAATAAGGGAATGGCGCAAAAACATTAAAAACCCGCAAATAATCAATATTTACGCGGACGATGTCGCGGGCATAGGTTAGTATAATTTAAAAGCAGAAGGTCATCCACTCACTGAATAAACAGGACATTTCAGAACTATTTAACCCCCAACGCAAAAACGACGGGGAATCGTTCGTGTGTATGTCTGTCTGTGGCATCGTAGCTCCCGAACGCATGAACCAATTTTAATTAAGTTTTTTTTTTGTTTGAAAGGTGAATTAGTCGGGAGTGTTCTTAGCTATGTTTGATGGAAATCGGTTCAGCGGTTTCAAAGTAATCAGCTCTTTTGCTAGCTGTGGTAGGGATTTTTATTATTCTTCTGTCGGGGGTTACTTAAAAATTATAATTTTGTGTTTGACCTATGAAGCTGAAATTTAGCAGGTAGGTAGTTTGTAGACGTCATCTACCAACGAACTCTGTGACAAGGCTGAATTTTGGGTGTCCTTGACTTCCACGTGGACAAAGTCGCGAGCAAACACTAGTATTTATGCAAAAAAACTGTTATGTATAAATAAGGAACATCATGGCCATCATGGTTCGGTCATGTTGAGAGGATGAGTGAAAAGCGACTAACAAAAGGAATATGGCATATGTGAGTGGCAACACCGGGAGAGACGCCGTAGAAAGACCTACCCTGACCTTATTGGTGAGGTTCTTCAGAAAGGTGGGATGCGCAGTACTCGTAACCGGCATGCTTGTTTGAACAGATGTATGAACGTGGACGAGGCGAAAGAAGTATATAAGGATCGTAGCAGGTGGCGTTCTGTGGTTTCTGCCAACCCCCATGGGAAAAAGGCATGGGAAGTTTATGTGTGTATGTGTAAAGAACACACTAACCTAACTATTTCATCAAACACAAATTCCGGTCCTATAAAATAAAATATACTCGTTATTCTTGCGTATAGGAGTTAAGAACTAACAATGGTCCAGCGGTCAAAGGGTCGACTGGCGTTCGTGAGGTCGTAGGTTCAAATCCTGACTCGCAAAACAATGATGAATGTACTACTTAGTGGAGGTATCGGCGCAGAGATAAAAGGGTAACCACGAAAGGGCCAAAGTGCTTAAACAATAGAACCATTTCTTTACATTTCAAGATGTAGGTATAAAATAAAGGCTATTGCTCGCGACATTGTCTGCGTACGCAATAACAGACATACGCGGTAGGAGACGTGGCTGCAAGCTACTATATTTTAGTATTCATATTGTCCCGAGTTCGATTCCCAGGTCAGGAAAAGAGTGTTATTGGGTTGGTTGTCATTAGGATTTGCTCAGTAGCAGCTAAGAGTTTGGAAGTTGGTGGTGTGACACCCCCGTGCCTCGGAAAGCTCGTAAAGCTGTTTGTCCCGGCTGTCATTAGTAGATCTTCGTTCAGTCGTTACGGATAGTCAGAAGCTAGGAAGTCTGACAACCAGTCTAGCCAAGAGGTATCGTATTGCCCAGTAACTGGGTTGTGGAGATCAGATAGGCAGTCGCTCCATGTAAAACATTGGTATTCAGCTGCATCCGGTCAGACTGGAAGCCGACTTCAACATAGTTAGGAAAAGGCTAAGCAGATGATGATGACTCTGAAGTTTTCCCTTAGAACTCAAAGGGCATTAAGAGACACACGCATGGGGTTTAGTCAGTAAGAGTCTGACAGTTTCTTGCTCGTTCTTCTCCTTAAAGACCTACGTTTTGGAACGAGCAACTAGCTTCAACTTTTTGTATGAGTAACTTCTTGACAATTCAAAAGTGCCTGTAAATGGTCTAATTGAAATAAATGTTTAGACTTTGACACTCCCTTCCGCTCCGCCCAGAGCGGAGAAAGCTATCTGATGACTTCCCATCCTTAAAAATAAAGCTTTAAAATCTACGCAGACTATGTAGCTGGCAAAAGCTATAGTGTCGATTATAAATCAATCCTTTTAAAATCTATTTTCTGTAACAGTGAGTGTCAGTCGTCGATATCTTGAACACGTGACGGAAGCTTCAGTGTTGGGCATTAGCTTAACAGTGCATGGTTCAATCGTGAGCCATTCAAGTGATGACGATATTGTTATAGAGTACCTCACTTGAGAAGGGCTTGTTTATTTACAACAATTGTATTTATTATACGGCGTATGCCGGAAAGCGTATTTATATCACGGTTTGAATGAGACATTTCAACTAAACAAATAACATCAAACCGACTGCGTCAAACAAAAACATCAAACCAAATGAATAATATTGAAATATTCTTCCACAACGCCCGAGGTCTTTTTTTTTTTTTGGGTGGTGGGAAATCATCAAATAACTTCTCCCGCCCTGGGCGGGGCGGGAGAGAGTGTCAGACTTATACTGACTAAAACCCACCCATGTTCCTTCTTGTTCCCTTTGCGTTCCGGGGGCGCGGTATCTCTTACGAATAACCCGCAGCCCCGGCAGGCATCGGCCCTCAGTGGCCCCTTCCCTTTGCTGACATCTCTTTCAGGCAACATCCGAGGTCTGCGAACGAAGTTGGAAGAATTCAGGAATGATAGATATAGATTCATTGAATTTAGACTGATGCGCAGTCGCGGAATCTGGTTGCAATGATTCTATACAAGATCCGGAAAGTATCCCGCCGGGATATCACATACTTCGCTGTGATCGAGTGGATGGTCGGAAATAGGGAGGTGCGTTTCTCGTGGCCACGCACCGATATGAGCTGCGATAAGTACAAAATCAACCGGTTCAAAGTCAAAGTCAAAGCATTTATTTCAATTAGACCATTTACAGGCACTTTTGAATTGTCAAGAAGTTACATTTAAAAGTTGAAGCTAGTTGCTCGTTCCAAAGCGTAGGTCTCCATGGAGAAGAATGAGCAAGAAACGCCATGGACACTCTTTTCTTTCAATTTGGTTTTTACAAAATCTTGGTTACAATATTCTTGTTGCTTCTATATGTGAAAACAATGAAGATGTATTAAAACAATACAACAAAACAAAAAAATAATAATAATAATTAGTACCTACTAAAGATGTAAGCCATAGCAGTTAAGAGATGACCAATCCCAACTGACAGCGCCCGTTCACGAACATGACGCGCGCATTAGCACCATTTAGCTCAACCATCTTAAAGGGAGCCGAACGATCCAACGCACGCGCCACCGTCAGCGAGACATTTATGTGAGCATGACAAAGCTCTCAACCACCATGTTTATAGTGTCCAAAACATAGTAACTTAACAAGTAAATGGCTCCATGGTACTCACATTTACAAAACTTTGTTTTGGTTGCTAATTTAATTATAAAAGTAATTATAGTTTTGATGAATTATTTTTCTCTCCGACATTAATTCTACATTTGAGTATGATTCACACACTGATTCCTTGTGTTTGAAATGTATATTGGTATTAAATACTACAGTTAATTTAGCTTTCATTTCTAACTTGTCGCACTGAGTACGTATCGCAGTACTTTGAGTGACTTTTATTTTTTATAGATCGTTTTGACATTAGTATAGTTTCATGGAATTTTACAACTTATTGTAATACATTTTTTTTAAAGAGTATGTATAGAGTTTTTTTGCCCGTTTTTCTCCATACGAAACTACCTTTTGGAATGGGCAACTAGATTCAATAGTTTTAATTTTAACATGTAATTGACGTTCGAAAGTGCCTTTTAATGGTCTAATTGAAATAAATGATTTGACTTTGACTTACGTACTATCGCGGACGCGTCGTCAGATACCTACGTTTAAGAAATGGTTTGTTCAACGGTTTACTGAAATAGTAGATTTCTGTTCTTTTGGGTTGTTTATAACCCACCGGGTAGTTCAGAGAATGATTATATGGTTTTATTTAGATTATTAGAAAAAATATGTGATAGATATGGGGAAGTAATTGTGATTTGGGATTTTAAGGGGCTATCCGAACACAGGACACCGTAAAACCAGATTTTTTGTCGCATAATCAGGCGTATTGGTACATATTACAAGCCTAAAAAACATTTGGCGTTTCGTCAAGGGTTCAAAGAAAAGACTTAATTATTAATATTTCACGAAAGAAACAATCGTAAAGGAGAGCATAAAAATAATTAATTTTTCGCGTAGATCTCATAATTTTGAGCGTAAACTATATAATTTTATGTATTGACATTATAGAGAATTTCATGAACTAAAGACATAGCTATAAATTATTCTACTGAGCCGTGTATTTTTTCCACAATTTAAAGAAAACTGCAAAATTACTGTTATTTTTGTGGTTATTCGATTCAACGAACATGAAACGTATCGCTATATTGAACCTTATTTGTTGCCGCGATGCGTTATTGTCAATTTGCTAAACATTTGCTTACGACAGGGTCTTAATTTATATTCGTGTCCTGTTAGCATTAGTAATTATTATGAATGTTTTGTGTCCTGTTGCGGGTTCATTCAAAGTAATGCAGTACATTACTGTTCACATTGCAATCATGATGTACCTTATACTATTTGCTGCCTACAACACAGATAATAAATTATATAGATAAGACTTCTTTCCATAAAAACGCCAAACCTGAAAAGTGCACTCGTAAAATCAATTGCACCCACACTCGTGCCGTTAGATAACTAACTGAACGGTTATCACGCCTTCACTAACTGCACCTGATTTATGGGGTCCCGGGTTCAGTTCCCGGGTCGAGCAAACTCTTCACGTAACGAGAACCATAGATTGCGCGGCTTGTATGGAGTTACAATACCATAAAGTAAGCCATTGTTTGTATTTCGCTATAAAGAGTGGCTGTCTTCGTTTGTCTGTCTGTCTGAGGTGAACTACGTAACGTTTTAAAGTCATGGGCTATATGCGTGTTATCAGTGCGGTGATATCAGAAACGTTTCTTTATCAGTTATCTGTAACTTTAAGTGAGTATAAATATTCCTTGTGGTGAAGGTTCGAGGTGTCGTGATGTCCCAGTGGTTAAGGCGCCTGCCTTTAATGTATGAGATTACAGGTTGGTTTCTGGGCTAGTATCAATGGAACTTTTTGAATTCATATGTAGTTTCTTTTATCTTGAACATCGACGTCATCGTGAGGAAACCTGGACTTGTAAATAATATAAGTCTTAATCGCCAATCCGACTTGAGCAAGCGTGATGATCAATGCTCGTGCCTTCTCTGTATGAGAAGAGGCCTTTGTCCTGCAGTGGGACAGTAATAGGCTGGTATTATTGATGGCCCTATTTCCATTTGTCTACTACTGAGAATTTCCTAGTGGAAAAACTGAGCATCGGGGGTTGTTTATATGATACTTTTTTAATTATTATTGATAAATTAGTTAAGATAGACAGACGCAAAGTTAACAAGAAGAAGAAGGGCTTTTTATACTTTTTAGAGATTCGAGACCCCAGCAACTCTAATCTGGCTAAAAAGTATCGTCTAGAAATCCAACCCACATCCCTAACCAACAAAGAAAAAGTGATTGCTAAACCCTTATTATTAATGACTCTGTCTCAATAGTTCAGGGTTACTAACTAATAATACTGACACATGTCCGTCTGCCTGTCCGTCTGATTGGACGCGCTGTCACGTGGGCGTCGTCAGGAGATTGGCCTGGCTAATCATCGGACAAGTATAATGTGATAATGTGTGGTTGAACATAATGTATTCAATTAAGTGTGGATGTTGTCAAGGTTGGCGGCCTGACATTTCCTACGTGGCTAATTGGGAATTAGGTACTTAGGTGTTAGTTTATGTCTTCACGTATAATTATTTATTTAATGTAGGTAAACATGTGTGCTCAATATGTAATTGACTTTTTTAATTGATTTAATTGTTTCTTTTTTAATTTAATATTTGTATGATTGAAACCTAGTGAATCCATAGTTATGAATTTAATTGCAACATAATGTACCTATTTTACAGATAACACTTTGACTTTGAGAAAAAAATTGTATATTTTATATATATATCGAGCAAAAAGTGTTAGTGGGTTTTTCTATGAAATTCCCAGTAGCAGCTCGGAATTAGAATTTGTGCCCGGTTAATGACAATAGACTCGCCCCTATTACATGGGACCTTAACATACCGGCGAAATGTGGGTGTACACTGGTACACCTCTGCCTAACCCTGCGGGGAATACAGGCGTGATGGTATGTGATATATATTTTTATTTAAAAAAGTAAGTATGAGAAATCTTTCCCATTTTTCTCCACACGAAACTACCTTTTGGAAGTGGCGAATACATTTAATATTTCTTTCTTGTTTCTGACGTTCATAAGTGCCTTTTAATGGTCTAATTGAAAAAAAAACCGCTTTGACTTTTAGAGATTTACAAAATTGGTTCTAGTCAACTAAAACATTTTCCTAAAATACATTGGGCTAAGGTCATAGACGCTTTAATTATATCAAAAGACAATCCGATAAACAGTGATAGCATTCCCAATTTATTTTAGCAAAACAAGTACTCATTGTATGCTTATAATAAAGCAATTATAATTCTTAACACACGAAGAAATAACAGTTCTCTAGTTTGTTAGATGCGTTCTGCTTTCTACCTAGCACTAATTTCCTACCCAGCCTCCGCCTAGCGCACCAGGCGTCCGACCTTGCACAAACAACTAAATTAACATTCCTACAAAAATTAAACTAAACTTTGTTTAGCGCAACTTTAACAAAACTTTAATTAAATCCCTTTAATTCGTGGCATGTTTGCCAACCCGCCAATGTCAACTGTTTAGACACCACGAAACGTTTACAAATAACTGTTATTAAAAGAATTGTATTAAAATCTTCGTTGTTTGTCTGTCCTTGGGGCAAAGTGTGGCTGTTGCAGGTGAGTGCTTTAGGTAAAGCTTTGAAAATGACTATTTTTAACCCCCGACGCAAAAACGATGAGGTGTTATAAGTTAGACGTGCCTGTGTGTGTGTGTGTCTGACTTTGGCATCGTAGCTCCCGAACGCATAAAATAGATTTTGATTTTGTTTGAAAGGTGAATTAGTCGGGAGTGTTCTTAGCTATGTTTGAGGAAATTTGGTTCAGCGGTGTCAAAGTTATCAGCTCTTTTGTTAGCTGCGATAGGGATTTTTATTCTTCTGTCGGGGGTTACTTACATTTTTTTAGTTTGTGTGTACATACCTAATTTTAGCATTCAGTAGTTGAAGTAGCAACGAAATACCTTGTGTATGTGCTGAGATCAAGAAAACCAGGGGGGGGGGATTCTACAGAATTTGCCAAGAACATTTGCAGTCTAATTTTAATCTTAATCTGTCAAAAATTATTCAATTTTATTAATTTTTTTGACAATGATTTAGTTGCTCAGATGACATTTATGGGACTAGATTTTGATTACACGTTCTTAATTAGTAGAATAAATGGCCTTCAGGTTGTATGTATTCTCTAGGTACATTCAGGTGTTTCCTTTTTCTCACATAATTACTATAAAGCCCAAGTTATTGTATATGTGTAATTCATTCATGTTAAGTTCCTCAAAATACATTTATAATTTAAAAGATTCCTTGATTTCTACATCTCTGGCACGTGTCCACACGTACTGGCAACCAACTCAGGGTCGCTTGACGAGTCTTACGGAACCACACTTATATTATTTTAAACCCCGATATCTTTAGAACCCTAATTACCACTACAAGGCAAAGGCCTCTACTCATACAGAAAAGGCACGTGCACTGATCACCAGTACGTCCCATATGGGATTAGCGATTTCAGACTTATATTCATATATGCGCGAACTGTGAACTGTGGGTGTACATTGGTACATCTCTGCCTAACCCTTCGGGGAATACAGCCGTGATGGTATGTTGTTATGTTATTCAAATATAAAGTAAGTCCAGTTTTTGACACGATGTGTTCCTTTACTGACTGATTTCTTCATTGTTACTTGCCCAGTAACAAACCCAGAATTTCATGCATGAGAGCTCGAAGACTTAACCATTGGTCCATCACGACACACTATAATCTAACTTCAAACTTTAGGTGGTGAAATGCTGAAAACCAATCAGACTGTTTTTGGAATGTTTAAAATTCTAAAATGTGAAAATGAGTTTATTAAATTTAATTACAGTTGACAAATCGCGACGCTTACGCAGCGGTGTCGCAAAGTGGTAAGATGGAAATAAATGTCGTTCGCGAGCTGCGGTCGGGAGTCAGGGAAACTGAGGAATTTTAATAACAGTCTGACACTGCGGCTGTAATTGGAATAGGAAATACCTTGAAATAGCGTTGCTATGGTGATACAGAGTGGAGAAAATCTTCGTGCAGTTGATTCTCGTATAATCAGAATTTTTCGAAAATATGCTGTTTAAATTCCTTAATAATTTAGTATTCAACCCTTGACTTGCAAAGAATACAATGTTAAGATATCGCTTAGGCCAGTTTATTCCAAATATATATTTAAAAGACACGTTGGTCGTCATTTCTTTCTTTCTTTGTAACGTGTGACACGCAGCACACCAGCCAATTGCTCAACTATTGCACCAACCGCACCGTCCCGTATGAAACTACTTTATCCCAAGTTTTACTTCAATTTGAACCACCAATCGTGTAACAGTAGCTAGTCAGCTTAGCCCCAAATTAATCTCTTGAGTCAGGAATATTTAGAAATTCGCAAAACATTAGAATATGTAGTTAATTATTTTCTATGTACGTAAAATATTACTTAACAAAAGTCTAACCGTCGTCATCCGATTTCTCTTCCAGCCATAAAATCAGAGTACTGCTCATTAATTTAGCTGCGGCTCGGGTCCTGTCGGTATCACGTCCCCAGATCACCCGGTGGCGGCGTTGCGCAAGCGATGCTACGTGAGATTCTATAACAATATCACTGTGTAACGTCGCATCCGTTACGTACATGTGTCGGCCATTTTGGAAAATTCTCCCAAAAATGTGAACGTTTGGGATGGTTAACAGTTTGATTTGCAAATTGTTTTTTTGTGTCGTAATTTTTCGCAGCTCCATTCAGTCTGACTGATATATCAAAATAAAATTTTAGTAATTTTCTGACTTCAGGAAGAGGTAAACCTGAAGAGTTACAACAGGTTTGTAATAGTGTTACATGCTAACGTAGGATATGTAGGTAGGGTATGTAAGTGATAAGCATCGTGCAGATAAGGACAGCTTATCTTTGAAAATATACGTAAAATTGATTTGAACCTCAATGTTACTATCCATCATCTAAGTTGAGTTTTGTGCTCACCTTGTTTTTTGGAGTATCACCAAGCGACTGGTCGATTCTTCACGTGACCAGTGGGCTGACGTTTTATTGGGCCAAAGAATCAGCATTGCCATGCAATGTGGCAATGTTGCCATCTTTTTGGGCACTTGTCCTATTTACAGCGGTTATTTACCCACTCATGTTCCTTCTTGTGCCCTTTGCGGTCGTATTTTTAGATGCCCAATGACCACTAAAGCCATGTGCCATAATCGACGCACCTACTCCCCAGACGCTAAAACAAAAATTAAAGATCTCCGATCATTTGACAGATTGATACCATTTGACAGACTTATAATAATGATGCCGTATAAAAGTGGACCAATACTTATTATATAGTAATGTATTGCCAAAATAATAGATTATGTAAGTATCAGAGATTGATATCTCAAAGTGTTCTATTTGACTTTAAATATATGTCAAATGTCAGAGCAATTTAGATAGGTATTAAGAGAAGACATAACTTAGTTACCGTGCTAACAGTTACACGACTACACTCGATTTCCGACACAATTTATATGTTAGATAATACTTATTATTGATTTGTTCGTTTTGCCAATCGAATAGGTACAGAATTTTATAATCAATTTCAATCACAAAGATAATTTAGGAAACTAAGCAAGAGAGACTAGAGAGAGAATTAGACGCAAAATAAACATGAATTAAAACATACCATCACGCCTGTATTCCCCGAAGGGTTAGGCAGAGGTGTACCAGTGTACACCCACAGTTTGCCGGTGTGTTAAGGTCCCATGTAATAGGGGGCGAGCCTGTTGCCATTAACCGGGTACAGATCCTAACTCCGAGCTGCTACTGAGAATTTCATAGAAAAATCCAGTAACACTTTTTTGCTCGACCTGGAAATCGAACTCAAGACTTTTAACGTAGCAGTCGCGCTTATGACCAGTAGGCTAACGAAGCAGTCAAATATGGATTAGATTGGACTATTTCCCATATGCTGGAATCTCCGTTTACCTGCACTCTTGATGTCCTATAACAACCCTCTGATGCAGCAATAAACGTGGCCACTTGCTGGCCACAAACAGCATGAATTAATTATTACAGACGTGTTATCGATACCGGAAAAAAGTAGTAGGTATAGAGGTTCCCGATAAAAGTCATATTATTGCTGGTTTTATTATTTTGTACACTTGATCCTCCATTGACTGTTATGGTATTCTTGCAACCTATTTTCGGTGACGCGGCCATTCTTAATAGAGACTAGAGAAGTACGCAATAGATAATTATAGTGCACAAATGTGTGTGTAAACACAGATGCATTTCCACTTTCCTCACTCTCAAAATCCGATGGAACGGCGACTCGACACGACCAGAGACAGGTCAGGCGAACTAGGTTAGGGAGTGTTACACCACCTTCCAAACTCTGGGCGGCTGCTGAGAAATTCCCGAAATATAAAACTCAATAAAAAATTCTCCGTCCTGGAAATCGAATCCAGGACATGCAGCAGTTGCGCTTATCACTACGGGACAGACAGTCAATACTGGTAGTTATACAAGTTACCTAAACCACAATCATTTTTCCTCGCTCCGCTCCGCCTGTCAACGGACGCGACCTTTGACCTGACCCTAAGTGGCACGTTTGTGGATATTCAATCACGGTGCAGCAGTGAGTAACTAGAAAGTAGTTGTAATCATTTATCTTCATTGAGTTATTCTTAGGAAGACTTGGGTGGAAGTGTTTATTGATTCTTCTTTACATTTCCTTGAATTAACTGGAAAGTGTTCTTAGTTTATCTTGGATTTCACTGACATCGGTGTAGGAAAACATCAAGAGACAACCTGAACTTAAAATGAATATAAGTCTGAAATCGCTAATCCGCCTTGAGCAAGCGTAGTGATCAATGCTCGAGCCTTCTCTGTATGAGAAGAGCCCTTTGTCCTGCAGTGGGACAAGAATAGGTAAAATTGTTAAGCACAAGTCAATGTTACTCTTCTGCGGGTTGTTTGCAAGAGATACCGCGCCCCCGGAACGCAAAGGGCACAAGAAGGAACATGGGTGGGTTTTAGTCAGTAAAAGTCTGACACTCCCTCCCGCCCCGCCCAGGGCGGGAGAAGTTATTTGATGATTTCCCACCCACCAAAAAAAAAAAAAAAATGTTACTCTTGTACTATAGGTAGTATACTCATTCTTTGTTGATTCTAACATGACAAACATCGATTTATCTTTCACTAGCTTCTACCACAACTTCGTCCGTGTTAAGTTACGTATCTGGTTACTGTCCCGCTCCCGTGTCTTGTAGCGTGATGTTATATAACCTATACTAGTCCTCATTCATTTGGCTGTCATATACGAGATGATTGCGATTAATTACGATACGATTTCTTCCAATCCGACTGGTAGCTCCAGAGATTAATACGTTTCAATAAACAAACATACATAAAACTGTTTAGATTTAGTATATTAGTGGAGATATTACCTCAATTATTTATTATACAAGTGTCTGCAATCATGAGTGCTTTTCTATATTTTTTAGGAACGATCGCAATTGAATCGTGGTCACGATCCCAACGTTCGCAACGTTCTTAATTAGTCGTGTTGGCCTTCTAAAGGGTAATTCTACCAATTAAAAACATTCCAAACCTATTCGTTACCTCGTCGTAGCGACAATCAGTCTCAAAAATTTAGGTAAATTACAGGCATTTTTGACAGATTGAGACTGAGATCAGATTGTGATCGTTCCTAAAAGCGAGTAGAATTGCCCTTTTGGCCATACGTCTTCGTCGGTTGATTACTCATTAAATGTGAAGTTTAACAGTAACTTTTTCCCGCTACTTTGACCGTGTGGAAGTCAGTCCTCATTAATTTCTCGTAAAATCTGCTCTCGGATGATGTCTCCTACCTATAAAGTACCAACTTGCCAAATTTCAACTTCATAGGTAAGCACAAGTAGTTTTAAAGATTTTGTACATAAAAGACATACCGTTTCTAGACCTCCTAACCAGAAGATTCTCAGTAGCAGGTCGGAGATAGGATTTCTGCCCGGTTAATGGCTCGCCCCCTATTACATGGGACTCAAACATACCGGCGAACTGTGGGTGTACATTGGTACACCTCTGCCAAACCCTTCGGGGAATACAGGCGTGATGGTATGTATGTGTGTAACCAGAAGATTCAAGATTTTTTATTAGTTCAAACATGAATATCTAGGTACCTGCAGAGTATGTAAGATGGTCGGTTAACAAAAGATTTGCAAATATAGTCACTAATAGTGTGAATAAATTTACAATTAATTATAGAAATTGAAGTACCTTATTCAATAGTTAATTTGAAATTACAATACAATTCAATAGGTATAAATTACTAACAATTTATCATTCAGAAAATCCTGTGTGTCATAAAATATTTTCCCTTCAAAGAGTAGCTTCATTAAGTTTATTCCAAGGTTTTGGAAGCTTATTATATACCTATACCTTATCGTTTTTCAGGAAGGTCGGGTGCGCAGTACTCGGCTTGCTTGCAGCCATGCAGGATCAAGTAAGAATCGTACCAGGTGACGTTCTGTGGTTTCTGCCTAACCCCAATGGGAAAAGTCGTAAGTTTATTTATGTATGTGTAACACATCGTCTCATTATACCTTCTAATTGCTTATAATGAGTTTATATAGACGAGTCACGAAAATCTTCTCACGTACCTAAACACTTCCTAGTCTAACTTCCGACTGAATTAAATATAATATCACAACATAGTAATGTTAAGAAGCATTTATTATAGAAACGTGTTCGCGTGCGCCGATCTATGTAAATGATAAGTAAAGAATATGCTCCGGTTACTTGTGCGCAAAAAAGTGTTCGATGCTATTTTGCGCGCGCTCAGATGTGGGAACGTTGGGCTAGTGATGTGGGGAGTCGATGATGTAGATATCGACTGTTTGAGTTCAAATTATATGATGCTGGTCTAAAGTTTGGTACCAACTGTAATGATAATAATTTTTATGCTAATGCCATATTACCAAAGAGTTTTATGGCCAAACACTCAAGCAGATGCTGAAAGGTAACAAATTGAGGAAATAGGCAGTTGGATATTTTTTATATTACCTACTTATTTATTTCCAAAAAAAAAACTTAAATATAAACACTACTTATCTGTATAAACTAATACATAATGAAAAAAATTTTACACATACATACCACCACGCATAAAGGAGCACCACATAGCGAGGCACTCGGAGTCCAGGAGAAGAGTCCAGGATGCTTCTTGCTTTCCACTCCACCGAGCAGACGAAGAAATTTGATGATTTCCTATCCTTAAAAAAAGATGCTTCTTGCTCATTCTTCTCCACAGAAACGTGTAGGTTGGAACCCAAAGTTTTAACTACCTGACTTAACGTCTCCCACGCAATTAAAAAGTGCGTGTTAGGGTAATACCGCGGTTATCGATACCCGCACGGTCACGTGACTACACACGAAAACTTCACAGCGTTGACACGGATCCCGCGTAATGATCGTCATTATGACATCGTGATGCAACCGCGCCATCTTGCGGGAAGACGGCTTAACACTTTTTACCCTAAGATAATCTGATTAAATTCATTATAATTTTTGTGTATATTATTTGTTGCGATTTTGGCGTGAGAGCTCGGGTTATGTGGTGTTGTGTTGTCTGGGTATGCTCGTTTGCATAATTGGGAGTTAATAATTATAACTAGATAGCTTCGTTGTTCCAGTGGTCGCGGTAGTCTCGACTGCTGGGTGGGTGGTTCGATCCCCGGCGATTGTTGGAGATTTTATGTCTGCAGGTCTTAGTTAGACTTAGGTATACACTTCGTTTCTACTTTCCCTTACACCTTTTTTAACCTTTTTTTAAATCGTTCCACACTAGGAATAAATTATCGTGTATCGTGGGTGCGTTTCCATATATCAACAGCAAAACCCGGAATAACTAACTATCTTTAGCCATACAAATAAATAAATGAAATGTAAATTAAATATTATTTATAAGTTTTGTGTTACTGTATCTAAACAATCTGATCTCTCCCCGGTTGTGTCCCATCGGACTATGAGAGTTAGGGAAGAGGGAGTGGACCTGTGTTTGCGCACACACTTGTGCACTATAATATCTCCTGCGTACCTGGCTAGCCTAATAAAGACTAGCTGACACATCTTAACAAAATATGATACCTACACATAAAAAAAAAGAAACAAAAAATATAGTTTTTACATTTAAACCTTATTTTTTTCTTTTAAAAAACGTTGGCCTGCGCTGGGATTCCAGTATCGTGTGCGTTTACAAACGTATAAACACATATTCACAAACGCCAGCAAATTAAACTTTGACCTTTATTATCTCCGTAACCAGACGATTTCCAGGCATGGTCCAGTACAAAAAAATGATCCCAATGATGGGAAGCTTTAGCTTTTAGCTCCATTAAGTGTGTTTTTACAGTCGGTATGAGAGTACAATGTACCACTATGTCGCAACCCAGTGATCCAGATCAATGTGTGTCGAACGTCAAAGGTGATCACTCTAAGTGACTACACTGTAATGAAACAATCATCAGACAATCATTATTATGACTTAGAACGATTAATATCGATTGTGATATTAGAAATAGATTTTTTGAATTGATTCTTTGCAATTACCTGGTGGCGAACTATTTATTTTATGACTTAGATTATTTTAATTTGTAGTTATAGATCTTAGTATTTGCGCCAATCTGGAAATCGCAAAAAAAATTTGCTGACGAGGTGGGATGGTACCGAGGAGAGATCTACCGCAAGGCTAACGGCTTGAAGTGCTTTCTGAGGCACGGGGTTGTATATTCACACCACCAACTTTCAAACTCAGAAAGTCCTAATGGAGACACTCAATAACACTGGCAGACTTGGAAATCGAACTAACCACACTTTCAAAACACTTATCGTAGTTCACTGCTATCTCTCTCTCTCGTTACATCCTAAGCTGAGCTACAGAACCCAACTCACCACCCTCCTTATCAACTGTACCCCCTTCACAAGACCAACCATTTAACTGAGTAATATATAACTGCCTCGGTAGTAATATATATTTTTTAAATTATCATTGAATGTCACACTTGCCCACGGCCCACCTCATGTGAAGTGGTCACCGTTGCATATAGACATCTGCAATACCAGAGGCTTTGCAAATGCGTTGCCATCTCAGAGTTGAAATGTCTCATGTGCCGGTAATTACACCGGCACCTTCAAACCGGAACACAGCAACGCTGCTTTGCGGCAGAAATAGGTATGGTGGTAATCATTTCCCGGATGAGCTCCTTCACAAAGAGCTCTACTACCACTAGGTACTAATTTAAATTATTAACCAACATTACCCATCACGCTTGCCGCAATCCCCCCATGATATGCCAAAACTTTTAACTAGACGTTATTTCTCGGCGCCAACAATAGTTGATATAATTTGCGACAGACGGTTGGGTAATGCGCACGCGCACAATGCGCCTAACTAATGTTGCGTTGAGGAGCTGCTGCGTGACCACACCCAATTTCACTCATTTGGGTCGGTGGGTGATGTGTAATTAGAATTATATTGTTAGACAATAAGGTGTGAAATGCAATGAAGTTATTTAATCTTTAATTATTCACTTTTATACGTAATATTTTTAAACAGGTAGCTTGGGCCGGCTGTTTGTTACTATAAGCAAATCTAAAAAGAGCAAAGCTTCTCTACTAGAGAGTGGTATTTTCAATACGATTTATTTATATAAAAATAAATATTTATTTATTTATATTGAGAGTGCTTGAGTACTAAGTTTTCTTGCTACGTACCTCTTGAACACAGTTTTTGTAAGAAGCCATATCTACCTACTGATGAATGACAAGTTTTCACAGTGTAGACAATCTTACTTCATATCTATGTCCAGAACCCTTTAAAATTTTCTTATTTGGAGCTGCTAGATATTTCTTCTTCTTGTTTAGAATCCATAATAGTAAATTGTAGTTCCTACTTGGTCCCCAGTAGGTAGCTGCTTATATCGCGGTATCAGTGGCGTTTTCAATGTCTTCTATAGTGTAGATGTGGGGACATCTTGGGCACTGCAGCAGATGAAGATATACGCTGTCAAAACTGAATTTGGAACCAGTATTTTGAACTTCAAGTATGAAAAAGAGATTCTACTATCAACGTCTTCGTAGTCTTCTTTGGATACTCAAAAGGTAAGACATTATTTGGCAAGAAAATAAAGTTCTACAGTCACAATCACGTCTTCAACGTATATTTCTTAATCTCACAGACATAATTATAATGGTTCTGACCATAGACAAAGTAACACGTCCCCAATTCACAGCGGGGCACTCATTCATACTGTTTTAATTAATTCCTCTGGCATCGTAACAATACTTCTTGATAAACTGATCGAGTAATGTCCGATAGCTTACATCATGAAATTGCCGATTGTTAGAACAACCAGCTTCACCATACACTTTCGAAAGCAAAATAAAAATGAAATCAATCGAAACTAGCTCTTAAGTCAACGCAATAGAATCAAGGAAGTAAAAACCTTTTTGGCCTGACAGAAAAAGGCGTTGTTTGTAGATAAATTATGGATATTTTGCCTAACTTTCGATCGGTGTTTTGGAGTGATGAGAAACTTCGATTCCCACGGTGCATTTTGTTGTTACTACCGCCCTGCTTTGTGCCAACATGATTGATTTAGTCTAGGCTTTAGGATAGTTTCAGTACCTATATTCGTGCTTAATTTTTTTCGGGTCTTACAATAGCACCCGTCAAACGGGTTCAAGATAGTTTTTGTACTATATCCATCATTTACATGTTTCTGGAAGAACTTTAATTGAGCTTAGTTCAGCCAAAACATTGGAACGAAATTAATACATAATACATATTATTTTTATTATCTTTTTAATTTTATTGTGCTAAGTACCTGCCTATAAAAATGTGCTTTAAAGCAAAGTAACAATTTATGATAGTGATATACCTATGTAACATTAACTTCTGCCCGCGACTTCGTTCGCGTGGTTTTTTGCACTCGCGTTCAGTTACGGATTTGGTTACTGCTCCGCTCCCGTGTGTCGTAGCGTGATGTTATATAGCCTATAGGCTTCCTCGATAAATGAACTATCCAACACAAAAATATTTTTTCAATTCACACCAGTAGTTCCTGAGATTAGCGCGTTCAGCCAAACAAACAAACTCTTTAGCTTTATAATATTAGTATTGATGTGTAACATTAGAATAATACTATTGATCTCAATAGTTAATTATATCGACAGTACTATAGCTGTTAACACCTACATCATTTAGAACTTCATTAATAAGAATTGTTCATTCTCAAAATTTTATCGTTCAATTTTAGTTTTCAGTTATCACTATATTCCTGTACCCTACCAGGGTCCATAACTGTACTTTAGCTCTGAGCCTTTTTTAACATCTCTATACACATTATGGTATGCAAATAAATAAATGAATAAGATTTTGGATACCTAAGTAACGCTGATTCATTTTAAATTTATTCTAGACATTGGTTTTGGATACATATAGACAGATAAGTCTTCATTTGCCCTAAACATCGTAGGATGGTTACAGTTCAGTTTAAATACCATGTACACACGTCTAACTATAGTAGGGAAAGGGCTGAGCAGATGATCAATGTGTTTAACTAGAGCTACATAGATATAGTCAGCTACATTTGTTTTAGGTAAACAGTAATGTAACATATTGGCATAATGAGTTAGTTTAACATTAATTATTTATTGAATTATTGAGAGATTGTGTGCAGAACTGGAGTCGATTGTCAATGATAAAATAGATTCTGCGAGTGTCGTGTTTGAGTCAGGGGTTCTAAATAGGTACTCACCCTTTTTTTTTTTTTTTTTGTTGCCGGGGTGGAAAATCCTCATGGATGTCCACCGCCTGGGGAGGGCGGAGGGGTCTGTCAGACTCTTACTGACTAAAAACCACCCCAGTGTTCCCTTCCCACACTTACGCCGGGGATCCCGGGAACTGATGCGCCTTCCGCGATCCCCGACTGGTGCCGGTCCGCCACTACGGGCCTCCTCAGGTCAAGGGAGGGAGTGAGGTGTTGGAACTCCCTCCACGACGTCAAATAGGGGCGCGCGTGGAACACTACGCGCCGCCGCCTCGGGTCCAGTTGAATAGGGGGTAACGGACGTAAATAGGTACTCACCCTGATGTAACTCCTAGGTACTTTAGCGGGGGACGGATATAAACGCTACTCCACCACCACTTTCCACTGCGAAATCAAACTTGAAATTGCAAAAAAAAAAACAACTGTTCTTTACATGTTTTCGATTTATGCAAACATAAATGTATGGAGCAGTAGATTTTTTCGATTTTACGGTTTGTACTATAGTAAAAGTTGTTTATTTTCATGAGTACTGCACTCCCTTAAAGAAAGTTCCTAGTCTACCCTAACACCTATATTTTGATTCATTTTAATTTATACGCTACGCTAGAGGTCTTGGGTTCGATTCCCAAGTCGAGCAAAAAGTGTTATTGGGTTTTTCTATGAAATTCTCAGTAGCAGCTCGGAGTTAGGATTTGTGCCCGGTTAATGGAAATAGGTTCACCCCCTATTACATGGAACCTAAAACATACCGGCAAACTGTGGGTGTACATTGGTATACCTCTGCCTAACCCTCCGGGGAATACAGGCGTGATGGTATGTTGTTGTTTGTGTTGTTTAATTTATTGTTAGTTGTTGACTCCATGACATCCGTAGCAACGGATTGACAGCTGCTTACTTCCATATCATGACGTATATAAAAGAGGTTGTATAGGCTAATTCAATCAAAGCCTCTACAGTACGTAGGTAGTGGTGTCCGCCGGAACCGTGATTGATGTTCGCGTGCATCCGTGTCACCCATTATGTAATGGAAGCCCTTTCTATCAGTCATTACATTTGAACTTTTACTAAATACTTACCTTTACTTGTGTAGTGTCAAAACTCTTAGGATTGTCTTGTTGCGTGGGTTACGAATATTCTCACTAGAGAAACGACCAAGTGTTAATTTTATTATTCCATCACTGTTCAACTTCGGTCCATTTATGTCATAAGGCCTTTAGTTTATCGTTTGGGTTAGGATTTTATACTTATAAAAATACTACCTTATTTTTGTCCCACTACAGGGCATGAGAGAAAGATCCACCACGCTTCCCAAGGCGGATTATAATTTCAAACCTACATTAATTAGAAGCGTAATAGGGCTGAGTGGACGGCAATGGGGCCACCTTTGCCCAGCAGAGGGACAATACGGGTTGAATAATACGTTGCCTTTATATCAGTAATGTGTCAGAAAATTTAGAAGCAATTCATTTTCCAAAATATTTGGCTACTATGTATCATGGTAATGTAGCGACATCTATCGCTCAACATGCGAACTACTACGACAAACTAACGTTGCCTAGATCGCGCTATCTAAGTTCACCTCAAAGCATATATACAAATTTCCGTCAACAACGGTCGGACAGAAGCCCACCACACACAACACCCGTCTGGTCGGAGGATCCTCCGTTTTCAATGGAGGATGAGAGACTTTACACCCTGTTTCTCATACCTCCACAGTGACTTTCTTTTTCAGTCGTCTATATAATGAAAACCATTCAAGTCTAGGCACAACTTATCTTACATATCTAAAAATTAGGTACTTTATCAAATAATCATTTTTATTATCAAACATGGCGATGAATTAATCAGTTCTACACCCACATATAATTAAATTACTGATCTTCTCAAACGAATTGTATCATGCGCATTATGTGGAAATGATTCAGCTCTTATCGAAGGATCGCACTTTCGATCAGTTTTGAAACAAAGCATTGGGTCAGAGTCAAAGGTAACTTATTGGGAGCAGTGTGCTAGCGTGGGCAGAGCAATTAAAACCATTGTATAATCGTTGATAGGCGACAAATCGTTTCTATGACATTTCTCTGTAATTATTGGTAAACGGTTTTATGATGAAAGGCGTACATTTCTTGTTTTCTGACTTGAGATTAGAAATATACCATCATTTGCCTGCTTTTTACCCAACTGTGCCAGAAAGAGTGGTCCCATTATGGGGGTACATTTGTAAAAACCAAATTGAAGGAAAAGAGTGTCCGTGGAGTTTCTTGCTCGTTCTTCTCCATAGAGACCTACGTTTTGGAACGAGCAACTAGTTACAACCTTAAACTGTAACTTCATGACAATCAAAAGTGCCTGTAAATGGTCTCATTGAAATAAATGCTTTGACTTTGACGTCAAAAAAGCAAACGCGCCCTCAGCGCCGAGCTACGAATTCAAAAGAAGAGTTCGGAATTATATAGATGTTGTTTTATGAATCTTATTTCCGTATAGAAGCCTGTCATGGGATCGTGACGGTGGCGTGCTGGTCACGTTTTGGTTTGTCATCTATACATGACTGTGGCAGTCAAAAGGTTAAAGTTCAAGTTGACATGCTTTCGGGCTTTTGACTTCCCGTAATGACTGTCAAAGATATACATATATAAATGACTGCCGGGACCTACCGACCGACCGAGCCGGTGTACGTGCTTTCTAAGGCACGGGAGTGTCATACCTCACTCATATAACAATCTGTTTAATAATGGGAAACTGACGCCGTCTGATCGGATCATACTCATTTCTTCCTGTCCGAAGACAGGACAACTTTAAGTATATTATAAGGTAAGTAGTATCTTGTAGTACTGGCGTATTTGCTGTTTGTAGCAAGGGTAGTAGGGCTTAGTTCTGCCAAAAGCAACCAATCCACAATCTCTCAATATGACAAATGTGTAGGTAACATTACTATCCAGCAACAACAGTTCAATGCAAGTCCCAAACTAATGCTTAGAATAATAATTTTAAATGAATCAGCGTTAAATATCTAATATCATTATTACGTGGTTCTGTTAGTTTTGGCAGAACTAAACCCAATAAAGGGTATCCGTAAATAAACAACAACTTGCCACACCAAATTTATTATAATTCAAATTACAGCTAAATTATAAATAAGTTACATTATTATAACCGCACGAGGTTATCTACTATTAATAATTATGAAGTTAAAGGTTATTACAATTATAGATTACTAAAGATTAAAAATATTGCCTGACGGGTTGTACCGTAAATGTGTTCATCAAAGTGATTTCTTATCAATCATGGTTAACATGTTGATTGATTATATTATTATTATGATAATGCTTAACCAAAGAATGGCAAGTACCTTATTTAGGTACTTATGTAAAGTGATTGTGTAGTACATACGTTATTAATTAATATTTTAATCTTATCTAGAAAAGTCACTGTTAATAATTAATAGCATATTAAAAGGTTGAAGAATTGATATTATAGAGCATGATAGTTAATCCTATTGACGTCTTAATATAGCGACATCACCCAAATAACTATAATCTAATTCCTTAAACTAGGTCCATTAATACACGATAAAAATTAATGCAATGTGAATTCTTCAATTTGATCTCAATTAACGTACCTTTTATGGCAAGTTCATATTTTTTGAGAGCAACTGCTATATTAAATTTAAGACTAATGTCAGAGTAATATTAAATATAAAACTTATATTGTTAGAACATACAGGCTTCGGTGATGCGTGCGTCGACGTGATGACGAAACACTTCGTGCGACGCTATAGTGGTGCACATGAGATGACAGTTCAATTTTGCAACACTACAACCGCGCACATGGGATCAATGTTCATTTCCTGCAACACTATTATCGCGCATTTGGGCGATTGTTATCATTGTCACTTTTCACTGTTCACACTTATCGCCGCGCCGCTGCCGCCGATGTGTCGCTGGTATTATTGCCAAAGTTCGTGTTGTCTTTAGCTTTACGGCACTTCCCTTACGAGAAGCATCAATGCTTGAGCAGCATTGGTGCTTAGCGACAGAAGTAGTTTTTGTATTTGAAGATCTAATATCAACACGCACACTGGAGCCTGATGTATGAAAACACACACTCACTCAGCCACCCACGATATAAATACCTTATTACTGCTAAGACAAAATCTTTCACACTTCATCCAACATCACAGGGTTGCTGTGGTGTTGACGCTTATGACTATCTTAAACCTAGCTTACACATTAGACCAGCAGTTAGCTCGTACATTAATACAAATTTTCAATCGTGCCGTTGTATTATACCCCAATGTACAATTGAAGACTAACTTAATTATTTTCATCTACTTTCAATATCATCATATATTAATAAGTTAAATAGTTATGAAGGTTACCTGATAAATACATGCTAAAACTGTTACAACACGTTATTTAGAAATTACCAAAAATAAATAATACATACTAGTAAGTATGCTAGGGCATCCCAGCCTGCACCCAAGAGCCCAGCGTTTAACACGAAGGTCTAGCAAATAGCCTGACCTCGTGGAGCACCGGTGTCCTAGGGTGAGGTTAGTCTGCGGATAGTCCTGCGCGCATGAGAGCGCGTGACGACTGTCGCAGGTAGCAGCGCGACAGCCGGGACCGACGGCTTAACGTGCCCTCCGAAGCACGGAGAAGGTTTAATTTGAAAATTAATAATGGTCAGCAATTTTAGGCAATTATAGACTTTTAAATTGTCTAAGAGACGAGGCCGAGATGTGTGTAGCAGTCTATGAAGTTATATTGCAAAGCAAAAGGCTGTATTATGTTTTGAATGTGCCTTCTCGAGTTTTAATGAAAAGCCAAATCGGTACAATTAATAGCTGACACAAACGAGTTGATCTGAGGCACCTAACCACTTTCATATCTTGGATGTTTATTTGTGCGGGCACAATACAACTGTAGAGAATTGAACTCCACACAAAAGTAAATTTATACCTTCTCGATAGCGAACTGTATTCAGATATTTTGTGTGCACTCCTTGTTTTTATATCCTGATTTACATTTACTGTAATGGCAACACTTGTCAGTATGTCGTGTCGACATTTCCCTGACTCGTATGCAAGGATATCCCAGCCTGCACCCAAGACTCCAGTATTTTACACGAAGGCCTAGCACCTGACGCCTGACCTTCGCAACCCAACAAGTGGGAGTACCGGTGTCCTAGAATGAGGCTAGTTTGCGGATAGTCGCAAGCGCGTGAGAGCGCGTGACGACTGTCGCAGGTAGCAGCGCGACAGCCGGGACCGACGGCTTAACGTGCCCTCCGAAGCACGGAGACAACTAGATTGAATGAAATCGTGGCCACCTGAGACTTTAATCATGAATTCAAAATGCTATATAATTTGTGGAAAAGTAGATGATTTAATTACCTAACTTATTAGGTACATTTCCCAGTACGGTTTATGTCACATCGATGCCTTGATCAGCGTCATTGTTTATTTACAATTCTTATCGAAGAATACCAAAGCCGAATGAGACCAAGCCGATGTCGACCCTGTGTTGGTGTCTTGATGGTGGGTTCCAAGGTCGACATCGGACCGCTCTAATGGCAATAGCTTAAAACGTTTGATGTTAAACGCTTTACAATCAAAGATGACCAATGCAACGTATATCTTACGTCACACGAGTAAGATTTATTATTTAGTGGTTTTAGCATATACTGATTGACCTGACATCAACATTGTTCAATACAAATCGGTATCCTTCGTGTGATGGTCTAACAACCGCACACGTCTATTGCCAACGACTTCTAAAAGATGATCAAACTCCAAACTCAAAGTTTTGTTTCGAATTGCCCTCATAATATCACGGACAAGTATATATATATATATATATATAATTGCAACAGCACACATCCCAGACGCATTGCAGCCCAAAGTCAACCTCCAATATTATCCATTCGTACAAGACGCTTATCATGTTGTTATAAGTCTTTTTAAATCGTAACACGTTGACGTTAACACGTACCTCGTATTAATGGAATAAAAAAAATACTTATAAGTAACATTAATATCGTGTAAAAGTGTACACCGTCACACACTTGTCAGTATGTCGTGTCGACATTTCCCTGACTCGTATGCCGTCAACCCAGCCTGCACCCTCGACCCCAGTTTTTTACACGAAGGTCGGGCACCTGTCGCCTGGCGCCTGACCTCCGCAACCCAACGCGTGGGAGCCCCGGTGTCCAAGGCCCAGACTAGTTTTAGGAGCGTCGCAAGCGTGACGACTGTCGCAGGTTGTAGCGTGACAGCCGGGACCGACGGCTTAACGTGCCCTCCGAAGCACGAAGTGGAGTCGCCATAAACATTTTTAGGTTAAGGCCTTACATCAATAATGAAACTTCTTAACCTTGAAATCTAGATGTCATTCTTCTAGACTAGGTACTAATTTTAATATTTTTAACATCACGCCTGTTCCTCGAAGGCGTCTTAATTTCTTTATCCGAAACTAATTTCTTTTGTATAGCAAAGTTGAGATTTGAGGGCACAGTACGCGCGTGTTGTTTACCTTGTTTTATGTGGAAATGTATGCCATAGTCTCTACTGCTACGTACGGATGCGCGTCTGACAATCAAAATCGTTCAAAATATTTACAAATGGTGGAACTTTAACCTATTTTACAGTCACTACGTCCGATTAGAGCAAGATGAGGCTATTTCCGTTCAGGGAACGAGTCTTTACTGATGAAATTACACCGTGACTTGAATCAACGAGCTATACGAGCGTTCTGGATGTACTCTGGCCGCGTAACACGTGCAGTCTTACGTACGATGCTTTCCGGTGTAAAGTCATAGTAGTTCACCTGCACACTTGTCAGTATGTCGTGTCGACATTTCCCTGACTCGTATGCTAGGGTATCCCAGCCTGCACCCAAGACTCCAGTATTTTACACGAAGGCCTAGCTCCGAACGCCTGACCTCCGCAACCCAACGTGTGGGGGCACCGGTGTCCTAGATTAAGACTAGTCTCCGGATATATGCCAGCGTGTGAGTGCGCGTGACGACCGTCACAGGTATCAGCGCGACAGCTGGGAGTAGGGACCGACGGCGTAGCGTGCCCTCTGAAGCACGGATTATATTTTATTTTTATTTACAATTTTATTTCGTACTAGACCGCTGTGAATATCTGTTAAATAAACACATAGGACTTGTTTTTTAGAAGACTGATGTAACACAATAAATAAGGTTTAGAACTTTTAACTGCTTTTTATATTTATCACATCAATATTTAATTTAGTGCTTCAAAGTATAGACCGTCGCATTTGTCAGTATGTCGAGTCGACATTTCCCTGACTCGCTAGGCCATCCCAGCCTGCATCCAAGACCCCAGTATTTTACACAAAGGTCATCTGACGCCTGACCTCCGCAACCCAACGCGGCGGAGTACCGGTGTCCTAGGGTGAGGCTAGTCTGCGGATAGTCGCGAGCGCGAGAGCGCGTGACGACTGTCGCAGGTAGCAGCGCGACAGCCGGGACCGACGGCTTAACGTGCCCTCCGAAGCACGGATTAACAAATCTTGTTACATCGAAGTGTAAACATTCACCATCAAACTAAGTAACTATGAGTAACATTTTTAGCTGGGAAACGAGTTTTTGTTTCGTGTGAAAAAGCACGCTTTATGGTAATACGCGCAATAAAGAAACTGCACGTTCAGGTGCATATATAACGCGGTGAAAGTATTTAAAGTTTAGTTATAACATTCAAAACTGGTTTTGATAAAAGAATGAGTCAAAAAGTTGGAATTTTGTCCTTCAATATCTCCGTAACAAGAGCACTAGTATCTGTGATGATACACAACATGTAATTCTCGGCTGCGTTCCGCGGATTTTTACACCTTTTTTATGACAGCTTACTTCGTACATGTTATATTTAGTCTCTTATACACGTAGTATTAATCGATTAATTAATCAATGATCTAAATGGTGCTGATGCACGCGTCATGTTCGTGAACGGGCGCTGGTAGTTGGGATTGGTTATGTGCTAACTGCCGTAGCTCTCAGCTTTATTATTTTTATATTTTATTATTTTATATTCGCCTGCATTGTTTTCACATTAAAAAGCAACAAGAAAATTGTAACCAATATTTAATAAAAACCAAATTGAAAGAAAAGAGTGTCCATGGAGTTTCTTGCCCGTTCTTCTCTATAGAGACCTACGTGTGGAACGAGCAACTAGCTTCAAATTTAAACTGTAACTTCTTGACAATTCAAAGGTGCTTGTATATGGTCTAATTGAAATAAATGGTTGGACTTTGACTTGGATATGTAAAATAAAATTTTTGACCAAAACAAATGTACTTATTTTGGTTAGGTACTTATCGAATGATGATAGTATAATCATTTTATATTTTGTTTACTAGCGGACTGATTTGTCTTGCCAGAAACGTTTTTACTCAGAAAACGCTATCGTTTAAATTTTGAAAAATTTAACAAATCAATAAGAAATAAATTTAATACTAATACGCAATAAACAAATGTTCGCCGTTATTTGTTATTATTAATCACATTATTATCGTGTATAAGAGTGTAAAGTTGTCAATAAATAAAAGCCCCGTATTAACATTAGAGAAAGACCACACAATGTAACTAGGAACGAAACTGAAAGAAACAGTTAAATAATAATTAATTACCTAGTGCTTTTAAAAATGCATAGATTTTTTGGGCGCTTTAAATAATATGATAGAATGTATTGTGAGTATTCTTTTAGAGCTTAAGTTATGGTAGCATGGTATTTCTAATTATTACGAAACGTCTCAAAAACCTACTCAGTCCTTTTCTTTAATAATAGTGTTGTAACCAATTAATTACTGAATTTCACCAGCTTCATTCGATTTTAACAGTAATTAGATATTGTTTAGTGATTTTTATCGAAAAGAATGAGTAAAACCATACATGCAATTTTGAATCGGCAATACTGACTTCTATAGAATGGCTTGTCTCTTTTTCTTTTTAGACTTTTTTCTATTTTTGTGAATGTTTTTGTAATAAAAAATATTAAATTAAAGACAAATTTACCTTTAGTACCATTGTATCATTTCAAAATACCTACAGTATTAAAAAAGCAAACAATTATTAAAGTTTCAGTTAAATTTTCTAATCAGAACTGAAATCCAATTCACTTTACAATGCGTAATCAAATCAATCAAATATTCATGCAAACTTGAATCGATTTGTTGTGAGTATCGAGTACCTAGTCGTATGGTGAATCACTAGTTACGTTGCGATGTAAAATGACAAAACGGACCTTCTATTTTTTGTCAACTTTGGACCGTCACACACTTGTCAGTATGTCGTGTCGACATTTCCCTGACTCGTATGCTGTCAACCCAGCCTGCACCCTCGACCCCAATATTTTACACGAAGGTCGGGCACCTGTCGCCTGGCGCCTGACCTCCGCAACCCAACGCGTAGGAGTCCCGGTGTCCAAGGTTCAGACTAGTTTTAGGAGCGTCGCAAGCGTGACGACTGTCGCAGGTTGCAGCGCGACAGCCGGGACCGACGGCTTAACGTGCCCTCCGAAGCACGTATATGGCTTAAACTTAAAATTTTAGACTTACATAAATTACTAGATAGTTATTTCATAGTTCAATAGACGTTCCCTAGTCACGTGCAATATTTACATATCACTTAGCACGGTTTTCTTATATTTTACTTTTTATAACTACTGTAGTTTTTCTGTGTCTCGATAATATGTTAATGCCTATGTGCTGTAACTATACCTACGTGGTGTTCGAGCTTTAAAGTTGCAGCCTAAGGATCATCTTAATCATCATCATCTCAGACTTAGCAAAAAAATTGCCAGTCAAGTTACGGATGTAAATCTTGGGTGTTTTAATCATTTTTATAATTACTAGATGAAAAAGGGTTTTGCGGTCGACGCGCTGGCAGCGACCGGATGAAGTTTCCGAGGCGACTTCGGCCAGTCCGCTGAAATACCGGAGCGGTGTTGTTGTAATAAGCTAAGACCTAGATGTTCTTTGCTTACATAGCAGCATCCCGGTCGGAATGGCTTCCAAAAATCTAGCCGTATCCCACCAGCGTGGCAACTAAACCCTTTCTTGAATGGTAAATTATTTGCCGTGTCATGCAGTGCTGACCTAATGAGAGATGATCATTAAGGTTCCTAAGTTTGCGTACTTAGATGGGTAAAGATCGTCGAACTATAAGCTCTTACGCGTATTGCCCGCCGAACAGCCACTAGGTGTTTGTTGTAACGTGGCAAGACTTCTCGCTGCGCCTACACGCTTGAACATAGCATGCTCTCACACGACATCGCTTTGCAATTATTATTAATTTTATTTCAGTGGCCGAGCAGAAATGGTCTAATATTGTTCACGTTTTAGTTTTAAGTAAATAGAGGCCAGAGCTGCTGAAGTTACTGTTAGTCGAATTAAGAGTATTTCTTATGATATTTTTGAAATATGCATACAGATAGTAATGTATTGTCACACATATTTAAATTTTAACAGATCAGTGAAGCCGATGCCTTATCGTAAATCCTAAACTAATTTAATACACTCTTCATTTAAAAATTAGGTCCGCATTACAGAACGATACTTGAGTGCAGATGTTACCTTTAGCATAGACCAAAACCCATTTTTTATGGTTAATTTGATTGTTTGATTCGAATATCGAGTTGATTTAAATACATAGACATCAGGTGATGCGCTGTCACTGTCACATTACATAGACAAGAAACATAGAACAGTAATGAAAACAAAACGCTTGTAGTTTGTTACAACATTAAAATTTGAAGCAATTATTGATTTAGACTTGTGTCGAAACATTCTGAATATAGTTTTGTAATATGAACCTGCCTACTATCCTAATTTACTCATTATTTAGACTAACACGCTTTAAAATATTATTCTAACTTTAGTTCAAGCTTAAACTTCCGATCCAGTTATGGTATTTTACACTTTATACTAGACACAGTAAAGTTCAAAATACAATAACTAGCTCGTAAGTTTAAGCTCGAACGACAGTTTTAATTTATTTTATTTTAGTTAATATCAAAACGCGTGGCTATTTATACAAATTGCGTGTCCTTGCTGTCCCCTAATTATAAAGTACTCTGCGAAGTAAACTATCATCGTACGACATTACCTACATACACATGTCCACTTGCATGTTTCATTGCGTCAGTTTTTAGGATTCCTTAATCAAGGGTTCTAATGGGATTGTTTAATTATGACTACAAGTCTACAACGTCTTAATTTAAAAAAAGAGAAGACAAAGTTATCTTTGTCTGCCTGTCAAAGGGCTGTAATATTTTGTTATGATATTCCCTGTCTCCTCATCTAAGCTCGGGCCCATATTTTCAAGTGTGGTTTCAGTCCGTCACTGGGACTGGACGGCACTGTCATTGCAACTACACCAAACAAAGCAGCAATTTACTACAGCTGTTACAACTTAAAACGAACTTCAACACAAGTTGAAAATGATGCTCAGCAAATTTCCAACTGCATTTCTGTGTTATTTTAGTTGACTATCAAAACTGATCATCTTCCTGGCCTTGCCCCATGTCACACGAGGTCGGCGCAACACGCTTTCTTCTTCCATTCCGTCCTTTCAACCGTCTATCCGTCCGCTATCATTGACTCTCACTTCTTTCATATCATTCTTTACATAATCCTTTCATTCATCGAAATGTCAATTAAGAAATGGCAACTGTTGTAGCATATGGCTGCTATCAGCGGTGACTGTACGGGGCAATATGTTCTTCAGACAGATTTTAGCAACGGCGGCGACTCAGTGGACGCTAGCCATGTGCGTAGGAGATATTCGGTATAGTGCACGAGTGTGTGCACAAACACAGGTGCACTCAAACCAATAATACTTTTTGTCCCTCCTTGGTATCGAACCCGCTCAACAGTCGCACTTGCGGCCGCGAGACCAACGAGGTAGTCAAAAAATAAGCTTAATAGCACTAGACGCAATGACGCCAACAAAAACAGCGTTGCTGGGTCAAGATGTATTTTTCAATTTTTTTTGTATTGAAATAGTTAAAATTGCTGTTTACAACATGGTTCGTTGTGGATTTCAACTGAAGCAATAATTTTTTTGAATGACATGTTTAAATTACTGGTTTTTTTTTCTCTTTTTAAATATATTATGATTATTAGTTAAATGACAAACAGTAATTGGTTGCAATAAAAACGTGCTAGTGTACTGTGTATAGTAAGTACTTCGTACGCGTCGTCGTAAAACTACACTAAACTAGATCTAAAGTTTAATCCTAAGTACAAACTAAAGTACTAATACTTTTCTAATATAAATAAATAAATAAATATTAAATGTTAACCCTACCACGGCATAATATGTACAAACAACCGTGTTTAATATCTTACTTTTCAACATTTCGAATCGTTTTCACGTTTTTGTTTTTATCTTAATGTTTTAGTTAACTATAATTTTATGATCTAATTACTTCATTACGCTAACGCCAATGCCTATCTATAGCCTAATTTGATAATAGATTTATTGGTATTTTTCTTTTATAAGCATCGGTGCATTGAAGTGAGTTTGCGGTGAGCAACTCACCTCGACCTCACTTCACCGGGAGTGCAGGAAAACTGTTACAAGTACGCTCCGTTATTAGAGTGTTCGTGGTCGTAGCAGTGCGTGCTACGCCGTAGCGTGGTTCGTAGCAAGACGCCTATGCAGGCCGCCTTTTATTAATTTAAATCTATAGATACTATAAAATATAACTAAGGAAGTTTTTTTTTTAAATTGCTAAGCTCTGCATCCGCCTCTAGATTTGAAAAATATTATTATATATGATAGTTTCATGAATTTGGCTATCATATACAAATATATGTTTTCTTGTTGTACCTAATTGTTTATTATACCTTAGTCAAAATAATAATTTTCATCGCCCTATAGCGAAAGTTACATTATATTTTTATCAAGTAATGGAAATCTAGTTATTAATTTCTTAATTTTTAAACATCGCGTCGCAGTATTACTACTTAAGAATAAATTCCTAAATTGAACTATTCTGTTATAAGTGTAGACTATCAACTATGTTTTGTTATTAAATAAGTTCTACTTGTGTAACTAATGCTTTTTTTTTTAATTTACTAATGTTTTTTTAATTTTTTTTGTTTCGTTTTCTTTTAGTTTTTTTTTTGGGTTTAATTTTTATATATTTTTTTGGGTTTTCTTTTTAAAATTTTTTTTGGGTTTTCTTTTTAATTTTTTTTTTGGGTTTTCTTTTTAAATTTTTTTTTTGGGTTTTCTTTATAATTATTTTGTTTTTTTTTTTATTCTTTTTGTATGTTTTTTATTTATTTTCTCTTTCTTTTCTTGTTTTTAATTTTTTTTATGTATTTCTTTGTTTTTCTTATAGTTCAGCTTATTTAACCTATCACGGTCTAATATATGTACAAAAGCCGTGTTTATGCCCTTAACTATCTGACTCTCATTGCTGTGCTCACTTCAGAGACATTTACAAAACTTACATTAATGAATCATTTCATATCAGGAGTGGAATCCGCACTCTCATGCGTAAGAGATGGGCGCCTACTACCTACCACATTTACATCACGCTATTACGACATTTTACTCTATAGGTAACTGTTATTAATGACTGTCAATTGATATATTGCGATACTTGATAAACCTACCACGGCTTCCTGTGCAGGCGGTCGTGTTTATAGAAATCTGCACATTTCATTGTTACATCTACTTTCAAAATAATTATAACTATTTTTTTCGCCTAGCCTATAATATCCTACACCTAACCTAATATGTAATGGTACTGTTACTCGACTAATGCTAATTGCTAACTACTCTAATATACCGGTCTTTGTACCAGTCTTAATTTAATGTTATTTCTAGTAACCTGAATGTCAGTCGTGTATTAATAACGCCTAATATTTTCAGCTTATGGCGCTTATTTGCTTACTCTACGTTTTTATTCATTTTCAAAATCTTTGATACGCCCCATATGTACATCTTACCACCTATACGTCAATTGTCTAATTCTAATTCTTTATTAAAATCAAGTTTTGTTTTTTTTTTCATTCCCCAACGTGATTGAGTGAAATAATATCCAAACAGCGGTTTCTGTAAGCCAAACCATCTAGTTTTGTTTTTACTGAGCGTTTCAAGTTTAAGTTTTCCCAAGAATAAAATAATTTATTAAGTGTATTTTTAAATATTCCGTTTTTACTAATAGGTACTTAATCGCATCGTTTTATTTTTACATTGTTCTTACTTTGTACCCGTACAGGGAATAGTGTTATCTAAATCTTAATATTATATTAATTTTAAAAGAGTGTTCATGGACTTTCCTGCACGTTCTTCTCCATAGAAACCTACTTTTTGGAATGAGCGTTTAGTATCTAGTTTCAATTTTCTGACTGACTGATTTCCACGACAATATAAAAGTAGTTTTGATTTTGCCAGAATTACTACTGAATGCTAGATTAAATATTTTTTGTTTTTCTTGTAACGGTCCGCAGAATTTTTTTAATAATTTTAGTTGATTTAGGGTGCGTAAAATTTGATGTTTTACTAAATATGCAATTAATGTTTTGATTAGAATATTGTGTGTTGTTCTGCGTGTAACCTTTTATCAAAGAAGATAATTTTACTTGTATTGTTTTATCAAATGGCAGTTTCTTTATCGCTAGCTAGAGTGTCTTAAAAATAACTATTTAATTTATTTACGTACTACAACTAATACCTAACTATACGCTCGCAATATGCCTACGTATTGCATCCGGGACTGTTATAACGACTTAATTTAGTAATTACCTCAAAATATGACTTTAATGTTTATATCAACGATGACAGCCCGACATGGTTTTAACTGTAAATTAACGTGGATGGTGCTACTCATGTGTGATTTGAAATAAAAAATGTTAATTCCAGTTTATTTTTAAATATTAATTGTGATATTGTTTTGTATAATATTTGCCAATTTTATTGCTGTTCATGTCGGACTCATTTTTTTTGGTTACTAATAGCAATTTGGCATATTACTCTTATTTATGGAACCTACCAGTCAGACCTTTGATATTAATGTTTATTATAAGATATTTCTTCTTTATAGAACCCAAGGAGGTAAGGAAGTAACGTCGGCCGTACAGTCATACTTTGTATATAATCAGTTTAATCACTAGAAACTGTAGTGTTATGAACACTATGGTGTTATAACAGTACAATATCCACTATCCTTACTGCTTTATTAGCCTATCCATTCCTGTCACATGGTTGTCTTCAATGATCATCAATGTGACATCTTTTACCGCATTTTAAATATGCTTCTTGTACGATTGGTGTCTTACAATCAACTTTCAAAAGTGGATGTTTGTGAATTTGGATGTTAGTTCTTTATTTGACATACGGGTACAGCTTTAATTTCGTCTAATATTGGTGCAGACACTATTAGGGTACAATTCCGTGCATCGCGGCCGATCACAGCTGCGCGCGACTTTTGCGACCATAGTCAGAGCATGCAAATGTACGCCGCTGCGTCCGAGGTCTGCAGACTCGTGTCGCAGATCTCAGAAACGGCGCCATACATTCTTTTCCATTGGATTTGTACCTTTAAGCAAACACTCCAAGAAATAACTTCTCTAAAAAAAACCGTTTATTTTAGCCCGATTAATTTTTAATTGACTGTAAAATTCGATTTTTAGTTGCTTCGAAATCAATAATAGTCAACTAAGTTAGCAAATATCTGACGTTTCAGTCCCTATTGCCATACAAAATCTATGAAAGAATCGTGTATGGCAGCTCAGTATGTCAATTGATGGGTGGGGTCTGTACCCGTATTATCGTGCCGTATTTATCTCAACTGATTGTAATTTTTTTATTATTCATATTACGTTTCCTAAAAGATGTTATCCGTAATGAAGAAAATCCTATTCGAAATAAAACTTTGAGGTGCATCTTTTAGTCGTCGAACGCAAAATGCATCTTTACGACTTGCCTATAGAGATCATAATTATTTAAAGTTGGTGACAGTCCCAAAGGTGGCGCTGATTCAATACAGAGACACACTTGATGGTAGGTCTCACACCACGCATTGCGAAAAATTGTATAAATCTTTTTTTTACCCCGAAATTTGTTTACCACGTAGGCATACGTACTATTATTATAGAAAACGGTAAGAATTTCGCGCAAAACTTCGTCTCGTGATATTTTTCGCAGTGCATGGTAAGCAAGATGGCGCAGCAGCCTATACAAAGTACCACTTGGTGGGCCTCGATGCGGGCTCTCGACCATCGTAGAGCGCATGTATGCGACTTTACATATTGCAAAATCTACAGCCACACGCTACAATGTGGCAAAGAGCCAGTATTTAAGACCCATTAGGTCAGTTCTTTGGGTAGGCTGGTCCCTCCCCAGCGGTGTCTCCTGCTTGAGGGGAGGGCTGGGCTACCGGTCCTCGTCACTCACCGAACGACAGCGGCAACTCAAGGTTGTCACGTGGCGCCGGTATCCCGTGAGAGCGTGGTACTTCCCCGGTCGAGCCAGCCCGATGTGGGCTGTAGTCATCTGCTGACTACAGCTTGGCTCTACCACGTGAACATATAGAATACTACGAGTAGCATTCCTTTTACATACACACCATAACGCCTGTATTCCCCGAAGGGTTAGGCAGAGGTGTCCCGATGTACACCTACAGTTCGCCGGTATGTTTAGGACCCATGTAATAGGGTGCGAGCCTATTACCATTAACCGGGCACAAATCCTAACTCTAAGCTGGTACTGAGAATTTCATAGAAAAACCTAATAACACTTTGCTCGACCTGGGAATCGAACCCAAGACCTCAAGCGTAGCAGTAGCGCTTAGGACCACTAGGCTAACGAGGCATTCTTTTTATATATTCTATATACACTGGAGACGCGGCACTGCAATATGCGGAGCGATGGCCGTTACACGCGGACGTAATACGTATACTTTTGTACACACAGTGTATATATAAATATATATTAAGACCACATTACTGTAAGTAATACAATAATAATGTACACTATTATAATTCGCGCGGATGTGACGCGGATTTAAGCGAATACTTTCGTATTATACAAAAGTATTCTTGATTTTGGTTTGTTTGTATATCTTAATATTTTTTTAGTGTTGTGTTGCGTCACGTCCGCGCCAATTACAATATAGTAGGGAGTATACTTCTCCCGTAAAGTGCGAAGTGGTCCACCATGGTCGCCCGAGTTCCGTGTTCATTTTATAATTTTTAAACGACAAAAATAGTCACAAGCAAAATAATCATGATTTAGCTGGTCGATTGCTAGTAGTAGACGATTCAAAAGTTCCTGTAATTGGTTTTCTTGTAATAAATGCTTTGACTTTGTTATGAGCAATTGATGATATTGAAAGTTATTTTTTACGTACAAAAATACAGAACTGGCACATAGAGCATACATTTGTTGTTTTTTCACGATTATATTACAGCTCCTAAGCTCTGCCTGTAGCGTCAATATTTCGACGATCAAGTTCTTAGCTTCGTGAGGATACACATTACATAGTAATTACATTACGGAATTAGTACAAGTTAGTATTGTAGTAATTTTTTCGTCTAGTTTCAAGATTAGTACAAATACACAGTTAAATAAAAGCGTGTTTTTCAATTTACACGTATTGTAAAAGTCATCCCTTATTGTAAGAGCACAACCCCGGCGCAGCAAATATTTCTCATTCAAGTTTGAGCTTTAAATTGTTCAACGTAAAATATTTTTTATATTGACAAGATAAAAGAGGTGACGGCTGCGGGCGGCGTGCTGGCAGTTAACGGTAGAATTTTCAAAGCGGTTTTAGGTCGGGCTGTGTCGGAATTGTGCTGTCATAATTAGAGATAACCATTACTTATATTGTTTTTTAACAAAAGTGGTGTCGAGTACTCGTTTAGTTTTTGGTAAAACTGTTATAATAGAGGATTACGTACATAATGCACAGCGATCAGCAAACAGGATGGTCGAGCGAAGTACAGTGAATGATGCTTCGATCTTTCGACATTGTTGTTGCCAGTGAAGATGATGCGGTTGTATGTTGTTTCCTGTAAGAAAATGTTTCTGTTACTATAGGTCAGAAGGAAAACTGCGGTAACTAGTCAATTGTGTATTTAAATTGTTTTGGTGGTTTGAAAGTTATTGAATTTGGGAAGCTAAAAGGAATTTAAATTATTAGTTATGGTAGTTTGGGTAGTGAGGGAGATTGACTTTTGACTGAAGTTAATGTTTTGATAAAGAATGTTAGAAAATATGAAGTATTGTTTTTAGCACTTTATACAGCATTCAATATGGTAGTGGGTGTGACTGCCTCGTTCCCCCAGTGGTCCTAAGCGCGACTTCCATGCTAGAGTAGAGGCCTTGTGTTTCATTTCCAGTTCCGGCATAAAATTCTCAGTAGCAGCTCGGATTTAGGATTCGTGCCCGGTCGTCGGCAATAGGCTCGTCCTTTAGAACACGGGACCTAAAACATACCGGAATACAGGCGAGGTGGTATGTGAGTAGGAACCTGCTCGGTCGTGGCCCGCGCCTAAATGAAGTAGAAGGAGTGCGGCTGCAGCTCGAGCTGCGCCATCTTGGCGAGCAGGCGGTGCAGGCGGCGCTGCTGCGCGGCGCGCGGCGCGAGCGCGGCGCGCGCGCCCGGCGCCAGCGCGCGGCACGCGCCCAGCCGCGCCGACACGTGGCGCGGCATCTGCGCCAAAATAATAACAGCTTAAGTCTCAAAGTTACACAAACGGCGGAGACTTAGTAATAACATTCCACTGAAACCCTAAAAAGTACAAAACTTCCCAATACAAAAATGAAATAAAGCACTAAATAATTGCCATTTATATAAACACACACTTGTACTCACATTAAACAATGGTGAATGCAGTATGGGCGTCCAGAGAGGCAGCAGCTTGTTGAGCACGGTGGAGTTACACTCCAACAACGACTCCAGTAGGCTCAGGAAGTGCAGGTTCACTGTCTCTGCCAGCTAAAACATATTTTGATAAGACTCATAAAATTTCGCCTGTTAACTTCTATATACAGGCTGATCTTTATTCACTACCCATCTTTCAGGGGGCGAAAGTTCCTGTAAATATAAGCAATCTCTATCATAAAACATGAAATATGTATACATTTTAGTCGTGTGTTTTCAGTTGAAGTTTTTGAAAGTATTAGAAATTTAACATACAATCACGCCTGTATTCCCGAAACTTTAGACAATGGTGTACCAATGTACACCCGCAGTCCGCCGGCATGTTTTAAGTCCCATGTAATAGAGGGGCGAGCCTATTGTCATTAACAGGGCACTAACCCTAAGTCCGAGCTGCTACTGAGAATTTCATAGAAAAAGCCAATAAAACTTTTTGCTCGACCTGAGAATCGAACCCAAGATCTCCAGCGTAGGACCACTAGGCTTATGAGCCAGGAATCAGAAGTTTTTGTTTTAAATGTAAATCAAGTTATGTTGTATAAAAACTGCTACTCACCACTTTGGACTGCACGGTGACTTGCAGGATGCTGGGCACCAGCTTGCACCAGAAGTCCAGTAGGATGCAGGTGGTGGTGTTGTGCGGCTCGCTGCAGGGCGGGCACGCCGCCGCCAGCTGCTCCAGGTACAGCGTCCACAGCTGGCACAGCACGAAGGCGTGCAGCAGCGCCGACATGCGCAGCGCGGTGGGCTTCGACTGCTCCACGTACGACGACATTATTGTCTGCCGGCGAGCGGGCACTTAGTACGCCTACCTTTTTTATTTATTTATTTGATTCACGCGGCTTCAGGGACCAGCTAGTATCAGCTATCAGACGCAGGCGGTGTATGATAGCCAGATTTATGAGAAATCTTTTGGGGTCAATCGATCATCACTATACGATGCACGGTTACAAAGCAGGAAGCAAAGACAACGCGCACGTAGCGTCGGGGCACCTGTATGTAGTCGGTGATGTGGCACGTGGCGTCCTGCGGCACGGGCTGCGGCGCGTGCGCGCCCAGCGGCAGCGCGCGCGCGTTGCACAGCGCGCCCAGCACCAGCCACGACACCAGCCGCACGCGCGTCACGCACTCGCACACCTCGCGCGACCTGCCGCACGAGCTCACTACCACATGCTCTGCTCTCATCCCACCGAGCACGTGACATGTAGCGGCGCTCAGAATTTGGCATAATCATAAGCGAATTATCTCATATTGAGTCAAAGATATTCATCATATAAAAATACTTTAAAAAGGTAACTAACAGACTGAAGCGTAAATTCAAAAATAAAACTGTCGTAATCACCATAGAGACCCCCCGTCCCCCATGTCGTTAAAAATAGGACCCTTTGATGCTTACGTAATAACTGAATTAGGCCCCTTTATAAAAATAATAATGAAAATTCTCATTTACAAAGTCAATAACACATTTTACTAAACAATACTTATTTAATTCATGTTACTTGTTAAAGAGACTAAAAACTATGAGTAAAGGTGAATTTCACTAACGAAATTTCAATTGAAATTGTGGAATTCACCATTAGTTACTTGTGTGACACGATCGACCAGTCCCAGTGAATAACATATGAATCAATCTCATATCGTTTTTAGCGCCATAGTTACCCTGGCAACGACGCACTGATCCATGGCGTCATGTGCCTGGCCGGCTGGGCGCGGTCCTGTCTTCCTCGGCTATGTTCTAAGGCCAGTTCCATGGCCACATATTGGGCTATGCCGCCCTTTACAATAGCCCCTAACGTATCTTCGTTAAGACAGATTAGATTGCGGTTCACGATCGATTTTGACACGGAGCCCTGTTGACAAACAAAAATCATATTAATTCTGGAATAATATGTAGTTTAAAAACATGGTAAAAAAAGTATAGACTTCGCCTTCTACTACAAATTTCTGGTTTGTCCAAGGTGCCTTTACAAACATAACCTCAAAATTATTCGCACCATGCAAGAATCGAACCCGCGACACGCAGCGCAGTAGCAGATTACTCAGCCACTACGCCAACCGTCTCGTCATCAATTTGAAGACGGAGAAGTGAGTGTGGTGGTACCTTGATCTTGTTGAGCAGGTGCGGGTCGTGCAGCAGCTCGATCATGTCGGGCAGGTGCGGGCGCATGCAGTCCACGGCGCCGGCCGCCGGCTCACGCTCGGCCGCCGGCGCGCCCGCCAGTGCCGCCGGCAGCACCAGCCGGCAGCCGTGTCCTGCCGACAACACACACCGCGTTATCATTCATTTCCTATAACCGAATAGGTAATTAATCTTTGGGTATTGGTTCAAAATTCTTCCCTTTTTATCACGGGTTGTAAAATCTAATAGAAGCAGTTGTATCATCATTACATTGTTTTCATCAACGTCAAATCAGTTTTTCGCTTATTTTTATTAATTAATTAATTACAATATTTGATCACAATTCATTAAGCATTTACTAATCTTTTGGTCAATGTTCCAAACCGTTACCAAAAAACGGAATTTCTTCAATAAAACCAGTTAAAGGCGCTTTTGAACGTCATTCATTTATAAGAAAAAACAAACTGAAATCTAGTAATCCTTTCAAAAAGGTAGTTTTGTATGGAGATGAATGGGCACGACAGTTTTAAAATAAATATTTTATAATAATGTGATTGACCGGTCATAGTGGCTATCTTTAGGAGGGGCATATGTCCAGCACTGGCCTTCGATCGACTGATATGATGATGATGATGGTGATTAATAATGTAATATTAAACGACGGAACAGCTGCGGTCACCTTGCAGAACAAACTGTATGAGTATGAAGAGGTTGTCGTCGGGGATGGTGGTCTTGGTGCGCAGCGCCTGCACCAGCTCGTACACCAGCACGCGGCACACCAGCAGCTTGTCGCGGTCGCGCGCGAACACGCGCGTGCACACCACCGACAGCTCCGAGATCACCGACAGCTTCAGCACGAAGTTCTGCACGCCGTAGCTGATGATCTTCGTTATTGGCTCCAGGATGCTCTGGTCGAATAACAAATAAATTGCTGTTATTAGGTTTACTTCACTTTTGTATTGGGTTGTACCTGTAATAATAGTTGTAAGTGATCCCATAATATTTTAAATGCGGAACTACTTATGTGAAGATGGAGTGATGAATGCATGTTACACTTTCACGCTTAAACTGCTAAACGGATCTAGATGGAATTTGGCACTGCCATAGATTTGTAATGTATAAGATTTGATGTATTTGTATAAGATACTTTTTAACCAGGAAAAAATTACGATTTCCGTGGGATAATATATTAAATTATTAATTTTTTGACACGGACGAAGCTAGTAATTATTTATAAATAAATAAAAAGATATTTTTGTTTAAGTACAAAGAATAATGTTCAACAGTATACGGGGCGCCAGAGTCCTCGTAATAAAAGCTTTTACAATGGATGTGTACCAGTACATTGTAGACCCTCCAGCGATGAAATTTTCCGTCGGTTTTTAAAAAAACAATTGCTTCATACAAAAGTGCAACACTTGGTCAAAATCTATGGAGCAACTGTTTTATTTTAACTGACGAAATGTCCTTTCCAGCTGTTATACAAATAACACTATCAAAAGGTATCTAAATACATTTTTACGACAAAAAGAGATAGTTATATCGATCATATAGCTCTATCTCTCTCCCTCCTCTTCAGGGCTGGAAAAAACTAAAAAGAAGGAACAAGCCAGAGAAAGAAATACAGGTTTCGTACTTCCCATTCCCTCTTTGTTAATTGTTCTCCTGCGTGGTGTTCTGTCCTCAGCTCCTGAGGTCTTCAGCTCACGCTAACTTACTACCGAAACATTCGGTTCTTTGCGATTAGTAGCAAAAAACGAAGATTTCGGAAGGAAGTCAAGTGACTTACACGCAATTTGGGATTTGGGCCTGATTGACTGATATAGTGTGTCAGGCATGTTTGCAGACGCTTGCATGGAAGATTTTTAGTAATTATAAGTAAGAAATCCGCGTCTGCTATACAATTTGCTGCTGTGGCATCTTAAAAATGATAGTGTATTCAGCTTTGGTTCAATTGTCAATTCGATGACTCGATTTTTTTTAATATTCCATATATTTTTATTTTACACACATACAAATTATATTTTTAAATATGATTACAAAAATAAAAAGAGAGCCTCCTCCGCGCAGTACCTTGTGCTGCGCGGCGGCGGGCACGCGGAGCGCGGCGGTGGCGGCCCGCAGCAGCGGCAGCACGTCGTCGAGCTGGTGCAGCAGCAGCGCGGCCGAGCGCAGCAGCGCCTCCAGCTGCTGCACCAGCGCCGCGCACGCGCCCAGCGGGCCCAGCGCCTCGGGCGCCAGGCACTCCAGGTACATGGCGATGTTGCCCGCTATTACTGTTATTTGCTGGAACAGGGACACTTTCGGCTATGAACTTTCCAGGTGGTAATGGGTTTTTACTTGCAGAACCGATTGTTTAGGCTGCAGTCTTGCGAAATTCACTCGCGGTGAATTATTATTGTTTTACTTAGCATAGTATTAACTACACTAAGTAGGATGAATGCGGGGACTGCTCGGAGCCCGGGGAGAGACGCTCGGCGCGTGGTCTGGCCACACGCAATTGTTTTAAAGTGCAAAACAGACTAGACCCTTCAGTGTAAGTTTGAGTTTAAGTCATAAAGCAATAAGGTATATTTTCACTTGGAAAAACTATTAGAACAGTTAATTACTAACGCTATCTTAAGTATGTAGTGACGTCATGCCTTGCCCTATGGTACATTTACACAACAAATATAAACTTTTTTTTCAAAAACCAAAAACTTTTTGGATTCAACGCAAGAACACAAACTCCACCCTTCTTTACACCACTGCCCTAAAAAACAGGTTTTTTTTTAATACTGTGACATCTGAAAGCCGGAATCAACAGTGAAGACCGGCAGAAAAACAATGAAATTAATCAGAAAAGATTAGCGGAGGAGAAAGAAAAACACTTCCACTAAAAAAGATGAGTAATGCTTTCACTCCTTTTACCCTAATGCTGTTGACGCATGTACTTACATCAACGGGTAGCGTCTTCTTAGAATTGAGGTGTTCCACCACCAGCTGCAGCGGCCCGCACGGGTACAGCTCGTTGAAGTCCACGAAGGCCTGCGCGATGCTCTTGAAGAACATCTGGCGCTGTTTCTCTGGGGATAGCTTTTATGGTTAGGCCTCATGTAAATGTTATGCATTTTAAACTCTATGCCGTATTCGTTAAGGTTGTTTTTTTTTTGTAGCCAGAATTAATAATCATATGTCAGAATTTCAATTTTCTTCTAACGCTTCTTCCGAATTATCAGTCTTTTTTAAATTTTTTGTTCACGCCTTTATACAAAAAAAGAAAAGGAAATGTCCCGTAAAAAAACCAATAGAATACTATATTTCATTGAAACTAAGAGGTAACATGTGGAAAAAAGGGAATTGGTTGATAGAGACATCTTCTCTTCTCTTGGTGGAAACCAAGTCTTAGAGGAATCAAGATGGTTCTGACCTGGCTCTCTGACCTTCGGAACTTACAGATCAGGGTCTCACCTGGTGTCCTCTGTAAGAATATTTGCAGGAAGACGTTGTTGGGCGCGAGCTGGTGCAGCACGCAGCGCAGGAACTGGTGCGCCACGAACACCGCGCTGCCGGGGAGCCGCGTGTTGGTCTCCGCCTGCCACGAGTAGTTGCCCAGCTGAACCACCCTGTGTACAAAACATACTCCGTTTACTTGACCATTCTAAAGTGCCTTGTATAAAATGATTCGATTTGAATTGAAAAGTGCGCAAGCGCAGTTTTTTGGTACTAAGGGTCACTTACACTGCTACTTATCAGCCCGTTTTATGGCAAAAATGTACAAAAGTTTGACAGGCGGTTATCAAAGAAACAACAACAAATAACAATTTATGTAGGTATATGGATAAATTAATAATTCATTTTCCTTTAATTTTGATATATTATTTATTTTACTAAAGTATGTGTTTTCACTCAAGTCTTTACTTTATCAATATTTATAAAGTCAGCTCCATAGAAAGGCAAACCCTCACACAGGTACATGCGTCTGCATACAGCGAGTGCGCATGCGCTCACGGCGGGCATTTGTTTGAGATCGCCTTACGTACGCGACTATACGTGCTAAAACCTGTTTTATAATAATTTCGCGATACCAGGCTACTGATCTCGAAGAAGCAGTGAACGCTGCTTACCTGCTGACGTTGTGCAGTAGTTGTGGCAGCATGGCGGCCGCGGCGGCAGGCTCGCGGTGCACGAAGGTGGCCAGCACTATGATGCACAGCCCCAGCTCCTCGTCGCTGTACTGTTCCACTGCTGTGCCGCATTCCGCACCTGTTCGAAGTAGATGATGTAGAATTGCTATTTTCTACCCGACTTCTCCAAAAGGAGAGTGCTTTTCAGGTGAATATTTTGTCTGTTCCTGTAGCTTCACTGAGTTGGAAGGATTTTCCTGTGATTGGTTGGTGAACGACTGGGCAATATTCAATGGACCATAATTATTAATAACCAATGCCACATATGGGGCCAATGTGTTATTTTATAAGGATTTTATCACAGTTTTGAGCTAATATGTCAAGTTGAAATAATAATAATCATATCAGTATATGTATGAAATCGGTAAAGATCTACCTACCACGCTGATCTTAAACAAAGTAGGGCATGCGGGGGATGATAACTTGTAGGCGTGTAATACATACAGCGGTAGCACAGTTCGGCGTCGGGGCGGTGCGGCGCGGCGTGCGCGTGCGCAGCTCGCTTGCCGGCGCGCGACTCCCCCTCCCACCAGCCGCCGCACGAGCCGCCGCAGCCGCCGCAGCCGCCCGCCGAGCCCGCCGACCCCGCCTCGTCTGCGGAGGAGCACTATGCTTCAAGGTGGAGTAAATAACCAGGTTGGTGGCTCACGACAGGATCGTAAGACACCTGACGTCACAATCCTGGTCGAGCTCCTTTACAAAAACAAGTCGATCACCACCAAAACCGTTTAACACAATATCAAAGGGAACACGGAATGGATATAAAATAAACAGAAAACTAACTCTTACCTGAAAAGGTGACAAGTTGCTCAACGTATTATTTCGAGTTTATTTAGGCGATTTCTGTTGCTGACCGAACTATTACTACTTACATAATGTAAATAATCATAATAATACATTGTATATACCGGTGGTATGTTGGTGCGGCGGCGACCCCGTCTGCGCCACCTGCCTCGCCAGCCGGCGCGGGGACCTGCGCGTGCGCACACAACAGTGTTACTGGACTAATATACCGGTAAGTACCGATAATACACAGGCTGATTTTGAATTCATCGCGCATATTTTAAGGGATAAACTTTTAACGTAAACTTTTATTATGGGATCAGCCCTAAAATGTAAAAGAGAAAATCAGCTTTTTTTCCCCTAATTTATTAGAGTTGGTACCGTAATAACAGTTGTTCGTACTTATAAATTCCTTCTAAAAGATGCTTAGTCCATTAAAAGTCAACCATAACACAACATTGCATCTACAGCACGATTTTAAAATACGTACCTCGTGGTCTCAGAGGGCTTCTTGTTGAGATCATGAGGTCTGCTGGTGGGGGTGGGCGTGGGGGTGGCGTCGCCCTCCGAGCGGGAGGAAGCTGTGTTGTCTGTCGAGTCATCTTGATAAAAACAGTTACATAGTACAAAATGGCATCGAGCTATTTGACACTCATAAATTAATATTTCACAAATATTTAACCACACGAACAGTCAGATACTCGTACGAGTATCTGGCAGAGGGGGGCCAGTAATACAGGACCCTAGCTATACAGCTAGGGTCCTGTATTACTTGCCCCCCCTCTAAAAAAGTTTATGGAAAGAGGGGGTCAGGTAACGTATAACCCTGACTGTACATGGTAATAATTCTTAATAGCAAGAACGGCTTTCATAGTGCACGTTACTGATGACGTGTGGTTGATAGTACCAGTACAATAATAAGGCGTAGGTGGTACCTGGTGGTAGACTTAACGCCTCCCTGACTCGGTCAACTAGAGCGTTGAATACTGGGTATTGTTCTTTGTTGGGTTTTGGACCTATTGGCAGCAATCTGAATACAAAATCCAAGATTTATTGAAGTCGCCCAGGAGACTTTAAAAAGAAAATCTAATCAAGTATTTTTTTAAAAGCAAATTAATGCTAAAAATACTCATATTCACGTTAAAAGTCAACCTACATGGCAATGATAATATAATCAAATTAATGAAGAAGAATAACCAAATAATACATGAAAGAAAATCTACTTAAATTAATTGAATAAGATAGATAAAAGAAAAATCAGTAAAAAAAAATTACACCAGCAACAGATGACGGAATGATGACCTACCATAACTTCTTTGACCTGATGGCCTAGTGAAGCTCGCATGAAACCAATGGACGTGGCGATGACTAGGGAAGGTCTATGTCCTGCAGAGGACGTCTTTTAGCTAAAAGATGATGACATTGATGATTATGATGATGGAGATCTTCCCAACATGCAAAGTATGTGAGTTTTCTTCCTTACCTTTCTGGGGGTGGTATGTGGAATGGCTGGTGGGAATGCTGCTGCATCATGGGAGGTGGAGCGTTCCAAGCGACTTCCATCTTGGATAGCGGGGACTCTGGCGACGCGTACGCATAGCCCACGTTTTTGGCTAGACAAGGGAGGTATTGCTGTTTTATTACATTTTAGGATTGGCTTTAATAGATCTCATATATTAAAGTATGCAATATGGACTATGTGCACATATATACGGACTACAGGACATACTGCAGATTTTACAATAGAATATGGAAGCCAGAAATCATTGTGTTATATAGGATCATATAATCTTATATCTATAAAGAACACCATTCCATTTTGGCTAAATTATAAAAGTGCCGGAATGTTATTCTAGTAATTTTATACAATAGGGCTTGTGATTTGATTTGATTTTTTTTCTTGATTTACCTGGGCTTTTGATGTGGTGTTGTGGAGGTGAGCGCGCGTGTGGCCACTGTCCGAACTGATTGTCTCCGTTGGACGACGGCGCTGTGTCCGGGGATGTACTGCTACCCACTGGCACAACATTACAAGTACATAACAATTTAAAGTGGCACTGAATGGCAGAAGGAATGGATGAAGAAATTGAGGAATCAACAGATCGAGTAAATTATATAGTGTACTTCATTCACGTGCAAGGCCCTGTTGCAAAATCCGCTATCAATATACTACGCATATGCAAGATATTAACTTCACAGGGCCAGTAGTTTTTAAAATTTCGTGTTCAGTTTTTTTCTCATTTAGCATTATGATTAAAATAATCATTCGTTTTCAAATACATGGTGTTTAGTCAGTAAGTGAATGAGTGAAATAATATTATTGTCACGGTGAAATAATATCAATAAAAGTTTTACAGACTACACTCACTTTATGAAAAAGACATTGAAAAACTTACAATGCTTGGTCAATTCTGATGAAGTGTCTACAGAATTAAACTCTAAAGTAAATTTTATAGAACAAAAGATTTAAGGAAAAATACCAATGATCCTCTTCTGCTTTCCTAGTATCTTGGCCCGCGGCGAGGTCTGCTGGTGTATCTGATCGGGCCAGATCTCCACCGACTGCCCGCTCATCGGCGTTGACTTTCTATTGTAAGCGTTATTTTCACAGTTTAAAAACGTACCACTTGACGAAATTATGAATTTCATATTATTATGTCAAAATATACAATGTCCGGGTATGGAGTGCTACTTAAAAATGAATGGTTTGGGGTATAGTTTGGTCTAAAATTATTCTACATTAAAGATCTAAGATCCAACTGCCTCCGAACGGGAGCCATTGTTGTGTTAAAATACACACAGTAAAAATACCGTAACTTAGGAAGTTTAGCTACTACTAAAACAATAAAAACGTATTATAGATAGATCAGAACACGAGGGGATTTCCTGGACATATTCTATATAAAACTATACAATTTATGACACTTACAAGTTCGAGGAGTCGCTGCCTATAGACACGGATGAGCTGGTCGACAGCTGGTGTGCTGAACGGGATCCGAGGGTAGGCTGGGTAAATGAGGTATTACAATCGAATTAACAATATATCTTAATTTCATCAAATTCAGTTTTCAATATATCAATGGAAGAACGCTGATATCACAGAGTCAAAACTTCTGGAGCGAATTAGAGATTCATTCAATATTTTTACTTTTTTTCAGTACTTTAGAGGCTCTGGCTGGATAACCATGTTCGATCGCATTTCACACACACCATCACGCCTGTATTTCCCGAAGGGTTAAGCAGAGGTGTAACCATTGTATACCCAAAGTTCGCCGGTATGTTTTAGGTCCTATGTAATAGGGGCAGAGCTTATTGAGAACTTCATAGAAAAACCCAATACCACTTTTGAATAGTTTATAATTTAAGATTTATAATTAGACTAAGAGGTAAACATTGTTCGAACATAGAAGAGGTTCAGCAGTCAGTCCGTTGCATGTGCAGGCGGTTATTTTTGTAAGTGAAGATATTATACAACGTGTTTTTATATGGCTGTCAGTCTTATTTATTATTCGTGGTGGGCTTTTTATCTGGAATTTGTCGCTAAAAAGAAATTTGGAACAGATCATGGCAATGGCACTTGTTTTTCTTGATGAATGACATGTATGAAAAATCAAGTCAGCGGTCCATCTGATGGTAAGTGGACACTGCCTTGGAACATCCACAGTAGTAGACAGATCGATATGCCAGAGACAAGTTAAAATGTCTCATGTGCTTGCTGTCCGTCTTCCTTGACCTATACAAATCCAACAGTCTAAGCGAAGCTTTGAGCGACTATGCTATCCTATGGCTAGTGATAAATAATAAAATGTTAAAAAATCATGCAAAACGAAGGCAAATATTCTAATTCTTACGATTTTACTGAGCTGCGGGTAAGCGGTAGTAGTGGCGGGCGTTTCTACCTTTGGCGGGTCCTCGTAGTGTGACGGCTCGTCAAACGAACCCTGAAATATTGGAACAGGTTGAGTACATAAAACACAAATAAAAAAAGCTTGTTCACATAAAGTTTACACATTCCACAATTCTGTATTTGACACATACCACATACCATAACGCCTGTATTCCCCGAAGGATTAGGCAGAGGTGTACTCATGTATACTCACAGTTCGCCGTTATATTTCAGGTTTCTGTATTTAAAGACAATTCAAATGACCACTAGCTCCTAAACTAAGCCAAACTTGTACCTTTAGGCGTAAGGTGCTTTCCAGATCTACAGACACTAATATTGTTAACGCCTATTATATTGTAACAATATTAACCAAATAAAATGTAACAAAGAAAATATAAAATGAAAAATAATAATAATTAAGTTAGTGATAATTATAAGTTCGAGTTTAATAAATTGCTTATTAAAGTCATTCTGCTTTGGCTTAGACATTCCGTCGCTATCCTGCAGGTACGGAAAAACGAACCAAGACACGTTAAAATTTAGTTTTTTCTAAGTATAAGTTTGTGACATATAATAAATTGTTAATACTGGAGAGTAATGTGTGTATTATTAGTCATATGAACTTAGTTGAAAACGTAATTAATATAACAATTGAGCGATTTTAGGTAGGCTCGTTTTGAAATAAGTAAGCTTAATTTGACTCACCGGTGCCGTGCTGCCGTGGACAGTAGTGTCAGACTTGTCACTAGTCTCGGGGATGGCAATCAGTTCGCTCTCTGATGACTCCTGCTCCAGGCTCCACTGCTGGTACCTGTAAGCATAACCTTAAACCTGTCATACCTGTATACTATTACCTTTATGAGCTTATGTAGTTTCATTACCGGTTAGTGTTAACTGTTACCATTAAAAGTAGTTCGATGTATCAGTAAGAAAGGAAGATGGGTTCGTTAGCATAAATAAAACGCAGAAACTTAGAATAACGTTTATTCGCCTAAGATCAGTTACTTTTTAATCGTAACTGAACCTTTACCGAACCCGTGAATCAAATGAAAACCGTGATGTACTATCGGCCAAACTTAAGCATGCTCACTTAAGAATAATTTCCTGCGGAAGCGCAGCTACTGACAAACCACGCCCCTTCCTTGCTCCATCCAATTAGAGACAATTTCTATTTGTGTGAGTGCAGTAAGTGCGTACGTCAAAAAATATCAACAAACATTAGCTAGTAGTGCCTATTTTGCATCATTGTTCACGCTTCCCGCTCTCATCGCAATTTTATTTTACGACCTGCTTAGTTATTTCTGTAGGACTGATTGCATGCAAAGTCGGGGTCGATCGCTAATCTATACTATAATTAATAATAATAATATAATTATTACATTATATTATATTATTTTTATTATGATATTATAAAGATTAAAGTTTGTTTGTTTGTAATGGATAGGCTCCGAAACTACTGAACCGATTTAAACTATTTTTTCACTAATAGATAGCTACATTATTCCTGAGTAACATAGGCCATATAACATCATGCTACAAGACACGGGAGCGGAGCAGTAACCAAAGACGTCACTTAACGCGGGTGAAATAAGTCACGCGGACGAAGTCGCGAGCAGTTCGCTTGTGAAAAATATTGATAAAATACATAACATATAATCACAATTTTGCAATCTTGCTTATCCAACTTAATATAATATTATAAATGCGAAAGTTTGTGAGGATGAATGAATTGGATTGATGTTTGTTACTCGTTCACGCTTAAACGGTCAACGGATCTGGATAAAATTTGGCACTGAGATAGATTGTAGTCTGTATGGAGTAACACATTACATACTTTTTATCCCGTATATACGTATGGTTTCCGTGGGATAATATATCAAATTGGACGCGGTGGAAGTCGCGGGCAGAAGCTAGTAATAAAACACAAAAAATAAAAATTTTAAGTAACCCCCTACAGACATATAAACATCCCTACTGCAGCTAACAAAAGAGCTAATAACATTGAAACCGCTGAAAAAAACAAAATCAAAATTGGTTTATGCGTTCGGGAACTACGATGCCACAGACAGACACACACACAGACAGGCAGCCACGTCAAACTTATATCACACCGTCGTTTTTTTGTCGGGGGTTAACAGTAAGAAATTACGTTTAGTAGTTAGTTAGTTTACTACACTAATATTATAAAGAGGAAAGATTTGTATTTTTATGAGTGTGTATGTTTGTAATTAATAAACTCAAAAACTATACCTACTACCGATTTTTAAAATTCTTTCACCATTAGAAAGCTACACTCACCCTGAGTAACATAGGCTGTATTTATTGTTAGACTAGATTAGGGATCCTTACTAAAGCTTTAGTAACGTAACCCAAAGTGTTGAACAACAGTATGTTCTACAATATTAAAGAACATATCAATAACTACAAATAACTTCGCCATACTATATGTCGAACTATAATCGTTTAGTCAGAATAACCACTTTTTAAATTATGAAATCCAAACAAATCATATTGATTTTAAGACAAGAAAGTATATTATTAGTCCCATAGAACATAGGCTATGTAACATCACGCTACGAACCACGGGAGCGAAGTAGTAACGAAAGACGTAACTTAACGCGGGTAAAATAGGGCATCACGGGCAGTTCGTAATTTATATGGCAAAACAACGTTTGCCGGGTCAGCTGGTATAAAATATTTTAATTTCAATATACCTAGTAGGTGATGCAGTCTAAAAGTTTGCTTATATCCTTTCGTTTTTTAACTTTGGCGCGTTTAAACACATTGTTCGTACCTTTTATGACCCGATAACAATTAAATCTTTCAACTCCTAAACAATTACTCTTTATTTCAAGTTATCACTGCATCTTCAAATTGGGTTACCGCACTTAAACGGTTGAAAATAAAGCACAAATTTGCTTGGGAGAGTTTCACACAATATTGGAATTTACTACAATGCATAGTTAAATATTTGTTCAAAATACAGATAAGAAATGTTAGTTCCTAAAATAGGTACCTATTTAAAAAGTTAGGTTTACATATCATAGTACAAAATATTACATTTTTGTGGATTAGGTTCATGCTAATTAAAAAAATAAATACAAATAACAAATTTTCTAAGCAAAACAGAATATATTATTATGAATGACTAAATTACTTCTTGTCAAAAATATCTTTTAAAGAGCCCACCCAGGCCGTATCATTGTTTGAGACCGAAACGACAATTCGAATTTTGTTACCATTGAAAAAACATTTCACAAACAAGGAAACACAGCTGTGCGCCCCTGCACACTAGTGTAAGTGTCCACTTCAACACATCATCATTGTATTACGACGAACACAACTAAAATACGCTTCCTATTGGTCAAAACGCATGCATACGGCGATTGACTCGAGAGCCGTGCTATGCGATTATGTCCTTAGAGGTGAGCATGCGGAACTTTTGTCGATAGTACATACCTATAAAAGAAAAATTCTTCATTAGAAAAGGGTTCGTAATATGAATTCATGAAGCAATCCCAGACATGTACAATACTAGTAGTGGTCGCGGCTCTCTCTCAGCACAGATCAGTTGGACGAACACCGTAGGATTTTAGCCGGTAGAAAATCGACACACCACACCTATGAAAAACTAACAACAACAGTCATGTTTTAGTCATAAGTAATTTATTACATAACAATATAACATTGTGTTGAAAGATTAAAAATAACGTTATACAATTGCAATACAATACAATTTATTAAATACATTAGAAACTCAATAAAAACAATAACGGTCAATTAAATCAAAGTAATAATTAATGTCAAAGTAAGAAGGGAGAGAAAAACAATCGTATTACAATGTCATATATCATCTAGAAATTCATTGATACTGTAGTAGCCTTTCCCCAACAAATAGGTCCTTCATTTGCTTTTAAATAAGTTAACACCGTATATAGTTTTGTATTATATAGGCAACTTGTTATATAAAAGTACAGCCTGATACCTCGGACTCTCTTTGACAACTTTAAGTTTCGGTTGAATAGTGTTGCGCGAATCTTTCCCACGTGTGCTAGCTCTAGTTTGTCTTTGCTCATCAGACTCAATTTTGTCCAAATTTTTGACTAAGCTGGTTAGCAATACTAAAATGTGAAGGGAAGGCACTGTCAGGATTTTTAGTTTAATAAAATGGTCTTTACATGATTCCGTCTGTTTCATGCGGAGCATAGTCCTTATAGCTCTTTTCTGAATCACGAAAGCAATTTGTATGTTGTACTTGTAGCTATTGCCCCAAAACAATAGTAACAAAGTGACATTATAGAGTGCTGACTCCGTCACACATACCATTGTGACAGTCTTTCTCTCTCTTTCGGAATGCCAAACCACAAAACATCCGACTCATCTTGGTCAATCAGTGAGTTTTTAATCTAGGATTACCCTTTCACTACGATGACAATAAAATAAATCTTTTATTGACAGGCTACATGGCCTACGTTGTGTTAGTACAAATCATTAAAAGCTATGTTAGTATGTAATTAAAAGGGGAAAATAAAATTTATAAAATAAATAATGTTTCAGCCATTGATAAATTCATCAAGCCCCATGTGAAACACGTAGCTTGATAAATCTACCCATGGTATGCTCTTCCAGCCTTTCAGCAAGATGCCGCAACAACAATGCCATCGACACGCTAAGAAGAGTGTTAAGCCAGTGTTGGCAAGCTTGTTCCGTTTCCTCTTGAAAAAAGAACGGTGCCAAAATCCTGGAAGCTTGCTAATGTACACCCTGTGCTCAAAAAAGGGAGACCGTGCAGACTCTGCTCATGACCGTCCAATCGCCATTACCTCTATTCTGTGCAAGGTTCCCACTGGCGTTTTACGAACGTTGCCGTTTCTGCGCAGCGTTGTCATCGTTAACGCTTACCACGAGACATTTGTGGCGTCAACGTCGCATTGTCGCTGCGCAGACGTCTACCTCGTTGACGTCGCGAGTACCTAGTGGCAAGAGTTAACGTTGCGCATCCGCTAAACACAACGTTAACGACGGACAGGCACGGACACGGACAGAGCGAGACGGCGTGATTGTACCTGTTGGAAAAAACGGAGCATTAACATTAACACTTAGGGGCCTTATTATTATTACTACTTAGCATAACTACTCAGCATACTTACCAGAGGATTGGGTTCCATACGAAGTGCGTTTTTGAAGCTGAACAATTTTTAAAGCTTTTGTTCGGCATCTTCAACTTAGGCTCCTATTCCGCTGGCCTTTTACGAACTTTGGCGTTTCTGCGTAGCATTGTCTCTAGTCTCTAGTCTAGTGGCATGCCGCTGAACACAAGCTTAACGTCGTGCACATGCTGCTGGGGAGGCACGGATACGGACAGAGCGAGAGGCGCGATGGTAGCTGTTGCCAAAAAACGCAGTGCGAACGCTTTTCAATAGAGACTCAACATCGCGTCTGTGCAAACTTTGAAGAAACGCCAACATTCGTAAAACGCCAGTGGGATGGAGGCCTAGATGATAAGCTAAACATCCTAGCCCTAATGATACCTAACAATGAGTCTCTTATTAAAAACATTGGTAGAATTACGAACCCCAATACCAGTCTTATCACAGACAATATACAGTTATCAGTCGATGAGAACTAAATCGTCCGCATAAAGTATATGGCAAGGAATGGGTTGTAGAATTTTAGATGTCTTTCTCAGGGCAGCGTGTTGGTGCCAACACTTTTCAATATTTATACCAACGACCAGCCCAACACACTAAGCGTTTCCTATACGCCAATGACTTGGCCCTAACGACACAATCAGTAAATTTTGAAGTCGTAGAGCAAAAATATTCATACATACATAACGCCTGTATTCCCCAGAGGGTTAGGCAGAGGTGTACCAATGTACACCCACAGTTCGCCGGTATGTTTTATAGGTCCCATGAATAGGGGGCGAGCCTATTGCCATTAACCGGGCACAAATCCTAATTCCGAGCTGCTGCTGAGAATTTCATAGAAAAACCCAATAACACTGCTCGACCTGGGAATCAAACCCAAGACCTCTAGCGTAGCCGTCGCGCTTAGGACCACTAGGCTAACGAGGAACTTCAAATAAAAACAAAAAATATTCATATTTTGAGCATACCTGGTCTCTAACAAGATACCCCAGAGGAACTTAGTAGGACAGAGGTAGGGATGATAAACGACGGATCCGTAATACCTTAGTAGGAGTAGTAAAGAAATCGCAGGAATGCTTTTTGCACTTTTTCTAGAAGAAGTGCATAGTTTGCTTCGTGCGGACAGAAGAACTAGCTTCTGGCTTGGTTTGAACAAATGCCCAAGTCAAGGTCAAGTGTCAAATGTCCAAGTCAAGTGTTTAAGTGTATGTGTATAAGAGCCCCTTAACATGAGCAATTCAACTCGACAAACCCTAGCCTTTTAAAGGATTCTTTGGCAACTGTAGAAATGTGGTCATGAAAAATAAGCTTTTGGTCAGAAGTGACACCCATGGTATAAAAAATATACTTATTTACAATTTTTTGACCTACGTATTTGACGTATGTTGTAAACCGGTGTTAAGGCTCAAAATAACCTATATTTGCAATACCTACCTACTGTGAGTTCTTTTTTGTTTTGGGACAGTCCCGCCACACTATTCCCAACCACTGCTACTCCTGAAAGCCAGAATCAACAGTGGCGACCACCAGAAGAGCGCCGAAGCAATGAAGCTCGACGAGTCCCGGAGAAACGATTTAACTGTCTTGGACCCCGCATAGAAATGAATGAGAAAAGAGCAGCGGAGGCGTTAGAATACATAATTTCCACTTTCCTCCGCATCAAGCAGGAGACAGAACAGAGTTAGGCCAATAGGCACAAAGGGACGTTTACAACTGGGAGAAGCCCAGTTGCCTAGCACCACGGAATATAATTAACATTAAACGATGGGTCCTAGAATGTTGAGTTTTTCTATTTGATTCTAATGACGGGTATGGCAACAACACTTGAACGCACGGAAATTTGTTCTACTTTCCACAAGGTCCACATAGTAAACTAAAACAAAACTCCGGTTGTAACCATACAAAACGTAACATTTATATACATACATACATACGACGATATATCATAATACCAATAATATGTGGACCTTGAGTAAACATAGGAACAAATTCGTACACGATCAGGTGGCGATGAGTACAAGGCGCGTCCGGTGCGACACGCCACCTAGTCAAGCGGACGTCGACACTTGGAAGTGTGACGTCAATACAAGATACGCCATTTGGCTGCACAAAGTAGGTGGTGCGTCAGGGGTGTTATGGATCGATTGGTTCATTACAGCAACGAAATCTTAGAATCATCTTAAACTGCCATACCACAGGAACGATAAGGCGATTCGCGCCGATAGGACAAGTGAGAGTACAAGTGTAATTTTTAACCTATTTACATAATAAAAATTCATTATTAATGCTTAGATATAAAATACGATATTTTAAAAACCCTTCATGATCCGTTTGGGTGCCGCGCGTTAACAATACACGCCCTAACTATTTATCTATGTAACTTTTCCTAAACAAGAGATTGCATATTCGCTAAAACAAATTTTGTATTATCAATATTGTGATTGTAGATGATCACTTCTAATATTTCATAAGACAACTAATCAGTGTGTGAGCCGTAGTAATCACCAAACGTAGTAATCACCAAACGTAGTAATCACCAAACGTAGTAATCACCAAACGTAGTAATCACCAAACGTAGTAATCACCAAACGTAGCATTAATGTGTGAAAGAAAGAAAAATTGTAATAATAGTCGAAACAAACATAATTAAACTAGGAAACGGTTGATTTTGTCAAGACTTTAAATTGTCCAGCAAGTCGACCAGAAGGTTTTCAAGCATTATTATCTTGAATGTAATCCTCTAATTTGTAATATTTTTGTTTACAAAGTGTGTAATATATTTCCAAATCTTTTTTAATCCATTTTTAATATATCACTAGGTATTTTGTTGTAATAATTAACACAGTACCCCATGAAAGATAATCTAAAAAATGGTTGCGCTGTTTTGTCCACATTTCTAGTATTCAAATTGATTTATCAAAAAGATGTAGATTTTTTTCTTACATAATAATATTTTCATAACTGAATTGACAATGCCCGGTCGTAACATTAATCTTTTAAATAGTTCCCTAAGAAATTCGCAGCGACGGAGATTACAAACGGCTCTGACAGCTCTCTTTTGTAAAAAAAAATGGATTCATTGTCAGCAGCCCGACCCCACAGTAGAATGCCTTACGACATAATTCTGTGAAACTAGCTAAAACAGACCAAACACTCGATATCCCGAATAAATACATATCGACGACGTCAAGGAAAACATTACTAAACGGAAATTCGGTTATTTTTTGTACGCAACCTTATTAGGTGTATTTGAAACTAATGCAAAGAGTTACGGTTTGTATTCTTAACTCTTTCAACAGAACAATGTTGAAAGCATTGAATAATTTGTTCATTACAACTAACCAGCTTATATTAGAAAAAAAAGAAAGTTGAAAAAGTCAACGAAAAAGGAAAATGGACTGTGTACACACTATTTTACACTCTTAGTGAGAACCCTCTATTATATAAAATTTTGAAAACATAAAATATGGCGCCAAAAATAGGCCATTTTATTATAATTTTGATATACCCAGTGTAATATCACAATAAAGACGAATCTAACGACACCTCCCAAATTGAAATCGTGCTAAATATATATACATACATACACTAGAAAAACATAAGCCTCATTCTTGCGCAGTCGGGTAACAAGAATAGAGTTAAAAGTACAAACCATAACTTTATGTGGTAGACTCTACACATAATAGGATTAGATTTAACACGCGACCAATTTGTTGCTTGGTAAATTTTTGCTTACCACTGTCGAAATGTGTAAATAAATACATATATACAATAATAATGTATCGTATCAAACTCAAAGTCTAGTAATTTATTTCAATTAGAAGATTAAAAGGCACTTTTGAACGTCATTTACAGAAAGAAAAATAGAATATTGCATCTAGTTGCTCATTCCAAAAGAAACTTTCATATGGCCTGCAGTGATTGTGTCTATCAGTGACAAAAGTATTGCAGTTTAAACCTTCAGAGTACCGATGACCGCAAATACCTATTCGTTATGCGGACCATGGAGGAAATTGAATCATTAATTAGCCTGTTTTACCACCTTCCAATAAGTTGCCATTAAATTACTTATTAGATCATTTCATAGAAATTTATAATTATTTAGAACCGAGTTTAAGGCTCGAAATAACCTATGTTTGCAATACCTACCTACTGTGAGGTCTTTTTGGTTTGGGACAGTCCCGCCACACTATTCCCAACCACTGCTACTCCTGAAAGCCAGGAACAACAGTGGCGACCACCAGAAGAGCGCCGAAGCAATGAAGCTCGACGAGTCCCGGAGAAATGATTCATCTGTCTTGGACCTCGCATAGAAATTAATACGAAAAGAACGGCGCATATTAAGCAGAAGACAGAACAGAGCTAGGCCAATAGGCACAAAGGGACGTTTACAACTGGGAGAAGCCCAGTTGCCTAGCACCACGGGCTTCAATAAACATTAACTGACGGGTCCTAGAATGTGTGAATTACATGGGACCTTAAACATACCGGCGAACTGTGGGTGTACATTGGTACACCTCTGCCTAACCCTCCGGGGAATAGAGGCGTGACGGTATGGTATGTGGGTCCTAGAATGTTATTACATTTGATTTCGACATGACATTGACAAGTATGGCAATGACCCTTGAACGCACGGAAATTTGTTCTAGTGTCCACAAGGTCCACATAGTAAACGAAGATGCAAAAAGCATGAAAGAAAATAATTAATAATAACTTCGGACCTATTCTGTGGTTCCCTAAATGAAATCACAAAAAAGGGCATAATTTGTAATAAGATATAAAATTTAAATTACGACGGATAAAGTTTACTTTAGTTAGCAAAACATTTAGAATTAGTAAATTATCGTTTTGGGAAAAAAAAAGTGAGATAGGTTAAAAAAAAATTTGCTCTTCAAGTTTAAAAGCTCGTGATACAAGGAATACAACGGGCCTTCTTTAAGTAGTTTGTTCTATAGTAGTTTAATTAGGTATGCTTAGCTTTTTCTGGCACAGCGTAATTGATATGTTTCTAAAAGAACATTACTCAACTAAATCTAGGGAAACTACATCAACTTATTTAAAAAATCCTATTGTAGATATAATAAATAAAATATAAAGTGGAAAACATTTTTGAATAATATACGAAACCATTTTTTTTTTAATTTATTAAATTAAACAACTAAAATGAATTTTAAATTACTCTTATTTTTGCATATAACATATTCAACATAATAAAAGTTACATTTAAAATAAATAACAAAATACCTTTGTTTCCTAGACTTTGTTGAGTAGTGTATTTGAAAGTAAACAGGTGAAAGTGCCCAAATGTCTAGGGATCTACGTAAGACGATAGATTTAAGAAACTCTCAAAAAAAGTGGACCTTGAGTAAACATAGGAACAAATTCGTACACGATCAGGTAGCGATGAGTACAAGGCGCAAGAGGTGCAAGACGCCACCTATCCAAGCGTACGTCGCCACTAGAAAGTGTGACGTCAGTACAAGAAATGCCATTTGGTTGCACAAAGTAAGTGGTGCGTCAGGGATGTTGAATCTCAAATTGCTATACCTGAAGGACGATGACCGTCGGAAGTGCTATAATAATTGTCGTATTGAAATAATACAAATTTATTGCACATCAATCAGTCCACTCTCTCCATATAGACATGACAGTCTTAAATTGATGACTTATTACTCGGCCACGCCATATAGTCGACTAATGAACCATCAATTAGCGTGATCAAAAAAGACATTAAAGGTTCCAATAATTTGCATAGAACTGAAAATTGCTACGAATGTTAGGAACACCCAAATGAAATGTGAAAACTCCCCATCGATCCGACATCTCCAAAATTTTAATTTAGATTCAAAAATTATAATATGTGTACTTCGACCTTGAATACCATTACATTTATAAAGATCCAATTTTGAGCTCTCTGCGAATTATTGTAACCTTACTCCTGTTGTTTGAGCCGAAAACCTCTGAAACGGTTGGTATGCTAATTTTATAGTATATAATTAAATCGCACGAACGCTAAACACTTTCCTGCTGACCATGGCGGCCGATTTTTTTTACTGCCTGTAAATATTAATAGGGTATAATAGGTGAACAGATTTTGATTTCTATTTTATCAAAATGTTGTTTTTTTTTTTTAATCTATCAATAAATGTTATTTATAAATATTATTTTTTGCTTATTTCAGGTAAACTTTTCATACTACAACACGAAAAATTAACACAATACCATGAGTTTTATTTATCATTTCTTATGTTTTAGTATGAAAAGTTAACCTTATAAATAATAATAATTTAAATTTTTTTTAAATTGTAATAGTATTTACTGAAAAGCTAAAAAAATATGAAAATTTAAAATCCAATAATTATATAGACTCTATTCCATTCAGCTAACCCTTATACCCTATTTGTTTCCAGACGGAAAAAAAGTTATAAGGTATTATGAGAAAAAGTCGGAACTCATGGCTTTTAAGGATATTGGCAAGAAATTACCAAGACATCTCCCGCCTATTAAAATTAGGGACATCCCGATTGGTCGGGTATCCCGGTCAATGTTGACCTAGGACATTTCATTGCTGATGAGTCACGAAAGTGTTGCTTAACTAATTAGGTTTACAATACTACGTCATCAAGCAGGTTGAATGGTTGCTAAGGTGAGTGCTAATAGTTACGACTGTGAGTTTTATTAATTTGTCTATAGACGACCGGTTGGTAATTGCTGATAGGCATAATCAAAGTCCCATAATGAGGCATCTTATAAAAACCATAGTTTACAAGATAAATTAGACAATTTAACTTCTACACATTAGTATTAGAGAAACTTACAATTAGTATGTACGTAGACGCTAATATCTAGAATTGTAAGATTTTCTTCTAGTTCTGTTTTTAATGTCATTGGATCAATTGTCTGTTAAAGGTTATTATTATTGTAAAGAGTGTTTAAATTATTTTTTTATAATCAATTCAAAATAATAATTAAAACACTAGTTTTTGTCTATGACTACCTATATTGAATGTCCGGTCTCGTGGTGGCAAGCGCGACTGTTAATCGTGGGTTCCTAGGTTCGATGCCCAGGTCGGGCAAAAAGTGTTATGAGAGTTAAGGAAGAGGGAGCGCACCGTACAGACTTGTGCACTATAATATCTCCTGCGTACTTAGCTAGTCTCCGTTGAGAATACATTTACTTTATGTACCTAGGGGTGTCACCGCGCATGAAAACCGCATTAAAATCCGTTGCGTAGTTTACAAGATCTAAGCGTACAGACGGCGGGAAGTGACATTGTTTTACACTATGTAGAGATTTCTCTAGTGTTAATTTAGTTAGATTTTTGTGATATTACGTATGCCTTTATTTATATTAAGTCCGAACCGCCGAATCGCCCTCAGTTAAATCGGACTTATGAGTAAAATTGGGTAATAAAGAGCCGGATTTATTGTCTGAATTTTAAAATGACAACATTTTTGTATTTAATTTTTTTTTAAACTATCATAAAACCGTCTCAATTTGTAATTAATTAAACGTAAAAAGTGTAACAAAAGCCGGGCAAGCCGGACACGGATTAATTTAAATTAGTCGGTGTCCGGCTCAGTAGTCAGGCTTTATTCGGACGCCTGGAAACCATGCCAGGGTTACCACGCGTCCACCACGCATACTCACGTAATGTTGCTTAAACTTTATAGTTCAGGAGAAGTCAGGATGCTCTAAGTACAACAAGAAAAAACGTAATCAGTGAATAAATCCTTTTCGAAGAGCATCAAATTTGATATGAAAATACAACTTACCGGGTCATAATAATAACAAAGTAATTAGTGAGAATACTCTCACTTATTTCATTAAAATATTTGACACGCACACACACCCGCATTTTAAATTGATTGATTTTACCAAAATACACACAAACACACCTCCCACATATTGAGGAAAAAATAAAATTAGCATCTTTTAAAATAATACCAGTTTTTTATATTGTATGTTTTAATTTGTTTTGATTTGCTGTTGTGATTTCATTAAATAACAAAAATGTTTAAAATTGTTTTGTATAAAGAAGAATTTGTTAATTGAATAGAATATTTGTTTTATTTGAATTGTTATTTGATTAGTATAAAGAAGAATTTAATTATTGAATAACGAATTTGTTTTATTAGAATTATATTGTTATTTGTTTTGTATAAAGAAGAATTTGTTTATTGAATAGAGAATATGTTTTTTTTTTATTTATTTAAATTTTTGTTTGTTTTGCATAAAGAAGAATTTCTTTTTGAATAGAAAATTTGTATTATTTGAATTGTTATTTATTTTGTATCCAATAATTTTAGACACATAAAAATATCCTCAATATGTAAATGGATATTTCACCGGATAAAAGATAGAACATTTATGATCTTGATAAAAATAATGTCTTTGTTGTGAAGTGTTTTTATGTATACACATTCAAATGAAATAAATCATTAAAATGATGTTCATTTCTCTGATTTTAGAATAGTTATGCCGTTAGCGTTTACATACGATTTTCGGCATACAAATAAGCGTCACGGCTAACTCAATTGAAGCGTAGTCGAGTCAAGTCCGATTTTCGACAACTTAGCGAGCATCCGGCGCCATATATCAGCAATAACACGGACAATATTGACATGTAAATGGAAGCCAGTAAGTGAGTAAATCAGTGTTCAGAAGTAAGTGTAGAAGTCGGTCAGACGTGCGTTCAATGGGGGTATGTGAAGTCACAACTTCTCATGCCCCTAAAGAAAGCAATCTAAAGGTGTAGGATTACGCGATCGTTAAAGCCAATGTTTCCTACAAACTGATAAACTGATGGTAGCGCCCGCCGTGTGGTATGTTGCGCCATCTTGTTGAGACCAAAGCTCTGTCACATCAATGTTATTCAGCTCTGGTACGAAGAAGTCATCAAACAAGGTTCTGTAGCTCCCTCCGTCGACTTTCTGGCCGGCACCACGACTGCGCTTTATTTGAGCTGGCCGTGGCGATTATATGTAATAAAACATTTTTTTAACGCTAATGGCATATAATTATCTATAAAATTCCGCCGTCAACTTATATCAATATGTTTTATTTAATTTTGAATGTGAAGTTACCTCTGAAAAAAAAAACAACTTTTACATAGGTAGGGACAAAGTGTCGTGTGATATATGTAACCAAATTGCGAAATCCAAAACAGCCTATCTCTTAAACTATCGAACTAAATTCGACATATCATACAAAATATAATGCGAATATTAATTCGCAAACCGGTATTGTTTACACCAACTTAAAATCCATGATCTTCGATAAAAAAAGAGTGATTTTTCATAAAGAGAAAACAGTAAGTACTTCAAACCGGAACACAACGACGCTGCTTAACGGCAGAAATTGGTATAGTGGTAGTACTTCCGTTTAGGAGCTTACAAACAGCTCTACTACTACTAAAATTCAGGTACAAATGGTATATCACGACTGACCTCATATCTAACGGTAAAGTCAGATATTTCATCAGGACTGAAGAGGCGGCCTCACTTGCTCTCATGGCAGTAGTGATGGCTACCTTTTTTGCCGGCTTCCTCAACGCTATGGTCGACAACAAGGAAGGAGTTTTCTATCAAGTGGTTATTTGGCAAGAGGCGGTAAATGTGCTCTGGCATAGACACACTAGCTGACACGAATCGAAGGGGTGGCCCAGTTCCTCTCCATCATTAACCAGCGATGCTAGATCGGGGAGCATACCGCTGGATTCTTGAGATGTAGAGGCTCCCACATCGCTTACGAGCTAGGGAGCATGGGCGCACGCGCACGTGCGTGGCAGCTCGAATCCTTTTTATAAACAGCAACTTGGCGCTGTTTATCTAGTTCAGTGCGTTGATGGGTTACTGGTAGTATAGTACTACTTGGTAGTAACCCACACTGAAACTTTTATATTGTTATTAGAAACCTACTAAGCGGTCTCTTACTAGTGCTTCACTTATTAATTTCGTTGCGAGATCCAAGACAGTTGAATTGTTTCTCCGGGACTCGTCGAGTTTCATAGCCACGGCGCTTATCTGGCGGTCTCCACTGCAGATTCTACGTTTTGTTTCGTTACCTCACTAAGAATTTCTTCTGTAGCGTGGGTGAGTTTACAAACATGTAAACTCACATACACAAACAATCAGACCCGGAACTGCTATCTATAGACAATATAAATATTTGTTCCGGTATCGAACCCGTAAAATGTAACGCCAAATTCGCGTGTTTTAGAAAATTGTGAGGTGAGACGTAGACTTTCCAGCCGCCACGATCTTAATTGATTAAAATTGTAATCCGTCTCATCTTCATCAGTTAAAGAGCACTACATATAAATCTGGTTTATGCTCTACTAAAATGTTTGAGTTGTTTTAAAAATATCAACATTTTAAAGAAAAAAAATGTTGCATTGAACATCTTCAAACACAGGGAAGCAGGTTCCAAACCTGGTGTGTCGAGTTATCCCCAATTAAGCCTGACATTCCAACAACGGCACGTAGGTAGTTGTATACTCAGTGATTATATTCGAAGACACAACCGTTCATAAGCAAGAACATCCCACATCCATCATAAATATGTCAAAAAAGCTCATTTGAATATTACGTTAAGAACATACGTAATGATCAGATGAGAGTAGTCGTCATATTTATCTAATAAAACGTCCCATTTAAGTAGGAATTAGGTAACCGACACCATTTGCAAGAATAATTCCAAGACACAACTTCCTTAATAAAAAAACAGTTTATTTTAACCTTGTAAACCCGATTAATGTACATGTTTTTTTTTCTGCTTTTAAATGTTTAAATGTACAAGCAGTCAATCAATTGAGCTGTTAATACCAAATAACGAAATTTCTCATACACTAGTCATTATGAAAAAAGAATGGGCACCATACTGCTCAACAATCTCATGCATGAGGATGTTGCCATTGACCGCGCGAATAGCAGCAACACTTGGTCGCTAATTGTCGCCGGTGTTGTGCGTTGTGGACCTCGTACACGCCTCCCCAAATATAAGTACTGTTACATGAGGGGAGGTTGGGCAATCGGAACTCGTCACTAACCGCGCGAATAGCAGCAACACTCGGTCGCTAATTGTCGCCGGTGTTGTGCGTTGTGGACCTCGTACACGCCTCCCCAAATGTAAGTACTGTTACATGAGGGGAGGTTGGGCAATCGGAACTCGTCACTAACCGCGCGAATAGCAGCAACACTCGGTCGCTAATTGTCGCCGGTGTTGTGCGTTGTGGACCTCGTACACGCCTCCCCAAATATAAGTACTGTTACATGAGGGGAGGTAGGGCAGTCGGAACTCGTCACTAACCGCGCGAATAGCAGCAACACTCGGTCGCTAATTGTCGCCGGTGTTGTACGTTGTGGACCTCGTACACGCCTCCCCAAATGTAAGTACTGTTACATGAGGGGAGGTTGGGCAATCGGAACTCGTCACTAACCGCGCGAATAGCAGCAACACTCGGTCGCTAATTGTCGCCGGTGTTGTGCGTTGTGGACCTCGTACACCCCTCCCCAAATATAAGTACTGTTACATGAGGGGAGGTTGGGCAATCGGAACTCGTCACTTACCGCGCGAATAGCAGCAACACTCGGTCGCTAATTGCCGCGCGGTGTTGTGTGAGAGCGTGGTACTTCCCCGGGCGAGCCAGCCCATCTACGCGCTGTACTCGAGTACTAGTACTCACAAGTACAGCATGGCTCTACCACTATAATCTCGTCTGGAACAGACAACACTCGAGACGAATCTAACGTTTGCCACTTATCCGAGAATTGTTCTTTTAAATAGAGAAAAACTAACTTTATGGATATGTCACCAAAAAATTATGTTTTCCATCATTATACTCTTCTATTTTGTACTTTCTCTATTTTGGGAATGGGTCCCAAATTGTACAATAAGCTACCCATTACAATAAAAGAGGTTAGCAGCATACAGCATTTCAAAAAGGCTCTTCTAAATTTATTAGTCGCAAAAACATACTATACAGTCAATGAGTTCTTAGAAGATGTATTTTAATTTGTTGACATTTCCTTATTTTATTGTTATTTTAATCCATTTATTTGTAATTAATTGACATCGACATAATATTATAATTGAAAATTGACATATTAAGAAATTGACATAGTATGTAATAATTAGTAATTGAAAATTGACATATTAATATAATTAGAAATTGACAGGGTAATAATTAGTAATTGAAAATTGACATAGTAATAATTAGTAACTGAAAATTGACATATTAATTAATTAGAGATTGACATAGTAATAATTCGTAATTGTAATTAGAATATTTTAGAATTAAAATTAGAATATTTGTACGCCGCCAACGGCAAGACATAATTTTAAGAGCACTAACATCTGCGTATATGTATTTTTTACCTATGATCTACAAATAAAGTGATTTGATTTGATTCGATATACAAGATGGCACACTAGCTGACACGAATCGAAGGGGTGGCCCAGTTCCTCTCCATCATTAACCAGCGATGCTAGATCGGGGAGCATACCGCTGGATTCTTGAGATGTAGAGGCTCCCACATCGCTTACGAGCTAGGGAGCATGGGCGCACGCGCACGTGCGTGGCAGCTCGAATCCTTTTTATAAACAGCAACTTGGCGCTGTTTATCTAGTTCAGTGCGTTGATGGGTTACTGGTAGTATAGTACTACTTGGTAGTAACCCACACTGAAACTTTTATATTGTTATTAGAAACCTACTAAGCGGTCTCTTACTAGTGCTTCAATCATTAATTTCGTTGCGAGATCCAAGACAGTTGAATTGTTTCTCCGGGACTCGTCGAGTTTCATAGCCACGACGCTTATCTGGCGGTCTCCACTGCAGATTCTACGTTTTGTTTCGTTACCTCACTAAGAATTTCTTCTGTAGCGTGGGTGAGTTTACAAACATGTAACTCACATACACAAACAATCAGACCCGGAACTGCTATCTATAGACAATATAAATATTTGTTCCGGTATCGAACCCGTAAAATGTAACGCCAAATTCGCGTGTTTTAGAAAATTGTGAGGTGAGACGTAGACTTTCCAGCCGCCACGATCTTAATTGATTAAAATTGTAATCCGTCTCATCTTCATCAGTTAAAGAGCACTACATATTTGAGTTGTTTTTAAAATATCAACATTTTAAAGAAAAAAAATGTTGCATTGAACATCTTCAAACACAGGGAAGCAGGTTCCAAACCTGGTGTGTGTCGAGTTATCCCCAATTAAGCCTGATATTCCAACAACGGCACGGAGGTAGTTGTATACTCAGTGATTATATTCGAAGACACTACCGTTCATAAGCAAGAACATCCCACATCCATCATAAATATGTCAAAAAAGCTCATTTGAATATTACGTTAAGAACATACGTAATGATCAGATGAGAGTAGTCGTCATATTTATCTAATAAAACGTCCCATTTAAGTAGGAATTAGGTAACCGACACCATTTGCAAGAATAATTCCAAGACACAACTTCCTTAATAAAAAAACAGTTTATTTTAACCTTGTAAACCCGATTAATGTACATGTTTTTTTTCTGCTTTTAAATATACAAGCAGTCAATCAATGGAGCTGTTAATACCAAATAACGAAATTTCTCATACACTAGTCATTATGAAAAAAGAATGGGCACCATACGGCTCAACAATCTCATGCATGAGGATGTTGCCATTGACCGCGCGAATAGCAGCAACACTTGGTCGCTAATTGTCGCCGGTGTTGTGCGTTGTGGACCTCGTACACGCCTCCCCAAATGTAAGTACTGTTACATGAGGGGAGGTTGGGCAATCGGAACTCGTCACTAACCGCGCGAATAGCAGCAACACTCGGTCGCTAATTGTCGCCGGTGTTGTGCGTTGTGGACCTCGTACACGCCTCCCCAAATATAAGTACTGGTAAATGAGGGGAGGTTGGGCAATCGGAACTCGTCACTAACCGCGCGAATAGCAGCAACACTCGGTCGCTAATTGTCGCCGGTGTTGTGCGTTGTGGACCTCGTACACCCCTCCCCAAATATAAGTACTGTTACATGAGGGGAGGTTGGGCAATCGGAACTCGTCACTTACCGCGCGAATAGCAGCAACACTCGGTCGCTAATTGCCGCGCGGTGTTGTGTGAGAGCGTGGTACTTCCCCGGGCGAGCCAGCCCATCTACGCGCTGTACTCGAGTACTAGTACTCACAAGTACAGCATGGCTCTACCACTATAATCTCGTCTGGAACAGACAACACTCGAGACGAATCTAACGTTTGCCACCTATCCGAGAATTGTTCTTTTAAATAGAGAAAAACTAACTTTATGGATATGTCACCAAAAAATTATGTTTTCCTTCATTATACAAGATGGCGCAGATAATGACGATTAAGAAAAATTTTAAAGCCTCTCTCCATGGGCGTCCTAAAATACTCCTGTACTGTACTGTATGATTTTGCGATTTTTTGTAGTTTATGAGCTTAACCCATCACAACAAAGTGTCTAAATATTAGTATAAAGAGAATAAATTTGAATGAGTAAATACGTCATAACAAATATTTTCGAGAAATGCAACAGAAAAAGTGAAAATTAACAAAATCAAGAGGTAAGAATTTACAAGAACAAAAGACATTTAACTTTCATACAATAAAAAATTGCAGAACGTACAGGGGAGTTTTGGGAAGCCCGTAGACGCTTTCAAAAAAATACCTTTGCACGTCGCTGCTTGGACCACCCTGATGTATACAAATATCACCAACTCTAGAAAAGTTGCTGATGTGTGTACGACCTCTTACAGCCCTCCCCAAATATAAGTACTGTTACATGAGGGGAGGTTGGGCAATCGGAACTCGTCACTAACCGCCCGAATAGCAGCAACACTCGGTCGCTAATTGCCGCGCGGTGTTGTGTGAGAGCGTGGTACTTCCCCGGACGAGCCCGCCCATCTACGCGCTGTACTCGAGTGCTAGTACTCACAATTACAACATGGCTCTACCACTATAGTGTATCTATGACATACAACACTCGAGACAAACATTGGCACCAGAGAACTCTTCATATAAATAGAGAAAGACGATTTTGACTAGCTATCGCACGAGACGTCGTCCGTGAAAAATAGTTACTTAGGGCGGCCTTTTTTTTCTTTAAAAACGTTGCCCCACACTAGGATATTCTCCTGTATCGTGGGTGCGTTTACAAACATATAAACCCACATACACAAACAGCCAGACCCGGAACAACTCTCTGTAGGCCATACAAATATTTGTTCCGTGTTTTGTTTGTGTGTGTGTGTTTTTATTTTTAAGATACTACATTTTCGAAAAGGTCTGTACAAATGTTCATTTATTTTGTCAAGTCTAGACACTTGAAAAAAAAAAAAACATTTGTATCTCTTTTGTATATACAAAATGTTTGTTTGTCATTGTTTTATCTATAATAATGACGGACTTCCATACCAGCCCTTCGCCAAGGTCTAAACTATCTTTGTACCAAATTTCTTTAAAAATCGACTCAGCGGTTTAGCCGTGAAAGTGTAACAATACAGACGAACGGCGAAGTCCAAGTCAGATCATTTATTTAAATAATACCATTAAAAGGCACTTAAGTCAAAATTAATGATATTGAATCTAGTTTCCCATTCCAAAACGTAAAGTACCTTTGTATGGAGAAGAACGGGCAAGAAACTCCATACATACTCTTGTAAAAAAATGTATTACAATAAGTTGTACAGTTACATTAATTCCATAAAATATACTAATGACAAATCGACGCATAAAAAAAAAGTCACTCAAAGTACTGCGATACGTACTCAGTGCTACAAGTTAGAAATGAAAGCTAAATTAATTGCAATATTGAATACCAATATACATTTTAAACACAAGGAATCAGTGTGTGAGTCATACTCAAATGTAGAATTAATATCGGAGAGAAAAATAAGTAATCAAAACAAATTATATAATTAAATTAGCAACCAGTTGATATTGTTAAGACTTTAAATTATCCTATGGAGCAGGACCAGCAAGTTTCCAAGCATTTTTATCTTGAATATAATCCTCTAATATGTAGTATGCTTGTTTACAAAGTGAACTATTAATATTTTTTAAATTGCCTTCATTGAGTTTTAATATATCAAAAGGTATTTTGTTGTAATAATTAACACAGTACCTCATGAAAGATGTATGCACTTTAGATAATCTAAAAAAGTGTTGTATTGTTGTTTTTATTTCTAGTATTAAAATTATGTCTTTCACTTATTTTATCGAAAGATGTATATTTTTTCTTACATACATAATATTTTCATAAATGTATTGACAAGACACTGTCCTTGCTGTGGGTTGTTCGAAAGAGAAAACCGCGCTCCCGGAACGCAAGGGCACAAGAAGGAACATGGATGGGTTTTAGTCAGTAAAAGTTCAGATTGTTTGTAGCGTCTGCACTCCCTCTTACCCCGCTCTCCCAGGGCGGGAGAAGTTATTTGATGACTGCCTATCCGAAAAAGAAAAAAACAGGCCAAGTGCGAGTCGGACTCGAAAAAATACAACTGAGTATTTTGTAAATGTATGAATGTAATTTCTCGTCTAGCGTGATTCCTAAGAAAACGGTTTGGTTAACAAAAGCCAGTTTTTCGCCATTCAATACGAGGTCACCTGCGCAACTTCTAACATTTGGTAAAGAAAATGTAATACATTTGGTTTTCTTCTCATTTCGTAACAAATTATTTATTGTGAACCAATTTTGAACCTGAAGAATTGCCATATTCACGTATTCAAGATTGAGAGAGGATGGACTGAGTTACTTTCGCATTTATGATATAATATATAAATATATAATATATGTACACATATAACAAACAAGTCTGAAAATGCCAACACGCATTGAACAATCATGGTGGATTTGTAACGAGCTATATTTCACTGTAAAAGCCCAAATAACGGTTAAACCTAAGATTTTCTGTAAAACCTAGGATATACAAACTATTAATGGTAAATATTTGAAATGTTTCATGATTATCGTTCATTTAGAACTATGACCACCTTTTTCTTGGTAAATCTTGAATTTTACCTCAGAGACACGGTAAATATCGAAAAATAGTAATGTTTAGAAATAATTCGTAAAGTTTGCTTCTTTTTTGTTTTGTTTGTAAGAGTAATTCAACCAGTACTTTCAGAGATTACCTCTTACAAACAAAACAACCAAGAAACAAACAAACTAGGTCTTTAACATGGTCATGATCATTTTCCTGCTCTTATCCGGGGGTCGGCGCAACATGTTTTATTCAGTTTTTATAATATAAATAAATAAATATTGGTATAGACTGGTAAGACGCGCCGAATATGTCTAATCATGACTTTTTATCGACCTTTAGCGTGTCTGAGGTATAACCTGAGATTTACCATGTGAAAGGCTGTAAAAGTTCAAAATTAACAACAATCATACCTACAGCATTTGGAACTTTCACCATCAAGGGCCTGGGCACACCACGTTTTTTAAACGCGCCTTTGACGCGCGTTTTTCTTTCCACATAGCAATTTATTTTTTGTCTGACTCGCGTGCGTATCGCGTCAACGTCGCGTTTGAAAAACGTGGTGTGCACAGGACCTAAGAGTTGGTAAAACTAGGTTATACTGGAAAGCCAAAGTCAAAGCATTTATTAGACCATTTACAAGCACTTTTGAATTGTCAAGAAGTTAGTATGAAGTTGAAGCTAATTCTCTAATCTTAGAATTTACCGTAGTTAGGGCTTTTACAGAAACGCAAATACACCCTGAAATTGTAATTATTGTATTCCCGAAGCGTAATGATTTTGTCTTGATACTTGTTACTTATCAAATTATTTTTGTTTTTCAAACATTCAAACCTGGCAGATTAGCAATGGTGTAAACAAAACTAGGAAGTAACAATAAATATAATTATGATGTAAGCGACTATTAAGAAAGGATTTTTGATTGTATGATTTTTTTATTGGGTTAATCAACCGAGAAATTGCCACGTATGCGATTAGTAAGTAAATAATAAAGTGTGACGCTAATACTTTTTTAAATTATTCTTCAAAGGAGTTCTAATGCTATTCCGTTCATAAGCGAAGTAAGAAATCTAAGCGGACGAGGTCACGAGCAAATACCTAGTATATAAATGTAAACAAAATCGGATTTCATGTTAACTTCGTTCATCTTCTGGTTTCTGCCGTTCTTTTTTTATTCGAGATGGGTATTCTCTTGATTCTAGTCTAGGTCAAAGGTGACAAAGACAAAGTCATGATGGAGATCAATGGATCATCAATTAGAGAAGGTCATCAATAGACTGCACTCGTGCGCACAGGGGGCGTACGCGATGGTGATGACTTAATGATAAAGGCCCTAAGCATTAGACAGCATCTATTGGTCACAGGGTGATCTGCCCGAATTTAGCCATAAACGAACTTACTTACACGTAATTAAGTTTCGGCCTCATTTTTCTTAATTTCTTTGGATGGCAAACAAACCAACGGCCCACCTGATGATTAATCGTCACCTCTGCCTATAGACATCTGCAATACCAGAGGCCTTGCAAATGCATTCCTATTTCAGAGACAAGCCGTGTCGACGGCGCGTTCGTGTTCCACGCGCGCCTCATAGAGATGTCAGCCATTGGAGGGGCCGAAAGTTGTTCGTAAGAGATACCGCGCCCCCGGAACCCAAAGGACACAAGACGGAACATGGGTGGGTTTTACTCAGTACAAGTTCGACACTTAAAGCGGGGGAAGTCATTTGATGATTTCCCATCCGGAACAAAAAAAATCCCAGAGACAAAGTTGAAATGTCTCATGTGCCTGTAATTTCCCTGGCACCCATAACCTCCAATAAGTGTAGTAAAATAATGGTATGAATGCACTTTGTAGTAAGAGACACGCGTTTTTGTATACAGGGTTACTGATCGATGTACTAATGGTAGGTAGGTCGCGACAACGGTAAGTATTTTCAAGAGACGTTAAAAAAATTCACCTTTAAAAAAAATAGTTTAAAATATTGCTTAGTATCACGGTGTGCATTTAATTAAACTGGTTGAAAGTGGTATCATTTGGATAGTTCTTTGACAACCTTGAAATAAACTACCTTCTCATTTCAGAAAACAAGTCTCACGAAAATGTGACTTTGGAAAGAAATTGTGCTATCGAAGGCTGCCCGCTTACGTCAGACATTCGACAACCGATTTTTTTGTCGGTGAGAATGAAACATATGAATTCTAATGTACCAACGCGCACGTCCCATATAGTCATTCCACGAAACTATGGATTTATTGAACGGTCCAATAATCGGTCCTACAAAAAGACGGACGTAGGCGGACGCTCTTAAAAAGACGTAAGAATATTGGTAATGTAGATTGAAGCTTTTTTAAGCAAAATGTTTGATTATTTTTTTGTATCTCACTCAATCTGTATTTATCTTAAACAGGTACCTAAACAAACAAGAAATTATGATTTTATAATCCATCGATTGATAGATTGTGAAAGTTCGTTCGTTTGTGGAGTGTTTCCTGTAATAACGGTTTGAAACATAAATAAAAGCTATAAAAACACACATTTGTGTAAAAAGGTGTAATTTTTTAACATCCAGTGTAATTAAAAGGTAAGAATCGAGACAAGTAACCCTGTATATTATACTTAATCAGAAAAGCAAAAGTAAGCTGTTGATTACAATACAAGAAAATACGTCTTGTTTTAACGGTTGATTACCTGCAGCGTTACGATTTTATCTCGGTAGAACAATCGATTTACATTTCCTTTCGTTTAATTAGAATCGATACTTTCAGTTTAACAACATATAAAAGAAATTGTAAAATAAATATTTAATTAAATTTCGAGTGCAAATCAAAAGAATTTATCTAAGTCATTTGCTTTCCTGATTAAGGTGAAGAGGTCAATTAACAGCACGAGGTCATTTTATGATAAGCGATCTCAGCTGCGCTTGAATACCTACATCACCAACTTCAAAAAAGTTGCTGATGTGTATACGACCTCTTACACCCTCCCCAAATATAAGTACGTTAGGGAGGTTGGGCAATCGGAACTCGTCACTAACCGCGCGAATAGCAGCAACACTCGGTCGCTAATTGCCGCGCGGTGTTGTGTGAGAGCGTGGTTCTTCCCCGGACGAGCCAGCCCACCTACGCGCTGTACTCGAGTGCTAGTACTCACAAGTACAGCATGGCTCTACCACTATAGTGTTTCAAAGATTTTTCAAAGCCTCGTTCCATGGGCTTCTTAAAATACCTACATGTGTGTTCTAAATAATTCAGAGAGAAAAAATTGTTTGACAAATTCTTTCCAGTCGCTCAAAAGAAAACCAAAGAAAAGTGGAATGGACCCCAAAGCAGTGTCATAATTTTCCACAGACCCTCAGCTTTCCAAAACAATACAACATCAGGTATTTTGCAGGTTACATTATTCAGTGCAATAAGAGCTCGAACATGGTAAGGCCAAAATTAATATGTTAGTACATAAGTGAAAGCTAATGAAAATGAATGAAAACTTACTTTTATCAAGTTTTCAATGCAATATGAACTCCATATCTTGTTTACTATTTGCATTTTGGTGATTCGGCTAAACAACTGTTTAGCCTGGTAATTTTCGGTCAGAATTAGCTAACAATGTCATAGAGCTCATTTTGCATTGCCAACTTGATACAAGTTCCGTTTTATTTCTTTATTAGCTTTTACTCGAGTGATAAAATATTGAAATTTTTCGCACATCAGGTTGTAAGTAGTTAGGCGGTTAGATCGAACAAAATATTTCCGAAAAACGCAACAGAAAAAAAATTAATAAAAAAAAACGAAAAATAAGATTTTACAAAAATACATGGGGATGTTTTGGGAAGCCCATAATGAAAGCCTTCCATAAATACCTCTGCACGTCGCTACTTGGGCCACCCTGATGTATAAAAATATCACCAACTCTAGAAAAGTTGCTGATGCGTTATGGACCTCGTACAACCCTCCCCAAATATAACTATTGATATATGAGAGGAGGTTGGGCAATCGGAACTCGTCATTTACCGCGCGAATAGCAGCAACACTCGGTCGCTAATTGCCGCGCGGTGGTGTGTGACAGCGTGGTACTTCCCCGGGCGAGCCAGCCCACCTACGCGCTGTACTCGAGTACTAGTACTCACAAGTACAGCATGGCTCTGCCACTATAATGTCGTCTGGAACAAACAACACTCGAGACGAATCTAACGTTTGCCACCTATCCGAGAATTGTTCTTTTAAATAGAGAAAAACTAACTTTATGGATATGTCACCAAAAATGAATGTTTTTCCATTATTATACAAGATGGCGCAGATAATGACGAAAAATAAAATTTTAAAGCCTCTCTCCATGGGCGTCCTAAAATACCCTTATGTATGATTTTGCGATTTTTTGTAGTTTATGAGCTTAACCCATCAAACAAAGTGTCTAAATCTTAATATAAAGAAAAAAAAATTTTGACTAAATACGTCATACTAAATATTTTCGAGAAATGCAACAGAGAAAGTGAAAATTAACAAAATCAAGAGGTAAGAATTTACAAAAACAAAAGACATTTAACTTTCAAACTAAAAAATTGCAGAACGTACTGGGGAGAGTTTTGGGAAGCCCGTAGACGCTTTCAAAAAAATACCTTTGCACGTCGCTGCTTGGACCACCCTGATGTATACAAATATCACCAACTCTAGAAAAGTTGCTGTGTGTACGACCTCTTACAGCCCTCCCCAAATATAAGTACTGTTACATGAGGGGAGGTTGGGCAATCGGAACTCGTCACTAACCGCCCGAATAGCAGCAACACTCGGTCGCTAATTGCCGCGCGGTGTTGTGTGAGAGCGTGGTACTTCCCCGGACGAGCCCGCCCATCTACGCGCTGTACTTGAGTACTAGTACTCACAAGTACAGCATGGCTCTACCACTATAGTGTCGTCTTGACAGACAAGACAAGAGACGAATCTACGTTTCCCACCTATACGAGTACTGTTCATATAAATAGAGAAAAACAAATTTTATGGGTACGTCACCGGAAATTTATGTAATTCGTCATTTTATGGAATTCCTAGTAAATGTATAAAATGCCAAAAATAGATAGGAAATGTGTAAAATAAATTTTACTCACCTACTCCAGAAATAATGCTGAAGCGTTGTGGTCCTCGTACAACCCTCCCCAAATATAACTACTGCTATAAGAGGGGAGGTTGGGCAATCGGAACTCGTCACTAACCGCGCGAATAGCAGCAACACTCGGTCGCTAACTGCCGCGCATGTCGTGAGAGCGTGGTACTTCCCCGGGCGAGCCAGCCCACCGACGCGCTGTACTGAAGCACTAGTACTCACAAGTACAGCATGGCTCTACCACTATAATGTTTCTATGACAGTCAAGACTCGAGACGGAAATTTCCCACGGCCATCCAAGAACTGGTCATATAAATAGAGAAAAACGAATTTCTTAAGTTACCGTAAATGTATGTAAACTGTTATTACATGGAATTCCTAGTAAATGTATAAAATACCCACGAGGTTAAGAAAAGTGTTAAATACATTTAATATACAGATTTCCCAGGAATTCAAAATAATAGTCACGCTATGTTCAAATATTAAGGAATAAAGTCTCGACCTGAAAATTCATATACATTTCCTGAACAGGAATCGGATATCTGTTTATTTTAAAGCTCGATACGTTTCAACGCGGTAAGTGATGGAAGGTATGTTTCATTTACATAATACATATTTATTAACTAATTTATGCTTAATTAATACTAATTTATGTCGGCTTAGAATAGCACCGCCCCAACTCTTCCCGCGGGTGTCGTAAAACCTAGGGATATAGAACTGGGCAGACAACCCCCGGCCCCTTCCGAACTTGACAGACACAACACTGCCCTCCGGCAGAGACGCGGCTACCATAGCAAACGAAGACAGGACCAATGTCCAGCAGTGGACGTCATTCGGCTGATATGATTATGGTGATGAATTTATGACTTCAAATTGAATGTTTTAAGGTCGATACTTTAAGATCTTGTTTTTCCTAACCTTCTGTTTCTTACGGTACTTTCAAGATTATTTACTAACGGAACCCGTCCGTACGACGGCGTATCAAGCTAGACATGTTCAGTGTAAGCCGATATGGCATTCACTGTGACAGTTTAGCTTATACTGGAAATGTATAGCTTGATATGTCATCGTGCATATCTCCACACATAATATAAGTCTTAACCTAAAACGGTACAGCCATGAGCAAACAACATTGTCACCTGAGATACCACCTTTAGCCACAAAAGGAGTCTAACTCATTTCAATTAAACCATTAATAAAAGGCAATTTTGAACATCATTTACTAGAAAAAAAATTAAGTAGATGACACCATTTAACAATAATTCTAAGACACAACTTTTCAAAAAATAACAGTTTATCTTAGCCCAGAAAACCCGATGCATTTTTTAAATAACCATAAAATTCGATTGAAAAATTAAAATCAATAAATAGTTAGTGAATTAAGATGACAAACAAGTGACGTCATAGTTGAGTATTGTCATACAAAGTCTACGGGGGAATCGCGTTTTGACAGCTCATAAAACATATGTCAATTGATTAGTGGTGTCATCTACCTAATTATGTTCTAACTGGATCAAATCTCAAAAGATGTGAGTCTATAAATATGTTTGGTCATAACTGTAAGGTCCTTACTTGGCGGACTTGGCGGGCTCCTCCCAGTGCGTGTGCATGTGCGCGGGCGACTTGTGGTGCAGCTTGGGCTTGCTGCGTTCCGGCGCCGGCTGCGGGCTGGCGGCGGCGCGCTCGCCCATGGCGCCCGGCGCCGGCTCGTGCTCCGTCTTCAGCGACGGCTGGCTCAGGTCTGGAAATGTTTGCAACTTGTAGCTTTTGTTTATGACTCACGGGTGTAAGAAGATACTTAAAGATGCCGATAGTAACATATTTCTCCCATCATTGTAATATAATAATACATATTTACTATTATATTGAGAAACACTATAGGTACCCTAATTTCATTTTTTTTTGGAACGAGTTTTGATACTCTTTGGATCTAAAGTTAAGGTACTTCTTTGTAAGTTATAGTTGGTAAAATTATATAAGAGTTAAATAAAATTCTTATTCTTCAAAGTTAAAAAATATGTTTTTTTTTTGTTCCGAACCATACCTGGGAAACTTCTGGTTAGGGAGACATTAAAGGTCAAAGTTCTAACTTTCTAACACTTTTTTACGAATACCAATATTATTCGCAAACACCCAGACCCGGAACAACTATCTGTAGTTCATTATGCGCTATATTTCATGATGTGTATTTACATCTCGTATGTTCCTCACTTGTCAAACACCCACAGCCTCACATAACACTACACACCACTCTGAACTACCTACAAGCACTCAAAACTAATACAAAAATCTGCCACCGTCACCGTACTATTACATGCTACATATACATATAATTTTATTTTATTTTTATTATCTGTTGTTATAGCAGCCATAGAAATGCACACTCTGAGATAATGTCAACTGTACCTGTTACGGTTCATGAGATATAGCCTGCTGACAGATAGACGACCACATGAACGGACAGCGGGGGCTTATTAATACAGAACCCTAAAAATATATCGTGACAACATATTTAATAATACAATTTTTATATTGTAACACATTAGACGAAATAGACTGACCCACAGGGTATCGTAGTGCGGGTTCAGTGTCATATAGATAATGGAATGCAAGTCTTTCTGAACAATAACAATTTTGTTTTTGTAGCTGTTGTCAAAGTCAAAGCATTTATGTCAATTAGACCATTTATCTGTGTGTACTCGTATGTCCGTCAGTTTTGTTTGTGTCATGCTACGTCTCGTGGTCATATTCAGTCAGGATAAACAAAGTTACATTTTGGCCCCCTGTAGAGCACTAATAAGAGTCAGCAAAATTCTCCTGAATCGGATAATTTCGGCCACAAAATTAAATACCATCACGCCTGTATTCCCCGAAGGGTAAGGCAGAGGTGTAACAATGTACACCCACAGTTCGCCGGTATATTTGAGTCCCATGTAATAGGGGGCGAGCCTATTGCCATTAACCGGGCACAAAAAATTATATATTTTGGTACCCTTATTATCGCAGCAACTTTGAAGATTTTGGTGCGTACTAAAGGACCAGTTACCATTTGCTCTTAAATTTGTTCACTCTCGTTTGCTGAAGAACATCGTTTAATATCGCTTCCTGGACCACGCTGATTAGGGCATTTACATCTCAGATCTCTCGTGCCGAATTTGTGGTTCGAACAAATTCGGCCCGAAAAATCTGAGTTGCAAAGCCAGAATAACCTAACAAAAAATGCAAAAAAAAAACAACATAATAAAGTGACAAAAAAAAATGGTTACGACAAAGAAAACATCTTTACAAAGGCTCTGCACACACTGTCAAACATTAACGGCTGAATGGATTTCAATAAAACTTAGTACATAGAAATAACATAAAAAAAATATAATATCACATCACAGCATATAATATTCGGGCATAGTAACCCGTATATTACTATGCCCGTATATTATATGCTGTATTCCCCGAAGGGTTAGGCAGAGGTGTAACAATGTACACCCACGGTTCGCCGGTATTTGCGCTCATTTGCGAGTGAAGCCGGGGACAACTTCACTATCTCCATCACTTTAAGGTGTGTTGTAGCGACAGAGATACTTTAACAATGTCTTAAATTTAAGTGTCGTTTGAGAATTCCGGTGTTCGTTTTTTTTAATATGGCAAACAAACCGACGACCCTCTTTATATTAAGTGAAGGAAGAAATAGGTATGGTGGTGGTACTTCTCCGGACGAGCTCCGTCACAATGAGCTCTATTTTTACTAAAAGTTAGTATTGTATGAAAAGCACCTAATTGGTGAAATGATGACATATAGAAAGTTTGTAGTAGTATAGATGCAAGTACCTCGCGCCCGGGTGGCGTGCGGCATGACGAGCATGGGCGGGATGCGCTTGCACTGGTGGTACTGCGCCTCGACCGTGTTCAGCACCACGCGCACCAGCGACTGCACCATCGCGCACACGCTGCCGCTGCCGTAGTGGTACTGTCACATACAATATATTGAAAATGACGGTCGTAATTAACGGTAGGAAAGAAAGACAATTAGAAAATTAAGAAATTTTTATAATGATTGTTGGTTTTATAATTATTATCTAATTGAGTGTTTGTAATATTATTAATCGTTGACTCTCTACTCGTGTTGGATAGTATTTGTAGAGAGTTTTTGACACAATAATAAATAAATAAAAGAAAGATTCAAGCAATAACACAAAGAAAAGCTCATATTATAGGGTTAAGGTTAACTTTAGCATGTGGGAATAGCGGGCACTAGAATGCTGCAGCCGACCTTGTAGAGCACGACGAGCAGCGCCATGAGCCAGTGGCGCCGCACGTGCGGCTGCAGCGCCGCCAGCGAGTGCGGGCTGCCCGCGCCGCACGCGCTGCTGCCCGCGCCCATGCAGTACTGGGGGAGCCACCATGTGGGTTTAAACTCATGTCGTCGGCCGAGTTCTGTACGTCTCCAAACCGCTTCATTTACTACTACATCAATGAAACGCACCTTTAGCCCTAAAACAGTTCTAAGGTTAATAGATTTTATTTCACAGCTCAACAACATCCATTTTGTTGAATTGGTTATATCGACCGAGTGTTTCTTTTTTCTTTTTCACACCACAAAAGTGGGTCATAACTTTACTACAGTTAATCTTAAGCATACCATCACGCCTGTATTCCCCGAAGGATTAGGCACAGGTGTAACAATGTACCTACACCCATAGTTCGCCTATTGTCATTAACCGGGCAGAAATCCAAACTCCGAGCTGCTACTGAGAATTTCATAGAAAAACCCAATAACGCTTTTTGCTCAACCTGCGAATCGAACCCATGACCTCTAGCGTAGCAGTCGCGCTTAGGACCACTAGGCTAACGAGGCAATTCACAAGCGAATCTTAAGGTATGACTTAATTATTTTAGGAGCACCATAACTTATCAACACATACCTGTAGCAGCAGTAACGTGGGCTCGGCGATGCTAGCGCCCATCACGTGGTTCTGATCCAGCACCTGGGGCAGGTTCGCCATGAACGCGTTGAAGATCGACGATTGCCTTTACGGACAAGACAAAAAGTTAGGTATTTTAAACATAACAGGTGTATGGGGACTTCACAAAATCGAAAATTACATTTTCCTCTCATCATAGCGATTTCTTTTTTGTTTCGGTTCATACCTGGGACATCTGGTTACGAAGAGATTGAAAGGGAAAATTTTACGAAAACAAGTTACAGGTACCATCACGCCTGTATTCCCCGTAGGGTTACGCAGAAGTGTAACAATGTACACCCACATTTTGCCGCTATGTTTTGGTTCCATGTAATAGGCGGCGAGCCTATTGCCATTAACCGGGCACAAATCCTGACTCCGAGCTGCTACTGAGAATTTCATAGAAAAACCCAATAACAATTTTTGCTCGACCTGGTCGACCGGGTTACGGATGTAACCCGCACAAGGTTTTGCGCGCTGCCATGAACAGTGATATTTAACACCAAAAACACGTGGCATTTCCCAGCAATAGTTATTACTAAATATTAATGGGCAGTTCGCGTTGTTAACAGCTTTCTGATGTGTTTTGTTACAACTCATATTATACCCGGATAAGTATGAAATAAAAAGACATTTACTTGCCAATAATGATATAGGTAGGCATAGAGATAAGGTGACATATAGTCACTCACTTACCGCAATGTAAATGGTGATATATGGAAGTACTTCTCCACACAATTGTAGCCTAGCAACAGGAACAGATGTTTCAATACCAGCTCTTGAGTTTTAGACGATTGTTTGTCTTCCATCGGGTGAGCCTGATCTGATCTGAAACAAATAGTAACGTTATTCAAGATGGCGGAAGACGAAGAATTCTAAAACGCAACTCAATTTTAAGTCGCCTTTAATTCTCATGCTATCGCTGTCACTTTAAAGTGTATTGTAGCGACAAAGATACATTTAAGAGCGTCTTAAAGTTAAGTGTCGTTTGACAATTTGGGGGTATGTTGTCTCACCTCGACAAGAACTGCATCAGCAGAAACACCAGCAAATTAGTGGTCTCCCGGTCTGCTTCTTCAAGGTCGACGGCTTTGGGCAGAATCGTGCTGAGGGTCTCTTCAGAACGACCAGACAAGGAGTGGAAGCCGTCTACGGAGGTGACATTTTGTTACGTGGAAAAAAGTTTTTTAGTTACGAGTGATTTTAAATAAAAAATACCACCAAAAAACTAGTTACAGGTTTCTTTTAAGGCTTTTAGAACTTTAACAAACTTTATGTCATTTAATTCAGAGTCACCAATCATTATTAAGTTTTGGGAATACAAACTCAATGTAATAAACGACGAGGTTCAATGTCCATTGCAACCAATTTTTTAAAGGTTTTTTTTTTAAATCATATACGGGGAATCAAAATGCAACATAATGGTCATTGCTCATTAAGACAGCACCGCTCCAAACGGCAACGGACCGGCTTGAATCGCCTCGAAAAACTAAGTGTTAGCTGACAATGTGCCAACCGCGAGTCGTCACCTTTTTCAACATGATCGATGACCTGAACTACTAATGCCAAAGTAGACAGTTGCTTAAGGCTATGATATAAATTATATATTCAAGTGAATGTAGATGTTTTTAATTTCCTTTACAGTTGTAGACATTATTTGTCATTTTACAGTAAGACTAGTCTCTAACAAAATCAGGCTACCATACTGACTCAGTAGGTTAGCTATGAACTCGCCATGAGTATTGTTGGACCTCTGCGCGGTCCCAAGCGGCTGCGGCGCGGCGAGCAGCTGTCCCAGGCCGAAGCGAGACGTCTTGCGCTTCAGCAATGGAGCCGAGTATTGCCGGGAATAAACTTTCTCGCGTTCTGTGTCAACAAAATACGTATATTCAGTTCTTGTGCCATATTTATGCATTTGCGCCAAATCATCGGATTATGGTGATGATACATATGAATTTTCATTTGTATCATCGCCATAAAACGGGTACAAAGTCGTTCACGGGCTCAATTCAGAAATCATGTCATGTGGCCATTCATGATTATTTTCGAACAATAACGTTATAATTCTATCATTATTGTTATATTTATAAGCATGAATTTAGCTGTGTTATTTTACGATACATCATAATATAAGTGTATTGACAATGTTTCGAGACACTCAAATTTAAAAAAAATGTGCCCTCAACACGGCGAAGTGTATTATTCTAAATATTTCTATGTTCTTTTTTGAGAATTAAATTTAGCTTAGTCTAGACATTCTTGACAGTTGTACTAAGAACATAACGCTGCATTAAAAACAAAAGAAAAAACATGAGTTACCATGTCTGGTGTCCGGATGCGGAGGCATGGTGGCGGGCGCGGAGATGGTCCTCTTGTACGGCCACTTGGTGCCGAACGACGCGCTCAGCGTGTTGACGTTGGTGTCGCGCGCCGACACGCTCAGCGCCTCGTGTGCTCGCCGCACCTTGTACAGGAACCACTCCGAGCTCGTCTCGCTGCTCACCAGCTCTAAAAGGACCAACAAATGTCATTAAAAAAGAATTATATACACTCGACCTCATAGAAATCGCACCTTTCGTTGCAAGAAATTTTTGTAACATTTTTTATTTATGTTCAAACCATTATTAAGAGATCTATTAGATTTCAGTCGAAAGGTTATGTAATAAACTATTGTTAATCATAGTTTTTATTTTGTTTAGGTACCAGTATAAGAAAAAAATACGGATTAGCTGATACAGGAAAAACAACCATTGTTAACCCTAATTTTCAAAAAGATTTTTAAAACGGTACATTAACAAAATTATGTTTAAAAATGCCTCAAAATCTACATTGAACAACACTTTTATACCTCTTTTAGCCAGCGGAAAAAGTGGACCTCGAGACAATTTGTTTTTAGCGTCACTTTTGCGAGCGACCATCATTGTTTTTAAAATGAAATCGTACTTTATTTTAAAGTAGTTAAATGACTATTCAATTAGTACTAATTTCAATTCATATAAATGTATACTACGAGACTATCTAACATTTTTGGGAGGTGCGATTTCTTTGACGTTGAGTGTATATAAATTATGTTATATATTAAAAAAAACAAATCATTCAAGTCTCTTGTTAAACTGCAAAGCTGTGGGTGCTTAGTGTGTGCGTAAAAAATATGTTAATTATGTTTGGCATTGTTTTAAATAAGCAGCATCCCCAAATACTCACTTTTTGTATAAAATTGGCCAAGAACAGAAAAACATTTCTGAAAAAAGAAACATACAAAACCAATAAAATAAAACAAAAACAGACCATACAACACCAAGTCCAATATTGGCACATGTTGGGCATACATTGTTACATCACCAACATATAAACCAATATTGATCCTTCTATACGAAAACAGTCACCTCTCAAGTTAGAAAAGTCGATAGTCTTATTGGAGTTAATCTGCGCCTCCAAGAAGAGAGCTTCAAATCTGTTCAAAAAGAACTCCCACGTCAGGATTTTGCGGTCACTCAGTGTGTTGTGGAGCTGGTAGATGGACTGGAGTATCATGGGCCGGTCCACGATCACCAGGTCGAACTGAGTCTCCAAGCAGTATAGGAGTAACTAGGAAAAAAATAAATTGAAGATATAGTTCCGTAAAACAGGCATGAGCGGTAGTGATGTTGCTTTCCAAAGGCACTTTTTGTTTTAAATCGGCCTTCTATATCTACGGCCAGAACAAATTATGTTTTTTTAATACATTTTCAATTTATTAATTTACCTCAGTCCTACAGTTTTACTTACGTACATAATTCAAAAAAATCTTAATTCTTTTGAAGTGAAACGAAATCAGATTTAGAATCAGTAGGCCAATTCTACCACTTAAAACCGGTTAAGATCTAATCGCAACCTCATCTCAGCGACAATCAATATCAAAGAAAGAGAATAGAACAGAGTACGAGTAAATAAGAAACATTTTTGGCAGATTGGCTCTAAGTACAAGTCAGTAGAATTGCCCACAGATCTTGGCTCGATTACAGTTAGTCAAAGTTTCAAATAAAGATAGTAAACGAAACAATACATAATTATGTAAATAAAACATAAAATACATTACAGAAAACATTGATGGCGGTGAGGATGATGAGCGAGACATAAATCTCCACATAAGTGACCTCCCCTATCTCCACGTTTAGTAAATTATACTAAACCTGGAGGAGGTCAATTACGTAGAAAATCAAATGTCGTCTACGGAGCGACGAGCGGTGAACTGTGAATGGTTAAGAGTTACAACACAAAATAATATAAACATTAAAACATTTGTACTATATCGGTACTTAAACACATAATTGTACTCATGATAACAAAAAAGTTTCCCAGAGAGAAAAAAAAAAAAATACGCTTGACCCCGACATGGCTGGTTCAAGCTGGCGCAAGTAAAGAATATTTGGAAGGACTTGGGGGAGGCCTGTGCCCAGTAGTGGGACTTAACAAACAAGATTTTAAATAAATGGCCCCGATCACTCCCAATAAAATATTGAGTAACAAAATTAACACACCATCAGCTGTAATTTAATATCGTTATCTTTTTATACAGCTAATCTATTCCACTTTTAACAAGCATTTTTTTTTTCGTTCCACTATCACGTCTTTGCGACATCAGAGAAATCATTAAAGAATCGTTAAATTACATTCATTATGCCATCATTACGCCTGTACTCCCCGAAGGGTTAGGCAGAGGTATAATAATGTACACCCACAAAAAAAATGTGTAAAAAATTACATGTGTTAAAAAAGTTGTTTTATTTTTAAATATATCTAATAATTACCAGTCACCCTACATAAGGTCGAAACAAAATACCAGCCATCATTATCCCACTGCAGGGCAAAGGCCTCTTCTTATAGAGAGAAGACACGAGCATTGATCACCACGCTTGCTCAAGGCCGTCCAGGTTTCCTCACTATGTCTTCTTGCACCGATGTCAGTGATGTCCAAGACAAACTTAGAGAGTACATATGAATTTCAAAAATTCACATTGGTACTTGCCCGGATTTAAACCCACAACCTCATGTACAAGAGGCGGGCGCCTTAACCACCGGGCCATCGCGACTTATCCAAATAAAATACATCGACAAAATTTTAATGAATACCGTGTTCTGTAAAAAATTATCAGCAACAAAATTCGATTAGCCTTTAAGATATTTAAATCCCAATTAATGAGCACAATCCGAAATGGATGTAAAATAAACTATTACCAGAAAAGCTGAGAACTGCATTATTTTATATAATACTAATATTATAAAGAGGAAAGATATGTTTGTTTGTTTGTATCGAATAGGCTCCAAAACTACTGGATCCATTTGAACCATTTTTCACCAATAGATAGCTACATTATTCCTGAGTAACATAGGCTATATAACATCATGCTACAACCCACGGGAGCGGAGCAGTAACCAAAGACGTAACGAAATAAGCCATGCGGGTGAAGTCGCGGGCAGTTCGCTAGTTTCGTATGTAATCAAATGATGTTTAGGATTAACTGCTTTTTTCGACATTTTACGTACATTTTACTGAATGTTGCAAGGACTACATATAACTACGAAAGCTGTGTTTCCGAGATGACGTTTGAAATGATGAAAGAGACACACAAATAGCCACATACAGAATATCCTTCACCTTTTATTAATAAAGGTGAAGGATATTCTGTTCTCTTTCGTGGTTTTATTAATAAACCACGAAAGATATTCGTTATGTGAGAATTTAAATGTCACTGATGGTGGTGAAGACCCGTCATGTGCAACTTTAATCTAAGAAGAAGAGGTATGTGCCCTGCAGGGGGACAATAATGAGCTGGTATTATTATTATATTAAAGTCATTCTAAATCTAACGTATGTTCGAATAAACATTTAGTATATGAATAATTCTAAGTTAAGTCTCTCTGTAAAGGTGTTTAAAATTAACAATGCAAAGAAAAAAGTAATGAAATACGCCATTTTGCAGAAGTATTAATTAGAATTTGTCATAATGAATTAAAATGGAGATCTGAACAGAAATAATAATTATATGATGAAATAAATTTACAAGCCTATTATTGTCCCATAGTAGGAGATTTTTCCCGTACAGAGAAGACACGAGCATTGATCGCCACGCTTGCTCAAGGCGGATTGGCGATTTCAGACTTCTATTAACCAATAGTAAGTCCAGGTTTCCTCACGATGTTTTCCTACACCGATGTTAGCGATGTCCAAGATAAACTTGTATTAGTCCATCTCTATTTAAGTACATAAATGATAAACAAAAAGAAATCATCCTGCATATTCTGATGATGAATAAAAATAATAATAATAACAAATGATCTCCGGCCGACTGGATTGCGCAATCGTTAACCGGTGCTGCAAAATGTCTGCTGGACTTACAGCTTAACATTTCTAATTTACTTTACCAACATAGGTATACGACAAATTGTTAAAGATACTCTGAGTTATGTTACTTGAATAATAAATAAATGTATATATATTCAAAAACACATTTCACACAATTATAATAATCACTCAGATCCGAAGTTAATGTTGATTGTAGTCTTCTATGTCCTGTTTGTTGTCTGTGGTTGTACACTGTACAACGTTATCAGTGTCCATTGAGGCAACATTGTCGCCTGTTTGAATACTGATAACATAGTACAGGGTACACCATGGCGTGGATGGTGGAGACCCTGGACTTGATACTTCTCGACGAGAGTTTTGTCAATTCTCAATTAATTCAAGATCTGTTTAACACAAAGCTTGAATTAAATCAGAATTTGAAAAAAAAAAGATTAATTCAGTTTGTGTTGCAATAAACATGATTTAACGTAACTGTAGAGTGATTAATAGTTAAAAAAATGTATTACCATCACGCCTGTATTCCCCGAGGGGTTAGGCAGAGGTGTAACATTTTACACCCGCAGTTCGCCGGTATGTTTAGGTTAAAAATGGTTTACCGCGTTTTTTCTGTTGTTGTTGTTAAAAATGTTTTACCCCGTTTTTGTATTACTGTAGCACAATGTAGGACTTCGACTCAATTCTTAAGTCGAGGTTAGAAATTAGTAATTTAATATGTCGTAACCTCTGTTTATTCACTGCCTTCTCTAGTGAAATCTTGAACAGTTAGTAGACTTAATAATAATAATATTCTTCAGATCGATGTCGGAAACGGCGGTCAATCTCAATAGAGACTAGCCAAGTACGCAGGCGATATTTTACTGCACGAGTGTGTAGGCAAACACAGTTGCACTCACTTTTCCCTCAATCTCATACTCAGATGGAACGGCAATCCGACACAACCAAGAAAAGATCAGGCGCAGGATCAACAGCTTTACATGCTTTCTTAGGCACAAGGGTGTCGAAGGGACCCGCTAATGGCGGCCCAATACCAGTCGGGAGCGCGGATCATGCGTCAAACGAATACCGGGCTCCTGACTTATGGTAATAGGTGGGGTTTTAGTCGGTAAAAGTCCGACATAACTCTCCGTTTACCCCAAACGGAGGGCATGCATGAGGATTTCCCCACGAAAAAATAACAAAAAGGGCACAGGGGTGTCACACCACCGACTTCCGAACTCCGGGCTGCTATAGTAGCCGGCACAAGTCGTGAGCACAACCGACAAGTTAATTTTTGAGTTTTGGGTTCCTTTCTGGGTTGGAGTGCCGACGCCGCACGCGATCAGTCCGACTGACGGACCAATTGCGTGCAGCGTCGACGTTTGTGCTCACGACTCGTGGCGGCCACTATACTTAAAAAATCGTAATGGGAATACCCAATGCCATTTTGCCCGATCTGGGAGCCCACCTCTTGCGAGCACCAGACCAGCAGGGCAGTATACTAAATGTAAAAGACTTACATCAATAGCGTTGTCGTGCACCGTCCCGATGTACAGCGTGGCTCTCTGCGCCACGTACACGTTGATGTCGTCCATGCTGGAGATGAGGTAGCAGAAGGCGGTCGCCAGCGCCGTCTGCAGCGGCAGGCTGGTCTTCGTGGGGGAGCCGTCCATGAACCTAGCGGAGAATTAGCAGAATGAATACAGGCAGGATAGTAGAAAACCGAATATATTGCCTGTTTACGGAGTGTAAAAAGAAACATCACAGAAGTTAACTACGCATATTGCCCCGCATCAAATTAAGTAACATTGAGCAAAAATGATGGGTACGAATAACCGGATAGATGGCACCACTAATCAATTGACGGACTTTTTATGAGCTGTCAAAACATGATTCCCCCATAGATTTTGTATGACAATACTAAACTATGACATCACTTTTTTTACATCTCAATTCATTAGATATTTATTGTTATCAAAGCAAATAAAGATCTAATTTTATAGTTATTTAAAAATGAATCGTCTTTCAGGGCTAAAAGGAACTGGTATTTTTATGACGTTGTGTCTTGGAATTATTGTTTAATGATGTCAATTACCCAATTACTTTTTATGTTAATGCGCAATGCAAAACATTAAGCTTTTGAGTGCATGCAGGGGTCGTGAGAATTGGATCTTTGACATTCATTATCTCCGTAACCGAGAGGTTCCCGAGGGTTTCCACAATGAAGGGGACAATTTGCACCTTTCGTTTGTTGGTTCTTTTAACACCCGTTACGCCAGAATACTTGTGCTAGTACACAAGTGTGCCCACCGACCTGATAATAATGGAGACCCGCTCGACGGCGGTGAAGCGCACGTGGTAGTCGTGGTGGTGGAACTGGTCGCGGATGAGGCTGCAGAAGACGTCGGCGCCGCCCGCCAGCGTGACGCAGTGCAGCAGCACGGGCACGGCCACGGAGCAGATGTGCGAGTGCGACGCGTTGCACACGTTCCACAGGCTGCCCAGAGAATGGACTTGGTGTATTACGGAACAACAAAGCCCATTTTCCCGGCGGTCCGCAGATGGGTGACATAATCATACGAGCCTATTATTGTCTCACTGCAGAGCAAAGGTGTCTTTTCATACAGAAAAGTCGCTTTGACTTTAGGTTGACTTTGACATTGGAATTTGTAATTTGACTTCGACTTTGACCTTGACTTTGACATTGACTTTGACTTCAAGATTTTTTGTCTTTAAACTGGCTTTCTACTTTGAATAGAATTTGTGGTTTAGACGTTTCACTTAATATTTTTACATTTTGACTTGACTTTAAAGTATAGTTTAGAACCCACTTGTCAATTAGGAGGTTCTCCTGGCACCATATGAGGAAGCCGCGGTGGTCCGCGAGCGCGTCAGTACTAAGCACCAACACTTGGAGGCACTGCAGCAAGTGGTACAGCACATCGGGACGAGATGTACTCTTCAGTTCCTAAACCAAACATGATTTATTAGATAAATATACCCAGTTTACAAGATAAAACCTTATGGTTTGTATTAAAAATTTTGAAGGAATAAGAAAAAATAGAAATATATTTTCCCTAGAACCGATTTCATAGGTGAATGTAATAATAATTCTAAGGAAGCTGCCTACGAACGTCACCGTATCACAGCAGGGGCTACGCCGTAGCAACACAAGAGCTACGCCGTAGCACCGCGTAGCATGACAAAAACAAAAGTAATACCTGTAATAGCTGATGAATGTATTGCAACTCTTGAGGCAGTTCTTCGATGCAGAAGTGGAATTTTCCAGCAGATGTTGGCCAGAAATTGGTCATATCGTCTTCTACAGACTCTGCCATATTTTCGTGGTCGCCAAGAAGATTCGGTGTAGATACCTGGAATGAGTAATTATAATTATTCATGCTCAAAATCTTTCAAGTTTTATTTGTTCTCAAAAGATACTGTCATGAAAATCCAACTACAACAGCGATTCGCCCCGGTTGCCATTAAGTTTCGTATAACAAAAATTTTACTGGAGGGAATTGTTACTGTCGTAACAACTAGAAAATTAAAAATTATAATATAGCAGTATTGTTTATGGAGGCACAGTACCCTTGATAAGGCTGATTGTCAGACTTTCGAGTTTCTGACTATCCCTAATGACAGTCAACGATCTATGGATAACAGGCGGAATCGACGAATTTACGAATCACGAGGAAAGTAACACATTATTTATTAATTATTATCTTATTGCCCGGAAACTGGTGACTACGGTACTCACATCAGCAGTAGCAGTAGCAACGTCGGTGTCAGTCAAGGTGACGGTGTGCGCCGTGGCCAGTGTGGGCGCGTCTGGCGGCGGCAGCGACACCGCCATGTCCAGCTGCTCCGTGATAGTCTCCACCGTCGCCGTCATGATCTGCACAGCGCACCAACATGACTGTTCAAAGTCTTTGAGAACGATTAAAAGCATTTCGGGACTAAGCTGATTTTACTTTAGGGACCTCTTATTGGTCAGTGAATTCTACTTCTATAAGTACAGCGTGATTTTCTACTTCTAAATACTTCGTTTTTTTTTTTTTTCAATATATATATTTTCGTTTTATGGAGCTTTTGTTGTTTTTTTTTATACTCTAAATTTGTGTGTTAGTAACTTGTATGTAATAAAATGGGTTATTAACTTACCTGGGTTACAAAGAATTCATCTTTAATTTATTCCAGTCTTTTGTATGTTCGATCATTTCTCGTCGATGTTTTAATCACAGTTTGATTAATAATACATAACCAATACAGTGTGTAAAACCATAATTGTTCTGAAACAGAATTTCCTGAAATCCTAGTGCATATTATATTGCATTATGTTTTATTTTGTACTTATGTACACTTTCTATTTTTCCTAATTGACCTGAGTTCTATTTCTCTGATTTCGATGTATTGCACAATAATTTGCACCAGGTATGTTACCTCTTCACCTTCTTTGGTTGACTGGTAGAGAATGCCTAAAGCATTGATTCCACCTTTACTTTACTTTTTGCACGAAGTTTAAATTCATCAATTTCTTTTAAATTTTTAATCGACCGTGATAACCCGTAAGAGGTACCACGGTCACATCTACAACGACACCAAATGACTCCACTGTGATGTACATTGGATACTAAGCTATTTATTTATATTTCTATCACTACATCAGCTATTTAGGTATGTAAACACAGTGAAGTCCTAATTCAAGGCCGATTTTATACACACTGATCTATAATTGTTAAGAAAATTTTGCAATGCGCAAACGCATGACATGGCCGTATCTTTTACGTTATTTGTTTTGAAAAGGACTCAATGAATAATCAGTATGTATAGTGAAGATAAAAGAACGCGTTTTCTATGGATATTTCTCTAAGATAAGTATAAAATCGGCCCGAATCTAACATCAATAAAACAAATCACGTTCACATATGAAAAAGCACAAGAGTTAGGTAAGATAGACGCTTTGCTACAGAGATGTCTGACACGGAATACTTTAATCATTTCATTAAATTGATAATTCATTTCCTGCGCCAAATTATATTCTATCTTGTATACCCTTCTATATTTAGGCACAGACGTTATTTAGGCATTAGATATGAAAAGAAACTTTGAAGGTTTACACTTTGCATACTACCTAGATTTATTTCAAAATGAAAGACATTTATTTTGAATGGAGTGATACATATGGCGCATCGTAATTAGAAGCGCTATTTAACCTTTCAGAAGGTTATTTAAAAATAAGAATGTTCGGGCTTTAGCAAGATTTTTTAACCCCAAAAGGCGATAGACAGTGTCTATGCACACCTTTCATAGCAATAGAAACGACGAAATTTTATAATTTGTGTGATATTTTCTAGATTTTCCAATATCGTTGATGCAAAACATTACGACAGGACTCAGTATCAATGTAAAACATCTCCGTTCAAAGCTAAATAATATCCAGTGACATACTTGAGTGTCGCCCGAAGATTTAGTGATCGTGGCATCCGAGCCGACGTCGCTTATGAGAGAGAGTTGCATGAAATGAACAAACTATACCACTACGTTACAATATATTTACTAAGACATAGAACCGTCTGGCTGGGCTGGTGGTCATTGTGGGTTGATCACATGTATCGTTTCAAGATAGTCAGTTATTGTGAAGAATTTACATATACTATGTTAAAACGAAAAGTTTAATTTAATATATTGCAATAAGGCTGGAGTGTCCTATGAAACGTTATCTGGGCAAATTGAAGAGTTTTTTTAAACTGCAGTGAGCGTTTCAATTAGACTTTTTTGGTATATATTGCAATAGTGTTTATTATATAGGAGACTTCACCCTCAATATGCATTTTATTTAATTTACGTAATTATTTAAAATAAAAACATTTCTTTTAAATCACAATAAATACCCATCATACTAAATTAGCCCATGCAACAATTTTATAGTACAAGTAAAAAACACAGAAGCAATTTTTTTTATCCAATATTTTAAACACCCTACATTTTTGAACACCAATCAAACATCAATAAGTAATCTACTATAATTTGACAGAAATGCTAAGTTTCATTTGAACCGACAATCACCACAGCAATGGCCAAGCCAGACTTGAAACACAGATATAATTGTTCGTACGTACATGTGGCATGTGCACCAGGACTCCTCCCACGGAGCTCTTGTCTCCGAGCGGGTGCGCGATGGACATGAGCGCGTCCACCGAGCTCGCGGGAGTGCCGCCCGACTTGCTGCGTTCCTCCTCCGACTGCGCCTTCTTGTAGCACTGCGAGTCCGGCCAGATATCGTCGAGGGATGGCTGTTGATAATTATTATTGAGCGAATTTGTGACTGCCAATCAAAATTATAGATCGATAGAAATTTGCAAACAAGCCGATGGCCTTTTTGAATGTTAAGCGGTCACTAAGGGCATGCAGATGCGTTGCCATTTCAGAAACAAAGTTGAAGTGTCCCATATGCTGCATGTGCACCGGCAGTCGTATTCGTGCGTACCTCGGGCGCGGGCGGCGCGGGCGGCGCGGGCGGCGCGGGCACGAGCGCGCGCACCAGCAGCACCGCCAGCTGGTGCCACAGCGCCGCCGCCTCGCAGTACGAGCACGCGCCCTGCGCCGCGCACCACGCTGCGGACACACGCGGCACGCGGCTGCTCACTCGCTATTCCCTCATACCTATTATCATCATCTGGAAGCCGCCCCCAACATAGTTGGGAAATGGCTAAGCAGATGATGATCACATTTCTAAATAAAATATCAATAATTCCCACCATGCTCAATAGTGTTAGACTGATTGGACTTCAGCATCAGACGCAGCAATTTGGTAGCCTCACTGCTGACATTCTGACTATTGATTCGACGCTGTTGCAGCTCCATCTAAAGAGACAAAAAAAAACAAAAATCGAAATACATCATAAATTTTGGTCAAAAAAATATGTATGTACACTCACATTTTATTATTACCTCCATGTACAGGGGCCTTGGGGGCGAGTTAGCACACATCGTGAGACATCGAACTCAGGACCCCAGGCTGCGCAGTCGCTTTTACTACCACTACGCCAATGTAATCGTAAACATTTAAGATATAATTGTTCTTCCAAACTATAAATCTGCACAGTTTATATCATTAAAACGGATGTAAAAAGACACTTTTATTGTTATTGTTCCCATCATTGGGATTCCTATTATTGTTCTGAACCTCAACGAGCAACTTCCTGGTTAAGGAAATATTGAAGGATGAAGTAATAACTTCTTGCCCCGAAAAAAGTTTCAAATGTTACACCAACACATCTGTATTCCCCGAAAGATTAGGCAGAGGTGAACCAATAGAGGGCGAGCTTATTGGCATTACCCGCAAAACCAAGCTGCTACTGAGAATTGTTTGAAATAAAACAATAATATAACATAATGAACATTTGTTGAAATGTCATGTAGTCTGATGCATTTAACAGCTATGTGCTATGTCTTTTTACACCCTGTCTACAATATTCACACGTTGGTTTAAACCAAAGGTCTTCAACACGCGCTACAAAGTCTGCGGTCCGGCGAGCCAGCCCGCCTACATCTTCAATTTTTATTTATGTGTTCATATATTGTTCTAGCACAATAGATAATGCAGTAAATAAAGAAATAATAGTTAAACATTATTTCTATTTCGCTAATACATAATAAACCAAATAACCGGGCTCAAGTGCCTACTAACACGCGTTACTAGGTAAAAAACGGTCGAAAATTTATGTTTTATGTTGTGTTACGAATTTGTAGTGGAACAACACTTATATAGTAACATATGTACCGCTGAGTTGCGGCCCACAGACGCGAGAATAATGTTCAACAAGGTTGAAGACCCTTGTTTTAAACAATACCAAAAAAAAACACAATTAGGAATAGACTGTAACCTGTTTGAGCAGTATATCCAGCATGAGAATGCAGCATGTGAGGTTCTGCGGCTTGATCTGGTCATCCTTGTCTTTCTTATCTTTTTCATTAGTAGGCGACTCCTTAACGTCCTTCGGTTTTGAGCCATCTGTGTTATAAATTGCCATTTATCACCTGTGTTATACATATATATATCGTCTTATACAACGAAACAATGAGCACTTGTCATTTTATTTCATTTTACTTTTAAATAATTAATGGATATTAAAAAAAAACTAACTTTTCAAAGGTAGGTAAGGTACAGTCAGCAAAAGAGATAAGTAACCAGAGTCGCCTAAAGTTTTTTAAAAACCGATAGTAGTGTTTTTTAAAATTTATTTTTATTAAAAAAAATTCAGTTGATTCATTAAATTAAATTTCATATAAAAACGATCACCGTGTTCAAAGAAAACTTCAACTATATTAAATGATATGGTTACTTATTAGTTTTTTTCAGTTATTTTAATTTATAAACCAAGCCTTTTAACCGATCTTAATAAAATTTATATAGGACCAAATTTGAAGTATGACCTACCAAACACAAAAAGATTGATTAAAAATCAATTCATAATTGGCGGAACGATCGCGTAAAAACATACGAAAAAAACGCCTCTTACGCCTTCCAAACGTCTGGGACCTTAGGGTCCCAAGTTCCGGGGACGTTCAAAAGAGATACCGCTCCCCCGGAACGCAAAGGGCACAAGAAGGAACATGGATGGGTTTTAGTCAGCAAAAGTCTGACACTCCCTCCCGCCCCGCCTAGGGCGGGGGAAGTCATTGAATGATTTCCCATCCGTAAAAACAAAAATTGATTCCCGAGTTACTTATAGTAGATAGAAATATAAATAACAATAAATAAGTTCATTTATTTCAGATTGTTTATATATTTGTTAGTTATAAAAAAAAATACTTATAAACTAATGTTTGTAGTGATTACAAATGAAATACAAAAATAACATGTTCAGTTGACTGCGTGCCGTCGTATCCAGCGCTCGCGCATCGGAGACTCCCACCGGTCCGCAGTAGGTTGGTGCTGGCACGTATACGCATTATTGTAGCGAAGACATCTACGTGGGCCTCGATAAACACGCTAATGGCTTGCTAAAGTCATGCGGTACGTTAATGAATACGTATTTTTTAATTTGATATAAATGAAAAAATATAGTTATCGTTTACGCAACTTGTATTCTTTAACTTATTTTACGGGAACTCGCCGCCGACGGCGAGCGACAGGAGCGCGGTATGTAGGTATCAACTGTGCGCTCGGCACCTGCGCCGGCGCGGGTTATACACGTTTTTTCATTCAATTAATATTTGTAAAGGTTATTGTGTGTGGTCATCAGATACGAAGTACCAAAATAAAATCCGCACATATTAAAAAAAATTGTCTCTGGGATGGCAACGCACTTGTAAGGCCTCTGATATTGCAGATGACTATAGGTAGCGGTGACCACTTAACATCAGATGGGCCGACGGCATGTTTGCCATCCAAAGATGTTAAAAAAAAAAATCTGTATACACAATACCTAGTGCAGGCGGTTTGAATATCTTCTCAGGCAGGTTGACGACGCAGTGGCTGAAGAGATCGAACAGCTGCGACAGCGGGATGCGGACGTCCAGCATCGAGATCGTCTGTGAAGAGGGGACTTACGTTTACCAACTGTCAAATACCTGAAGTTACTTAAACATACGTACTCTGAAGTCTACATTTCAACGACACGTAAAAAAATGAAGTTTTTTACACTTGTTTTTTTTTTACCGATGGGAAATCATCATATTTGTTGACATCTCTTTGAGGCGCGCGTGGAACACGAACGCGCCATCGACACGGTCTGTTGTCAAGTGACGTAAGGACGGTGAGCTACCCATTGCTCACCGCCCACAGACCCGCGTCTACGGTGGCCGGGAGTTGTCTCGCGGCTCCCGACGCCCGGAGCGTCTACCGCGGCGGCTGGGACGAGAGTCTCTGCCTCTTCCGTCCCGCCACCTCCTTCTCTAGCATCACTGCTTCGCAGAAGGAGGTGACTGCATCCCATTCCCTCTCGCTCCGAACCATGGCTTGAACCAGGGCCGGACGCGAGAGTTCGCCGTTGCCGAAAGTTTTTTACACTTAACTTTGAACTTTAACAGCAAGGACTTATGGTAGATATTTACTTACCACAAATGTCACAAAAATTATATGTTCGTTTTAAATTCAAATGTCATCAGAAATGGACGTCAAGACTGGTAGCATCATGAAAATAATAGTCAAGAATTGTGATGTCTGCTCATGGCTTTAAAAAAGGCCTTTTCACTGCCGGACTTTAACGAGCCTGTATTATTATGAGTCCCATACCTGGAACCACTCCAGCACAGGCAGGACCGTGTCAGGAGTAGGCGTGGAGGTGACTTTGAGGACTGCGAACTTGTACAAGTTCTTCTCGTCCACGCCCACCATCGCCCCCTCAGGCTCCAAGATCTTGCCGAGAGGAACTTTCAGCTCCATCAGTTCCTATAAGTGGAAGGGTTATGTAGATTTGCGAGTAATCTAGGGAGTATCTAAATAATGTAGATTTTGGATCAGATAATCGGTTCGGACCGGCGAACTGTGGGTGTGCATTGGCACACCTCTGCCTGACCCTTTGGGGAAAACAGGCGTGTTGGTATGGTATGTTACGTGTGTGTGTGTGTGTGTTAATCAGTACGGATAGAATCTAAAAAGTACGAAAATATTCGAAACACAATTGAGGTGATGTGGCAGCAGTATTTGGAGTTTTTATCTGTCAGTAAAAACAGATGAAGCACTGATACATTCACATAACATTAGAATTGACTGATTTTTTTTTTGGTTTGGCAATAGCCTCGTCCCCTATTACATAGGACCTAAAAACATACGGGCAAACTGTGGGTGTACAGTGGTGCATCTCTGCCTATCCCTTCGGGGAATACAGGCGTGATGGTACATTGCGTCTTTTGATTCACTGCTTTTCAATTTTTCATGTTTTAATAAAAAGTTTGCGTTGTTTTAAAAAAACATCTAAAGTGTTATTCAATGTGATCATTTGGTGAATTAAGGTGAAGTGTAGTTGAGGCGAGTTGTCAATTCCTAGCATCAGGTGAGATTTATATCGACTGTTCCGAAGTTCTTTATTTTTTATTCAGATAAGATTTAAAAACCCGTATTATTAACCGACTTTCATTGCTGACTGTACACGGTTTAGTCTGAAAATAAATAAGCAACATGTACCGGTAATCTTGTGGTAGAAATGAAGACAGCCGGTGATATCTTACCTTTTCAGGGACATCAGTGCAGATGGCTTCCATCCAGGCTGGCATGATGTAGTCCCAAATGGATTGAGTTATGATGCCGTACGGGATCAGGCAGTACAATCTACAAATGAAAGAGGAGCGGCATTTAGAGAGCAAGAGAGATTTAAGGGAGTGCGGCGTGAGAAACAACCTCGTAATCTATAATCCTCTCTACCAAAACTAGCTTATTACAACCAATTACAAAAAATGCGCCTTTCATAGAACTGTTTTAAAAATTCCGAATACTTTTGCTGTAGCCAGTCCTGAGCGTGATCTCGCCCCGGTTATGTCAGATGGCCGTCTGATTACACTATAAGCGTGAGGGCAAAGGGATTGAACCTGTATTTTATTAACCTCGTGCACTATAATATCTCGGGCGTGCTTCGGTAGCCTACTAAGGAAATTCAGTCAGGTTGATGTTATTGGGGCTGATAACAAAATTTTTAACTCTTTACCAAAAGAGGTCACGTCATAAAAAGGTATTTTAGACCAAAGGAATAACATATACAGTTATTAGTAAGCTTACAAAACCCTATAATTATTTTCCTACATTTCCTTGGCTGCGAAGCTCTGAGCCTAATCAGTGAACCTTGAAATATATACCTCATTTCGATTAGGTAACTATTAAATTCAAATGATAAATAAAAAATTTCAAAGCCGTCCCGTCTGCCAGTCTGCGCAGGAGGCCACATGTAAGCGAGACCTGTTGAGTCCGTCCTTCAAGTGGTGCGTCTTGGAGGCCAGGTTGTCCCAGTGGCCGGCCTGGCGCGTGTAGTGCGGCGGGTGCGGCAGCAGGCACGCCACCAGCACCGCGCGGTGCGACTCCGCGATGCGCAGCAGCCAGCCGCACACGTGCGAGCACTTCAGCTTCTCTACTGTGTTAGCTATTTCACCTGCGAATAAGAATTAAGAGATAAAACAGTCGGCTCAAAATACCATTCGAATAGGTATAAATAAAAAGTCCACGGTTCAACAATATTTGTTGGCACGTTTAGCGCAGTGGCTGAGCGATTGGATGCTGTTTTGCGTGTCGCAGGTTCGATTCCTGCACGGAACAAATATAAGTACGGCGATAGTTCCTGCGGGTCTGGCTAATTGTGTATGTGAGTTTATATGTTTGTAAACGCAACCGCGGTACCGGAGGAATTCCTAGTGTGGGGTAACATATTAATTTAAAAAAAATCTAAACTAGCTTCTACACGACAATAGTGCAACTTTCTATCAATAAAAAATAAACAAATCGAACCAGAACCTACGGAGGTTAATAAAGATTATTTAATTTGAAGAGGTTCTGCAAACGCTCGCGCCGGTTACTGCTTTCGATGGAATAAGACTTACTTTAATAGCCTGATTTCAAAAATATCAAGTTTACAAGCTACAATACAATAGTCATGATATGCCCCTACAAACGTACCAGTATAAGAGAATGACGTGACATGGAACCAATGGAACAGCACGGAGAGCAGTCGCCCCAGGATCTCGTCCGGAGTGTCAGGGTTTGGAGTACACAGGCCCACCATCAGCCACACTCCGTATCTAGGAATACAATTTGTATTTTAGAAGAATGGTTGTTACTTTAAAGGTTTGCTATACTATTATTGAACATGATGATTAATTCTTGCCAGGGTTTAATAAAAATAATTACCAATAGTTTTCTTTACATTTATTTTTCATATAACTAGCCCACCGATTAGGTACACCGGCGAAATGTTATGCAATTTTCTGTGCGTCGGTGAGCACGCGTCGCCGTTGGTCCTGTACTAGAAACCACAGAACGCCACCTGCTACGATCCTTACATACTCCTTCCGCCTCGTCCACGTTCATACATCTGCTCATAATAGCACGTCTGCACTAGTAATAGATTGCCATGAATTACCATTTTATTTAAAATCTACTGACGTGTGCGGTTTGAATTGATTTTGGAATGACGTTTGTTAAAAAAAAATCTGAATGTACAGTTGCAATGGAAATTGAACTTTATCATTATTACACATACCATCGTTTTCCGAGAAGGGTTAGGCAGAGGTGTAACAATGTACACCCACAGTCCGCCGGTATGTTTAGGTCCCATATAATAGGAGGCGAGCTAACTCCGAGCTGCTACTGAGAATTTCATAGAAAAACCCAATAACACTTTTTGCTTGACGTGGGAATCGAACCCAAGACCTCTAGCGTAGCAGTCGCGCTTAGGACCACTAGGCTACCGAGGCAGTTATTACATTGAGTTTGTGTAGCAAATAACGAAATTAATGAGATTCTGAATTTAAATATGTTTTGTTACTAAACCATCTGCTTCTATTGCTTCTCCTACCAGAACAGACTTTTCCGAAAAACTCACCTTCCAAGCAGCTGTCGGTCTTCAATTGAGATGGGATCAGGCAAGTCAACGCTTAGCGGAGGCTTAAGTTGTTCAGTGGAACTGTCAGGGTCTTCCATGTTGATGGGCTTGGCTTCTTTTAACAGGCTGTGTGGTATAAGTACAAAAAACTTGTAAGTCTTTCATGTCCTTAAGAGAAAGTGATTACTAGAAAAAGCTCTAGGTATCACAGATTCCAACCGTTCCAACTAATATCAGATGGTGATGATCACTTCTAGCCATGAATGATATCATAACACTAACTCTTGCCTCCCTCGACGCGTCAGCTATTTATGAACCCAATAGCTTGACACGCGACGATCATAAGAGACCAGGTGGAAAGACCATAATGACTTGGAAGTAGGATTTTGACACTCTTTTTTTTATATTATCAGTTTTTAAATTTTTATGACGTTCCGTAGCCTCCATTCCTTCTTACCTGATGATGGCTTCCACGAGGTTGGTCTGCATGTCGCTGCCTGCCTGCCAGGCCAGCGGCAGGCGCGTGTGCACCACGTGGTCGGCGCCGCGCCTGCTGTTGTGCCGGTTGCCGTGGCACTGCTGGCAGTACCTGCCATACGTAGGGTTACTTGAAGCCTTGGTCGTCACGAAACCGTAGGCACTGCCAAACCTAGCTAGGGTTTCCAGATGACCAAGGGTCTTAAGTGTACTCGGAGCTGAAGACGGTGACCCCCCATCACAGTAGTATAACGTACATTATAAAGGATACGCTAAATAGTGAAAAAGTTAAAAATAAAATCAATGAAGAAAGTTTAAATAAAATAATAACATTATATTTATTTCAGACATTATTGTACAAAACAAAAAGTAAAACAAGACACACAAAAACAACATAACAAAAACCGTATCATCAAAGACAGCGTATCAGCGCAATGAAGAACAGCCCACTGAGATATATGTATGGGTAAAAGACCAAAATCGATAAAAAATCAAATTATATAGGGTAAAAACAATAAAATAGTAATAACATTGAAGAAGTTTTGTTAGACAGTAACTTATTGTTATTTTTAAACCGATTAAAAAAAGAGGCCACACTATTGATTATATTTTCTCTTCTTCAAAAAGTGAATATTCATCCCTGAGTGTCTGACAAAATGCCGAAAACAAAAAAGAAGAAAATCTTGATTTATGAAAATTAAGATCTTCTGCTTATTTGTATTTGGCACTTATGTTCAAGGCCGGTGCTGTCTCGTTGAAGGAGAGAGATTGCTGCTGGAAGGTAAACATGATTAACACTTGTAATGCCCAGCACCCGGCTCCCGGGTCGAACGATAATTGGGTAGATGACACCACTAATCAATTGACGTATATTTTATGATCTGTCAAAACGTGATTCCCCCATAGATTTTGTATAACAATACTAAACCATGACGTCACTTTTTGTCATGTCAATTCACTAACTATTTATTGATTTCAAAGCAACTAAAAGTCGAATTTTATAGTTATTTAAACATTCATCGGGTTTTTAGGGTAAAAAATAACTGCTTCTTTTGTGAAGTTGTGTCTCGGAATGATTGTTTAATGCAGTCATCTACCCAATTCGTTCGCGTGTCCACAACTCGGAGCCGGGTGCATTAACTGTGAGGAATAGTTCTACTACTTACACAAAGTGAGTTGGCGTGAAGTGTTTACCTTATTGGGTGATTCCCGTTGTAACTGGCGCACTCGGTGGAGAAACAGATCGAGTAGGCCGCCTTGTCTGAGGAGCGGCAGTTCTAAAAATACACATTCATTCATTTAACAAGCTTATGCTTGCGACTGCGTCCGTGTGAGCGTCGGTTTTCAGCGGTGTGTTTTTTTTTTACCTAAAACCCCTAATTATTTTCTAAAATAAAAGTAGCAGTGCTTGTGTTAGTCCCGCCAAAATCGGTCCAGCCGTCCATTAGATTAGTGATGGAACAAACACAGACAGACCGACAGACAGATAAAAGTTTTGAAAATGGTGTTTTTTGTATGTGTAGCATGTAAACATTAATTTACATTTAGTAATAATTTGATATAACAAATAGACAGTTCAATTTTATATAGGATATCTTTAAAAATATAGAAATAGAGAATTCTGTATAGTGGTTGCTAATCACGAGCGCCTGTCATGTGACTCTTATGCCGTTGACATAAGGTATAAATTGGAATGATTAACGCGCGATACAACAACTATAATAATTGAAAATAAACTTGTATCTTTACCTTATTCTCACAGACCATAGACACTTGCTGTTGAGGGTGCAAGATGTCGAAGAATCGCTGGTTCGGATGTTCCCTTCAAATAAAATCAAATCAAAGAGTTATTGATGCAGTATCGTATTTCAGGAATTTTCAGGGTTGTATTTCAGTGGCATACTTTAATAGATTTTTTTTAAGTGTGAACCCGGTAGATGGCGCTGCAAAAACGTTCGAATTGGAAAATGTCTGTTGGGGCCTCTAGAAATTAGGTAAATACCTGTGTATCTCATTAGCGCACTCGATGCACAAGTACAGCGGCGGCGGACTGTCAGATGCGAAGGTGACGCTGATGCAGTGGTCGTAGCACACCTTGGCCGCCTCAGCCGAGCCCGCGTTGGGGCACATGTCGCGTTGGCACAGGAACGGGACCAGGTCGTCTGTAATTACAAAACCATTACACCTGTTTTCCCCGAAGGGTTAGGCAGAGGTGTACCAATGTACACCCACAGCTCGCCGATATGTTAAGGTCCCATGTAATAGGACGCGAGCCTATTGCCATTACCCGGGCTCAAAATCCTAACTCCGAGCTGCTAGTGAGAATTTCATGGAAAAACCCAATAACAATTTTTGCTCGACCTGGGAATCGAACCAACTCTCCCCTACCTCTAGCGTAGCAGTCGCGCTTAGGAACACTAGACTAACGCTTACAGTGATCTCCAAGATAAACTTAGAAAGTTCATTTACAATTTTAAGTCACATTGATATTGCCCGGTATTGAACCTGCAATCGCATGCATGAGAAGCGAGCGCCTTAACCAGTAGGTCATCACGATATTACGAAGGTAGAGAACTATGAAAAATAATAAATGTTAAAAATCTGACCAAGCAGTTAGCTGGTTAGATGAAAAAGTTTACTTGGCACAGAGAAAGAACACAGTAATTATCCGTTGCTTTTTTGAGTCATTCAATCAACAAATAACTTCTTCTGCACTGAGCGGAGCGGGAGGCAGTGTAAGACTCTTACTGACTAAAACCCATCCGTGTTCCTACTAGAGCACTCCGCCTTTCAGGGCCGCAGTGACTCTTTCGAACAAATTCCGCAAACCTTGCAGGATCATCATAAGCTAAAACAATGTCAGATACTTACTGGAAAACTTGCACAGCAGTCCCTTCCGGTCGAACAGCTTGGCGTCGAAGGGTGGCCAGTAGTAGAACAGCAGCTTGGCAGCCGACAGCCGCGCGCCCCACGTGCCGTATGCTATGACGCAGAGGATGTCCTTCACCACCGACTGCTTCATGGACATCAGGCACTCTAGGAGCTGGCAGTGGTGGGCTAGAAAATATACATTGAAATCCATAGATGTCCACGTTAAAGGACGCCATATAGGTATCATGATTGGCACTGGACACTCTTGGTGCAGTAGCGGTTGGCTGCTGCGCTGCGTGTCGCGAGTTCAACAAGAACAAAGATTTGTATGACCTATAGATAGTTCCGGGTCTGGCTATTTGTATATGTTTGTAAAAGCACCCACGATACAGGATAATTTCGTAGAGTGGCAAAGCTTTCATAAAAAAAAGAAAAAAGAAGAAGGAAAATATTAAGATGTCATTTCTGAATTCGTAAAAGTTTAGTGGTGTCTTCACATGTAATTAAATAACTGTGCTAGCTATTCCATGCGACTTCGTTCGTAAAAATCGATCAGGCGTTCACTTCAAGATGGCCGCTACCTACCGTCGCGCTGCCCCACCCCGCATCTCTTGCCCGACCAGCTTAGTAAGGATAGCAAACTCGTAATGCTTTGTTTTATTTATTTATTTTATTTTAAATACTTTTATATATTTTTGTAAATATAATTACATAATGGTTACAGTAAAAAACTACTTTTCTTTTGTCAACAGTAGGTATCTACTTTTACGTATGACGTCATTTGGCAACGCCCAACGGCGGCCATCTTGAAGTGAACGGCTAATACCAACCTGAAAATTTTAAGCGTCACAAGCTACGGAAATTTCGAGACTTTGTGATTTATACACATTATTGTAATTTCTTTCTAGCAGGCTGCTGTACTCCGACATCTAGGTAACAGTGAACTCAATAGCTAAAATTGCACTATTTAAAAAAAGTATGGTCAAGAAGCTCAATATAGGCAAGTATGGTGTTTCTTGCCCATACTTCTTCAAAAGTAACTAGCTTTGTGAAGAGTTAACTAGATTTAAATCTTTTTTCCAGACGCTTAAAAGTGCCTTGAAATTCAGCTAAATCTTTTCTTATTGGAATTAAAATTTTAACTTTGAAGAAGCTTTAAGAAAAAGTTGGCTTCGTTTTGATTGAAAACGTGTGAGGGATCGTCCACTGCAACCTATTCTCATGAATAGACAAACTGCGTAACCTCAGTTTAATAAAAAGATAAATTTTAATTTCAATTCACTTTTACAAAGGTATTGGAGTACAGCAGCCTGATAGAAAAAACTGTTTTAAAATATTTTGTATAATCACAAAATCTCGAAAGCTAATTAACCCGGAAGGGAGGCCGGAGCTATGAGTATGTTAGAAGGCAGGAAGGTACTAGTCGTTCATTTCAAGATGGCCGCCATGGACCGCAACAAAATGGCGTCGTAGATACAAGTATTGATTTTATAAGACAAAAGGTATAGGACGTCGGAGAACAGCATGCTGGTGGAAAGAATCAGTCGATATTGTACCCATACATTCATTAATAGGTATGATACAAGCTAAAGTAATATAATAATATATTACTTTTTAATCGTATTCGGTTTAAAAAGAATTTCAATGAAGTTTCTTGCTCATTCTTCTCCGTAGGACTGTTCGGTAAATTTTTTTTTTTTTTTAAATGCCTGTAAATGGTTTATTGGAAATATTTTTTTTGAATTTGCGTTACATAAAATGCCTGAACAAAAAAGATTTCAAAAATTCAAAGTACTTACCTCATGTTGATTTAAAAATATTTTATTGAAAGATGACCGAAGCTGATTAATATTGCATGTAGAAACAGCAAAACCAGCACCCAAAACCACCACCCCTCAATATTCAAAGTATGTTCAGGTATCTTCATTGAATTCCAATTATAAAACTTGAGATCGCACTAATTTATTCCAAACGACCAATTGCCAATAATGCCGCAGCCCGACTGCGCAAAGCACCCCAAGTCCTTGAAGGGTGAACCAACTCATAAATCATTTTTATAATCGCTCCTGTCACCGCTAGATGGCGCTACTAGTGGTACACTGCCGCAGTGCGGCAGTGTACCACTAGTAGCGCCATCTACAGAACGTAAACGCACCAGGAATTCCCGAACATTAAATGTATTTTAGGGACGCGGAGGTACCGGTGCGTCCTAACGCACTTGCAGTGGGCACGCGACTGACGCATTGCTACTGCAATGCGCAAACACGTACCCCATCCCCCGCCCCTACCCTAGCGCATGTTTAGTACCGTGCCGCATTGCGACAGGGCATAGAATGTAGCGCCATCTAGTGGACCTCGTGGCGATTTATTTTCCATACAAATACAAATGTTAAAAAATATACTGCAATGCGCCAACATGTACCCCGCTCCCCCCGCACCTGGCGCATGTTTTCGTCCGTGTCGCAATGTGACAGAACACACAACGTAGCGCCATCTAGTAAAACGTAGCGATTTTTATTTTACACAGGCACAACTGTTTAACAAAATACTGCAATGCGGCAACACGTACTGGTGTCGCCACCTAGCGTCTGTTTTCCGTCGTGCCGCAATGCGACAAGACATACCTTTATATGTTTTGTTGTTTTGTGGCACGATGGAAAATAGCGCTATCTACAGTTCGCGTCACATAACTTTGCCGCTCTGAAGTAGGCTACAACTAACTGCGTAATTGTCAATCTTACGAATAAAACAGCAGCGCGCATGCGCGACTAGTGGTGCAAAGGGCGGAACACAGAGTTGTGTTTCTGTCTCAGTCTCTCGCATACGTCTGATGCTTGCTTGGGTTTCGCTCACACAGTACGGTAGGCTGTCGATGTGAAAAGTACATTGTTTCTAGTTTGTCGTATTTGTTATTTCTTTTTGTTTTTGTTATTTTTACCCTTGCTTTGTTATCGTTATGTGTAAAATCTAAGATAATTTAATTTAACTAACACACTTGAAATATTTTTTCGTAAGCGAAGACATTTTACTACCTACCTGTGCGGGCGTTCGGAAAAGCTGAACTTCAGGGCGGCAAAGTTATTTGACGCGAACTGTAGTGAACCTCGCGGCAATTTCTATACTGCACAGGCACAACTGTTCAAAAAATACTGCAATGCGACAACCCGTACCCCGCTCTCCCCCGCACCTGGCGCTTGTTTTCGGCCGTGTCGCAATGCGACAGAACACACAACGTAGCGCCATCTACACGAAACGCGGTGACTTTTATTTTACACAGGCACAAATGTCCAAAAAAATACTGCAATGCGGCAACACGTACTGGTGTCGCCACCTAGCGTCTATTTTCCGTCGTGCCGCAATGCGACAGGACTTGTAAAGTAGCGCCACCTAGTGCACCGCGCGGCGATACAACTGTCTAATAATTCTGCAATGCGACATCACGTACCGGTGTCGCCACCTAGCGTCTAGCGGAAGTAGATCTTTGCGGCAATTCGCGTTCTTATTCGATAGTGTTCTGTCCTTACAATTACGCCATTTATAAAACTAAGAATGTAAAATCAGGGATACAACACGGATGCCATTGTATTTAGTGCATTCAGAGTGCACGAATCAAAAGGGAGGGCGAAATATAGCGCGAAAACGCAAGAAACGACATAAACAAAATGGCGGTGAGATGGTTTATTGCTATAAGTCCTGTTCATAATTTGTTATTCCTATTTATGAATAAGACACGTTACTTGTGAATTTTTGACGGACTTATGCGTCCAATGGCTAATGGCAATTTTTACAGGAACATATTCTTAAGACAAGATAAACTTAGAATTTTGGAGTTTACAATTTGCATATACATAAACAGTGCATTTTCACACAAAAATAAAAGTCATTTCCCAGCAAAAATATTTGCTCAATGTTACTTAGTTTGATGGACCAATGTTACTTAGTTTGATGGACCAATGTTACTTAGTTTGATGCATAGTTAACGGCTATGTAATGTGTCTTTTCACGCGCCGTATATACGTTTCGTTAGGAGGGACCAAAGTGCAGCAATGAATTTTTTAGACAACTAAAACATTGTCCAGATCGCTTTCTATTACGGCGGCTAATCTCAATGAAGACTTTCCTAACTGTCATTCCCGATGGGACAACAATCCGACAACGGGGAAGAGATCAGGCGCAGGACCAACGGATTTGCAGTGCTTTCTATGTTTCTTTTTAATAAAAAACCATCGCTCCGCACTAGGAATTTCTCCTGTATCGTAGGTGAGTTTAGAAACATATAAACTCACATACACAAACAGACAGACCCGGATCAACTATCTGTAGGCCAAACAAAATTTGTTCCGTGGGAGAATCGAACCCGTAACATACAGGGCAGTAGCCAACCGCTCAGCTGCTGCGGCAACCGTGTCGTCAAACTCCGGGCTACTACAAAAATTTTGCTAATGGCAAACCCTAATAACACTGCCCCGCCTGGGGATCGAACCCTGGGCCACAGGCTCAACAATCACTACTCAACTAAGACTTACCCGGATTGCTTGAGTGCTGGAACACCATCATGATGATAGCGGCGACTGACTGCGACGCCTGGCTCTCCTCCTCCATACCCGCGTACTTGCGTGCTGAAATAATGTACACACATGAATATGGTATACTCAGAGACGTACTGTAGGTACAGTACGATATTTGTCCATTGCTATGTGATGGGACAGAATAATAACGTTGTATATTTATCTAATAAATTCCTAGTGTGGGGGAACACTAAAATTTTCTTCTGTATCGTTCGTGCGTTTAGAAACATATAAACTTTCAAAGTCAAGTCAAAGCATTTATTTCAATTAAACCATTTACATTTACTTTTGTATTGATAAGTTACAATTAAAAAATTGAAGCTAGTTGCTCGTTCCAAAACGTGGGTCTCTAAGGAGAAGATTACATACAACTGACATACAGAAACAGCCAGAACAACCATCTGTACGCCATACAAATATTTGTTCCGTGCGGGAATCGAACCCGCGACACGCAGCGCAGCAGCCAATCGCTCAGCTACTGCGCCGGTTCCATAGTAATAGTTGCTTGTATCCATGAGTACTTTCATCCCCCGAAAACGCTGTGGATTAAAAATCAGCCTATATAGTATGTAGTACCTAAGGTATGGAATAGGTACTTACTGATAGTAAATGGCAAGATGTAATAGGAGAGTAGATGCAAGATCTCCTGATGAAGCGCCACTGGGAACATTGCGACGCAGTAGGCTACCAGGAAGGGCAGGTTGTCGATCATGTCATACTCCAGGAAGGGCAGCAGGCAACCCAGGCATTGCAGGATGGCTTGCCCGAATGCTGGGAACATTAAAGTAAGTTGTTAAAAAAGTCCAAAGCGCTAAACAAATATTTTCATGAAAGTAGAAAAAGAAGAGATGTCATTGTGTCTTAAAAGAAATATTCAAATCTTAAAGAGTATTTAAATATTCGGTATTAAAAACAATCAGAAGTTGACTGGTCGACTCTTCACGTGACCAAAGGGCTGCTGGCCATTTCTCGGGCCAAAGAATCAGCATTGCCATACAACGTGGCAATGCTGTCGGCCTTTTGGGCACTTGTCCCATTGACAGCGATGCGGATGAGGTTTTTGATGCCCTATGAGCTTCCTTTTTGTTTTTTATACATAAACTGTAGATACTCGTAGTTTGTAATTTAATTATTATTTAAGTAAGATTTATGTTTGAAAACTAAATAACCAATAATCAGAAGTTAAGTAAATAAGTAAAAAAAAGAATTTAATAGGTTGGTGATTACGTCAGGCTAAAATACCCAATCCATCCTCAAAGTCACGTAAGTACTTAAAACAACACTACAAAAAAGAGATAAGACTTATTAACATTCAAGACATGACTTAATGAGTGCTTAGACTGCAATTAAAACCACGTTCTTACAAACTTAAGAACATTGGTTTTTACCATAATTTTGCTACAAAAAAGAACAAATTGAATGGTAAACAAGCCGGCGGCCGCCTGATGTTAAGTGGTCACCGCTACCTATGGACATCTGCCATACCACAGGCCTTGCAAATGCGTTGCCATCCCAGAGACAAAGTTGAAATGTCTTATGTGCCTGTAATTACACCGACACCTTTCAAACCGGAACACAGCAACGCTGCTTTGCGGCAGGAATAAGTATGGTGGTAGAACTTCTCCGAACGAGCTCCTTCACAAAGAGCTCTACTACTACTAAATATGTATATGTTGCTTACCCAGCGTCCCATACTGCAAATGTGGGGTGGCGTCAACGAGGCCTGACAGCGCGTTGAACAGACTCTTATAGTCCAGGTTGGGGTACAGGCCCATCCTCTCGCCATCATTGTCAGCGTCCCGAAGCATCTCAAGTGGTGAGCGCGGGACATCTTTGAGGACACCTGAATAAAATATGGACCCATAAATACAGGGCTACTTATTGACGACGACGTACTCCTATCAGAATGTTATAGGTACTGTGATTTTAGCACCTTATAATACTTAGACGAAGAAAACACAGGATACAATGAAAAACTACGCTTATATTCTTTTGAATATTTCCAAGAATGAATTGCTATTTTTTTTTAACTAATTGAATTGAAGAGCTAAAACAAATTCAATTTTTTTCTCCCAGACTTTACGGGCAGCAAAACTGTTGCAAAAGGGGTCATTAATATCATTTCCAACTCTTGAAAGCCGGAATAAACCACGTGGCGACCACCAAAAAAAGAAAGCTCGCCGTGTCTCGGAAAAACGATTCAACTGTCTCGGATCCCGCAACGAAAATAATCAGAAAAGAACAGCGGAAGGGTACCTAAGAAAAAACATAATAGAAAGAAAAGAATACTTACTTAGAAGAGTCTGTGAGAAGTATTTGACGGTGTTGGCAATGTCAGTGCCGAGAGGCAACGGCTGTATGTTGTGTTGCAGCCGCAGCTGGGCGTCGTACAGGCTGCGGATTTTAGCTGTAACTGTTCAGGGAAAGGCTGTAAAGTTATCCTATTGGTATCTGTATCTTCTTAAAGCAAAAGAAAGAGACGAGAAATTAAATGAGTTAGGTAAGAAGTATAGAAATAATTCATATTATGGTACGATTGGGAAACTATTTCGTTACTGTTTAATATTTTTGATGGAGAGATAAGATATCTGCAGTGCTTTTCTGTCTCCGTCAGAGAATATTGATAAAGTGAGCTTGAATTGCCATCAGTGTGATTGCAGTACACTTCAAACTCACTGAACCAAAACTAGCCGATGGATGTTTTTAAGAATATCACTGCTAGACCGTTTGTAAAGCAACAACATATTACGGTTTCTTCCAAAATTTAATCTTTTTATTAAATCGAGGCACCTTAAGGGTATAAAATTTGTTTCGCAGCTACCTCTATTTGTGAGCAGACAAACAAGTTACCCCCGCCGTCTCTAACAAAAGAATATTGTGACGAAACTCAGGAGCGCGTAAGCTGATGTGATTAGTTATTTGGTTGACTGAATTCTATAAAATCACAGCTTACACGCGCCTGACAAGTTTGCCACATTCATTCTTAATCGGATATTATGCTTTCTAAGTGATAAGTCTTTCAAAAACTCAAAGCTTCTCGGTGTCCATTCTAGTGTCACTCAATAGTTCGACAGGATCTTGTTAGTTAACCGATTTAATATAATAAGTACTACAGAATCGAGCCCCATTGTTATGTCATTTCAATAAACAAAATTACTAACCAAGTACGTAGGTACATTCCCATAGGGGTCCGATTCGTGGGACCGGACTTCATTAAAATGCAAAGAGGGGTTTTAATCAGGAACCCTTCAATGCTTTTTTACAAAATGCATCTTCAAAGGACTGGCGTCCATCAGATTACGTCATAGCAAATAATTAACATGGCTACATAAGGGTGGATTACGATCGATCAAAGATAAGCAACCCCTTTCTGAAGGGTGTAGTTTTTTCGGAACCCCTGTTGTTTATTAGTGTTTAGTATATAGCTGCACCCTCGAGCCGTTAATCCCTTATGTACTTGTACATAATGAACCTATCAAACGGACCAATGCGTAAAAGCATGTTTACATTTTTGAAAAAAGAACTTCTATTGATTGCAACGCAAAATGAAACGCATCAAAGATGCTATCTTTAGCGCATCAATAGAGAGATACGGGAGCGCGGGCGATGGCGTTCAGTATAAGATTCTTTTTTAACAGGGACAAGCCCGCCACACTTTTCCCAACCACTGCATATCCTGCAAGCCAGAACAACAGTGGAGACCGACAGAAAAGCGCCAAGGCAATGAAGCTCAACGAGTCCTGGAGAAACGATACAACAGTCTTGGATCCCGCAACGAAATTAATCAGAAAAGATTAGCAGAGGAGATAGATAACGATTATAATAAGTACCTACTTGAGGATAATATTCAAACTGTCGTGACCGTGAACGGGCGCTGTCAGTGAGATTGATCATCTCTTAATTGTCATTCTCCATGGCTTCTTTTTTATGGATTTTACATACAAAAGCAACACGAATAATGTAACTTGAAAAGAGAGTCTATGGAGTTTCTTGCTCGTTCTTCTTCATAGAGAAGAATGGTTTTGGAATGAAAACCAACTTCAATTTTCTCGGACTCCTTGACAATTCAAATGTGGATGTAAATCGTTTAACTAAAATAAATGCTTTAAGTTGAACTGATTAAGCAATCCAGATTAAACAGGAGCCGACAAAATATTCCAACTAAAAGTTTTTTTCAAATTTAATTAAATCCTGTGCTGTGTTCTTAAACGTTATGCAATGTTACGTAAGATATGCGCGTCCAGTCTAGCCGTAGCGCTTAACCTTTCAACTCCGCCATCTTGAAATGGCACCGAGTGTGCGGGTACCTATGCTTGCTTACAGATCACATATACACATACATAGATTAATTACAGATTATTCCTTTGATAGCCGAGAAGAATATAACTACTTACAACGATTTAAGATAGAGACGAAAACTCATATTTTCAAACATCGAACTTACATCGAAAAACTCCTTAATCCACGAAGTCTCTACAGGCGCTTATATTTTAAGATTTCCCGCCTAACAATAAGACGGACGCAGGCGTCACTTCCGGTTAATCTCAATTCAAGAAAATAAGGTGCGTGTTTCAAATAAACGTATCACAACGACTTGAAAGAACTAAGTTTTAATTTAAAAATCTAAAAATCAATCAATACAAATTGAAATCAACTTGAAAATGTTATGAAATTTATTAGTCTCGAAACGAATCTCCGACAATGTGGCACATTTAACGAGGGCCGCGGGACGCATGCGTGGAGTTGGCGTCATGGGCGTGGCAACGCCGCCGTATTGGTCGCGACACTGCGGCACACCCGCGGGACGCATGTGCAGACTCGCTATCGATCGGCGTCCCTTATTAGCTCGGACGGGCTAAGAGGGTCGCGGCAAGGGCGCAAGGGGAACTCGCGCATGCGTCCCGCGCTTGTGCCAAAACCGTTTTTTTGTTTGTTCCATAAATAGATATTTTTATTGATTGAGTGTAACCCAGTATAAGGAATTAAATTAAGATTTTTGGACGGCGAATAATGAGTTTCTAGTTTTATCACGAGATATTGGACTGTTAAAATATATATCAAAATGAAGTTCAGTTTTTTTTTTTTAACTTTATTTTTTATCTGCAAATATTTTTATTTTAAACAGTAATGAGATAGTTTGCGTTTTTGTCTTTACAAAACAGTTCTTTTCAAAATGTTTATGGGGGGCAATCTTTAACATTTTTGGTCTTGCATTTCTTTGGCAAGAAATACAATAAAAAAACACAGGTATAAATTAAAAAGCAGCACACATTTTTTTTTAATATATATTTATTTACTACACAGAGATACATCATGCAAATAACAATACTTTCTACCATGAAGTACAATGACTACATATTTAACTAACTAATCATAATTAACTAAGACAGACAACTACTTCTAACAGTTTTGACACCAATTCTACTACAGACACACTTATTTTTTTTATACAATATGTAACAGAAACCAAGCAAGACCTCAAACAATGGAAATGTTTTATTTCCCAGAAGCTCTTTTGAAAAGCAGACTTATGCCTCATAAATAAGACTCAATTTTCCTCAAAGCAACTTCCTGGTTGTTTATTATATTTTTTGGGGAAAATATTTATTAAATAAGGAAGTTATTTATGGAACTTGCTCTTATTGTGTTACATGAGGTATTATAGATATATTTTAGGCAGATAAGTATTTGAGATGGCCGGCAACTGGATAAAGACAAATTAGTAGTTTTAATAACCATTAAATATTATAATTATGTTATAGAAAAATTTAGACTTCATAATGACATTACGGAAAACAATGTAATATATATTTTTTTTTAAGTTACAAAGACTAATTTTTATTTTTTTATTTTAAACCTTTGACTTAATTTTTTTTCCAGAATCGAGAAGGAAGGTCACTTACAAAGTGTAAGTATTTCAATACAATTTTATTACATTAGCCAAATTTTTACCATTGAAAAAATCTCAAAGTTTGTCGGAAAGTATTTTGACGGCACATCATACATAAAACACTCACAAACAGGACATAAACATACACATAAGGAATAGAATAGGTATAGAGTATAGATATTTTTAGCTTTTAAGGAGATATAGTTATGATAGTCAAAGCGTCCCAGGAATCCCCCCCACCAGGATAAGCAGCGGGATGGTACGGACAGACATACTGGTTTAGCCAACATTTTAGAAAGGTGAGCCACACAAACAGGAACCCTGATTCTGTTAAATTAATTAATTGGTCAAACTGCATTTTAATAATTATTAGATAATTGTAAATTAAATATAATTATTAATTATTTTTATATGCATAAATTAAAACATTCGAAGCAAAATAAACCAATATAAGTACCTATTTGACTCCCAGAAACTGGAAACCGGCTGACTGCACCCAATATTCAAGATGTTGCACAGATAAAAATTAACACAACTGGCTACCTCGGGGTCAAAATGGATTATGACCCCGGGCAGCCAGAGATAGTTCAAAATGGCGGACAGCCCTTCCCACCTGCGCGCATGCGTATTAAACGGCTTCCGTACTGCGCTATAGGCGTGGCCAAAAAATGGCGGACTGCGTATAATGCCACGTGACCGTTACGTAACCATCCGCCATTTTGTGCCTCAGTCAGCCCACCATTTTCTAGGAATTTCTAGGACTTGCTTTAGGAAGACCATAATGACATGATCCAAATTAATTTAAACAATATAAGTAATGCAGTTTGATTACAAATTAACAGAATCAGGAATACATATAACATTTAAACAACAGCGGGTTACTTGTCTCTGTAGAACTAAACACACATTGTATATTGAGAACATTCTAGGATACAACGGGGCAGGGCGGAGACACCAACACCAAATATACCTAGGGAATGCACACATGAAACCTAGAAGGAAGACAGGGTTACCATCTTGAAGTATTATGTCTTTAGAAGATTACCCTACAACCTAAAATATTTTTTTCTAATGTCATGCATAATTTACTTATTAGATAGATTACATAATTATTACATTTAATGTGATGTCCAATGCAATTTAAAATTCTCCTTTGTAAATTGAAAATATTTGAAAAGTAAATGCAGCAAAGTTAATTTTGCAAGCTGCAATCCATTCAAAAAGTTACCTAGTAAAGGTGGCATTTAAAAAAAGTTCAAAGTTAATATCAATAATGGAAATCTATTTTTACAATTTGTTGAAGATAAACGCAATAATATAACAGTCAATTACTTAATTAATCACAATGGAAAACTACAATTGCATGAGCAATAGAGTATTAAGTTCAATAGCAGGCGGCTCGCCCAAGCTGTTTGAGAGACAGGTTTTATGATTGACAGAATTTGTACTAATATATTAAAATTTGTATTTCACAACACACTTTTAATTACTTTTAAAGTGTATGCAAAACACATCCATTGCAAGTTGGACAATTGCAAGCCAATTAAATATTCAACATTTTTTTTTTTATAAATTTTAGAAAATTCTTGTTTAATTAGGTGAGAACCAACAACAATAATACAAAACACTAGTATCAAATTAGAAAATAAAACTTCTATAGCAAGAGCAAAAAAAAATAAGTTTACTATGCGCACAGTTCTCCGAGCTGCTTCGAACAAAGAAATTTCAAGTAAATCACTGGTTTTAGTGGGAAGTCAACAAAACCCACTTAATTAGAATATCACAATAGCTAAGAGACACAGATGGCAACCCTAACAGATGAGGGGCAAGGCAAGCTAACGTGCCGGAACAAAAGTGCCACAAAATGAAATAGCTCGCTTGTACGAGCTCACCTTTCAAGCTCAGCTCAGAGTCCGAAACCGAATACTGCATGGTATCCTGTGGTCCCTGCATTTGGACACATATAAAGCACTACTCAACGACGCCCCTCATACAACTCTGAAAAACAAACGCGTTAATTTCCATGCAAGGCGTTCACCGAATTTAATTTAAGCGTAATAAAAGTGTGAATATACTTACATGCCGCCGCCCGTGTTCCCATGTTGATGAGCTGGATCTTGAAACTGCCCTGCATTGGAGCACCGGGTAGAATGACCCGCTCACCTAGCTGCACTCAAATCAATAAAGGCCGGTCCGCCCGGCAACGAATGCAAGGGACGGATGTCGGTGGGGGTGGTTCGCAGGGGTAGTCCGAAAGAGACAAGACCTGAATCTAGATATCCTATCCCGTTCAGGCAATTGAATATCGACCCGTCTACGGCGGTCCGCGCATGGGTAATTTACGTCAACATATTGTTATTGTTATGCCAACTTAATACGTCAAATTGATGATGTCCGGTCTAGATAAATGCAGGTGGTGCATCCGGCAACGATTTAGCACTTTTTCCTTTGTGTTTTACGACATTATTGTAATGTTCAATCAAAATTGAAAACATGAGATTTTCTAAAATAATAACATTGCAAAATGTGAAGGTTATGTTGCAAATTTTTTGATATTATCAAGCACAAACGAAATAATATTGTGAATTTAACAATGTATAAATAGATATTTTCACTAATTTGAATCACTGGGTACATAAATACACTGATTTAGATGTTTTTTCGTCCAATTATGTCCAATTTCAACAACAAGGCGTATATTTTCGTCTTATAAGAATCTTAGTTGACCCGTCCACAGCTGTCATACGAGCTGCGCGCGAAACACTGGCGCAATAATGGGGTGGGAAAACGGGAATGGGGTGAATGGCGCGAACATTGAATTGAAATATGCAAACGTGTTGTTAATGGTCCTGTCACTTTATTATTTAGCCATGGTTATGTTTAGAATAATCACATAATATACATCATAATTATATTATCATTAATTAGGACGTTAAAAATATTTGCCGTGAAGTGGTCATCTTGTAGAGTTTTGTTAAAAAAACGAGAGCTCTTTTGTTCGTTCTGTTTTTGAATGTCAAAGTTAAACAAACGTGCGAAATAATTTGTTATAGGTAATATGGCTACCTGTTAGCAACTGAATTTACATAATTAAGGCTTTTAGTTGCTTTTTTCTTTTTTATTTAATGTTTTTGTTTTCAATTTCACACAGTTTGTTTTATCATTGTTAGGTAGGTATAATGTTTGAATAGGTAGGTATGCCTCCTTGTCTTTTGAGTGTTCAAAGCAATATTAAAACTATGGGATATTTATGCACAAAAACACCAATATAAATTGAAAAATAATTTTATTGACACGATTAATATCACAATAGAAACTACAATACAATCTACAATCACAGTGTCCAGTGCGTTCTGCATCAAACAATATAAAAATGTCTTTAGAGACTCCATTCATCTACAGTTTTATTTATTATATTATAATACATATAAATATAGCTTATAAAGTAAGCCTGATCTCATAAGTAGTATTTATTTGAAAAATAATTCAAACTTAACATTAATTTGGGACCAGCCCTTAAATTTAGTTTTAGCGATACAACACGACTGTGCATGAATGATGTCCACGACTCCACCCCCATTATTCTACACCCTAATTACACCGGAAAAGACAAAACCTCATAATTATTATCATATAATGTAGCATAACATCACGCCTGACTACCTCAAAGGGTTAGGCGGAGGTGCACCTTTAGTACCTACCTACGCCGACACAACATTATTATAATTGTGTTATTGAGAAGAGGATGATGTGTTACAGTGTTTCTTAGGCAAAACAGAACGAAAATAATATCACCACTCAATAAGAACTTAAGTCAGCTAGTACACCGAGCTATATGGTACAATACACACTGTAGTTTATTGACTTGTGTACAGTGGCATTGAAAGTAATCGACGTCCATTATATCATCAACGGTCCATCGCGCCGGATAACGCTTGCTGTAGCACAAGCTGCTGGGCGTTTATCAGTTTCTTTAATTCTCTCACTTCCTGAGTCAGCTGGCGCACATTCTCCGACGTTTCATCCAACCGGGCCTGAAGGCTGCCCAGCCCTGAGGAGTATCCGTACTCTCTGTAGCCGGAGTCATTGTTGTTTTCGTATTTCTTAAAACAAGAGTACGCGCCTGTTGTTGATCCGCTCGACGAGATCGTGTGACCGTATTGTTTCCTCATTTTCGCGATGTCGTAAGCAGCCATCATTATGTCCCGAGGAAGTCGTTTCTCGCTCGGGTTTAATGGTTTTACGCTCAAAACGACTCGGTAAGCTTGCGGAGATACTAACGCTGAGGAATGAAGGATTTTAAGCAGACATTTCGGCAGGTAGCCGTTAAATAAGGCCAGTTCCATGTAAGATATCAATTTGGTCTGCCTAACCAGTTTTGAAAGGCCCGCAGTTTTTCTCAAACCTTGAATGTCGTGGACAGCTATACCTACTAACAGATTCATAAGGACTACAGTAACAAACATTAAAAATAATACGTAAGTGATTTGCGCAGAGAACTCTAAAAGGACCGGGGGGTCGTTCCCGTCTGGCTCGTTTAGTAGTAAATCCAAGTTAAGCTCGCCAATCATCATGGTCAGGACAGTTATAAAGCCCATGAAAGGGTTCGCGAAAGAGGAGGAGTCAGGGAAAATAACACAGAAGCTTATAGTAAACCCGATTAAAATACAGGAGTAGGCCATCAGTAACTTGGCGAACTCCTTTTGAACTTTCTGGTACATAGCGACATAGGTCCCAAAAACTGGAAGTTGTCCGATCATCATCATTAAGTTAGTCCAGCCAGCCAGCACCGCGAACGCGCCTACGTGATTCTGCCAAGTATACGTGATGTTGGTGTAGATATACGATATGAGAAACACGCTCACAATCACGAACCATTCGATAATATTCTCGGATTGCATTAAATATTGTTTCACAGTAGAATAACCGGCTATTCCGTAAACCTTTCTGAAGATCTCAAATATCGTGATACCGGCTAGCACCCACCATTGCATTTCTATTACAAATGGATTTTTACGTAATAGATCTCCGAGAATGGACTGTTTCTGACAAAGTTCCTGCTCTTGAATCGTTTCCTCCATATCTTTACTGCCGTTGTAACAGTTATGAGCCAGAGCAGTCAACACATACAATGTAAGGCATAGAACAAATATGAAGCTTAGAAACAGCCGGGCTACGTAATATTTACGTATTTTCTCCCACTTTATGTAGAGGAATGCTGAACAAAGTGGGTGAAGGAGGACCTCCTTCTGGCCCTCGTCGACGAACGTGTTCAAGTAACTGATCTCACGAGGATAACAATGATGAAGTATGCTACGAAAGTCTAGCTCCAATTCAACCTCCCTACTGCTTGTTTGTGAATGTCGTAGCGTGATTGCACAGTCCAATTTTCTAGTTACCATCGCTAGAGACGCCGGCGTTTTCCTAGCTATTACATTAAGCGCCGAGTTTCCTTTTTTAGACCTGGTCGTGACGTCAGCGCCATGATAGATTAATGTCTCCACACACGCTGACAGGCCGTCGAGGGCAGCCAGATGCAGCGGCGTGAAGCCGTACTCATCCTTCTGGTTAACATTCGCTCCCCAGCTTATCAACGTCTCGATGATATCGCAAGCGCTGTCAGACTTGCCTATAGCCGCGTGTAATGGGGTCCTCATGTCGAAGTCGTTTGCGTTCGGTTCGGCGTTTCCTTTTCTTAGTAAGGATTCCACGCACTCCAAGCTCGACGAACGAGCAGCCAGGTGCAACGCTGTGAAACCTCTGTGATTCTTTAAACTGGCTTCTGCACCCTTAGATAACAACAAATCTACACATTCCACGAAACCACCGTCTGCTGCCAGATGTAACGCAGTGGACTCCCTGTCGCCGACACGCGTCCGCACGTTGGGGTCCGCGCCGGCCGTCTCGAGCAGTATCGTTAAGCACTGGAACATTCCCAAATCGGCCGCAAGATGTATAGCGTTAGTGCCGCCGGGCTCAATTTGATTCACGTCGACACCGTGGGATATAAACAATTTAAGGCATTCCACGGAGTTGGCTCGCACCGCACAATGGAGCAAGCCACCTTCACAGTTAACATACTTCACGGCGGAATGTACGGATGCACCGCGACTGATTAGCAAATTAGCCACTTGCACTGAGTTCCCAAACGCGGCACAATGGAGTGGGGAGAAGCATCTTGGCATGTAATTAGGGTCTGAGCCACATGACAGCAGGTAGGTCGCACATTCCGTGGAGCCGCTGAACGCTGCGACATGCAGCGGGGACAGTCCCAGGGCATCGAAGTATAGCGGATCAGCTCCGACTTCGATCAGCGGCTGTAGGAAGTTGTCTAGTTTCAGGAAGGCCGCCCAAAATAGGCATACGTTTTTCTCGGCCTCGGACGCTGTTGAGAAAGTAGTGGCAGCGGATTCTGCGGTAATGACTCCGGTCTCTAGCTCGTCCAGTAATCGCAGACGTCCGCCGACGGCGCGCATCTGCTCGTGCGCACTCTGACGTAACGAGTCACCGCAGATGTGCGCAGTTAGGTCGAGGGGTGGCTCTTCGAAGCTGTCGTACATGTTGGGGGCGCTCTCGGCGGGGGGCGAGGAGCCGGCGTTGACGTATTCGAGGTGTCCCATGGAGGGGTAGGCTCGTTCGAGGGATTCTTCGTCAAGTGGGGGGTGAGTTTGGTGTTGCGTTCGGGCTGGGGAGGAGAGGACTCGGGAGACGCGGGGTCGTCGGTCCATGTCGGAGCGCGGGTGGGTCCTAGGGCGGGCGTCATCTTCGTCGGGCTGTCGGCGGCGCGCGAACCAGCGCGCGGTCAGCAGGCGGCGCGTGGCGGGCATGCGGGCGGCGACGCGGCACTGAGCGCCGAACGCCGCTATTATGCGCCAATTGTGACCGCACATGAATCGCGCGCACCTTTTCGCTGTTAGGCTGTTTGCAGACGCTAATATTTTTTTGAGCAACTTTGTCGTCCTAGCAATTCGTGCTATGACCACCACATATTTTATAACATTTTACTAAAATTGCAACGTTCTCTTTTTCCGGGTTTTGTATGAAATCAGGCATTGCATAACAACTATTGTATAGGCAAAAAAACCAATGATGCGCATGCGCAGGCAACCTTATTTTGGTAATTCTTTATGTGTGTCTAAGAAGTAACACATTTAAAGAATTATTACACACTAATTGATTGCTCTTGGCAACGCCGATCGATCAAGATCACCCAATTCATGCCGAGAACTGTAATAATATTAATTAATTTTGTTGTCTAGTCAAGTCGCTGAATCCTATTTGGCGAAAACAGAGTTCCCACTGTCAGTTGATACATCAAAACAGTTGACACACAGATGGATACATCAACTCCTCATTCTTAGCGTCGCACCGCCGCTCGTCGTGCAACCAGCCTTCCGCCCATCAACAATACCCCTGACAAATGTATGTATTTACTAACATTTCCCGCGATGATATCATTGTGTCCGAGACTTGATATGGCATCCCGCAAGATCTCGGTCATTACCGCTACTTAAAAAAAACCTGTCTGAGGTAAGGCGCCATTGATTGTAATCTGTTTGAAGACACGTGAGTCAGTCGGATCTCAGGATCAACTGGAATTTGATGACTCATTGACTCATTTCAGGATCTCTCGACTGTATCTGGCACGTGGTTAGTGTCAACTATTATTGAAAGTTTATGTAACAACGAAGTGCAAAGGCGGACTTAAAGACGTAGCCTTCTCTACCAGTCAACCAAAGGTGGTTAAGCTATAACATGGGAGATGCGAATGATTATTTAAACATCTCTAACAACTTATTCCCTAAAGGCACTTAAAATGGTTAGTTTGAAGTTATTAAATTGCTATGAACTTGTAATTTATAGGAATGCACAGCACTGCAAATTATATTATCAAGTCACTTAAAGCTATTTATGCTAAAATATAAATAAATATTTTTTTATTTTTCTCAAAGAACTTAAACTAGGGATATTGGAAATATCACCACCGAAATATGCAACTGTACAGGAGATATCTGCCAATAGGAAGTGCTAATGAAACTTCTGCTGTAGTGACTTTAGTGTTGAGATCGGGATGTCTGCTGTTCTATGAGCCATATCTCATGTTGGAAGTCCATGCTACGAGATAAACGCTATGTATCTACTTAAAAATTACGAAGAGAAACCAAGTAGATATACAATAATATTACAATAAAATAAGTATTGACCTCATACGAGTACAAGAAGTTTAAAATATACGTGTATTTATACTAATATTATAGAGAGGTAAAGTTTATGAGTTTGTGAGGTTGTAGAGGGTAATCTCTGGATCTACTGAACCGATTTTGAAAATTATTTTACCCACAGAAAGCCACGTTATGTGTGTGTCATAGGGTAAAAAACATCAAGCTACGACACACGGGAGCGGAGCAGTAACCAAAGACGTTACACGGGTAAAAAATTAACACGCACGACGCACGCACGCACGAAGTCGCGGGCAGAAGTACTGAAGTGCAGATGTCTGCACCTCAATAGTAGTTACCACGAGGATAAATGAGTTGACTCAGATAGATAAATTGCTTGAAACTATTAGGTAAGCCTTTAGACAGAATATCTTCTCTTAGATAGTACCAACTGTTATGATAAGTATCTTGTGGCATGTGGTATGGTGACATTGGTCAGGTGGGCAGTCACCCATTGGAAAAAGAAGAGATCTTACAGGAACTGAAACGTAGCATGTAGGTACCTATTTCTTTAAGACAGAATCCCATTAAGTTTTTATATCAAGTAGGTAGTTACTGTGAACAAAGCGAGTTAACCGATTCAAACAATGATTGTGGGAAGAAATACCGTGGACAGCTTTGACCCAGACCAGACATGATCAGATATCATAATTCTGATACTGTTTGGTCTGTTTGACGTCTCCAAGAAGTCAGAAGTTTATTAGGGATGATTTTTATATAAATGCAGTGTCAAGCGGGCTTACGGCCCGCCTGATGGTAGCCTATAGACGCCTGCAACACCAGGGGCATCACACGCAGGTTCCCACCCTTAAAAAGCCTATTCACTCCCACCTTGAAGAACTCCATACTGTAGTCCCTTGGGAAAACATCGGCAGTTAGCTCATTCGACGACCGAACTGTTCGCGGTAGGAGATTCCTCTCAAACCGTTTATTAGGCTAGGGTAGGTTTATAGGTTTGCCTCGTTAGCCTAATGGTCTCTAACTAAAGGTCTCTAAGTACTGGTCCTAAGCGCGATTGCTACGCTAGAGGTCTTGGGTTCCATTCCCACGTCAAGCAAAAAGTTTTATTGGGTTTTTGGTTTTATGGTATGTTATGTTACAGGCTAGACAGTAAATCTCTTGAAGGCTTCTTGACCAACAGGAAGTTCAAGTAATTATTATCATGACGTATCTTCGGTCAGCTAGACTAATTTAAATCCAGTAAATATAACGCAAGTATCGTGAGAACGGAAACAACCGCGATCCACACAAACAATAGCCTATCAACTGCTACATCATGCATTGATACAATAGCACCGCGGATTGTTAAAATTCAACTTAAGAAAATATTAATCCCTTTGTTTAGATGTGGCAAAAATATTGGAGCATTGGGTAGCGGGGTCACCGTTCACCAGGCCAGACAAATCATCTCTAGAATGCCTTTTTATTTATTTAAATAATTGGATGGCAAACCAGCCGACGGGCCACCTGATGTTAAGTGGTCACCCCTGCCTATAGACATTTGCAATACTGGAGGCATTGCAAATGCGTTACCATCATAGAGACAAAGGTGAAATATGTCATATGCCTGTAATTACACCGGCACCCATACCCTTCAAACCGGAACACAGCAGCGCTGCTTTGCGGCAGAAATAGGTATGGTGGTAGTACTTCCCCGGACGAGCTTCTTCACAAAGAGCTCTACTACTACTACTCGCGTTTTTTGAATCGTGTAATTTTGCGTCGCCAAGTGGTACAAACGGTACCTTTTTAAGAAAAAGAGTAAGTACAGTGTAAATAATATAAGTAAAAAAACGACTCACAACACAACATACAAAATTACTTTCTCTTGTCCTCACATTGAAAGCTAAAGGTAATGATAATTATAGCATTATTTTGTGGAGGGAAAGCGGCGACCATTGTAAATCGAAATAAATATGAAAGAAGCAAAATTATTCTCGAACCCTTTCCGCCGCCAGATGGCGCCTGCGGTTACAACCGCAGGCGCAACGGCTCGGCTTTCTGCAACCCTCGTGTAACCACGAGCCATTTTTGTGCAACTAAATTATTTTGATGCCACTTATTTATATTGATAGGAACCATTTCTGTAGATATTGCAGACCATGATTTTTCCGGCGCAATTTTAATTTTAGGGCTTTAACGAACGACGCCGCGTAGGTCACTAGTGCAAACAGTAATTCACAGAATTGCATGGAACGAATTCTTTCAGCGAATTCGATTACCCATGCGAATTGGATACCGGTCCGGATTTCCGCTAGACCGGCCGCATACAAAGACCATTGTATGGCATTGTGTGACCAATTGCTGTGATCGGAGCGGCTTGGACATCTCATGGTGGTACAATGAGGGTCAAAGTACACTCGGACACGTGGATGTTAAGGTATAATGAAGATTAAAATATGTCAACGTCTGATGGTAGGTACTTCAATTTTAAATTGAATGGAGCGTGCAAATCATTCTTCGTTTAAAAACTTGATCGAATTTTATCAAGAGCCTTTCAAAAAAAAAAAAAAAAAAAAAAAAAAAAAAAAAAAAAAAAAAAAAAAAAAAAAAAATGGGGAGTCGCCGCTACGTCACTTTAGCATGGTTGAAATTTCGAGAATAGACAGGAATATGTACCTACTCAAAAAAGTAGATTTGAGTCATCATCAGGTTGCATCAATCCTGGTCGGACAAAATTTAATACGAGTCAATAGACACGAAAAGCAGAATAAGGTAGGTAGGTAAGCGTATTGGCGAACTGTGGGTGTATATTGGTACACCTCTGCCTAAGCTTCTGGGGAATATAGGCGTGATGGTATGTGTTGTGTTTTGTATTGTTTTGTTGTTTAATTTGTTACCCACATACCTACAAGCATCACCACAGTTTATACCTAATACAGTAATGTCGTTACAGACAATAACAGTAGGTAATAGACAAAACATGTATCTATATGTTTCGCACAACCAACACATAGGTATTTTACAACACACCTAATGCCCGTCCGTGTGAATTCTCTCCGAGTATCTACATACAATTGAAGCTGTTTTTATTAGGTATTAGGTACTTTACATACTTACGTTAAACTTCGTACCTACTGGCAACTAGTCTTGCGCAGGCGCACTTCTGTGGACAAAGGAAACGGATAATGTATCTACCAAAGGATTATTACACATCTATCTGCACATAATCCAAACTAATAATATCTATCCCTAATATTATCAATGCAAAGGTAACTCTGTTTGTTTCTCAGTTATAATTTTACGACTAAACTACTAAACCGATTTTTTTTTTATGTCATTGGATAGCAAACACGCCGACGGCCCTGATATTAAGTAGCCACCGCTGCCTATAGACATCTGCAATACCAGAGCGTGCAATGTATTGCTATCCCAAAGACAAAGTTGAACAGTCTCATGTGCTAATTACTGATTTTTTAAAATTAGTTACGGGGTAAGTTTGAACCCCAAGAAAGGACATAGGCTACTTATTATTCCACGATTTAGTCTGTATGGTTTCTTCTATAAAAAGCAAGAGGAACCGCCTATTTCTAAAGTCAAAACCAAACAATACGAAGACACTTACAGACGACACTGACCTAATTTCGTGAACTGCAGTCTCAATCGCAATTCGCAACATAAATCGTGACGTCTGCGTTGCTCCTTGAATTCCGGCTATCATCATAGTTAGGCATAAATGTATTGACCAGTGTGTAGGCCCCTCTCAACTGCACTAAAGACCTGAGGTCAACAGAATATTATCTAATTAACCCTACTTGTGTTATTATCCTGGAGGTACCTACAAGGCCAGAGTAGTTGTTTCTACCAAGATGCACTAACTGCACCGGATAAAGCATTTTCTGGTGACATTGAACCTAATGATAGGCGCTTTAAAGCGTAAATAAGCTTGCGTGTGCGCACGTGAGGACGTCGAGTAGCTTTCATGCCTGCGTCGATCTTTGTAGTATTTGTATTATTTAGTATATCGACTGAAAACCTGTAAACTGAGCAGAGCGCACCTTCTTTAAATATTGAAAAACCCACTATTTAATGAATCTACCGGGGCTGCGGGTTGTTCGAAAGAGTTTCCGCGCCCCCGAAATCAGAAATACGGAAAAAAAACTATTTAATGAATACCTACTTCGGAAATTGCACGGTACGATGTCCTGACAATATAATGTTCTTTTCCTTTTATAAATAATATTATATTATACTAGCTTCTACCCGCGACTTCGTCCGCGTTAAATTTCATACATTATCCCACGGGAACCGAACATTTTCCGGGATAAAAAGTGTCCTATGTGTTATTCCACACTACAGTCTATCCCAGTGCCAATTTTCATTCAGATCTGTACAGCCGTTTAACCGTGAAAGAGTAACAAACTCTATCCATCCTCACAAACTTTCGAATTTTTAATATTAATAGCAAATACGAAGGACAGTAAGATAGTAGGATAAATAATTTAATATCGCCACTTACAAACGGGACATCTTCCATGGAGTGATGTTTTTTATTATTGAGCTCCCGATATTAGGACGCTGTTGCCCATGATTGGAACTGTATGACTGGAGAATGCGGGTAGATGACAAATTAATATATTTTTGCAGTGTGCCACAGGCAATTCTAAATTCCAAATTCTTAAAAAAAAACTATTTCAAGTGTAGATATGCCCGTTTCTTAATACTCATTCATACGTTACGAGTATGTACTTTTTATTTATTCCAATGGCTATATTTCGTTTTCCAAATATTAAGTCTGTGTTATGCAACCATTTTGAAAAATCTAATTAATCCCGAAAAGGATGCTGTTGGTCTATAACTTTGTCTCTTTCACACTGGAAAAATGCTGACATTAATACTTTTTTCATAGTGCGACTCCAGGATCAGGGGGCCTACCACCTCTTAAAACAGATACAAAGGCGGAAAAAGCTAAAACCCAACTGACCACCTAAAACCTGATAGTCTATCACTGATAATTGTAAGAAGAAGCCGGTTGGACAAACTGATTAATTTACAAAAACAAATGACGTTTGCAACAAAGAAATAAACAACTGCTTGCTGTTTGTGCATGTGGCTATATATGTTTGTAAACGCACCTACGATACAGGAGAAATTCAAAAAGCAGCCAGCTATGACGACCTATGAAGTAGGTTGTTTATAAATCAATATAAAAAACTCCAATTTACATATCTGTGAGTTGTGTGGTGATTTTACCAGGTCACCCACGATGCTGCGGCTGCGATGGTGTGCTAACATGGTCACCGGTTATACAAAATATGCCGCAGTTTTTACATACTCTTTGATTCACAGCTGCATCTGCCAGTTCAAGTTTGATTACAATCAACATTTTTATAAATGGCCACAGAGATGTTCCACGTTGTATTACAGAAAGAATTTAAGCTCTATTTTGTTTCATTATTCCCCATGGGAGCATCATGTTCAATCTCCATTGATTGTATTATTTAACAAAGAAAACAATGCTGTCTGGCAGTGACCATTGTAACGACCAACTGGACCCTGTTTTCCTGGCAGTTGGTACTTACATACCTAAAAATCTGATTCAATTTAGCGCCAATACAAAATATATCCTATACAAATTCAGATAAATCTCAATTTGCATTAGCGAATATAACTCGATTACAATGTCTAGTATGAGATTATAACCCTTTTATTCAAAGCTCTGGGCTGAACAACAGGGAGTTTGTTAGGGTGACTTTTTATTCCCCATTTTATAATACTAGTATTACTAGTAAGCGTAGGGTGTTCCAAGGTCAGTTCTCAACAACTGTTTTAAATGACAATGGCCGAACGTTTTCAAAAGATCTTTTCAACGATTTTTTTGCAGAGCTATTGATTTAAATGAAGTCTTTTTAATACTAAGTACTTACTTTTGTGCTAAATCCCTTTTTAATACCATCGGGCTTGCCATCTGACCCCATGTTGTGAAACACAAAACCGTTTTGAATCAAACAACTTATTTTTATTAGCTTTGGTCGCATTCACGTACAATGTTGGGATACATTTATCTCGTTTATTTATCAATTACAAGGATCTTATTAAAATACGTGATGCCACGTTCTCTCTAAGTGTACTCTCTATACTTCTAAAGCGTCTTCTTAAAATGACATTCTCATGTAGGCAACATGACTTACATATAATTCCATATTCAACCTGATCTATTTCTTATTTACAAATAGAAGACTTAGGTATAGGTATTGAAAATAGTTCAGGACAAAAAAAATATGTATTCCAAGCGGATTCCAGAAAAAAATTAAAATCAAATAATGGGCGTTTTTTTTTTCTATATACGCATACTTGTTTTGAGCTCCCGTAGTGTCCACGCCAATACAATATAGTACAAAATGTCAGTCAATATTTTAGTTAATCGTAATTTAGGGCCCTAAACCGTGGTCACAGCAGCAAATAGCAAAAATAAAAACAACAATATTTGTATAATTCAAATATTTAATGTTATACAATTTGCAGCTTATACACATAGAGAATGTACATATGTATCAATATAGTTAACATAATTACAAGTAGGTGCAATCACGAGTTGATGAAGTATGATAAGACACGACAGATATAGTGACGCAAAACAAATATTTAGATTTACATGTGACAGCAAAATAGCTTAAATAATATATATTTTATATTGGTGATATCTTGAAGATAGATGGGAAAAGTAGACAATTTATTTTCATACAGAAGTACAAAATATAAGCAGATAATAATCAAACATTTTAGATAGATACCGTCTTCATAGTATTTAAGCCATTTTACATTCAAACGATAATATTTTTATTAATCATACACATTTTTGGATGGATTATGTTTTTCATTTAAACTAAAATAATAACTATTAAAGCTAACCATTAAAACGTACTAAAGTATAAATTAAAAACTATTTACAAAATATTACAAACGTTTTATTTTCATTACACAAAACATTATTCGTTTATTAGTAAAAAAATATTAATTCAATGGTATCCTTAAATAATATTGTATCTGTGTATGTACTTGTCGTGAACACAAGACAAAATATGACATGGCACAAAATAGTCCGAAATTATGTGACAAACGTATAATACTGTGACAATGTCAAAAAAATGAACAAAACATGTGCTCCTGCCGACCTCGCCGGGCGAGACTGGCGTGAGGGTATCAAAAGCGTGCAGTAGCCGACTCAGAACTATGCTGAGTCGCTTAGACGTTTTGGAGATGGCGTATACGCATATTGACAGACAGCGTGGTAGGCGACTATCGCGCTTGTGTCAATAGGAGCCCGCACTTGTGTAGGTATGTCAATTTCTGTCATCTCTTCGACAGACTGTCTAGGTAGTTGTTCTAGAGTCTGTTTGACTCGTTCTTATATCATAGAATTATTTGGCCATTTTTATTCTTATGTTATGTTAAAAAGAATCACTCAGGCACACGCAAAACTAACATAATTCCCATGAAGTCCCCATAGAAATGACCCCACCATAATTAAGTGTTGAATATTTTACGAGATATATTAAAGGATTTAACAATAGTTGTACATTATTATATGAAAAAAAAAAACAAATACACTTTGATAACAGTATAAAATAACTTCAGGATTTTTAACAACTATTTAGTTAATTCACACTTCTTTTTTCAAAGTCTTTGGGCCAGCCCGAACTACTTTCGGTTATCATTAAACCAAAAATAGAATAGTTATTTCGAAAACTCTGCATTTTCAGTCAGTTCACAAATCCACTTTTTAAAACACTTAGAGATATAATTTTTAGATTCATTAGGTTATAGGTGCACTCGAATAACTAAGCTCAAACATGCTTACAGTACGCAGACGTTAATATTGCGTAGTGTTTTTGAAAAAGCTAGCCTTTTGTAAAGCTTTGTCTCTGTCTATCCTGTGACTATCTCTTTCTAAAATCCGATGTGCTATATTAACGGCTGAGTACTTGAACAGTGATCCAGAGCCATACATAAAAAAATACTTTTCAATCCTAAGGCATTTTCTGGCTCCATCATTTTCCATATCGAGCTGTTTGTCCAAGTGCTACCTGGCTAGACGGCGGAGTACTTGCGGCCGTCGTCGCTGGAGTAGCAGTGCTGGCAGTGCAGCTTGTGCATGCGCACGCGCACGTCGGCGCCGGCGCGCCCGTCGCCCAGGCGCGCGCCGCACACCGCGCACGTGAAGCACCACACGTGGTAGCACAGCGACAGCGACTCGATGATCATGGCGGCGCCGCGACCTGCGCGGGACAGGTTAAGGGTTAAACAACATTTTCATTCAATCATAGACTTTCGTCATCATGGTCCAGTGATTAAGTCCCTCTCTCATGCATGAGGTTGTGTACTCAATTCCAGGCAAGTACCAATGTACCTTTTAAACTCATATGTACAAACTGACATTGCCTAGATCACGCTATCAAAGTTCGCCGCGACGTTAAAAAATATACAAAATCCCGACAACACCCGTCTGGTCGGAGGATCCTCTCTTAACAATGGAGAATGAGAGACTTTGCACCCTGTTTTTCATACCTCAACACTTTCTAAGTTAACATTTGTAATTAATATAGGTCTAATATAGCCAATCTGCCTTAACTAAGCGTGGTGGTCAATGCTCGGGTCTCCTCTGTATGAGAAGAGGCCTTCGATCGCAGTGGGACAATAATAAGCTGGTTGGAGCTAATTGTGGTTGGTAGGTTGGTTTGTTGGATACGAATCTTTTGTAATGTAAAAGGAAAACTCCTCCCAAAAACGGTAGACGAGATATCTTTCTCCAAATAAAATATCATGATACATGCACAAACAAAAATATATTAGTCGGATTTGAAATTAAAAGGTTAGTTAAAAACAGTATCGTCTTTCCTTTACCTTTGATGCTATTTTATTTAGATTTCAGTTTTGGTTTTAAGTGTGTCAATACTGTACACCTGTAGCCTGCAACGATAGAGGTCTTGGGTTGGATTCCCAGGTCGAGCAAAGTGTTATTTGGTTTTTCTATTAAATTCTCAGCAGCAGCTCGGAGTTAGGATTTGTGCCCGGTTAATGGCGATAGACTCGCCCCCTATTACATGGGGCCCCTAAACATACCGCCGAACTGTGGGTGTACATTGGTACACCTCTGCCTAACCCTTAGGGGAATACAGGCGTGATGGTATGTGTGTACGTAGAATGATTTAATTAAAAAAAGAATTGACGAAGATATAAGATAAATATGCGGGTCTAATTGAGAACCTATTCCTTTTATTGAAGTCGGTTGAACAAAGTTCATACTACAAAATGCAAACTAGCATGCTCTTAAATGTGGGTGCTACTTGTGAGTAATAGTGCGATGGTGGGTGTGCGTACATTCGTACCTAGTTCCTCTCCGCAGTGCGAGCACTTGCGGCGGCCGCTGACGCTGAGCAGCTTGTCCTCGCGCGGCTCCGTCCGCACAGGCCGCTTCACGTCTGTGGACAGCTGCTGTTGGCTGGAACATTTAGACATTTCATGTTAAACACAAGGCGTAGCGCAAACTCGCGACTCATAGAAGAAACTAAAGGAGGTGTTTGCCCAACAGTGGGACAATATGGGCTAACAATAATAATAGAAGATGAAGCACTTGATAATTAAAGTTTGATGGAGGCAGCATTGAGGCAGTTTGCTGATAGGAAGGGTCGTCTCAAAGCTGCGCCGGGCAGGTTTGCTTCAGCGACACGGAAGTATTCCGATTTCGGATTAGGGGCGAAACTTAAATTTGCAATTGATCAATATTTTCTAGATCACTGTATGTTCCACATTACTGTCTGTGCAAATTGTAAATATAAGTTTTTAATTAAGAGTCTTAACCGATGGACAGATGCGAAATGAAGTAATTGCATAAGGCGTTATGTTTTCTTTCGAAGCATAGGATCCTAAAAACACTCGTTATTCTTACATATGAAAAATATCATGGTTTTAAATCCGTCCAAAGAAACAAAGTTATTATATGAACGTAATGTGACATTACTAGTAAATGAGTTGGTAGTTTTTTTTTATATTATCGTACCATAAGTATGCTTATTTGCTCGAACGTATGGGTGATGGCAGTAGGAGCAAGTTAGCCTTTAGATCTTGATATTAATCAATTTTATCCTAATACTATTATCAATGTGCGAGAAATACCGATGACTATGTATTGTTATGTAAGTATGCTGGGTACCTGGTGCTAAGCGCGTGCATGGCGTGTAGCGGCGCGGGTGCTGGCGGTGCTACTGGCGCGGGGGGCGCGAGGGGCGCGGGGGGCGCGAGGGGCGCGGGGGGCGCGTCGTGGTGGTAGGAGTGGCGCTGCGCGGCGCGGAGCTTGCTGCGCTGCTCCTCTATGCGACGAGCTTCCGCTTCCTGGAACACGACGTATAGGGGTTACTACTCAGTAATAATATACAACAGTTCTAAAAAATACACTTAAATAAGTCGAAAGTAAGTAAATATGACAGAGAAGGGAGTCAGTGACAGCATGACGGTTGACAGGACTGCATGGAAGAAGAAAATAAGTTGAAAGTAACATTATATTTTTCCCAACATTGAAATATATTTATTGTTACGAATGCAATTTACAATTGCAATCTCATCTCAGAGATAATCATAATCAACAAATATAGGTACCTACATTAGAGGTATTTTTGACCGACTGAGACTGAGATGTGGTCGCTCCAGAAAGTTAGTAGAATTGACCACCTGGTTACTGTGATAAGCTGGTTAAGTTCCAATTCTTTTTATATACTTGTGCAAAACCTTTCTTGATTTAAATTAGCCCATAGTGTAAACGGTACCTGTATAAGCCAGTGTTGATTGTAATTATAGTTCGCAGGCTTCCTATTCCGCGCCTGCATCCAGTCTGTGTTGGAGATCAACTTCGGTGTAGGCGCAGCGCTTAGAGCCTGGAATTATAGAGCAGAGGAGTCAGACAACGTTGTTGACGTTATTGTAACCTGCTTTGCATTTTTGAATGATTCATTAATATATTTATAACTTCATTTGTTTCGCAGTATTGTTTTAGGGAATACAAAATCTGATAGTCAATTCTCCAAGTTTCAAAACTCTGTTCTAAAATCAATACGTTTTACAATGTCAAAAAATGTAGGTAATTGAAGGCATTTTTGACAGATTGAGACTGATATAATTAGTTACTTGCGTCGGCCGCCGCCGGCACCCCGTCCCTGGAGAGTGTCAGGAGGGGACAGGGGTGCGTAGCAGCACGGTTCGGGGACATTGTCGTGGTAGGAGTCTACTTCTCCCCGAACCGAACTCTCGCCGAGTTCCACAACTCCCTTGCGGAGTTGAGTGTCGTCGTCGGAAGCCATTCCCTTCCCGTGCTAGTGCTCGGGGACTTCAATGCCAAGAACTTGGCTTGGGGTTCTCGTTACACGGACGTGCGAGGAAGGATGGTGGAGGACTGGGCTCTGGAGAAGGGCCTAGTCGTCCTAAATCGGGGTTCTGTCGCCACGTGCGTGCGGATGCGGGGCGAGTCTGTTGTGGACATATCGTTCGCCAGCCCCGCTCTGTCACCACGGGTCCTCGACTGGCGCGTTATGGAGGGGGTGGAGACCTACTCCGATCACCGGTATATCAGGTTCGACGTCTCCGCCCAGGACTCCAGCGCGCCGGTCATACAGGCCCCGAGTGGTCCGCGGTGGGCGCTGAAGCAGCTGAACCGGGAGCTTCTCCTGGAAGCCTCGATCGTGCAGGCCTGGGTGTCATCACCGGACAGGCCTGCCGACATCGACAACGAGGTGGGGTGGTTCCAGGAGGCCATGTCCGAGATTTGTGACGTGGCAATGCCCCGAGTTCGGCCAGGTAGCGCCCGCCGGCAGGTATACTGGTGGTCGCGCGAGCTGACGCCTCTGCGAGAGGCGTGCGTCGCTGCGCGGCACCCATATGCCAGGCATCGCAGACTCCGCGTTCGGCCTCCGAATGCGGCAGTCATCGAGGCGGAGTTGTACGAGAGGTACAGAGCGGCGAAGACCGCCCTCAGCGAGGCTGTCATGCGGGCCAAGGCTCAGGCCCGCGAGGAGCTGCTGGGGACTCTGAACGGAGATCCGTGGGGGCGCCCTTACAAGACGGTGCGGGGTAAACTCCGCACCTGGGCCCCCCCGCTGACGCAGAGTCTCCGGCCGGAGCTCGTTGAGGACGTGGTGAGCGCTCTGTTCCCTTCGCGGGGGGAACATCCTCCCCCGCCCATGGCTCCGCCGCCTGCGATGCCGGAAACGGACCACGACGACGACGACACCCCTGAAGAGACTGGGGTAGACCTGAGGATGGCGGTACGAAGGCTGAAAGCCAAGAATACCGCCCCGGGACCCGATGGCTTACCTGGCAAAGCCTGGGTCCTGGCCTCAGAGGCCCTTGGGCCTCGACTGGAGGGGCTCCTAAGCGCATGTTTGGAGAGAGGCCAGTTCCCACGTCGCTGGAAGACGGGGAAGCTGGTCCTCATACGGAAGCCGGGGCGCCCTGCGGACTCGCCGTCCGCATACCGGCCCATCGTGTTGCTCGACGAGGTGGCAAAGCTCTTTGAGAGAGTGATTGCGGGCCGCCTCGTCGGGCACCTAGTGGGGATGGGGCCGGACCTTGCGGACAACCAATTTGGTTTCCGCAGGGGGCGCTCTACGGTGGACGCCATCATGCGCGTGAGAGCCCTATCGACGGGGGATGCAGTGGCCCGGGGCGGGGTCGTCTTGGCGGTGTCTCTTGACATCGCCAATGCCTTCAACACCCTGCCCTGGAGTTGCATTAGGGAGGCACTCCGGTACCACCGGATGCCGACCTACCTCCGTCGAGTTGTCGGGGCCTATCTGACGGATAGGGCCGTGATTTACCCTGGTCGCACAGGAGAATGGAACCGGCGAGAGATGTCGTGCGGTGTCCCACAGGGGTCGGTTCTGGGGCCGCTCCTGTGGAACATCGGATACGACTGGGTGCTGCGAGCCGACCTCCCTGAGGGCGTCGGCGTAGTATGCTACGCCGACGACACGCTGGTCTGGGCGCAGGGAAGGTCGCACGAGGCGGCGGCCGACTTAATGACACGCGGGGTTGCGATAGTCGTTGAGAGGATCCGGCGGTTGGGTCTCGAGGTGGCCTTGCACAAATCTGAGGCCATGTGTTTTCATGGGCCTCGGAATAGGCCACCGTCGGGATCCCAACTAACGGTAGGAGGGGTTCACATCGGCGTCGGGTCGACGATGAAGTACCTGGGACTCGTCCTCGACAGCCGGTGGAACTTCGCGGAGCATTTCCGACGTTTGGCCCCCAAACTGGAACGGGCCGGGGCTGCCTTTAGGCGGCTCCTACCCAACCTGGGGGGACCAAACGCCTCCTGCCGGAGGCTCTACGCGGGAGTCGTGCGGTCGATGGCCCTTTACGGGGCCCCGGTGTGGGCGCAGGGGTTAAGGCGACTTGCCGCCCACTACCTCATTGCGTCCCAACGGGTGATCGCCATAAGGGTCATCCGAGGATACCGCACGATCTCGGGGGAGGCGGCGAGCCTCCTTGCCGGATTGCCGCCGTGGGATCTGGAGGCGCTGGTCCTCGCGCGCCTGTACGAGTGGCGCGTGGAGGTACTAGGCCGGGGGGAGAGTCCGCCACCGCGGCAAATTGCCGCTCGGCGGGCCGACCTCCGGCTCGATCTCATGGCGACATGGAGACAGCGACTGTCGCAACCTCGTGCTGGGCACGCCTTAATAGAGGCGGTAAGTCCCCTCTTTGAGGAGTGGCTGGAGAGGCGCCACGGCGCCCTCACCTACCGCCTGACGCAGGTCCTCACCGGACACGGGTGTTTCGGGAGGTTCCTGCACCTCATCGGGCGGGAGGAAACGTCCGGGTGTCACCATTGTGTGGATCGCCCCGAGGACACGGTGGAGCATACCGTGGCGGTATGCCCCGCTTGGGCGGAGCATCGCCGAGTCCTCGTGGAGGCCATCGGCGGCGGCGAACTCTCGCGTCCGGCCCTGGTGCAAGCCATGGTCCGGAGCGAGAGGGAATGGGATGCAGTCGCCTCCTTCTGCGAGGCAGTAATGCTTGAGAAGGAGGCGGCGGGACGGTTGAGACAGCGGTTCTCCCGTCCCAGCCGCCGCTGTAGACGCTCCGGACGTCGGGAGCCGCGAGACGACTCCCGGCCACCGTAGATACTGGCCTGTGGACGGTGAGCAATGGGTAGCTCACCGTCCTTACGTTGCATAACGACAGGCCGTGTCGACGGCGCGTTCGTGTTCCACGCGCGCCTCAAAGAGATGTCAGCAAAAGGAAGGGGCCACTGAGGGCCGATGCCTGCCGGGGCTGCGGGTTGTTCGCAAGAGATACCGCGCCCCCGGAACGCAAAGGGCACAAGAAGGAACATGGGTGGGTTTTAGTCAGTAAAAGTCTGACACTCCCTCCCGCCCCGCCCAGGGCGGGAGAAGTTATTTGATGATTTCCCACCCACCAAAAAAAAAAAAAAAAAAAAAGGGTTACCGCTGGTTACCGCGTCATACAAACAAGAAACTTGATAATGTTTCGATCATTCCAGTTATTTTAGTAGTAGTACAGCTCTTTGTAAAGGAGGTCGACTGTGGTATTCCTACTATACTTATTTCTCCCGTAAAACAGTGTTCCTGTGTTCCAGCTTGAATAGGTGCCGATATAATTATAGTCACATGAGATATTCAACTTTTGTGTCCCGTCCTCAGGCTTCTGATATTGCACATGTCTATAGGCGGCGGTGACAGCGTAGGTAATTGTTCACGCTGACGAAATCGTGGAGAAGCCGGTATTTAATATTAGTTCACCTGCAGCGTGTGCCTGGTCATGGGGTGGTAGTTGGCGTTCCCGTTGGTGGCCGGCTTCTGCCGCAGCTGCACGTTGGCGTACTCCACCGCTGAAGGCACGCGACTGCTCCTTAAACAGGTGAATTACAAGTGTATCAGTATGATGGACATATTCATATTTATAGGTGGAGGATTATTTGATTTGTCACAAATAAAATCTTACCACCTACTATTATAATGATATAAGTATTATTATACATTTGCTTGGGACCATACCATGACAATCAATGGGAACCTATTGGTTACGGAGACATTTATGATCAACGTTATTTACTAAAACGAGTTTTAAATGTTATAACTAAAGTTTAAACATCCCCACGACCCCTAGCTCACCATCCGCACGTTGCATAACGACAGGCCGTGTCTACGACGCGTTCGTGTTCCACGCGCGCCTTAAAGAAATGTCAGCAATTGGAGGGGCCACTGAGGGCCGATGCCTGCGGGTCGTTCGAAGGAGATACCGCGCCCCCGGAATGCAAAAGGCACAAGAAGGAACATGGGTGGGTTTTAGTCTGTAAAAGTCTGACACTCCCTCCCTCCCCGCCCAGGGCGGGGGAAGTCATTTGATGATTTCCCATAACGAACAAAAAAAAATGTAAGGGCTTAGGGTGTGTTTTTTTACACCCCGTATAAAACAAATTCTAGTTGCGCACCCATCATTACAATACAAAGAAAGTTTTTGGTTACTAACCTCATAGTAATCTCCCTCTCAATAGACTCCCGACTCTTCGGTTTGGGAGGCAGCACAGGCTGCGGCACCCTCATAGGCTGTCCCCTGAGCTCGTTCCTCTCGTACAAGACCCTCCGACTTTCCTCCACACCAAAGTGCCTCTGCATGTGCTCCTCCGACACTATCGGCTTCCGTTTCTCATCCACTATCCTCTCATCCACCTGCCTTTCAGGGACAGCAGGGGGAATGGATGGAAAGGTTTCATTTAAGAGTAAATTTGGCATGGAGTGGCGGTAGTGAGGGTTGGCCTTCGGTCTGTTTAAAGGCGGCTTTTCTGGCGACGAAGGAATTGAAGAAATATCTTGGACTGATTTCTGGATGATTCTGGTCTGGTCACGGAGGAGATTTTCCCGCTGACGACGCAGTTCTTCTTGTTCCAGTTGTAATAGCTCTCGCTCGAAGCGAAGGACTTCCTATTTTGGAGTTTAGATGTTGTTTAAGACTTGGTTTTGCTAAGATTTTGATTAAGGTCAATGTAAGGTCCTATAGTGATTAAAGTATGCTTTACAATTTTTAGTATATATTTATAGGGTTTGTTATTGTTAACTTATAAATAACTTAAAATCATTATTTGCTCCATCGTTTATATTTTACAAATTAAACTTAAATGTTAGTTATATATTAATCTTAGAATATAGGACCTTACAGCTTGATGTTTAAAGTAATTAATTGATTGTTTTGATTAGTAAAACATGTAATTTTAGTGACAATAACGTGAAGTGCAAGGCTTGAAGCTAGCGTGAGTTAAATCACATTGATTATATTTTGGAGTAACGAAGTTTGGAAAAGTAAAGGAAACTTCGCTTTTAGAGATTTATCTCTTTGATTCATTTTTGTTTGAACGATCCTAGTGTTTTTTTTCTTTATACAGGGTGATATTATAAAGAGTATTTTTTTTAATGAAATTGTTCATCTGGTAGTTCCAGAATTGTTTATTCTTGGAAATCAATATACAAACAATGTTTAAGTAATAACCTCTCGTCTTAGACATTCACACCTGAATGTCAATTTTACTACTTAAAAAAGTTAAAATCTAGTCTCAATCTCCTCTCTATAATAATCAACGTCAAAAACAAATTAGGTAGGAAGTGTTTTTGACAGTATGAGACTGACATTTAATTGCGATCGTTCCTAAACTTAGAAGAATTGTCTTCCTTGTATAAAAAGCTACACAATCTCGACCGAAGTCTCCCCTGGTAATTTGTATGTAAGTGTAAAATGTCATTCACCTTGGTGTTTGCGTCATCGTAAGCCCCGTCGGGCCAGTCCTCGTTAGTTGAACTCGCCTGAAAGTCACGCCGCACCACGCATTGTTATTTACAATCACAACATGGCGACTATTTAGGAACCATAATATTTTTTTTGGAGTTTTTTTTGTATATCTATTTGTCAGGTTACGACACAGTTAGCGCGGTGGCTAAGCAATTGGCTGCAGTGCTGAATGTCGCGGGTTCAATTCCCACATGGAACAAATATTTGTATGGCCTAAAGATGACATGTTTGTAAACGTACCCACGTTACAGGAAATATTCTCAGTGTGAGGCAACGTTTTTGAAAACGAAGAAAGACGTTTAAAATTTTCAATGAGAATCTATAGTCGTCACTCAAATCGTTTTACATTTAACAGACAATCTATTCTTCAAGAACATGACACTTTAAAAATTATGTCGATTTTTGAGTTCATTGAATGCGTAGTACCAACTGTACTTATCCCATTATATTATCAATATTATGGTTCCAATGTTAGATGGGAGTTAATTCCTTGAGCATTAGACATTGCCAATGTTTTTACGAAAAAGTTTCACAATTTGAATTATCAAATGATTATTATGTATTACGTGACATGATTCAGTAGATAATAATATTACATTAGTGTGGGCCTGAATAAACGTGCACAAACCTCTTCTAATACACAAGAGGTTATGCCCAGTGTTGGGCTTAAAAATAAACAGTGCAACATGCAAGTGCATTCTATCCTAAATAGATATAGCAGTGTCGAAAATAAAAGGCAAGGCATAATTTTAAATAAATAATATTTATTTAAAGAATAAAGTATGCATACATAATCAAGAACTACTTTTGTGACTAATTTATGTGTTTTTGCAATTGATGCTCAACAGAAAATGATTCTGGCATTTGAATACGGAAAAAGCGTTAAATAAGCAAGTGTTAATGGCAGCATGGTAGTGTAATAAATGTTTTAAATACCACATCTTTACAGAAAAAATTACACAACAATCAATTTACCAAAAACTAATAACTCTCTTCTTATCTATTCATTACTGATTAATTAATTAAATAAAGAACTAACTATTATTTATTGAATCATTGTACTTTTAAGTATTTTGTAAGTAACTTAAAGTTAAATTTAAAATTATTATTATTATATTTATAATTCTCTTATATTGCCTAAATTTCTAAATAAAATTTTGATCAACATTGTGATTCCAGTGGTATTTAAAACTACGTAAATTAATCACATATAAATTATTCTTATAACTAGAGTGCTTGGAAAGCATATACAGTGCTAGCCCCTACAGTCATCGGCGTGAACTTAGCTTAAAAATATAACAAGTAGCAAGTATATAGCCGCTTTTGCTTCTTATGTTTATATACAAAATATATAAATGGCATTTGTAAAAAGAGTAATTAATAAAATTGAAAATTTGTTATTGAAAAACATAATCTTTAAAATAAAAATAAATAATCAAATGTATTCTTTTTTATTTCAATTGATAACGAAAGTTTGTCAATCGTTTATAACATAATAATATAATCAATCAGCCATAAAGATAAAGCAAAAGCGGCTGGAGTAATTAACCGCTTAATTAACTAATCACCGAAGCGGAAAATTCGAGAAATTACCAAATATATTTCCCATACAAAATATAGCTTATAAAATCTATTAAAGAGATCTACAATTTGTACAGAGCCGCAATATTATGCATGCTGAAGACTTGTCTATCAAATCACAATAATTTCTATTAAAGAAATGGTAGAAGAGTTTTATAGCATTTCAAAGGAAATAAGGTTGATTTTTCAACAAGATCAGCATGCATACTAGTTACTCTACGCAATAGAAATAGGAAACAATGTTCAAGTAAATAATTATCTAATAAATAATAATATTCTAACTAGCATTTCATAATGATGAAATGAAGAAGCCTGTGATATATTTTTTTATTTCGACTTGACACTAAAGTTCTCATGAATTTGTTAAAAAGTGCGGGTTCTACCATCGAAAACCAATTAATATACCACCACCACACAGATTTATGTATGTTTTAGAGTCTACTATGAAAATTATAAATTTAAATAACATTATAAATTTATTTATAAAAAAAAAGTTATTATAACATAATAAATATTTTCATAGCAAACTTAAAATGTACAAATAATGTCAATGAAATATAGTGCCAAATCAAAATGATGACCAGAATTAAAGAGGTCATTCGAAGGTGCAAAATTAAACACATAATTCTATGATAAAAATTATTAGATAATGCAATCATTATGAATGGGTATATTTTCGTGGCTTATCGTGTAAATAAAATATGTGTCAAAGTACATTCCGGGAATATTTTTAGCAATAATATCTCAATGACTGCAAATAATCTTGTCTGTAATATTTTATCAATCAAATCGACCAGATGAAAATCAATCAAATGATTAGTCACTTGTTTTATCAATGATTTTAGTGATAAACAAATAAAGTCAAGGCTTATATTTTTTTATTGTTATATATTGCTAATTCACGTACATTGTTTTTACGTGTAGAAGCAATAAGAATAATGTAACCAAGATTTTGCAAAGCCGTCATTCAAAACGGTGTCCGTGGAGTTTCCTACTTGTTCTTCTCCATAGAGACCTATCTACGTTTTAGAACGAGCAACTAGCTTCAAGTTTCTGGCTAAATGATTGACTCCTTGACAATTCAAGAGTGTCTGTAAATAGTTTAATTGAAATAAATGCGTTGACTTAGAAGTAGCTTTTGCACCTTTAAAAAAACCTTTTTATTTCTCTAACCCATTATAATTATATACATATATTATTATAATCAGTTCAGTACCTGCTGCTGTTGTATTGTCTTGTCGAGACTCTCGATCTTGTCCGCGGGAACCTCGCTCAGCTCGCTCAGCTTAGAACTGAGGTTCGTGGAGAACGTCTCTTGCTGCTTTTTCACCGCTTCTTCCTCGTCTGATGTCACTGTCACGTGCGTGTAGGGCTGGAATTTAGACGTTAGGTAAATTAGCATAGGTTTCTATTTTGTTTGTAATGTTTTGTAAAAATTGTTACGTTTAATAAAGTAAAAAGTATAGTATAGTACGACTTTTTTTAGGCTGGATTTCAATATTCAGAAGTAAGATTATTCTGCTTTATTCATTCGGTGTCCTCAATTCACCTTTGAAACAATTCACCTTTGTGAACTGAATCGCCATAATTCGTGTACTTTGTTCACATTGGAATTATATCACCCAGATGATATTGGGGCGACTTTTTTATTAATTTTGTGGATTTATTCACCTACATACGATATGCTAAAATTTTCAAATTAATGTTAATTAGACTTTAATACAATATAAAATATGTAATTATTCTGTGTGTGGGGGCTACGGATAATTTGTATATTAATTTTCGGCATTGTTAAATATCTTTTAACACTTTTTATTAGTATTTAAAATTTGTTCATGACTCATTCTGGCGGTCTATTAGAAGTGTTCAGTCATAGATGTAAAACTAAAATTGATTTACAGCGCTGTTGCTTTATCTTCATAGATAAATGTTTTTATCTATGTGTATACTAGGCTTATATTGTCCTATGGAAGTTTACAGCTGTAGGTACCTACTCGTACGGTCTGCGACAAAAATCAATTAAAACTTACATATCATTTCATAAATACAAAATAACACAATGTACTTCTTCTAAGTATTTTAAGTAATAAATAGATAATAGCTTATTTTACTACTCTAGGAATTTCCCCTGTATCGTAGGTACATACACAAACAGCCAGACCCGAAACAACTATCTGTAAGCCATACAGGCGTACAAATATTTGTTCCGTGCGGAAATCGAACCAGCAACACGCAGCGCAGCAGCTAATCGTTTAGCCGCTACGCCAACCGTGCATTGCTTTCTTTGATATTGTGCTCATTAATAAATATTAAATAAAGATAATTAATAAAGATTAAAAAATCTGTATATGTTAGTTGACTTTTCTTGCTGACTGTACTAAAGGTTTAGGGCAAACCTCTATACAATATTACCCTTCATTATCTGAACGTATGTAAATTATAAGTAGCAAAAGATTATGTCACACGATCGGATTAACTTTACTGGACATCATTATGTGATTATTGATAACACCGTGGGTTTAACATTCTTTGACTGCGTATTACGTACCTGGGTTGGGTTTAGTTTTGCCAATACCTCCATGTAAAATTTTATCCTATTTTTTAAAGAAATTTTAAAATGATTCCGGGCATAAGTTTGGGGGAAACTAACCGTTATTGCTGAGTAGAGATAAAATTAACCAATCCATGTCAAAATATTCGAAGTATTTAAATTAAATCAAATTCAATTCCATCCGTTCAGGATGTAAATTAAACTGGTATTGCGGAATACTCGAACAGTAATGTAATAATATGTGACATACTGAATTAGTTTGACGTAATTAATTGAGAAATTGTGGGTTGGCTCGTTTTGGCAAAACTAACCTCAATTTCAGATAGAAAGAACACAGGTCCGAATTTCATATAAATATTATATATTGAATATGAATATTCCATATATTCATTATACTCAAAAAACCTACAAAAAAAAAAGCCTCCTTCCCTGTATTAGCCATTCTTGTAGTAATTTTAATGTAGTAACTATTTTGAAAGTATGTACCTAAGTAAATATTTAGCAGGGTACATAAGCAATGTTATATAAATGAAAAATTAACCACATACTTGGGTAGGCTGGCATATTATTTAAATTCATGTAATATCCTACAACTACACAATTTTCTTACATTATCGTATGAAATCACCTTAACGCCTTGACCGCCTTTCTAAAATATTGTTCAAGGCTATGAGGCTCCATGTAGGCATCCTTTATTGTTTTGTGTTCATAATCTGATAACAGATACTGTTTACTTTTATCTCATTGTGAACCTAAAACACTGATTGCATGCGATTTAAATTTCATCAACAAAGGAGAGGGTTCCTACCACATTCTTGTTGCGAGGGTCATAGTCAATGATCATTAATCTATTCATCATCGTATGGTGTGTATGATAATAGCAGCTTTTGCCTTCAACTGCCGCGTGGAAGTCAAAGAACTCCTTAATACGGCCCTGTCATAAAATTCTTATCTGTCGTCTCCTACCTACTATGAACTATATTCGTCCTACCACGCCTGTATTTCCCGAAGGGGGTTAGGCAGAGGTGTAACAATGTACACCCTTAGTTCTCCGATATGTTAAGTCCCACTTAATAGGGGGTGAGCCTATTGCCATTAACCGGGCACAAATCCTAACTCCGAGCTGCTACTGAGAATTTCATAGAAAAACCCAATAACATTTTGCTCGCTCTGGGAATCGAACCCAAGAGCTCTAGCGTAGCAGTCGCGCTTAGGACCACTAGGCTAACTAGGCAGTCTTAAACATCTATCTAATCTACGCCAAAAAAAATATCAATCAAACATACCTCACTATTCTGTCTGCTATGAGGATTTGAAGTCTCTGGAGACGAGTGCCCCTTATACCAAGCTTCAGCCGAAGGTCCCCTGTCCACATCCACACCAGAATCCCGGCTCTCTCTCAACTTGGCATCCATATCATGGGACAGCGTCTTCTTGTACAACAGCTTCTCAATCTTGGTCTCCTCTTGGAGGAAGGAGGTGATGTCAGGTCTTGGAGCGAGGGTCAGGTCTACGTCCAAGTAGCTGTCATCTTGACCCTCGATGCCGAGGAAGCTGGTGCGTTTGTTACGGATTTCCTTTTTGATGCGACGGGCTGAGCTTGTGTGCTTGAAGTTTCCCTGGAAGTGGTGGAATATACACTTTAATATTGATTTTTGTTTTTATGAGTAGGTGGTAGTGGTAAACTTATATCCGTTTTATTGGTTTTGTTAGTAGGTTCTGTAGCACTTACAGGTAATCTATGATAATCTATAGTATTGTTTCCACGCAATTACAGATATTTCATTAGAGCGACACAATACAGTTTTTCGTATCGATATTTCTCATATTGAGCGATTGGCTGCTGCGCTGCGGGGTCAATTCGGAGCAAATATTTGGAAAGCCTACAGACAGTTGTTTCTGGTTCTAGCTGTTTGTATATATGAGTGTATATGGAAAATCATGACAAGCGCGATGACGATGACAGCATTATTTTAATTAATTACGAAATATGAAGCAATTATCGTATTACTTAATAAAATATATGTTGAGTAATCAAAAATATAAAGGTGATGAGTAGATATTTTTGCCGTGTTTAAAAATGTGTATTGAAAACAACGTTAAATTTGCAGAAATATGTTCAATATTTACATATATTCAATCCACTGGAATAAACACAATACAACTAAAAGCTTGATTTAAAAAAACCTATTTCAGGCCTTGTTAGCGTCGTAATTTTTTTCCTCTATTGTATTAAAAATATGCATGATGGTACTTACATTTCCCAGCAGTTCATCTTCAGCTCCATCATCGGTGGGGGGCGGCGGAGGCTTCTCCTTAGGAGGCTCTAGCACATTCGTAGGCATATCCAGAGGGAACGCGCTCTCAGAGGAAAACGCCGAGGAGTTCTGATAGAAGATATCCATGTTCTCGTACAGCGGCGTCACTGCTATCTTCTTGTTTATAAAGTCTACTTCTTCTTTCTTCTGTGCCTCTGTCTCGTCCATGACAGCGCTGTCTTCTGAGTCTAGCTCTTTGAATGCCAGTTCTAAAGCATCCAGGACCTGGAGACAGTGGAGAAGTTCAAGGTTTTGTTGGTGGTGACGGTGACATTGAGATTATTACAATTTTGCATTGTAGAAGCTTTGCTTGTGATTTTTTTTAGACAGTACACATGCTTGTATAAAAGTCTAAGTGATTGAGTTGAGTTTAACAGCAAAAAAATGCCAGTTTTTTCAAAGTGCTTCTGCAGTGCATTTATAGAAAATTAACACATAAACGGCTATATTTTAAAGGAAGCTAAATCCAATTAAAAAATCAAAAGACAACACATTTAGAAAGGTAACAATTGGAAAAAAAACCCTATTAAAATTAACTGAAAACAAAAAAAAAAACTATGCAGGTAGTAGAGAAATATTGCAAGTTTGTTTTCAAAATATTACTAAGAAAAAAAAAACAAGTAATAGAGAAAATCTATTAAAAAATATTGAAGATTTTTTAACACACAAAGTGCAAAAGATTTCATGCAAAAGCGTTCTGGTTAGATGCAGAATGAAATGAAGCGACACCCACTACTTAGAATATTTTCTTACCTTTATTTTAGCCCATCACCATTCTCTTAAATATTTAAATTATTCACCTATTCTCTGCGAGAACTTTTATCATACTGTGTCGTGATGAAGAGATAAAATTGTTTGTTCAGTGATAAGAGGTTAGGAGATAACATTGTACTGATTTTATAACTAATTTAATACCATTATGATTAATGATTGCATGGTAATTATGATAAATGGTTATATTACATATATAATTGATAATGACACATATTTAATATGGGTTCAAGTGTTTGAATAAACAAATAAAAATATAAATTTTGATTTGGAATGCAGAATTTTTAACTTGTGTGCGTCTGTTTAAAAATAAACAGACAAACAAAAGAAAAAAATACATTTAGACTGTTTTTTTTTTATTCCATTTTTAAATAATCCGAGGTCATAATAATGTTTCTTGAGGTCAATCAATGAATGCTATAGCTACGTACATAAATAAAACTCGTAGAAATAACTATGTAACATGTATTTTGATATAATGACATTTACATATCACGTTAATTATAAAATGAATAAATACTGGGGTTCTACGCTATAATGTATATGAATTAAGGTGTCTATACAATACTGTGTGACGCCACGTACACAACCCTGTATGTCTAAGGGCTCGTCTATACGAGCTACTTTGTCTGACGATTATTTTGTATCGTTTAGTATCGTTAAATGATTATCGCACATTGCAGTTTCATGCTTTCCAATGATTGCTAAAAATATATCCAACTGAATGGACTGAGCAATACCCGCACAAAATTCACTACTCTCTAGAAAGAGACAGAACGACTGTACCGGTCTCTTTTTTGGTGGCAAAGCCGCGATGCCCCAAAGCATTCGCTCCTGTAAGACTTTGATGTGAACCAATCAGAATTCTAGAAAGAGATAACTACTGGACGTACTGTCACTCCCTCTCTTTCACATTTTTTTGCTTGGATTTACTTTATACCTGGGTAGAAACCGCTCAGTCCATTCTCTATGTCTTCAGGTATTATTAAATATAAGACTTGTTTTGTTTGCTTCAGTCTGCAATATGCGATTTAATAGATAAACATGGACACAAATTACTTGCTCGTCTCAGTGTGCAGGAAAATGGCGGGATTCTTTGGTTTTTAGCACAGTAGAGGTGTTTTAACGTAAACATAAATGGGTCTGAGTAATACAGGTGATATTAGTGATGACTGGTGAGATCAATAGATCAATTTAAATAATCTACAAACTAACATCCATGGAGATTCTCATCTGAGCTTGCGATGCAATGTATGAGAATGATATGGATTTGATTGACTTTCTATATTAATATATAGATATAGGCCAGAATAGGCCAATTGTTTTCATATTCACGGATGCTATTACTACTACTTCTATCTAGTATTTCAAGATGGTATGGTCTGGCGACTATTAGTCGCATTAAGTAGACCCAACTGTGAACGCAGCTTTATTTGTAAGAAAAGTCGGTCACTTGATGTCACTACTAACATTACTGAGTTTCTACCTAACAAGGCTCGAGTGAATTGTAAAATATTTGGGGTCATAAAATATTATTTTTATTTATCTATCACTGACATAACCTACGCAATATTAAATTGTCGTAATATTAAGTATTCCATCGACTAAAGATCCCTGCAACCAACCATTATATTTTAAACAGTTCTATATTTAAAACTTCTTTGATGAACCACTGTTTAAATATGTAATCGGCTGATTAAATATTGGTGAACACCTTTGAAGTAGGTAGAGATTTTAAATCTGCCTGTTTATAGCAATGCTTATCTACTCATGCTCTCACTAGGATGACGTGATGATGATGCAATAATAAGCTAAACCTGATCGTTGGCTACAGAATTACTCAAAGTTTTCGTAGTAATCTTATTGTTAATGAACAGTATAGTTTTCCGTCTGTTCGGCTCTATGCTACGCTTAGTCCGCTTCTGCCAGAACGGGTTCTCATCCTGCGAGCTACTTACCGCTACTTCGCCTTTGTTAGCTGTAATATCACGAGGTTGATGTATATCTTTAATACTTATATTATTATGGTTAGATGAATTATCTAATTTGGCAAGTGAACACTCAGATGTACAAGACAAGTCGGGTACATCGTTACTTCTTAGCGATTTAACTGAATTCTTGGGTGATATGTTAGTAATAGTGGTGATATTAGAGACAGTTACCATTGGCATGCTGTTAGTAGAGTTAATACTGTTAGTAGTCCCGGCACCGGCGCTCATGTTGTTGCAAATCTCATTCAGATTAAGATGTATAGTCATTTTTCCCTCGAACACCACTGTGTCGCTTTCCGACCCGGTGGAGACAGGCTCATTCAAACTTACACTGGTGTCCTGGTTTTCCAAACTTTTAAGAGTGTCTTCGTCGTCTTTGTCAAGTTGTATCTCAGTAACTTCTGTCACACTTAGCTCTTCAGGCTGAGATACGGCTTGAAGGTAGTTGCTTGCACTGTCATCATCAGTTTTCATGTCTTGTTCTTCAGTTTCTTCAACGATGATGTCTTGGATTAGTTGAATAGGTTCTGGCATCTTGTCCATCTCTTCGATCTTTGCGTCCATTGCTGTTCCGTCTTCGTTTGATGACTCGTATTCGGAGACTTCGACCATTGGTTCTCCGACAGGGGAAGCAACTTGGGTCAAGTCAGCGATGTCATCAGCAGGGGCGCAAGAATCTCTAGCAGTGTGGATGCCACTGTCTTCTGTCTCTATGTCACTCGGAACAGTGTTGTTCTGCATTTCAGCGCAATCGAAATCTTCTAAGCTTTGAACTCTGTCAAATGAATTGGGAGAAGATTGTCCGTTGATGTCCAAACTGTCTAAAGAGCGACAGAAGCTCTGCATCTGGCTCTCGATACCCGACAGGCTGGTCTTCAAAGAGCTATTCATTATCGATTCCTTAGTTTCTTCAATCTTGATTTCGATATCTTTGTTGTGAGAAAGCTCTTCCTCAACGGATATTTTTGGTATCTCTTTATTTTTAGCCGCGTCAAGACAAGACAAACGTTCTTTGAGGCTCATGGATACTTCTTTGACTTCAGTTTTGGTCGATTTTTCTTCTTCAGAAGTTTGTGATTTTAGGCTGGAGAGGCGTTCTTTCAGAGATCGTGTATTGCTCAGGTCTCCGTTCGACAGCCTCTTTACTTTTTCAGGTTCCGTTGACTTTACTTTTTCGAGTGAAGACAGACGTTCCTTGAGTGGCTTCACTTCGGTCGGTAACTTGGTCAGGTCGCTGGTAGACTTTTGAACGTGTATTTCTTCTGTGAACTTCTCTAAACTAGACAGTCTTTCCTTGATGGATTTTTTGTTTGCAATTTCGGGTAGTTTCGGCTTCGTCTGTGACTCTTGGGAGTTTTCTCTCTCGAACTGTTCCCTCCTCTTGTGTATGTCGACTTTTGGTAAGTCTTTCTTCTGGTTGTTGTTTTTTGTGTCATTAGCTCTCTCTTGTTGGAAAGAAGAGAGTTTTTCTTCAATTTTGTTGCTGACGTTTGTCCTGATTCTGTTAAGGTCGCCATTTTTCTCTGGGGATTTCTCTTTGAAGTTGTTGTTGACGACAGTTTTGACGATGTTGCTGTTAGTTTGTGAGATGATCCTGGACTTGTATCCTTCGATGGCTCCCTCGTAGGTGTACTCCTCAGGCTCGGGGGAGCTGATGGTAGTAGTCGTACAGGTGTCGTATTCGTTGGCGCTGGAGCCTAGCTTGCGGTTTGTGTCGCAGTTCGACAGGTTGTCGACATCTGAATGATTCTTATCCAGGTCGATACCGTCGCTCTGAAAAATTAGAATTTTACCATTAATTGATGTTGATGTCAACAAAAAAAGCTTAAAATTTTGGTTGATTCAAATTTCCGAATAGCCATCAGATAAACTCAATGGAATTCATCAAGTGTTTTGCTAGGAAATTCATCGGGAACTTGTTTAAAGGTGGTGAAACAAATAGTAGGTACTTACAGCAAGGCTATGCGTATCGCAGTCTTCGCTGAGACTGCTCTTGGTGCTGGAGGTGCCGATACCAAGGTCGCTCAGGTCATGACCGTCGTCTTCTGTGTATAGAGCGAGGGGGTTCCGCCTTCTGCGACCAGCGCTGAAACAGAAGATAAAAAAGAGTTTAGTTATGATTCAAAGTTTACGTTATAAACGAATTTGGTGATTAATGAGATGTATTGTGGAGTAAAATTCGTCGAAATTAGGTTGCATGACTATTAAGGCATTTATGAGAAGCAGCTTAAATTATAGTAATAAAATCGACCTTTTTATTTCATTCAACAAAAATTCCTTTTTTCAGTGTAATTAAAATAATAGCGATAGAGAGAAAGACAAAGAGAGGGAAGGTCGCATGGGGCATAACGCTATTTCCTTACGTGACGATTTCTGCTAGATAACTCCTATCTAGCTACGCTGTGTTAAGGATAATATTTACAATATGTCGAACTGTCAACACTTATATTAACAAAAAGAGAAATACAATTCTAATTCATTGCCAAAATGAATGCATTGTATGTATCTCTATAAACTTTGCTATAAAACATTTTAAAGCTACGATGTGTTTGTTTTAACGATGGTTTGTGAACCGGTCAGAGGCAAAGTATGCAGTGTACTTTACTAGTCACCACATGGGTTCTTCAAACAAGAAGATATCTAGCAGATATATTCCCAGAAACACGTGTTCCTATAATTAGGGGCCACTCACACCGCCTGTCGCCACTTCTCGCCTATATTCGTCTATTAGTCAGTTCTCTTAGTCATTGAGAGTACATCCTAGATAGTGGTGTGACTACTTGTTCCGAGAATAGAGGTGGGACATGTTTGTGTTATGATTAGAATATGTTGCTGGTATATTTGGAGAGTTGTGCTTGTTTTTGGATACCCTAGTTTTGAGAAAGATTTGCTAATATTATCATAATGAGTTTGGTGTCTAACAATACGTAACACGAGAATGAGACACCACCGAATTGGACTGGCTATAGGAGTGAGAACACCCGCCACACTATTCTCAAAGCACAGCAACTATACTGCAAGTCAGGATTAAACGAGGCGAACGCCAGAATGGAAATGGGCAGATGACATTGTTGCTATGGCGGGTAGAACTTGGATGAAGCTGGCAAAGGAGCGTGGAAATTAGCTTAAAGAGCGTTATGTCCAGCAGTGGGTGAAGTCGGGCTGTGGATAATGGTGATAATGTCAGAGATAAATATTTCCAGTTTTCAAAAAAGTATGAGCAAAGGAAAACAAGAGAAGAAAAACTATCTAAATCTATTAATACTATCTAGTTTTAAACCATTTGGAATATTGAATTAGATTGACGTAATTAATTAAATTATGGACAACTTGTGGATTAGTTCATTCGGACAGAACTAAACTCAAATCATACTAAACAGACAAAACCTAACCAATATGAAGAACTATCCCCAAAAACAACCAATTAACACCTGACCCGCGAACCCAAACACGATATCGAAGAAAAAACCTCAAAATCACAAAAAAGACGCACATTTCCAAAAACCAGTTTATTATTCAAGGTTCAATGACGCAACAGCACAAATCACATCATTACGGATCATGATATAACGTATGAAAAGTGAAAACATGTTGAAACTAACTTTCTTCGTAACACTTAATATGTGAGTTTGAATAGAAAGCAGTTAAAATGGCGGCGGTACTGATAATGTTATGATTTACGATAGATTTGCGTGAGATAAAGTTGGTTTTCTGATTTGTATGTTATTCGGTTTGTCATGGGGACATTGACCTTCCAAGACCATGGGAAATAGTGGAGTAATTATCAGGTTTTGTGATGAAGATTAGTGTGCGGGTGAGCCGTGCTATTTTCACTGTATGCTCTTTTATTTGTTTGTATGCATACGCTTGGTAGGTAAAGTGTATTATATTCTAAATCCATACTAATATAATAAGTGCAATGGTAACTCTGTCTGTCTGTTAATATCGTTTTCAGGACTACACCGTTGAACCGATTTTGATGAAATTTGTTACGGGGTAAAGGACATGGGCTACTTCTTATTTAGCGACTTCGTTTGCGCGTTTATTTTAATCGGACGATGCCGCGGGAAATAGCTTGTTATACATATAAATATACCTAGTTCTACGGATATAGTTCAACCAATCTGGTATATTTTCTTTTAGTTCACTTTACAGGGCTCAAATTCACAGGCAGACCTGAATTTGTATCTAGATTTTATCTTAATTGCTGTAATTACAACTAGCAATTTCCCGCGGTTTCCAATAGGCGAGATTGTAGGAACCTTCTTGTACGGCATAATTATCTCTTAACTACATTTTATTCGTCTTTCTATTCTCAAAATTTAAGCCATGCTGCACTGACTTCGCCGGCGCTTGTCACCTGGCTCGATCAGTGAAGGTCGATACCAATATGACTGTTTTAATTCATATGTACTCTTTAAGTTTATCTTGGACGTTTCTGACATCGGTAAAGGAAAACATCGTGAGGAAGTCTGGTCTTATAGTGAATGTAATCGCCAATCCGCCTTAAACACGCGTGGTGATCTGTTTTTGTATGAGGAGAGGCCTTTGCCCCGCAGTGGGTCAACAAAAGGTTTGGTATTATTATCAGATCAGTCAACGCTAGTGTGTTTTTTGTCACCGTAGAAAAGAAAGGTTACATTGCGACATAAAAGCTATAAATCAACGCGAAAGTTTATTCGACAGACGATGTTTGAAGAAAGAAATATGTACAAATCCAATATTCTCTTATAAATCAAACGACACATTTCTTTTTGATCATAAATCACGTTTAAATGAAGTATTCGCTTCTTTATGTAAACTACTAAATAAGCTCGAGTCGTCAAGCCCATCCCAAACATATTGTTGAAAGTCCGGCTTTCACATCCACAACATAAACACAATAACATCGGTTCCCAGAAGAACATGTTCTTTTTTTTTGTCGTTGGATGGCAAACAATTCGACGGGCCACCTGATGTTAAGTGGTCACCGCTACCTATAGACATCTGCAATACCAGAGGCCTTGCCAATGCGTTGCCATCCCAGAGGCGAAGTTGAAATGTCTCATGTACCCATAATTACACCGGCACTCATACCCTTCATACCGGAACACAGCAATGCTGATTTGCGGCAGAAATAGATATGGTGGTAGTACTTCCCCTGTCGAGCTCCTTCACAAAGAGCTCTACTACTACCATGTATGTTTGTATTGGATTTCTGGCCCATTCTTCTACGTATGAAACTTTTAATGGTTTCATTGAAATAATTGATTTGACTTTGATTTTAATCTAGATGCTGTTGACTTATTTGCATTAAGAACTTCCCAGTAACAGCCCGGACCCCAGAAATTGGCTTCCATATCCCGCAAAACATGTAACTCTATTGGTCTCTCGCCTGATCTCTCCCCGGTTGTGTGGTATTGGCATCCCACCGTTGAATGAGGGATAAGGGAGTGATCCTGGGTTTGCGCATCCACTTGTGCACTAAAGTGTCTCCTGCGTACATGTGTGTCTTGGTTAGTCTCCATTGACATTGGCGCCGCCGTAATCAAAATTGAGTCAGAATTACATAATTACTAAGTACCTAATTACAAAATTCTAACTAAAAATAAAGAATAAAGTCTTAGAATTAGGACCGTGTTAAAATACGAGAGGTCGGCCATTTTGTTCCTGACACGTTTGACCTCTAGGTGTGAACTCACATATATGAGCGTAATTTCGGCATCATATCACACGATTAAATTACTTTGGCAAAATAATGGCTTCATTTTGATGACCATGTACTGAGACATTCATTTGTGTCTATGGTATTATTTCTCAGGATTTGTGAGTTGTTGACCTTTGCTGTTATTTTAAGGTACATGTTGGAAAAACTTGACATTTTTGTATTCATGTATTCTCACTGATAAAAATGGACTTCTAATTAAGTAGGTACTGCTTTAATAGAAAATAAACTCTTTATTTAACACTATTGCATACATCCATTTGTGCCGTAATCTTATGGTAAAACAAATAAATTGATCTTTATCTTAACAAATAGAAAGTCTTTTGTTAGAAGTTGTCTTTTACTAGAATTATCCCCTGGATTTGTCAAAAGCCGTCACTGTTCGTTGCAGAAGGAATTTGCTACCGATATACCGCATTTATTTTCATGTAATTAATGACAAAATGTTGTATGTTCTAAAAAGTAACAAATGGTCCATCAATAATATCATCAATGTAACGCCCAATACTATGTATGCTTCTTATATTAGATTCAAATTGAATTCCTTGCCTCATGGCCATTAAAAGCCCGATACCAAGTGAAGATTGTTACTTCGAAATTGAATTCCTCTAACGTTTCTAATGCAACAATACTTCTAACAAAGGCCGCGAATTACCAGTATTACAGAAATTATATAAAGGCATCCTAGGTAAAACAAAAATGGCATAAACTCATTACGAGCACGTAATAAAGAATAGCAGAAAACTCAGGCTGACTTTTAGTTAAACTTTTCGAGGGGATGTACTCATGAATATGAACAACTTTTATTAAGAAATACCGAAATATTTAAAAAACAGCTGTTTGTGTTCTGTACAAAAATGCACTATAACACGATCAAAGCGTATAGATGTTTTGGTTTTCATATTTCAGAGCTCGCCCCATAGTAAGAGATGGTTACATTCATCATAACTTTTAACCCTTGAAGGATGCGCACTGAAGTAGACAGCCTGGATACAAGATAAATAGTAAATACTGAGCTCCGAATTAACTATGCTTAGCTTATATGCAAAATAACTATAAAATCATGACGAAACAGATTAAGCCTAATCAATAAGAAAAGATGAAATCGACGGCTGTCTCAAAATCCATTTTTTTGTCCTGTACCACGCAGTTTGTCGTCACCTTCTGTTCCTCTATTGTACAACTTATACCTCATTTCCTTAACTATTCCCACATGGAGGGGGGGGGGAGGGGATAATTTTCACAAGGATCGACTCCTGGCTCACGATGAGCGTGCGTCGAATCACGAATCGATTTAGTTCAACTATTACGTACCTATTGGAAAAAATCGTGTTCTTCCTTGTTTCTTACCATAAGAATGTGTAATGCGAGTTCTTATGTTCTTAATAAAGTTACTTGTGTACGGCTTCGTGTTATGTAACATTAGTAGGTGCATTACTGACGCTAGCTCCATATTGTGTGATTCGAGTTGGTGTGTGAGGTTTCAATCGATAATCGAATACTTTCGTGAGCTCAAGGATCTGTCTTGTAGTATAACTAAGTTTTAAAATAATGTTGATCTAATTTTATCCTAGTTTAGCCAATAGGAGCCAAGCGACAATCTCTTAATAATTTAATTAATTACGTTGAAGTAATTAAATATGTTAAATGTGTGTAACATCACAATCGAGCAATAAAATTTGCAATGAATATATGTTTAGAATGATTTAAAATGAATCCCGATTAAATATTCAAAATTAAAGTATTAAGTACTACCCATGTCAAAATTTCTTCGATTTTGATTTGTTTTGGCATAACTAAATCCATTTAAGTCAGAAGATTGATGACACAAGCGGATTTAATCTGTGGACAATATAGAGCTTATGTTGCTTATAGTTTCAGATTGAAACACTCTGAACTTCTGCTCAAACCTCTCAAATAAGTAAAAACGGTCAATTAGCCGTGGCCATACTGCCCATGTAGTCCATAAAACGTTACGACGCACGTACGATCACGTGACGCGTCGCCGGCGCACGATCGTCAGTTATTCGTGGATTTTTGCACGATATGCTGCTCGTGCACATTCCGCCAGGTTTTGGGGAATGGAGTAGGAAATGAATGAAGTGTTACTTGACGCAGATACACTGCATATGGTGCAGCTCAGTCATCACTGTCTTGCAGTGGCGAGGACTCCATGTAACTCGATTCCTAACGGCTTCCCCTCGGAAGTTCGGGAAAACAGTTACTGTACCAAAACTAAAAGGCTCAATCGGTGGTGTTTACTATTTCCAAATAATCTAGACTCGCTGTTTTTAGTCAAATCTTACAACACGTGTAATGTAAGCACTCCATCTATTAATTAGTCCTTGGCATGAAGGTTTGACAAGGGAGTGGCGCCACTGTGGGCGAAGCTATTAAGTTTGATGGACTTGTAGAGAATAGATTAGCCTGTTAAGTTATAGCTCTTGCTACTGCTCTTGCAGTAAGTACCTATCTACCATCGCTACGACCTCTTCGGAGCAGAGGTAAACAAAATATCGTAAATCAACCCAGTCGGATACTGGCAAATGGGTGAAGAAGCACTCACGTGTGCCGGTAATCACTTATTGTTTTCAGAAATACAGAGAGAACCTGCGGAACTATTCTGGAAGCATTTCCCTCAGTGAATTTCGACGAAGTGAGCATGAGGTCGCACTTGATGCTAAGAATTGACTGTTCATCTCAAACTCACTTCACTTAGAATATATTTTACAGAATAAGCCGGTTAAATATTCAGGCATTAACTCAAGGCGTTAATTTCAAGTGTCTGTCGTCTGTCACAACGTTGAGCATTCCGCGTCAGAATTCAGTGGGAATGTCTCGAAACATGAGCATTGTCGAGTATTGTCAGCATACTCCGTGATTATGTCGCAACCGCTACGTGCGCTCGCGCAGCCGTGTGACAACCTACAACTTCATGTACTTGTCTCTTAGTACGTGATTGTGAGGTACATTTTTTAAATTCTGATCGTGAGAGGATTTTTGCTTAACGACCAAAAGTCCTATGACAGGAATATTTTTGGCAATTATTTTTTGAATGACACAAACATTGATGGAATGAAAACCTAATATGATTGCTTCAAAAGGATGAAAATCCCATAGAAATAAGAGCCTACAACATAAACCAAACAAAGCCTAGTTAACGAAGTCTTGGGAGGCAGCTCCAACTCCAGCCATTCATACTTTATATGATAACTAACCCCATTTTTTCGCAAACGCCATAAAAACTAGGCGTACTTTTCTGCCGCATCTGCAGCCCAGCCGTGATGTATGTACGTAGCCTTAACTGCGGAGACATTAGCTTTCGAACCGCACCCTCGCCTTTAATTGGCGAGCAACCGGTGTGGCGGGAAGTTATGGGAAGACGCTGCGGTTTTTTGTCGTCACTATTCCAGTAAGACACATGCGATGCTTTGGATTAGGACTTATGAAGGCAGGGTTGGCAGGCACCGACGGCAGGTCAATCGTGGACCAATTGTGCAAATATTTTAAGTTCGAATAATAGTCAATTGTTTCTAAATGAAGAAAAAGGTAATAGAGGGATACATTTAGATATGGTGTTGTAATTATGCATGGAACAGCTTATTTTAATAACCAACAAAAAGTGTTGGCTCTGGTTTTCTAGAATCATGTACTGAATTCATGGTATAAGTTTTTCAGGGTTTTACGATCTCGGAATGGCCCCGCGGTTAAGTACCAAAGTGACTTTTTCAATTCATAATTTTGTAGTTTATCTTGGACATCACTAACATCAGTAAAGGAAAATATCGTGAGAAAACTTAGATGTATGAATAGGACTAAGGACTTTGCCCTGTAGTGGGACAATAATAGGCTACTATATTTTAATAGGCTATTTACTTCGAAATGCAATCCATCACGTCATTTTCTAATAAGCCTTTGTAACTCACTCAATAGTATTTGTATGATACAATATCTCACGAGAATACAATTGATTATAGAGTTTCATATAACATTGAAGTGTTATCATAAGAAAGATCTCATTCAATCAATCGATGCCAAAGAATGTGCTGACGATACCACAGTTGCATCTTTTTATCTATAAACATTGATATGACAGTCTATACGTACGAAAGCAGAATCATAGATACTGCTTTCGGGATTACTGATTGACGTAAACAATTTTGAATTTTAAATAGGGCTTTTAAGATTGAGAACTGCTATCTTTATCTGTTTAAAGACATCTGTCTAGATAATGGAGATTGATTCGCAATACTTTTGGACAAATATTTTTTTTAAATAATACAATAACACACAATACAATAGCAAGACACTAGCAGGCTGGCCTGCTTTGGTCCCAGAGCAGGGCAAAGGCGAGCATTGATCAAGACGCTTGCTCAAGGTGGATTGGCGATTTCAGACTTATATCAATTATTAGTCCAGGATTCCTCACGATGTTCCCCTTCACCAATATCAGTGATGTCTAAGATGAAGAAATTACCGACATATAAATTGAAAAGTGACATTGGTACTTGCCCGGTATTGAACCCTACCACTGGGCCCTCACGTCATATTTTTCTTTTATTGTGCGTATATAATATTTGTATCTATGACAACCCTACACCGCATGCCTAGCTCCAGCCGCGCGACTAGTAACCGCGACGCAACCCAGTCTAATGTGAACAGTCCTTAACGCAAATGTCTTCCAGTCGTTTTGTCTATACTCCGCGTTAACGGCAGTTTCATTATTCATAACTTTTTTAGTCGATCGCCGTTGCGACAAATGTGTCTTGAAGATCTTTCTCTATGACTTCTATGAGATGACTGTGTGGGGCGAGATTAAAGATAAATATGGTTTATGGTTTATGATACGAAGCTGAATTATGTATAGTTTTTGTTCAATGGTGGTTTCCATTAAAGGTCTTCATTTAAAAGCAATTAAGCCAAAAGTGATATAGGTCTCTAATATAGTCTTGTATCTATACATTTATTTTTAAAGATCATAGGATCATAGGACCAAAAAAGTTTTCGACTTTGTAAGACTTTATGTGCCTTCTTAAGCAATAACTTTTATCATACATGCATGGATGAAACCACGAGAACTACAAAACAGAAATCAAGGATTCCAACCACGAGGCAAATGATCTATCAAATATTCCATACAACAACACTCTGCCAATAAGGAAACAGCACAGGCGTTAACTTTCCAATATTTACTACTGACACATTTGCAAGGAATGCACCTATAAATAAACAAGTACATTCGTTCCAGCACACATTGTTATCTGCCATTTATCAGGTAGATAAAACAGGAATTAAATTGCCAAGTGGCAGACAAGGGTCGATAGCGAAGCATTCGATCTAGCAGTTCACTTAGGTGTATTTGAATAGCAAATGAATTGGTTGATAGGTACAAAATATTACAAATGGTAATGTATGTAAGTGGTCTGGAAATAGGATCTGAAGGGATTAAGAAAGTTGGTGAAGAAAGTGTTGATGGTTGGATGAGTTTTGATATTCATAAAACACATTAGTCTTGTTTCCAACGAGGGATAAAGTAGAAACTCCAGACTTATATAATAGTCTCGAGTCTATTGCTAACAATTGGGCTACAAATCCAAGCTTCGGGCTGATACTGAGATATTCCAATAACACTTTGCTCGACTTGGGAATCTAACCTAGAACCTAGAGTTAACAATAAGCGCAAGGAAATCTCGAATAAATATTGTTATTTGCTATATTAATTTATGAAAAGGTGTAAATATTCTACAAATAAATATTACCTTTGTTGTATTTTATATAGAAGATTATTAAAATTAATTAAGATTAATTAAAACGTAACAGTGCTAAAACGTCATAATTCACAAAAAGAAAAACGACACTACCACCTGGACCGTACATAATCAAGACAATAATACATAAACGAATTTTTACTTTACCCCAAACACATAAAGCATAAATACGTCTGTCAAGCATCTGGTTCTCATTAAAAAGATCGTCAACACAGGTAAATTTAAACCTTATCCCAAACACACATGGTGTAAATTAAAGTCTCAAGTACTTCGTCCTTAGTCAAGATATCATATGTACAGGTAACAGTTGTGAACGTTCAGGAGACAGGTCGCAATATGATATGGTAGGTGTAATGCGGTACTGAGTAATTATAGTGATGTAAACTACTTGGAGACTTGGATGTGAAACACTTGGCTACTAGAAAAGATTTATGGATCATTATAATATTATGAGAGAAGAATAAAAAGGAGTAGCTATCTAGTGAACTATTTAGTTAAACCTAATTTAGAATATGAATACTATTGGTCCTCTGATACGCCTCTCGACCTATCAAACCTATGTATTGCAGGACAATAGTTGACGCATCGTCACTGTTAAACTGGAAAAGAAAGACAAGGGCGATGATACAACAACAATGCTTATGTTATGATTTACAAGATATAAATCAATTATTATCATCATGTGATCGAAAATAAAAACGACCAAGTTTTCCATTGCAACATGATACGTTACTGTTTTTTGTGCGTAACATAAAGAGAACAGTGCTTTGAAAACGAACTTTGATTTCTCAAAAATATGTCCAAGACTGTCATAATAACATATTTTATAGCTACATTCTTAAATTCATCTACAGCTTTTAAGATTATGGTCAAATTGGTTGCTAAGTTTTGTCACCTTTAATCCCACGCAACTTACGAATGTCACTAAAATAGAACTACTGATGTTCAAGGAAGTAAACAACTAATCAAGTTATTTAAATCCTATAAGCCCCTTAATCACGAATTCTGACAAGACTTCAACATCAATTTAGAATGCTAAGTAGTTTGTGGACACCTTTCAACTAATAGAAATACATTATAACTGTATCTATTAAACAAATCTTGATGTTGGACTGGGTTTTAGTTAATCTATCGATTGAAGTTCTGGGCTAAGTTAATCTATCGATTGAAGCTTTTATGTAAAGATAGTGTGAATTCCGGCTGGTTTAGCCATGTACAACCTTATCTTAATAGTTAAATCTATACAGTTGAGATGAGCAGTATTTGAAAATAGAACAAAAGCATTTGACATTCAGTCCGTAATACTAACATGACGTGTCACAGTAGTGACGACAGAACAAAATAATCCTTTCATGTTGTAAGGCACTTTTCCGTGACCTAAGACACTGTGCAGGCAACAACGCAGATAAAAGAACATGTAGTAACAAAAGCCTACAATGTATCTTAATGACTGTAAAACATATGTGTATAAGCAGCATGCGCCCACGCAGTTCTTAATACTGAGGTCGTGATGTATGCCCACGCGTCAGACTTAGTTTGGACTTATAGCAGGATAAAGTTGGTACAATTTGCAAATATCAGATTCAAGTTATTAAGCATGGAAATTGCCTATTTCATGGTTTGTATTTAGCTCCGGTTGGCTGAAGACGATAGTTTAAGATTTCGTAAGAAGCTAATAATCAGACTACCGGATGGGTAAGCATAAGCTAGAATTTCAAGGTAGTGACGACATGGCTAGTGAACTAACTAATATAAAGCAGTAGACACACATCTGCGAATCAAAGTGCGCTACCTCATAGAAATTGGGCCCATGTAATATACAAAGTAAATAAGCACAATCAAACAAATAGACGAAGACGTTATAGGTCACATGGCTTCAATTAAATTAGCTTAAAGTCAGAAATTAGTACTGCATAGTTGAACTTTTCCAGACAAAGTATTCCACAAAGACCATTATCTCAGGACTGCTATTTACAAAACTTTCCTCCATGATTCCTTATTTCCTATTGCAAAAGGTATGGAGTATTATCAAGGGATTGAAATACAATACCTTCTAATCTCAGAGCTACAAGATACGACTGAGAAAGCTCTGATGGTTGTATCAGAATTGACTCTTAGGGCACTACTGTTAATGTAGCCAGATAAGATTGTGGTCTACATAACAATAAACTGCTTGAGAAAGGAATTACAATGTTAGAATTGTAATCCGAGGACGATAAATTAATTAGTGTAACTTGTTCTATTGATAGTGAAGTCTAACGATGCCGATAATGGTGCTTCTAAATGTTTTGTAAAATGTAAGAGCTAATATACAATGAGAAATTTTGAAAAAGTTGAAATTTTTGGGCAAAATAATGGTTCAAAGAATTAACATTTATAAGCATTACATGTTGATGTTGGTTTCAAATTCCACAATGCTAAAAGAACCAAATTTTCGTCCACAAAGACCAAAGCATATTGTGAACAACATGAAACTAAACAATCGAAGTATTAATCAAACAACAAACATGGCATTGTTTTCAAAACAAGTGACGATATCCACGACTAATCAATCAACTGCATACACGCCTACGCCCAAATATTTTGGTTTTATACTCATTTTAGTAGTTAAAGGTTTTAGCATTTGTTTCGAAACTACTGTGTTATTGTCTATTGTAAAACTGAGGAATTTCTGAAAGTATTAATAACAAACGTTATGATGATGTGGAAAGAAATACTGGAGAAACCCAAACTAGAAGTGACTAAACATAATTTTAAAGTACGTCAAAAACGCAATTAAGCATCTTGATAAAACATAAAACTTATTAAAAGACGACCTCGTAATTACTACAACTTTTCAACCTAACCACTGCCTGTAAAATTCTTAATAGCGTACCTGAACTGAGCACAAAGTCACTGATGGATACTTAGCAAATTCTAAATTACGGACGGTCGTAAGTAAAACGTACTGCCCGGTAGAGGCTACAATTACGAGACACGTAGGTAGCTGCATTCTTGGAAAATATACTCGTATTTGCGTGCTGTTAAAAGGAACACGTAATGAACTGTTGGTAGTTGCTACCGATCGGTTATGAGCTAGAAAATATCTTAGAAATACTAACTCTCACTCGTATCGGGGTTTTACACCCAATATTCTATTTGATGTGTTTCCATAATCATTTCCTATGCTACATTATAGCTGTATACAATTTGTATCATTAAATGGCCAACATCATTTTGTTCTTTATTGTTGTAATAAATTGATAGCAATTATTTTAAATCCAAATCAAGATTTATTAAGTCACTGTCATAAAAAAGACATGATGAAAATATGGACACTTAGCTAATGACATCGAATTCCAATGAAGCGAGTCTACGGACGGAGCAGGTTACACTTAAAAAAATCATTAAAATCGGACACCTCAAATCAATAAAACCCGCAGAAAATCTTACCGAACCAAAGGACCAATAAAAACCAGCACCATTCCTTAAACCAACGTGGAATCGTCACAATCCTTCCACAACTATCTATCTCTATCAAATACAATATCAACTAATGCAGCAATCTTCCAGAAATGGACAGAAACATTTACGATTGCGTGAGGCAAAAATATCAAGTTGGCTGTAACAAAAATGACGTAAAGCGATTCCCCATGGCGTATGGTGTACACGATCTAGGAACACAGGCTGTTGTGTAAGACAAATATGGAATTAATTATCTGTACATGATGGAAACTGCAGCGTTTTGTTGAAAATACGTCAATGTGTTTTAGTACCGAAAGACCAGGAAGTTTCGTACGACAACTTAATTGACATATGTAAGTGATTTACTTAAATAGGTGGTTAATTGACATATGTAAGTGATTTACTTAAATAGGTGATTGGTGTTACATATCTAGCTATGCTACATTGTACACAAGTAAACTATTTTAAGGTCCTCTTGAAACACGCAATGAGCCTTATCATTTACAGCCATTTCCTCGAGGATGCGGAAAGACATAAAGTTTCACTACCTGTATTATTACTTTACTAGGTTACTTAACCTACAAAACTTAAAGTAAAAACAATGGCATCAGAAAAATTCCACCTTTCTTGTTTAACCTATACCCTGCCAGATTTAAAGCCAAGGTGATCAAAACTCGCTTATTCTTGTCACTTAAACCATAGATACCCTTCCAAATATGGTACAGCCGCGTTCCAATAAGTCGTACTATCATAACACCATGCTAGCCACGGCCCGCAATGCCTTGGTTTATGGGGAGATCGCACGTAAGAACTGGCTATGTCATGACCAGGACATTCCCGTGTTTTGCTCAGAACGTGGGATGCCGGAGAAATGGATAAGTTTAAGATACATTGGATGGTTTGTTTTGTTACTTGTTGGTTTAGTTTAGAAAGTAAGTATCTTCTGTTTTTCAAGCAAGCTACTATTCAGGCGTTCACCGCTTTGGTCAAGCACGGCATCTTAAAGTCGACTGAAATTGTAAGTATGTATCAGACATAGCAAAGGTTTTAATAAAAACACTTCATGCTTTAGCAATTTTTGCACTACTTGTTTGAAGCATCTTTTTAGGCAAGAATTGCCTGTAGTAGGACCTAAAACGGGTTTAGAATTTAAAACGTAGCTTAACTTTCATCAAATTATGCTTCTTACAGCTTCGTCCAAAGCTTTTAAAAATCTTCGTAAAATAAACACTAAAAAAAAAAAAAAAAAATTATTGGGTATTAGATATTATTCACGCCATTATTCCTATTTATCCAAAAGCCTGCCTCAACTGAAATGTAACCATAGCAACAGCGGTATTGCTCTTGTGAAAGTGGCAGGTTTTACTATCAAGCATCACAATTACAGTGCTTACACCCCTCCGAGCTAAGCGTAATGATAGTGTTTGTTTAGAAAGTGATCTCTGAAGGTACAGATAATATTTTTGCACAAATTATCCTTGAGTGAAAATCGTTAAGTCATTTTGATTAAACTGACTGTTTCATTATGTGCAATGATGGAGAAATGACATGTGTCAGTGCAAATCATGTTTCTGAGAAAAAGAGAGTATAATGTGTTTATGCCGCACAGATTCGCATACAAACTTCCAAGTTCAACATTTTAGAAATTAATAAATCGATTTTATTTAAACTTGATTCGTATAAGCAAGACTAGGTCCAAAGAGTCAGTTAAGAACAATTTTGTAAAATGACTTTGTCGCGTGGAAGTCAAGTATACCATAAAACATAGCCACACTTGAAAATATTGTTCCTATCAGTGATCAGTACTTCCAGATATTACTTTTATTAACATTAAAAATCAACTTCACCCCTTCATAATATGAGTATAGATTTAGACCAAAAGATGCAGGTTACTCAAAAGTTATACGTACTCTGCGCTCTAAGGACCAAAAACAAAAAGCCCTTTTTACCTAAATCAGCTCCATTTAAGTCCAAAGCGCCGACGTCAGTCAGACAGTCAGTCTCAAGCCATTTACGCCGTCGATCGTGGTCGTGCATCGTACAACTTTCTACCAAACAATTAGCTATTTATTTGTTCCCTATTTGCAAGACCTTTTAGTTTCCGTGGGATTGTGTACTTGGACTGTAATTATGTTGATATAGGAATAGAAATGGTTTATTCTAGTACCGGGGTCCATAGCCTCGACAGGATGTTTTTTTATTCTCTTGTTTATTTAAGGGGGTAAAGGTACACATGCATACATACATAAACTCATGCCTTTTTCCCAAGGATAGGTATACATGTATATGTACAACTTGTGCTATAGAACCAACTCTGTAATGTAAAACCTACTGGGTTCCTGGGTACACATCAGTATTAAGCCTAAATTATCCCATGGGAACAAAAAAATGCGTTAAGCTAATTTTACGTTAATGCCAATTTCTACATATGTGCCAAATTTTAGCTTATTTCGTTCAGCCGTTTAAGCGTGGAAGAGTAACAAACATTTATCCTTCCATATCGCTCCAGAGTGGCCGGACTTTTAGCAGACAAGTTATTATGCAGGTAAAATGAAAACATGCACATAAATCAGACTACCCAAGGAATACGTATAACTTGGGCAATCTAATTTAGATAAGTTACTTGGCCTCATGATTACCTAAGCACTGAATGTAGATCATACAATTCAACTTGACAAGCATGAAAATTGATGTAAATTCAGATTGGCAGTAAAATAAACGTTCATTACAACCTAACACATAATCTTCAGCGAACTATCGTAAACTGTTGCAATACTAATTTAGTTAAACCAATTATTTTGATGTACATTTCATAATCAACTTTATTACGAGACTTATAAAGATGATAATCATTTGTCATACCTGCCAATCTATGTGGAACGTTATGATCGCCATTTTGTCATGATCTGCAGTGTTGTGTAATTTGTGTTGGTGTTGGGATCAGATTATGTTGGTTATGCTGATGATGGAGCTACTGATAGCGTAATCTTTGTCATCGAGAGCACGACAGATGAATTTCACAATTTTCTTTGAGTTTCGTGTTTGTGAAAAAGCGTGGTATTAGCGACAGGTAGATTGATACAGATACAGCAAAATACTCTCGATTTTAAGACCGTAATGCTTTAGGTAATAGCTTGAAATTTTTCTTTCATCATCTCGTAATTATCGGTTTCACTTGCATTATTTCAATAAAAATTGCTCTAAAGAGTAGCGTGCATGAATAGTAATCATAGATTCATTTCAAACTTTAGGCGTTTTATAGTTTCAATTTTGTAATAAAGGAGACCTAACAGAAATCTGGCCATAACTTGGCAACTTTAAACTGAAGGCTTCTTTAACATTTTCACCTTAAGAAACTAAAAACGACCCTACGAACCCCTTACAGATCATATTGATTTCGTTTCAACCAATTGTTACATAACTACTGCATTCTATATTATAATAATATTATTAAGTCGTAACTCCTAAAAACTAAAGCAAAATAATTGAACCCAAAACGAATACTTTCACCTTATTTATTTATAAATCTACGTTCATATGGAAAAAAGGGTTAAAATTCTTTTTTTTTATTTATCATTCATCAAACCCGAACTTTCTCACCTTATCACAGCATAATATGACATAAATACATGTAACTGATACTCAGAGGGTTCCACGGCCCGATTGTGGTAACAGTTAGGGTGACCACTTGACCGGGACGGAAACTCCCGAGTTACCATTATTGTGTCTAAGCGATTGATCCATTTTGAATTTTGTAACGATTATTGTAAGTGAGACAATTAATAATATGATTAAAGGGTTATTTGTAATAACCCCGTATGTGTCATTACACATTGCAAGGTTGATTCTTCATTCTATATTAGAGTAAGGATTGATCAATCACACTTTGTCTTGCAAACTGTTAAAAATATCAGAACATTGAGTCCAAGTCAACCTACCGGTGGTAGAACAGGATATTCAAAAGTTGACAATGGTGTATAAAAAATTTAAATATTTTGCCGTTTTCAGAAGCAAATAACAAAATAAAAAATACAAAACGCCATATTTGTATTTAATTATACATATACGTCTCGTCATAAAGTGGACTATATCTACTAAACACTACTAAAATTCTTTCCACGGTAAAAATAACATAACATTATATCCCACATGACACACGGATCTCTAAAAGCGGAAAGGATGCGGTTATGGTGTCAATAAAAAGGGAAAAGTTAAGATCGCGTTACGTGGCGCTGCGGTCTCTTTGCTATTACGTGTTTGAACCGAGATTTAAACTAACACACGTCAATTTAATCGTCCGTACGCGAAGTTATTTACCGACGGTTTTATTTCACGGTTTTTCTAGAGTAGAAATCACAGATCAATCAGATAAAATAGGTGAATAGTAATTATTTTTTTCACTGCTGTCAGTGTTCGTACGAGAAGAATATTTTTTATTTTCAATTAGGGATATCTAAAATTACAATTAAAAGTCTTAATATGCATATTCTAAGATTTTGTAAAAATGTTTTATAGATTTCTTTAGATTTTTCCATTTTCATGGATACGCTACAAATTAGGTAATCAATATTTTTTATTTATTTTGAAGTATCATTGGGTGGCAAACCAAACAAGCCGATGACCCACCTGATGCTAAATGGTCACCGCTATACGCTACCTATCTGCAATGCCGGAGACAAAGTTGAAATGTCTAATGTGCCTGTAATTACACCGGCACCCATACCCTTCAAACTGGAACATAAAAACTGCTTGCGGCAGAAATAGGTATGGTGGTAGTACTTCCCCGGACGAGCTCCTTCACACAGAGCTGTACTACTACTACTACTGAGAGATGTAATCTTGTCTAAAATACATTAGGGTAATTATCCCGACATATTGATTAGTAAAGGGCTGATGACATAACAACATCCGAAAGATCAAGGTAGTTTACTTTTTTATCAGTATATGTTTGATAACACTACATATTACAGTCGACAGCTGGTGACATCATGTTTGATCTATCGGTAATGTTTGTCATAGTTAGGTCACCTTTTAATTATCACATTTAAAAAAATCTGACGTCTTCAAAACAAGCTTTGTTTAGGTAAAATATATCATCGGATAAAATTTTGTACTGCCTTGCTTCGACTTCTCATTTTTATGGTTCCGTTCACTAAAGGTACTAAACTGGACTCTATTACTAAGACTACGTGGTTCTTTTATCGCAGGGCACTGCTAACATTAAGCAAAAATAATTGTTGTAACATTTAAAAATTGTTATCGAAAAAAACTTAAAATAATACATTTGGTCCCTTAAATATCTCCGTAAAGGTTTTCGCAATGATGAGAAACCCCCCCTTGCCCCCCACCCTTTCAAACTATAGCTGTAACTATACTTGCGAAGCATTGATGTACAACCGTAGTTCTCTACCACCTCCTAAGAAGTACATACGTGATGTTACACCCAGTCTCTCACGAACATTACATAAGACAACATAAGTGTCAGTGCTGTCCTTTCATAATTAAAGATTGGTCACACTACATTGGAAGACTAGTGTTACGTATAATTACGTACAAATGGCGGTGTTACTTCTAACTGTTGATGTAACCTGTAGATAAGTGGGTCACTGCTGAAAACTGCCATTATTAGTTATGGTTTGGTTATACGACAGTGGTGAGGACTATAAACAGTTCGATTCCTATCGGTTTCCTTTCGGAAGTTCGAAACAACAGGTACACTAATGATCAGGTCTATAGTAAACTTAATAAGGTAATTCAAGAATTAAGCAATATTTGCTTTAGCGTCCCTCTTATTATTCCCCTATCTTATGATGTCCCACTGCTGGGCTAAAGCCTTTCCTGAGACCTTCCATTAACTCTTTTCCCGCGCCATCTTGAACCAATACTCGTTGTATGCTCCCTCTTAGGTAAATAAAATTGATACTTGTCCCTTGTTATTTATGTTGACTTTTAGTTCTACAACTAACTCTAAGTTAAGTTTTAGCACTAGTGGTCCTAAGATAGCAACATTTTCTTTTATTTCAGACTATCATAAACATTAAACACCTCAAACTAAACAACAACAAAAAAACGTAGTTCCCTGAACAGTCCAATTTAGCTCAAGTATGTACCCATTTCTGTTTGTTTTGGAATAGTTTCCAATTGCAAGATGAATGAGCACCACAATGTAACGGTACTCGGCACGTAACCAAACATCCTCTAGTTTTGAAAACTATCGCCAATTATGTGTTACTCGCTAAATAGTACACAATGCATGTGGTTTTGGTAGGGACGGGGTACTTACTTAATGGTGCAATGGGCTAGCGAGATCATAAATGCGATATTGATACTGGAACATGACTGTTTTGTACCTAGCGTGTGTGTTCTAGCTCAAAAGGTAGGCCCTTTTTCAGGAGGGCAATTCTAGTAACTTTTAGGAACGTTCGCATTCTAATCCCAGTTTCAATCTGTCAAAAATGCCTCAAATTTTTTGAACATTTTTAATTAGTAGAATTAGCCTTCAGGTACATACAGCGTCATCAATTGGTTACCCCGCTTGCATTAAAATTCGTTCAAAAAGGGGATAACCAGTTGATAACGCTGTCTGTACCTTACTTACTTACGTTCAAGTATGATGGTTGGTTTATATAGGCACATATTTTACAAGGGAGGAAGGAATGAGTCACGAGTGTGAAGGATGGAAGAAATTGAGGGAGAGCTTTGCCTAGGAGTGAGGCAAAATAGGCTAACAATAAAAAAGTAAAAAGATTTCTCAAATTGAGGTAGGTCTGATGACCCTGGGATCTTAGTCCATATTACAACTGTACTTAAGTACTTAGGTTATATACTTAGGAACACAATATTTCGGGGAACACAAACATTTCAGTATTTATAAATGATTTTATTGTTGAGCACGTTATAAACAAAACAATGCGTTAATATTGTTATGCTTATGTTGTCCAAATAAATGAACAACGTTATGCCTTTGTTTTAGGTACTTCCAACATGAGTACCTACTTCCTTTTATGAGCGTGTAGCAATAATGAATGCTTTATTTTACTTGTTAATGACGGAACTCCCGTCAAATAGAACATATTTTTTATCCATTTTAACTAAGTTATAGTTACTTTTGATGATGATTAGACAGATGATTTTTCATATTGATTGATATGGACGATAGAATACAAATAGTAAAATAATATTTTCAATATTTAAAAAAACGGAATACAAATATAGAAACATACCACTAGTTCCTGTGATTAGCGGCGATCAAATAAATAAACTCTTCAGCATCCATATTTAATTTTTATAAATGCGAAAGTAACTCTGTATGTTACTCTTTCCATCTTGCATTGCATGCATGTCCTTTCTTGTATGTATGGCACATGTTTATGCAAATAAATACATCTATATCTTTACATCTTCTCTTTTCTTTATATCTTTTAACTGCCTCGGTAGCCTAGTGGTCCTAAGTGCGACTGCTACGCTTGAGGTCTTAGGTTCGATTCCCACGTCGAGCAAAAAGTGTTATTGGGTTTTCTATGAAAGCAGCTCGGAGTTAAGATTTGTACCCGGCAATAGGCTCGCCCCCTATTACATGGGACCTAAACATATTGGCAAACTGTGGGTGTTCATTGTTACACCTCTGTCCAACCCTTCGGGGAATACAGGCGGGATGGTATATCTTTACGACTAAACCACAGAACTGATTTTCATGAAATTTGGTACGGGGTAAGTCTGTACCCCGAGAAAGGACATAGGCTACTTTTTATTTCGCGACCTTGTCTACATCCGCGATAACGGACATTTTGGCGGACGAAGACGCAGGAAAAAGTTTGTATTACTATAAATGGAAACTATATTACGAAATTCTTCTACTTACATCTGCACAAATAAAATACAATTCAATTATTTATGCTCAAAGATTTTTTACAAGTCAACGGAAATCCGGATATTTGAAACACCGTAATTGCAACGAAAGTCGATCAGCTGATGATAAATTAATCGATTTTGTTATAACAACTATTACGTAAGAACAATTAATTGGTTTATTTGAACTGCTATTACAATTCGATCGCAATTCCGATGAGTTTGATTAAAGACTGACGATTGATGGCTATGCTCGATTGGAGGTTCAATGACTCGATAAAATATTAGGCTATGGCAATTGGAATACTTTAAATTGTATTGCGTAAAGATATTATCTAAAGTACTAATTTTGCACGGCTAATTTCTGATTGAGACAGCAGAGACAAATGATTTGCCATTTGCCGATGATCATCTCCTTTTCAACTAATATCAATAAGTACTGATTCATTCTATGGATATGTGTGTGTATGTTCTTTATTATTTGTGTTCGTTTGTTTGGTCGCGATAATCACAGGAACTACTGGAACGATTTGAAAAAAATATTTTTGCCTATGGATATCGAGGCAGGGCATAATGAAATAAATCATCTCAATGTAGATTCTACAAATCCTAAATCATTTCATAACTTGAAAATCTAGCTTAAAATCACAACTACCAACGCTACGCCTTGCAGCGCTTGCGCATGTACCCTCGCATGTACTCGTAACCCGATCAGACGCGGCTTGTCCACCGACCGAGACGGACGTGTAAGCCGTGTAACTTACACCTTACCGGCTCCCTCGACACACGAAAGTTGATTTCCTTTAGGGGAAATTTGAGTTTAGATTAGATTTATAATTATTGAGGTGTTAGATTACTGATGAGATTGTAATAAGGTTTCTTTTTTTTTACAGCTGTTTATCTAGTATATGGTTATTTATAATCCATATGTCGGCAATGAGCGTCGAACTGAACTGCCTCGGTAGCCTAGTGGTCCTAAGCGCGACTGCTAAGATAAAGGTCTTGGGTTCGATTCCCAAATCGAGCAAAAAGTGTTATTAAGTTTTTCTATGATATTTTCCGTAGCAGCTCGGAGTTTTTACTATCTTTTTGGAACAATAAACATATGGCAAAGATTTCCTAGTTTTGGAAATTTGTAAATATTATTCAAAGAACAACGAAATTCTACTAACTTTTAGGCACTTTCGGAATCAAATTTTAGTCTCTGTTTGTCAAAAATGTCGCCTAAGTACATATATACCTACATTTATGACATTAACTGTTGCAGAAATGAGATTGCGAATAGACTTTGAACGCTTTTAATTAGTAGATTTTTCTTCTCATTGTTTGGAAGCCGACGAATACAGACTTCTACTGACCCCGGGTTATACCGTGATACAAACACATTACCCAACTTTTTCCCATGTAACCAATTTATACTCTATACAAATAAAAATAATTGAAGTGTCTGTTTGAAATGTGTAACAGGTTCTTACGAAATGCATATTATACGGGACTTACACAAAAAAAAACTTTTTTTTACAATCTGACTATTTGACTATTGTGACATATCCTAAACGGCTGCATTTTAACGTGACTTTCACTGACTCCTAGCTGATGTTATAAGGAGTGACTCAGCCTAATTTTAATTTTGCAAAAGAATTAGGGTACCGCGCAAAACAAAACCCTATAGTATAGTAGCCGCCACGAGTCGTGAGCACACACGTAAAATTTTCAGGTTTTTGGTATCGGTCCGACTGACTAACCAATCACGTGCAGCGTCGGCGACCCAAAAAATCCAGAAAAGAACCAAAAAATCGTCTGTGCTCACGACTCGTGGCGGCTACTGTAAGCGACATGCACACACGAACGAAGTCACGGGCGTAAGCTAGTAACCAATAAGAAACGTAACAGAGTACATTCTCATGGTCAAAATAACTTTATTTTCTGAACTTTAAGATCGCTCCCAATTGATTCGAAATACTTGCCGAGACAATCAATTTGCACTGACCTGGATATGTGCCTGTATACCTGCACATGTTGCTTTTTACGAGTTAATGTATGGAGAATGATGTTCATTGCTGTTTTTGTACTAAATAGGTTTGACAAAAGAGTTAGTTAAACTACAGTGGATGTTATTTGGTTGTGTTTTTTGGCATGCAGTGGACATTCAAAGTCGTCATTGACGGCACAGTTGGCTCAGTGGCTGAGCGATTGGCTGCTGCGCTGTGTGTCGCGGGTTCGATTCCCGCACGGAACAAATATTTGGCCTACAGAGAGGTGTTCCGGGTCTGGCTGTTTGTGTATGTGAGTTTATATGTTTGTAAACGCACCCACGACACAAGAGAAATTCCTAGTGTGGGGCAACGTTTTTATCAAAAAAAAAAAAGTCATAATGGATGAAGAATGCTCGAATAAAGTAAATCGAGTAGGCATACTATTATTTAACAATTAACATAATTACGGGAAGACAATTCCATTCAAAGAAGTAGGTATCTCGTGCAGTGAAAGTAAATACTAATACCAGCCTTTGTCCACTGCAGGGTAAAGGCCTCTTCTCATACAGAGAAGGCACGAGCATTGATCACTACGCTTGCTCATGGCGGAGTGGTGATTTCAGACTTATCGATTTATAATTCCAGGTTCCCTTACGATGTTTTCCACCGATGTCAATGATACCATCATACCATCACGCCTGTATTATATATGACGCCCCGAAGGGTTAGGCAGAGGAGTCACAATGTACACCCACCCACAGTTCGCCGGTATGTTTAGGTCCCATATAATAGGGGGCGAGTCTATTGCCATTAACCGTGCACAAAATCCTAACTCCGAGCTGCTACTGAGAATTTCATAGAAAAACCCAATAACACTTTTTGCTCGACCAGGGAATCGAACCGAAGACCTCTAGCGTAGCAGTCGCGCTTAATGATGTCCTAGATAAACTTAAAAAGTACATTTACATTGAAAAAGTCATATTAGTACTTGCCCGGAATAAAACCCGCAACCTCATTCATTAGAGGCTCGTACCTAAGGTACCTATCACATAATAATATGGTCAGAAACCAACCACTTAGAAATCAGAACTTAGAAGTCAGTGAGTGCTCGATTTAATATTAACCCGAGCAATATAACACCGTATATCGAGTCAATGACATCGATATTACATTACAAGCATTGCGAATCGATAACCTTACTATTCCACCGCAACACTAGTATGTAGAAAACCTACACATATATAAAATAAACTTAGGAAAAGCGACCAAAACTTGCTAAAAATAAAGTCGTTATTTGAATGGAGTTGTAAGAAATTCGAACTTCAAAATTGTGCTACTGTAATTTCAAACTTCGTACCACGTTGAAAAGGTTCGAATTGTTTTGTCAAGCAAACTATGACCAAATATGACGTTTTTTTTTATGGATCGAGTGGCCACTGCTGGCCAGTATTTTTACGACATTACAGGGTACGAATGATCTTGTTTGAGAAGAAAATGTGCTAAAACAAAGATGTTTCGATGTCAGTAAACTTTGTGGTTTTAATTTATTTTTTTAATCTATGTAAATAAAACATGGGCTTTTTGAAGAGGCCTTTCTAATAAAAGACAAAGGACTATAATTACCAGTAGCTTATTTAATAGAAATATCATCATTGCTTCATTCATTTGGATGATTTTGTAGAGTGATTTGGAAGGTTTCTTATACAAATGGGTACTGGAGGAACTCACAAAGTAACATATTAGTTCTAGAATTTAATTAACCCAATTTAAGCAAAGGAGAAGCAAATAAAAGGGAAGAGTAAAATAAGACGTCTCTTGTTGACAAGGAACGTCTTAAAAATCACATACTGGTATAGTAATGGGCGCGAGTCGTGAACACAAACCGCCGGTTACTATACCAAGTCAGAAAAGCGGATTGTAACGATATAATTATGTTTCAATATTTAACACTGAAAGCGACTCACTGACATAGTCGTTTCACGTTAAACCAACGGTCATGTGCCCCGACACAGCCCTAACCGATTTTTTTTTAAAACAAGCAAATCAGATTCGCTTTGTAAGTAGGTACATCCATTTTTATAAAAATAATAATCAAACTAATTACTGTAATAAACACGTTCGTCGCACTTTTGCAACAAAAAAGAAATAACGAATTTAATAATAATATAATTTACTATCCGTTGTGTATATTGGCTTATTGCCTATTATTATATTACTATTACTAATATAATAATAGGCAATAAGCCAATATGTTAAGAAATAATAAATTAGACAATGTTAATAATTTTATTATCTGTGGTGTAATAAGATCATCACTGTGGGCTGTGGGAACAAGTATCGATTGCAGATGAGAAAGTATTTCAAGTACAAAACAAATTGTTTTGACGGCATCGTTGTCTCAGTGGCTGAGCTATTGGCTGCTGCGCTGCGCATCTGAGGTTCGGTACCCGTAAGTAGCAAATATTTGCAGAGCCTACAGGTAGATGTGTGGGGTCTGATTGTTTGTGTATGTGAAACTTCGTTCCCGGTGATTTCTTTGGCCAGGAATCTTTACGGACTTACGCAGAATAGAGTTTACTACAATTGGATCAATGTTTTAATAACCCATAGAGAAGAAACATACAAACATTCATTTATATGTAGATTAGAACAGGATTTGCATAAAATAATCAGACTCAATGGACTAGAAAAAAAATAAAGAAAATCCAGGTGGGAATTGTACTAACTCTAGGAACGATCGCTATGTTATCTGAATCTATAAAAAAAGTAAAGTAAGTATAATTTATCCCATTTTTTTACCCGACTGCGCCAGAAGGAGGGTTATTTAAATTGATCTACGCTGAGATACGCTGGCGACTAGATTTTGAAAGTTTATAATTAGCAGAATTAGCCTTCTGGTCGCTAGAATTTACACCTCATCACTATTTCCACTAAGCCCTGGTAATCCCTAAGTCTCCTTCAAGACGAGACAAGAATATAATCCATACACATTATGTTTCTCTTTCGTTTCACGCGCAGACATACATACATACATATTTATCTGGTAGTTGAACTCGGCTGCAAGACAAGTGATGCTTATGTATAGTACTGACACTTACGGCTTTGTTTACTACGTAAGTTAATAGTAGGTGCCCACTATAAATACGACCGAAGTGTCCTTAAAGTTGGTAGGTGTTGCATTTGAAATGTCTTTTGTCCACTGCTGCTGAAGAATGGAAAAATAGATACGCACTTCGCTGAATTCCGCTTAAAACCTCGAACTCAAATTATTTCAAGGAAACTATTTATACGCAGTATTGAATTGTCAAGGAGTCGTTCAGTCAAAATGAATCATGATCAACTATTGCAGTCTACCCACTATTATTTCGGAAAAAATATGGCATCATCATCACCAGTTTGCGAAAGAAACAAATGTAGGTAAAGAGGATATGAAGGTACTAGTATATAATGAAGATGATAAGAATGATCATAATAATTCTGTTTGTGTACTACCTATGTACTGACCGTTCCTCCAGCATCTCGTTGAAGGTCTTGGACTTGGCTCGCGGCTGGGAGGGCTCGTGCTCCATTCGCCGCACCTCCACGCACCGCTCTATTATGTGCTCCACCCTCTTCCGCCGCGATGACTTCCAGTTGTCCAGGTTCTGTAACAATCAGGTTTATTTTATTAATTTAACTGTAAATATAAACTACAGCTTCCTTATCATTGTATCGTCTTGTTCTCATTTTGAAGTTGTTTCAGTTCCAATCATCTTAACTACCATCTCTGTTATCACATCCTTTATTGCAACACTTTCGCCAATAGATAGAAGTTTATCACTTGTTCTGTATTTAGGTTAGGTTAGTCTTAAGGAAATTGTAACATTCTATTGACTTAAAAACTGCATCTGATAATAGTAATACTTGAAAAATATTTAGAAACAACGAAAACCATGGTAGAAGTAGCAGGAAACAATCAATAGATACTTATGACAAAGTGGAAGAGACAGGATGGCTGTGAGAGAGGTGTCCTAGGACTGGAAGAACTGTCGAAGTCGACAAAGCTGGTAGAACATGTATAAGCTGGCATAGGAGCGTGGAGATTGGCATATACTAAGAGCGGCCTATACCCAATAGAGGGTGATGTCGGGTTGTGGATAATGATGATAAAGATAAAATGGAAACATTATTAATTTACATAAAAACCAGTTGAACTAAATGCCAAGATCATGCGACTAATTTCAATACGCAAAAACTTACATTACGAAATCTATCACGTAATTGTTTAATCTTTTCCTCCATAATAATTAAAAGCAACGATTTATATAAACCGCTAGTTAACACAGTGGTTATGATTCAACTAACGCAAGTATGTTGTGTGTTACTGATGCATATTAATGTACTTCTGACCCGAAAGGTTACAGATGCATGGAGCCACTCTAATAATGTTTATGTTTTTGTCTCAATGCTGCTTAGTTTAGATTGCTAATTAGGTAAAACTAGACTAATTGCTTTGTCTATTTAAGAGCGGATCTGGAGGAAGACCTTGGAGATAATAATTCAGGATGTTATACTTGTCTGGTCGGATAATTTAATTGCTGTAAATTTAATGTTGCTGCTATCTTTTGCCCGTGACTTCGTCTGCGTGGATGTCGGGGATGCAGACAAAGTAGTCTATAGATGTCTTTATAAGGATCACTAGGTAGCTCTTTGTTAAATTTCATTACATTCGGTTATGCCGTGAAGAAGTAACAAACAGCCAAGACTTATTCTAGCATTTACAATATTATTGTGGATCACCAGATTTACCCAATTTCTATAATTTTGTTTCACATACCATCACGCCTGTATTACCCGAAGGTTTAGGCAGATGTGTATCAATGTACACTCACAGTTCGCTGGTATGTTGTTTAGGTCCAACGTAATAGGGGAAAAAATAATAATATAATATAATTTTGTATCATCGTGGGATTTATCTACATCAATCTTGTAAAACAGTTAACTGGAACATGGGCTATAATGGGTAGATATCGTGATGAGAATGATCGATAACCGAAATCGATTAACATTCAGCCTTCCTACGAATATTATACCAAACTGCTCGATTCGGAAACTCGTCTGCAGATTCATAATTATGAACGTCCTTTCTAATGAGCACCTCACTATTCCTTTCATCAACGTCAGCTACAAATAAATTAATAATTAATATGTAACATATTCTAGCATCGTAAATCTATAAACAAACAGTTTCTCTGCGATTAATATACATATTACGTCTAGTGTGGTCACGCTCTCTTCACTTATGGGCGAGGGAGAAAACACCGATATCACGCTGTCTTAATTACAATCAAGATTAAAGCTTGTTCACGCTTTAGTCTTATGTAGACTAGGCAGAACTACATAGAGAGGTGTAAAAAGATAAATCACGAAGTCGTTAACTACGCATATCAATCTAAATAGCACTGAGTAAAATTTGTATTGCTCGCGATGTTTTTCTTCATCGATGTCAGTGGCGACCAAGATTTTTTTTTCAATCATTGTTTATTTGTAGGCATCTCCTTGGACACGATTGACCCATCGAACATCATCATCATCATAATCATATCTGCTGTAAGACATCTACTGCTGGACATAGGCCTCCCCATAGATTTCCAAAAGGACCCAACGTTACCTTCACTTAACTAAACATCATTGAACTAAATTTTTATACCAAGGGAAAAAGTCATTGATGCAAAACCATATTTTCCTCAATAAATCTTAACCGATGTCAGTGATTTCCAAGATAAACTTACAAAGATATGTATTGAAAAAGTTACATTGGTACTTCCCTGGTTTTGGACCCACAACCTCATGCAAGCAGGCAAGGTGTTAACCATGAGGCCAACAAGACTTGTAATACCATAACATACACACCTCCACGCCTCTAGCGTAGCAGTCGCGGTTAGAACCAAGTCAGTTAGTCAATTCAGTTTAGTCTAGTTATTGATAATCACTATATACTAGTTCTCGATACATTGAGAGAGTGGATCGTTCTAGCGCTGGCATGTCAAACATCGCGTGCGCCGGTAGCAATGGTTTTTTCTACAATTTCGCTTGCTGGAGTTAAATGTTGCCATTTTATGTGGCACAAAGTGGAATAGATAGCGGGGATTCAATGTAATGTTATTTTAAGTTATCTTACGAGAAAAACTAGAATTTAAGGATCAGAAAAAAGTACACATTTAAAATCAATTTTAGGAAGCAATGCTACTAACTTTTAATCTTAGTCATAACCTGTTAAAATTTGACTCTAATTTACCTAAATTTTTGGACATTAATTTTCGAAATGTTGAATATTTTTAATTACCAGAATGAGAATTCCGGTGTGAAAGACAGTTTCTATACACGAGATGATGTTAGAGAACTCTGAAATTGATTGGGGAAAACCTTACAAAACTACACTATAATACGATCAAAATGTATGTAACAGCAGTAAAGGTAGAAGAATAATGATGTCAACCCATGTACAACCGAGGACAATGGCGGTTGACCACTATTCAATCTTATTACTAAAGGCGTAAGGGTGAAACCAATTAATTACTGAAAATGGACTTTCTTTAATAGTTTCAATATCCATATCTATAATCAAGACAATATTTCACATAATATGTCATATTTTCTCCATAAGTTTACATTTTAGGACAATGAAAACGGCCCACCAGAACTTAATAGACCTATTATTGAGTAGTGGCTAGGAAATACAGATATTTTTAAATCGCATAGCAGTTGCGTAACAGTCGTCTTGGCAGCTTAACGACGGCTAATCTTGGCTAATCTCGGCTAATCTATGTAATGACCGCAATAATGGGTGAAGTGGAAAAAGTAAAATGTTAAGTTCTTGTTTGGCATTCCTAGGAATGTTTAGGAGATGACTTTTATCGGTATTTGGTATGTCAAGTGGTCTGGAATGTTCTAATTTTATCTCTCTACGAACGATGACTTAGAAATATCCGAAGCGTCAGAATAGCTGAAGGTTTTTTCCTAATTAGATGAAATAAAAGAACCGGTACAGGTATTTACAACATGGACATATAAATACTTCGATAGACACAGACATACGTACAAAAATGGTCTTGCTAGATAAGAACCTAATGCCCTATGATAAAAAAAAACTTAGCCATCAAAAAACTAAGATTAATTACCAGCAACCCAACTAATGCAGCTACCTTAAAAAAAACAAGCACAAACTTATACACAGTTACCACAAAGGGCGGCTCGTTACGCCGGCCGGAAGTCGTCGCCGGGCATGCGTATGCGCACAACTTCCGGCCCTGCGCCCGCGCCGGAGGCAGTGTGAGCTTTATTATTGTTTTGTTACGATCGAAGTAATTGGCCCCAAGATGGCGGCGACATTCCCTGTCATTATCAGATGTTTCACATGTTGGCAGAGGAATCTGTCATCGGAGTAATTGGAGGGAAACGTGATGAAGAATGAAAATGAATAAAGAATGAAGTATGCGAGGTGTGACGTTTTTGTAATAGCTTCAGTTTTTTTGTCTTTTAATTACAGAGCGTTTGTGTGTGTGCGTTATGTACCTATGTGAGACAGAGTCCGTTTGCCACACTATTTTGATGTCCAGAATAATTGAATAATTTTATATATAACTGATACTTTAGTGGGTTGATGATATGGCACTTTGATACAAGAACAACTGCGGCTTTGACTAGAAATTATTTAGATACGATCAGTTTTGAGGTACCTACTCATTTACAATCTATCGTGCCTAACTCTAGAATTGAGAATGGGAAGATTCTCATCATCATCTCAAGGCAATGTGGCTTCAAATAAAACACGACTTGTAGATAGATGCTGAACACCTACAGTCAACCACAATACTTCAAAGTTATAGCGTTTTGAAAACTAACAGAAAATACATAAATATTTGTACCATTAATGTCATAAAGATACAACAAACAAAAACAAGCCACTTTAGAGGATTTACGAGTTATAAATCAATTCCCACTCAGGGCTATTAACTAAGGATTTTGAAATCGCTACACGTAGAACGGAACTAACTGGCTTTTTCACGCAGCTGCGCGGGCGCATGGTTGTGAATGTTGACGAATATGCCGAGGAAAGGTTAGACATAATGTTTTATAATAGAGGAGAGGCGGATTTTTGTTCGTTTCTTAGCGTACTTGATTATGTTAGTTTTGCATTTAACATTTGATCGGGTTTGTAAATTTACGAATTGATTAAATGATCTCACGGTTGGCGCCTTTGGATGAGATTGACTGCTGCCAGCTACGGTGGGTTCGATTTCCACACGATACAAATATTTGAATAGTTTACAATTAGTTGTTCTAAATTTGTACCCACAATTTAGGAGAAATTCCCAATGACTATTTTTTTAATAAAGATAAAATATCCCTTTATAATACTTCCAACATTGACACGAAAAGCACAGAAACAAAGTTTTCTAATCCCACCACAGACGTAAAAGGTAATGAAGAGTCTCAAGGCACACAAACCTCGACAAACTACGTACAAGGGAATTATTTTTGCAGAAAACTTCATATAAAAACTGTATGGCTGTTAACCTGGTTTTGGCGCGCTTTCCAGTTTCATCGGAAGCCAAGTAATTAACAGCCATTAGGAAAAAAAGCGAAAAACTTCACTCAACGGGAACACTGAATTATTTTAACTGCGTCCATGGCAGCCAGGGTTGGCGGGAAACCATTATAATTAACACGAGCGCATAAAATAAAAGGCTTTTTGTTCTCTCCTTTCAAAAAATGCCGACAGATGCCAATATTTGATTGTTCCCAGACCAGGAAATGATTCTTTGGAAGTGATCTGTCATCCCACTTTATGCTTGGGATTGACAGCTGATCTCAAACTGACTTCACCTAAATTCTTCCTAGGAGACTTTTATAGAATAGTGACGTCCCTACTCTCCGACCTCTGTTACAACCGGCGCACTGTGGGCAATCGTCTTATGTCGATAGGCCATGATCCTTCCGTCACGATGGCTTTAATTTAAAACTTTTACTTTAAACTGATAGAATATTTAGTATCTATATTTGCCATAGAAACGCTAAGAAAATAGAATAGTCTGGAGGAACAACATACTTTGATAATGTCATAATACAGGCGAGAGATATTCCAGAGACCACACCAATTCAACTAAAAATTCACCGTTAAGACATGCTTAGCAGTCATGCCTGCGGCCCATGGATCATTGAGGCAGCCTGTCTCTAAAATATCACATACTAAAAAGCAAATAGCTAATTACCAGACTATATAATTATTGTCCCAATGCAGGGCAAAGGCCTCCTCTCGTATAGAGAAGGCACGAACATTTATCAGCATGCTATGCTAATATTGCACGATGCTAATATTAGAAAGAGGTAGTTTGACTGTTCGTTTTTTTGTAAAAGGTACAGATTCTTTCACTGATAGAAACCTACACTATTGCCGAGCGCCATTTGCTATATGTTTTATGGTCTACGTGACTTCAGGCAGATGATGGTTAATTTAAGGCCAGGTTAACTCGCGAAGTGAACGAAAATTTACCGATGTCATTGATTTCAAAGATAAACACGGTACAATATGAAATAGAAAAAGTCAGACTGGTCCCTACTTGTCCATGCCCGGTGGGACTCTCAACCTCGTGCACGTATACTAAAAGGTATTTGCTATAAACTTCATCTGCACAAAATATGCCACCACCATGAGCAGTTGGTAAACTCCTGAGCATCTATATGACCGTGACTGAACGCTCGAAGACGAGAGAGCTACACCACGGCAAGTGATACTTAACCTACTATAGATGGTCATACTTATTGACGAATAATAGTACGGACGGCTGTACTACAAGGAGTACAAGTATTTGTTCTTTTAGCGAGCTATAAGTATTAACCTATTACTGAAGAGGGGTGTTTGAAAGCTTGCTTACTCAATTGTTGATATTTGATAGTCCTTATCGAAACCTCGGTCTCATCGGAACGACACAAATAGGGACTAGGGAACGAAACTAGGGATGTAGTTCTTAAGAATTCTTCGACTGAATTTCCAAGTTGCATTATCAAATCTTTGATCTTTGGCTGTGTAGTGATAGTATTATTTACACAATTATGTACATAAAACTCATGAGGACAGACAAATAGAAGTTGGAAGAGTGAAACATGTCCATGGAGTTTCTGACTCGTTCTTCTCCATAGGAACTTACTGTTGTTGAAATGAGCGACTAGCTTCAAGTTTTTGGCTGATCGACATCTTAACCCCCCAAAGGCCTTTCCTTAAAGTGGCTTATTATTTGAACTAAATGATATCAGTTTGAGTTTACAGAGACCTGTGTATTGATCTTTGTCGTATTACCCTTGACAGCTAGCCGTTACTTTGGCTTCGCTGTCAAAACCACCGATACCTACTCAAATCAGTAAATCAATTAAAAATTATCTAAACATATCAATAAAAATCGCCAGCCCTATCCATAGTCTTGAGAAACGCGCTTCCTTATTGGTTCACTAAAAGTGTCGGCAGAAATAAAACTGTAGAATATAAATGTTTATGTTGATTCGTTGGTGTTCCAGATGAAGATATGCGTGTACGCATGCTGCATAGCCAATACGTTCCCATGCTTTGAATGTAATGGATTTGTCATCTAGTTAGTCATACTGGGTGATTTTCCTTTGTGGGGTAAATGGTGCGGTAATGATTGAATATTTCTTGGTAACTTGTTCCATTGTATGGGTTTTCCAAAGGGCAGAGGCAGACAGCTAGGTGCATTCACTACTCGGGGATTATTATTGAGTCTTATAGGAAAACCAGATTTGATGCAATAACCAGTAATGACATTCCCTAAAATTATTTGATACCACGATTTTAAAAAAGGCCCCTGTCTTATATTGTACCTACTTATGTCAAAACCAAGTCAAATTAGATCATTCAAAGACAATTTTACAAAAAAAAAAAATGTAATCTAGTTGAATCAAAAGGAAGAACTTTTTGTGGAGACGAAGGCCTTGCAAAGATTGGTTGCTATGATTTGATTGCAGGAGGGGTATTCAAGCTCACTCACCGACTGCCAATCCTCCTGCCTCTCAATGCGCGCAGGGTCTGTCCTTTTCGCGAGCTCTGCCCTCCGCAACTGCTCCCTTGCCCGGCTGCCCAGGTCCGCAGGCCCGACGCGCACGAACTGCAGCGGGTTGCCTGCGGGCTTGCCCGGGATCACAGCCGCCGTGTGCGGCCGTGTCGCCAGGAAATCGGCGCTGTCTGTTGTCTGGAAAAAGGAGAAGATTTTGGTTAGGAAACAATACACATACATGGACAAGATAATTTTTGACATGAACCTTAAATTAGGGACGTCGTTAGGTTTACTTTATTTTCGACTCCAGGACAGACTTTTGGGACACCATGACTCGTAGAAATTTACTGTCTGGCAGTGGCGAAGGGTCAAGAGAAACAGAAGCAAGAAGTGCATAACTTCTTGCGTAAATAATTTAAATGATTGGCAAGTAGAATAGGAGTTATAATTCACCATCAACTAACCCATATAAAATACCTACAGAGTGATTACATTATTTGTTAATACTAGACACTACTGATTGTGCCGATGCGCAGTAGCTATTGTTCCGAATTTCCGAAATGAAACCGGTAGGAATCGAGTAGCCTGAAACCCTCGGCACTGCTGTCAGGTTGGCTTCACTGTTACACTTGCTAGGTTTCTTAGGGTGAAGTTCAACCAATAAGCCAATTATTGCGGTAAGTGAATTCAAACTCTCGACTTCCCTGTCACAATCCCGCGAGTGCGCAGGTCATACAATTTAAATAAGAGAAATGTATTCTAGTTTGTGGATGCTGCACAGTACACAAGTTTTACATGACAAGTAAGGGAAATGGGTAGCGGAACAACAGCCTGAGACCAATACTAACATCATTAGAGATTCCTCTCATCAAGAAAAAGGAAAGTACTTTTACGTAATTTTCCTAATTTGTCTCTTTTAAAGGTGCGTTCAAATATTTATTAATAAATTAAATGGAACCGTTTGCAAGTATAACATACAATTATATCGTCATTTCAACGCCCGAAGATAAAGAGTTAATCACTATTTTGAGTGACGAATGTTTTGAGAAGTAATATTTTGTTGAAGATATTCTAGACATTTCCGATGGAACAGCTGGGTCTGAATCATGAGGTTTTAGTAAACGTCTAGGTATTTTAATGTGCCTAGCATCATTGTGTTGATGATGACATTATTTCTAGACTAAAGGTTAGCTGAAGAATGTTAATAGCTTATTTAATTGCTGTATCTAGGCTACAAATAAATATTGATGGTTTATTTAGCCATTTCTTGGAACTAAGCTTGAGGTAAATATTAAGAAAAAGGATTTGTGTAATCCATTAATTTATTATTAAATCAAATTGTGCGCAATATAAGACAAGACAAGACAAGAAAAAGCCGATTGCCAGGTTTGTTCTATACACATACATACATACCATCACGCCTGTATTCCCCAAAGGGTTAGGCAGAGGTGTAACAATGTACATCTACAGTTCGCCGGTATGTTTAGGTTTAGATGTAATAGGGGGCGAGCCTATTGCCATTAACCGGGCACAAATCCTAACTCCGAGCTGCTACTGAGAATTTCATAGAAAAACCCAATAACACTTTTTGCTAGACCTGGGAATCGAACCCAAGACCTCTAGGGTAGCAGTCGCGCTTAGGACCACTAGGCTACCGAGGCAGTTGCTCGATACAATAGTGTACAAATGTTAACAAATAAATATAACACCGAATATTTCGTTACAGAAATCATTTTTCCGCATAACTGTCTCTCACGATTGTATACAAGATCAATAGAATACACAAAATCAGTTTGGTCTGTTAAGTTATCGTCCATACTAGACGTTTGTATGAATCATTGGGATTAGACAATATGTTTAATTATTATTTTGACAAAATCTACATTACGAAAGTATTCTTAACTTGTTATTTCCTTGTAAGAGAAGAGGTATCGGCCCTGCAGTGAGTTTTTTGCAAGAGGCTGGTATTACGAATATTTTTAGTAACTTAACATAATTTTACGGTATGCCACAGAATTAACAAGCATGTAGCTACGAAGTTCGGACTTAATTAAATCAACGTTATCTCAAGATCAAGAAAACGGTTATTTTTGGTAAATTTTCTCAATTTGCAGCGACTGGACCATGGATATAATTAACAGAAATCTGATTTAATAACGGTAGGATAAACATAATGATTAATTGCGTTAAATTGGAATTCTGTGAAAGTAATTAGTACGTACTAATTTAAAGTGTTGTGCAAATTATTGGTATAAAGCGTGACAGCTTTGTTACCACCATTTTGAAAGTTGTTAGGACAATGATAATAGTACCCGCCACGAGTCGTGAGCACAAACGTCAAGTTAATTTGGCGCCGACGCTGCACGCGAACGGTCCGACTGACGGAATAATCACGTGCAGCGTCGGCGACCCAAAAACCCAGAAAGGAACCAAAAAACCGAAAAATTAATTACCTCGGTAGCCTAGTGGTCCTAAGAGCGACTGCTATGCTAGAGGTCTTGGGTCCGATTCCCAGGTCGAGCAAAAAGTGTTAATGGGTTTTCTAGGAAATTCTCAGTAGCAGCTCGGAGTTAGGATTTGTGCCCGGTTAATGGCAATAGGCTCGCCTCCTAGTACATGGGACCTTAATATACCGGCGGACTGTGGGTGTACATTGTTACACCTCTGCCAAACCCTTCGGGTAATAAAGGCGTGATGGTGTGTTATGTTATGTTAACTTGATGTCCGCGCTCACGACTCGTGGCGGCTACTAAAGCTTCAAACTAAGTACCTAAATCTTTATCAAGTTTTTCATGTTGCGATTGCCTAGGCTAGGTGTTTAGGGCACCTGCTTCTTTACGCACGAGGTAGTAGGTTCACAACTGAGCACGGGCAACCACCAATGGAGTTTATTTTCGACAACATTGGCATCGGATAGGGAAAACATCGTGAGGACACCTAGACTTCTGTCTATAAGTCTGAAATCGCCAACCCGCTTTGACCAAGCGCAGTGAACAATGCTCGTGCCTTCTCTGTGTGAAATGATAAAACCTATAATAGACTGTTTTTTTTTATTTAATCAAAGTCTTACCATAATGTAGACCATAATATTTCTTATATCGCGTAATTATTAATACAGCATCAAAGTGTGATGGCGGCGCGTGCGCAATAAATTACGCGAGCTTCCTTAGATTATTGTACTTTACTGTACTTTCTATGTTTACTTACGTAAAGTAATGACAGGAACTGGACCAGTTTTTGTGATGTAATTTATATTATTATTCGCCTTATGGGGAAGAAGAATCAACACAAGATGGTGTTATTCATTTTATCTCATGCGTCTATTTATATTTATTTATCGTTAACGGTTTATGGAACAAGACTGCTTAAAAGTATATACAGGGTGTATTGTTTCAACGCATGAATGAGTGAAGAGTTTTTATGTTTGTTTGTTTTTACGCGATCTCTGGAGGATTGGAGAAATTATTTTGTACATGATAGCTAGATTCATAAGAAATACCGTAGGCTATATAACTTCACTCTACGACTCAAGGGAGCAGAGTAGTAACCAAAGGAGTAACTTAACGATGGCGAATATAACGACGCGGGCGGAAGCTGGTGTATACTAATAATATTATAAAGAGGAAATATTTTTTTGTTTGTTTGTTTGTATCGAATAGGCTCCGAAACTACTAGACCGTTTTTAACATTTTTTTCGCCAATATAGAGGTACATTATTCCTGAGTAACATAGGCTACGACCCACGGAAGCGGAGCAGTAACCAAAGACGTAACACAACGCGGGTGAAATCAAGAAGGAACATGGGTGGGTTTTAGTCAGTAAAAGTCTGACACTCCCTCCCGCCCCGCCCAGGGCGGGAGAAGTTATTTGATGATTTCCCACCCACCCAAAAAAAAAAAAAAAAAAAACGCGGGTGAAATAAGGCACTCGGACGAAGTAGCGAGCAGTTCTCTAGTGCTCTATAAAATTAAGCTTATTTAATGTAACCAAACATAAGTATTAAATTACATTGAACTATCACAACTCATATGCTAATTTATTGTATGGCCAGAATTTGGCATTCGAAAAGTACCACAGCAGGTATTCAAGAAGCGCAAGCGCACAATCTTTATTCAAACAACACGACACTTCCTGTACCGGATGAATTCAACTTATTGCATTTTAAGTACAATGTCGTAACAGCCCACCCCACGAGCGAATAGCGTAATCATATTCTTAGAATTTATTCACATCACATGTGGAGAGTTTCTCGCCTGTTGCGAGGCGAGAATGTCCATCGTCCATGCGAGTTTTCTCGCTAGACAATCGAATATAGCATCTGACCAAATCCATATACTTAAGCGAGGTTCAAAAACTCGCTCATGTTTTACGAAACTGGTCTAGCAAGATATTTTCATGAACTGTCACTTATTAACACGGCCAGACGTTTGCTATTTTGACAAACGAGTAGCTATCGTGTATTGTTTACATAAGTCAACTAGTTCATATCTTACTAGTTTGTGCCCGCGAGTTCATCCATGTAATTCTCGGGTATTAGTTATTGCTTATAACTTTAGTTATCTGCTAGAAAAAGCCTCATCATAATCGGTCTAGCCCTTTCGAAAATTAGTCAATAGGTACAAGCAGCTGGACAACTTCTTTTTTGTATAGACACCTTGATAACCCGTTCATATTGCAATTAATAAAAAGCTATTATTTTGATATTCCAAAAAGACACTTCAATTGTATTTCCAGTGCGTTTGCAATTTTGACAAGCTAGCATCATACGTTTTATTTACACGAGTCAACTTTTTTTTTATCACCTATCCAAGGCGATAGATTGTCCGCGTGTAAATTCGCCGTTACCACTGCTTACGTAAGGAGGTGAGCAAAAGGAGGTGTATTCTAAACACGCTACACTCCAAAGGAGGTCGACCAGATAAAATTTTACGATTCTTTTTTTTTATTTTATTTATTTGATGTAGTTAATAAATATTTATTGACTGTTTGTAGATTAATTGGTTTTGACATGACCTCTGTTTAATAGATTGTGTTGGTACCCATTGGGGCGTGTATTCAATTTTGTAAGATTGTGATTATTTTTAGCCAGACGAGTGTTATTTAATAGCGAGTAATTATTTAAGTACATGCAAGTAATCAATGTTGATATAGGCAGTAACTAATACGCAAAACCAGGTCTTTCAAAAATAAATTGCATCGAATTTGTTTCAGTCCTTTTGGAGCTGAATCTCAAATCTTTATTGCGATAAATAAAGTGAAATATATACAGGTGGTAGGCACAGCAACATTTAAAATGAGGAGAGAGGAAGAGTGCTTAAGGTAATATTTTTTTGCTTTGTTTTTATCAAATGTGATTTGAAATGTTTTATCAATATGGGTTCAGTCGCTTCCATGTAATCAGCCCTTTGGTAGCTGCGATAGGGATCTTTATTCTTCTGTCGTGGGTTACTTACGATTTTTAAAATTATTGCTTTTTGCATTTGACTTCAATACATGACATTTCACGTTCGTTCCTACGTATATTGCTGCTTTGTCTATCATCATCTCTTTGTATTTAAGTAATATTTGATTTAGCGTGTCTAACTAAATCTTCACGCCAAATACAGCGTGTTCACCATGACGAGACTATAAACAAATCCTCCCACAAAAGGCAGTGACATGGTTGGATTCCCTCATACACTTAATTCTTCTACGGCTCATTTAACTTCCAGATGAATGCGTGATTTAGGTCTATAGATCAACCTAGGTAGGTAATGATATGCCTGTCTTAAGATCTTAAATGATGTCATTAAGGAGCGAGATTTCTCAAAGGTAATCGATGGTTTTTTTGTAAAACCATCATCAATATTGGTCTAGCAGGTTATGAGATTGTGTCATGTAATTTGTGGTCCAAGACAATGATGAGTAAAACGAGCACAGATAATAAATACCCGCAGTGCACGCTATCATTGCGTAACAAAACAATTTATTTGAAACAACTGTTTGCATACAACCGCAGTACTACGAACAGTGAAAGTCCATAAATGTTAGAAAATATTTACCAACAATCTGACGACGGCCGTCAAACGACACTTTCACTATCAATGGCAATTACAAAACAATCGATCGCATCGATCACGCCCCTGGATCACGATCGACACAAACTATCATTTTAAATGATCGCCCCAAACTTTAAATTAAACTTACTTTTTAAAAGAAAGCGGAATCCCGTGACAAAGTTCACACCGGCAGCTGCATTCGGGGTTTTAAATTTAGAACATGCAATCCGTTGGGCGTTCTATATTTCCGTTCGGTATGCGTGTTTAAATTTAGAACCAGACTTAGTTCACTGTTCGACACTGTCGTTTGTCACTCGCTCGTTCTATTTTTAAATAATCAATCGAAATTTAAAATCGATTTCAAGTTTCGTTTTGTTTCATGTATCAGGTGCGATGGTTGAGCGTAAACTGCGTTGAGAACTAACTTTCGCGGTTTTCCAAGCAACTGAGAGAGGGGAAAGTAACGTGTTGTGATAATTAATGCATTATTTTAAGTGTGGAAACAAACGTGCTTTAATTGATACGTGGAGTCAATCTTGCGTGGATTATGATAATAATCTGTAGCGTTTTGTTAATTTTGACTTAGTGAATCTACGATGGTAACATTAATGTTGTTTATGAGCAATATTATTTTGAATGCGGAGTTTAACAAAAATATTGTTTGTTATGCTCGTATTTTTTATGTCATCGCGTGCTGCTGTCATGTTTTCTGATATCAATAAATATAGCGCCTGTAGGAACTACATTAATTAATTAAAATTTTGTCTATCAGCGTCTCTAAATCTATTAAAATAATGAATACAAAATCTTTTTTTCTTTCTTTTCATTTACGACATTTCGCAGCTCAACCAGGGGGTTATCGGCTGCATAACCGGACTCTTCTGTGATGCCTTAAAAATAAAAGCCTCCAAAAACTGATCGACTATACGCTAAGGCCCCCCCAGTCCTCGGTTTAGGGCGTCGCGTCGCTAGGAGGAGACATCAAGAAGACAAACTGTAGTAATGTTTTAGTATTTAAATGCCATGTCTGAAGCCTTAAAAGGGTAGGTAGAAGTAGTATAAGTAGTGACTATGGTACGCACACAGTCAGCCAACGACAGTAATAGATTGTATTAAAGGGCGACAGCTAATCTATTTTAAGATTCTAATTTTATATTTCTATCTCATTAGTGCAATGGTTGCAAGAGCATGTTGAGTCATAAAGTCTAGGTTCAATTTTGAACTGGGTTTAGTTTTGCCAAAATTAATCTTGTATGTACGTAAAGTCAACTATTCTCAACATAACTTATCAAGGTTTGAATTAGTTATAGAGAACAATTGAATTCCTGTATCATATGAAACCGTCATTGTTTGACGTCGGTTGACTAGTTTCTTATGATATTCCATACGTTGCTGGGTAGACCAGTTTTATTGCTGTACAAGAGGACATATTGACAGATTTATATAGCTCTGTACTAGTTTGTCAAGTAGGTAATGTTTATTGTCTATTTTACGAACTAACCAGTGTCTAACGAAATATTTATTATGTACTTAACTTGTACTGCTTTCTGTCAGTGAAGGTCTCGTCATAATCGACTCAGCCGTTTGGGAGATTAGCCGGTTCAAACAGACAGACAAACAAAGTTTTAATTTTTTTTTTCTTGTTTGTACCGTCTACCATTCATGTTATGTAATTCTCTTAGAAATACTGAGAATTATGACAAATTACATAATTATTATAATAAAGGAAATTATAATTAAATGAGTAGGTATTGCCTTCTAGACAACGCGTTTACGTAGAAATATGGTTACAAACTTACAGCACTAAGGTCGTGATTTGATAAGAATAGATAAATGGTAGATTTTAATCAGTTAGGTACTCAAGTAATTGTTTTACCTATTAGGTGCTTAATGTGTTTTTAATACTAGTTTAGTTATAGAATAATATGTACTTGGTTATTTAATTATCAGAAGCGGAGTTATTGCAATTTTATATCAGGTTAGATATATGTTATAGAATGCTAGAAACCCAGTTTCGTGGTTCACATACAATAACAACCAGACCTGTAACAACAACCTGCAGGTCATAAAAATATTTGTTCCGTGCAAGAATCGAACCCGCAACACGCAGCGCAGGAGCCAATCGCTCAACCACAGAACCGTGTCGTCAATACTACATAGAAAAATAATTTAAAAAATGCATCACTTACCAATAGACAAAAGCGCAATTACAAAACAAATGACTACTTGTCGTTCCAATTTTAAAATTGTAAACTGTTCTAAGTATTCTTTGTTCCAATTTCAAACGGTCCAACTGTCCTTTAATTCCAAAAAGGACTGTTCTAATCCTAGCGCACACTCAGACTGGCGGTGTTACCGCTACCCAAAGCGTGCACTTTCACCAAAATCGTGAGCGTTTTGTTAAAGCCGGCACGTAATCGACATGTATGCGGTATTTTCATACCGTGTGGACGTGGCTTTACTTACAAATTGATGTTATGTATTGGCAGTTGAACTGAATATCGAAGTGGCGTTAATGCGTAATAGGGAATTTAAATTTTAAGTCGGCTTCTGTAGTTCTAAATTCGTCTAACTAATTATTGCTGAAAGAATTGTATTCGATATTTAATGCATGGTCTAAAACTTTAGAACCTTTTTTGAATGATCTGATACTTAATTGAATATAAAATTAGAAAAATAACGTTACAACGCTTTCGTAATTAAATATTTAGCGTGTAACAAGTTTTGTTATTTCACGGTAAATGACAATTAGCCATTTCTGTAATAGGTACATGGAGTATAAGAAAAATAGGTTTTTTTGAGTACCACTGAGGTTTAATTAACAATTTTTTTTTATAAATAGGTACACGACGAAGAAATTCTACCTAATTAAAAAAATAACATATTCAACACCACCATATGAATACTAATTCATAAACATGAAATCTACGTGTAAATATATATGTATCTTCATCTTAGCTGCGCAGACGCACCTGCGCACAACTCTCACCGCGTAATTTTTATTATGGGACAAGCATATTGATTACATTAACTGGAGATTTATAGATAAACAATGTCTATTAGCTTTTAGCTGATTGCAGTCATTATTGAGAAAACTAGTCAATAAGAGAAATTACATGTGCATACAATATGAAGGCCAATTCTACTAATAAAATTCCAGTCGCAATGTCATCTCAGACCGGGGCTGCGGGTTGTTCGTAAGAGATACCGCGCCCCCGGAACGCAAAGGACACGAGAAGGAACATGGGTGGGTTTTAGTCAGTAAAAGTCTGACACTGAGGGGCGGGAGAAGTTATTTGATGATTTCCAACCCCCAAAAAAAAAATCTCATCTCAGAGACAATCAATGTCAAGACAAGTAGGTAAAAAAGGTATTTTTGACAGATTGACACTAAGATTAGATTACGATCGATCCTAAAAGTTAGGAGACTTGTCCTTACGATTAGGTACCTTATGAGAGGCAGGAGGTGGAGTTAGGATTTGTGCCCGGTTAACGGCAATAGGCTCGCCCCCTATCATTTGGGACCTAAACATACCGGCGAACTATGTGTGTACATTGGGACACCTCTGCCTAACTCTTCGGGGAATACCGGCGTGATGGTATGTTTGCATGAAGTTCCAGATATTAGTGTGGTCAAACAAACTCTTCAGTTTTATATTATATTGTAGAATGGCTCGTTTTGGCGCTACGTGTCGGGGGTTCGATTGTCGTACGCAACAAATATTTGTTTGGCCCACAGATTTGTGTATGTGAGTTTATATGTTTGTAAACGCACCCACGATACAGGAGAAATGTCTAGTGTGTGGCAACGTTTTTATGAAACAAAAAACCTCAATAAATAATATGACTGACAATTACTTTCAAGTTTTTCTAAAAGTAATAAATACTTGGCTTGAAACACTACGCCTCCTATAAACAACAACTAGCTTGAAGATGTCAGGGTCAGTCACTCCGACTTCTGACCTTATTGTGCGTTACGCAACATCACCGATGTCACAGTGCGTAGGCTGCGTCGGCGCATACCGGTGTTGCATGGGTATTAATGATCGGAGCATTGATATGGAGATAGTGTGATGTCTTCTACCCGTTGTGGTTGGTAGTGTCATGAGAATAGTTGAAAAAAAAACATTGCGGCCTAATTGGAAACATTTAAAAACTAGGTACTAAGAATATCATATCAATCAGACAGGCAACGTCAAAAAATGCTGGGTAAATTAGACGCATTTTGACAGTGCAGTGCACACCACGTCTTCGCGTTTTGGGATTGCGCGTCGCCAGTTTTCTTTCCACATTGCAGTTTGTTTTTGTCTGACTCGCGTGCGTATCGTCTGTATCACTACACTAACTACTTAAAAAGCGTGGTGTGCACAGGCCCTTAGATAACGACCGTTCCTAAAAGTTAATAGAATTGTTCCGCAAGATCAAACCTGCAGTGAAGTCAAAGTGTGCCCAAGGTGATTCCTAGCATCACGTGGAGTGTCAGCTCACTTTACTTAAATTAACCGAAGGAAATTCTGAACAATATTATAAGTCTAGTCATTTTAGGTTGATCTAATTAAGACCGTAGGTATAGTAACCGCCACGAGTCGTGAGCACAAGGTTTTTTGGGGCGCCGACGCTGCAAGCAATTGGTCGTCAATCGTTCGTCAGTCGGAGCGATCGCGTGCAGCGTCAGCGCCCCAAACAACCCAAAAATTAACTTGCCATTTGTGCTCACGACTCGTGGCGGCTACTAGACGCTTCCAACCGGTCCGTTTGGAAATCTACGGGGGAGGCCTATGTCCAGCAGTGGACGTCCTGCGGCTGATATGATGATGATGATGATTTTAGGGTTCCGTACCCAAATGATGTCTATTATTAAGACGCTGTGTGCCACAGGGCTCATCAGTTTAAACCGAAAAAGTTTATAGATCATTTGAACTCTCTATAACTTTGCCTACAACAGCAAAAGTTATATCCAAGTACACCGCTGCCATGAATGCACTGCCATGACCTCACAGCACTTTGGGTGTCAAGGGTCGATGTGAGTGAAAGTGTTGGAAACTATGATATTTGATACTTGGTGTTAAATTCGATACTTATTGATAATTTTGATACATGGAGCTGATCAGGTGATATTATTTATAGACGGTGTGAGGATGAAAGAAGAATCGGATGTACTTATGAACTTAAGAGACGTGGCTTCCGGTATAAGACAGTATTATATACATACCTAACTAATACATTATATAATAAATAAACTATGCACAAGAAACGATTTTTTTTTTATAAAATATGCATGTCTATATTTTAATATCTATTTAGGTGAAGTGAGTTACAGGTGAGCCGTTATTCCCTAGCCTTTGTCTGGAGAATGACTTCTCACCTATAACTCACTTAACCTATGTTCAACGTGAGGGATGCTTACATATATTATGTAACAAAATTAGAAAACAAAATTAGTCAAATTGATTTTTCCATGTTATTACACTGACAAATCAATTTGACTAATTTTGTTTTTTACATAAATTGAAATGGATTACCTCTATATTAGATGTTACCTATATTGGAGCCATGTTTTAATTCCAGTTTATCCTAAAGCTGTACATCAGAATTTCATACATAAATGTTGGTCCCAACGTAGGCCACGTCGTCACACGTTCAACATCCAATAAAATGGCATTGGCCAACGTTGGCCAATCTACCTTCCAAACTAATTACTGTGTTTTAGGCAGGAAGTTACTTATCCGCTTCATTATAGACTGGTTCCTAGACATTCAGGAACTGTATTAATAAGATAAGCCTAATCAAACGATAACTATGATAATTCACAAGATAAGCTATCTATTAAAATCAGGAAATTACAAATCCGTTACTTCAAAAATGTCAGACAAACTAGGCATGTACCAGCATTGCCAGCTTGTTAGTGTCCCATTGCAAGACAAAGGCCTTCTTCTTATACAGAGAAGAAACGAGCATTAAAGACCATGCCTGGTTAATAAATTATTACGTCCAGCTTTCCTCATGATGTTCTTCTTTGCCGCAATCAGTGATGTCTAAAATAAACTTTGAAAGTATAACTCGAAAAATTAACATTGATCCTTGCCCGGTAGGTATCGAACCCGCAATCTCATGCATGAGGCGGATGTCGTAACCACTGGGCCATAAAAGCACAAACGCGAAGCAATTTATACAAATACACGTAACAGTGTTTGACCTTTTCTTCCGTAAGTCATTGCATGCGATCAAGCGGTCACTTTTTGCCATGCAACGATACAATAAACAGTTTTTTACATAGCACATACTTAACAGTAGATCAACCAGACGAATACGGAATTAAAAATTAAAAAAATTTGACGGCACGGTTGGTGCAATGGCTGAGTGATTGGCTGCTGCGCTGCGTGTCGCGGGTTCGATTCCCGCACGAAACAAATATTTGTATGGCCAACAGATAGTGGTTTCGGGTCTGGCTGTTTGTGTATGTGAGTTTATATGTTTGTAAACGCACCCACGATACAGGAGAAATTCCTAGTGTGGGGCAACGTTTTATAAAAAAAAAAAAGTAAGTCGTAAATAGTAGTATACATATATATTTTTTGTTGTTAAATAAGTAGTATTTTTTAAGAAGTGGTCTATGTCACCTCTGAGCTAGACTACAGTTAAGAGTTTACCCATCTCGCATTTTAAAAAGTGGAATAATTTTTTTAGCATACCTTTAAGCTAATTAAAAAGTATAATATAAATTAGTATCTACTGTTGTAGCAAGATATAATCGAATTTACTATCGACGCTGATTTTTATTTAATTAGCGTTATCTCAAAAATTAACCACAGATTACAAGATCGACAATGCTTCAACAATATCAGATTATCATTTCACATTTTTATTCCAACTACATTTCTCATTGACCGCACCAATTTCATCCACTTACGAAGCTTCACTGTAACCGAGCTATTCACCTCACGCACAATGCACAAGACAGTGTAAGGCGCAGGTCAACGACCCCAAACATTTCTCTGTTTGATAACAAGTTCAAGTTATTGATAAGTGTGTGATTCAATCAATCATTTAGTTCTATTGTTGGACGTGGTCCTAAGGTCTCTACCAAGTAATGATATCACATTATTTTCTATAGGATTACACTGGTAACATTTTGTCAGTTGATTCACTGCAATAGTCAACTATGACTACTTGTACTTTTAATACGTAATGTATGTCATCCGTCAGTAAAGATCAACATTGTTACCCGACTTCGGAGTGTTATGATTCCCACTCTAAGAATTTACCGTGTATCGTGGGTGGGTTTACAAACGTATAAATTCACATACACAAACACCCAGATCCGAAACAACTATCTAGGCCATTCAAATATTTGTTCCGTGCGGGAATCGAACCCGCGACATATAGCGCAGCAGCCAATCGCTCAGCCACTGCGCCAACCGTGTCGTCAGATATCGTCGTATGTAGGTATGTACGTTCATCTGTGTGCGCATATCTCCTACACTTTTCTTCGTATAGTTTATGAATGAGTTATTTTTGAAACGTCACGCTAATTATTTTTAGAGCTTTTCTAATTGTTATTTTATCATACGTAGATGTACCTAATTAATTACATAAATTGTTGAGTATAGACTGGTAGATTCTCAGTTATAGCTAATAGAATAAACTGTCTTGTTAGCCTAATGGTCCTAAGCACGGCTGGTCTTGGGTTCGATTCCTAGGTCGAGCAGTGTTAATGGGCTTTCCTATGAAATTCTCAGTAGCAGCTCGGAGTTTGGATTTGTGCCCGGCCAATGGCAATAAACTCGCCCCCTATTACATGGGACCTAAACATACCGGCGAACTGTGGGTGTACATTGTTACACCCCTGCCCAACCCTTCGGGGAATACAGGCGTGATGGTATGTTGTTGTATTCCTTTTAAAAACAACAGTATCTACACAGCAACATCTCAAGGACCGACTCCACTTACACTACTGCTTACACCTCCACTATTGCGCCGCACGCACGGGAGTGGGTGGGGTCAGCGACCTCGCTATCGGTCAGACACTATTTGCTCTGCAGCATGATTGCCGCGATAACATGCTTCTGGGATTGTGCTGCAAGGAGTGCAGTTGTACTTACTATTATGATGCAGTTTAGTTATGTATCGTTTGAACTGTTCATATATGAGTTTCAAGGTATGTCAGCTATCCAATATCCTTCTAGCTTCTACCCGCGTATTCTTCACGTTAAGGTCAAGTATAGGTACCATAAAATATAGCCCATGACACTTATCAATCGTGTAGATTTCTATCTGTGAAATAAGTTTTGTAATCAGTTATGTATTTACTGAGATTACATCTAACAAACAAACGAAAAGATGTACCTCTTTTTAATAATAACTATTAGCTAATAGCAATCAAATACCTACCATAAAACATTTCCTATGACATTCAGCAATAGTGTAGCTTCCTACCAATGAAATAAACTTCGTAAACGGTACAGTATTTACAGAGATAACCTCTTACAAACACACCGAAAAATTTTACCTTTTCATAATATTACTGCCTCGTTAGCTTAGTGGTCCTAAGCGCGACTACTACGCTAGAGGTCTTAGGTTGGATTCCCAGGTCGAGCACTGTTATTGGGTTTTTCTATGAAATTCTCAGTAGCACCTCGGAGTTAGGATTTGTGCCCGGTTAATGACAATAGGCTCGCCCACTCGCCCCCTATTACATGGGACTTAAACATACCGGCGATCTGTGGGTGTACATTGATACACCTTTATCTAACCCTTCGGGGAATACAGACGCGATGGTAAGTATGTAAGTAATATTCATATTTAGGGGGCAGTTCAACTAATTCACCAGGTTCTAATAACGTCATCACATCATCAGTATTATTAATTGTCAGTTACATTTACTGAGATGACATGCAAGTGACGCAATGTTTTTTCTCGAATTCCCAGAAGAAGAAACCTAAGTACAATAGAGTGTGGGAAACACAGTGATTAGTGCAGCCACGGCATTATGTATGTTTGTGGGGGACAATAAAACGAGTGCTTGTAACTAAATGATGGATTCACACAATGATACATTATATTGTGTACTGTCCAGTGTCTAGATGGCTAATGCGTTTAAAGAGTAAATGGAGGTTGTAAAACTGTTGCCTGTTTAAAAAACACTAGGTGACACCTCAATCTAATACCTTAAAAAAGAGCTGTGTTAGATTTTTAACGCTCGACTGAGCGCTTAGAGTTCAAAGTCTAACTGAAATAATATTTAGCCAATTACATTCTGGTGTCACCTAATGTATGAAAAAACGAGTCGAATCCTCAGTCGACTTCCGTAAACCCATATTTTAGCTGATTGACATGAGATTTTTTATTAATTTCTAAATGTATGCGAGCCACACTATGACGTACATCAGTGGTCCAATCACCTTATTTTTGAAGTCATATTAAATCAGAAATTATATCCCATATTAACCAACTCGATTCCCCCATGGAAAGGTATGAAATTACGAAGGGCTCATACGCCTAACAGTTAATTATTTAGAAAATCTTTCACAGATAACTGGCTCCTCCATTAAGTTTACCTTCCAACAAGTACCAAACCTTATCACCCACATGTGTACACATTCCCAAAACTCTTTGAACCTCAAGCTCTAACAGACCGACTCCCTATCTGTTACAAACATCTGGTTTGGCTTATCACGTCTTATCATGCAGTTATGAACGGGAACATATACTGTTGGATAGGTACCTGGCTTTGTGAGGAATCAAAGACTTCTCTGTTTTGGATGTGAGGGCAGATAACTGTACAAGATGATTTGATTTACCATTGATCTATGTGGGCGTGGCGTACTTGAGATTATGCACAAGTCGCATTATGAAACTAATATTGAAATATTAAAAACAATCAGCTGTTGTTTACTAAAAAGCACTACTTTTTTTTTCAAGCTTGCCAACGGCCCCCCTTATCGATCGTGGTCAACTATGCCTATAGACATCTGCAATACCAGAAGCCTTGCAAATTCGTTGCCGTCCCAGAGACATACTTAAAATGGCTCATGTGCCTGTAATTTCAAGATGCAACGAAGTGTGCTTGCGCCCGCACTTTGGAGGACTTTAACAACGCTACTGATGTCGCGATAAACCTGGCCACCTACAGGCCCAAACATTATAAGATAAAAGAAAAAAAAAAACAAAATTATAGACTAAAAAGTAGAATACAACTAATTGCAGTATGATTAAAGTGAACGGAATAACAGCTTCATATTTACCAATATTATAAAGAAGATGAGTTTGTGATAAAGAAGATGTTTACATTTTAGACAGGCAAAAACTTCCGAGACTACAATAGAAGTGTTTATTCTAAGACATATACAAGGGAGGAGAAATTTGTTTGGCATACTTCCGAAATCCGGGCAGACGTTGCAGAGAGCTCTTTAAATTCCTCCAAAAATTTTATGGTTGCATCCTAAGATCCAATTTTGTGATTCTGAAACTTCATTTAAAAAATCTTATCCTGGGGTGATGCTGAGTTTAGGTTCCAAATAAAATCAAAGAATGATTGATGCTTCCGAGTCAGATCCCGGAAGGAGATTTTTCAAAATCTTCAATAAAGAGATCAATGCCATCCTTTAACATTCTCCCAACCGAATTTCGATCACGACGACCAATCTTAATGAAAACTAGACAAGTATGCAGGAGATACACACAAGATTTAGACGCAGGACCAACGGCTTTACGTGCTTTACGCGGCACGGGAATCTTCCTTTACTTACGTATAACTTACGAAGTTATGAAAGACATCTTCAATAACTCTAAGTTAAACACACATTCACATAGCTTTCGCTCATCGTCGAAGGGAAAACGCACGCGCAGAGAAACACAACATAAAAAATTATAGAGATCCATTACAATTCACTGAGCGCTGACAAAATGACAAGTACTAAGTACATCGTAAAGTATTTGTGTAACAGTTTCGGCGCACGCGCATCGCCCTACTTGTACAACTTTTACTGACAGCTAACATGGGTTTTGGCCAGAAGGTTGGTTCCGTATGCGACACAAAGATATACGATAATAATATCACTGTATATTTTGCGGAGGCGGATAATAATCATTTGATACCAATCAACTTCTACTCATAAGTTATAGTGACTTTGATGTTTATAGATCCGTTTTAAAAATAGTAAATGTTAGTCACCATTGATTTACAGTAACGGATGAGGTCAGGTAGTAATCTGGACTAAGAAGTTTGAGTTATTTGCGGTGAGTGAGCAAATGCAGTAGTTAATGTTAATTAGAATTACGGGCACAACTTAGCATGTGCATGTCATTTGAAGAACGTTTTTATAAAAGTCAGAGCGGGAGACAGGCGCGGTCAGCGCCATTTTTATTAAAGATATTTGCGTAACTCCTTTGCACAAAAGCCTTGCTTCAATTAAAGTTTTTTGTTATTTTTCGTAATCCCATAAAACACTACAAGTGTTTGAAGACTATCACAGTTTACCGTATTTTATTCATTTGATTTTCCACTTTGTAACAAATTACCGTAGGCCGAAATAATTAATTGTTAGTTTGGTCGCAACTGCACTAGCTACACAACCGTCAAGCTACAAGTAAGTGCAAGATTGGGACTGAAACAAATGAAAGTCGATATTCGTTTCTGTGAAGACGTATTGCTTACATTTGGACCTTTCCAAAAGTTTCTGATCGCGTTGGTTCTTGGCCTTCTGTGTGCTACTTACTCTGTGTTACAGCTGACAGCTCTTCACTTGTCAAGTCGTCGTCCACTTTCGCTCAGGGATTTAGAGGGATTGAGACCTCGGCTCTAATCCCTGGACGATTTATAACTGGTATCAAGTTAATAGTCATGAGTTTGAAACTTTCTAGTCGGTAATAAGATTAAAATAGTTTAAGGATATAGTTGAAGCCTTATCTAGGGGATTAGAGTAACTGAATACACTGACTGTGGTATTTGCAGAACTGCGCAGACACGTAAGATAAAGACTATAGAATTGTTTTGGATGATTGTCTAAATCTCACAAACCATGAGGTTGGGGTTTACTCAATTTTTCTGGTTAATTCTTGTGGATCCCAGAAATCATAAAAATCCCAGAGTAACCCGACCTACGTTATTTTAGCATGGCCCAAATTTTGAGAATAGATTTTGTATTTACCTCAAAAATGGTCCAACATTGAAGCCAACATGTATGTATACTTTCTTAATGACAACTAGCTTCAACTATTAAAAGTAACTTCGTGATAATTCAAAAGTGCCTGTAAATGGTCTAATTGAAATAAATGCTTTGACTTTGAATATGACATATTCATCCATCTATCCTTAAAATTGCATATGCTTACATGAGCATGAAGCCAAATGTTCCATATAACTTATCCAATGGGCACCCAGCAATATTGTAGCCTTCTGTCAATGAAATAATTTATATAATTTGATTTTAAAGAGTACCCCTTACAAACAAATAAGCTTTACCTCTTTTTAATATTAGTATAGTAGAACAGATAAACCACATATTATTAATAATACCATCATGCCTGTATTCCCCATAGGGTTAGGCACAGGTGTACCAATGTTCACCCACAGTTTGCCGGTATGTTTAGGTCCCATGTAATAGGGGGCAAGCCTATTGCCATTAGCCGGGCACAAAACCTTACTCCGAGCTGCTATTGAGAAATTCATAGAAAAACCCAATAAAAATTTTTGCTCGACCCGGGAATCGAACCCAAGACCTCTAGCGTAGCAGTCGCGCTTAGGACCACTAGGCCAACGAGGCAGTTATTAATAATCTAAATACTATTAATATCAACCACAACCAGTTCCCCGACCTCATCTTTCCTCCGATAACCTTCCATCTTCCCCGTATCCGTATGAAACCATCAGCCGTTGATAGCTGCTGAACAATTCCTCATGTCAGCCAGCTTCCCATGGTAACAATGGACAATGAACAATAGCGACACACCACACACGACCTTGAAGGGAGAAAGTCTACGATCTAAACAAACATGTGAGTTTATAGTCTGGCGAACCATTGGGAGTACATCATAGATCATGGAAATGGTGTCTCTTAAGACTGTGGTAACAGATTTTCCATAAGTGAATTTCTTAGTAAAAAAAGAAGAGATATCATTGTGCACAAGTGTGTGCGCAATCACAGCTGCACTACCTGATGGGACCCGATAGGAGAGCAAAGTCGACACGGCATTAAGAAAAATCAGGCGTAGCTGAATACCAGTGTTGTACATGGAGCGTCTGCCTATCTGACCTTCACAACCCAGTTACTGGGCAACACGATACCTCTTGGCAAGTTGTCTGTATTTCGGGCTTCTAACTAACCGTAACGACTGTCAAAGAACTACAAATGGGACCGACTGTCAAAGAACTACAAATGGGACCAACTGTTTGAGAATGTAACACCACAAACCTCCAAACTAAGTAATTCGTAATAAAAAACCCAATAACACTTTCCTCGATCAAGGAATCGAACCACGACACTAACGGTACAATACAATACATTACTGTGTTACCATCACTAGCCAAACTAATAACGGTCCCTTGACCTCATAAACTAATTTCTTTAAACACCTGGATGTTTAAACAGCTGGGTTCCGTCAAACTCGTGTAATTTATCTCTTCCTTTCTTATCAGTAACTCAAATATCTCGGCAACATAATATGTAGGCTTTAGGTCAATGTACTGAATGTAAATACTATTTTTAGGGTAGTGTGTTACTGACTTTATTGTAGTGACGTAAGCACAATTTCTTACTGCTGTAATTCAGTACTTACAGATTTCTTATTTAGCCAGTGATTTATTTAACTAGGTATTAAAAATGGAGTGAAATAAGAATAAGATAATAACTATAAAAATTTCACAGAATATTTTTTCAAAAAATTATAAAATTATTTAATTTCCATAAATACATACATAAACTCCCATGGGGGTAGGCAGAAACCACAGAATGCCACCTGCTACGATCCTTACATACATACTTCTTTCGCCTCGACCACGTTCATACATCTGTTCATACAAGCACGCCGGTTACGATTACTGCGCACACGACCTTTCTGAAGAACCCCACCAATAAGGTCAGAGTAGGTCTTTCTAGGGCGTCTTCTCCCGACGTTGCCACTCACATCTGCCATATAAATCCCTTTTGTTAATCGCCTTTGACTCAATTAATTAACTTAATATCCATAGTGTCAGTGAATTCAGTAAAAATGAACTATTGTTTAAAAATTCTGAACATTTTTTTAAAATGTCTATGAGAGGAGAAGGTACTAACAAACCCGATTAAGTTAAGCAGGTCTACCACAGTCCCACCACCGTGATCAAGATGACCTCACCTCAAAATAGACCATTCTTAACCTCTCATAGTTAATCGGATCGCTCTGATTACCAAACATTACCCATACAATGACGGCCTTAAGATCTCGACCGCAAAGGAATTTAAATGATTGCAACGTAATGATTAATTTTATACCAAGGCTTTGTGACATGGCTTAAGATTTAACTAGCTATACCGAGCGGCTCCACCCGCGGTTGGTGAAGTCTGTGGCTACTGCTCCGCTCCCGAGTCGTAGCATGATATTATATGTATCGCCTATGAATCTGGCTATCATATATGTATGCAAAAAACATCGAATGCGAGAGGTAGTTTTAGAGATCAGTGCGACAAACAAACATACAATAATAATGTCTTTAGTTGTATTATTGATTTGATTTAAGATAATGTCGAGCATTTAATTTGAATTTAAATGTCCGCATTCTTTTAATTAAAGTCAATTATTTTTTTGTTTCCGTTCTGTGGTGATACAGGTGTATTTTTTTTTTAAATTGATTCTTAATCAATTTCGGGTTTGCCTGGCCATGACCTCAGATATCGTCATTTTGCTTTTGCGATATTTTGTAGGATTAAAGTGCTGTGAGCTACATTTTATTTAGGTCTCGCAACGTAGCCATATTTAAACTGCGAAGATAATCAATTAACAAACTACTCCCTTCATGGCAATAGATAACGGAGAAACGACTTCTTTCAAAAATATTAGTCCTTCAGATAAATGTAAGGTGTCTAGTATAGATATAAATATTATTTTTCTTTCTTTCTTTCTATAGGTAGGTACTAGACTAATTAAAAAAAAAACGTAAGAATTATGGTCAAAGTTACACGGTGGCAAGGTGAGGTTGGTGCAATGATTGAGCGGTTGGCTGCTCGCGCTGTGTGTTGTGGGTTCAATTACCGCGTCGACCAAATATTTGTGTGACCTAAGTTAGCCTAACCTAGACCTAAGCTAGTTAGGTCTGGTTGTTTGTGTATGTAAATAAATCCACGATACAGAAGTATTTCCAACTACGTAAAACGTCTAACTGTGCGATATGATCGTGCACTGTTACAATTAAATCTTGTATTTACAACAAAAAAACATGTAACACAGTATACTGGAAAAACCGCCCATTGTAATTAAAAATCAATAATGTAGATTGGCTCTCAAAGCAAATTGCGACACGGTAGCACCAAAACGCGCTCGACCTAATTTGTTGTTTTTTACAAGAACTGGTTTTTGAGTTGGATATGTTACGAGTGCTCTGGATTCTTAATTGTACAATCGTTTTATGTAACTCGTTAAAGGAAATTAATAAATGCAGTTTGAGGTTAAGAACTATATGATTATTAATAAAAATTTTGGAGCTTAAAGCTGACTAAATTATTTGAATATTATGTTCAGAATGCAGTCGGTTACCGTTGAAGTCCTTGCCGCAATAAAAAGTTGTTTATTAACATGTATGTCACATGAATTGGTGATTGCAATATTACACTTGACAGCACAAATAAAAAAGCAGCTTACAACAAAACACGAAATGTGCAAAATTAAATTCTGTCCCAAATTCTTGGCCCGCATTATACTAAGTAGTGTTCCATTTCGAAATTTAAACACCCTCTACATCACTGTCATAACCTAATTATATCGTTAAAATGAACCACATATCAAGGGATCAGCTAAATATCGGTTCAATGTGAGCTGGTAAAAGTGGTATGCGACCAGTCCTGACGACCTAGGACTCGATAAGGTTGCAGTTGGGCCGTGTGTCCGGCTGTCCGGCCAGCGAAACGGGATCCGGTCCGTTTCACTCTCAGTAACTGTTCCTTTTCACTGGCAGTTTTTTGCGCAACGGAATTTTGTACAGCACGAAAGTTTGGCAGCTCCTAATTGGACGGTTTTTTGGTATTGCCATTCATGAAAGTGGTAGAGTATTCGTTTGGGACAGTCAGCTGTCGTGGACTGACGGTTTTGATTGCAATTATTTTTGAATGTGATTTTTAGGTCAGATGGTTTGTAACTAGATTTTTTGATACTGCAATAAAATGCGAGGGGTTTCTCAAGAATGGAAGAGTGAAGATCAACATCTACTTTTTAATTTTTGGAAGCGTTCTCAAGTTCCGAAATGGGTCGTCGAAATTCTGAAAATCGGGCTTCGCCCTTTAAAGCAGTAACTCAGTAAGTAACTTAGAGCAGTCAGTGGGATACAGGACAATCATTAACACAAATACCCACAGTATACTTATTATTATTACTAGCCCGTACTATCCTACAGCCGGGCAAAGGCCTCCCTCCATTCCTTTCAAATGTCGCGACTTTGCGCCACCTCCAAAAAACCTAGTCATTTTACAAATGAATGATCAAAATGTCCTTAGCAATTATAACAAGACATATCTTAATAAACACAAAAAGAAAGTCAATTGACTCCTTCGCGTTTGATAATGGCCGCCATGTCAATTGGATGAATTGAGAGCTTCCGTCAGGGGCACGGGGGCACATCTGTTATTGAAACAATAAGTAGATAATGCTGATCGAAGTGGAGGATGCATTGGTGACGATTAAATAAGTCAAATGAATGAGCGAAATTAAAGTTAAATTATTTAGTCAACGAGACCATTAAAAGGCACTGTTCAATGTCATTTACAAGAAAAAACAATTGAATCTAGTTTAGCTTCTAAAAGGTGGTGTCGTATGGAGAAGAATGGACAAGAAACATCAACGAACTGATTACTTACTTAGCATTCGCAGGCGCATGTAAAAAGATAAAATCATGAAAAAGGCAAATTATAGTTTTTTTTTATGTCTAAAATAGCATGACTTGAGCAAAATGCTGCCATAAAGCAATACACAAACAAGTAACTACTTAGTGCAAAAAATGGCCACATCTGTATGATAACCTCGATACAATTTCCCATTTTCGTTAAAATCAATGAAGCTGCTAACGGTCCAAACATCACTTCTTTGTAACAGCGTCAACAGTTGCAGTATTTACTCGAGCAGTTTTCATTTAATATTTGATAATCAACTTCAACACATCTGAAATTAAGTTTATAATTGTAATTTTATTAAAAATAATTTCGAGCGTCATTACGCATTACGTAATTTTCAACCCTACTTTTGTATTTTTGTTCACAGTCAGTGAAAACTTTGTTGCTCAGTCTGAAGTCTAATCTATTCGTAAAGCATAATAAAATTGACGCATCCAACCCATTTTACCTAGAACTACACAAAAAGCCGAGCCTGCAACAAAAAGGCTATTACAGACGACCTCCGAACGTCACGACTGCATTGTTTGTAAATACCCGTCCCCAATCGCCGCCTGTCACTAACTACTTAACCGTAGGCTTTTTATTAACCCTCCGTTAACTAATAGTTGACTGGGAGATAAGTATTATATGCAAATGTGGGAGGTATAAGTATTTGCAAGTTGTTTTGTTTGGAAGATAGATTCTACCATCTTTTATTCTGTGGCGAAAAATATGCATATTTTAGGCTTAAAACCGGGACTTTTAAGATTGTTAAATAGTTTTTAACCTGTATTGCGTCATTAACCATTAGGCCATAGTTTCAATGTGACTTCTTTAATTCATATATACTTTCTTAGTTCATCTTGGACATCACTGACATCGGTGAAGGAAAAATCTGAAATCGCCAATTCGCCATGAACAAACATGGTGATCAAAGCTCGTGCTTCTCTGTATGGGAAGAGGCCTTTGTCTTGAAATGAGACAATAGGTCTAATGGTTGTGTTTTCCAAGAAATATCATAGCAATGAAAACTACATTTAAATTATTGATTTATCGTGAGGCAAGCGACCATGACTGCATTATGAATAAAGTAGGTATGCCTACTAGGAAAATCAATACATTACCTATATTTATTTACGGTTCTATTTGTACGTGGGTGTTCTGACATTACTATCATTTTCTTTCTTTCTTTCTTCGTCTTAAATAGACTTGGCCTGTCACAGTCCACTGCAAGATATGCTTTCAACCTCTTAATCGCATAATTATCATTTAAACCAAATTACCGACTATTGTGCAATAGACTTTATGACCCGGTAAATTAGGCTCAAATTTCAATTATAAACCAATCAGTAAACATTGCTTAATTAATTTCTATTACTTACTAATTGACGTTAACGACTTATTGTTAGTTAATTTACAGTTAAGACCTACTTAGTATTTACATACAGACATGCTAGTACCTACGTGCTATCTGATAGTACCATTCTCCTAACTAATATTATAAATGTGAAAGTAAGTTTGTTACCTTTTTACGCCTAAACCATTGAACCGATCATCCTGAAAGTTTCCAAATAAGTTGTCAGGTGTACAGAAACGGACATAGGGTACCTATCATTCCGAAAAAAGTACTGTTCTAGAGGATAATAACAATAACGTTCTTATGATAACAGATGGCGCCACGTGACTTTCAAATAATGATTGAATTTTAAATACAATCGATTTTTACGCGGACCAAATCGCGGGCAAAAGCTAATATAGAATAAAAGTACTGACACAAGTTATTAATACTAGCACGTTATTGTCTCTCTGCAGGACAAAGGCCTCTTCTCATACAGAGAAGGCACGCGCATTGATCACCACGCTTAGTCTAGGTGGATTGCTGACTTCTGATTAATATTAGTGTAATTTGTATTAGTGGTAGTTGTTATTAGTCTGTAAGCTTTCTTTAAAATAAATAAATATCAATCACTAGCTTCTGTCCGTGACTTCGTCCACGTGGTTTTTTCACCTGCGTTAAATTACTACTCCGCCCCCGTAGGTCGTGTATAGCCAAACAAACAAATATCTCTTCAGCTTTATTATATTAGGATAGATATAAGACCAAGTTTCCTCACGATATTCTTCTGATGTCAGTGATGTCCAAGATGAACTTAGAAAGTACATATGAATTGAAAATGTCACATTGGGACTTGGTATCTAAACCACACAACTTGGAGAGACTTCTCTTATAATCCTCACTTATTAACAGCCGCGTGCCTTAGTGCTTGTGTATAAAGACTTGTCCTCCCTTTTTGTTAAGATTCTTTACAACGACCTTCATTACAGGTACCTCAATTGGCTCTATACAGCTTCACAAAAAACTGTCTTTATCAAACAATGGACCTGAGGTTCGAGTGGGCGTAATACAGCCACACTAAGTAGGTAGGTACAGTTGAACAAGCGGTTTGGTATACAGGCAAAATATTATTTCTACTTTAGATAGAGTAGATGTTTATTTTCTTACCACACAAATACAGTTTAAAGTTAAATTAGTCTACAGTTAAATATTAATAACATTTATTAGTAAAATAATTACAAGTTGCAATTTACATAATTTTTTATACATACATACATAAACTCACGCCTTTTTCCCATGGGGGTAGGCAGAAACCACAGAACGCCACCTGCTACGATCCTTACATACTTCTTTCGCCTCGACCACGTTCATACATCTGTTCATACAAGCACGCCGGTTACGAGTACTGCGCACACGACCTTTCTGAAGAACCCCACCAATAAGGTCAGGGTAGGTCTTTCTAGGGCGTCCTCTCCCGACGTTGCCACTCACATCTGCCATATAAATCCCTTTCGTTAGTCGCCTTTCACTCATCCTCTCAACATGACCGAACCATCTAATCTTTTATACACTTTTTAAATTACTGTGTGCAAGAATGATGTCTAGAAACTAAGTATTTTTTCAAATCTGTACTCAACTCAGGTCACAAGGGCAGTGAGCAATTATTTTAGAATTTCAAAATACTGTACAAGACGTTTTGTTTACAATCATAAAACTATACAACCAGTTTCATATTCATATTTTATTGTATACTTACTTAATATCCATACCTAAAAGAGTGATGTAAAACAATTGACAACTCACAACACTGTATAAGCTAGCCTGTATAACAAATAGTTTGTTCAACTGTACATAACTTCAAATATAATTCCATTTTGTTCAATGCCCGCCAACGACCTTCCATCAATGTCGTCGTGACTACAAATCTCACGATTAATCTCGTTTTCGACAATACTTAGTTACCTATAAACCTTTGGGAATTCACTCGGTTATAAATGAATTATGTTTTGTAGTAATTAAAATGTACTTATTTGTGTTTGTTCATTGTTTATTATTCTTGGGTTTTGACGCCCTTTTGTAAGGTGAGTCGGAGGTCGATTACAATACATTTAGATCTGTAACATTGAGTAATTGTAACGTGGTTTGTGAACGACTAGGTGTGACCGGTGGCCTGTCTGCGTCAATATTTTTTTCTGATAAAATTGTTTGATGTACAATTCTGTGTGCAAAGCTTTATTCATAGTGTACTTTATCAAAATTGGTTCAGTAGTTTAGCTGTGAAACGTTATGGAAGACAGATTATTGTAGACTTTTAATCAAAATAAGATCTAAAAGCTAAAATCGAATCTTGAAGTAGCTTTAATTCCTTTCATTGTTAGCAATATTGACAAGATTTTCCAAATTTATCATAATCAAACAGAAGTATTTTTTTCAAGAGACTAAAGTTTCCAAATGAAAATACTTAATTAAAATATCAATTACAAGTTTTTACTGTCAAATTGTTAATTACATCTCAAATTCCAACGTATGACTTTTAATTAATATTTACATTAAAGATCTACAGTTTAAAGATAAAATAATAAACAAAAAACATAAATTACGACAACTCTAACATCCTAATATTTTTACCTTGACACGGAACGTAGAAACAGACATACAAAGACATATAGACATAATAGCCGAGCCTTTGACAACTATCATTAATCATTTTGAAGAACAAACGAACTGCGAAGTCAGAAAAAGGCATCAAATAATGAACAACAATCTATACAAATATATGTATGTCTGTCAAAATAACAACTTTTACATTACGCACAAAAATAATTATTTATTTATTTTTATTTATTTATTTATTAAAACTTTTTGCACATAATGTAAATAATACATTGTACAAAGGCGGACTTAATGCCTTTGGCATTTTCTACCAGTCAACCTTAGGGTGATGCAGAGACAAAACATAGTAGGTGCAAGAAACAGAAAGTTTCCAGGAATAAAATATAATAAATACATATATACATACATACAAACAAAATATACAGAGTAGAGAAAGCCAAAAAAAAAAATACATAGGTGAAGAAATATAAGAAACTAATTGTGAGACGAGTCTGCCAACTTCATAAGCAAGTGTTCACGAGCTTTTACTTTGAATATGAAACGACTGGTAGCCATCCTGATATTCTGAGGAAGCGCATTCCAAAGGAAAACCGCCTGGACAAGAAAAGAAGATTTAAGAAAACCAGTGCGGTGAAAAGGACATCGTAGAAGACGATTATTGGAGGAGCGAAGATGCTTACTGTGCGCAGAGCACAAGTATTGGAAGTGAGAAGTCAGATAGGAAGGAGAACTAGGTTTGTCTAGAAGAGAGAACAAAGTAGTCAAGGCCCTTAACGCCCTGCGCTGTCTGATGGGCAACCATTTTAAGAGAGACCGATGTGCGGACACATGGTCATATTTACGGAGATTAAATACGAATCGAATGCAGTTATTAAGAAGTCGGTCAAGTTTATTGAGAAGATCTGCATTCAGGTCATAGTAACACACATCGCCATAATCAATTATGGGGAGGATAAGGGACTGAACCAGCATTGCCTTTATGTGTGACGGGAGAATATTTTTAAATCGGTAAAGCGACCGCAACGTCCCCGTGACTTTTTTGCTCACAATCGCGACCTGCTTACGCCAGTCCAAGCAAGAGTCAACGTACAAACCCAGATCCTTGACGTCAGAGCTAAACGGAATGACTGTGCCATCAAAGGTAAGCGGCGGCACCGCTAAACCATCAAGCTTGCGCAGGCTGTGAGTACTCCCTATAATGATTGCCTGACACTTGGTTGGGTTAACCGCTACCCCGAAACGATCAGACCAATCATTAACTACTGCTAAATTCCGGTTTAGCTCCTCAATCGCATCGGATAAGTTGTCGACACCAGCCTGACTGTAGAGCTGCAAGTCATCAGCATAAAGATGATACGCACACTGAAGCACGGTTGTAACATGATCTATAAAAATAGAGAAAAGTAGAGGAGATAAAATACCGCCTTGAGGAACGCCAGCATCAAGATCACACCAGCCAGAAGAGGAGTTACCCTCCAGAACTGACTGCTGACGCCCCCGAAGATAGGAAGAGAACCAATTTAAAACCTCAGGAGAGACCATTAGATAGGAGAGGATGGGTAAAAGGACTTCATGACTGACGGTATTAAAAGCATTGGAAAAATCAATCAGCACTAAAACTGAAACTTTTGTGTCTTCCATTCCTCGCCTTATATCATCAGTCACTTTAAGAAGAGCTGAAACAGTACTGTGGCCGGGCCTGAAACCGGATTGGAACGGACTAATGAGAGAGTTGTTGTGAATGAAGTGGGAGAATTGTTTATGAACACAGGCCTCGAGCACTTTGGACAATTATGAATGGATACAAGGTACATACACAAAAAAAAATTGTATTTCTGTTTCTTTGTTCTGGGTTATCTCTGAAACGGCTTAACCAATTTTAACCGAACATTAATTGACAGATAGCTGATGTTATAAGGAATAACTTAGGCTTTTATTTTTCCAAAATAATTGGGGTCACCGCCGCATAAAAAATAAAACCCCGTATTGACACAAAACGAAGTAGCAGGCATAAGCTAGTTTCCAATAATTCAGCAACGCCCTATACACGGGACACATACAATTACAGAGAAGACAATGTTTTAAACAAAACTGTAGCTAAAATCTATAACAATGAAAATTTATCGTAACGTTTGGTTCCAAAGTAGTGCTTAACATTAGTCTGGAAATCGATATTAGGGACCTAGGTATGTCACAACGACGGCTTTACAAAATTATAGGGTTGTGCATATCTGCTGTCAAATAAGTGTCAGTTGAACCGCTGTTCAATGGCGGAATGTGCGAGTATACTGTAGTAAAATATGGTGTCCATTTTGAATGTACTTCTTACCATATTGCTTTCACATTATTTTAATTGTTGGTACGAAATTAGGGCTTTATTGTTGGTATGTGTGTTTGTGTGTGTGTGTCTTTTTATATCCAAATCAAATTCTACATTTAATTTTATCAATGAAAATAAGTATATACCTACTCATAATAGTGCTCAATATTATAAGGAAGTAAAGTTTGTTTGTTTGTAAGAGGAATTCTCTAGTACTGGTCCGATCCATAAAAATCTATCACTGATCAATCTAGACTATTGACGAGTGTCATAGGATATGACAAGATATACTTGGGCACAAGAACGAAGACAGCACAAGCACAAGACAAGAAGAATGGAGAGATGGTATACTTGACTTCTACGTAGACAAAGACGAGGGCAGGAGTTAGTTAATAATAAAAATGACAGGTACAATTATTATACTAATGAAATTTGTAAAGTATTAATCTTATTTAGAGTTCTAAATGCTAAGAAGCTTCAAACAAAGCAAAGGTTGTCAAAGGATTACGAAAATCATAAATTCATACTGATAAGAATATGTATGACGACAGCGACTCACGACAAATCGTGTCTACTATACATCCCGCGGCTGCGTATGCGCAGCTCTTGAGTAAACATTAAAAAGACGCTTCAAAAACTCTTACAAAACCTAATAATTAGAATTTTGATTGATAAAACTATGACAGACAAGAAGTTAGGGCGAAGTCTTAATTACGTGTATAAATTGCAAGTGACTTGACAGACGATAGCCATAGCCTTGGTATTTCATTTCATAATAAATCGTAAATAATGGCGAATGCTTGGCATTAAGATAATTCTATTCGTACATTTGTAAGAACCACGCCTTTGTACTGTTTGTAGTTGATTAGTTTTAGATAAATAAGATATTTCTTTGAATATCAAAGTGACAACTAATGATAAATTGACAATACTATAAAAAAAACATGTACAAAAGAAATAATTGCGTTGTTCAATGTTGGAAGGAATTCAGCATCCATGGCCGATACTGAGATAAAAATTTATTACAATGCTATTAAAAATTTACATAAAGGCTTTAATCTATCTATATTCTGCTCCGCTCCAGTGGGTCGTAGCGTGTTAATGGCGTCCCTCATGAATCTAGCTATCTTAAACCAATTAAAAAAAAAATCCGACTGGTAGTTCCAGAGATTATCGCTTATAAACAAACAAAAGAAACTTAGGTTTATAATATTTAGTACAGATTTATTTTGTTAGTTTTATTGGTTTGATATTTTTGTTTAATCTAGAGCTGTACTTGGATGATATGTCTGTTAAGTTGCACATGTACTAAGATTATAAATGTCAAAGTTTGTGAGGATGGATGAATGTTTGTTACTCTTTCACGCTTAAGCGGCTGAACGGATCTGGATGAAATTGGGCACTGAGATAGATTGTAGAGTGGAATAACATATAGGATACTTTTTATCCCAAAAAAATTTACGGTTCCTGTGGGAGAATATATCAAATTTATCGCGGATGACGTTGTCGGCAGAAGCTAGAAACTATAATTTGCACCTAGCATGTTATCTCTTCACTATTCTCTTCATGCCTAAGGCATTAAGTCCGCCTTTGTACGTTTTTTTGCATAAAGTTTAAATAAATAAATAGGTCTTAGCAAATGCATACTACAACAAAACTTTCACAGAGTAGTACTCTTATCATAATTAACTTTAACCAAGTGAGAATTCCCCATACAACACGTTAACTCAAGGAACTTCCTAATACGGAACCACTGCAGCGCAACGAATGGCTAGTCTAAAAAGTAAATAACCACTAATTGTAGGCAAACACGCGATTTGCGTACAAACCTGTTCCTATTGTAACCAAATAAGATAGTAATTAACGTAATTAGCATCACGCTTTGACCGTCAGCAGGTTCAGTGGTCACTGAAGCATTAAGCATTTGGAATTAAAATTAGCAAGGTAAATATATAGAATTCCTTATGGTAAACAAGTAAGGAAGGAGTGACGGGAGGCCTTTGCCCAGGAGAAGGTCAAAAAAGGCCAAAACTTCAGAAATACGAAGAGCATCTTATGTAGACAACCCATAAAATGGATGGAATTATGAGAGAAGAACATTAAGAAGTCCGAAGGTGGATATCTGTAATTAAAAGGGAATACTATTACAGAAAAATGTCGTGATGGCTCCGTGGTTAAGACGCTCGCTTCTCGTGCATTGCCAATGTGAGTTTTTCAATTCATATGAACTAAGTTTATCTTGGACGACACTGACATTCTGGAATCACCAATCCGCCATGAGTAAGCGTGGTGATCAAGGCTCGTACCTTCTCTGTATAAGAAGAGACTTTTGCCCTGCAGTGAGACAATCACAGGCTGAAATAGAAAACTACAGATATCACTATGAAAAAAATACTACAAATCTACACCAAGATTAAAAGCCAACAACAAAACACAAAGAAATAGGATTAAACAAGACACTAATAAAGCAAATTACACGTCAACGACCAACGCAGACGACATCGAAGAGTAATCGTCGCCAATGAATCATTGAGACATGTTCAATGGACAAGTTGCGACATGCCCACACGACAGGTCACGTTCAGCCAGTGCTGCAGAATTGTCACGTACTGAAGATGACGGGGGTGATGCTAGCAAGGTTGCTGAGTTAGCTAATAGATATAAATATTATGTTACATTGTCTGTAACACTAGAAATACAATGAATGTGACGAATTGAAATGTTTAGAAAGATAATTGACGTACTTACGTACTAAGGATCCAAGGATCGAACCCATAAAACCACAAAATTGAGTTACACATAGTAAAATCATCGCAGAGGTCGATATTTTCGAAAAGGGCCCAGTAATAAACAAAGATATGACGTTTGTATCAACAGAAGGTACCACCCCACAAGTGTTTATGATTATGTTTACTGAATATTGAGGTTTTTGAAAGTTTGGGGACCTTTTGGGTAACTACGTCCGATTTTGAGTGTCAATTTGTTGAGAAAATATTAGTTACTTGGGTTTTAATAGTTTAATCGTATAGTAATGGCAGAGAATATGTCAAATGGCAATGAATTTAAATTAAGATTTTGCAGGTGCTGCAGCTAACAGTAAAGCAACAACCGTGATTGGTTCCTCAATAGTTTGGGATAGATCTGTTTCCCAAATTGCAGTAACATTATTTAACTTGGTTCAAAACAACACACGGAACACACGGTACTTCATTTGTAAATTGAAAATGTGATAAAAAACGTTGAGTACGTAATAAAATATCTAATGTATGATGTCATCAAGAAACAAAAATGATATTTGTGTATGTATAGAATGTTCTATACTTAAATTATGGAAAATAACTGAATTCATCAGCAATGATTTCCCTGGCGTGCTTGAGACGTGATTGCATCTCCATTTTAATGTTATCCTTGTTTTACTTTTAGGACCTTGGAATGAAAATCAAAAGGTTAATACTTCATTTGAATAGCTTTTAAAATTTCAATGATTACCAAAAGTAGTACAAAATAGTTAAAAAATATAGACTAATTTAGTCTGCATGACTCAGAAATGGCCTTGAAAATGTAAGTGACGAATAACGGTGGACCATAAATTAGAATGCCGTCAAAGTAATTACTGATATCAATTAGGCAATAAGGAACTTTTGAACGTCATATACAAAGAAAAGAAAAAAAAATAAGAATGTTGTTGCTCCTTTAATAGGTAGTTTCGTATGGAGAAGAATAGGCGAGAAACTCCATACATACCCTTTTAAAATCAATATTAGTATACAGAATTATACGTATTAGAAACGCATGAGATTTTATACTAACCCATCATTAGTCAGCTGGTCAAATAATCAAAGGAATTTATTATCAGTCCAGTAGCAAATTCTAAAGAGACAACTAAAACAAAAGTAGTTGATAGTCAGTTAATCATTACACTGAGGACCATAGCTAACTTGGCTAAGACACTAAGTAATTATTTAAGATCTTTACGTAACTCCCCAGCTATCAATACCGTTATTGATGAAGACAGTTGCATAAACAATACTCGTGAACGTTGTAAAGTGAGCTAATCCGTTTCTGGCTGATCTCGCTTTGTCTCGTAATTAACTTCATTTGTCTCACTTACGCAAGTCCGGTTTGAAATTAGTTTAATTTCGTGATTCACTTTTGTTTTTGTTTTATGCTAAACTAGCGTTTGCGGGAGTGGAGCCTGGTGTTGCTTCAGTAAAATATGATGTTGTAAATGGGGATTTGGGATGTGTAATGGTAGTGTCTTTGTTTCATAGTGGCGAGGACTCCCAACAACTCTTTTCGTACTAGATGCTTCCCTTGATAAGTTCAGAACAACAGCTGTTTCTCCCTAATTGAAAATTTGATTACTGTGTAATACTGTCACTATTCCATATTATCGTGATACTTATGGCATTGAATACACCATCAGATCAAAACTTTGCCCTTTTACGAAAATTTTCCTTTTGCCGCTGTTATCTCAAGATGTCTATTTGCTATCAATTGTATTACATATATTCATTTGACATGATATATATTCAGTCTTTGTAAATGAGCTCTTCAATAAGTGTCTTCATGATACGATCCTCAGTCTTAATTTTTATACTGAGCCTGATATTATAATTCATATTTTACATCAAAACAAAATGCTAATATAATAAAAAGTATGATAAATATGCTTTGCAAAAATCTTAGTCGATTAGTCGCAGGCATATTGTATAATTCGTCATTATACGAAATGCCGGAGGCAAATTGTAAAATGCCTGGTCATTATGTAAGAGTTCATAAAACCCAATTGATCTTTCGTTAATTCGATTCAAAGAAAACCCTAGCAATGGACCAGGAATACAAAGGCGTATAAAATAAGGTTTTACCTATAAAATAAATACTTGGCACACATTACTTCTATATCACAATGCGGTAAAACAAATCAATACATATTCTGTCATAATGTGTTAACCGTGTGAGCTCACGATTGCACAATATAATGACACTAGCTCTTTGTCTTAGTAGCAATTATCTAATTAAATGACGTCTTTGAATCCAATCGGCAAGTGAAAATGACGCGTTGACCTTTATACATTTTATTTTCTTGAATCGTTTTTGTTATATTTAAGTCCCTTTGTACCCGTAGATTCAACCTCAATGTTGTAACCCGTAATATTTCACTATTGATTTTAAAAGAGAGTTCATGGAGTTTTCGTTCTTCTCCATAGAAATCTGTATGGTTCGAACAATTAACTTTAAATTACCGAGTGTCTGACTCCTTGACAGTCAAAAAGTGCCAGTTTAAATGGTTTATTTAAAAGTCGGTTTAGTTTTGATATTTGATTTTCTTTCTACTATAATCGGCTTGTAATAATATACAAATGGCGTCCTCACATACTAAATTTGTGGAAGAACTTTTACTGCCAAGATTGAGTACCTAAGCCATGTCTGGATGCATCAGTAACCAGTATCAGAAGAAGGTCGTCGATACCGAACTTGGCATCACCATCATCTTTACTTTAAGATGGAAAAAGAAAGGAGAGAAATTGTATTAAAGTATTGAAGTTTTGGTTAAGTATGTCTAAGAAAGTTTCCATATTGGGTCCAATACAAGAAAGAGATATAATTTCTTCGCCAATATACGATTCCATATTACTCATTCTTTACCTTTTGGGCAAAGCTGTTCTGAATTAGTCACTTGAATTATTTTTAACATTAATTTATTCAAGAGCCTTATTTTGGCAGCCTTGAAATCTACTATTATATTGGAAAGAGGTAAACTTTTGTTTATCGGAGCTAATCTTTAGAAATAATGGTCCCATTCCAAAAACTCTTTCACTGATAAAAAGTTATATTATTGCATAGTACAGTTAGCAAAAGAGATAAGTAACCAGGGTCTCCTAATAAGTGCAAAGTTTATTTAAAAACCGATAGATGTTTTTGAATGAAATTTATTTGTATTCATAGAAAATGAACAGTTTATTAGTTAAATTAAATTTCATATAAAAGACCATCGGTTTGAGACCACCGGTTTCAAAGATAACTTCAACTATATTAGACGATCTGGTTGCTTATCTCTTTTGTTGACCGTACTATTATAGGATGGTATACTTGACTTCTTTGATATAAATAATACCAGCGTTTGAGCATTGATCATCACTCTGGCTTAAGGCAGATTGGGGATTTTAGACTTACTTATATTAATTTTAAGTTCAGTTTTCCTCACGATATTTTTCTTTTTACAATGTCAGTGATGTCTAAGATAAACGTAGAAAGTACTTAGGAAAAAGTCACATTGGTACTTGCTCGGTATCCATCATATAAAAGGCGCGCGTCGTTACCACGTGACCATCACGACCTGGTTGCTTATATCCTACGATACTAGAAAACTATTTTTGACAAAGTATTTTCCAAAGACGATAAATATCTAGAGTACCTATGACGCTTTAGTCATAGTTTAACTGCGCGTACTTGTAGTCAGGTGTTCGCTCAAGGTCACTGACAATCTTCTACGATGCAGATCCTATACAAACAATGAATCATCCCAGAATCTAACACACATCTTAGGCTTTGTCGTTAGTGCCGGCAGAGGCGGGCGCGACTTGGTGACTATAGTGCAGCGTCATGCATCACTTATTGTAGCACCTATCCTTTTGACTTTATGTATACGGTTTTAAACCCCCGATGCAAAAACGCGTGTGTGTGTTTGCCTGAGGCATCGTAGCTCCCGAACGCATGAACCGATTTTGATTTTGTTTTTTTTTTGTTTGAAAGGTGAATTAGTCGGGAGTGTTCTTAGCTTGATGGAAATCGGTTCAGTGGTTTCTAAGTTATCAGCTCTTTTGTTGGCTGCGGTAGGTACTTTTATTCTTCTGTCGGGGGTTAAAAAAAAATAATTTTGTGCTTTTTGGCATAGTAGCATAATATTTACCAATATTAAAAAAAAAACTGATAACGGGGAAGGGCTAACGTTTTTTAAAAAAAAGAAGAATAGACATTTGAAACCTTCCGTTTTATAAAGGCAATAAAAGGCGTAACAAAATCCACACAGACTATAAGCTAGTGTTTTTGGAATAGAAGCTTCCACCGCGTAAGCCTCTCATCCTGGCCACATCCTTACGTACATGTTATACATCAATTATCTAGCCAATATGCATTATAATTAGTGAAGCACAATAACTCACATTTATCGAGACGTGATTATATTTTACGACCCTGTTGAGAACAGTTCGATATAAATTAGATACAGTTAGGTACACTGTTTAGGTGAATCGATAATTAATGATTATGATGATGTATCAGTGTTGGTGATTGTTAATTGGATTGCACATGTTTTGTAGATGTAATGGAAGTTTTCTAGAAAATCGAAGTAGTCGAAGAAAAACCAGATAAATTGAGTGAAAGATTATATGACCAGGTAGGAACCAGTAGGAGAAAGCATTGAGATGATAGCTCGTAGAATTTATGGAAGAAAATTAAGTACCATGTCGTCCAAAAAATTATTGAAATGGCATTTGGCATATTTATCTTGGACATGACTGACATCGGTGAAGAAAAACATCGTGAGGAAACCAGTACTAGTCTTATAATTTTGTGATTCGTATGAGTCTGAAATCACCAATCCGTCTTGCGCAAGCATGGCGATCAATGCGCTTGCCTTCTCTGTATGAAAAGCCTTTTTTCTGCAGTGGGACAATAATACGCTGGGATTATTATCTTTGTAGAATTTGAATATTAAATTGGTAAATGACACTTCTATTAAGAATTCACTTACAAAGATTATTATCAAAGTATCTTTGGCACATGTCGTAAAACGTGATTAACAGACAAGAGCTCCTACTTGAGAAACTATAAATATTAGCACTCACGGATTCCAAACTGATCCTGATAGGAAAGCTATCAAGAATTAACGGCGCAGTAACACTGTATTCACTTCACGATATGAAGTACTTATTACGAGCACGTCTTCGGGCAAGTTCGTCCAGTTTCGGAGAATCATTCGAATCGTAGCTCATCGAGTCTGGCACTGCAATGCATTTCATCTAATTTGGGCTTATGACCAAGAATAATTGAATTGTCCAAATGATTCGTTGACACTTCCCGTGATCCAAGGGCTGGCTTTTACCTTGGCCAGAAGCTTATCCTTGAAATCCAACGTAGTAATGCCGCCAGTCTTTTGAGTACATTTCCAGTTGACGGCGATGCGCAGGAATTTGTTGATGCCATTTTGATTTAATTTCATTTTTATTACACACCGGCGAACTGTGGGTGTACATTAGTACATTTGGTACACCTCTGCCTAACCCTTTGGGGAATACAGGCGTGATGGTATGTGTGTGTGTTCTTTTTTATTATTATTTGTAAATATTGCAGATAGAACTGAAAAATAATTACAGTCATATAAACTTAGATCTATAAAGTTGTAGTTTATACAATTTCCTTCGCAGTAGAAGTGAAAGAAAATGATAGTCTGTCGGTAGTAGATTATTATTTCACACTAGTTGTAAAGGAAACGGCATGTTTACTTCCAATGCTTGTAAGGTAATTACCATGATTAAAGAGAACTCGTTAAATTGCTGTAAATATAACAGTGAACTTGCGGGAGAGAGATTGTATAAAGTGTTAGAATAAAACTTGTTAGAAATGTTAATTATATCAGCTGTAAGCTTTTACTGATGTATATTGCTTTTACAAGGAAACGTTCAAATGATACAAGTCTAATATTGTTTCACGGCAGATTAAAAGCCTCTTTTCATACAGAAAAGGCACGAGCATTGATCAGTACATTTGCTCAAAGTGGAATGGCGATTTCAGACTAATATTAATTGTAAGGCAGGGTATGCTCACAATGTTTTTCTTCAACGATGTCAGTGACGTCCAAGATAAATTTTGAAAGTACAATTACTTTGAAAAAGTCAAATTGGTACATGCCCCTGCCCGGTTGCTAACTCACAACACAAGTAACAGGGAGAGAAAATATTTTCTAAGTCCAGAACGGATACAATATGACATTACACAGCAAGGACAGACACTTGGGTAACAACTAGAGATACTTTTACCGATAGGGAACGCGTTAAAGAAACACATGTAAAATTTACAGCTGATCATAACACCATAAGCAAATAAATCACTACGTTTACGCCAAACTGCGTCAAGGATGTTATTGTACACAGAATCAACATACACAAACATCCATGGTTAAAGTGCAGATGTAAAGATCAAACTAATATTTGGCTTAGTGTGGGAAGCAGGACCTAAGACAGACAACTTACGTCATCGCTGAGAAGTCTATCAAATTACCTTTAGACGTGTTAATGTAGGCAGATGATGATGATGTAGATAGATGTAGAACTCAAGAAAATAAAGCGACTACAATTTTTTAAGATTACATATCATTAACTTTAACAGAAAAATGTCCCGATGGCCTAGTGGCCAAGGCGTATGAACATCGGTGAAGGAAAACATCATGAGGAAACCTAGACTAATAATTAACATAGGTCTGAAATCGCCAATTCGCCCAATCGTGGTGATCAATGCTCGTGCCTTCACTGTAGAAAAATAACACTCTGCCTTGCAATAGGACAATAATAGGCCGGTAACAACAAAATAAGATTTAAAAAATGTGATAATAAAACAATATCACAAAAAGAAAAAGAAAGTGACTCAGGTAGTCGAAACCTATCTACTTAAGACAGTCTCGAAAGATTCTGAGAGCGACTATCCTTTTCCCAACCACAAGGTTAAAATAAAAAATGATCGAAATTGGACCACAATGGTTAGAATGCAAAGATTATCTTCGGCAAGGTGACGTTATTAAAGAAACAAGTAAAATGCGTGACTCTGGTTGGTAGATTGGTAGTGGTACAAATTTCAATTTCATTTTGCTGTTATCAATGTTATCTGGGTTTTGGTTTCATTGTAGAATGAGACTGGTTATGAAGATCTGATTATTTGAAGGTAATTTTGGATCTTTACTTGCATTTAATATTTGAAAGGTGTAACACAGTTCAGTGCTCGTGTGCCCACGCTAAGGTAACTGATCACTGTCATAAAGCCTGGTTTCCACCAAACGGAACAGAGAGATGTCTATATGTGCCTATCATTTACATCATCTATAAGAGTGAAATTGTCGTAAGAGGGAAACCAAGGCAAAAATTGATTAATTCTTAATAATGTGATTAAAATTATGATCATAAGTATAAGCGTTTATATTTAATGTTTGTAGTTCACCATCAACTGACCTATTTAAAACAACTGCAGTGTGATCATATTATTTGGAAACACTAGACAATACTGTCTGTGCCATTTGTAATGTCGGCAGCGTAGCTATTGTCTCTAACTTACGAAGAGAAGCCGGTAGGAATCGGGTTGTATGTAGTTCTCGTCACTGCTATTCATACATTATTTTTGTTTGCATCGTCTCTAAAAGCTACATTCACACTTAAACTCAATTCTGCTAACATTCTAGTCAGTGCCCACACAGTGATTAAATGTTCAAAGTAGTCTTGCTAGTCATAAAATGCGGCATTACTTACGTACAACAAACAGAAGCCTTACACTGGGTACAGTGGCCGGTATTTAGCGCGGCCGTACAAAGGCGCAAGTAGGGCACGCCCCAAGTCACACTCGGCCGGCGTTAGATGAGGCCGGCTAAAAGTGCTATGACTAAGAAGGACTCTAGTTTGGAACTTTGAAAGACTTGCAGGGGTAGACAACTTTCGGCATTATCTTTTAAGGTTTAAAAAGGTCAGTACCAAGAGATCGGGTTTGAGAGACATTTATTGAGCTCGAAATCTTTGGATAAAATGTTTATGGTTTTTTTTTAATTATCTATACCTGCATTTTTAAACATATTTAAAAATTGGGACTTGTAATTCTTTTACTAATTAAAGTGTTTATCTGTTTACAAATTACAAATATATTTGTGAAAATTGTATCCCTACAAAGTAAATTTATCAGGTGGGTACTTCCTGGTTTCATATTTTCTCTTGCTATCTAAGAACAAACCGACTGCAATCATAACACACATGGCGTGGCTTGTGTTTAGATAAACACAAGGTTAGTGAACTTTTAACATGGAAACACGTCTGTAAAGACTAAACGTGTGATTTAGGTCAAGCTAGGATATGTAGGAAATATATATTGTTCTAGGTATATTTATTGGCAAATGTAGGAAGTACAGGTGTGGGGTATATCGTTTGTAGAGACGACAACGATCGTGACAACCGTCCTACAGAAAAAGAAGGAAGATACAAGGTCGGTAGGTCTTCTACAAGGTGGACGGATGACCTGGCTAGAGTCCCGAGAAGAAGCTGGATGCAAAGGAGCAGGACCTTGGACATTGGTCCTGTCCCCAATATTGAAGTAGGGTTTGAATCCAAAAATGTTTACGATCTCTGACTACCACGTGTTAATATGGGGCGCGTGCAAGCTCACTGTAAAAGTTATGTACTCTTTCTACTTTAACGCCTTATATTCTAACTAGTAAATGTTTATTTTATTACTTTTCGTATACAATCACATTCTGAACAGTATTTCTTCACACATTTGCGGAAAAACATTTTAAGAAAAATATTATATTGTGGATAGGTACAATAGGCTGGTATTATTATGATAATTTATTGAAAATACATAGTTTTTCTAGAAACTCATAGCAAAGAATGTTACCTACTACTTTTCTAATCGGAAATTAATCATTTCAACTTTTCAAGTACCTAATTCCGTTCAACTCATGAACGCAACTCTAACGATCATTTTCACATTAATTGACTATCGATCGATTGACAGTTCCTGGTATCGCATATTAGAATAGAGGGCTTAGTATAATGAGCGGAGTAAACGTATCGTGAACTCGATCCATTTTTCAGTATGGAAATAAAATACTCAAATTAATCCTCTCTCAGACTGCTCAGAAGCAAGTGGTTAATATGCATACCTAGTCAATGTGCATACTTTAAGCAATAGTCTATGACAGTAACGCTATCCATAATACTGTTGTATTTCAATCACAAGTAACACAACTACAAATCAAAGAAGTCAGTTTAATACATTTTAGAACGTGTCACTTTAAGAATAAGGTTCTAATTTGCACAACTCAACACATGATAAGCATTTTATGCAAATCTATATTGGATAATAATAAAGGTGCATTAAAGATCATTTTCGTACGGCAGAAGTGGTACCTCCCGGCTTTTAAGGTCAAGTGCGACATTTCATTGTTACTTCCTGATCGATTCGGTATTGGTACCGGTCACCTGGTTTCGGTATCTCGGAGAGTGGCACGGAAATGATTGTTGTTCGTTATCTATTTTGCTTGTAAGGCTTTCACAATGCGTAATTAAACGGTGTTTCTAGTTTCAAGATTGATTTATTATTAAAATTATTTAGGACATGAGTCCTAAATAATTTTGAGTATTTTTTATGGGCCTTAGTTGCCTGAAATAAAGGTTATTATTATTATATCATTTTTTTTTTTGGGACGTGAAATTCGAAACAAATAAAAAATTACATTCTATGCAGTTTTTATTCCCGTTTTTGCTAAGATGAATGATAATATCTTTTTAATGTAGCTAGATCAAATAATTAACAGACGATTATATTTTTATCTAGCACGAAAAGATTTTTATTACAATTAAACATGCTAACTGGTTCAGGTAATTGCTAATGTATACTAGCTTCTGTCCGCGACTTCTAGCCGTATATACATAATCCCTAGATTAAAAGTAGCCTATGTAGTAATGCCCAGACTATAATTTCATTGATATCCGTTTAACAGTTCTGCTGTGATTGAGTAACAAACATCCATCCAAACGTTCGCATCCATAATAGTAAAAGATTTTTTGTAATTGGCACATAACTTCCAGAGTAATTATTTTACTCTTAAAATATTAATAACGCTTTATTAGATAATGTATTATTAAGTTCATAACAAACTTCGCAATGAGTAGGTACCCATGTATCAGGGTACCATCTTAATGTACATAGACATCACAATATTTCTCAATACATAATTCGTTTAGTATTAGCAATAATTTGCCGAAGCCTAATATGCCATGATTTGTTACGCCTAACACTGTCAGGTAATAAACTTCAAAAGGTTGCAACTGACGAGGTCGAATATCATATTAGATTCGATCTGATATTATAAAAAATAATAGGTAGGTAGGTAAGCTAGACTTTGGTCTGAGAATTTTTAGGTCACGTCTAGAAAAAAATTATAAACCAGCAATACTATTCTGTAAAATATTGGTAATGGTTATAATCTTTAGTTCTAGTCAGGTAGTAGTATCCAGGAGGTTTATTCTGTATAAAACTCTCTTTGTAAAATTTTGGTGAAGTGTGTTTGAGGCGAGCTGTCAATCTCTAGCATTTTGAAGTGACAGGAAGCAAAGTATATTAACCCATTAACAAAAAATAATAAGCGTTACCAAAGAACGATAACTTATTATTACTACGTAGCGAATAGTTTTCTCGATACGGTCAGGAAAAAAGGTGAAAGGACCAATTTTTAATGGTCCTTTTTGTTTCTAACAAGCTTTTCATGTAAACTCTTCTTTCTTTCATGTAATAATAAGCCTCATTTTACAGAAAACGACTTCTACCTTCCTTTAGTAATGTTAGCGATTTAAGTGTTGACAATCTTCTAGTGTTTGCCTAGCAGTTAAGAAATCTTGCAATAAAGCTTTCATCACAGTATAACTTATGAGTAATAGCTTTTTCCCGCGACTTCGTCTGCCTGGAAGTCAAACACTCCCTTTATTCGGCCCTGGCCTGTCACAAGATCCATTCGTAGCTGAGTTCTCCTATAAATTACCTACTTGCCAAACAGCTTCAAAAGCCAAGCAGTTTTCGAGATTTCGTGTTTGTTAATGAGTGACCTTTCGCTTTTATGTCACAAGATAAATCTCACTAAATAGGCATAAAACTTAATAAAACTCAATAAACAGCTGATTCTTTTCACTCTCAAAATAAAATTAGCATTGCAAATGTCACTAATATCACACGCACGCTTCTGACATGACGTGACACACAACTTTCTTTCTGTCAAGTTGGTTAAACATGTTAGCCACGGCTTTATTAGATACATATTATCGTAGTTATATGACTTTGAAAGTCTCTTCAAGGGCATTCCGTGATGTCTTCGGCAGAAATAAGGCGCGCCTATAAGGCTTTGACCAAACGTAGTCACTTTAGTGTTTTGTGTCTGTCACAAGAAACCAGCAGTGAAATTAAAATATTTATACTTTTAATAGTTTAGAGACAAGTCAGTATTAAGAAGACGCAGTCACTATCGTTACCACACTGATCGCCGATCACAATAGTATTCGGTGTTAGCAACGAGATACAGTAAAAATTTCTAGTGGTACACACAAGCAATAAATTTTCTATGCAAATTGTAAAAGTAAAAAAAGTTGTACCACACATTATTTGCCTGTGCCATACACTGACGGAGTGTCTAGTATTAGCAACAGGCAACCGCATGGTGTTCTGTGTGGAACACATAGTTTCTACGTTTGTGCAGCGCTTAGCGTCGCAGAACAAAACTAAATTAAACATTTTTTCAGAAGGGTGAGTAGACAGTGTAGCGGAGTACGCGAGGTCTTCCAATGACTAACAGTCTGCTAGCCATGGTTGCAATTTCTTTTAAACGGCTCTTCAGTAAAAGTCTGGTATGTTGCTGGCCTTACTAACAATACCTTTAACAAAGTTTTGCGTGTGGGTGGATGATTCGTGATTACTTGCAATGACATATAATTAGAACCAATGAGGTTGATTGCCAGTATTAATTTTACTGTCACGGAAGGTGGCATTATGTTCTTATTAATGGATGATTAAAAGTTCTTATTAATTGGAGTATGGTTTGATTACACGGGTTTTACTGTCTTGTGTTTAATTGTTCATGACAGACCCGTTGGTCTCGTGGTCGCGAGCGCGGTTGCTGAGCGTTGGGTTCGATTCTCAGATCAGGGTAAGAATTATTGGGTTTCTCTTTGGTACTGGTATTAACAAATAAAAAATGTTCATATCACTGGTGCCTGATAACTAAAAGACCAAGGACACAAAGACCAAAATTTTTAAGAGATGACTTCACTTATCGTTAGGAAGTCGTGAAGGGTTGTCGGAATTGTCTCTTACTTTCATCTCATTATGGCGAGATAACTGTTTCGTTCTAGTATAACGTGAAGAACTGGATTACTGTATACATAGAAGCTTCTCTAACAGAATTCTTTGAAATACTATTCTAGGACCAAAACTATTTCTTCAGTGTATGATGCCAAGCGGCGATAGATTAAAAATGTCGTAATGATGTACCCTTGTAGGCAAGTTGTAGGAGTTAATTATACATGTTAACATGTATCAAGCTAGCAGCATGTCCCTTAAGGCAGATAATTACAGTTTTTACATATACAACTATACTTGTACCTTTATCGCCACAGGAATGTAGGAAGCAAGGTCGTTACATGTCTGCCTATCCCATAAGATCAAAATCGTGATAGCAAAAGGTATTTCATAGGAACTTTTAGTACCAATATGCCCCGAAGGTATACCAGATGGTTCCCAAGTCATGACCCTTAACATTTCCAAACGAATCGAACGAATGATACGTTCGAAGGCCGACCGGTGCGCGGGCGCAGTAAATGTCAGATGAGATAGGGCTGACCCATCATGGAACGTGAGATTATGGAGATTATTGAATGTTAATTCATAATTAATAGTATTTACTTGCATAGGTGGATCTTGGTATTGGCAAGAGTAGAGAATCATAATTCCAATATTACGAAGGAATCAATGAAAAATACAGTATGTGTAATGTTGTAAGTTTTTGGTCTAAAAGATTACTTTCCACTTTAACCCCCGTTGTTTAATTTAATATTAAATTAATTAGCTTCTTAGTGAGACTTTACGGTTAATTAAAAAACCTTCACAATAGCAATCTTATCTGGAACGTTCTCTTGCGGGTCAGAGATTACAGAAATTAATTAATAACATAAATCTAATACGTCATTTTATGGAAATGTCAATATTATGAATTAATAATTGAATTACGAAGTAGGAATTAATACGATCACGACGGAACATTCCTTGGCACATTGTTTACTCAAGAATTATTTATATAAAATATTTTAGACTAGCTTCGACATTCGACTTCGTCTACGTAGAAGACAAAAATACCATAAAACATGGCCAAACAGTGTGCCTCGTCCGCAGCGTGGTGGTAAGACCCAAGCTGACTGTGGTTAGGGATTCAAAGTCAGGAACCTCCTAATAATGTGTGCCGTATCCAAAATGATGCCTTTTAAATAAACACACACTGAGTATGTCACAGATTTTCTATACTGCATAAACTTTTACATTACATACAAAAGTTATTGGTAAATAACCCAAGCCCAAAAAGGTAATCAAATGTTAAAAAATATATTTCTATTCGACAGCCCTACTCCAATCCGGGCGACAGGTGCACAAAAATAACAGATGCGCTTGCACATTGTGCTATGGGCTGAGATTGGCCGTGAGGGGCCCGGCGGAGTACCTTACCTACAGATACTATAGCAAGGGAATCTACCTGCTCCCATCCATGAATGGGATTGGGATGCTGGTATAAGGAAAAATGCAACCTGTTCGCAAAAGTTTTGCAGCGAGAATATTTTTGAACTTATTTGGAAGAAGTTTTGCTGTGTTGGCTTCATTGGAGAAAATCGTTGAGTTAGTGGAGCGTTTTTATATTTAGAAAATGTATGATAAGTACCAGAAAATTGAGCGTTATAGATCAAAGTCAAGTAGTAAATGTAATTATGTCTAATATTCTTAAAGGTAAAATTAAAACATTTTAATTTAGTTATTATTACATACGCTTTTAAAATGTCAAGAAGTCGATAGGTCAGAAAGTTGAAGCTAGTTGCTCGTTCCAAAACGTAGGTCTGTATGGAGAAAAACGAGCAAAAACGGCCACTCTTTGCAATCAAGTTTTTACAAAATCCTGGTTATACTCGTATTATTCTTGTTGCTTCTACTACAAATGTAACAAAAATTCAAACAAATTCGTATAAAAGGACCATTATTTCAAGATATTTAATTAACTGCTGCTGCTCCTGAACCTTACATAAACTAATTCCCAATTATAATAATTGAATGGACACCAAGCTTTCCATACTAATTAATTGGTCTATTATATTCCCACGGAGTTGGTATCGAAGCAGGTGTGGCTTTAAATGTTGCTCAGCGATCGATCGAATAGAAATCTGTCACGACTTTACGACACGTTATACAGATTATCTATTTAATTTTCTATATATCACCAAAGAAACACCGATCTATTTGATTGTAAATTCACAAGCTTACGTAGCTTATTCCATGGAGATCTTAAGTCTCCAACTTTGTTCTGCTAAAAATATCTCGATTATAAAATTAATTACGTCAAACTATTTCAATACGCCATGTTCTATAGTGATAACAATTCAATGTACATTTAAAACTTATACTGAGACTAATTTAAAATTAGTACACATTTTGATGTTCCTTTTGGCAGAACGAAACAAATGAAAATGGAAGAGACTTTTTCGAGGTTATTAAAAAGAAATAGTTAAAGATACTGCTGTAACAATTATTATGAAGGTTTATCTTATCACAAATGACTATGGCACCATACACAGCTAATCTTCAAGACATGTAAAGTATCGCCCTTGTTTATATTATGTATGTTATAACATAACTCACCTTGATATAGTATCAGTGTAATCAGTGATAATAGGACCGGTCGCATGCCCTTGCACGTAGAGAAAGGACCAAAGCTTTGAGACGCAGTGACCTCTTCGAAAGATCTTGTCCTATTTAGGAACTGCTTGTTTGTTTTGGCAGTGGAGACTGCATCTGGGATTACTTTTGATCTTGTAACACCATTTTGATCTAGTAGTAGAGCTCGTTCCGGGAAGTACTACCATTGCTGTAATTATATTAAGCTACAGGCCATACTTGTCGATGATAAAATTCATTTATTTTAAAAACGACTTGATTCATAGCGGTCTTACCCAGGAAGGAGTTCTAAAAAGATTTTTATTAAAGATAATGGACACATAATCCACGTAATAATTTGCATTCAACGCTCTAGATATTAATATTTTTAATTAGTATTTATTAATATATTTTGCATAATCAATTTTTAGAAACTAATTTCCTTTTCAACGTTATAATAACTTAATATAAAAAATAATACGTAACTAGGTTTTTACGATAATCAAATAAATATATGCAGACAACAATACATTGATAAGCTATTTCTTTATGGGATAATTCTGAATAACAAACATATAACGTCAGCTCATCATCATCTGCTTAGCCTTTTCCCGACTATGTTGGGGTCGGCTTCCAGCCCACCCCGATGCAGTTATATACTAGTGTTTTACATGGAGCGACTGCCTATCTGACCTCCACAACCCAGTTACTGGGCAACACGATACCTCTTGGTTAGACTGGTTGTCAGACTTCCTGGCTTCTGACTATCCGTAACGACTGCCAAAGATCTACGAATGACAGCCGGGACCAACGGCTTTACGTGCTTTCCAAGACACGGGGGTGTCACAACACCAACTTTCAAAAATCGGGCTGCTACTGAGTAAATCCTAATGGAAAAATCCAATAACACTTTTTGCCTGACCTGGGAATCCAATTCGGGACCCCACGCTCAACAGCCATCAACTACGTCTATAAAATACCTTGCCATTCAAATGTAAACTTCATTTCAAAGCACATAAGACTAATTATTATTTACATGTAACAACCGTGGGAAGTATAAGGGAGAGTGGAAATACTAATTGTGATTGATCGAGAACATCCTCGATACTGGATATAATTTGATGCGATGATACTGCGATTATAAACGATTATCGATGTCATTCGATTCCTGTATCGAGAACCGGAGTGATATTTTTGCAAGTAAATTAAGGCTGGTTACATGCTTAGCGACACGTTGGTTGGCGCGATTTTATTGGTTTTGTCGTGTGCATGATTTTATAGGGAAACCTGTGTTCTTTATCGGTTTTCTATCTATACTAATATTATAAAGAGTAAAGATTTTTTTGTTTGTTTGTTTGTAACGAATAGGCTCCGTAACTACTGGACCGATTTTAACCATTGTTTCACCTATAGATAGCTACATTATTCCTGAGTAACGACTCACGGGAGCGGAGCAGTAACGAAACACGTATCTTAACGGTCACCGTTAAGATACGTGTTTCGTAATATATCGTATATATCGTATAAGCCACGCGGACGAAGTCGTGGGCAGGTTGCTAGTCCATAATAAAGCAACTATGTACATTAGTAACGGCATTATATTAAGGAAGTAAATCATACTTTGATTTTGTCAAAGTCACGCTAAAATGTGGCAGACAGTCAGACGTAAGACCAGTACCTATGTGTTTGACGAAAACAAATAAATAAATCAATAAATGTTCGGAACCCCGCTAAGTACAGCCTTGATTAGCACATAAATCTTCCATCAAATTATAAATTAACTGCGGTGTTTTTTTTACTTTAAAAATAAGTAAGCAACCCGTTGACATTTACATTTGACCACAAATTAAATGTAGTTAATATTTTGATGTCATGGTGGCTCAGTGATTAAAACGCCCACCTCTCATGCAAGAGACTGTGGGTTCGCAACCGGGCACGGGCAAGTACCAATGATACTTTTTCTGTTTCATATGCACTTTCAAAGTTTATCTCGGACATCACTGGAATTGGTGAAGGAAAACGTCGTGAGGAATCCTGGACCTATTAATAATATAAGTCTGAAATCGCCAAACCACCTAGCAAGCGCGGTGATCAATGCTCGTGTCTGCATGAAAAGAGGCCTTAGCTCTGAAGTTGGATAATAATAAGCTGGTATTATAATATTCTGGAGCCTAGAGAACTGTCGCCTAATCGCGTGTTTATCAAAACGCCTAAGCGCGTAAAACCAGTGTTACTCTTCATAAGTAGTTATGCAGGTATCATTAGGCTACCATTACATTTGCGTAAAATCTAGTTGTTGTAACGCGCCTAATGAGCGAGTCAGCTATGTGGTCTTGCCATACTGGGTAAGCTGAATTCAAAGTAGTGTGGAAGGCCTTAGGAGTTGATACGCTCCTATTAGGAGATTACTAAGATCTAATGGGAAAATTGTGATGGATTAGCGAGATAGCAGCGTCAGATTAATTGAGAATCTGTCTTCTTAAAAGGTTGATAAGCCTGGTGTTGAGTGCAAAAAGTATATACCTATATATCTAAACTAGTATGATAAACCTGAAGAGTTTCTCTGTTTGTTTAAACACGCTTATCTCTAGAACTACTAGTAGAAACATTCTTTTGTCTTTTGTATTTAATAGTTTTGTTTAGATTCATGGGGAATAGTATAGGCTACAAAACACCACGCTACGACCTACAGGAGCGGAGCAGGTTCAAATACGTAACTTAATGCTAGTAAAACCGCGGGATGTTACTGTGTCTTGGTTTATGATGCTTAGTTGGTGAAGCAGGCAATAACGTAAGTATGTACAATGTACCAGCAGCAGTAAAGTTATATAAGAAATCTTTCTCGGGAGAATTTTGGTAAGGTTTTCGTTAGTTACTTGGGATAACAGGTTACTTTAAGCTCACTTCATTCACCTAAATCCACCAAGGGTTCATTTCACAGAATTGTATAGTACAAGCCACAAGTCTTGGGTCAAGTTTTGGGTCACCGACGCTGCTCGCCATCGTTCGGACTAATGGACCAATTGCGTGCGTGCAGAAAGGAACCCGAAAACCCAAAAATGAATTTGACGTTTGTGCTCACGACTCGTGGCGGCTACTGTACTGCAGAAATGTAACGTTAAAAGACACTATAAACACGAAACAATTTATTTTAAGTATACATAATTAGTGCTAGATAGGCATCTCAGAATGTGCGTACTTATATCAGGTACTTACTCAGATAGTAGGTACAATAATGATGAAAACAATAGAAGACACTTATTATGATTAAAATTATTATAAATAAACACCAAGTGTTTAGGTATATAATTATTCTTATTTATTTCTGTTTTCCTTACTGCAATGTCGATTTGAAAGTTATTTCTGTAAATGTTATTTAATTTTAAATAGGTAGTAGGTATGTTTGGAGTTCGTGTCCATTCTTCCCATACTAATGTATGTATTCTCCAGACCGATTCCGGTCACGGCGGCTAATCTTTATTCAGACTAGCCAAGTATGCAGGACATATTATAGAGCACAAGCGTGAGCACAAACACAGGTGCACTCCCTCTTCCCTTACTCTCATAGTCCGATGGGACGGCAATCCAACACAACCTGGGAGAGATCAGGCGCAGGACCAACGGCTTTACGTGCTTTCCGATGCACGGGGGTGTCACACCACCAACTCCCAAACTCCATATGAAACTACCCTATGGAAGGGGCAACCCGATTCAATTCCTTTTTTTTTTGTAAATGATGTTCAAGTGACTTTTAATGGTGTAATTGAAATAAATAATTTGACTAGGAAAAAACTCTTAGGGGCTACTTTGAAAGCGCAACTTGTGCTCACTATTTACTCGAAAAGATGTAGGTATTTTACAACATGCAGTGCAATGAACTCAACTGTCAAAATCGTACAGTGATTATGTGTGTGAGTTATGTAATTAACATGCAAGTCATTTGCTTTCTACTCTAACATACATCTCTTTCCTTTAATAAAATCATCTAAAATAAATGTTCAATACTAAAACAAGGGTGACCGTGATCATTCTAAAAGAGAGACTGTCTTTTAAATCGATGTGAATTTGTTTATATTGCGAAATATTCCATTGACACTTGACGATCGTTCGACAAAGATGTCGTAATCGGAATTTCACTAGCTCATTCATTTTCAAGGCTATTATCAATTTTTATTTGTCTTCGATATTGTTGGAGTTTTAATATTTTAAAATGTAGGTGTTTTAGAAATATAATGGCCACGTTTGATTGTAATTTGATCTATCAACTGAGATACTGTTATTTGCCGTATTAAAAAACCTATGTTCAACTTTTACACAAATAAAATCCGTAATTCAATTTCAAAAAATCCGCTAACAAAATAAAAATCCAGATAATAGTTAACGGTTATCCAATTCGAATAAAAAAAATAAAATTAAAAAAATCTGCACAGTAAAATACGACTGTATTATTCCACCGAATAGTGCGTAACAAGAGAGCGGATAACGGATTATTTTAAATAAAAAAAATAGAAAAAATAACTAGTTATCCACGGCGAATAACGACAGTGAAAGTTATTCGCAACGCATCGCTGCCTTCTATTTACCTTTAGCTAAACGTTATTTAAAAATTAAATATTGGCTTAGTTGGTCTACCGTTGCTAATCAATCGCCAATTGACAAAAAACTGGTTGTCGTAAGGTACTATATTTAATAAGAGAGCGTGATAATATGAATTTGTGTACTTTGTACATAATTATAATATAATATTTTTTAATCGCTTTCACAAGTAAATCTGTATACAAATATTGTAAAACATTTATATTTTAAGCAGTGGGACATTATAGGCTTGATAAAAAAAAATGGAGATTCTTGCCCACTCTTCTCCAATCGAAATTATCTCTTGTAGGGGCAACTAGATATACAAGGGCATATTAATAGTCTTATGAACAAAAATAATTAGTTTGATATTGTGGAATAAAAATTGTCGCTACTTTTACGCGGTTTGGCCTGAATAAATTGAGTAAAACCGGTATCTTAGGCAATCGTTTTTTTGTTGTTATAGATTGCAATTTACAAATTTTCTGACGGAAATATATTCTTAGCACATTTGAGTGGGTGTCGTTGCATTAATGTTTAAATAATTCATCATCCTTGTAAAAAATAAATAGTATCGTTTGACTTCCAATAATGGTTTTTTTACAGTCATTTGAGTTTAGATTTCGTAATGATTCAAATAATTAGATACTAATTATGTGGTTAACTAATTAAAGGGGAAAATTGGTGAATCAACACAATGATTACTGGCTTTACCTGTGAGCAAGAGATGCGATGACGTTACAGAGAAAAAATGTTTGTACATAGGTATTTTCAGTTTTTTTCTATTAATAATGTCAACGAATGTTTGGTTACTCCGGTGTTTACAACTTTTATCAGTAATTACTGGCGCTCTTATCTGACAAAACAACTTCTGGGTAACGTAGAAGGTGCTAAATACATAAAATTAAGGTGCATACTAAGCAACTAACATACTTTTTAAATTATTGTTCCTGCGGTTAGTTCTTCAAATTTTTAATGCTAAGCGGTTAGAATGAGCCTTCTGTTTGAATAAACTATCTTCGAATATGTCATAGTAAGAAAATCAATGAAAGCCTGTTTGAATTACACCTACCTATCTCGGATCTCCTAAATTGACATGTCTGTTACCTGTATCTCTAATTGGTATTTAAGCAAGTTTAGAGACAAACTATTTATGTCTCATCTGCAAATGACATCCATTTACATCGTAACTAAAATACCGCATTTCTTAATTTAGAGTTGCTATGTTAATTAAGTAATCAAGAAAAAATATCGCGTCAGGTAATCTTTTCTGATCTAAAAAATAATACGGTTTCTTGGATTATGTATTACCACTTTAAACAGACGCCAAGCGACCTCGCGTTTTATAACGCATTCGAGACTACGAGCACAAGTGTAGACTATTAAAATCTTGCGTGTAATACAAAAGTATTACACAAACGAGACTTTTGAAAGCCATTACAAAAGAGCACGTGAGGCTATGCAAATATTTGAACTATAAAAAAGACTTACAGCTTTAGAATATCCGCTCCCGGCGCTTCCATCTGAAGAGTTGCTCAACCTTCTCTCACTGTTGGACGCTGGCGGCGACCACGCCGAACCACTGTCTGACGGCATCTTGACAACTACAACTGTCTCACATCATAGCTATCAACCACTATTAACTCGTTATTAACCGTTATTCACAACACTAGCACATCACTATCGGTGTTCCGCGGTCCATTTTACTTGTCCCGTTTACCTGCGGAAGAAAAAAATATCGTTGAGATTTTTTTACGATACAACTATGTTTTGTAATTCACTATCTGTTGTAAAAGTTAGATGGAACATAAAAATCGGACAAGCGATAACAAAAAACATGTGTTAGATGTTTCTATAGATAACTTGCACATAAAGGTAATCATAAAACCTTCTCAAAATTGTACATGAGAAAAAACTCACACAATAACTGGAAGTATATGCCACAAAAATTCGTATAACATTAACAGTAGTAAGTTTACAATCGCTCGGCTATTTTGAAAATAACCGTTGTTGGAAACACGTCCGTTCGGTCGCGCGCGCGGCGGAGTACTGCCGCGGCGAGCCCACTGCCCAGTTACACCGTACACAACACAGATAAATTTTATTCTTTCTTAACCTATAACCAGTTATATTATTATAAAACTACTTTATTTTGCACAACGTTCTTTAAAGTTTTTGTTAAAGTATTCTTTTTAATGCGTTGATGCATTAGTTCAATTAAAATAATGGTGTCTATTGTTGTATTCTTAATATAACAATGCGGGTATTACAGCGATTGTCATTGACCAATACAGATTTTATTTGTACTAGAATCCAAGTTTTGCTGATGTTACGTTTAGATTTTTTCGGGCACATTTTTCGTGTTCTCGCATGGCTTAAGAAATAGCTGTTGTATTCTTTTAATCTTTACTATTGAAGGATTTGAACACAATCTCTGTGCAATGCCACGACGCGTTCCTAAACAAGAATAGCTGATGTGGATAAGTCGGGAAGGTTGGAGCGAGGTTGGACAGGCCATGTATGCAGGATGCATAGTGACAGATGGGTACCGGAAGAGAGGTGTCGCCATCGAGGGAGGACTAGGAAACGCTGGTGGCTTAAAATCGGATACGGGAATTCGGCAATACACAGGGAAGAGTGGTAGGATATTATGGGAGAGATATTTGGCACAGCAGTATGGCAATAAAGGTTCATTAAAAAAAAAAAACAACAATACCGTTTAAAAAAGCCTGTCACACGATACTTTATCGGTATGTAAGTACAAAAAAATATTTGACATGAAATGCCAAAGAAATTTGAACTACATTTAAATATGCTCCGTACAATATGGCCTGAATACCTCATATATCTGATCGGTACCCATTTGTTGACACGCGATCAATTACCCATTCAAATGACACGGTGCACACATGACGCGATCTATCGCAGCGCGGCCGCAGCGAAATGGGAGGCATTGTGCTTTGTGGGACACCATGGTTTTGGGATTTAGCGGGAACAATCTTTCTTTGGAATAAGGAAATTTAAAAAAGCTATTGATGTTGCAATATGCGTGTCTACCTACTGGGCCCAAGTACTATAATAAAAAATAATAACACCTGGCATTTGGATTAATAAAGAGTAACTACATATGAGTTTTGACAGCTGTCAATCTTTTGTGTGATGACAGTATTTGTCAAACAACCACCATTGATGGTTTGTATTTTGTAATAAAAAAGAATCAAGTTGCTATATTCTCCTTGTGTTTGCCGAGGTCAGCCTAGACTTCTAGTCTTTATATCTTGACCATTTGGAAATAAAAATGGAATGCAGATTTTACGCCATTTGAATTTAAATAATTAATAAAGATGATACGAAACCGAATAATTCAATAATAATAAGAACAAGCGTTTAGTGTTGCAAAGTTACATATTTTATCACTCGATATTTTAAATGTTAAGGATACATTTTATTGTTCAAATGCCAAGGCATTTAGTGCAAAAACGTCGATGATAAAATAAAATATGATAGACATAAAATAAAAGATTATCGATTGAAATCCGAAGAAAAAAACACACAAAAATCTTCGATGCATAATGTTACACCCACGAACAGAGTTTAAACCCTCTATCTCCGTTTATTATCAAATAGGGAAACGCGAATCAAAATCGGCTCAGGAATTCGCGAGGTTATCCTACTAGACAGACATTTTTGCGGTAATTACACAGTGATTTGTGAATTAGTCGTTGTGCTTCCTGTAGCACTTATATATCGTTTTTACTTATTAAGAATAACTGAGAAATAAATGGCAGTATTGAACAATAGTCGAATGGAATGTTATTCAACATTGTATTCATTTTTATATCATTAGCAATGATGTTTGAGGTCTTCTGATTAATGATCTATCTCCGGTAATTATAATTATACTTAATGGGTTAGTTTAATTATTCTTTATTGTCACGGCTTTGGTTTTTCATTTATGGCTACAGTCTAGAACGATTCTAACTAAGTAAAAATAACTTAATTGTATAATGCTATTAAAGGCTATAATTTTAAATAGGTGTATTACTTTTTCAAGTTGTGCCCCAGATGTAGGAGAAATTGGTAATACTAAAAAGGCTATTAAAAAGAGCCTTAAGGCTCTAATCATCTTGTGATCATCATAATCTCATAATTATCTCTTGAAATAGTACTATTTTGATACTACTTTGTAATTTCCACTGTTACATTTTCAACGTTGCTCAAGACAAAATATCTTACAATTAAATGAAATTAACAGCAAACTTATAAGAGTACAGTTAAATTGTTGTTACCATCCAAAACTTCAGGTCTAAAACAATGGACTACCCGAAAACTTTAATAAATAAATCTTTTAAATATAGTATAACTTGGTCAGTCATATAAACCATACACAAAATTGAACAACACATCGAAGCAGTCGTCATTTTTATGAATAAAATGTAAATATTTTTACCGCAACTCTGTTTTTTTTGTCAACTCACAACTTAGGTAAAACTATTATCATCAACATCTTAATATGGCGCTAGCTAACGAACCGGTTGCTATAAAAAGGACATTTTTGTACCGTTGCGTCATTTTGTGGCATCTCTGGCTGAATGGTGATTCAGTGTAGATACAGTATGGATAGTTTCATTGGTAACCTTGACCTTTGAAGGTAATGATTACAAAGTGCACTGACGGAACTAGATATTGACACGCCTTGATTGGTCATTTTTATTGATTTTTATGACATTAGTGAATATTTATCGCTACGTTTGTTTCTTTTTGTGTCAATTTTTTGTTTTAGATTCAAGAAATGTGTTTTATTCAGTAACAATGTTAGATAATGTCGTATCGTATTATTAAATGTTCGATGCATGACAAGAATAAACAAACATTTCGTGAAAAAAAAAGTGAAAATTAAGTGCGATTGTCATAGTCATATGACAAGGTAAAAAAAAGCATAACGACTGACAATCCGTAATGTTTTTAATTTCTCCAACTAAGACAGGGTTTTACAGTTCAAAAAAAGGTGTTTACAATTAATTTTATTTATTTTTGGTACACTATTTTATACAATTCAATATACATAAGAAAAAAGAAAAACAAATTCCTAAACCATGCACAACACTTGGACACCCTAGCAATGGGACACTTTCTACGCTTACACACCGTGCGGAGATAACGGCGAAATTGTCTCGCTGAATACAATACACGGACACACCCTTATTCCTTTAACATAAGGTTCAAGTTCGTTACCAAAGGGCACTTTGGGTCATTGTAAGTATAGACAAAGAGCTAACAAGAGAAATCGGCCGGTTTGGCCTTATTCGTAGATTTATGTAATAGAAGTGAACTGGGAGTCATGGGACCACGTTGTGTTGGTTCTCTTATGTAATATTCTAATGCCGTTTCTTGGTCAGCTCTCGATCCTAGGCCTGTGTAGAGAAGTCCCATGGCGATGGCAATATTTAGGTTGCAATTAGTACTTAATCAATGTATCGTGTTGTATTATTTGCTAATTGCACTTGTTGATTTGTTGCGCTAAGTATTCATGTCTAATTAATGTAAGTTATTCAAGTTTGGATTTCTATAGACGCTTACAGTGAATAGTGGTTGTATTCCATTAATTACCACGTCTAATCGTCTTCTGAGAGCTTGAGGTGAGTGGTCAATTTCGAGCATTAGGTGGAATGACAGCTCACCTGAAAATTACTACGATTACATTCACCAAGGGATATTTTTACAGAATACACAGGCTGATGCTAAGGATAGAAATATCATTACAAGAAGTAACTTCACTAATATTCACCTAGCGAGATTTACTTACGCAGAATTGAACAGCCACCATTAACCAATAATTTCAAAACATAATTTGTCTAAAAAAACTTTACTATAGCCCTGAAAACCTGAAAATTTTTCAATTAACAGTAAAATTATTAGATAATATAAAAATTTAAGTGGGCAACGAAAGTGACGTCACGATTTGCTATTGCCATACAAAATTTATGAGGGAATCGTGTTATTCATACAACTTACTATATTCCATTATTTTCAACATAGTTATCCATCTATGCGGAGAAGTATTATTATCATTGTGTCTCTTATCGACTCTCTTGGGATGATAGCGTCTTATCTAATCTCTGGTGATAACAATGAAAGGTGCGATAAACAGCTGATATTGTTCGTTGTTTTATCCTATGAAGAAATCAATAATACGACGGAGATAGACTCTAGAATGATCCATTGTGTAGCTTTAGGTGTCTGGTCTCTTAAAGTTAAGAATAACTCTCAATAGTCATTCATTCTTTGAAGTTAGCTGTTCTTCCTGAATAGAAGTCAGAAACGATATGTGTTAAGATATCGAGTGCTGTTGGTACTACATAAAACAACGATTTATAGTCTCGTACGACATTTTGAATTGCGTATTAATTTGAAATTGTTGTTTTGTAGGTACACCCGCGATTCCGATTTTACATCATTAAAAAGGGTCAAAGACAAACTACATCGCAATTTATCGTTCTCGTTTCTGAACGTTTAATAGTAACACAGCACGTACGTCGGTAGTGTCTTGTGTAGTGCGTACGCGCATTTCAACAACGCAGTAAATCTAGAAGGAATTACTAATTAATATAGTATTAAATTCTTGATGTAATGTCACAATACGGCATTTAACACTCCGGTGCACATTTGTTTATTATACGTCACAGATTTTAACAGGTAGGGTTGTCTTTGTTGCCAAAAATATAAGAGACAAGCAGAGCAGCCACGTTCAGTTACGTCTTTGGTTACTGCTCCGCTCTCGTAGGTCGTAGCGTGATGTTATATGGCCTATATTATTCCTCATGAATCTGGCTATCATTTACAAAACTATTTTTTCCAATCCGACTGGTAGTTCCAGAGATTAGGGCGTAAAATTCAAAGCATTTATTTTGAATTCGACCATTTACAGGCACTTTTGAATTGTCAAGAAGTTATATAGGAAGTTGAAGCTAATTGCTCCTTCCAAAACGTAGGTCTCTATGGTGAAGAACGAGCAAGAAACTCCATGAGAAGCGAATTTAAACATACAAAAGACCTTTTCAGCTTTATACAGGGTGACTGGTAAGTGAACGATACTCAGAAACATGATTGTACACATAATAACAAACAACTTTCCTACAGAAATGATTTATTTATTTGCAAAGCAAATGACCCCAGGTGGTCAATAAGCATTTTCCGCTAAAGCCTTTTAAGAATGGGAAATCATCAAATGATTTCTTCCGCTCTGGGCGGAGCGGAAAGGAGTGTCAGTCTCTTACTGACTAAACCCATCCGTGTTCCTACTAATGCCTTTTGAGTTCCAGGACAACGGTGACTCTTTCGAGCAAATTCCGCAACCGTGGTTCTGCTAAAGCCTGGTTTGCCAACCCTACACACAGTCATTACAGTGAGTAGTGTATCAATTAATAATGGTTGGCATTTAAAAGAATCTCGGCGTAGCAGGAAGGCCCGAGGTCGACCGGTAACATTCATAAGCTATCCCTTTACACAAGGATAAGGAAGTCGTAGTACACGCTCTCTCCCTAAATGGTTGGGTAGATCCCTAAGTGAAGGTTCGTGGAGTTGATTCGAGAGGTAAGTAATTGAGTATAATGTGATATATACTCATATTTGTAAGAGGCTTCTAAAGTAAGAATGGTCTAAGTTGCTGTTGGTAAAGTTTATACTTACTTTTGATAGTATAAGTACCATACTTGCTATTGCCCGCGACATCGACCGCTTGAATTTCTTTGTTACGGATATTATTATTTTTTAAATAAAATACTCGTATTTAGCACTCGGAGATTACGCAGAATCCTATTACCGAGAGAATTTTCAAAACAGGACCAGTAGTTTTGAGGATTAACGCGATCAAACAAACAAATTGTCCAGTTTTATAATATCTGTATAGAACAGCTTTCGATCAGTGAAAGAATTTTTGTAATCAATTTTGATTGTGATTTTTGTATCGAGACTTTCAGAGACTATATGGACAAACAAATCATTGTACATCTTTATAAGAATAATAATAGATAAATAAAATAATTTCAAGTGTTTTCGATCGATGTTAAGTTGAAACGTTTACTTGATCTTATCATTCCTGAGAGCAACAAAAAAAGTTACTATTGGCCGGTTCTGCCCACTCCAAAAAATCACAAAAACTTCAGATCCCAAGAACTAGGCGGAAAAAACGTGAAGGCCTACATAGTGACACTGACCACAGTGAACATTCACAATCAGTCGGTCGGATGCGCTGGCGCACCGGTACTACTGTTATTGCGATCACACGTATAGCTACGTCGCTGTCTCGCTGTAATTTAACATAATGTTTGACGATTGATGGTCACTGGTCAGTTTTACATTTGGAATGATGAAGAATAATACCTTTCAAAGACTTTTTTTTATACCACAGACAGGTGGCAAACAGGCTAGCGAGCCGCCTGATGATAAGCGGTTACCGCTGCCTATGGACACTTTCAACACCAGTCGAAACTGGACGTCGCTGGGGATATCAACTCCAAGGATGCCAATGCTATCGGAGATGGTGAGGACTGTGTCCTGGAATTGTGGAGACACAGCAAATGAGGTTTGGGGTCGAACGAAAATCCCTACCATAGATAATGCAAACAGATATATACTAATTGATCTTAGATCTGTCAAAACGACTTAACCCACAACTTGAAACTAATTCAATATACAAAATGTGTTTTTTACTATCCAGCAGTAAAAGTGCTTAGATTTTAAATAACCAGCGTTCAATATTGAAAAAAAAAAACAGTTACAATGACTTTGAAAGCTGGAGAAAAAACATGGTTTCGTTTGTTTAGCGAGTAGTAACAGTAATTTATAGAACGATTAGCTATATACCCCCCGGTATCACCTGTGTTCAGTTACGTCTTTGGTAACTGCTCCGCTCCCGTTGGTCGTTGCGAAAAGATCTAAGCGCTCAGAGGGACAGACGGCGGGAAGCGTCTTTATTCTTTACTATGTAGCGATTTCAGTAACATATCCATTGTTTTCTATTTCTAATTGTGGTCACAAAACCAAGTATCGACTGTTAGCACAGACGAAATACTAGCATCAGGATTCTATCTCTCTGAAAAGATTTTGTTTATACTTACGTTAACTCGCTTACACAAGAAATTCTACTAAAAGTGAAACATGTCTTTAGCCGCGCAAAGCCGTTAAGCTAATTAGCCGTTAACGATAATCACAAAAATAAATACGTACTTAATGAAAGGGAAATCAAGAGAAAATGTATTTAATTTACTAATACCTCATGAAAATCATATTAAAATATTGTACTTAATTAAAAGGATTAGTGCTTTTGCGGTTATTTTTATAACTTGACGGCACTGGTGAATGTCCTGCTAATCCTGTAATCCTATCCCATATTAATATTATAAATCCGAAAGTTTGTGAATATAGATGGATGTTTGTAACTCTTTCACACTTAAATGGCTGAACGGATCTGGATGAAATTTGGCAGTGAGGTAGATTGTAGTGTAGAATAACACAAAGGATACTTTTTATCAAATTTGACGCGGACGAAGTCGCGGGCATAAGCTGGTCCTATCTTATGTTCAACAATAATCTCTCCCTATCAGGTGCATCTGCAAAACCTGGAAAGTCACGTTCATTGAAGAGGAGGTGGCCTATGTATTTTGCAGCAGTGATAAAAATCTCCGTTGGTGAATTTAGGTGAGGGGAGAAAGAGGTGGTCTGTCGATCCCTAGCATCAGGAAGGATGACAGTTCAGCTTAAGCTCATACATACATACATACATAAACTCACGCCTTTTTCCCATGGGGGTAGGCAGAAACCACAGAACGCCACCTGCTACGATCCTTACATACTTCTTTCGCCTCGACCACGTTCATATATCTGTTCATACAAGCACGCCGGTTACGAGTAACCGAGTAGCTTAAGCTCATGTCATCTAAATTTATCGAAAGAGATGTCTACAGAATAGGGTTAAACTAAGTAGGTAGTGTGAATTCGCTGAATGCAGGGCCTGTCTTTATAGCGAGTCTTGGAAGAGTCAGGAGTGGAAGTCTTATGACTGAATGATGATGATAGTGAGAAGTCTAATTTTACTTTTGTTAGGCACAATCCATATCTAATGAGCAAATCTTAATTCCTAATTATAAAGGTTCGGTGCATTCGGAAATCTTCGGCTGGCCGAAGTTGTAAAAAGATGGCGACAAGCTCGTTCCATTTTTAAATATGACAGTTTTATAAAGCGGATATTTATAATAAAAATTATGATCGTGTTTACCGAGTTGCAGTACCATAAGGAAATGTTTCCCCAATTTATGCGATCGTTATAATTATGTTAATACCCAAAAGGTTTTCGGGGCAGTATTAAAATGCGTGGCAGCGCAGCTTTAAAGTTTATCATGCGTAAGGCGCCATATTGTGCAAGGATAAAATACGTATTGTTTTGCATACATAGGTCAAATGAGACGTAACTCAACATACAACATTTTTATGCAAAAGAAAAAAAAAGGCTTTATCTTTTTTATAATTTTAGGGGCACTTGAAGATATATACATTTTTCTGCGATAAAATATTGGTTTAAAGATAAGATAATAATCTGAGAAGAAGATATGACGGACTTTAGTAGAACATCTACGGCACAACAACCGGCTAATTTTTACTTCATTTGAATTCTCCGAGAAAGAGTTTTTCAGAATAGCAATACAGATTATGAATTAAGGCTAGTCAGCATTTGGCAGACTCTCCTAGGACCTGCCGGGGTGTGAAAGAATACTTAGAGCGACATCCGTGGCCCGGCCAATGGTAGTAGGAGAAACACCGTGGGGTTGTAGTCGGTAGGAGTCCGATACACCCCTTCATCACCGTCCCCGAGGCGGAGGCATTCCATTGGGTTTTTTTGTCATCCTGTTCTGCCCCACTTCTAGACAAAGGCCTCCCGCCATTCCTGCCATCTTTCAATGAGTAATTAGGTACCGAAGAAACTCTTCTAAGAAAATGCAGATCGCATACTTTCATCGTGGTTTTTTTTTTATTTCGAACTTGGCTGACACACTACTTTGTGTCTAGCAAATTCCATATACATTAATTTCCAGTAAGTGTTTCAGTTACGACGTTATTATTCTAGGTATTCACGTACGTTTGCAAATTTGTTCACGTAACATGTGGGTAAGTGGGTAATTTTATTAATTAATTGTTAAATAATACGGTGAGAGCGATACGCGTGGTAAGTTCGCTACCTTGTTGTGTAAGTTATTCTCTTATGCATATGCTGTAGGTTTTGTTGTTTATTTTTAGTATGTTCCTACATAGGTATAGAGACAGACTTTGACCTACGTAATTTTAGCATGACTGAAATTTTTAAGTTACATTGAGGATTGGTTGAAGAATCTGACGGCGAAAAATATGCGTACTTGTTTAATTATTTTATATACAGGATACAGGAAAAAACGCATTGCGAGTGCATTTCTAAACATTTAACAACCATACATACACAAACAACTAGACCCAGGCTTCAATTCGACTAACTTTTAGGGACAATCACAATCTGATCTCAATCTGTCAAAAATGTGTCTAATTTACATTCATTTTTTGACATTGATTGTCCATGTCATTGAATGGCAAACAAGCCGACGACCCACCTGATGAGTGGCCGCTGTTGCCTATAGACATCTGCAATACCAGAGGCCTTGTAAATGAGTTGCCATCCCAAGAACAAAGCTGAAATGTCTCATATGCCTGTTATTACACCGGCATACCCATCAAACCGAAATGATGATATTGTGACAAGATTTTGAACGTTTTTAATTAGTAGAATCAGCCTTCAGATTGCTCATTAACTGAACCCACGCACTCGTTTCATATTGAGATAGGAATTTGAACAAAGTATGTGTTAATACGGCCATAATGTGATAACTTGAAGGAAACTTAATAAGGTAAGTTTAATGTGGCTAGTAAAGATTATATTACTGCCTACTAACTTTGTTTTTACTGTGGTTTGGAGATCGCATTGTTAGAAGTGTGAAAGAGATGGAGTTAGTGTATGGATAGCGCCGTCTCTCTCGTAGATCACTATCAGATATGGAGCGTCAGATGGTCTGTGTCTTAGAAATTATCTTGATGGGTTATTTTTATCATTTTCAATTATTTACAGCAGTATTTGGTACATTTTCGTGTACTGTGTTCAAATTATAGGTAGTATTGCATAGTTAATATCTCGCTATGTTGTGTGGTTTTAACTGGTGATAACAATTGACTTATTAGTAAATGCCTAAGGCATTAAGTCCGCCTTATTCCCCGAGGGGTTAGGTTAGCAGAGGTGCAATCAATGTACACCTTCAATTTGCCGGTATGTTTTTAAGTCTCATGCAATACCCCTATTGCGTAGGGCGAGGCTATTGCCATTAACTGGGCACAAATCCTAACTCCGAGCTGCTACTTAGAATTTCATAGAAACACCCAATAACACTTTGCTCGACCTGGGAGTCCAACCCAAGTAATTAAGTAATTAGTTAATTCTAAGTTATTAACCCAATATAGTATGGATTAATTACTTGCAATTCAATGTGCTCTCAGTTAGCGTTTTCTTTTTGTGGGAATGAACCCTACAGTCATAACTGTAGAACTAACAGCAACTAGAATCAGTCTGTCAGCACATAATGTAGTCGCAATTACTGAAATAAAGTTAGTTCACTGAAAAAACTGACCAATTTTAATTCTTCAGTCCCAATTGGTCATGGTGATGGCTTTTCATCGCAAGTTTTTACTTGCACAGCAAATGACGGCTGGACGAGACGAGTTTCGTACTAGTTACTTCATTATGACAAGAAGACAGGTACTAGCTAAAAACTTAAGTGGAGCTGCTTTTGTAATATTTTGAAACCGTTTCTGAGATGGTGAGATCATGTATTGTAATGGAGGACTTTAAGAAAATTAGAATGCTAAGATGTTTGCGTAGGTTCATAAGATGAAGGATGTTATACAGGTTAACTTTGGGATCTGCAGCAGAGGTAGCTAAAGATAAACTTAAGTTGTAGATGATGATAAAATAATATGCCTAAATAAATCCGTCTTTAAATAAATAATAAGATTCTACTATGTAGAAAAGTGAACCTTAGTAGAAGGTAAATAAAGAGAACATTGGCACCATATCAAAGATATGATAAAACAAGGATACTGCAGCCAATCATTCAATCCCAGAAATATAGGTAAACAGCTGGCTTACAGAATACAGCACCATCATTAATTACACAGAAAGCTAGCAACATACTGCCAGCATCCATCTCATTACCATCGCATCTAAAAACAGTAGCCGAGCCCACATTCCGGGGGGCTTGCAAAACAAACAAGTTGCGTTTATGTGCCTTAAATGGCGTTAGCACATGTCCTCTCGTCCGGCGTACTGGTGCTTGCAGAATTGCTTGATTTAGTTCAACTATTTTGGTTATTGTCGCTTAGCCGGTTGGCTATGAATCCTAAGACCAAAGCACATAATCCTCGCATCTATGCAGCGAGTAATAAGACACATCACATGGTTATTAATTTCGCGTACAGCCTATTAAACTAAGTAACATCGAGCAAAAATGATTGAAAACGAGTTTCATTTTTGGTGTGAAATATCCGTTTATGATATCGCGCAAAATATTTTGCTTACGGGTGTATACAATATTACAGACTCTTGGCTAAAAGTTCTTTCGTAAAACTACATAAAAAGATGGAATTTTGACCTTCAATGTGTCTAAAACGAAACGGTTTCCAGGTACGGTTGAAGTTTCCAGATGAACAAAATCACTGCAATGACAGAAAGAACTTTCGGCTTTATCAAGTGTCTTCACACATTATTTATCTCCAATCATGGCCCGTATTTAAATCTTCCTTGAAACTATAGGAATAGCTTTTACATCATGGCATCAGCAACAAGCAGTCTACAAAGTTTTTAAGAGAGATGTGCGACCAAATCTGTCTTACCTAACTTCGATTCAAGGAATTGATCGTGAGATTTCTCCTTATTAACTTGAATAACTTTACTTAGTGATTTACAAAATGGAGCGAATCTACAGGCTGTACAAGACACATGTCTGTCGAAACTAGAGCCTCGACAGATGGCCGGTTGTATAACAAGTTGGCGAGATTGTAAAACTGTAACTTTACGCGAACTAGCCGAGCGTGGAGGAATGAGGAAAGGCTGTGAACTCCTTGGTGTTGGGTTTCTTTGTGATAGTTGCTTGTATACTTCCAGGGCGGGATCCTCGAACAATGGTACATGAAGTGTGTTGGTATGTGCAGGAAGGTTCGTTACAGTAGGAAATATGGCCCCCTAACAGCTTACGTATTAGTTAAAAGACAGCTATTTAGAATAGTACATTAGCACGGGTGGCTCTGAAATTCTGTACAGGCAAATGGATGTCTGTTTCCTTAATTTATCGACTGTCAACATTCCTAAAGTCGTAAGGGAGAAGCACAAATGTATATTCCACGGTTTTTAGTATGTTAGAATGTCCAGTAATGTAGGTACATCAAGAATGTAAGAAGGCGCGGCAGTCGTTCAAACCCAAGATCATGGTCATGACGGTGATTTTACGAGTTTGGTAGACCGCTGAGAGCGCAGTAAAATTGCTTGGTCAACCTCAATGCATAGAAACAACGAGTAGTGGATACTAAGCCATCACCTATCAAGTATAAATAACAACTATTAAATAAAAGATTCAAAGTTTTGCATATAGGTATTAATATATTTAGTTCCGGTCTAGAAATTAAGAAAGATTCAACGGAAGACATTACTTGATTCGTCTCAATGATGAAACTAACGGACGTAAAAGCCAAAGTTTGCAAAGTCTTTACAAACAGATTTCTAATAATTATGAAAGCATTACAGACAGACAAGATTTAGAAGAAAAATAACAGCACAGTGTATTAAAAAGTAATAAAGATACGATCGGACAGATAGCCGTCGAAACAAACTCGAATACAGCCAAGTTGTTGGGTCCCGGCATCGTAACCTATTATTTAGAGGTCCAAACGAAAAAACTTGCAAAAACGAACACAACACATGGCCTGGACGACCTTTGAAATTCCATTAAAGAAAACCCACCAATTGAAACCGAACCTTAAACGACCAAAGCTAAAGTTGAAATTAGAGTAAGAGATGGCGACTTTTATGTTGTTATGGTTTAGTAAGAAAGAAAGGTTGTACAAAAAGAGGAAGAGGATTGTGAAGCGGTACCCTAACGACCTTGGGTTACTGTAGGCCGCGTATCGGCTGTTGCTCCGACGGGTTCAGAGCCGGTTGCGTTTTTGTAGAACCACTTTTGGGTCGAGTTTGATCGATGGGCTTTGGGGTACTCGGTTTGAAGTGGTATTCAGTTTGTGTTTGGGATACGGCTCGTTTACAGCTAATATCAGTATTTCTTTTGCATGTCTGTTAGTTTTTACGCTTATTTGCTGAAGATTTTTAATACTTTTAGAGGACGTGTAATATAATAAATAATAAAAGCAGCTTACTACGAATACTCCACTACAGGGCAAAGGCTTTTTCTCATACAAAGAAGACAAAGACATGAACTTTGATCACTATGTTTGCTAAAAGCGGATTTCTAAAAAAAAATGTTTACGCGTAATCTAGGTGATGCTTAACACCTAACAACGTGTTATTTTAAAATAGACCTTACATTTACCAACGCAGTATTAGGGACAAGCCCACCGCACTATTCCCAGACCACTGCAACTCTTGAAAGCCAGAATCAACAGTGGTGATCACCAGAAAAGCGCCGAAGCAATGAAGCTCGACGAGTCCCGAACAAAGATTTTATTGGTATGTCAGAAGTACTGTGAGAGGAATTTATGAAAGGGATGACATTGTTTTCTTTTATATATTTTTCTTTTCATCCGTTTTTAGTCTTAATTATTGTAATTGGTTACAACTGTAACCGTTATTATTAAAGTAAAAAGTAAATAAATAAGAAAAATAACACTTTATCAGTATTCGATCTTTTACCGTCACAGATACACTTATAATTGCAAGTAACACCATATTCATATTGCTTCGAAGCTCGATTTAACTTACGGTGTATATTCAAACCGTTGTACAATTTACGTTAGTACAACTCATGGTTGTACCGTTTGAAGGTCTACTTACCCCCTTAGACTCGAAGCATTAAACTACATGCATCTACTTTCTTTCAAATTATGCCTTATAACCATAAGAAGCTGTAAATGTTCTATGGCTGAACATTACTTATTAATTAAAGGCTGTTAGTTAGACCTTCATGTAACCTTCGAGCTCGTCTTTCAATAGTGTTAGTTTATTTACTTGCACATGTTAATACTGCGGCTCCACCTGCACTAATAACATAAAACTGAAGAGTGTTTGTTTGATTATATTAGTCTCAAGAACTACTATAAGGTCCAATTTATCGATCAGAATATTATTCCGTTGTATAGTCCGTTTATCGAGAAAGATACAATATCACGCTACAATCCACGAGAGCGAAGCAGTAATCAAACATATAAGTTAATGCGAGTGAGTGGGTATAGCTAGTTATCTATAAAAGAATCGTAGTCATCCCTTTGTTGCTTAAAATTTTCTTTTGGCTTTTGTTCTATTGCAAGATTATTGAAATGTTTTGTTTCATCGAGTAAATTAATTCGATTATTCATTTTTACTCCCAAACTTTCGTTTTCCACCAGTGTTCGAGTCGGCACACTTACATCTCTGCCCTGTACCACGCCTCGTTTGTCCACTTCGGCGCATCTATGCAATTATTAACTTTTACTTTCTTTGGTGATTTTTTTTTTCTTAAGTTTCGATGCAAATGCGGATAGAAAGTTCCGGGAAGGTGCCCGGTGAAATTTGTTGCTTCGAATTTTGATTAGCAGGTATCTTACATGAATAATTTGTTTATATTATATTTTGATCAATAAGACCCTTTCTATCAACATAAATAACGACCTTGAGACGATAGCACACCTAGTAACAGTCATCTCAATTAACATCATAGAAGCATACTTGTTGCAAGAATAATGTAACAAGGATTCTCTAAAAACTGAATTGAATAGTGTTTGTGAAGTTCCTTGCTCGTTCTCCTCTATACAAACCTCCATTTTGGAACTAGCAACTACCTCCAACTTTCTGACTAACTGACCGCCTCCTTGACATTTAGAAACCTTTGACTTGCCATCATCCTGTTTTTACCATAAGACACTGAGACATCCATTCCTCCAAAATATTTATAGTCTGTTCCTTTCATATGTTTGCCTTATCTTCTTTCAATGTCCTTTTCGTCATTTGTATCTTCAAATAGTCCATCTCAAAAAACCAAATCTTATTTACAGGTACTTTTGAATTGTCAAGGAGTCGGCTTGACAATTTACAACTGCCTGTAAATTGTTTAATTGAAATAAATGATTTGACTTAGACATCTGAGAGGTGTCTAACTAAACTGCCTCGGTAGCCTAGTGGTCTTAAGCACGACTGCTACGCTAGAGGTCTTGGGTTCGATTCCCAGGTCGAGCAAAAAGTGTCATTGGGTTTTTCTATGAAATTCTCAGTAGCAGCTCGGGGTTTGGATTTGTGCCTGGTTAATGGCAATAGGCTCGCCCCCTATTACATGGGACCTAAACATACCGGCGAACTGTGGGTGTAAATTGTTACACCTCTGCCTAACCCTTCGGGGAATACAGGCGTGATGGTATGTGTATCTGAGAGGTGTCATGCTTTAGGGCCATAAAAAAGTAACACGAGGATTAAAGCACATTAGCTTACAGTATTAACTAGTAACCTTAAGCAAACAGCGATAGTAAAAGCCTTGTTACACAGTGAATTAAATAAAGTAACAGATGCAGATGCATTAGGAGTCAAGTTCACCACGAATAAGATGCATCGACCATTTTTACTTTTATTTCTTGAAGGTTTATCTAATGCAGATGATGACATTTCACGTTATCTTTATTCAATAAGGCTTTTTGGGAAACAATTAGGCAATTTTTAATTCATTATGTATTTTCTAAGATTATTTAGGACATGACATCGGTGAAGGAAAAAGGTCGTGAGGGAATCTGGACTAATAATTAATAGAAATCTAAAACAGCGAATCGGCCTTGAGCTGGTGATCAATGCTTGAGCCTTCTCTGTACGAGAAGAGGGCTATGTCCTGCAGTGGGCCAATGGTATTATAATTTGTTTTTGGGGAAATGTTGATATATACAATTTAGAACCAGCATTTTTTTTTTGTTTCTTTGTCACATTGTTTTTTTCTATTTTAAAGTCTATTCGTGTTTTTGTTTTAAACACTAATATTATAAAGAGGTAAAGCTTGTTTGTTTTTTTTGTTTGTTTGTACAGACATCGTCATCAACTGTTTACCCCCTTTTCGAACAAATTTTAATGCAAGAGGGGTAACCAATTGATGACGGTATCTGTACGAGATAATCTCTAAAAGTATTAGAACAATTCTTTCTCTGATGGAAAGCTATACTATTGCCAAGTATCATAGGATATGTTTTATGGTATACTTGACTTCCACCCTAAGCAAAGAAACCAAAAATCTACTCTTCAATTCTGGTGTTAGACCACATATAACACACACACACCACACCATCACGCCTGTATTCCCCGAAGGGTTAGGTAGAGGTGTAACAATGTACACCCGCAGTTCGCCGGTATGTTTAGGTCCCATGTGATAGGGGCGAGCCTATTGCCATTAATCGGGCACAAATCCTACCTCCGAGCTGCTACTGAGAATTTCATAGAAAAACCCAATAACACTTTTTGCTCGACCTGGGAATCGAACCGAAGACCTTTAGCGTAGCAGTCGCGCTTAAGACCACTAGGCCAACGAGGCAGTTCACAATTCAATGACTATTTTTTTCGTCAATTTCCCAACTTATCAATATTCAGTTGTTATTCTCGTCTAAATCACAATCAACAATAAGTACTGCTATATCTTGTCGGGTCAGTATCATAACCGTGAATCGCCACGTTCACCAAATTGTATAATTACACAATTAGAGCGTAAACGTTACCGGTGTATGTATGTATGTAACTGAATTGTAATTTTGATAATCATTGCCTTTGTAGAAGGAAAAAATGTAATAATATGCTTACGTATGATAAGTTATCCGAGGTCAATGACTCTGTGATGCATATTGTAGACTTTTTATTAGTATTTTTCTGCCCCGTTGTTGTCGTGGCCGCACTGCTGAGCATGGGGACCTAGGTACGACTTCCAGGTCGGGCAAAGTGTCATTAGATTTTTTTTTCATTAGGAATTTCTCAGTAGCAGTCCATGTTTAGAAATTGGTGGTGTCACACTCCCGTGTCTCGCAAAGCACGTAAAGCAGTTGATCCTGCGCTTGATCTCTAACCAATCGTGTCTAATTGCCGTCGCGTCGTACTATGAGCCAGGCAATAGGGAGTGCACATGTGTTTAGACACTTGACTAGATACTATAATTGACAGAAAATAGGTCCGATGGATGTTATTCATTTATTTTATGATATTTTCGAAGGTACAGTCAACAAAGCTTTTTGGTATACAGGCAAAATAATTAGTCTTTCTACTACACTGATAATATTCATTTTTATTGTATGCGTAATAAGTTTTTAAGCTTATGACACACCTAAAAGGGTGATGTAAAAGAATTGTCTGCTCAGCACACTCACAACATTGTTTAATAGTAATTGCAAGTAAGCTGCCTGTATACCTAATAGCTTTGTTGACTGTACCTATACGGAATGTAAAAAGACATATCACATCACAAACAAAGTAACATGTAAAATTGCTGGGAAACGATTTTTATTTTTGGTGTGAAGACGCACTGTTTATGGTAACGTGTAATGTAACGCGCGCTAAACATTGAACTTACGAATGTATCCAACAGTTCAGGGGTAGTGGGATCTTTAAAGTTTTGAACATTTCAAAATTGTTTTCGTAAAAAAACATTATCTAACATCATGCTACGACACACGGGAGCGCAGCAGTAACCAAAAGCGTAAAACCACGGTGTATATGCTAGTTAAAAGATAAAATTTCTAAGTACATGCACTTTTCAGGACAAAAACTACCTTAATTCTTCGAAATCGTCTTAAAAACCACAGTTGTAACATGAAAAGGGCGGACACACTGACGGCTTGAAGTAGTTCAAGTGATAAAGATATAACAAGTGTATCCATGTGGTTAGTTATTACATCCACTTGAAACGTTTCTATCTAGGATTTCTTTGACGATAAGTACTTGTAATATTTAATTATTATTTAGTACATAGTATTACATTTGCAAGCTAGGTCAAGGCAGAATGTACAAGGATTCTTATACGTATTGTACATAAGACATACGTTATGAGCAAAAATAAAGAAATTCTATTCTAACTCCATTGAAGCGAAGGTTTCTAATAACTTATCAGTCACTTTTTCATATTATAATGACAACTAAATCAAGTATTTATCAGTAGTATACAAGGTGTAATTAAATTAACTAAAAACCTGAACACTGAACCCTGAAATCATAAAAGAAAAGCAGCTGACCAAAAACAAAAAAAAAAATTGTTCGCATAACTGGAAAAAATTATCACCTAATTTTATTTTCTTTAATTTAAGAATTAGTTTAATAGGAAAGTTCCTCGTAATACATACAATGACCCATTTTCAGGTTTATATTAAACCAAATATTAGCCGGTATAAGTCAACAGATCTCTCTTCTCTAAACCAATATATCGTTACAATAAACGGTTTAACAACCTTTAAAGTTGTCAATCTTCTCGATCAGAAAGTTGATCTCAACTGAAGACAGCTAACACTTGATAGTTGCCCTTTTGAAATATTAATAGGAATTCAAGAAACCCACACGACACCGCACACTATCATTTTTACTGCAAACGTAGAGCCGATAGACATGATAAGACCTTTGACACTATTGAAGGAAAGATACAGAAGAACTGCAGACGATGATGAAGATGAACAAAACAAAAGTATCTTTAAATGGCATGAGCATTGACCACTACACTTGCTCAAGGCTGATTGGTGATTTCAGACTTATATTAACTATCCTGGTCCTAAGCGCGACTGCTACGCTAGAGGTCTTGGGTTCTATTCCCAGGTCGAGCAAAAAGTGTTATTGGGTTTTTCTATGAAATTCTCAGTAGCAGCTCGGAGTTAGGATTTGTGCTAGGTTAACGGCAATAGGCTCACCCCCTATTACATGGGATCTAAACATACCGGCAAATTGTAGGTGTACATTGGTACACATCTGCTTAACCCTGCGGGCAATACAGGCGTGATGGTATGTGTGGTATTAACTGTCCAGGTTTCCTCACGATAATTTCCTTCATCGATGTCAGATACCGATGAAACATGGTATTCATTATAGAATTAATTTCCATGGCTATTCGACAACGGCAAAGAGGTCATAATAAAAAAATTGACAAAGTTAAAGCATTTATTTCAATTAGACCAGTTACAGGTACTTACAAATTGTCACGGAGTCGGACAATTAGTCAGAACGTAAGCAGGCCTCTATAGAGAGAGAAGAACGAGCAAGAAACTTCACGGACACTCTTTTCAATTAGGTTTTTACAACACAGGATAGATTGCTAATATGACTTGTGGCTATGGACAACAACAATAGATAATCATGTTTAAATGGCGGGCTGTCTTCGGGACATAGAAACTGGTACTTCTGTTCTTCTATCTTTCGTATCCTAGGTCCCAATTTAGCCCCAGCTGGTAGCAGTATCTCACACAATAAAGGCAGTAAATACCAATAAACAATGCACTTTAATGAAGTGAAATGTCTTAAACATGCCACATTAGCCACATTGATGCTTTGAACGAAACCTTATGGTTTGTATAAATCGTTTGAGAAAGTGGCTCAGACTGTTAATGCTGTTGAAGGCACGAAAAAGATGTATCTGTTAGAGTTTATGATTATTTTCATGTGAGTTAACAATAGCACGGTTGAATTTTCAATCAGTTAGGAAAGAATGTTGGATAGGATATTTGATAACAAAGTAGAATATAGATTTTGGCTACATACGTAAATTGAATGTAATGAAGGCACAGTGGTTAAAGGTACCCGCCTCTTGTACACTAAGTTATAAGTTTGCAACCGGGCACGGGTAAGTACCAGTGTGACTTTTTCTTTTACATATGTATTTTTTAAGTTTATCTCGGACTTCACAGACATCGGTGAAGGAAAACATCTTAAGGCAATCTGGCCTACCAATAATAGTCTGGAAACGTCAAACTGCCTTGAGCAAGCGTGGAGATCAATTCTCGTGCCTTCTCTGCTTGCAATGCAGTTGAAGAAGAAATATGCTGGCATTATTTTTAAAATGGAAATAAACAAAGAACTACTTGTCACTAAAAAATAACCTCGCGATTGAGGTAGTGAAGTTATAAATTGACTACACAATGTCAGGTAAACATAGAAACCAACTTTCTCTCAAAAATATAAAGAATTTAAGAGCTCTTAATATTCATGTGTCTGCTAAAACAAATACATATAGAAATGATTAAACGTGGGTGTCAATTACTCACGCTTTATACCTTTAAGAGCAAGTAAAGCCACATAAGGCACTGTCGCATTTATACAAATTGAGTTTTAGCAGGAAATTGAAAGCGCCACACTCCAAAATAGTCTTTTATGATTAGTCAAAACTAATAATGACAAAGATGGGGATTATTTTAAGTAGTCCATATCATAAAGAGAAATTCAGTACCTACTTAAAAAATAATACTAGCCTATTTTTGTCACACTGCGCAGGCATAGCGAAGGCTTTCATACAGATGAGGCACGAGGATCAATCACCACGCTTGCTCAAGACGGATTGGAGATTTCAGACTTACATCCATTAGGTATTATAAATCTAGGTTTTCTTACGATGCTTTCCTTCACGGATGTAAGTCATGTCCAAGATAAACTTTATCATTATCATTTCAGTCCAACGACGTCGACACCTGGAGATAAATTTAGAAAACATACCATCACGCCTGTTTTCCCCGAAGGGTTAGGCAGAGGTTTACCAATGTCCACCCACAGTTCACCGGTATGTTTAAGTCTCATGTGATAGGGGGCGAGCCTATTGCTATTAACCGGGCACAAATCCTAATTCCGAGTTGCTACTGAGAATTTCATAGAAAAAGTATTCCTCCAATAGTACAGGCTGACAGATATTTAATCTGATCTAAAATCGGAATGTTGCAACAACACATAAAACATCAGTGTAAGGAGTCTAAAGATTGCAAGAGCACAGAGACGATAACATGTTAGGTTATCGCGGACAGACATCAGAATAATACATTTCCTTCAATCCAGAAACATGTTCAGAATCTATATAAATAAATAAATTTGGATTGTCTATTTGTAATTGCAAAATAACAGCTTTTTTCTAACTGCATATCAATGTTTACGAGGTGCGTAAACCAAAAACACAATTCTTAATTTTTTGTCTGTCTGTCTATTTTTGTGTCGGCTAATCTCCGAAACGGCTGCACTGATTTTGATAGGACTTTCACTGGCAGATGTTATAAGAAGTGACTAAGGTTATTTTTATGTCTTGGGTTTGATTCTCAGGTCGAGCTAAGTGTTATTACGTTTTTCTTTAAATTTCTCAGTAGCAGCTCGGAGTTAGGATTTGTGTGCAGTTAATGGCAAAAGGCTCGCCCTCTATTACATGGGATCTTAACATGCCGGCGAACTGTGGGAGTACATTGGTGCACCTCTGCCTAGCCTTTCGGGGAATACAGACGTAATGGGATTAGGGTTACCGCGTAAAAGAAAAAAACTATATTTAGTCGACCAAAGTCGCGGGCGTAACCTAGTGCTAAATAATTGACAGCGGTTGACACACAATCGTCTCTTAAACATGTTCCGTTACATTTTAAATAGACAAAACATGACGATTTCAAAAAAATCTAGTTTCTATTTCATGACTGAGATAAGAATCATTGTGGAGCAAAGGGTTTTAAACAATTTTGTAACGGCTTGTCCCCCGGCATCTCTCGTTGCGTCAGTTGATACAGAAACGTAGCCTGAATACTAAGTGAAGCCTCCGCCATTGTTGAATATTTCATACAAAGCTATTGTAAGTGATGTCGAGTGCTTCTTATGCAATAATATTGAGATCATTTTTTTTTTAAAGCCGTAATAATTGGTTTGAAGTAAATATATGTATAGTAATATAATAAAGCTGTAGTTTTTTTGTTTGTCAAACGTGCTACGCCCTAGAACTAGCACTCGGAATAAAAAAAAAAACTTTTGTATGATAGCCAGATTCATGAGGAATAGTATGAGCTATATATTATCACGCTATGTTGCATGGGAGCGGAGCAGTAACTAGAGACGTAATTTAAGTGGGCGGAAAAAACGCGACAATGTCGCGGGAAGTAGCTAGTTAATATTATAATGCTGAAGAGTTTGTTGGTTCGCTTAAACGTTTAATCTCTGAAACTAAAAGTCGGATTGAAAAAATCTTTTTATTTGATATTATGTTGTGTATGATAGCCAGATTTATGACGAAAAGTCTAGGGTATATAACATCATATCAAAAACCTAAATGAACGCAGGTAAAACCGCAATCGATTGCTAGTATAATTATAACTATACCATAATTATACAAGTTTCTAGTGGCAATTATAGTCGATTCGTAAAAACAAATATTGCTTCAAGCTGTGCTAAATGGCAATCAGAAATAGATTGAATAATTAACCATTTTATATAATTGAATCCGTGATAGCCATAAGGTTATCGGAGCAATAAAATACAAATTAGGTGTATGGTGGATCTGGCTCGATAAAACATTTGTGTGTGTGTTTTATAAGACTTGTACTGACACCATTTCAATATTTACTAATTTATGCAGGCGATTTCGTCCTGAATGCCGGTAAATTTTTTTTTGCGAGGATCTCTAATTCTTTTTCTAAAATAAAAGTAAGTTCTAAGTTACTTCTTATAAATAATATGGGGCAATATGCTAGTGAAAGTCCCGTCAAAATTAGCCGGAACAAACAGACAGACAGACGGAAAGATGAAGAGAAACAAAAAAATCAAAAATGTTTTTTTTTGCGTATTTAGTGAAAAAACTGTAATTTTGACATTACAAACAGTCACTTCAATTTTGTTTATTTGTAATAAAGATTGTTTTAAATGCAATATCATTATCTGAAGTAAAAAAGATAGTCATACCAAATTCATATCTAACAACGCAATCATAAAGAATCATTCGAGATCGCAATACTTAATTAGGTATGAAATAACAAAGCTTAATAACAGATGAAGGCTGGACAGCGAAAGGGATTGAAGGTGTGAAATAATCATAACGTCTAAGCCATGGACCAACAACTAGCACAAGGGGCCAACCACAATCTCTTAAAAAGGTATTATTTTAATATTACTTTGTCTTACGCCCTGTTGGATTTTCAACGCTCGGCTCAGTGCCAAGAGTTGAAAATCGAACAACCGAAATTACAAAGTAATATTAGAATTGGACTGCTTTAAGATAGCCCCCCAGTTCACCCATTACGGTAGCATTTTGTAACGGTCCGCCAGTTTTTTGTCAGATTAGAACTCTCCGTACAATGCATCGTGATTATGGTATGTCAGCCAGTAAATTATGCCAGATATCAAGAACTGGTTCCACGAAATATGGCTTTGTGTTGCACAGAAGCTGATGAAAAGTTACTACCGCCATAAGTCATTCATATCAAGTGATATAATGCATTAGTATGCAACTGGATTACGTAATTGCAATCGGTAGACAATATATCAAATGGAATTAATTCTATCGACCAAATATTTGACAATATGAATCTATCAATGATGGTGAACAGAAAGGTAGACGAGTTAAAAAACATAATATATCTCAATGAAGACTAGCCAAGGACGCAGGAGATATTATAGTGCACGTAAGAGTGTGTACGCTCCCTCTTCCATTACTCTCATAGTCTGATGGGACGGCAATCCAACACGACCGGGGAGAGATCAGGCGTAGGACCAACGGCTTTATACATGCTTTCCGAGGCACTACAGTGTTACACCGCCAACCCCGGGCATATTCCGGGCTGTTTTTGAGAAATTATTAAAAAACTAATAGGCACTTTTTGCTCGACCTGGGAATCGAACCCAGGACCAGGCTCAGCAGTCACGCTAGCAACGGGGTAGTCAAAGAACATAATAGTAGATCATTGACTTAATACTATTCAACGGGGCTTAAAGTTCAAAAGATTTCGATAAAGAAAATGCTTAGTAATTTGAAACTCATATTGAATCTACGCTAATGATGTTAAAATATCTATAGTGAATGTTAATTTTCGCCGCGTACAGTTGTACGGGTTCGTTGCCCTTCGTCCGCCATATTTGACCATAGACTATGGAGTAGTGTTGTCGGTTAACAGAGCATGACCATAAATTACAAAAGCCTCCTATTTGCTTGTTAGTCAGTTTTGTGACGCATCACCGACCTTTTATTTTGCATTCACTGATTTTATTTTCGATATTTGAAATTGGTTTGACGTGTGCGTTCATAGTCTTTATACTTTTACCTTATGTAACGCGCTGTGTGATTTGGAAAGTAATGGCAGACTTTGACCATACACATGGTTTATAAATGTGTAAAAAATCTTCTACTAAGTTTGTTAGAAACAAACAATAGAACAAGGTTAATAATAATAATACCGTTCTCATAATTATTATAAAGCTTGCAAATTATTATAATAAAGCTGAAGTGATTGTTACTCACAACTTATTTCAATCCACACCATGCCATTGCATTATTTATTGTGAAATATATTTGTAGTAAAGCAACAAACGAGAGTTGTAACCGCAATGTATCTCTTTTTTCCATCATTTACAAGAACTTCATAAGAAATAACACGTTTTGAAATAAGATCGTATCGGAGTACTGCAATCATAAGATTTCAATCTGGTCGATGGACTACTAGATATACAAGAGTCAATATTAGAATTGAGAAACGCTATAGCCAAAAGAATTAGTAAAACAGATATACATAATTACACCGAGGTGTTAAAACCAATCAATATAATCGCACTGTCAATAAAAACGTTACTTGATGAAAGGAATAATTGAGTCGATTTTATCTCTCAATTTTAATAGATAGCTTTGATTTTAATTTCCTCGTCGTCTCTAAACATTTATCTATCAATTTTCGGATGTACAAAAAACTAAGTCAATATTAATTAACAACTTAGTTAAAGCAATTAAATTAAAACGATCAAGGTGATTATAAACTAGAATTCTGACATTTGACCTCCTGATAACCTGGGAAGATAAAGTCAAAGCAATTTCTCTGAAATTGTAACTGTAGCGTGTGATAAGAACCGGTCCCAAGATGGAACCTTTGAGAACGCCGGGGGCGAATTTTATCATATCCAATTGAATTTTTATGCAGCTTTGATGGACAGTTTTGTAATATTGTTTGAAATTGAGTAAGCAGGCTTGTTGGAAAAACAAGATGATGTTTTAGATTATTTTGGATACCGTACTAATGTGTTCTTTATCTTAAAGCTTCATAATAAGATATTTGTATGCAAATCGTATATTTCAAAGCTGTTTAGTTTCGCTGCTACTCCTCGTTTTTCTTACAAAGACGCGTTGTTTGCAAAAAGGTAGGTACTGTGAAGGTTGCTGCGGTTGAAATAGTTTTATTCCAAACATTCAGTGGAATTCCTTTTTGGAATTTTAATGTAGAAAAAGAAACATTTGTTTTTATATATGGGGCACTTGTTTGACCAATCTCGAGTCAGACACATACTTTTTTGTTTTTGGGACCAGCTAGCCACTCTATCCCTCACCAATGTAACTCCTGAAAGTCAGAATTAATAGTAGCGACGACTAGAAAAGCGCCGAAACACGAGTTCCGGAGAAACGATTCAACTGTCTTGGATGCCGCAACGAAAAATTATACTAGAGAAACACATACAAGTAAAGGACCAATAAATTGTTTAAAATATACGTTTGCTTTTAATGAACACAATTGGAGCCCTTAGCGTGAATTAAAGTGCAACCCGGGATCTCGGTCACACCGTGAAGGTGACCACAGTACCTATTGCACATTTATTATTCAAAGTCATGACTCATCTAAAGGAAACACATTCAGGTCCATTAATCACATCTGACGACATCTATAACATCCTTGTTTGATTAAATATTTTAGATAGAAAACAATTAAACCTTTCTCACAATTGTTAACGATCTAATTCCGGTATGATGTGAGAACAATATGAAGTAAGTAATAAATAGTCACTTATTATTGTCCATGTCAAACCATCTATGTACATCAATCAGACTATCAAAAGGTACTTTTAAACTTAATTTACAAGAAAAAAGAATAGTATCTCCTCCATTCTGCATCCTTATTGGTAGCCGGCGTGCTTGTATGGCCAGGTGTATGAACGTGGACGAAGCGAAAGGACTACGTAAGGATCGTAGAAGGGGCGTTCCGTGTCATGGGAAAAAAGGCGTGAGTTTGTGTATGTAAGGTTAGAATCTAGTCGGTTATAATTACTGTTTTAAAATAAATGTTTTACAATATTTTGTATACATGGTATACCTACCTCACATTGTTATATCTTGCTACTTCTCTTTTGTCATCATATTCAACATTAGTTCTATCTAGTAAGCTTTTAACTCTATCATCGTCGGTCTGTGATGATTTATAGCTTCTAAGATCAAGGAAACCAATATGTAGCATTGTAAAAAAAATGGTGACTCACTAAATATTCCACACATTGTCATTTCTTTTTCCTCCTTATTTCTTCCCTCTTCATCACTTTCAACTACTAAGCCTATAACTCCGGACTGGTCGGTTTGTTGGTGATATAATGCTTTTAAGATCAACATGTTTTCATCTAAACCTCGTTCGTTGTCCTTTACGACGCGAGGAGCTGTGCCAACAATAATTGCGTTAACATGACCGCACGCTATATTTAGCATCGATTAGGAACACGATCACGAGATTAGGCACACGATCTAAACAGTTAATAGATTTTGAAGACGAGATATGTTGGGGAGACTATTTCTAATTTAGAAATTAAACTACGGTTCTAGCGATTTAATGATTGAAATTCCATGATTTATCAGGACTCATCATATTGGTCAATACACTTTTGATAAAGCTTGGAAATTGATCACGCTAGAACGGGTGTAAAAATACACCTAACAAAGTCTTAAGAACAGAAGTCAAAGTCTTTGGTCGACTGGAAGAGAATGCCTAAGGCATTAAATCTGCCTGTACTTTTTGTTGCATGCAGTTTTATTTAAATAAAGTCAAAATTCACATATTATTCCTAACATTGCGATAATTCATTGGTTCTAAATCATATCTGGATCTCTTCAGGTGACGAAGATATTGAAGGTCAAAAATTCTAATTTTCATTATACGTTTTATTCAGAAAATATTTTTTTAAATGTAATAACTTAAAATACTTCCAAGACTCCTGTACTGTTGCTTGCACCTGTAAGCATAAACGAGCAATACATTGCGCGTCACCATAAACAGTGAATTTAGACACATGAAACAAAACTCGTTATATACCAGCATTTTTTTTTTCAAATCTACTTAATTTGATGTGCATTATGCGTAGTCATCACCTATCAATACTCATAGTATTAGTCAATACGATCTCGAGATAAAGATCATAAGATATAGATCATGACACATACCGCGGGTTCGCTCACCGCTTACTATCTCCACTATAATACTTCCATCTATCTTTCTAAGTTATACGGGATTAGAAGCATTACCAATTACCATATCAAATGATTTCACTAGGTCACCGTCTGTACTGGCAACGATAAATCAAATTTAAGACGTCATTGCGCTCCGGTCCACTTCTCTTTCGTGCCATTACTATGTTATTTCCATGAATATTAATTTGAGCTTACCGATGGAGATGTGAAGGTACTAGGTAATGCTTTATTGGTTCTTTTGTCAGTACTTTGGCTTTGATAGAAATGTTCATGCCACGGCCAAGCCAAATCTTGACTCCAATTGCTGTAGTCTTTGTATTCTGAGACTAGGTTAATGTTCGCGACTTTGTTCGGTTCGATCGATTATTTTGTTTTTGCGCGGGACCCTAAACCTTTTCTTAAAATAAAAGTAGCTTTAGTTACTCCTAGCTATCTACTAGTGAGAGTCCCATGTAAATCCGCTCAGCTGTTACTGATATGAGTCGGAATAGACAGACAGAAACCAAAATTAAACGTTGTTATTTTTTGTTGTCATTTTGTATATACTTTCATAAAGTATAAAGCTGTAATTCTGACATTAAAAATAGACACTTCGATTTTATTTATTTGTATAAATATTGAATTCCACTGTATAGATCAAAGGGACTCGATTGCTAGTTTTTCCTATTCATCTTTCGGAAGTGACGTCACGAGATAGGCTCTAATTATCATAGATTTAGTAACAACTCCGCAAGAACTTGCCCTTATGGTAGTTTTTGCTACAAGTCACGCAACATGTGCATGCGCATATCCTTTCTAGTCCTCAATTTGCATACTATCAGGTAGATCTAAGATACTGCAATTATGTAGAAATGCAGCCATATGCGTAATAGATTCAAGATCGCTACACAATTTGAAAGCGATTGCTAGCAACGTTCAAAGATAGATAGGATGGATTCTACATTAAAATACTTTGAAATATCATTAGAAGTATCCATACAATGATCTAGCTTTTGCTTGCCGACTTCGTCCTCGTAACTGTTGGTTATCGGAGACACAGACAAAGTTGTGGATTAAAAAGTAGTCTATCTCCTTTACTGGGGTTTAAACTTACCTCGTACCAAATTTCACCCAAATCGGTTCAGTGGTTTAGTTGGAAAATGTAACAGACAGATAGAGTTACTTTCGCATTTAAGAATGGATATTACTATGGACTTGTACGGATAGTACGCGAAGTGATATCATACAATATTTCAAAATGAAGCAAGCTTTGAACAACCATTCTAAAATCTATGATTTACGTTTTAATGACCAAATAGATTTAGATTGTATGTTATGTATTTATTTGTAAATCGTAAACATAGCGTAATATATAATTTACATGCAAAGACAACAAAATCCAAAGGTCGCACACAACAGACTGTAATGGCTTCATATATTACAATCCTGCATGTATGATGAAGTAAAGGCTGTATAACATATTGTAAAGGAAAAGAACGATGGTTCTCAACATTTTTAACCTCCGACGCAAAGAGGGGTGTTATAAGTGTAACGTGTCTATGCGTCTGTCTGTTGCACAGTAGCTCTTAAGCGGGTAAACCTATTTGAATGCGGTTTTTTTTATTTAAAAGCAGATTTCTTAGCGATGGCTCTTAGATATATTATATCAAAATCGGTTCAGACGTTTCAATGCTCTTTTATGTGACTTTATAATGCGGTATAATTTAAAGAACCGATTTAGAAGTCAAAGATACCGTATTGTTAATGTCGTGAGAACAGATGGACAAGAGTTACATAGCAGCTTGTCAGTGTGCTGATATGATAGTCATGTAGCACGAAGCTGATGCCCCGATACATTGAGTCAAGGTGGCGGCAGGTCAAGGAGATAGAGGGACGAACTGGATAGCTTCCTCCAAAACTGGAGGGATGAGGCACGACAAGAGGAACAAGTGGAGGGAGGCCTTTGCCCAGAAGGGCGAAAGAATAGGCTGACAAAAAAAGCAACATTATTATGGATAAGTAACATTCGTAGTGTGTGTTAGTAAATCGTAATATTTTGTGACCATGTTGTTGCGAAAGGTACATCACCTAATACTATTACAAATTATCCGAGAATCGTATATCCCTGCTATGATCTTCAGGATAGAGTTGGGGCTCGGCCGCACTCTGCAGAGCAATGAAGCTAATTCTGTCTAACGACAGCATGGAAGTCATTAATCTAAGCTTGCATGAGCATACCAGGTGCATTGCAGAAACGGAGCAATCCCAACAGCATTCAATAATGATAATATGAATCTAGAAATATCACAGAGATTCAAGAAATTCCCTCTCTTTTATCAAGAGTCACATTTCACAACCAAACCAAAGCAGCATTGTTGTGTTCAGGTTTGTGCCGAGTGCCGGTGTTATTACATCTCTGTGACGGCAACGCATTTGCTAGGCCTCTGGTATTGCAAATGGTCTATAGGCAGCGGTGACCAGTTAACATCAGGTGGGCTGTAAGCTTGTTTGCTATCCAATGACGTAAAAGAAGTTTTCAAGAAATTCTCTCTTTTCACCAAGAGACGCATTCCACAACAAAAGTTTAATATTCCAAGTACTCCTAATCTTCTTTATAATGCAAACAGATACAAATCAAAAGAAACCCCTTCAGGCTTAACCGATAAAATCTTCCGAACACATTGAGAACCGCTCACATCATAATTAATCGGCAACGAAATCATAAGTGCGTTCCATTACTCGCCATGCACTAAGGCTTATTACTGAGGATGTATTACGAAAGGCAGTGGGCGGTGCATTTGCTTATCTGTCCGTACACGGAGCTAATACAAACACCCACGGGTTTGTATGAAATATTGCTTTAGGTGTTTCATAGGTCAATGCAACTGAGTGTTTTTGTTTGGTATTGCATGTAAGAGCAATTAGGGGATTTAATTGCTTAGGGTATTTTGGTATATTAACGGTAGGTTTAGTATTATTGTATAGAAAATGTTTTCAAACTTTTCAAGCCTTTTTTTGTCCCAAAGGCTTCTTCTCGTACAGAGAAGGAACGTGTATTAATCAGAATGCATGCAATTTTCTTTTTATATTTTAGTACCTAATGTCTGTTTATGTGTAATTTCGGTGGACTGTTCTTACGAGTTCAATCACTCCGAAATAAATTATCAGCGTCCTATGTATTCACTGCTACATTGAAATCAACTGACAATTCAACTAAAGCTGCTTAAATATCAGGGGTAAATTTTACTAACTTTTAGGAACGACCGCAATCTAATATCTAAGTCTGTCAAAAATGTCTCTACTATACTTACATTGGCGACTAGATTTTGAAGTAGTTAGGAGGAGTAGTTAGTAGTAGGTAGGTAGGATTTTGTTGTAGTGTGAAGTATGTTAGATTTTTAAGGCTTTCAGAGTTAGAATCTTCATTTTAGTGAGTTTCCTACAATTGACGATGTAAGAAAGTTATAAAATAACCAGCTTTATCTTTCCCTGATCACACATGATCTGAGTCACACAGTCGCCAATCTGCAACACTAGACCTAACCGTTATTCGGATACAAAAACAAAGATAACGCGATGGCGTAGGAAGCAAACAACTTATCTAATATGGAGATAAGTGTGAGATAAATAATTGTAAAATCCTTGACATGGCGCCTAAAAGTATACGGAAATATCTCTGTGTGCCAAATAAGATTTGGTGTTTTGAGATGGATTATTATAAGATAAAAAAGAAAAAAAAAGAGAGAGAGAGAAAATAAGACAAACACGTGAAAGAAACAATCCATTTTCTACTAATATTATAAATGCGATAGTAACGGTCTGTTTGTTGTGAATTTTGGTACGGGGTAAGTTTAAACTCTAAGAAAGGACATTTTTTATTCCGTGACTTAGTCTGATGTCAAAGCGCCTCTTAAAATACACATGGCAAGGCATCTAAAACTGGGCACGCCTTAATAGAGGCGGTAAGTCCCCTCTTTGAGGAGAAGTTATTTGATGATTTCCCAACCACCAAAAAAAAAAAAAAAAGGCATCTAAAACAATAACATAGACAGTAGCAGTACAGTAAACCAAAGGAGGAATATAAAAAACTTTCCTGTTCCAAATAAACGAGCGAAACTTACCAATAGGTACCAAGAATACAGAAATAAATGCAACAATTCCAAAGAATTCAATAAACGCATTGACATAAGCTGCAAGTATTAATGCAAAAGCGATATTAAATAAGTAAAACAATAACATTACCGAGTAATATCGAGGTCGACGTATAAACAGGTCCAGGCGCCTTCACCTCATAAGAGAATAAACATTCTAATAGATGAAGTTATTAAAATATCCTTTTCTTGTACCAGCTTCTATACGCAACTTTGTCCACTTGATTTTATTCACCCGCATTATATTACGTCTTTGTTTACTGCTCCGCTCCAGTGTGTTATATCGTGATATTAAATAGCCTATACTATTCCTCATGAATTTGCCTATTATATACAAAAAGATCTTTTCCAATCCGACTGGAATATTAAGAGATTTGCGCGTTTAAACAAACAAACAAAAAACTCTTCATGGTTATTATATTAGTATTGATATGACAATGTTTAAAATACTTAAAGGATAAACAGTTTAGTAGCTGCATGACTGTCTCGGTTTAGATCACCACTTAGCAGAGAATGTGGGTTCGCAACCGGGTACGGGCAAGTACCAATGTGGCTTTTTCAATTTCTAAGTTAATCTTGGACATCATTGACATCGGTGAAGAAAAACATCATCGTGAGGAAATGTGGACTTTTAATAAATGTAAGTCTGGAATCACCAATCTGTCTTAAGCAAGCGCGGTGATCAATGCTCGTGCCTTCTCTTTATGAGAAGAAGCCTATGCCTTACAGTATATAGTAGTACGATATTATACTGTTTTAGGGAATTCAGAATTGAATAAAATTTAGAAGACAGAATCAAATCAAGCCAAGAAGATTCCAGAAACAGCAAATGATAAGGATACAAAGTAGAGTAGAATTACTCTCAGATCTAATTATCGAATCTTGTAATTGATAAATGATAATACCTGAATTACCACTTCAAGATCAGAATAATAGCTTATAAGTTGATAAAAGCGACAGTGATAACGAGGTAGTGAAACTCTTTCACTTCGAAACAATTATATGGTGTAAATATTTGTTACATATTTAAAATTTTATAATTAAATCATGCATTGAAGGATGTTATCTTAAAGTGTTATATTTCTTTTTATATCATTGGATGGCAAACAAGCCGACAGGCCACCCGATGTTAAGTGGTCACCGCTACTTAAAGACAACTGCAATACCAGAGGCCTTGCAAATGCGTTGCCATCCCAGAGACAAAGTTGAAATGTCTTATGTGCCTGTAATTATACCGGCTGATCTATATCCTTCAAACCGGAACACAGCAACGCTGCTTTGCGGCAGAGTAGGATACATACCATCACGCCAGTATTCCCCTAAGGGTTAGGCAGAGGTGTACCAATGCACCACATTGCCTCAATTCTCACGTAAAACTAGATGTGGCAGACAAGGTATTACGACACACAAGTTCCTGCATATCTTAAGTGATTGACCAGTTTTACCACTTTTATGGTTTTGGATTAAAGGTTAAATATATTTGCATAATTAAATGGTTCTATCAGGAGCCATTGCTTTGTTTTAGGAAAATTATACAAATAAATTAAGTTGGAGTGTCTGTTTGCAATGTCTACTTTACAGCTTTTTTTCTAAATGCTTTTAGAAAAAAAGCCGGACAGACAAAAAAAAATTGGTTGCTTGCTCTTTTTTCTGTCCATCTATTTGTACCGGCTTATCTCCGAAACGGTTGGACGAATTTTGACGGGATCTTCTCTGGCAGATAGATTATGTTATGATAAGTAACGAAGTTCTTTTTATTTTAGAAAAATAAAAAGGGATTCGGGCAAAAAAAAAAAAACAGAAAACCGACATTCGTGCGGACTACGTTGCGAGTTTTAGCTAGCTCTTATTAAAACTATATACGTTTAAAAGAATTCAAACGGTCTCAGCATCCGATGGTTTCCGAGAAATGATTCCGATTATTTTATTCAGAATCGGTTAGAGATATTTCGTATTAATCTTAATGAACGGCTTATTTAATCCTAAGAATAAGTTAAAAGGAATTTTGAGTCATTAAACCCAGCCTTAAATAAGAAATATTTATAGACACTATAATCAGCGTACTTTAGTATGTAACGTCTCAATAACATACGTTTTAACTTTGAATACTTACACAATCAATTTCACAAAGTAACGTCTTCAACATCCACTGGATTATGTTGCGCTTGCGCAAACTGTTGCCAGCAATTGCGACACTGTCGCACGATTAATTATGCTTATTCATAAATTTTAAACGCAATATCCTTTTGTCTGGTGTAACTTTAACTAATGAGCATGTTTTCATAGTATTTTATATCAGAGTTTTGTAACCAGTTTCTGATAATTAATAAGGCCTTCAGGTTCTTGGCACAGAACGGAATGCCAATAAATACATTTTGCATCTTCTTCTAGGCGGGGTAAAGGAAGATGGGCCAATAATAAATGGCCAATTCTCACCATAGTAAATTAATTATACTTTTATTCCAAAATGGGACCCAATGTTTATGAAGTGGTCTGCCAAATGATTTAGTCAGAACTTTCGGGGTACTGAAACAGACGTTTAATAATTATCAAAAAATTTAGCTGGCGACTGTTTCTATGTTTAAAAAAGGACCACTCTAAATAAAAGAACTCTTCCAGAAAGGACGGTGACATGTCTGCTCACCGCTTGTACATAGCTTTATGACTAGCGAACAAGATAATTATGATAATGATCAAAATCTAATCAATGAAGATAACACCATAGATCTTATAAAGATTAGATTCATGTCACTAAGGACAATTATTGCCTTATGTGATAAAGTATTTGTCATAGAAGCATGATAATAATCTATTTAATTGTATTAGTTGATCGATAATGTTTTGGAGGTATGAGAAACAGGGTGTAAAGTCTCTCATCCCCCATAGAAAAGGGAGGATCCTCCGACCAGACAGGTGGTGTCTGGTGGGCTATTGCCCGACGGTTGTTGTCGGGATTTTTGAATTTTGCATTATTTGTATTTTGTATTTTTTGTATTTGGTGTGTATTGGATTTTTGTATTTTTGTTCTAATTGTCGCGTCAAACTTTGATATCGCGATCTAGGCAACGTCAGTTCGCATGCTGAGCGATAGATGTCGCTACAATGTAATCAGGATTTCGTAAAAACTTTATTGAAAACACTGTGGAGATTCTGGCCTGCCTACGTTTTGGAACGAGCAACTAGCTTCAACTTTGTAACTTACTGACAGGCTTCTTGACAGTTTAAAAGTGCCTGTAAATGCCACCACTAATCAATTCACGTATTTTTTATAAGCGACTAGTCACATACCCCGCGGTGTCACCCGCGTGCAGTTACGCCTTTGGTTACTGCTTCGCTCCCGTTGCTCCTAGCGTTATGTTCTATACGTATAAACCTTCCTTGGACTTCTATAAATATTTCAAAACCAAAATTAGGCAAATCGGTTCAGCCGTTTTCGGGTTATAGCGAGACTAACGAACAGCAATTCATTTTTATATATACATATAGATTCCCCCATAGATTTTGTATGACAATACTAAACTATAACGTCACTTTTTCGACATCTCAATTTACTAATTGTTTTTTGATTTTAAAGCAACTAAGAAACGAATTTAATAAGTATTTAAAAATAAATCGGGGTTTCAGGGGTAAAATAAAGTGCTTTTTTAGAGAAGTTGTGTCTTGGAATTATTGTTTAATGCTGTCATCTACCCAATTAAAATAATTACTTTGACTTTGACTAATATTTTTGTAATAATATGTTTTTATTAACAACAAAAAAAATCAGTTGCATGTCGTAATACACATAAAAAAAAGTATTTTATGTGACTAATGTCGCCGCCATCTTTGTTAAACGTCATGTCGTATCGAAATAGATTAGGGATGCCCAATTGATTGCTGTTATCGATCTTTTCATTTTTTTTAGCACTGTTGCATATTTGTGTTTTAATTTCAACTTCTAGTGAATTTGAATGAAAAAGTGAGTCAGTGATAGCATAATGGTGGACAGGAGGAAATGGAAGATGAACACGTTGCGTCGACCCTAAGTAATATTGGACAAGGGTAGGAAGATAATAAAGATATCTTTATTTTGTAAAACATGAGTGAATAAGGTCTTAAACATTTGAAAGTAGCTTCATGTTTTGCTAATATACTTACGGAGTAAAAACCATTTTTTTTGATGATGAACTTTTAATTGGAGTACCTAATAATTATGCAAAATTTAACACATAAATTATACAGCGAACGATGTATGGATGTCCTTTACAAACTCATCTGAATATACAAAAGAAAAAGCCATATATCAGACTCCAGCCACTAAATCGATCCCATAAGCATATCTAATCTTAACCATTATCAAAAATAAAATTTTAAACATAATTTATGACGCATTACATTAGAATATCGATGACATTTTTATGCATTATTCTGTCAATTTCTTTAATAAATTATGACATTTCGATACACTGACAGATACACGCATAATGTCATGTAAAACTTTTTTAAATTAATGTTTTGCGAATTGCTTTTTCCCTCGTCCTTGTTTATGTAAGAAGTCAATGATCTTTGGTGTTTATCTTTGTCTCGAGAAACGAATGACTGACACTCAGTTTTGAAACTGCATGGATGACCAGATTAGATTTGACTTAACTTACCTAAATTCTTTAGCTATAAGATAAATAATATCGACTTGTCATATGAAACATGGGATGTAGCAATTTTACTGGCTTTTGCCGGCTACTTCGTCCGTGTGTCTTTTATTTCACTTACGTCTTTGCTTACTGAATGATGATGTCTCTACTGATGCCTATAGTATTCCTCATGACTGCTACGCTAGAGGTCTTGGGTTCGATTCCCAGATCGAGCAGTGTTATTGGATTTTTCTATAGAATTCTCAGTAGCAGCTCGGTATTTGTGCCCGATTAACGGCAATAATCTCGCCCCCTATTACATTACCTAGACATACCGGCGGACTGTGGGTGAATATTGGTACACCTCTGCCTAACCCTTCAGGGAATACAGGCGTAATTGTATGTTATCATCATCATCTACTAAGCCATTTCCCAACTATGTTGGGGTCGGCTTCCAGTCTAACCGGATGCAGCTGAGTACCAGTGTTTTACACGGAGCGACTGCCTATCTGACCTCCACAACCCAGATACTGGGCAACACGATACCCCTTGGTTAGACTGGTTGTCAGACTGCCAGGTTTCTGACTATCCGTAACGTGTATGTATGACAATAGATTAATAAAATCTTTACCAACCTAATTGCAACTGCCTCGGTAGCCTAGTGGTTCTAAGCACGACTGCCGCGCTAGAGGTCTTGGGTTCGATTCCCAGGTCGAGCAAAATGTTATTGGGTTTTTCTAAAAAAATCTCAGTAGCAGCTCGGAGTTAGGATTTGTCCCCGGTTAATGGCAATACGCTCGCCCCTTATTACATGGGACCTAAACATACCGGCGAACTGCGGGTGAACATTGGTACACCTCTGCCTAACCCTTCGGGGAATACAGGCGTGATGGTATGTTGTTGTTGTTGTTTACCAACCTATATCCAAATTCAATTGTCTTTCTTCCACTCCACCTCGTTAGGGCTTTCGCATCACACATATTTGTCACGAATTCATGAATGACGCTATCGCTCATCAAGCATAGTGTCGTAACATGATATTTTGTAGAATTATCAATTTGCAGTGTGACAAGTAAATGTATATTTAATGATCGGTTTCATTGCTAATTTTCAATACAAGTTGTATCCGGAACCGAATGTATAATCCCAATTTGCTTGGATTTTATGGTGTTGCGTATGTTTGTACGCATTATTATTTGTTTTTATTACGATTTTAGTATCTAATGGTAGTGTGGTTTGTGATGGGAAGATGGATTTGGGTATGTAACAGGTGATTTTGGTGTTGCATAACAAATATTCATTATGCAAACCGAATTGTGATTTGTTAACGGATGAATGGAAGATCTCGCAACTTAGATTACTTAGGTACATACTACAAAAATATTTGCTTGAACTGTTATAGTTCTCATATTGTTTACATTTTGTTGTTGTTTACAGTTTTATGTAAACAAGTACTTGCTCTCTATGTAAGTACTTATTGTCACTCGTGTAGGCACTTATAGGTACAATAATTAATTTAAGTTCTTCCCCGTACGAACTTATTTTTATCAAACGTTTTGTTCCATGAAATATCTATGTATCATTATTATCCACAGCGCGACTTTACTTACTGCTGGGTATACCTATTAAGTACGGTATTCCCCGGATATATCCTAGTTAGTTTAGAGAGCGTACTGGAATTGTTTCTCAACTTAATTATTTGAAAGATAAGCAATTTAATAAATAATAAAATGTGAACGTAAAAATATTGGAAAAAAACCCATTTTCACCCAAATGTCCGGTGTTTAAAAATTGTCCGGCGTCGGTAATTTTGATGATAACAGTCCTTGGCATATCTTTGTGTGTGCCAATCTCCACGCTCCTCTACCAGGCTCGTCCAGGTACCCACGATGACAATCTACACTCTCCAGTTCAATACAATCATTCAGTCAGTTCAATCACAGTTCAGTACAATGACTAGCACAGTTTCGCCACATGACGTAAGGATCGTGCGTTTTATAAGAACACTCTCGTTACTCCGTGTGACATAATGTAAGTTCGGTGCTTGACCCGGACTGCAAGCGAATAGCGGGACTTGGAGTATTTGTTAAGGCGATGTAAATACCCGAATTCGTAGTATAATAGAATAAAGAGGTAAAGTTAGTTTCTTTTTTGTTTGTAAAAGATAATCTCTTGAAGTACTAGGCCGATTACTAAATGTTTTTCACTGATAGAAAGCTACACTATTGCGGAGTGTCCACAGGCTTTGTTTTATGGTATACTTGACTTCTACGCGGACAACGTCGCGTACAGAAGCTTGTGCTCACTATAAGCCTATTTAAATGTGTTATTAACTAAGTTTGTGGCTACAAAAACAAATAATAATATGTTTATGTTCAAAATGTTCCTGAAAACTGTTTTCAAAATTTCAAAAATAAAATAAAGAATACGTTTTAGGCTCAATATTGACGTACTGTTAAAAATAAACCGTAAAAATTCATAAAAATAACGTAACATATTTAAACATAAAAAAAAAAAAAAAACAATTACTCAATAAATTTTTAAGCATATCAAAAATTGTTTCTTTCTACTCAGTTTATTAGTGACCGTGCTTTAGCTGTTGTCAGCGCCTTAAAGGGGTAAACGTGTGAAAAGTTACAAGTAGAGTATAATTAATTTGGTGATACGTAGGGATTCCGAGAATCTCATAAACGTCGCGTGTGTATCGTTTTTTTAATACGCGTGAGAACCTATTCTGTTGTGATCGAGATACATTTCTGCCGTCCTTTAACTAGAAGGCCGTTAACCCTCAAATAGTAAATTTGTACTATTTAATAGAAAGTGATAGAGTTCAAAATTCTCTATCTTTCTGTCTAAGAAACATTGTAAAAATATAATTCATTCCAGAGATATAAAAACTTTGTAGGCTGCTATATGATCGAATTTGTGATGATTCCATCACTTGAAAGCGACTAACCTACACGTCTTCACTTAAAGTAGAAAGGATTATTAAGGATAAACATACCTACATACAAAACCTAGATCATATTTATGATCTGATGATTAAAAACTCTTTGAAGTTCAAGGAAGAACTAACTTAATATCTCTTTTTTTATGCAATTGGATGGCAAACAAGCCCACGACCCACCTGATATTAAGTGGTCACCGCTACCTATAGACATCTGCAATACCAGAGGCCTTGCAAATGCATTGCCATCCCAAAGACAAAGTTGAAATGTCTCATGTGCCTGTAATTACACTGGCACTCATACCCTTCAAACCGGAACACAGCAACGCTGTTTTGCGGCAGAAATAGGTATGGTGGTAGTACTTGTCCGGACGGTGTCACCGTCCTTTTCTTTAGCTTGCTTACATTATCCCATGGAAACCGTACATTCTTACGGGATGAAAGCCTATGTGCTATTCCAGACTACAATCTATCTCTGTGCCATTCAGATCTGTTCAGCTGTTCTAGCGTGACTGAGTAACAAACATCCATCCATATACGACTTTATGAAAAGAAAGCAAGTTCTACACTTTGTATCTCGTGACTTGGACCACAAACTCAATGCAATACTAATATGTGAGCGAGGCTTGTTAACTTTTGTACGAGAACCACACATGTACAACACAATTGTTTGTGTACACGTTTACACATGTGTGAGTGTGTCAATTACAGTGATGAAATGGAATAGAAATAATTGAGATATCGAGAATCGAGATAGATCGATTTAGAAAATGTCGATTTGATTATGTAATCGATTTTGTAAAGGTCTGAAGAGCTATAAGTTGTAGTTCAGGCTATAAGTTAACCGAGAACCGAGCAACTGTTAGATAGGTAAATAATGATTGATGTAATATATGTTCTGACCAGAGGTCAGTTGTTTAATTCAATAAGAAGTGTCAGAGATTAGCTGAATGCAGCTTATAATGAACTGTACAGCTGCTAGCCGCGACTTCGGCCATAAGGAAGTCTGGTATATCATAAAACATAGTCCATTGACTATGTTTAGCTATATATTAGAGAAATGTTTTTTGTAACCTGACCAATAGGTACTTCTAAAGGTAACCTCTTAATGCCTCTTATAAACTATCGAAAGGAGTTTCTTGCCCATTTCTTTTCCACACGTTACTAACTTTCTGAACGGGTAACTATATTTTTTCTTGTATGACGTTCAAAAGTGCCTTTTAATGGCCTAATTGAAATAAATGAGTTAGCTATAGATTTGAAACAAAAAAACTAACCTAAGTATAATCTATGTATATAAAGATATCTATTATTATAAAGAGGATCCTTATGTCCTAAAAAAAAAAATGACAAAGGTTTTAAAATTTAATTTTATATTTATCATCGATTACACAATCGCCTATTTGTCTACTAACAGATAAGCATCTGCTTATCTGGAACTTTTCTTTATTTTTATCTTTTATCAGTGATCGCTTTTTTAATATCTTGTCTGCATCGGGTAAAGTCGATTACTCACAAAATGTTATGTAGGACACTCCAAATATTTCAATTTATGTCGCAACTGGCAATGTTATCACTAAGCGGTTGTACGCACGGGCGGTTTTTAAACGCGGAGTTTTTATAAACGCGCTCTGGCTTTCAACTGCCGATGTCGAACCGAGCGTTGAAAAGCCAGTCAACAGCTACAATACGGTCACTGTCACACCCAGAGAACAGAAAGAAGAAGATATGCGCGATGATACAACTTTGGTAATGTATTACAAAATATGTAGCAATTATCGATTTGCTAAAAAATTTGTTGAGTAACCTAAAATAAAAAAGTAAGCAAGGTCATCATTCAAATATGATCGTAATGTTATTAATTCTGATAGCATAATGTTAATCAGTAATAGTCATTTTTGCTAAATGGTTATTTTTAGAGTTTATGTTTTTTTTTTTTTTTTTTTGGTGGGTGGGAAATCATCAAATAACTTCTCCCGCCCTGGGCGGGGCGGGAGGGAGTGTCAGACTTTTACTGACTAAAACCCACCCATGTTCCTTCTTGTGCCCTTTGCGTTCCGGGGGCGCGGTATCTCTTGCGAACAACCCGCAGCCCCGGCAGGCATCGGCCCTCAGTGGCCCCTTCCTTTTGCTGACATCTCTTTGAGGCGCGCGTGGAACACGAACGCGCCGTCGACACGGCCTGTAGAGTTTATATGTTGTATCGAAAAAATGAAATTCTCAAAACCACAGTTTTGAGAGATATGTTCAAGATTAACATAATATTTTCTCCGAAATCAACTCATCAAATCGGTTGAAAAATCTTGTCAGTGGCATAAAAAACGCTCGTGCAAACTAGCTCTTATGGTGACGTAATCAAACACCTGTCAATCGATTGTCAGATAAAAGAATCAGACATATTCAGGGATGCCAATGTAAAAAATTAATTGTTTCCAATTTGGTTTTTAATTGGCATCTGAGACCATAGAAAAATGCGTGTTGATTGATCAATACCTACGTCTTTGTCGTATGCGTTACAAAATGGTTCAAATATTAAGACAAATTATTTCCAAAGCATCACGCAATATTAAAGTCTTCGTGTTACATCTCAGCTGATTATGAAAACTGACAGATCGCTAACCTAGGGGCCACTGTGTGTACTTACCGACTAACCCATTTCTCTCAATTGGTTGCGACCACGTTGTACAGTATGAATCTGATACTTATTAATAGTCGCAAGTACTTATTAAAGCAAGAGTCTGCTTACACTTGGTACATGTGAACCAGACACGCGATTGTCGATCTTAACATCACTAGCACAAAGATTACAATAGAATAATGATATCTGGATTTCGTAACAAAAGTCAATCCATAGTTTTAACTAATAGTTAAAGGGTTGAATAGTGTAGTAAGTGTACATAGATTGGTCTTATTTTTCTTAGAGAAATTCTGCTTGATATCAGATGAATCTCTTCTAACTCAGACACATAAAATGTCGTTAGCTACGCATACTAAACATCGAAGTAACATTGAGCAAAAATTATTGCTTCGAAATTACTTCTATTTTTACCATCACTTGCCATCCGCCTGCATTCCCCGAAGGGTTAGGCAGAGGTGTACCAATGTACACCCACAGTTCGACGGTACGTTTAGGTCCCATGTACTAGGAAGCGTGCCTATTGCCATTAACCGGGCACAAATCCTAACTCCGAGCTGCTACTCAGAATTCCCTAGAAAAACCCAATAACACTTTCTGGTCGACCTGGGAATCAAACCCAAGACCTCTAGCGTAGCAGTCGCGCTTAGGAGGACCACTAGGCTACCGAGGCTTTTATTTTTGTTGTGATAATTTTGGTAGTCCAAAGTACTTAACGCACGCCAAACATTTGGTTTAAGGGTGAATGCAACAGTAAATGAAATAGGTTATTTGAACGTTGACCTCTTTAGGTATAAGCCAGAACAAAATACAATCGCAGCGATGCGAAGAAAATGCTACACTGGGTTTCGTTATGAGTTTTTTTACATCCGGTGTATGGCACTAAAACACTTTTTCAGCTCATTTCAGCTTCTGTCCATAGAAAACATTATTTAAGTATGGAGACGCGTACGTATGCGTTCAGCTTTCCGCGTCTGAACGGATGCGATACAAAATTGGCTTTGTGGAAGTCTTGTCCCAAGCCAAATATAAAAGGTCCTGCAATAACCATTACCTACTGTTTTGCCCTGTATAGTCCAATCAACGATTTGAACAAAAATGATTAATGAATTTTAATCTTATATTACATTATTATGTAGCAATGTTGTCAGACAATTGGCATCATGCATGACTGTTGTAACCGGTGGCGCTAATGACCGACCTACTTATGCCGAATGTACCTACAGTACTTAGTTATATCATTATCTCTTATCTACAGAGACTAGACAAACAGTCTTAATTAAATATAGTTAATCTAGGTCTTGTGATGTTCCTAATTAGTTTAGTGATAATTTTTCTTTGTTATACTAGATTCCAGAATGCAGTCAGGTTGTTTAAGCACTGTACTCACCTTCTAAGTTGTAAGTTGTGGCAAACATTTTTCGAATTAACGTTTTTTTAATGTTACAAGGCAAGTTGTTAACTATGAAATGATACTATTACATCTTTTGTCAATTTCTTTTTAATTTTACAATTTGAAATAACCGAAATATTTGTACACTTTCCATGTTATAAACATGTAACACTAACTTATATTTACGACCACTATATTTTATGCATTTGTAATATATAATCTACAAATGTTGCAATTAACAAATTAATCTTTATCTATAGCAATTAAAAATTATTACATCTTATTGTATTTTACAAAAACTTACCAAAAATCCACGTCTAATTTAGTTCAATAGTTCCTATGAAAACTAGGAACCTACTCACATCGCCATTATTTGCAGCATTCAAACCGATAACTGCTTATTGAGATAGCCGAGATATTGTGAACTGTGGTTACCAAAACAATATGATTTAATTCATTGTTTGTTCATTTCATTGTTCACTTAGAAATCGAACATAAAACCTGACCACAACTACCGCTGGAGCCACTTTCTTCCCTTTCCAGACACAAAAGATAATAGATATGTACCTGTAGTACTGGTACATTGTAATTAGTATTAAAGCGCTCCCAAGCAAGCCGTATTCCTGGCAATCTGTGGCGGCAATACATTGCTAGCAATGTTTTAAAGACTCCGTTACAATATTGCAAAAGGTGCACTCGTCATAACGGGCTGTACTCAAAATGACCATTTCGCAAAATAAGCACGTCTTAAAATGGGCACACCTAATTCAAAATGGTTAATATAAAATTGTAATGAGCCACAACATAAAGATGAACCATTAACAAATAATTCAGCAAACAAAGAAGTAAAAAGTTAAAAAAAAAGAATTCAAAAAGAAAGATGTCCGTCCATTACTATTGTAACGGTTGCGCAAGATGGCGGCGCTGACCTACGACATTTCCCGCCATAATGTTACCGGCTACCGTGGCATAACTTGAAATGGCGACTTTTAGAACTCAACACCTTTTGTTATCTAAAATCCTTTTAATTTGGGTTAGTCAATTCGTTAGTTCTTTGTTGTGGGTTATGTCACTATGAGTCTGCCCAATACATTGACCTCTACCATGACCGTGCTATGAACGTAATAGGCACGGGACGAAATAACACGGAGTACTATGCCCACTAGAACAGTGTTGGTCGGTGCCGGAACGGTCTATTTGGTATACACTCAATACAAAACATATTTTTTTGCCTGACACGTTCCTAGCACGGTCATGGTATTGTACGGTGTAGTAAGACAACTACTACTTTAGACGTTTGTTTAAAATCAGCCGTAGCTGAAGGCTTTATGCAGCTGTTAACTATAATTAACTCAAAAGTAGTTATTTCTTAGCCAATTCAATTAGGTAATACGAAAGCTAAATGTCATACCATGACCAGTAAACTGCACCGAGAGACTCAAAGATTTATGGAATCGGCCCTTCCTGAGGGTACTGCTAAACTACCAAATACGGGCCGACTTTTCAAAAATATATATTAGCTGTTCCTTGCATTTTTGTTGGTTACTTTTTTTATATTTTAGGGATGGTGTTACTGTTTGTTTGTTCACATTATAAATGCTACTATAAGGCCCTCAGTCAATTGTGCTTTCTTATTTTTGTTTAGTTTTTTATTAGCTGTAAGTCTTCCACGTCCTAATAAATTAAATTGTTCATAATTATGAGTACTCTCACCCTATGAAACTTAATAAATAAAATCACCCAATATAACCTTGTAAGCCACATATGTCCTAACCAGATGCATAGATTATGTATAAGTCTTAATTCTATGATGCTGCAAGACTTTTGGTGTTCCAGTAAAGTTTAGTTTAACATAACTAGAGCATAAGCAGGGTTATTCCACTGTTTTAGAGTACATTAACCTTTGGCTAAGTCGAATGAAGCATAATGTATTCTAAGACATTTATAAGCAACTAGTTTTACAGGATATTTCGCGGTCTATTTAACTTGTCCAATTTATTTTTAAAACATTTTATAACGTTTAAGGTCATCATGAGTTTGCTGTTCGTACCAGTCTCACGGTTGTCATGCTAAATGTTTTTTAGGAAGTTTATGTAATGTTAAAGACAACAACAACACAACAACATACCATCACGCCTGTATTCCCCGGAGGGTTAGGCAGAGGTGTACTAATTTACACCCACCGGTCGCCGGTATGGTTAGGTTAATGTTAAAGAACAATGATAATACGACTAAATAATTTGTCTGCTGAATATTACTTTCTAGATTTGCTACAATAAGCAGGCATCATTGTGGCAATTGATAATAATTCGACAGACGCCTTCTAGTTTGTCAAAAATAGGATGACTTTGATAGGCGCTGGGATGGGATTGTGACTAGATTTTGTGCGTTTTGTTCTGTAGCTTTCTAAATCATAATTAATAATCTAAAGTAGTTTTTATTAAATCTGGTTGACTAATGGCCGAGAAATACTTCTTTGGCCAATCAGGCTCCAATAATCTGGTTAACCAGCAAGATTTTCTAATTAAAATGATTTATAATATCTACAGATCAAAAACCCAGGTATCATTATTAGTTCCCTACAGGTACAAAAGGCACCAAAGGTCATGTTAGTTTATGGTATCACAGACCAAGCCGCGGGCGTGGATAATGTCGACGATTGCAACATTACAACTTGAAACGCACGGCAAAACGATTAATATTGCTTGTACTCTTAATATTTGTTTGGAATTAGCGCGATGTTTGAAGAGGAATTAAATTAATTAATTTACAACTCTGTCCTGGTTCCTATTAAAGTTGACTTTTAATTACCTGCGCATCTGTAAAAATATTCATTAATACCAACAAATTTTATTCCGAGAACAACTCTTAAATATGATCAGAAACAAATCTCTATGCTGATCAAAATGTATCGAACAACTGTTATTTTTTTTTATTTTCGGGGTTGATGATGTAATAAAAATTGTTCGTATTTAGGAGTAATTTCAACCCTAGAAAGATGTGCAGTGAATTATAATTCAACCTGTACACAAATGATGTCGGAATGGCTGAGCTCTATTTCATATTAGGTACTATTTAGATTTATCTTGGACATCACTTACATAGGTGAAGGAAAATATCGGAAGGAAACCAGGACTTGTTTAATATAAGTTTGAAATCGTCAATCCGCTTTGAGTACCTAAGCGTGTTTATCAATGCTCGTACCTTCTCTGTATGGGAAGTCTTTGCCCAGTAATTGTATAATAATACGCTGGTTTTATTATTATTTATACACACGACGCCGTTGTACATACAAACCATCAGCACGCCTGTATTCCCTGAAGGGTTAGGCAGAGGTGTAACAATGTACACCCACAGTTCGCCGGTATGTTTAGGTCCCTTATAATAGGGGGCAAACCTATTGCTATTAACCGGGTACAAATCCTAACTCCGAGCTGCTACTGAGAATTTCATAGAAAAACCCAATAACACTTTTTGCTCGACCTGGGAATCGAACCGTTGCCGTTGTACAATAGTGACATAGTGAGATATTTTCTAAATGTTTCTTCAGCCTTGTCAATACTTTTATTAATTTTATCTATGATCGTTACCGATACTCTTTATTATAATTTAAAACTCAATCACAATAATTATATCTATTAAGTACATTTTAATTATCAATTTGATTCTCAGTAGTTCTTACGTAAGTAATTGACTTTCTTATCATATTAGTTCCTTTTATTTAAATAACGTCGTCTATTTTTATACTCGTTTTACCGTTTTTAATCTAAGCAGCGGTATTAATCTAATTACTTAAAGATTAAACATTATGTGAATTGATTTGCTAATTAAATAATTCAAATCGCTGCAATTATGCGGAAATACCGCCTCATTAACAGTTATCAAAACTATCAGCTAATTAAAGGACATTGAAGTAAATTAACATAAAACTAACATACTTGAAGTACTTGTATACAGTTATAATTAATGTTAAATTGAGTAACTCAAGCACACTGCTCCGTAAAATAAGTTTATTTCTTGACATAAAGCTTATTACTGTTCGCTTAGCCATTAGACTATTAACATTTACTGAATAAATGTCAACATTTCCATGTACTTACCTCATTAACAAACATTCAAAAAGTACACGAAAGAAACGAGACTACAAAAAGGTGAAAGATAAAAAAGAAACGTAAAGCAAATACAAACTATTTCGTTGCTGAAATACCGAATTTATCCACAAAAAGTTAGATACACTTTAATTATAATATTTTGTCACCGACATGACTGACAATCGACACAAAAACTGGCGACCTCCACCACCGGTAACAATACCATATCAAATTCACGTCACACCCCGCAGTTTGCGCAACTACTGTGACAGTTGACAATGGTTGGGCACCTCTGACCGCTTGTACTTTCACTGAGCCGCACGCGCGACAGCCAATCACAGGACTTGCTGACGTCAAAAGGACAGCCTGTGTCAACATTTTTTTAACATTCACTTATCATAATTTATATACGCTAAAGTGTTTGATTTCTCTTCAATTAATTAGCTAATTCAATATTTGGAGAATTATGTAAACTTTAAGCAAATTAGATTTCTATTAGTATGATCATAACTTTTTATTAATGATCTTTATGGCATGGTATCAATAGCTTCTTCTTGTGTCCATCTAATCCTATTAACATATTTAATTAAGTCTACTCCTGCATAATTAACATTAGTAAGAGTATTATTTCTAAAATAATGTGCGGAATTCGTAACCTGAAACTAATGAGATCGTGTGACAGTTGTCATTGTATTACCGGAAATCTTACCAGAAAATATAAATCCTTAAACCATAGAATGAATAGAGTCACAAAATGCTAATTTTCAACCGGAATTTTTTAGCTGTTATATTTCACTAGAGAATGCGTAAATTATAAGATTTAAGTTTTGAAGGAATATTAGGAGCGTCCTAACGTACCAGTAAATGTATTTGGACTTTTTAAATTCAATCGTACCTACTTTCTAAGTGTATCTTGGACATTACTGACATCAAATCAAATCGATTATTTGTGATATATGGATTACATACATGTGTCAATGATTTATTCAATAGTGTTCATTCCATGATCAGTGACTTGGGCACACAAATTACTAAATAGTAAAATATTATTATTAAATACGTCGCGGTCGCAAGTGCGGCTGGTATGCATGGGGTCCTGGGTTCGATTCCCAGGTCGAGCAAAGTGATATTGGGTTTTTCCATTAGGAATTTCTCAGTAGCAGCTCGGAGTTTGGATTTGTGCCCGGTTAATGGTAATAGGGTCGCCCCTTATTACATGGTACCTAAAAAAACATACTGGCGAACGATGGGTGAACATTGGTACACCTCTGCCTAACCCTTTGGGGAATACAGGCGTGATGGTATGTATGTATTATTAAATACATCGGTAAAGTAATCGCCAATACGCCTTGAGCGCGTGGTGATCAATCCGTGTGCCTTCTCTGTAAGAAACCGTTGCCTTGAAGTACGCCAATTCTATGCTGGAATATTTTATACGTTAGTTTAATTTTACGGTTCAAGCACAGTTAGTATCATCTATAGCAGCCATACTCAAAGTGTACTCCACTAAGCCTCTGCGGGGGCTCCACGAAAATACTAGTCATCATAAAAACATCCGACATAATGACTTGAACTATCTCCTGATATCAAACAAATGATTGAAAGTAAACATGAATAGTCAAGTAATATGATTATTAATAAAAAATATACATAAAAACATTTTTTATTATTTTAGAGTTCCATGAAATATTTTATTGACCATAAGGGTTCCGTCACCAAAAAAGATTGAGAGCCGCTGATGTATAGATATGAATAGTCTTTGAATTAGATAAATATTATCCATGAAACAGGTATTTTTAATTCAAATATCGAACGAAATTTTATAGTTTCACCTTCGGCTTGAAACTAGATCACATACCATAAATACGAAATGGTTATTATTATTTTCATTTACATAACCTATGGGCGTTTCCATAGACATTTGATCCGATATAAAGATAAATTCTTAGTTAATAACGATTTGTTAATTAATCGATATTCTATGTATTTGGGTTAACTCGTAAATTACATCGATTTTTTTTTAGGAATTCTTGACATTTTCATTTTTTTAATTATGTTATGTAGAAGTAGAAGGGATATAATTATTTAGATTTCTTTTGTCTGGACCATGTTACGAAATATATATGTTATTGCCTAATAAATAAAGAATACCAGTCTATTATTGTCCACCTGCAAGGCAAAGGCCTCTTCTCATACAGAGAAGAAGGCTTGAAGGCGGATTGGTGATTTATATTTAACCTTTTCGTTACCAAGTAACTAGGCTGTGGCGGTCAGATAGATAGTGACTCCGCTTGTATATATTTTTTGTGGCGATTATGTGTGTTTGTCTTCAAGATCGTGCTAAAATTATTTTTTTACGTTACATTGATCTTTAGAAAAATCTTATGTAGTAATACAGTAATAGTAGAGCTCTTTGTAAAGGAGCTCGTCCGGGGAAGTACTACCACCATACCTATTTCTGTCGCAAAGCAGCGTTGCTGTGCTCCGATTTGAATTGTGGTGTAATTACTAGCACATGAGACATTTTAACTTTGTTTGGCAACGCATTTGCAAGGCCTTTGGTATTGCAGATGTCTATAGGTAGCGGTGATCAGAAGGGTCGTCGGCTTGTTGGCCATCCAAGGACATGAAAAAAAAAGAGTTCGGTTTTTCCTTTTGACTACCGAATCCTAAAAACACTAGCATTCAGGTGCACCCGACTGGACTGGAAGCCGAACCTCATCATAGAAAAAGGCTAGACACCTGATGACGTTCATGACACTTACAAAATGATTGCTACTACCATTATAAATGATTATTAAATGAGGAAGCCTAGCATAAAGTGTCGTTCTTGATTAACCTTCATGATTTATCATTCTAGTTAATGTTACCACATTCTTGACGATTATTGATAACTAGGATCTCCCCGCGTCTTCGCCCGCGTTTTAAAGATCAAATATTAACCAACGGGAACCTCATTTTAGGTTATGTGCAGTGTCCAGACAATAATCTATTTCTGTGCCAAATTTCATCCAGTTCCGTTTAGCGGTTCTGGCGTGATTACGCAACAAACATCCATCCATCCAAGCTTTCGCATTTATATTAGTAGTAATATTTCCTAACGGTAGCAACACTCAAAGGTCTTAAGTATTTCCTTCGTAATTATCTGTATCATTAAACTCAAGTAAAATGGATTACTGTTCCTGTTTGCAGTAACAGTACGCGTTCCTTTAAGAGATTGGCCGGAACAAACAGACAGAAAAACAAAAAAAGTTAAAATGGTATTTTTTTTAAAATTTGTTAATTTGATATTTCAATTTTATTTACATTTAAAGAAAAATCTGATTTTTTATCTGACTAGACTGACTGCCTGCGTGAATTTCGTAATGAAATATATTTTAACTGACCAATTATTAAAACAATTCAACAATATTTTACTAACCTCACTTCTATAACGCAGGTTATTCTTTCGTAGATTATCAAGAAAAGTCTATTCAGAAGGATTCACTTACGTCACAATTGACAAACGACAATCCAATAGTAGAGGTCAACTTACCTGTAACAAAAATAAAGTAAACATTAGAGATTGTAATATAAATATGTACTTATAATTGAATTCAGAATGTATATAGGTTCAAGGCAACAATTAAGGTATAGGTAGTAGTAGGTATAGGTATAGGTAGGCACTCTGTTCAAAAACATTTTGATGAAAGTGTAAACAAAAAATATTCAGGTAGGTACTTTACGGTCAAAATCAAAGTCAAACCATTTATTTCAATTAGACAATTTACAGGCACTTTTGAACTATCAAGAAGTTACAGTTTAAAGTTGAAGCTACATGCTCGTTCCAAAATGTAGGTCTCTATAGAGAATAAGGAGCAAGAAACTCTACGGATAATCTTTTCTTTTAATTTGGTTTTTACAAAAACTTAGTTCCAATATCTAATGCATTGGCCCTTTTTAACCGCCTTTAAAAACTGTTTAGTGAAAATTTACTTTAGTTTAAGACTTTGGTTTTGTTTGTGGTTTTGTAGGTACTCTACTTAGTAATATTATTTTTTGTAAAAATGGTTTTTTAAAAGTTTCAGGTACAAAATATTATATATTAAAATGTTTTACAGAATATTGTTAAAATCCAAGATAATATGTACTGGCCAGACACTTTCTGTAGGCCATAACTTCAGGCAGACTCTTGAAAGTTCTGATCATTCGATCTGAAGTTATGGATGTCGGTTCATTAGGTACTTGGCCTTCATAATACACTACAAAATCACAGTCACGCGTGTTTATAAATGATACAATAAGAACAATTGCATTATCAATTTGTTTGTTTAACAATTCAATATGTAATACGTGGGAATATAAATATCAAGACGAGTATGGTGAATGGGCTGGTAGGTATATTAATTTGTTGATAATATTCTCCCAACCAAATTAGTCATGGCGACAAATCTCAATGGAGACTAGTAAAGTACGCAGGTGATGAGGTGATATTATAGTGAACAAATAGAAAACATGGATACACTCCCTCTTCCCTCACTCTCAAAGTCCGGGATACGACCCGGCAAAATCTGACGCAGGATCAACGACTTTCCGAGGTACGAGATGGGGAATTCGCGACATCAACAAATTACAAACTCCGAGCAGCTACAGAGACATTACCATTAAAGGACCATGGGCAACGTTGTATACTTCTTGGACCCACTTTTCAACATTGCTCAACAGTGATGAGGCACATGTCACATGAAAGCTCTTAGTGAGTACTTCATTTCATTCTACGGCAGCTAAGTTCAGAAAATGGTGTTGTGGTACTCGACACTGTTGGACAGTGTGGGAATCTTTGCCCAGGATTTACACGAACATGACAGAATGTACCGAAACACCATTTTCGCGCTGGATTTGAACGTAGCTGCCAAAAAATGAAATTAAGTACTCCTTAACAGGTTTTATATGACATGGGTCTCATCACAGTTGAGCAACTTTGAGGAAAGTGGGTCCAAATTGTCGCATACTTCTTTATCATAATTATACGCAACCCAAGTTACTATTCTGCTTACTCAAAGTTAAACTATCTTTCTAAGTACAAACCGTGAGAACAGCATAATTTAGCATAAATCATATAATTACGACAAGTGTACTGTTAACCGACAGTAAAAAGACAAGTAATGATATTACCACACTTAGTAACGCACAGTGAGCATAATGGCTGAATTTTAATGACTGAGATGTTATGTTACTGAAAATGGTTTTATAGGAGTACAAGCTACATCCTGCGGTTTCATTCGCGGCGTTCAGTTACGTCTTTGGTTACTGGACCGCTCCTGAGGCTCGTAGCGTGATTTTGTATAACCTATATTATTCCTCACGAATCTTACTAATAATTACATACTAAGGATTCCAATCCGGTGAGGAGTTTCAGAGATTAGCACGTTTAAAAACAAAACAAAAAAAATGTGGGTAAGTTCAAATATAATATACCAGGGTCAGACTTGAACATATAAATATAGTTTTCGATATGTGCCTTATGGACACCCGTTAAATAGAATTCGTATTTTGTATTTTTTCAAATAATGCCCATATGTTAACTATTTTTGTGTAGGTGCTAATTGAAGAATAGTTTTCTATCACTGCTTTTGATTATTTCACATTAGTCAATGGACTATGGTGTGGGAACCATGTTTGTTATTATATTTGGGGGGCTATCCGAACACAAGACACCGTAAAACACTCATTTTTCGTCGCATAGTCTTGCGTATTGGTATACATATTACATGCCTGTTCAAAGAAAAGACTTACCTATAAATATTTCATGAAAGTATAATGGTATTATGATGAAAAAAACGTAGAAAAGAGCATTAAAATTTGTTTCGTCGCATAGATCTCAGAATTTTGAGCGTAAACTATATAATTTTATATATCAACATTATAGGGAAATTCAAGAACTAAAGACATACCTATAAATTATTCCACTGAGCCATGTATTTTTTTAGAATAAAAAAAAAACTCCAAAATTACTGTTATTTTGTGGTTATCCGATTCAACTAACATCAAACGCATCGCTATTTTGAACCTTATTTGTTGCCGCGATGCGTTATTGTCAATTACCTTAACATTTGCTTACGACAGGGCCTTAAAGGTTTCCTATGTTCACTGTTTTATAATCCAGAATAATAAATAGAAAAAAAAAAACAAATTTTAAACATCGTTCCATTTCTGTTTGTTCTTTGAAGTCGATAGAGACAAAATAATTAATCGGCGGGCAGTCCTTTTACAAATATGTATAAGAAATTATGAAAAATGTTAAATAATCCGTGTCCTGAGATAAAGAAATACATGTGGGTACTTAAGATTACGAAGGTACTTAGATAAATTCGTTATAACGAAATGCACTTTTTTTGTAAACTTACATAACCATCTACATTCAAAAGCGCAAAGAAAAGTAAAAACGCGTATATATTCTCATATCGTTCGATATAATCAAAGTATCACTTTGTTCGCATCTGATATCGTGTGTCAACTTTCTATCTAGAACTTTCCATCTGGCGGTAGGATTGCGAATGAAATATGACGCGGGGAAATGGTTTCATTTCACTATAACTTTATACAAAATAGAGGAATGACATTGTCAATACCTTCACGTGGTTTGGAAGTGGTGGGTTTCACCGGATTCATGGTTAAGAGGCTTTTCTATACTTAAAATAATGCGCGGTGTTGCATTAAGATGCAGTTGCCTATTTGAACTAATTAGAGCGCTGCACATGTAATGAAAACAGGATAAATATAAAAATATTCAAATATTTTAAGTAGCCCCCGACAAAAGAATAAAAATCCCTACTGTAGCTAACAAAAGAGCTAACTTTGAAACCGCTGAACTGATTTCTATCAAACATAGTTAAGAACACTTCCGACTAATTCACCTTACAAACAAAAACAAGCTAAATTAAAATCGGTTCATGCGTTCGAAAGCTACGATGCCACACACACACACCCACGTCACACTTATAACACCCCGTCGTTTTCGCGTTAGGGTTTAAAAAAAAAGGAAAAATAAAAAAGTAGGAAATATTGCTTATGGTAGTCATTAATATACAATTTGCATGCACTTTGCATGTATGTTAATCAGTCGAACGGTATCCATCGCTGCCGAAGGACGTAGGTAAGTGCAATTCATATCGATAACCCCGCTATTTCTATATCGAGTGGGCTAAATGTCCTGTAATATGTATCTTCTGCTTTCTGTCCCTACACCTGCACTTTGGCGGACATTAACAACGCCACCGCCGGGCTAAACGTGGCCAAAAAAAAGAATATCTAAAATCATCGACTCGAAAACAAAAGTGGGCTAAATTACTTATTTTTTGAGTATAACCACTCAATTGCAATTAAATTTATTTATAACCATGAATATCACTTCAAATTTCGTAAAATATCGCCTGAAGAGAACTAATTTCTGTTTTAATCAATCAAAATTGATTAAAATAACGTAGTTCTGATTTTTCTGGAGGATCATGAGAAGACGCACAAACAGAAGAGTTATTGAAACAAATCTATACTAATATTATAAAGAGGAAAGATTTTTTAGTTTGTTTGTTTGTAACGAATAGGCTCCAAAACTACTGGACCGATTTTAACCATTGTTTCACCATTAGATAGCTATATTATTACTGAGTACATATATAAATAATATCACGCAACTACCTACGACGACGTATCTTAACGCGGGTAAAATAAGCCACGAGGACTAAGTCATGGGGAGTTAGTAATTTATATAGCAAAACAACGTTTGCTGGGTCAGCTAGTTAATAATATATTGCGTCTTATCTACCAGCCTATTACTGCCCCACTGCAGGGCAAAGGCCTTTTCTCAGACACAGAAGGCAAAAGCACTAATCTCCACAGTTGCTCAAGGCGGATTGGCAATGTCAGATGTGTATACATTTTCATGAATCCATCTGATGGGAAAAAAATCGTAAGGAAAGCTGGACTTGTAGTTCTAATGTCTGAAATCACCAATGCACCCTGATATTTTAGCCTGAAAGAAGAAGCTGTACGTCATATTCACGATGTCATGAATTGCCAGTGTCAAGTCATAATTACATAAAGTCACCAGTGACACATAATATAAGGAATGACAAATTAGATAAGTACAATTACATCCTAGTAAAAACACTAATATTTGATTTTAGTATTGATCAAATACATGCCATATTCTGCTTTATCTAATTCTTATCTATTTTTATCAATTATAATAGAGTTGCGAAAATTCTGTCGATATGAATATCGACAACGTAATTTTTTATGTAGTTAATTAATTGGGCTTTTTGGACGGAAGAGTACCAAAACACACAAACTATGTTTTATTACCACAGCTTGGCAACGTCCGCGTGGATTACTTCACCCGTGTTAAGTTTAGTTATGCGTCTTTGGTTACTGCGCTGCTCCCGTGGGTTGTAACGCGATGTTAAATAGCCTATGACACTCACAAATAACATGGCCTTCTATGAATAAAATAATTTTTAAAATCGGTTCTGCAGATCCAGAGATTACCCCCTACAACTTCCCAAACGTTACCTCTTCATATTATTAGTACAGATAGAAGACTAGCTTCATAAAAATATATGACATAAATGCTGCCTAAAACACATGACACGCGGCAACAGTGTAGCGTTCCATCAGTCAAATATTTTTTGTAATCGAGCCAGTCGTTCCAGAGATTACCTTCTTACAAACAAAAAAGCATGAAAACAAACAAACTTTACCCCTCTTAATAGTAGTTATTAGTATTAGCTAGAGAAGTATTTATTTCATCGATACCGATTAGCTGTCACCGTCCTCATTATTGGTTACGAAGATCATATTTAAGGTCTAACAAAAAAATATCTTTCTCGCTCTGATAACGGCTACTCCATCATATGAGTGAACAGCACGGCTACATTTAAAAATGTACCGTTTCATTTATGACAAAATATTCCATATCGCTGGATTAAATACCTACCTATATTGGTTTTGTTTTAGTTCTGCGTTTGTAACTGTCGGTAGCCAAATTGCTTTTTAACTTGGGAAGTATGAGGAAAATATATATTTTTTTATATTAATCAATAGTACAACTCAGTTGGGTAATATTATCCTACAACAGTGCACGTTTTGAAGTGAACAATCCGTATCGAAATCTAATGTTCTACAATCTAATTCCGATAATGTGTCGATAAAATGTATCCGTTTTCGCCTTTTCGTGTCAATATAATAGGAAAAAATCAAAAACTAATCTAATACTCGTTAAAAAATTCAAATAAAACATTTATCATGAGAAAAAAGTTTGTCGTACTTTCAACTTTTGCTGTTGTCAGTATTCTTACTATTTACTATATCAACGTGAAAGATGACGAGCCGGACGGACCGCTCCAGCCTATTATAATGCATCTTAATCCCACGGATAATAACATATCGTGTCATTACGTAGATGAGGGTGATGCGCTTTCGTCAGCCTCCGCCCCGGACTTTTCCCCGCTTCCCGCCTCGATATTCTTTCTCGAGACGTCATGCGTCGGAGGGTTGAACTCACGTAAGGCGTGTGCCATTGAGTCTGCGGCCAGAGCACACCTGACGAAACAAGTGAATGTGTTGTTCAGTGCGCCCGTCAGTGATGAAGTGTACAGGAGGAGTTGTATCGCGGTACTGCGAGACCTTCCAAACGTCAGGTTCGCTAGGATTCACATCGATGATTATACTAAGAATACTCCTCTCGAAGAAATGGTGGCAGGACAACCGTTTAAGGAGAGCAAGTGGAGGGTAGAGCATACTTCTGATGTCCTGAGGTTGTTGACTTTGTACAAGTGGGGAGGGGTGTACCTGGACACGGATATGCTGGTCGTGAAACCTTTAACGGATTTGGGGCCCAATTGGGTAGCGAAGGAATACGGCGACTTGGTGAATGCAGCAGCTATCGCCATTTCAATGGACGATATTGGCAGGAAACTTGCTGAGGCTGTCGTTAAGTATGTATCGATGTGCCATTTTTGCTCGACTACAATTTATTTATATTATTATGCTAACATATATGTTAGTACAAGTGCGTAATGTAAAAAAAATTAATTCGATTTGAATTGGTAATACGACTACTTACATAATTATTCCATTTATTTATTTAAGCATTTTTATTGTATTTTATTTGATAAACGCAATTAGTACATAGACAGACATTATTAGTACATAGACAGGTACGTCGAGTTTTTTTAATTTAAATTTAATAGGTAGCTGCCACTTAATTTATTATAAAATCTGAAAAGCCCTTCCCTTAACATTAAAATGTTCATAGGATAATTAATTGTTATAATTTCAGTTTCTTTAAATTGACATTCAAATTATTCGTATTTATCCGGATATAACCAGAGACCAGTCAGGTAGTATTCGGATACTAATAAGACAGAAATATAATTACATGCCCTTGATATGCTGCGTGACATCAACTGATAAAATAAATCGAGTATTAAATCCACTCATATAAGGCACTATTGACGTGTGCTGTGTCGATTCGTCACGGCATTTGCAATCTATAGGTACCGTCGATAAAAGAAATAAGTAACCATGGCCGTCAGATATCCAAGGGGCTCCCTGCTGGCCAACACCAGTCGGGGGCTGTAGATCATGTGTCAGGCGTAGGGAAACCGAGGTTTTAGTCGGTAGCAGTCCGACATAACCCTCCATTTTTTTACAGACGTACAGGGTATCCTAGAGAAATTCCCACGAAAATCTAAAATAAAATGAAAAATCCGTTATAATACCATCACGCCTGTATTCCCCGAAGGGTTGGGCAGAGGTGTACCAATGTACACCCACAGTTCGCCGGTATATTTTAGGTATGTAATAGGGGGCGAGCCTATTGCCATTAACTGGGCACAAATCCAAACTCCGAGCTGCTGCAGAGAATTTCATAGAAAAACCCAATAACAGTTTGTTCGACGTGGGAATCGAACCCAAGACCTCTAACGTAGCAGTCGCGCTTAGGACCACTAGGCTAAGTCCGTCATATACACTTTTTTTTTCTTTTTAATTTTTAATCTAGTTGTATGGTCCTATCATAATCTTGTTTTGCACAATAAGTACAGTTAATCCAATTACTAAGAAGCAATCATTATTCTCTGATTCTTTGTTCAACTGGTAACGTTAATTGAACTGAACGATAAGCTTTATCTTCTTTTTGATCAATGTGTGGGGTTTTTCGCATTATTATTACTTGCTCTTGCTCGCGACTTCGTCCGCTTGGTTTTTGTCAGCCCCGTTAAGTGTCTTTAATTATTACTCCGCTCCCGCGCCATGTCTATACTATTCCTCATGAATCTGGCCATCATATAATCTCTCCCCGGTTGTGTTGGATTGCCGTCCCATCGTACTATGAGAGTGAGGGAAGAGGGAGTGCACCTGAGTTTGCGCACACACTTGTAAACTATAATATCTTCTGCGTACTTCGCTAATCTTCATTAAGCTTCGCCGCCGTTACCGAAATTGGTCTGGAGAATACATACATACATAAATGCTTATCCAATCTGTCTTTTAGTTTCAGAGGTGGTGTTGTTGCTAAATAAACACACTTCTGTTTTATTATATTAGTATAGATTATAACGGTTGGCTAATTGCTGATTATTTTAGTTTTAACAAAGATGATTTAATGGCTTTTACCGATAACGCAATGCAGGTGGTCAAAATCTAGGCCGGAATTATAAATACCTTTATTATAGTTTGTCATCGAAACGCTTAGAAAAAGCTTTAATTTTAAGGAAATATATGGATGTTATTACGACCACTACAAAAAACATAACCCTCCTTCTGACGCAGTCGGGTATTATGGGATTTTTACATTGTTAATTCGATAAGCGAAAAGGAAGTACTGAAATAGTGTTAATATTAAATTTTGATAGAAGTGCTAGGTAAAGGTAGGGTGACCAGATGACAGGAATTACCCGAACAAGTCCCAAATTTTAATCCTCTGTCAGGGAAACAGGGAAAATTTGAAATTGTAAGGAAATTTTCAATAAAAAGAGAATAAAAACCGGTCATCATCTGCTTAATACACTTTTCTTGTAGAAGAGGGATTACCTTTTATTTATTGCAATAACGGCTATTGTAAAGCACTCTGTTTAACTCGGTTTAATGCCCATTAAACCGAGTATCACAGTGCTTTACCTGCCTAGGTACAGCCCTGTGATAGACGGACTGACAGACAGGCGCAGTCTTAGTAATAAGGTCCCGTTTGGCACCCTCAAGATAAAGATAAAAAAGAGACTGGCCTCTGACTTAGCTACTTCCTGTGTTTCTTCTGAATAAGGTCGGCTAAAAAATACCGTTTTTATAAATAATTGAAAAGAATGAAGTGTGAAAATGTGATTTTCAACCTATATTTAGAACACATATGATTTGTTATCCTTAAGCATCTTATATTTTTTTATTCCAGTGAGGTCAAAACAACTTATAGACCAGATGTTTGGATACACAACGGGCCGGGCGCCATAACGAGGGTGCTTCACAAATTCTGCGAGCCTGCCAACGTGACAGATTGGTCGGCTACTACTTGTCAAGGTTCGTACAATACTCTATTATTTATTGCGTTCCATAATGTACAAAAATTTTAAAATATAAAGATACGGAATCATTATGGACCCTGTCGGGCACAGCAAACACTTAGAAGAGAGGAAGAGGGCCATTCAGCAATAATTTAATATCTAAAATCTTCATCAATGTCTGCTGTCGCGACCGGGAACCATAATTCCCTCGTAATTTTCTTATTTCCACTGACCTCTGGGCACCATTCGGGGATAATTGGATTAATTTAATATGTCGGGGATATTTACGATATATTATACTATACTATATGAGACTATGTTTTGGAAGGGGTTTGACATAAGTGCCCTGTATACAGGCCTGTAAAAAGGCTCAAGCTTCATGTTCTTTCGATATATTTTTTGTTTTGGATCTTTCCTTGGGAACGTGCTAGTTACAGAGGTATTAAAGGTCAAGTTCCAAGAACTTTCTAAATGTATATTTACAGGGATCGTGGGGGTATTTCAAGTTGAGGTATAATTAGAGATGTGTAAGTTCGGATGGATACGGTTCGATTGAGTTTTTGCGTGATGCATATCCAACTTCAGTTCGTATCATCAGACATGTAACAATTCTACCGCTCACAAGTCACAATCCGCCGCCGTGCGAATAGATTTTTGTCAAAAATCGTTGTTGAAATGTTTTTGGTTTTTGTAGAGGAGTTTCCGAACGATAGAGCGGTTCAAAGAGATTTTACGCGAACATGTATCTGTTATGAAGTTCCTGTAAGCCAAAGAGCTGACCCAGGTTCAATAAGGTCTGCAAATACGCAGTTTGCGCATGATCCATACAGGTCCGGCCGACATGAATCCTGGATTTGTTTTCGCAGAGCCTGATCTGCATCAGGATCCAGCCTCACTAAAATATTTAACTCGTTTTCGTCAAAAACGTAAAAGAAGTTGAAACTTTGACCCGTAATATTTCCGTAAACAGAATGTTATGTTAGTTATGATGATTGCCGCTTTATTAAGTGTTCACCCGTTATAAAAAATCTACAAAAATAATAAATATTTTCAGGACTCGAGGTGTACGACCGGGAGTATTTTTACCCGTTACATTACTCTAGAAAAAACGAATATTTCAAACCAGGAGTACTGAAGAACGTTGAAAAGGCCTACACTCACCATTTTTGGAATAAGTTAACTCATGATATGGAAATTGAAAAGGGTTCCCCGTATGCAAAGATGGCTCAAGAGTTTTGTCCATCGATATATGAGATGTATGGAGACGAATTTGGGTCTTAATAAGTAAGAACCTTCACTATGCAGAACCGCCAATGTAATTTTATTATAATAAAATAAAAATAAAATAATACTAGCTTATTATTGTCCCGCTACGGGGCAAAGGCCTCTTCTCATACAAAGACACGAGGATTGATCACCACGCAAGGCAGATTGGCGATTTCAGACTTATAATAAGTCTAGGGTTTCTTACCGTGTTTTCCTTCACAGATGTCAGTAATATCCAAGATAAAATTAGTAACCATTTGAATCGAATCTATAACCTCATGCATAAGAGGCACCCTGCCCTAACCAAGCCGCCTAAACTCCTAATATTTTCTTTTATAAAGATATTTTTATAGATAAGACTAAATTAATAACGAGAAAGTTTATCACTAAAACAGAAATAAATTTCATAAATCATGTAAGATCATAGCGTCATCCCAATTCGCTGCAGGGGTTGAAAATCCCTATCACAGACAGCCAGACGACAGACAGGGGTGGAACGGATCGATAGCGGTGACATCCCTTCGTTCATTTTTTATCACACCAATTCAGGGTGCCGTTTTTCCCTTGAAAACCTCTCTAAATGGTAAGTGAAAATATTCCCCTGCCATTAAGCTGAAGTTTGTTGGGGTAGGCATCAATTTCATAGAAAAACCCAATAACACTTTTTGCTCGACCTGGGAATCGAACCCAAGACCTCTAAATCTATTGCTGGGATACGACTTTTATTTTTGGTGTGAAAAACCATAGTTTATGGTAGCACAATGTAAAATCTTTGTGCTTAAGAATGCAACATTAAAGGGGTCGTGAGGGTATTTTAGGTTTCAACTTTTGGCTCCGTTAAATGTTTTTCACCTAATATAAGGTTTTAAAGGAAAATAAAAGTCTGAAATGTTTTTGAATTTATGCAAAATTGCTTGTCACAACTTCAAATTTTATTCCTCCATAACTTTGTCCCGCTCTTTGTACCATGAACAATCTCATTTAACTTCCAGGCGACGATTATATGCTGTACTTTCCTTAACAACCCAACGGTATCGATTCATTCAACTCAACTAGTGTTTCTTAAATGATAATTCTGTAAAGACGAGCTAAAACAACACACAATGCACTATTACATCTTTTAGCGCAGTTTAAGCTGACGTTTGAATATGAACAGGAAGCTGCAACACTAACCAAAAGCCATTTCCTCAAATGAGGAATTTACTTCATAAGTAAACTAGCTATGTCCCCGCTTTCAGTTACGTCTTTGGTTACTACGAGAGCGGACTCTCGTCAGTCGTAGCGTGATGTTTTATACGTATAAACCTTTTTCTTGAATCATCCTATTTATTGATGAAAACCGCATTGAAATCCGTTGCGTAGTTTAAAAGATCTAAGCGTACAGACGGCGGGAAGCGGCTTTGTTTTATACTATGCGAGTATTAAGAAGTGGTTTCAAGAAATGTAGGAACAATTTATTTGTGGTATACAGGTAGGCCTGCCATCAGTCAGGGATTCTTCGCATTTGTTCCTGTTTAGGGGGCACCTGGGAAGATACGGAAGTGGATTTCAGCGAGTACCCAGGGAATTGGAATTGAAAATATTAACAATGTTTTTATTTTTATTGTAATAATATTTTTCTTATTCACAGTAGCAGCTCGGAGTTAGGATTGGTGCCTGGTTGAGCATGGGCTCATCAGTCGCGCTTGCGACCACGAGACCAACGGGGCAGTCATGTGTTTTATTTTCACATAATCCCAATAAAACAAGCTCAACACCTATTCAATACCAAAGTTCTTCACAGGCAACGCAGTCAACGGTCGACAAGCCAGAAGCCAGACAAACCAAGGCCGCAACATAATGCTTTTACGTAAACCAAATCCGCTTAAGTAACATACTCTTAATAACGCTTATGGAAACTGGGACGACTTTGTGCGTACTGATGTGTATGGAGCAATGGCGGTTACGACTGTTTGCAAATTGTTATGGTGTAGACGGAGAGCGGAAACCGCATCGTGTGGTCTGCTAGTAGTAAGAAATCTTATGACATTTCCTTATGTGTAGTCTGTTTACAGGTGGCTTTTAATTCGATTGCCAATAAAGTCAGAATGATAATAAAGTCAGTCAGTCAAAATCAGTATATTAGAGGAAGTTTGAAAGTACCGTTTGTCTTGGGCACGTGAAGAGGATGGATGAAACGCATGTTAACAAAAGAGTTATGAATATAAATGTGGACGGATGTAGAGGAAGAGGGAGGCCAAAAAAGATGGATGAGCTGTGTGAAGATAGATAAGGAAGAGCAGGGAGTCTGTGATATCATGACGGTAGACGGGACGAAATGGATGAAGAAAGATGAAAAACGTGTTGCGCTGCCACCAACTAATATGGTACAAGGGCAGGAAGATGATAATGAGCCATGTTTGTCGCAATGTACTCTGTATTTTGGACTCTGGTAATAGGCCGGTAATGTGCACGTATTCTAAACGTCGCCGGGAAACTCCGATGGTCAAGACGAGTTGTGTCAGTATGAGTATATCTTGGTTTTCTGGCATGACTATCATGTTTTGGCCCATATTCAGATGTCTGTATCGATGCGTGGCCAGAAGGAGTGTACCGAGACCATTTTTTGCATAGTGTCAAATACTCCTAACTGCCATCATACTATATATTTATTATTGTTTTTAACCCCCGACACAAAAACGACGGGGTGTTATAAGTTTGACGTGTCTGTGTCTGTGTGTGTGTCTTGCTCGTTCTTTTCCATACAGGCCTGCCTACGTTTTGGGACGAGCAACTAGCTTCAATTATCTGACTAACTGACCGATTCCTTGATAATTCAAAAGTGCCTGTGCCCGGCTCGGCCTCCAGTATGGCCAAGTCTTTACAAAGTTCTTTCGAAATCATGCGTAGGCTTCAAAATCTTTTTACTACCTACTTCACATTTGGCAGTAAGTTAATCCCTTCACAAATATAATCTATGAGTGGGTGAAATGAGGATAATCTTAACTACCATCACTGTATTTGAATAGCAGTGATCAACCGTCCACAACATTAATGAGACAACTAATTGGAGACATTATGGAGGAATGTGGAAATAAAATGTAGAATTTAGTTCTCGAACTTACATAACATACCATCACGCCTGTATTCCCTGAAGGGTTAGACAGAGGTATACCAATGTGCACCCACAGTTCGCCGGTATGTTTTTAGGTCCTATGTAAAAGGAGGCGAGCCTAATGCCATTAACCGGGCACAAATCCTAACTCCGAGCTGCTAGTGAGAATTCCATAGAAAAACTCAATAACACTTTGCTCATTCTACTAATTCTACTAATATTATAAATGCGAACATTTTGAGGATGGATGGATGTTTGTCATTCTTTCACACTGAACTGATCTGAATGAAATTTGGCACATAGATAGATTAAAGTCTGGAATTGCTCATAGGCTACTTTTTATTTTGGAAATTTTTACGGTTCCCGAGAGATTATATATTAAAGACGCGAATGAAGTAGAATCTAGTTAGTCTATAAACTATGGACTAGCTTTTGCTCGCGTGTTCGTCTGCTTAAAAATGGGTTATCGGAGACGCAGAAAAAAAAGTAGCTATGTCCTTTCTTGGGGTTCAAACTTACTCCGTAACAAATTTCATCAAAATGGGTTCAGTATTTTTGTCATGACAGACAGGCAGACAGTCATCATATGATACGGTATAGTGGATAGAATCCTTTAATATCTCGTTAATTACCGAGATGAAATTGATAAGACAGTTTCCTTATTAACAGCATTTAATTCGAGAAAGCTTAATAAAAGTTTTTTAATTCAAAGAGAAAGTGAATATAATTGATATCAGTATCGAAGCACTTGTCATAATGCATTGGATTTTGTAAAATTTCGATTAAATGCTACATTATGGTAATTTACTGTGGTTAAGAGATCGTTGTTCCGTTCCGACTGTCTGATAGTAGTATCAATAAAAAACAATAATTTAAATAAAATCTGTTATTATTTTTAAATCTCGTTGGATGGCAAGCAAGCCGACGGCTCACCTGATGATAAGCGGTCACCGCTGCCTATAGACATCTGCAATTCCAGAGGCCTTGCAAATGCGTGGCCATTCCAGAGAAAAAGTAGAAATATCTCATGTGGGGCACCCATACCCTTCAAACCGGAACAGCAACGCTACCTATTTCTGCCGCAAAGCAGCGCGCTGCTTATGTGGTATGGTGGTAGTACATCCCCGGAGGAACTCCTTCACAAACTTACATACTATCACGCCTGTATTCCCCGAAAGGTTAGGCAGAGGTGTGCCAATGTACGCCCACAGTTTGCCGGTATGTTTAGGTCGACCCATGTAATACTATTGCCATTGCGGGAGTATTGCCATTAACCGGGCACAAATCCAAACTTCGAGCTGCTACTGAGAATTTCATAAAAAAACCCAACAACACTTTTTGCTCGACCCGGGAATCGAACCGAAGACCTATAGCGTAGCAGTTGCGCTTAGGACCACTAGGCTAACGAGGCAGCTGCTGCTGAAACTTTTCATGTACAAACACAGGTAGGTAGTTCAATGCTTCCGTTCTCGATTTCTATAAACAGCTTCCCGAGTTCCAGTGTTATTGTTATTACTGCGAAGCTACCATTGGTAGTTGTAATTAAATATAGCTGTAAGTGCGATGCCCTTGAGTTATTTCGTCTGCTAAACGTACATTATTGTGCAGTTCGGTGTACGATAAACTCGATACTTTAATGGCCGAGTAATATTGTTTTCGTGAAGATATTTCTGGTGTAGGTTAATATTAGACCGCTGGTCTTGCTTTGGATGTTTGTGAGAAAGGTATATTAATATAAGCAACTACAGGACATGCGTCACCTCCTTAGTCCACCCTATACACACCTGCAACACCTATTGTATTGCAGATGTCTATAAGTAGCAGAGAACACTCTTTTTTTTGAATGGGAAATCTTCAAATAACGTCTCCCGCCCCTTAGTGTCAGACTTTTACTGACTAAAACCATGTTCCTTCTTGTGCCTTTTGCGTTTCGAGGGCGCGGTATCTTTTTCGAACAACCCGCAGCCCCGCCAGGCATCGGCCCTGACTGGCCAATCTATTTTACTGATATCTCTTAAAAAAAAAGATGTGTTATGAAATGGCTTCTTTTTTTGGAATGGCATCTCGCAGGTCAACCTGTAAGTCTGCTTAACCGGACTTTCCTGTGGTGAATTAAATATGAAGGCCTCTAGCTAGGGCTTAAAAGTTATAAACTAAGCGATTACACGCTAGAGCAACCGCCTGTGGGTGACGAATCTCGGCTTAAGGAGTTCCTCGGGGAGGACCGCAAGTGGATAGGCTGGACCGGTTTTAAAGGGTGCAAACGGGGCCCTGTCACTAAAACTCAACTGCCCGTTCTTCTGTCTGTCAGTTTATCTCATGGACTATAATATCAATATCATTCGACCCTAATGTTTCCAAAGTTAGAGTGAACAGGCTTCTTCTTGGGTAAGCTCACTCCATCGTCGACTTTGTCTCTGTAACCTCCGATCTAGACTAGAGTCAACAGAAAACACATCAAATTAAAAATAGTTGAAATTTTCAATGTGTGTTTCTGTCGCTACAGTCGCTACAACAATAAATAACAAAAAATCAATAAACAAAACCATTTTAATACAGAACTGGCGATGCTTCATCATCACTTCATTGATCTAGATAAAATTATCAGGTAGCTTAAACTGCTCAATTCACCTGATTTTACCGAAAAAAGTGTTCCAGCAAAAACCGGCTAAATACGAAACGACCTTGCAGTCGAAAGGTTCCGTACCACAATATTATATATTACATACAAAAAAAAAAAATACGTTCGGTCAGTTTGTTCGTTCGAGGGTTCGTTCGTCCTTCGTTTGTACGCTATTGGGTTCGATTCCCAGGTCGATCAAAGTGTTATCGGTTCTTCTATGCAATTCTCAGTAGCAGCTGGGAGTTAGGATTTGTGCCCGGTTATTCGCAATAGGCTCCCTATTACATGGGACGTAAACATACAGGCGAACTCAGGGTGTACATTTCTGCCTAACCCTTCCGGGAATACAGGCGTGATGGTATGTATGTATGTATGATTATTTTATTTTCTTTTGTTATAGCGGCTATAGAAATGCACACTCTGTGAAAATGTCAACTCTCTACCTGTTACGGTTCATGAGATACAGCCCGCCGACAGACAGATAGATAGCAGAGGCTTAGTACCTAACAGGGTCCCGTTTGCACCCTTTTGGTTTGGCACCTTAAAAAGAGTTTGGTAAGTAAAGTCATTTAATATGAATCGACGCTAAGAGGGTTCCCTTGGCACCCTTCTTGTAGAGAACCCTAGAAACCGTAGGAGTTCACTAAACTTTAGCGCTAAACATTAACACCGCCCACTTGCGCTAATTCTGGCACAGAGGTTTGTTTCTTTATGCGCTAATTTATGCTTTGTTTGCGCAAAGTACCGATATCGACTCACTGGCCTAGAAGCTAATGGTCCATATTCCATACAAGGTGGGAGAAGTTTCCTAAAATTGGGTTTTAGGGTAGAAATAACAAAAGATAGGTTGTTGATAACATTATAAATAGAGCAAGAATTCATCCTAGTATCCTACAAATATTATAAATGCGAAAGTTTGTGAGGATGTCATATTGTCATATTCGCCTTAATTGTTTTCACAAATAGAAGCAACAAGAATATTGTAACAAGATTTTGTTAAAACCAAATTGCAGAAAAAGAGTGTCCATGGAGTTTCTTGCTCGTTCTTCTCCATAGAGACCTACGCTTTGGAACGAGCAACTAGCTTCAACTTTTTGTAACTTAACAATTCAAAAGTGCCTGTAAATGGTCTAATTGAAATAAATGCTTTGTCTTTGACTTTCACGCTTTAACGGCTGAACGGATCTGGATGAAATTTGGCACATAGATAGATTATAGTCTGGAATAACACATAGGCTACTTTTTATCCCGGAAAAATCTACGGTTTCAATAGAATAATATATTACCTTTGACGCGAACGAAGTCGCGGGCGGATGCTGGTAACTGACAATGATGACAGTTCGCCGAAATGTTTAGGTCCCATGTAATAGGGGGTGAGCCTCCGAGCTGCTGATAGAAAAACCCCCAACCCCTTTCATAGAAAAACTCAATTGAACTTTGCTCGCCCTGGGAATCGAACCCAGGACCTCTAGCGTAACAGTCGCGCTTAGGACCACTAGGCTAACGAGGCAGTTCAGAGAAGAGATAGTATGACTTTAGGTATGACGTAACATTTGGTCCTTCTAATTATATAAATGCTGTAAGTACAGTTACTAAACAACAGTCTAAATAAGGACTTCTTGGAGAAGCATCGATGAAATTGCAATTAATGTAAGTAAAGTACGCATGATATTGATACAAACTGGAAATGAATAACTCGGTCTCGGCAATTTGGTCCAAAATCACTTTAACGCGTCCTGTATTAAACGTTTTTGGAAAGTGAAAGGAGCCATTTTGTGCTTCGGAGAAATTATCAATAATTGTAACAAGAGCAGAAGCTTTTTCTTTTTAATAAACGAAGGTATAAAATAAGATTATGGCAATGTTCTTAGGTAAGGCAGATATAGTTTTTGATAAGTGGACTGTATGTTGTAGATGTAAATGAACAAAAACATACCAGGACGCCTGTATTCCCCAAAGGGTTAGGCAGAGGTACACCTCTGCCTAACCCTAAACGGTGGGTATACAATGGTACACCATTGTACACCCACCGTTTGCCGGTATGTTTAGGTCCCATGTAACAGAGAGCGAGCCTATTGCCATTAACCGGGCACAAATCCTAACTCCAAGCTGCTACTGAGAAAATAAAATAAGGATTTGAACCGAAAGAACACAATTAATACAATAAAAAAAAATCAAAAGAGCAACTTGAAACGTCAAATAAAAAATAATTACAACCAAATCGTAATAGATTCCTTTACCGCGGAAGACGCGTAGACTCCCGGGACCCTCGCAGTAAGTATGGAAAGGCCACACCGGATGGGATTTTAGTCAGTGAGAGTCTGATAAACCCGTCCGGCCCTCTCAAGGCCAAATCCATAGGGATTTCCTACACTGGACCAAAAAAAATCAATATGCTTAAAAAATATTATTACATTTGGCTGCATTCTAAAGCCAATGTTAATACGCTTAATTTAAAAATTGCAATAACAAACGTAATGGCAAATTAATTGCACATCGCCTACAGAGTGGAACTCTTAGAATTTGCTTCTTTAAGTAACAAGTAGCGTGGCAACACTACCCAATGAACGTACAGTTTATAACTACATACATTAATCATGGATTAGACAATGGTCCAATTAATGCCAGATTTGAATTTAAGTGATCAATAATAAATATTAGAAAGAATTGATGAAGAAACGGTTGTTTCATTATCAAAAGAATATCCAAAACCATTTATAAAAGGGTCCTCCATTTTCATGTCCGGTTTTTAACCCCGGACGATAATAGAACGGTGTTATAGATTTAACGTGTGTGTCTGTGTATTTGTGGCATCGTAGCTCTCAAACGGCTAAACCGATTTTGATTTAGTTTTTTCGTTTGGAAGGTGCCTTGATCAAGAGTGTTCTAGCTGTTACAAGAAAATCTGTTCTGTTGTTTGAAGATTATCAGCTCTTTTCTAATAAGCATCCTTTAATGGTCTGATCGAGTTTTGTTGAAGTTTGGAAAATATTTACAAAATCTTATTTTGATATCAAATTCCAATATTTTTTTTCACTCTTTACTACTTACTACTTACTTACTTACTATACAATAATCACCATTACCTACAGTCAAACAAACATTACAGAATTCACATTAAAACCTAACAAACTAATTCTAAGTTCAAATCCTAGCATAGACTGTTAAACTCTCAATCAATCTTGCGAAACATTAGCGCAATCAATCACTCCAATACCATTGATTAAGTTGGCAACACTGCTAATGTATTTGAAAGGTTAAGCCTCGTGTTTAGGGTATCTTTTTGCTGAATCAATCATCTGTAACAACTGGCCGAGGGTAATGAGCGTTTGAAGGATAGCTGGTGATTAGAAATGGGAATATAGATGTCTTGTAGACGAACGTAGAGAAAAGAAGAAGTAACTTCATTTTACTGACCAACTCTTTGATAATTCAAGTCGCCTTTGATTTTGAAAGTAACTATCGATAATTACAAGGAACACGTAATTAGTCGAAAAGTCATGTGTTAATGATTTTTCATTAAAAAATCTTAATAGAAAAAAGATTTTTTTAAATAAAATATACATATTTAAAAGAATCTTTTAGAAGTTGCATTCTTAACTGGTGCGAATTAGTTGGAAAGAAAAGACATCTGATTGACTTAACATAGCTTTTTCCTTCAGCCTCTCAGAACAAACACAGGAAGCAGATTGACACAACTACAAGTTTGTTAAAAAAAAATTGTCTAAACTAATAGATTAGATACCACAATCCACACAAAGTGAAACATTCACACAATCCATTCTAATACATAATAAGGTCGCTTCCAAAAGGTCCTTTTGGAAATCTATGTCCAGCAGTAGACGTCCTGCGACTGATAAGATGTTGATTATGATTCTACTACATAAGAATAAAGCTAACTGCCTCGTTGGCCTAGTGGTCCTAAGCGGGACGGAAGCTCTGGGGAATACAGGCGTGATGGTATGTATGTGTTATGTGTAAGAATAAAGCTAAAGTTTTGTTTGTTCAAACGCGCTAATATCTTGTACTACCAGTCTGATTGTTTAAGTTCCTGAGAAATAGTATAGGCTATACACCATCACGTTACGACACAAAGCAGCCGAACAGTAACCAAAGACCTAACTCAACGGGTAAAAAGACCACGTGGACAAAGTCGCGTGCAGAAGCTAGCAAATTGAATAGCCATAAGTGAAGGCATTATCACGTCGCATAATGAACTTGGTACAGGCACAATCAGTGCTGTGGGCCTAATGATAAAAGTCACCAATATATCTTCATTAATCAGGACTAGTTTAACCCAGATTGTGGAAACTGTAATCTTGTAGGAGCTCGTTTATCAATGACGCGGGGCCAAGAAATGAGAGGAGTAATATTGTGGTTAAGCAAATACCATTTATTAATGTCCGCTGCTATTTGTTTTCTGGTCATATTGTTCTAGTTAATGTTCGGTTTCTGATTCTATATTGTTCTCCAAGATTTCCAATCTGCCTTGAGCAAGCCTGGTGATCAATACTCGTGCCTTTTCTGTATGATAAGAGGCCTTTGCCCTCCAGTGGGACAATAATAGGCTGGTGAAAAATACCACGCAGACAACGTCACGAGCAGAAGCTATAATAGATATAAATATTAAAAAGCTGATGAGTTTTGTGTGTTTGTTTAAACGCGCTAATCTCTAGAACTACCAGTCGGATTGGAAAAAATATTTTTGAATATTATAGCCAGAGTCATGAGGAATAGTATAAGCTATATAACATCACGCTCCGATCCACGGGAGCAGAGCAGTAACTAAAGATGTAATTTAACGCGAAAGAAAAAAATCACAAGCTAGTTATTTATAGTTACGTCATAATTATAATCATATATGCATATACATGTATCACCAGCTAAGCAATAAATCCGCCGTTTCCATAGCTCTAAGCGTAACAGCGGTAGCATTACACAAATCATTGGATCTATGCAGATGAATGAGCAACAAAACCGACGGAACAGTTTTAAGACGGCCATTAGATAGCTTGGGGGTAGACGAGGTGTAAGACGTATGCGCTGTGCGTGCCACTGTCTACCATAGTATTTGATTAGGTCTCGAAGTAGGATCAACTTTATGGCTTCAAATGAAGTTGGGACTATTAGATGGATATACATTGGTGAGGTTGATTAAAGGGACACTTATGGGCAGTGCAGGACCGATCATTGAGGCTATATTTAGAAGGAGACCTATGTGCACCTGTGGACATCGTTCTGCTGATATGATAATGGGCCAGACTGATTAAGAGATTCTATGGTCCGTCTCAGTATTGTAAAGAGTTTTGACGTAAAAAACAAACAAAGAAAGTGACTTAACTGGGGGACCATTCTACTATATTTTAGAAACAATCTCAATCTGTCCAAAATATCTCTAATTTACCATTATTTTTTACATTAATTGTGTCTGAGATGACATTGCCACTAGACAAGACTAATTAAATTATTGATTAATTATTAAATAATAATTAGAATAGGACTTCTGATAATAAAAGGCCACAAAGCGACGAAGAATGTAAACAGGTACATTAATCCTATTGCACAAGTTCATAAATATCAAAGCAGCTAACTAGAATAGATGTAGAAGATATCAAGAAACAAGAAAACCTTAAGCCAAGGCCATAAAGATACAGATAAAGCGCCGAATGATATCAGAGCAATGTGTATGCAAATCTGTGCAGTCAAGATCTCCGTGGTAATACAAATGTTACAATCCTCGTTAACACCTACATAGAACGTAATGGAAAAATATATTCTACTATTGAAACGTCTACTAAGCTGGACTTGAATAAATGGACTTACATTCTTTGAGAAAGAAAAGTTATTGAGGTAAAAATATATACGGCTAAACGGTTGGCGCAGTAGCTGTACTATTGGCTGCTACGTTGCATGTCGCGGGTTCGATTTCGTTAGAAAATGGAAGATATACACAAATCATGACATAAAAACAATAATTAACCAAAGTATTATGTTAGTGTACTCCTTCACGTATAGGAGACCACAGCTTGCTCAAGAAATATGTAAGAATACAGGAGAAATTCCTAATATGGGCTTACGTTTCTTATTTAAATAGATTATTAGCTTTTTATTTTATACCATGCTAGTTGATAAATTGCCATTATCTTAATCAGGTCAAGTCCAACATTGAGCAGTTATCTCCTCCAATTCAAGCAGACAGTACAAAACCAACCTCATTTTTTACAAAATCCTACAAATCTGACAAGGTGTCAAGCAGACAGAAGTAGGCACAGAATCCAGACCACTATACGGCTATATTATGTCTACATAATATCGACACCATTAGCACTGGACAAAAGTGTTTTTCAATATGTCCCCAACGAGATATTAATTCTAGCGTTAGTCCATAAGGCTATAACTCAAGGCTCAATTAGGGCCACTGGAGACAGTTATTGAGGAAGTGGCCCTGCTGGACACAGACACAGATGTGGAACATTGTTTGAAGATGAAGCTCTATAATTTGGTGTCTTTGTTGTGTTGAATGGTGAAGTGCAGCTGAGATGACTTAGAAATGGTTTTTGTTCTACATCCTTTTTGGTTTAAGGTCTCTGGATCAGGAAAATATTTTACTGCGAAGTATAAAAAGGGGCGAAGGAGGCTTCTTCTGTTTTCGTTTATCGATTCGTCAGTAGCGTTGTTAATGTTCTCTAAAGTGCAGGCGTAGGGACACCTTGGGCACTGTAGTAAGAAGGATTCTGTTATAAATAAAATTACAGTTGCAAAAAAGATCAGCTTAGACAACATTAAGACAAAAAGTGAAGTTTCACAACTGTCAGTGTTGGTATAACATCTAAAGGGTAATTCTAATTAAAAACGTTCAAAATCTGGTCACAATCTGATATCTCATCTGAGATTAGATTGCAATCGTCTCTAAAAGTTTGTAGAATTGCCCACCTGATTTGAATTCATGAACCATTTGGCAAATTGCTAAGAGATAGCGCATAAGTGGTGGTGATATATGAACAGTTGTTAATTAAAGGTTATTTACCTCTAAGCCAATTACTGTCTCATTCCAAGTATTACACTTAAGAAGATAATTCCCCACTTACAATGCCATAGCCCTCGGAATGCAGCTGTCACCAAGGCTGACCTGCCATAGCTAAGTATAACGGTACCTATATGTTGCATATATGTGTTATATTTCACCGGCAAGGTCGCAATGTGTTCGTCACGCGTTCCTATTTTCTGTGGTTCAAGGTATAAGATGTGATTGTCTAAAATAATAGTAATACTTACCAGCCTATTATTGTCCCGATACAGAGCAAACAATTCTTCTAACACAAAGAAAGCTTGAGCATTGATCACCACTCTGGCTCAAGGCAAATTGGCGATTTCAGATGTGTATTTATTAAATACTAGCATTCGCCCGCAACTTTGTCAGCGTGGCTTATTTCATACGCGTTAAGCTACGGTTTTGATTACTGCTCCGCTCCCGTAGGTTGTAGCGTGATGTTCTATAGCCTATGATACTTAGGAATAATGTAGCTATCTATTGGTAAAAAAATCGGTGCAGTAGTGTCGGAGCTTATTCGGTAAAAATAAACAAACAATAAATCTTTCCTCTTTATAATATTAGTCTAGGTTTCATCAGAATGTTTTTTTCACTGATGTCAGTGACGTCCATGACTTTATCCAACTTTTTATATTCTGTTGGATAGTTACGCAGTCAAACAACCCGAAGGGCTTTTATTTCGTTGCAGTAACGCCGATTCTCGTAAATCAAGTTTCACCATAGAAGTGTACTCTGCGGAAAGTATTCGCAAAAACGCTACCGATTATGACATAAACCACAACGTTTCACTACATTATAACCGTGATAAATAGCAAAGAATAATGAATCGCAAATACGTTTAGTGTATTTGTGAGCAGTGAATGCCTGACCAATCAATGGTCTAGGTATGAATGTCATCCGGCCGCTGTTTTTATAGCATTTTGAACGCTATAAACTAGTTTCGATAAGAATCAAATTGCTTTTGAGTTTAAGGTCGATTTAGGAATTGCTCTTCTTGTGGACGTAGCAACATAAAACATCGCTAATTATTAATTAAGAGTTGGAATTATAATAATAAATTAATTAGCTAGTGTCGAAAAAGGCGGGTAAGAATAAGACTTTTCAATAGACTTCAAAAAGGATAAGGTTCAATTTTGGATTATATATTTATTTTTGTGTATTTTTTGAACTGCTTCGTTGGTCTCGTGGTCGCAAGCGCGACTGATGAGCATGAGGTCCTGGGTTCAATTCCCAGGTCGAGCAAAGTGTTATTGGGTGTTTCCATTAGGAATTTCTCAGTAGCAGCTCAGAGTTAGGATTTGTGCCCGGTTAATGGCAATAGGCTCGCCCCCTATTACATGGGACCTAAAACATACCGGCGAACTGTGGGTGTACATTCGTACACCTCTGCCTTACCCTTCGGGGAATACAGGCGTGATGGTATGTATATTTTTATGTATGTTTGGGCATAACCCCGTCTTATAAAGAAGGATTTGCAATTTTTTCTTTTGTTAGAAGGATAGTTAATCTGAATTGGTCTAATATAAAGGTCAATGAATGATGAATGTGAACGTCAATTGAAAAAATATGTCATCCAAGTAAACGACATAGCGTATTTTGGTTTCTTGTGACTTTTTTCATTTAAGAAGGACTTGATGACACCAAATAAAACGATGAGCTTAAGAAAACCTACAACAGTGTTTGTACTACTTATAATTCAATAATAACACAGCCAATGTTTAATACAATATGCATTATGGCTTCAAGAAATGTCTCAAGGGCTTCGGTATTCTATTGTTTTGTTATATGAGATAATTTAATAGAGAATTTTGATAAGCAGCCTCTAATGATACTGTTAATGATTTTCTAAAGGACATATTTTTTGTTTGTGTGTATCAAATATAATCCGAAACTACTGGACGGATTTTAACCCACCAATATATAGCTACGTTATTTCTGAGTAACATAGGCTATATAATATCACGCTACGACCCACGGGAGCGGAGCAGTAACCAAAGACGTAACTTAACGCGGATGAAGTCGCGGGCAGATCGCTAGTATCTTATACAAGCTACCCTCCGCGGCTTTCTACGGGTGCAATTTTCATAAACCTTGTCCTGACTATTACAAACACAACAAAGATAATCAGGTAAATCAGTCCAGTCAGTGTCCAGTGATGATCTTACATACACGAGGCAATTAATTTCGATTTAAACAAATAGAAGATAGATTAAAGTCTCCAGCTTCCAACCATACAAAATAAAGCCCAAATACCAAATCCCAACCGCCTCAACCCTAATAACGTCTCCCGATATCGTTACACAAGTGGGCCACAAACGCCCCACCACTGAGCCAATTCCACAAAATTATCGAGTAGCCTCTCTAATTACTCACACTTGGCCGATCGCCGACCGTTATGGAAGCGGTGAGCCAAGTTCATTGTCACAGTTTAGACCAGCAATTGTGTATGCTTGGGTGGTTCCTCTATTGGGTTTTGCACTAGTGCCTTAGATTTACGTGACTACTGAGGGTTAGCCATACTACTTCAGGGTCCTCTCTATGACAGAGGAGATAGAGAGGAGTTTGACCTGCAGAGGGACAACACAGAATTCAAAAAAATAGGGCGGGTGATGACTTTAGAAGTCTATGCATGTATGTTCATATCCTACATAGAATTAGGAGGTATATGGCGATCATTCCTAAAAGTTAGTAGAATTCCGCCCTCATCCTATCTTTCTCCATGACCAACAAACAATAGCACCGAAATAGACCAAAACAATCCATTTTCACTTCAATAGCGAAACTCAAAACATTTCGATCGGTTTCTAGAAACTTACATATAATTATTTAAATTATTTACTTCCAAGTAATCGTAGCGACCTCAGTCACGGTTTTGAATTAACTACACACTTTGGTTATGGTATTCTAGAATGTTCCTTTCTCGAGAGGCTTTTGGCTTCTGAAATTATCAATGACAGGACAATTTCGAAATCCAAGTCAAGCAAGAAATTAATTATTTTCCAAAAATGAAGCATTTTAGAATGTGGTCAAAAAGAAATGTAGTTTCAAGGAGAATATTTAATAACTTCTGGTACGAAAGAAATCATGGCATAAAAACTGACATCGGTAAAGGAAAAGGTCTTGAGGTAATCTGGACTTATTAATTACCATCATACCATCACGCCTGTATTCCCCAGAGGGTTAGGCAGAGGTGTATAAATGTACACCCACAGGTCACCGGTATATTTTTAGGACCCATGTAATAGGGGGCGAGCCTATTGCCATTAACCGGGCACAAATCCTAACTTCGAGTTGCTACTAAGAAATTCGTAGAAAAACCCAATAACACTTTTTGCTCGACCTGGGAAACGAACCCAAGACCTCTAGCGTAGCAGTCGCGCTTAGGACCACTAGGCCAACGAGGCAGAGAGGGATTTATTAATTGTGAAATAAAAGTATCCTATGTCCTTTATTGAGGTTACTAACTTACCTCGTACCAAACTTAATTAAAATTAGTTCAGTGATTTAATAGTGAAAGCGCAATAAACAGACAGACAGACAGAGTTACTTTTATATTTATAATATTAGCACAGATCAGGAAGTATGGATAAGTCTGGAATCGCCAATCCGCCTTGAGCAAGCGTGGCGATCAATACTCAACTTCCTTCCTCTATTATCACAATGCTCATTTTTATTGCTCTTTAAGACTGCATGTATGTCCAGGCAAAACATGGCATTTTATGCACAAACTTACGAAAAAAGTCACGTGAATATTCAGCGTCAAATGAATTACCTAGATTGTAATCCACGTGAGTGTGTTCTACGTAATTTGATTAAGTATGGACAATCCGACTCGCTCGCTATTCATTAATGTTTACTTGTGAGCCATTCTGAACGCTTCAGTCGTTTGAGCGTTTGGTTGATGACGAATTTGAGGCTTAAAGGCAGTAATTTAAAAAGGATTATAAAAAAAAAATATACCATCACGCCTGTATTCCCCAGAGGGTTAGGCAGATGTGTACCAATGTACCTACATCCACAGATCGCAGGTATGTTTTTAGGTCCCATGTAATAAGGGGCGAGTCTATTGCCATTCGCCGGGCACAAATCCTAACTCCGAGCTGCTACTGAGAATTTCATAGAAAAACCCAATAACACTTTTTGCTCGACCAGGGATCGAACCCAAGACCCCTAGCGTAGCAGTCGCGCTTAGGACCACTAGGCTACCGAGGCAGTTTATAATATATATGCTGTTAATGAATTAGGTCTTGTAGGGGTTGCGTATACCTATAGTAATGAATATAATCTAGGTCTGTTTAGAATAATCGAATATTCAACAAACAGCTATCAAGAATAATGCGAGGTACTTAAAACGATGAATTAAATAAACTTTTTTCTGCCTAATTGTATATTCCGATAGCGCGACTGATACGCTAGAGGTCTTGTTGGTTCGAATCCCAGGTCGAACAAAGTGATATTGGGTTTTTCTATGAAATTCTTAGTAGCAGTTCGGAGTAATGATCTGTGCCCGGTTAATGGAAATAGGCTCGCCCCCTACGACGTGAAACTTAAACATACCGGCGAATTGTGGGCGTACATGGTTACGTCTTTGCCTGACCCTTCGGAGAATACAAGCGTAATGGTATGTTTTATATTCCTTCCCACCAACGGCAACGACGAAGATCCAAAGTTTAGGAATGTGGCGACTGAAGATCTTTTTCCAGACGACAACAACCTCATCACATTCAAGCTGTGGAGGTAAACATAGCAACCAAAGCCGTCAAAGCCCGCGCTTCTACAGGCACTGCTAGCTGACAGAACTGAGAATTCCACTTCGGAATTTTCGTCGCCCTTCGTGCCCGTGACGATTATGTCAGATATTCGCATGACAGTCGGCTGGCTGTAGATCCGCACTATAAAGGTCGACGCGCACCGCACGCACCGTTAGAGGCGGGTATTTAGGTCGGCGCACGCGCCCGCTACAGTATGCCACACTGGGTGAGGTTGTCGGGGATAAGCGGTAGCGATTTGAACACGCAAATTATTGTAAAGTTAATCGCTTTGACGAGTACAGCTAAGGAACTGTGTTTTTCTATAATCTAGAGTTATTGAAGTCTGAACCGAATGGTTATTTCTCGGCAAGCGTGCAATAGCTGGCTCTCATGGGAGAGCCAGCTATTGCACGCTTGCCGAGACATGATGACATAAGGCATAGAATTAGTAGATTGTTGTTGTGTGTTGGTAGTTGACAAATTCCTTACGAATAAGTCGTAAAACCTCATCCAGGTGGTATAGTTATACCTGGCTATAAAAAAACGCACGATTTTATATGATTAATTCAATGTTCTGGACATTGATTTCTTTAAACCTGTTTAAAGCAGTAGCAATTTATAATTCGATTAATTGATAAAAATATTCGTGCAGTAGTAATTTGCAAACTTAATTGTTATACTCGTCGAGATAAATTACTTAAAAGTTATTAACATAAAGGTGCACAATTTGTCATAATAAATTATAAATCTAATATAAATTCTTAGCTTTATTGAGTAAGGCAATTTTTCATAGAAGCCAAGGTAGACGGGTTAAGTAATGGAAAAAATATGGCTAATCATGCAGAGAGTAATAAATTAACAGTCGGTCATTTTAATTTAACACCGTTTAATAACATATTAGCTTAAACATTCTTGAACATTAGGTACATCATCGCAATAAAAAAAAAATTTACTTAGTACTGATGGAATAAGGATTCATTTTAAATTATTTTTAATCAATAGTTTGTTCTTTTTTTGTTAGTCGGGGGCACGGGTCATGCGTCTAGGGTGGGACGAATCGAGCGGTTTTAGTTGTTCAGAGTCCGATATGACACTCTGTTTTCCTCCCTAGATGAAGAATGTCCATGGGGATTAAACTATGACAATCTTTTTTTTTTTTTCATTTTGCAGTGCATTAGTGGCTAATTAGATAAAATAATAATATTTTATATTTATTAATGGATTTTATAGATGCTTCAAATAATTAAAGAAAATTCGCCACCAAGGACCACGGAAAAAATATACAAAAAAGTTAGCGACCCATTTCCAAAATCGCTTAAATCTTGTACCTTGTGACACGTTAGCAGAAACAGTAATCTAGGATGTTATGTGTTATGTACGTGACATGTCAACGTTTGTGACGGAATGTTACCGATTTTACAACATGTCCAGCTGTGGGGTATGCTGGGCAGGCAGTCAATGTACCTTGTCTCTGCTGACTCATATGGAGACAAACTTAGGACTAACTGCAATTTTGTTCTGGTGTTCAAGAATATACAAGAGTTTTCGAAAACACTATTACTTTACGCTCACTTGTAATATCAGGATCTCTACTACAATTTCGTGTAGTTCTGGCAAAATAATTAACATCGAAATTTCTCCCATTTTTGGAAGTAATTGGTTGTTCAACGCTGCTTACTTTAGAATCTAATCTAAGCATACGTTTTGCCTACATGGGGACCGGTTTCTGTTGAATAGTAATGAATTAGTTTGGCATAATTAATTATATTTTGAGGGTTGGTTCAATTTGGCAGAACTAAACCGAATTCATCTATGTGTTTTCTCCTATTTTTCTTTGTTATTAAGTATTATATGTAATTTTTTTAGTATAGCCTAACCTATCACATAAACATCGTCCTATACCCCCCCCCTATTCCCCAGAACTAGGTCACTAGGGAGACCCCCAGCCTAACATAACCCAATAAAAACTCGCCCACGTGTTGCTACATGACTCACAATGTACTTGTTTACTCATTTATTAATGGAGTACATATGCATATGTACTTGTTTATGTACCTTGTACATACTTGCCAGTTTAATATGCTGACCGTGAATATAATTATGATGGTAACAATTTATTAACACAATTGAGTTTAATTATGTGTTATAAAAAATAAACAAAGTAGTCACGTTAAAATTTTTCAGTTTTTCGAAATAATTATACTGTTTTTGAATATTATTATATTAATCTGTGTATAGGCTCGCCCCCTATTACATGGGACCTAACCGTACCGGCGAACTGTAGGTGTACATTGTTACACCTCTGCCTTACCCTTCGGGGAATACAGGCGTGATGGTATGTAATCAGTGTTCTCACGACTGTCGTTATAGCACAGTGGTTAAGGCGCCCTTCTTTCATGTCTAATGTTTTACAAGTAAAAATTTGATTTTTTCCAATTCATTTGTACTTTTTGAGTTTATCTTTTCTCTGTATGAGTGGAAACCTTTGCCCTGCAGTGGGTCAATTATAGACTAGATAATTATAATATCATTAATCTGCCAGTCTATATTGTAAAATCACCGACATAATTTTGCAAAACAGTACTATTACTGGTTTTAATTAACAAATAAAATTGAGACTTACCGCAAAATAATCTTCTTGTAATCTCAACAAAGGGGCTGACACATCTGTAAAACAAAAGAAACACGTGTTTAGAAAAATATTCATCAAAAATAGCAAAAGACAAGAAAATAGATTAGATCATTGATCTCGTTGCGAAAATTATACGAGCGCGCCATTGAAAATACAAATAGAGCAAGGTCTTAGAGAAATGTCAACGGAAATACGTTATTAGTCAAACATCTATAGTAATAAATAATATTGAAGTGTTTGTTTGTAATGTCAAAGTAATAGCTTTTGTCTAAATGAATGTTCCGAAACGACTGGACCGATTTTGATGAAAGTTTTACTGGCAAATAGCTTAGGCTACTTTTTAGAAAAAATAATTAGGGTACTGTGCAACAACATTAAAACCGATAATTACGCGGACTAAGTCGCGGGTCTAAATAAGTTATAAATAAAAATACATGAAAAAAAAAATATAGTTGAACCCAACTAATGCTATAAATGCGAATCTAAGTCTGTGTTTCTGTCTGTTTCGTATGTACGACTAAAACACTGAACCGATTTTGATGAAATTTGGTACGGGGTAAGTTTGTACCCCGAGAAAGGGCATAGGCTACTTTTTATTCCTTCGTCTGCGTCCGGGTGAAGTTGCGGACAAAAGCTAGTCTATATTAATATTATATAGAGGAAATATTTATTGTTTGTTTGTTTCGAATAGGCTCGGAAACTACTGGACCGATTTTAACCATTTCTCACCTATTGCCATTAATCATTTCTCACTAATAGATAGCTACATTATTTTTGAGTAACATAAGGTATATGACATCATGCTACGACTCACGGGAACGGAGCGGTAACCAAAAATGTAAGTTAACGCGGACCAAGTCGAGGGCAGTTCGCTAGTCTAAAATAATGCAGTCACAATTCGACAGTTGAAAAGTATTAGTTCATAATTAAATATCTATGTACAGTTGGAATAAGGACCACTTTACATAGGCACCTACTTCAGTTTTATTTGACGTTTACCAAATCAAGATACGTCAAAGAGTCCAGATTAGATCATTGGTCTCGTTGTGAAAATTATAGCAGCGCCATTGGAAATACAAACAGCGCAAGGCCATTCGAGAAATTTCTGCGGATGTGCGCCATTAATCGAACATCGTTAATAAATAATAATGGGCATAGCTATGGGCAGTCACGATTTATGAATCCATAATCTAGAGGGTTTATTGAAGAAAATCCAATTAGAAAGCTTACGTTTAGATGGCAAGGTTAGGTCTTTAGGTCTGAATCTGTTTTGAACTTGCCTCTACCCGCCACTTCACTTCATCTCCATTAAAATCAGTCTTTAAAAAAAGACTGCCTCGTTAGCCTTTTTTTATTTTTTTTTTGGGGGTTGGGAAATCATCAAATAACTTCTCCCGCCCTGGGCCGGGCGGGAGGAAGTGTCAGACTTTTACTAACTAAAACCCACCCATGTTCCTTCTTGTGCCCTTTGCGTCTCGGGGGCGCGGTATCTCTTACGAACAACCCGCAGCCCCGGCAGGCATCGGCTCTCAGTGGCCCCTTCCCTCTGCTGACATCTCTTTGAGGCGCGCGTGGAACACGAACGCGCCGTCGACACGGCCTGTCGTTATGCAATGTAAGGACGGTGAGCTACCCATTGCTCACCGTCCACAGGCCCGTATCTACGGTGGCCGAGAGTCGTCTCGCGGCTCCCGACGTCCGGAGCGTCTACCGCGGCGGCTGGGACGTAAGAACCGTTGTCTCAACCGTCCCGCCGCCTCCTTCTCTAGCATTACTGCCTCACAGAAGGAGGCATCTCCCACCTCCCAAAAAAAAAAAACCCTTCGGGGAATACAGGCGTGCTGGTATGTTATGTTGCAAAAAAAAAACAAAACCATAACTTCAATAGCTTGATAAATAAGTGCTAGATGTTAGGCATACCATCACGCCTGTATTCCCCGAAGGGTTAGGCAAAGGTGTACCAGTGTACACCCACAGTCTGCCGGTATGTTTAGGTCCCGTGTAATAGGGGGCGAGCCTATTGCCATTAATCTGGCACAAATCCTAACTCTGAGCTGCTACTGAGAATTTCATAGAAAAACCCAATAACACTTTTTGCTCGACCTGGGATTCGAACCCAAGACCTCTAGCGTAGCAGTCGCGCTTAGGACCACTAGGCCAACGAGGCAGTTAAAGTAGGCCAAAAGGTCAAGTAATCCAGAGCACTGACAGTACAGGTATGCAAAACAGAATCATTGTTAGACCCCATCAGACTAGTGAAAGGTCACTATCAAATATTGTTCTCAAAAAAAAAAACTTAACGAGGAGACAGACACAAACATGTAAATTGGAAACTGGTCAAGTGCAAATCGTACTCTTCACAGGAAAGGTTCTGGACTAATAAAAAATATTAAGGGTGTGCAAAAAATCGCCGAAATACACAGGTTTCTTGTATGGACACCTCTATTAAATATTAACTTTTATATATTTTTTGTTATTTGCTGTCGTAGCCGCTATAGTAATACACACTCTGTGAAAATTTTAACTCTCTGCCTGTCACGGTTCATGAGATACAGCCCGCTGACAGACAGACGAACGGACAGCGGAGGCTTAGTAATAGGGTCCCGTCGGCACCCTACAGTCACTGAACCCTAAACATTAGACAAAAAAGACCAGAATCCAGTATCCATGTCACCACCGTAGAAATGATGGCCATGGGTCATGGCAAATAGGAAAGTAATGGCAAAATAATGATACCAACATAATTACCCGACAATTTCAGAAAACAGAAAGTTTAACTTGAATTTAGCGATCATGGCAGACGGAAGGTATTCCAAACGATGGTCTTACAAACAAGTGAAGTATTAACGATGCTGTTATAGAAAGTACTTAAGAGAAATGCGGATAGATATTTATGAATTAATCGCTTGTAAAATTCCAATGATAGTTCTTAAGAGTACTTAAATATTTGAGTGTTTACATACATGGTCAACTGTCCCGTGTGTTGGTATCCTGATTATTGAGAATGGGGTCCTGGGTTCCAAGGTCGAACCAAAAGCGTTATGAAATTTTACCGTTACGACTTTGCCCGGAGTTTGCAAGTTGGTGGTGTGACACCCCCGTGTCTCAGAAAGCACGTATAGCCGTTGGTCCTGCGCCTGATCTCTCCCCGGTCGTGTAGGATTGCCGTTCCAAATATGTTTTTTTTTTTTTTTGGTGGGTGGGAAATCATCAAATAACTTCTCCCGCCCTGGGCGGGACGGGAGGGAGTGTCAGACTTTTTACTGACTAAAACCCACCCATGTTCCTTCTTGTGCCCTTTGCGTTCCGGGGGCGCGATATCTCTTGCGAACAACCCGCAGCCCCGGCAGGCATCGGCCCTCAGTGGCCCCTTCCTTTTGCTGACATCTCTTTGAGGCGCGCGTGGAACACGAACGAGCCGTCGACACGGCCTGTCGTTATGCAACGTAAGGACGGTGAGCTACCCATTGCTCACCGTCCACAGGCCCGTATCTACGGTGGCCGGGAGTCGTCTCGCGGCTCCCGACGTCCGGAGCGTCTACCGCGGCGGCTGGGACGGGAGAATCGCTGTCTCAACCGTCCCGCCGTCTCCTTCTCAAGCATTACTGCCTCGCAGAAGGAGGCGACTGCATCCCATTCCCTCTCGCTCCGGACCATGGCTTGCACCAGGGCCGGACGCGAGAGTTCGCCGCCGCCGATGGCCGCCACGAGGACTCGGCGATGCTCCGCCCAAGCGGGGCATACCGCCACGGTGTGCTCCACCGTGTCCTCGGGGCGATCCACACAATAGTGACACCCGGACGTTTCCTCCCGCCCGATAAGGTGCAGGAACCTCCCGAAACACCCGTGTCCGGTGAGGACCTGCGTCAGGCGGTAGGTGAGGGCGCCGTGACGCCTCTCCAGCCACTCCTCAAAGAGGGGACTTACCGCCTCTATTAAGGCGTGCCCAAAATATGAGAGTTAGGGTAGAGGTACATCTGTATTGGCGCACACACTTGTGCACAATAATATCTCCTGTGTACTTGGCTTGTCTCTATTATGACCAACCGCCGCAACCGAAATCGTTCTGGAGAATTTAAATGACGATATGTAGGTTTAGATTCGAATAAATAAAATGATTTTTATGTTATGTTGCGTCACCTCCGCAGAGTAAATGGTTTTTCTTTCTTTCTTTCTTTCCAATAATGAAAACAATCGGGGTTAAGTCTTTCAAAACTTAATTGACTAACGATAGTAAACAAATAAATCTACAATCGCCCATTGTCTCGTATTCTTGTCTCAATCAATAGATCTAATAAACAATACAATTCAGAAAACATAGAATAATAATACCTGCCCATTGTCCCACTGCAGGGCAAAGGACTCTTCTCATACAGAAAAGGCACGAGGATTGATCACCACGCGTGGTCAAGGCGTATTAACGATTATAAGCTTAAATTAATTATAAGTTCAGGTTTCCTCACGATGTTTTCTTTCACCAATGTCAGCGATGTCCAAGATAAACTTAGAGAGTAAAAAATGAATTGTAAAAGTCACATTGGTACTGTAACCTCACGCATGAGCTGCCAGGGTTGCGGAATTTGTTAGAAAGAATCACTGCGGCCCTGGAACGCAAAGGGCATTAGGAGGAATATGGATGGGTCAGTAAGAGTAATTTCGTGATTTCTCATCTTAAACAACCAGCCTTATATGCCGGGGCCATCAGGTACAGAAATCACAAAAAATTAAATTCAGTGATGATTTTAGTCCCAAAGAATTTTAACTCATAAATTGGATATTAAATACAATTGTTAAAGCTGAACAATAGTCTAACAGGGGCGTTGTGCTTGTGATTGAGCTAATGTTATTGAAATGGTTTCGTATGTACATCAATGAAGATGGCACTTCAATCATAATTAAAATTGGTTATCTGTGTGTTGGGTTTCTAGTACAATTGGGTTCTGTAGTCAGAGAGCAAATAATAAAGGAGATATGGCAGTAATGAATGAATTGTACTGCAAATACTGATCGTATTGATATAACTAGTAAAATTGTTCGTGCCAAATTTTTGCAACAATAGTTTTAATTTAGTTTTGCTATTTTTGCTGAACTGTTTATTATATTGTATACTAACTTCTACCCGCGATTTCTGCGTAGTGTTTTTTTTCATCCGCGGTTAAATACGTCTTCAGTTACTGCTCCGCGTCCATGAATAACTTTCGTGAATACTCATGAATCTGTTTATCATATACAAAAATAATGCTCATGCAATCCGTCTGGTATTTCTAGAAATTAGCGTGTTTAAACAAACAAACTCTTCAGCTTTATTATATTAAGTTTAGATTATAATATTTTTGCGTATTTATTAAGTGTGGAAACATGTGTTTTTTGTAATGTATAATGTAAAATAATAAAGGCATGTCCATGAAAAACAATTAGAATTGCAATCGTGGAAACACGTGACGAAAAAGTAAGATTTTCTTCCTCTTGTACAGATCTCTACAAATCAGGACATTGGACTTTACCAGACTAATTGATAAGTCGTCTTTTAATTTAAATCGTTTTATGACAAGAACACTGAGTGTTGTTACGTTAATATGAATGAGTATACGATCGTCAAGTGTTTGGAGAGATCATGTCTGATTTAGTGCCACAAAAAGTAGCAAGTGTGCTCGACGATGAAACGTATAATTTATTGGCTTTGCACTTAACTAATTGGTGAGTTTAGACAGGCGAGAATTGTCTTATTTATATGAGCTTTTAAAAGCCAACATTTACACGCAGAAGGAGTGACCCTAACTTTCATAGTTCGATGAGACGACAATCTTACAGAACCGTGGAGATATCAGGCTTTCCCAGACACGGGGGTGTTACACCACCAACTTCCAAACTCCAGGCAGCTACTGAGAAAGTCGTAATGAAAAAAACACAATAAAACTTTGGCCCGACCTGGAAATCGTACCCAGGACCCCACGCTCAACAGTCACGCTTGCAACCACTAGACCAACGGGACAGTTAACTCATTATCAAGCCACCAGCACGAAGGTCCGGGAGCCGGTCCACAAACAGCCCGACGCGTTCCAAATCCGTGCGACTATTAAACCAATTACGCGACAAAACGCAAGAAAAACGCGACAGTCGCACGATATGAGCCACTGGGTTGAAGGTGAGAGTGACGGAAAAACTGTAGTGATGAAAGGTTCGCAGAAGTAGTCGTTAAAGCGATGTAAGTGTTGACTGCGCCGGCGCATGAGCTATGGGAGTTTATGAGGTTAGTTTGTGAATAGATGGCGTTTTGTACATGTATATAAATGCAGGTAGTTACGGAGGGGTATTGATGTTTATGGTACCTAGACCTACCTTGCTTTGCATAAAGAGCTTAAACAAATGTGCTATTGTAATAGGCCATTTTAACTTTTATAACCTACAAAAACGTTATTGCTGTAATACCATAGTTACTTACAGTTTTCTAAAACTATTTAAGTAGTCGGTATTCCATTTAACAATATCTATAAAAACCCCAAACTAGTCAAGGAGACGACGGAATATTAAACAATATAACGATAACTATAAAAAGTAAGTGTTTATGCGCACGCGCCGACTGGGTCAATCCGCGTGACGAATCTAGTGACACGAGTGCCCCACAGGCCTGGTTACCGAAATGTGGGGGCTGGCCACGAAGTGGGAGCGGAGCGAGGAAACAGAGATGAGCGAAGTCAAAATCAATTGCCAAAGCAGAAAACGATTGCAGAAGTAAAGCACCACGAGATATGACCATTTTTAACCCCTGACACAAAAACGACGGGGTGTTACAAGTTTGACATGTCTGTGTGTGTGTGTGTGTGTCTGTGGCATCGTCGCTCCTGAACGCATGAACCGATTTTGATTTTGTTTCTTGTGTTTGAAAGGTGAATTAGTCGGGAGTGTGTTTAACTATGTTTGATGGAAATCGGTTCAGCGGTTTAAAAGTTATCAGCTCTTTTGTTAGCTACGGTAGGGATTTTTATTCTTTTGTCGGGGGTTACTTGCATTTTTTAGTTTTGTCCTTTCAAAATCTAACCGAAATGTGTATCTCGTCACACATCGCAAATTCTTGCGGTGCGGCAACGCATCGCTATTATGCATGACTGCCCAAAGGCCATGCATTACATTTTGTAGATGATTTGTTACTTACCATTGCCAATCACACTTTATTTGTAATTCAAGTATATGTAAATTTTTGCATTAACTCTATTTGCTTTGAATTTAGAGGTCAAAATTTCGTAAATAAAAATCGATTGTCGAAACAAAAATCACTTAATCTTTTCAAATCGCCCCGCCTCCTCGCCCGCTGTCCCGCTAACTTTGGACCTTATCCAACGGTCAAATCATTCAAATTCCATTAGTTATAACTGCGTATGACTGATGCAGAACTGTTATGTATTGTAGGGTTATGTCCGTTTGTCACGACACGTGAAACTGTTCTATTAGATTATAGCATAACTGTTTTGTGGAAAATGTTCGGCAGCCGATTTTTTTTGGGTGAATTTATCTTATAATTTTTACTCGTGGGTGTCACAAAAAACATCATAGAAATGGATTAACAGCATCCTCCTGCCTATTATAACTTTTTTCGTCTGCAATCACTAAATCTTTTTACTTTTTTTCTTGAATTTCGAGTTGTATCTGTTTTCGCAATACTAGATCGCAGTGTGGCTATTTTTTTTCGCTCAATGATCGTTTTCGGGTTTGGGACAGTGGGTAATACATTCGGGACATCGTATTAAAACTTAAAATAAACGGTCCAATCCATAATACATTTTGACCGAGTAGGCGTTGCACTATTGTATGGAAAGGTCGATTGTTTTTAGCACTTTGACATCTAGAATCATTTACCAAATTCATGGTAAAACTTTTTGCTACTTTACATCCCGTATTTTAATCGATACAAATATCGTCAACCATAAGAGAGCCTCCACCTACGTCGGACTTTTTGTAGGACCTATTATCGGACCGTTCACTAAATCCATAGTTTCGAGGACTGACTATATGTAGGTCGTGTGCGTTGGTCTATTAAAATTCATATGTTTCATAATTGCCACAATATTGCAATTGTTGAACTGCCTCGGTAGCCTAGTGGTCCTAAGCGCGACTGCTACGCTAGAGGTCTTGGGTTCGATTCCCAGGTCGAGCAAAAAGTGTTATTGGGTTTTTCTATGAAATTCTCAGTAGCAGCTCGGAGTTAGGATTTGTGCCCGGTTAATGGCAATAGGCTCGCCCCTTATTACATGGGACCTAAATATACCGGCGAACTGTGGGTGTACATTGTTACACCTCTGCCTAACCCTTCGGGGAATACAGGCGTGAGTGTATATATGTTTCATAATCACAAAAAAATCGGTAGTCGATTGTCTGACGTGTGCGGGCAGCGCAAAACGCAGCAATCAAATTAAATAGTCCAACCATTAGGGCACTATCCATTACAGTTTGTACTTATCCTACATATCAACCATCAGTTTTTTATTTACCATCCTTATCCGACAAGTCACGATTGTTAATTAATAAGAAAACAGAGTTTTTTGCCGCCGTGACATCAAGAGAGTCGTGACTTGTTAGTCTTTACCGACTTGCGGAAAGTAAGGTAATGCGTTTGACATTTTCGTATCACGGATGATCACGAAGTTTGATGTCCGCTGTTGAAGGTTAAGATGATTTTCTTGGTGTGAAACTGTAAATCTGTGTTTATTACAGAAATGGTGTTAAGGGAAATTATAATGTTTTTCTTTGAAATTTTTGCACTTGAACTTTCATCGCCATTAAACTAGAATCTTTGATGGCAGGCTTAGACTAGCTAGAGGTCTTGGGCTCGATTCCCAGGTAGAGCAAAGCTTTATTGGGCTTTTCTATGAAATTCTCAGTGGCAGCTCGGAGTTAGGATTTCTGCCCGATTAATAATCGGCCGATGAGATCCCGGCAATAAGGCCGCCCCCTTTCGTATTAGAACTAACCATATCGGGGAACTGTGGGTGTACATTGGTACACCTCTGCCTAACTAACCCTTCGGGGAATACATGTGTGATGATATGTTAAGACAAAAGATTTTTAAAATGCAGTACGTACCAAAATATGGCACTACTTTTTTTCAATAACAAAGTGCAATAAGACAGGAGTCTTTAATATTACTATGGTACTGCAAAACGCTGCTCCGACAAAGTTTGCAAAAGTGTACCCTGTGGAACAGCAGTAGCGAGAAGGCATTTCAGGTTTATCAGCTCCAAGCTCTACAACTTCACAAATAAGACCTTAAATATTTACCATTTATCCCGTAGTCTCTTGAGAGGGAAGATGATTGAGTGGCTGAAATTGTTGTCATATAATGAAACTGAAAAAATTGTGGAAACGTTACTAGCAAAACCACTGTCACACACCTAAACTCTCACTCACACACACATACACTCCACACATCAGCTCTTCTCTACTATAATTTATCAAAATTTAGTTATACTGTTAAAATAGTCTAAGTCTGGAAAAATTGTTTTCCTTGTCTAGTTTGGGCGATGACAGCTGCGACACAGTTATTAACTTTTGTAGCTATCTTCGTTTTCTTTGTAATTGAGCCAAGTGTCTATGTACCAAATAAAAACTTTTTACTTTTTTTATTTTATTACAGAGGCAGAGCTTTTTTGATCTCTAGAAGTCCTAGTCTGATTACAAAAATCTTTTACTAATAGATAGCGACACTATTGCCGAGTGTCAAAGGATTTGTTTTAAGGTATATTTGACTTCTACGCAAACGAGGTCGCGGTCAGAAGCTAGCAAAAGAAAAAAAAAAATATATATATAAAAATACCAAAAATGCCAAAATAAAATGCCAAAGGCATTAAGTCCGCCTTTGTAATTTACGTTGTATTATTTACATTATGTGCAAAAAGTTTTAATAAAATAAAAAAAAATATACATTTGCTCACCATTTCGCATTACCAACCCTATTAACATCAACAAGTATCACTTTCTTCAACTGATCTGAATCAATAATGGTCGTATTCAGACGTAAAATAACATTCACTCAACAATATGCAAATCAAACTAACAAAGCTTCAATAGCAGACCGTGGGAGGATCTATCAACAGAGAAATACCACAGAATACGAAAACATTAGAGAAATGTTTCTGTTCTTTCATACGCGCGTGCGCTGATGCCGCTGACGTGATCCCACCAACCTTTTTTTTATGTATTGGAGTGCATTAGGAGGAACACGCCATCCCGTTCCGGGGCAGCGGTGACTCTTTTGAACAAGTTCTGCAACAACACTGGCAGGCACCGTATATTGCCACCACCCTCATGGTGAGTAATAAGAACGTTACCCCACACACCAGGAATTTCTCCAGTATTGTGGGTGCGGTTTAATCTTACTGTATATATATGTATGTAAGGTTGAATGTACAATAAAAGAGCCGAATACTATAATATACTGTATCTATATTTTGACCTAATATTGAACTTTATTGACATACTCCTAACCAAACAGTGGAGAATCTTAACACCGACATCTAATTTGACGTCAACGCCATCTAGTTAGACAATGTGCAACTTTTACAATATTTTAAGTACTAAGAACTTTGTTCTAAAAACAGCGAGTATCCCTTCTATACTTTTGTTACTCTACGGCAAGTACCACCAGCACTACAGACAAGCGTGCACCGTGAGATTAGAGCCTACGTGCTAAATAATGTTAATCTACACGATGTCGGCCACGTCTCCAATCAGAGCGAGCATAATCAGAAGATGTCACAGCCTCTCACGTCGTGTGAGTAAAGTGATGAAAAGATTACTGTTCAGATTAACAGAAGCAATGATATGGAAAATTAGACTGATTTGTGTCACATATGGGTAAATTAATGTAGTATTGGGATTATGGGAAGTTGTCTGGTAGTTGAATAATGATGATGAGTAAAAAAAGGAAGCAAAAATGTTTATGTTAATGTTAAACATCTTAATGGACAGTAGCCGACACAGGAGATATTATAGAGCACAAGTGTATGCGCAAATAGAGGTGCACTCATGAGACGTCAATCCCGACAGGATCGGGGAAAGATCGAAAGACGTTGGTCTTGTCGTGCTTTGTAAGGCTAATTGGCGCAGCTGTGGGGCACACAATGTTTTTTTTTGTATTTTAAATATTTAACATTATATATTATTATTAACTGCCTCGGTAGCCTAGTGGTCCTAAGCGCGACTGCTTTTTTTTTTTTTTGGTCGGTGGGAAATCATCAAATAACTTCTTCCGCCCTGGGCGGGGCGAGATTGAGTGTCAGACTTTTACTGACTAAAACCCACCCATGTTCGTTCTTGTGCCCTTTGCGTTCCGGGGGCGCGGTATCTCTTGCGAACAACCCGCAGCAAGCGCGACAGCTACGCTAGAGGTCTTGGGCTCGATTCCCAGGCAAAGCAAAGTCTTATTAAGTTTTTCTATGAAATTCTCAATAGCAGATCAGAGTTAAAATTTGTGTCCGGTTAATGGCAATAGACTCGCCCCCTATTACATGGAACCTAAACATACCGGCGGACTGTGGGTGTACATTGGTACCCCTCTGCCTAATACTTCGGGGAATACAGGCGTGATGGTATGTTATGTAGAAAAACTGAGGACTCCTCAGCTCAGTAGTTGCGCTTGACCATGACCAACGGAGCAGTCAAATAGATATAACTTGTCTTAATAAGGCTACCTTAATATCTTTGTCGAATGACTAATATCAGCCGTCAGTCGGAAACTAATCCTGAAGCGATTAGATCTAGACATTTTGAGTACAGTTTAGCAGCCATAGATATCTATGGGAAATGAGTTTTGGTCTAGCAAGCGTTTGTTGTTATATTAATGCTTCTGTTTTTATTAGGATTAGGGTGTCGAGTTCGTAATTAATTTTTGCTGATACCGGTTTTATGAACAAATTGAATGGTTTTTTTTTAGTTTAGTTTGTATTATGTACGTACTAATTGAGCTTAATTCTGGCAAAATGACTTCTAACTGGTTTAATTCGTGAAATCTGTTTTAATATTCAGCAAAAACTGATCACGTATCGTATATCTACATTCAAAACTTAAACCTAGGATAAATGAAAAATGATGATATTAGTTGGTTTGTTTTGTACTGTGAAACTATCCCACCATTTTTAATGAAAATCAGTAGTTAAATAGTTTAACCCCTACTAATGGATAGGCGACCTAAAATTAAAGAATATTTGGAATCTAAATACCCTTAATAAAATAGCACCATACTTTAAAAATAAACAATTTATTTTCAATCAACTTAAACAGTAATTCCTGATTACTTTCTTTTTCAATCAAAAAGTCCTAACAGAGACCTCAAACCCGAACTTCTCAGACTTCCGATCCGGTATTTCGTGACATTGACAGGCATGTTATCATACCATGTCCGAATGTTTGCCGACTTCTCAATAACTACGCTGACAGATTATATCAACCGAGTGGACATATTGACAGATTGATACTCGCATTATTTATGCATGAAGATCTTGTTTAGGCACAGTGAAAGCGGGCAGACCTAATTTAAATGACATTAGTTCTTATGATCTCGAGATTTGGAGTGAGAGAGGAATGTGAGTGAAATGATGTTAGGTTTCTGGGTCTAGGTTCGTGGTAATTACTAGAATGGACACTTGACTGGACATTGTTTGTAAGAATTGACATAAAGTTGTATTGACGACATCTTTCGCAATCTGTGCGAACTATGACTGACGTTTTAAGTTTTACACGAAATTAGCATGTAAACAAAACCCTGGCAACCGTCCAGCACAGCGCTGGGGGCAGAAGCCCCTAATAGCGCCTAGGGGCAAAACACTTCACTCCGCTCCTCGTCGGGACAGAGCAGGGCAACCCAACGCCAGGTCCGTAATTTAGGTACCGCGACCACGCTTTCTGGGGCAACGACTATACAGTCCGGTTACCGAGGATGAAGAAGTTACCAGCCTATTCTGCGTATCTTTAAACATCCATACATTTTTAGGACTATGGTAGAAAAACGACACTTTATTAAGAGGAGACTCAATGATGTAAAAAAAACTACGATCAAGCTTATATAAGTCGATTATTCTCTTCAATCACTAATATTTATAAATAATCATTTCGCGATTCCAAATGAAGCCCCACATGTCGAAAGTTCTGTTTACACTAATAAATTAATTAACTATGTCACCCATGATGAATTTAATTTAATTAGTCATAAATTTTGCTAACCCAATTGATTTGACAGGCTATTAGGACCAATATCGTTTAATAGACTAGTTTCTTAACATCTAGTCAAAACATCGGACGACTTCGGGTCACCTCGGGTGTCTTCGTGAGATATCGTATTTCTTCGTGACAGTTCACTTTGATGTGAAAGACACCGTGATTGGCAATTAAAGTTTTTAATTTGAGTAATTTATTTTATTTTTGTAAATGTTGGATAAAATTACGTTTGGTTTACTTCTCTCTTCTTATTTAAATACATCATTACAATAAGTAACATTTTTATAAGAAGAAGATTCCACAAAGTTTACCAAAATAGTTCACGTTTTTATCTTTTCGAACTGTCAAAGTTATTATATTATTACTTCGTTAGCTAGCTTTTATCTTTGCATGCTGTGATCTCCTGATAAGTTGATAGGTCCTGGTAAGTTTGACGGCACGGTTGGCGCTGTGGCTGAGCGATTGCCTGCTGCGCTGCGTGTCGCGGGTTCGATTCCCGCACGGAACAAATATTTGTATGGCCTACAGATAGTTATCTCGGGTCTGACTGTTTGTGTATGTGAGTTTATATGTTTGTAAACGCACCCACGACACAGAAGAAATTCCTAGTGTGGGGCAACATTAAAAAAAAAAAAAAAAATGGAGTACACCTACGATCGGTTGTTTGCCATTATTTGAATGTCATGATTTGTGTATATCTTTTGTTGAAGATACTAAATAACACACACACACACAAGACACACACACACTAAGACTGAAGAGATATAATCAGAACTGTATGAGTTAAGCAAATTAAACCTGCAGTTGAACTAGTATAAACGACCTGGATTATTACATTAATCAATTAGCGTGTAACCATTAGCTTACTAGATCTAGAAACCAATATTCATAATCTCAGCATAGCCAATAACTGTTAGCCTCACCTTAGCTCATAGAAATATCAGGAGATTTATTTAACGACTAACACCCATATATTTACGCCATTAATTTATTAATTAATGACATTAGAATGGATAAAATCCGTTCTCTTAAAACAGTAATGGGATCATTTGTTTTTTAATGCTCTTGTAGTATTTCACAGGGTGCCGTAATGTGTGTAGATGTTAGTTGTGCTACATTCTTGCATAATTTAGATTTTATAGTCACTGGGTGCGATAATTTACCTACTGTTTTAAGGATGTCACTAATTAACGGTAGGTAGTTGCCTCAGGCATGTTGCTAGATTGGTTGTGGCAACTTTTAATTTGTCTAAGGCAATGAAACTGGATTTTGAACTCCGCGAGATGTCAAAGGTACTATTTTCTTCTCAAATTAAATTCCATTACATATCAGTATTGGAACTTTGAAATTATCAAAATGATGTGGTACGAAGTTTATCGGGTCACCCAGTTGTTAATAATAATAAATGAAGAATTTGTATTTTCATTTATTTTATTTACCTACAGCATAATATTGGTCTTTTGAGCCGGATTTGTTTAATTATTTGGACATTAAACATAAAATGTATCCAGCCGCCACCATTAACTAAATGTTTTAATGTAAAACCGCAATCCAAGCTCAAACTCAAGGCTCCAAGCAGCAAGGTCGGCCCTCCACAATCTGCATGAACTCAATATGACTTAATTATTCCAATTTCAACTCGCATTTAATTATTTGTACTAGTTTGAGCAAAAGGCCACTGAACGTAACGCGATGTTGTCCCTTTGTGTCCTCCATTGATAAACATCTCAATGTGCTTTCCGAACCGTGACGGCGGCCATTTTGCATTCGTTTGTTAATAACTGTCAAATCACGCCCATGCGTGTGGCTTATTTTTAAATGCGTGGGCGCTATTTTAATTTGTAGAGAATGTCAATTAATCGAATGATATGCCATGATTGGTTAAATTGGTGTCAAGATAAATCAAGCGATGGTTTTTTCCTACTTCTGATTTTACTAATATTTGAGATTACCTATTATGGAAAACGTTTTTGCATAATATATCATAGGTACATCCTTTCCGCGCTACCTTGTTATATCACCGCTTTTTATAATACATAACAACAATGAATGAAGGAGTCAAAACAAATGATACACCGACTTTACCTAAATATATTTAATTTTGAGTTTTATCGTCATAATGTATAATCGAAAACAATGGCGGTTGACCACTTTTCAACTTTTTTCCTGAAGAGTGTGTGCCTGAAGGGTGGGTAAGGGTGAAAAGTGGTTTCCGCATTGTAAATAACCATTATACCTAATAATACAAACAATAACCTAATTTTATTTACACAAACAATTCACAGTCACTCGCAAAAATACTTCCTGCAAACATTCTTCCCATTGCGCAGAAACCAAAATTAAAACATGTTAACATGTCAGTGTCCCGCATTAACGTCGCATGCGCATGCCAAAACAACGGCCTTGGCGCGGCATTGAACCTGATTACCTGCTCACACAGTTTATACTGAGTCGTAATAATATGTCGTTGGTAATGAAGATTTCAGTTTGAAGATTTTGTTTACAATGGTTTAAATAAATCTGTTATTCAGGACTGCGCCGGCGCTGTTGTTTTTGGGCCGTGTGTGTAGTAAGCTAAATAGGTGACCCCGTATCTCTTCGTGATCGGAAATTGCTGGATATTTTTGGAGGAATTATTTATTTATTTTATTTTTAGTGTGTCTTGTCCTACTGTAAGGGCAAAGGCCTCTCTGTCGGGATTAAATATTTGGAAATATTGATATTGCGTCGCGTCGCTATATTCATGGTGACTAACTTCTACGAGGACAAAGTTGCGGGCAGAAGCTAGTATTTCAAGGAAAACTATTGTTATCTTACTTAACAATCCAGACTGTACGGAATGGAATTGTGTAAACGTATCGAATGGCGAGCCGGTATTACTTGACTCTGGTTTGACCGGTACGATTTAGTTAGGTTAACAGGAACATTAATAATGCTTATTAGTGATTCTTTGAAAAGCTTGTGTAACTATGAGTAAAAGGCCGTACCTACTTTATAATTTTCTTGATGGTTTAATTTTCACAATTAAACCATTTACAGACACTTTTGAAATATCAAGGGGTCTTTATTGACACTGGTGAAGAAAAACATATAATTAATATAAGTCTAAAATCACCAGTCCGGCATGAGTATGTGTGGTGATCAATGCTCGTGACTTCACTACATAGTATAAAACAAAGTCGCTTTCTCTGTCCCTATATCCCTATGTATGCTTAAATCTTTAAAACTACGCAACGGATTTTGATGCGGTTTTTTTAATAGATAGAGTGATTGAAGATGAAGGTTTATATGTATAATAACACCCATTAAATAGTGGAGAAATACTGTTATTTTTGAGGTTTCTAATGTGATGTCGTAATTAATTAAATTTTTTCCGCTTACATTACAAACGCAGGCCGAACCCTACGAGATTTATCAAAATAATGTACTAAGTATTGTACACATTGAAAAGGTCTACAGAAAACTTCGCGATGGTATATGTCTACCTCTTATGGATATCCCACAATATTTTTTTTTTTATCATTTACCTTTTTACGACAAATAATGGCAAATTTTCGAAGCGATTTTAACCAATACAGCTTAATCCTTATCCAATTAAATACCTTAAATACATTGTTGATTAAAATAAAGTAAATAAGTAAAAATGTAGTGTATGAATTTAGATATTCCAAAGATAGCAGGAAATCTTCATGGAATAGGGAAAGGGGAATTGTTTTACTCCAAATTGAACGCGTGCGGACCTCGGGCAGTAATGAATAAATCAAAACTACTGGATCGATTTTAATCATTTTTTCAGTGAGTGACATAGGCTATATATTTTATAAACGTGTGAAGCCGGAGCGGGCCGCTATGTTTTTATATACAACGTTCACAGTTTTCTGTAGTGTATTTAGTATCAGCATTGCATCCGTGCGAAGCCGGGGCGGCTCGCTAGTCTCTATATAAAAAAGGAAAAAAAAAACTGAAACCCGACTACAACAAAAAAAACGACGCCGAAAGAGTATGAAACAAGACATGTTTCTCCAGTAACCTTGTTTATTTCAGCATCCTGAAAATCTTATTCCATACTTTTTCAGCTTCGTTTTTTGGTCGTAGTCGGGTTTTAGTTTCCTTTACTTTTCATTATTTAAACTTTTTTTTGGTGGTTTTTTTTGGTGTTGTGTTTTGAAGTTTTAGACCGCTTGAGGGCGCCACATTGAATTTTGATAATATTTTTCATAAGTACAAGCGAAGCCCTTTCAAATGATACCAAGCACGGCGTATTAATCTTATTTTATCTAACACTATAGTTTTTGTCCACTAGAGGGCGCCACATTGAGTTTTTGACACGTCACGTAGCATGTTCAGCGGACGATTAAGACGGTTCTAACGATACCTCATTTGTCGAATTCCGATTAGTAGTTTAGGAGCTATGAGGGAACATACACTCACATACATAGCTTGTTAAAATCATAACCCTCCTTTGGCTTTGCCGTAGTTGGGTAAAAAGAGGCCTTTGCCCTGTAGAGTGTACAATAATAGAGAGGTATATTTAAATCAGAACATTATGTTGGTATTTCGTTTAGTATTAATTAAAATGTTAATTTAAAACAGCCATAATGGACATTTTAGCACTTTCTCCGTTAAAAAAGATTTTTGTGTAACTTTTAATCTAAGCGGAAACATCTATGACAATATATGTGCCATAAAATTTGTTGGTATCTTTATAGCTTCCTGTGTAGAATCCTTAATGACCTATGCTAATACTAAGTGCGTATTAATTGCTTTAAATCCCGCATTGATTACTTAACATATCTCTACATTAATAAGTAGGTGTGATTATTGAGCTATATGGTGTTGAATCACGCGTTACGTTCCTGAACGGAAGCTGTCAGATGGGACTGGCCATCTTTTAATTGCCATTGCTTGTCTTATTTTTTTATTATTGTTTTGTATGTTTTCACCTAGTTTTCTCTCACGTAGCGCAACGTTAATGTTTCTATTCTCACTCGACAAAGGCAATATACCACTACTACAAAAAATAATCTAGGCCGGATAAAACGGTTTTACGGATTAACAGGTCACCATGCTTATAGAACAGCGATCCGGCAATTGACATGTCGTACCCAATCGTCAATGTCCATTGTTTTCAACTGTGCCGGACAGTTACAAAACCATTTAATTCAATAAAGGAATTCGATCTGCTGCAAAATGAGGTGTAATATGCTGTGGAAATATTAATGGCGCTTTTAAGAATAAGGCTTTGTTCGTTACATAATGTTTTTAGCTCGAATATTATTTGCATTTACCTTAAAGGGTTGTCTATGCGAAGGAATGCGTTACTAACTTACTTGTTTGTTTGTAATGCTGTTTGGAATCTGGTCCTTTTGTACATTGTACGGATTTGTGCAAAAGGACCACGTACGTGTTACGAGAAGGTATGGCGTCATCTGAGTCATCTGGATAGTAACCAGTTGAGTCAGAATTCGCAATTCGTGAAAGAGTAGCTACCAGTAATTCATCATGGAATTCGGCAGGTGTATTTGTATCAACTATCAAAGCTAGGTTAGGTTAACATTGTAAGCACTTATAACTATCGCATTAAGTTAATTCTGTTATGATAGCTGTGTATGTTATTATAAATAAATAAATAAAGGTTGAATAGATTTTGTGACGCTATTTGCTATTGTGCTAGTAGGAACAGTGACTATAGAGACGATAGCTGGTAGAGATATATGGAAAAAGTATTTGTTTATATTAAACCATTTACACTGCCTCGTTGGCCTAGCGGTCCAAAGCGCGACTGCTACGCTAGAGGCCTTGGGTTCGATTCCCAGGTCGAGCAAAAAGTGCTATTGGGTTTTTCTATGAAATTCTCAGTAGCAGCTCGGAGTTAGGATTTGTGCCCGATTAATGGCAATAGGCTCGCCCCCTATTACACGGGACCTAAACATACCGGCAGACTGTGGGTGTACACTGGTACATCTTTGCCTAACCCTTCGGGGAATACAGGCGTGATGGTATGTAAACCATTTACAGGCACTTTCGAATTGTCAAAGAATCAGTTGCTTGATCCAAAACGAGAAAGAAACTCCATGAACATTATTTTCAATATTTTTATACAAATCCTGATTTCATTATTATTATTGCTTCTACATGCTGCGCCGACACCAAATACATTGGAATACTTGGCGAGAAGATGACAATCTTAATCGTCAGTAGTCTATAAGGATGTTTAAGGATAATCCGTTCGTAGAAAACACTCGCTCGTCTCCATAAACACTTAAAGACAAGGCTTGAGGTGACAGCTACACTTACAAACGACCTTAACGAACACTAGCAATAGGACTTCAGGGAACTATACGCATATCTAACCGAATTTGTATTCAATAAGTAACACTATGAATCAGCGTTCCACAAATACCGAAAGCAGTTTCGATCACCATTTCGCAACCATTGCGCCATTTCTTCGCAACTATTGACACATCTCGCCAAAAACTCCGCAATGGAAAATTCCAGGGCATTCCAATTCTCAGTACACTGTAGGAATTATTGCAGTTAGTATTTAGGTACAATGTGGAATGGGTTTTATTTGAAAATCTGCCAATAGCCGTGCGTGTGACCGAAAAACGACAGTTGAAGGTTGTGGGAACTATTAAGTAATCGTTCGATATATTTGTGTGAAAATGCCGTTTTTAACAGACGACCTTGCCCGGGATTTGCAACTCATTCGCCGGATTGATGAATGAAAGCGTTTACGTGTGTTCCAAATAAAACGTGTGAGTTCATCGAGGTTTTTGTTTAATTTATTTATTGGCAACCGTAACATTCACGTGGGATTTTTGCAACTTTTCGTTTTCTTACATAAACTTTAAAATATTTTTTATTAATGAAGAATGATGAATGAATGATGAAGAATGAAGTTAATACACAGGCTTCACAAAATGAATACGTGAATGGTCATACACTTGAAGATTACGTCTCTAAAGTCAACTACAATTTATCTAAAGACACTACAAACTAACTTTTGCTTTAAAGTATATAAACCTCTTTATACGACTCTTTTAAAGATCGTATCAAAGAATTGAGAATCCAATCAAAACCAATAAATAAATGTAAAGAAAATGGTGAAAAAGAAAAAAACGTGATACTTAAAATAAAATCAATGAAGTATTCAATGCTAATGTTACACTAATAGAAGCAGCACATGTACGCTTGAATAGACTAATTAACGCAAGCAAAGTAGGTATTTACCAAGTAAATTAACACAATCGAATAAACAGCTGGGAATAAAAATGAATATATCCATGCCTGAACATTGGATTAAGAATTGCAATGAATGCGAAAGAGCTATGACCGTCAAACTTGCAAAAGAAAGAAAAACACTATAAGAAAACGGGATAAGAAAATTCCATTTGCTTTGAAATACTATTAACACTTATTCAAGAAAACAATACTTGACAGTTTCAAATAGAAAAGTAGGTGCTAAAACCCAGGCAATTGAATTCCCATGTCCCCACACTGACAGCCAACCATTTCGCAAGTTCGCAACACAAAATAAAACCTACAGACGGTCCGTTCAATATTCATAACGTCATCTGTGGCAAACACAAAAGGTATATAATAAGACGCATTCAGCACCACATTACTGATGCAGCATGCAGATCCATCATTATGCATTCCTCACGTTGCATGCTTTGAAAATGTCCTTGCGTACACCAACCTTAAATTACCGTACCGAAGGACCTACGTCAGAAAGCATAAGGACCAATTTCCAGATTCGTCTGCTTCTTCAAAATTTGCACAATCTTTCTCGAGTCTCATGGTTCTGCATGACAAGGTGGAAATAATAACGGGGTAATTTTATAACATAATGTTTAGCACTTGTATTCATATACTTGACAATTCTGAGTGATTTAACACTGATTGTCGTTGGTTAATGCTCTGGCTAACTCTAAGCTTTCTTGTCTTGATTTTAGTGCCGTTAGGACTAGGACTTTTGATCCACGAGATATAATAGACGCAAATGTTGACTGTGATTTACTGCTTGACTTTATCATGGAGGAAAGTAACTACCGGTGAACTCTCGAGACCCGTGGTTATATTAACGTTATAATAAAACATGCTTCAGTACAATCTAGATTCTGGACAGGAGCCATAGTTTTACGACTTTTGCAAAGATTTTATTATGAAAACTAAGAGCACGTTTTAAAATATTTATCTCTGGTTTTGTTAGCATTGTCAAAGTACACGCCATAACCATAATCCGAGTGACGAACCCATCTGTCTGCACAATTGTCTCTTTAATTCAAAACCCAGACACCTATCCTTTCCGGAAGGGTGCTTCCATTACTCATTCCGACACAATACCAGCCTTAGCACCTGAAGCTAAAGTCCACAATCCATTGCCTAAATCCAACAACGTCAGTACCAGCTAAACTTAGTTGTTTGCTAGCAGGAATAGAGTTGAGAATTCATTGTTCTGCTCTGAATGAGAGGTGCTACGTGCCTAACAGCTGTTTTGTGTGACTAGGCCCTTTGTTTTACAATTTTCGACGACGACAAGGACGGATAAAGGACCTTTCGTAGGCTTTGTGGCCAATGTGATGAGTTTGGGGACTGACGTACTCTACACAAGGGAAGAAAAACAATTGCGGTGTTAGTTTCTCATGTAAGTATTAAGGTATGGAGAGGTGTGGATGAGAAGGGTTACTATTGGAAATTATTTTTGAAAATGAATTGAACTTAGTCATGCCGAAATGAGGCAATCTATAATGGTTAAAATAATTACGCCTAACTTATTTATGCTAAATGAAGAACAGATTTTAAATTAATTTGCATTAAATATCCTATATATATATATATATATATTAAATAACATATTATCGAGTATTGATTATTAATATCCTGCTTAAATATGACTGCCCCGTCGGTCTTGTGGTCGCAAGAGCTACTGATGAGCAGGGTCCTGGTTTGGATTCCTAAGGTGGGCAAAAGTATCATTAAGTTTTTTCGTTAGGAACTTCTCAGTAGCAGCAAAATTATAAAATACAAAGAATGTAAGGACCGTGTTCTTCCCACGTGAATAAACGAAATCACCATGAGCTAATAAATTTGTTAATTTCCCATTTAAAAAACCAAAACACATAAGACACTCTTGCGCAACTTATAGGGGCTTATCTCGAATCGTTAATGTGAGAACTCAAAGACAATACGAGTAAAATCAGGAAGGCATGGCTCATCGGTCTAATGACCAGTGTTTCTCCCCAACCAGCTCACTCAGAACTCTAAGGCACCTAAACAGTACACCTAGAACATCTGCAATTGAAGGACCACAAAAGAGAGGGGTAGGTCTTGATATTTTGGTCCTGGGTACCACGCGAGTCGGCCATTTCTAGCGCGTGATTACTTTTTAACCTGTGGGAACACTATAAATAGGATATGGTGTAATTTGTGATGGAAAATACCTATGTGTTTGTAGCAAGCCATGGTTCTATAAAAGAGTTTGATATGGTTTCAAATATTGAGAGTTTTATGTCGACCTATAGTTTTGTAAAGGTAAGTTAAGGGTTAAATTAAGTAAGTTGGTAAAGGTTCACCTGACTTTGTTTGGCAGATCTTATTATTTTCTAAACAGACATTGATATGAATGTCTCTTTTATCTGCGTAGAAGTCACATGCAAATCCGTTCCTAGCTAGCAACTTCTTCATATAAAGTCCCCTACCAAATTCCAGCTTCAGAGGTCAAGATGTATTCGAAATTTGGTATTTAGTCATTTAAGTGACCTTTCGCTTATGCCGAATATGAATGATTATGCAGTGAATTTACTCAAGAAACCGATTAACAGTGAACACAAATAGGAAATAAACATTTTAGAACAGTTATCAATAAAATCTCGAATGCTTGTCAAGAAATAAAAAAATCAAGAACATGTACCCGCTATTGTATTATATAATTGAATAGGCACGAATCATAGGTAACAATCAAATTCCGTTCTTGAATAGCTTAGAACGTACCCATTGTAGTAAACAATATTTATTGTAGTGTTTTAAAATAGCATCTCAAAACAATTGTCGATATAGAAATTGCTAATGGCACGTCAATCATTATCGTAAAAGTCAACGGAAAATATGAAAGAAAAGTTATTAATTTTTGTATGTTAGTCTCCAATAGATTTCCAAACGTGAACCGTTAAAAAAACTTACGATTTGTAAAATACGAAATATGTTGTCTTATAAGCAATTCTAGAACAAATCAGAAAAAATACATTTCTTCAAATGGATGGTTATTATGGTTTTTCGGAAAGAAAGACCAGTTTTACTTCTGATTACAAGTGAAAAACACAACAAAAACAATTTCATTAGAACCTTTATGATTACTAGCTCTGCCCCCGACTTCGTCTGCGTGGCAATCATACTAAGAACCCCTTGATTCGACCCTATCCTAGAATCAAAACCTTCCTACTTTTCAGAATCATAGGTCAAATAGTTTTCGAGATTTCTTCGAGTGAGGGACTTTCCGCTTTTATAATATACATATATCAGTATTCTCACCGCAGATGTTCAATTTGATTTTGAAAACTACAAGTACCCACATATTGTAAAGCCATTAACATGATCTACATTACCAAATTACACATGTACACACACCATAACCCATTGCCCGAGCAATCAAATCACACATTAAAGCAATTACAAATAATTACCTACATTACGATTGTGGCAACCCAGGGCGCGACAGGTTGGATAACTTAGTGATGACGTAACCAACTTACTTAATAACTTAAATATACCTAGGACTTGTTCCACTGGTTCAGATCTAGGCGTTAACTTAACCTAATGTAATGTTACACGCCTGATCAAATCTTTATAGCAATTTATTTCAGTGTAAATTAGTTATGTTTGAAATGAAGTCTGTAAGATAAGGCAATTATCTAGATAATTTTATTAAGTGTTTATTAATGAGATCAGTGTGTTAAGTTAGTTTGTTGTGCGTTAGAGATAAAATAGTAAAATCATCTTTAATTCGGGATAGACTGCTAAATAGAACATTAATCAATAAAAGACATATTTTAATGTTGCAAATGTATTTATTTCAACTTTATGGAACAAAAAGTACAATGCTTTAGGCATTCTCTACTAGTCAACTTAGATAACTATATTAATATTTATACTCTGGGTGTCATTAATGAGTTGTGTGCCGTAAAACATCCACCAGGTTGGAAACTACACAGTTGAGAAGTTGCTGACTAAAGTCTAAACCTTCGGCAGCCAACCTCTATCATTTCGCATCTGAAACAATGTAACCTACCACAAAGATTTACTCCGGTATAAACACAGGCGCCTATCCCGTCACCTACCAATTAATTCAAACCATCTATCACAGCTAATCTCCAAAACGACCGAACCTTTCCTAATGATCTTGAACTTCCATAACCGAACATGTTTTGACGATAATCCGCTGTGACGAAAATAAACCGGAAACTTGAATTAAAACAAGTTTACATCGTGTATTCGAAGCTTTACACTTGAAGTACCAGGGCGGCCTTGCGGTGTACCTCTCACTCCAATACCATTTAAATGGCTACGGTATGTGATAAATAGTTGGTACTGTTGCTACTTGTATAAATGTTATACTTGTGAGATTGCTGGTTCTGTAAATGTTACTGGTTATGTAGCCTCATTGGACACCGCCTTCTAAATTATAAGTGCAGACAAGGAAATCTGTGATGAAATGTAACGTGCAACAGAGAACTTCGCTAGTATCGTTCATATTTTTTGAGCTGTAATTCTTTAGCTTCTTTCATCTTTTAGTCTTCTCTCACCTTGGCACAAGAAGTTAAAATATAAGCACAGAAAGCATATTTTTAAACATAAAATATAGCTTATGGCACTTAGCAGTAACATAGCTTTCTGTCAGTGGAAGTGTTTTTGTAATCGGACTAGTAATTTCGGAGATTACCTCTTACTAACAAACTCTACTTCTATAATATAAGTTTAGTAGATAGGCCTAGGGTTGTCAAGCCTATAATTAGCGAAGGCTTATCTAGAGACATATTTACGAGCACAATTACTCTACAAATGACAGTGCTACATGTGTGTACTTTCTAAGCCCAAAGATAGCTAATACCTAGTATCTAGGAGAAAGTACTTATTAGAGCACAATGTGACATGGGCGAGGTTAGGATTTAGTACCCAGCAGGATTCTAGACTATTTATAGGTACTATGATTTTTAAAGCCGACAATTGCCCTTCCTGTATGCTACTCATAATACTACAAGCTCGAATTATCTTAAAGCGAAAACATCAAGTCTCATAGTTCAAAATTTAGATTTTTGAATAAATCAATGTTGAGATATTTTTGCAAATTGAGACTGAGAATAGAAAGTGAACATTCCTAAAAGTTTGTGGAATTGCCCCCCTGATTTCAAGTCGAGTAATGATGTTTTGCGGGTCGAAGGACCAAAAACGGTATAACCATTGCTCTTAATGTTGGTCGTCAAAACATTATTTCGCAACTTATCGATCTCAATACCGCCAAAACGGTATTAGTCCAATACGGTGCTCATTACTGCAATGCGGTTGTCGTTTATAAGTGTAATATTCTTGGACTCTGATTGCGGGCATACCATTATTTGATTGTTAATATTAACATTCTAGTCCAACACTGATTGTGGTAATAAGGATACTGTACGTTAATTGGTAATATTTGATGCTCTGATTCAGAATTGCAAATGTTGAACCTAGCTTTTAGGTTCAAATTATAATAATAATGTTAGACTTTTCAAGATCTATTTTTCTGATTGTTATTCCAACATAGAATCAAAGAACCAATGTAAAAAAAAAACGTAGCATACAATTTGCAGTAGATAATTTACAATTTAGAAGTGCCGGAAAAGTTTATTGTTTTAGTAGTACTTATACTTCAAGCTAATACCTTCCTTATTAATTACCTTGCTTAATACCTTCAGAGTCAACTGGAGCTGAAAAGTTACCATTCTAATACATCACAGACGAACTAACAACAGACAAGTAACATCACCATTTAAAACCCAACACACTAAAATAAAAGCCCGTCACACGATCCAAAGCAAACATAAACTAAATAATAAAATCTACACTTGCAGACGCAGGATGTTCACTGTAACGCGTGTTTATGCGCGTGCGCAGGGCGTTCTAAATCTGGCAACACCTGGTTTGGATGTAAACACAGCGTTGAATGGACGAAATATTTTGGTGAATGATGGATTTTTGTACACGCTGTTTCCGATGTATACCGGGTAATAGGAAGAGTCAATATTTTAGCAAAAAATGCTGGTTAAGGTTTTAATACTTTTTAATTAATAAGGATGAAAATGAGGTACTTTTATAAACTTTAACTTGTCAACGTGGCCAAATTCTGAGCCGCAACAATACCACTTGAAACCTATATTATAGTTTGCCATCGAAACGCTAAGAAAAAGCAAATAACTAATTCAATAATATTGTGCTTGTCTTACAATTAGTGCTATGAGTTTTTATATACTAGGACACTGGCAGCGTAAACACAAATCTGACATCGGGTGGCAGACTTCATCGTAAACCAATTTTTAACAAACACTCATATCTCCCTTTACTATTTTTTTATGTAACTCCTCAGTATCTAATTTAGTTTTTTTGTACAATTAAAGGTAATTAATGTTGTTTTATTAATTAATTAATAACTTTTTAAACTGCGACTGTCCGTACTTGTGTAAATTTCAGAAAAAAAAAATGTTGTTTCCGATATCCGTCAGTGCCATGATGACCAAGCATAGACATAAGTAGCATATTATCATTTCTGCTAAATTATTTACCTACATCAAATGAAGCAATCAAATTAATTTCTCCACCATTTCCACTAATCAGAACCATATTTCTCTCATAATTAATACGACATCCGCATCCTGGATGACGCAGCAGCCTTTGACTGCCAACTTTACATACTCACAAGGAATCCAGGACTCCTAAGTAAATATTCATTACATCCGGGACGACGGTATCATATTATGTTTGCTCAGAACAAGTATTACTTATTGAACATCGACTTGTTTTTGCCTCAATGTCCGGGTTTTCTTGGTTATTTATATGGGTGGTATTTACCGTTGATACTAAGGATTATTAAAGGACTAGTTTCTGGTTAAGACTTCGAACACATGGTTTTTCTCACCCGCGTTATGCTTGTTACGTCTTTGGGTACTGCCACGCCCGTGTGTTGTACCGTGCTGTTATATAGCCTACAATAGTCCTCATGAATGTGGATATCATATACAATTTTTTTTTAATCCAATTGATTTTTTCAGAGACTGGCGCGTTTAAACAAACAAACTCTTCAGCTTTTTATTATGAAATATAGATGATGCTCACATGTACACAATATTGTGCTCGTAGACGAAGTAATAATGATCCCAAACAAAAAAAGGAACACAGCTTCGTAAAGACGAGGAAATCATAAAAGCAATAAGATCATGTCTCAAGGGAACTGATCACTACTAACGACTGTTGACACACGGAAATTAGACCTCGACCCACGGTGTTCGAGTCCCAGGTTTGCGAGGAACAAACAGCCGGACAAACAAAGCGCCCACCCCTTCCGGCTTTCTGTATGCGTGTGCGCACATTATGGCCTGATTGTCGGGTGATAACATATTTGGGAGTGACATGTGGCGTTTACAATTATTTAGGGTAATTAATGGATTTTTGGAGTCTTTTGTGATTATTATGTATTGTCCGTTTTTTGAAGTTCATTATTATTATATTGTGATCCGAATTCAAAATTAACCATAAGGTTTTGCTAATAATTAGCTTCTGCCCACGACTTCTTCCACGTGAAAGTCAAATACAATAAAGCATATCCTATCATACACTTCGTAATTGTGCAACTTTCTGTCAATCTGTCAATGTAAGAATTTTTGTGACCAGACCTGTACTGTCAGAGATTATTTTAATTATTTTTTATTTTCTTTGTAAGGGACAAAAAACAGTTACATGTTAAAAGCTATACAATAAGTCCTTAACATTAAATTACAAACATGTAACCCACTACATTGTCCACAAATTAACAAAAAAAAATATTATAATTAAATTATTATATTATAATTATTTAAATTATCTTTATCTCTTTATAATAGTAGTATTGATGACCGGTACATATTAATAATACCAGCCTATTATTGTCCTACTACAGTGCAAAGATCTCTTCATATACAGAGAAGGCACGAGAATTAATCACCGCGCTTCCTCAAGACGATTGGCGATTTTAGACTTGTATTAAATTAGAGTACCAGGTTTCCTTACGGTATTTTCCTTCACCGATGTCAGTGATGGGTGAGTGGATTCATTGTAAAATTCGTAAAAGGTTTCTTGACAGACTAAGTTTAACTTCAAAATAAAAACAACCTTACTCAGAATCAAACTGGTTGTAGTGACAGAAGCAGTTAGCCCATCACTTAATCCTGTTCTCTGTTCGTGAATCATAAGCCTTTTACTGAGTGTGCGCTTGCGTAGGTGGCGCTTAAGTCCAAAAGGACCATTTTTCATATATGTATAAAATATTTCGGCATTACACACAGTCGTATAATATTTTTATAGGTCTTAAAGAAAGCCACGGTTTTACTGACGATTTTATTGGATTACATTAAAGCCTGGAACCCATATATTATCAAACAAAAACGTGATAACTCTCACATCTTGGACCAAATTAACTGCATATATTATGTTAAACATAAAACAATATTTATTGACCCTTTGGCGCTAAACGTTTAAAGATCATTAGCCGAAGCAGGACCATTAAAATCATCAAATCAATTCTACTAACTTTTAGGAACGACCGTAGTCTAATCACTAACATTGTGACCATATTTTAATCATTTTAATTAGCCTTCATACACATGCACATTACATAAGGGGAGGATCTGATATACCTGGGGGTATATCAGATGGTCTCGCTGAGTTGTCAAGGTTCATAATAGAATCCAAAACCAAGCTTTCACACAATGATGTTAGTACCAAAACTGTTTTTTTTTTTCATAAATTCCAAAATTATTATAAAAATTATAAAAAATAATTTATTGTGATAACATTCCGGTAGCAATAAAATACAAGAGACGGGGACAATTTTATGATAGCACATTTAAAATTAATCCGGACATGAGCCGGTCGTAAAAGTACGACTAATAAAGAATTATATTAATTTCTTACAATCAATGCACCTATCATTTTGTTAAAATTTACTTTTACGGGTTTATAAGCGGGAGATATATCTTTATTATTACAGTTTATGTGTATATTGCTCAAGATAATTATCTCTATGCATCTATAAAGGCCGGGCGCCAAAACTTTAAAACCAAAAAAATAATTTAATTTATTTTTAAACATAGAACATTAAATATTTTATCTATGGCTAACTTTTGCCTGCAACTTTGTCCGCGTGAAGTTTTACAATACCTTTTTTACAATTAAATATAGCCTTTACCACTCAGGGATAACGTTGCTTCGTATTAGCAAAGGAATTTCGAATAGCGCAATCAAAATCAAGCGAATCAAATAAAAACTGCAGCTTTACAATATTAGTGTTGTATAAGATTTATTGTTTATTGTAACTTCGGAAAACAACTTTCTTTTAATTATAAAATAATCCTGTAACGATTTTATTTGAAATCCCAACGCAGTATTGGTTAACATCATTAAAACTAAAAAGCTTACAATTAGAACATTTATCAACATCTCAAATTCTCGATTACAAACACAATATCAAGCCACACTTTGCTCAATGCACATAGTCCGAGAGGCGGCGACTTACAAAACTAACATAATGCCCCACAATTATGTCGGTATGGCGAAACAGATAACACCACAGTTCCCACCACGTAACAAACGTATGAACAATGCTGCCGCTCTTACGTCATGATCAGTGGAGGCTGCAAAATAACACTGAGATGCCTATTGTGGATATAATCTGTTATTGAAGGATTAACTGCCTCGTTAGCCTAGTGGTCCTAAACTCGACTGATACGCTAGAGGTCTTGGGTTCCGATTCCCAAGTCGGGTAAAGTGCTATTGGGTTTTCCTATGAAACTCTCAGTAGCAGCTCGGAGTTAGGATTTGTGCCCGGTTAATGGCAATAGTCTCGCCCCCTATTACATGGGACGTAAACATATTGTGAACTGTGGGTGTACATCGGTATACCTCTGCCTAACCCTTCGGGGAATACAGGATGATGGTATGCATGTATAAAGGATTAATGGTAGCTCAAAGGTGCGATGGTAATCGAGAAAGTAATCAAAGTCAAAGCATTTATTTCAAATAAACCATTTTAGACCTTGAATTGCCAAGTCGGTTAGTCAGAAAGTTGAAGCTAGTTGTTCGTTTCAATCAGAAGCTTTCTATGGCGAAGAACGAGCAAGAAATGTTTGGAACACTCTTTTCAAATCAATAAAATATTACTGATTTAAGTTACGTCATTCAAGTTAAATCTACAGGTACAATGTGACAACAATATATAGATGTATGATACAAATAAAGTGTTCTAGGCTATTTTATTCTATAAAGCCCAAGACGTAAAATCGAGACATAATGCTCCAATCGTTTTGACGGCAAAATGATAATCGTTCTCTTAATAAATCCAGGTCTAGAAAATCCCACGAAGATTAAATACAGTACCAACAAAATAGTTGATCCAAGAATTACAAAGAAATGAATTATGACATAACTGTGAACTATAATAATCAAATTCCCTTAAACAGAAATATAAATTGTTTTACGAGGATTTCAATCTGAGCTGTTGTTTCCGGGAAATGAGTGAAGACGTACCGTTATTCACAAATCAAAACATTATTAATACGATCTTGTTGTGAATAAAACCTTATTTTATGTCGAATCGCCGTTAACACAGAAAATAAAGTTACGGGTTAAATATTGATGCCTTCCTTATACGTTGGCTAAATGTGTAAAGTCGTTTTGAAGTGTCCTTTTGGTCTCGTGGTCTCAGGTGCAGTTGTTAAGCGTGGGGCTTTGATTTCGATTCCCACGTGAGGCAAAAAGTGTTATTGGATTTTTCCATAAGGAATTTCTCAGTAGCGGCCCGGAGTGTCGAAGTTGGGCGTGTGATACTCGTGTCTCGGAAACCACGTAAAGTCGTTGGTCTAGCGTCTATAATAATTTATTTCGGTGTTTAATCTTTTAAGATTGGTTCTAAATCCATCTGTGTACAGGTTTCGCAGACATTCTTAATTCCTTTCGATATCGACTGAATTTCAATTATCCACAGATTACAAGTTCATGCGAAACTTTTACTAAACCTGTCCAAGTATTTGGGTCAATCTTTTCAATTGGACTTACTTTTTCTTTGATGCAATTCCGAGAGAAAGGGGTTGACGGGCCTGATAAGTACAGAGCACAGGCAGGCATTCAATTATAGTCTTTATCACTAAGTAACACTGTTTATAATCGAACGAAGTCAAGCAGAAACTAAACATAAGCTATTTAACATACATGAAATTAATCTTCAATCTCAAGTCCTACAAATCGTCAACTATTTTTGCATACAATATCTTTTTGCTTTCACTAACACATTAATTAAATCATAATTAAAATAATTAATTTAATCATTAGCCATGAAACTTTTAACTGTTTCTTGATAAACGGATATGGGTTCTAGTTTATCTTGCGGACGGAGACAGAATGCCCACGGTAGCACGATAAATCACTTATGGAACTGTGTCGATTTCATGCTCTGCGGCCTTCAAACGAAAGTATTACCTATTGTCTTGATGATGAAGCATATTCTTTTCTAAACACATCTCTTTCGTTCCAAGAAATTTTAATTTCTAGCCATCGTTCCGTTGCGTTGTGAATATTCAGTGGAACGACCAAATATCTTCATCGACTCGTGATGGCCCAGCGGTTACATACATGAGCTTGTAGGTTCAAATCCGGGCAAGGACCAATGTGATTTTTTTAATTCATATGACGTTCACAAAACTGACATCGGTGAAGGAAAACATCGTGAGGAAACCTGCACTTATAGTTAATATAAGTCTGAAATCGCCAATCCGCCGTGATCAAGCGTGGTGATGAATGATTGTTTTTTCTCTGTATGTGTATGAGACGAGGCGTTTGCCCTGCAGAGGGACAATAATAAGCTGGTAGGTATTATTATTATCATTATCGTTTGAGCACAATCGGTGGTTGTTTGAACATTTCAATGTAATTGCTATTCTGTCATCAGTGACTGGTTTTTTATTGACGTCCGTATGACGACGGTGAAAGAATATTAATTGTTGATATTGGAAACAATACAAAATACGTGTGTGGATACCGCTTGTTGAGAAATTACCATTTACGTGTGTGGATTTATATATTATAAAAATACAGTTTAATGAAAGACATATTTTATCTAATAAGTAGTACATATTATTCAACGGCCTCATTGGCCTAGTGGTTCTAAACGTGAATAGGTCTTGGGTTCGATTCCCAGGCCAAGCAAAAAGTGCTATTGGGTTTTTCTATGAAATTCTCAGTAGCAGCTCGGAGTTAGGATTAAACATACCACCACGCCTGTATTTCCCGAAGGGTTAGGCAAAGGTGTACAAATGTACACCCACAGTTCGCCGGTATGTCTAGATCCCATGTAATAGGAGGCGAGCCTATTGCCATTAACAGGGCACAAATCCTAACTCCGAGCTGCTACTGACAATTTCATAGAAAAAACCGATAACACTTTTTGATCGACCTGGTAATCGAACTCAAGACCTCTACTCTCTCTCTAGAGTTAGGATTTGTGTCCAGTTAATGGCAATAGACTCGCCCCCTATTAAGTGGGACCTAAACATACCCACATACTGCGGGTGTACATTAGTACACCTCTGCCTAACCCTTAGGGGAATACAGGCGTGATGGTATGTGTGTGTTAGTACATATTATTATCCGCTCTGTCTGTTCTTAAATGGACAGTTATTTCATGAGAAATCATTATTCCTACCCTCCTTTCTCTTGAATCCAGTAGTCAGACTTCTATAGACAGGGCAAGAAAGATGATTGTAGTAATATTTATTTTATCAGTGTATTAAGAAGCGTAACCAGTTGCTTCCCAAATCTCAGTGGAAACCGCCAGATTACTTTCCAATAAGCGTGATAACATTTTCAGGCACAGCCCAGCTGTTCTATATAATCAGAAATAAATTTGGAAGGTAAACGCCTTCTTTCGTCGACCTCTTTTGAGCTTAACCCGTGTCAAGGCACCGCCCACGGATGCCAATCGGTGTAAAATATCGACTTGGTCCAATTGCGAGGCATATTGTCTTATACGGTACTCTTAGTCATGATTATAGTGTGATGCATCAGAGGCGAGGCTGCGTGTGTACTGGACAAGGACTAATGGGAGGTCTTCCAGCACGCGCTTATTACGTACCAGCTATAAAAAATAACAATACCTTAACTAAAAATTAAGTAGTAGCAGTGAAGGAGCTCGTCCGGTGAATTACTAAGAAATTTCAAATGGAAAAACCTAATAACACTTTTTGCCCGACCTGGAAACCTAACCCAGGATAAACGGGGCAGTCAAAACTCTACTTACTTATTCAAGGCAAGAGTCTTTGATCTCACAAAAACTGACCCACCAGCAATAAAATTCCAATAGCACAACAATTAAGCAATCAACAAAATTCACAATTCAGTGAAAACAAATCCAACATACCATCACGCCTGTATTCCTCGAAGGGTCCGGCAGAGGTGTACTAATGTACACCCACAGTTCGCCAGTATGTTTTACGTACCATGTAATAGGGGACGAGCCTATTGCCGTTAACCGGGCACAAATCCTAACTCCGAGCTGCTACTGAGAAATTCCTAATGGAAATACCCAATAACTCTTTGCTAGACCTGGGAATCGAACCCAGCATCCCATGCTCATCAGTCGCGCTTGCGGCCACGAGACCAACGGGGCAGAAACATAACAACAAGTTTATTCATCATTGACATTGGAAAAATGGCTTCATCCAATATGGGCAATATGTTTGCCTTAAACACCGGGTGTAGTCGTAAGTCACAACTAGTCGTTACGAAAAGAAACATCGATGTACATTTGCATTTAATTGCTGTCGTGGTATTTGTTGGTGAAAGCATTGTAATTTCATAGGAAACGCTTCATATGGATGGTGATAAATAAAGTATGAGCGGTACATTCTGAAGGTGTAATGTGTAATTGAAAGTTATTGTATAATACTTTGCTATTTAAGGTGCGTGTGTATAACATGTATTTTAGGAAAATATTACAGAAGTTCCAGATGAGAATTAACACTCAGATAGCAGTTCAGAAAGAAAAGGGAGTCGGTGATATCGTGACGATGGACAGTATGGAATGGAAGAAGAAAACGCGTTGCGCCGACCCCAAGTGACATGGGATAAGGCAAGGAAGATGATGATGATGAGCAGCAGAATCTATCTTCTGACTGTGACTACTACACATACTGACCATTAAACTAAGTATAACACGAACCAAATTCCATGGTGTTCATGGAGTTTGTTGCTCATTCTTATCCATAGAGACCTACGTTTTGGAACGGGCAACTGGCTTCAACTTTTTGTATGGGTACTTTCTTGACAATTCAAAAGTGCCTGTAAATGGTATAATTGCAATAAATGCTTTGACTTTGATTATTTCTGGAAAACTACTTCTATTTTTGGTATGAAAAAGCACTGTTTATGTTATGTGGAACACACGATAATTATTATAGTTACGAGTGCATGCAACAGTACAGGGATTTTTAGGGGAATTTAAAGTTTAGTTTAAACATTTCAATTGTTTAAAAAAGGCAACTATCTCGTTAGCCTAGTAGTCATAAGCGTGACTGATACGCTAGAGGTCTTGGGTTCGATTCCCAGGTCGAGCAAAAAGTGTTATGGGATTTTGCTATGAAATTGTCAGTAGCAGCTCGAAGTTAGGATCTGTGCCCGGTTGATGGCAATAGAATTACCCCCTATTACATGGACCTAAACATACCGGCGAACTGTGGGTGTACATTTCTACACCTCTGCCTAACCCTTCGGGGATTACAGGCGTGATGGTATGTATGTTTAAACATTTCAAACTTTTTGGAACTTTGACATTGAATATCTTCATAACCAGAAGGATTTCAGTGATGATTCAGAAAGAAGAGAGAAGAGTATGAATTTTCGGCTCGTTAAGTGTCTCTCTACACTTATGATTAGCAGCGAGGTGATTTGCCCAGAGACATTAAAGAGATGCATACTGAAGTAAACACTATCGAAGTGTTAGCACACTGTTGTGTCGGTAAGAACGGCGGTTTTCTTACAACGAATTCCATACACATTACGGAATCTTATAATAATATCCGATATCAATTTATATACGCCAGGAAATGCCAAGACAGCTAAATATAGCTTAGAAATCTGATGAAGGAAGCCAGTCCAGTTGTTCACCAGATATTATGATTAAACTAAAAGTAGTTTGTTATTACTGGATTCATCTAGAATACCGTATGACCTAAAGATAAGGATTAGCTCTACTTCCTTTTGATGGTAACGAGCTGGCCAAAAAGAGGCCAGCAGTATTTTATAGGAACTTGCTGCAAAATAATTAAGCTTAGTTCAGTTATAAAAAGCCAACCCTCAATCTCTTAATAATTAAATTAATGATGTACAGCAAAACAATTTAATAAATGTATTACATTACTATCCAGCTATAACAATTCAATGTACGTCCCAAACTTACGCTTCAAATAGATTTTTAATTATTAAGGTAAAAAAACATAACTGCAGTCAAATAAAGAAATATTACACACACTCACACACATTCACACAAACACACCCTCACGCACGCTCAAACACTCGCCCTCACACTTCACAAGCAGGCTTAACCCTGAAAAAAAAAAAAAAAGACCATATCTTGTAACATCAACTCCTTTAACTTTGTGTTTAAACATACTAAGGGAATAGCTCGGCTGAACACTGTCTCTCAAAATACAGGTAATCCTAGTTTGAGAGGCAGGGTTACATAATTTTATTGTACAGATTCTGCAACATTAGTAATGTAGTGTTTAATTGTAATCTGTAACTTTTATTGGTCAATAAACAATTATATTATATTATTATTATTATATTATTGCATATAGAATCTTTTCTATTCAACTGTTCATAGCCAAAATCATTACAATTACTTTGGAAAATGGGTGAAAATATTGTCTTAAAAGTTGATTTGCTTTAGTGGAAATCACTCCAATTAATAAAGGCAATAACAATAAAACCTAACACAATAGTTAACAAAGATATTAATCATTAACTGTAAATAATCATTAATCCATGACACAACATAAGTACTACTAAATTTAACTCCAAACCAAATACGAGTGAAATAAGTGCTGATACAATACAAGTCTAGAACAAGCAAGGTCACAAGCAAAATAGTAGGATACAATATGTCACAAAAACTAAACCTGAACAAGATTGAAAGATAGAGTTACATGGTAATACGATCACAATGCGCGACGTTGAATTTTCAATGCCGTACGTGAATTACTTATCAAATTCATGTGTGAATGTGAGAAAAAGTTGGTAGATATTGGTGGAAACTGGAATTTGATAGAAATTATCGCTTTTAGGATGCTGCTGGGACTGCCCCGATAGTAATACTGAGTCTTGGTATTTGGAAACAAATAATTTATTTTTTTTGCAAATATTTTAAACCTGTAGATTTTGTTGTTAAAACGCTCTTCTATTTGTATATGTTAGCTAGATTCATGACGAATAGTATAAGCTATGTAATATCATGGTACGACACACGGGAGCGAAGCAGTAACCAAAGCGAGTACAAAAAATCACGCGGACGAAATCTCTAGATTGAAAACAAACGACCTAGCAGCTTAAACAAGTATAGCTGTTTCTTCCCAATTAATCCGGTGAAATTCCAAAAGTCTAATTAAGTACATCGTTACACAAAAGTTAAGGAGAACCAAAGATAAGGCGAAATTAACGAGATCATAAACTGTGATTGGCGAACGAGTCATAAAATAATGATTGTCAAGTCCTAAATATCTTTGCCCATATAAAATATATCGAAGTTGATTAAAAAATAAAATATCGACTTTAACATGACCAAAATGTATTGTATTTAGCACAAATCTCGAAGGCAAAAGAAACGCATTTTTTTTGCGTGATCTTAAACAGGCACAATAAAGTTATAAATAAATGTTTTCATCAAAACAAATGCGCGGTAAAAAGATGTTTAGAGAACATTTAAACTTGTTTAAAAAAAAATACTGCCTCGGTGGCCTAGTGGTCTTAAGAGCGACTGCTACGCTAGAGGTCTTGGGTTCGATTCCCAGGTCGAGCAAAGTGTTATTGGGTTTTTCTATGAAATTCTCAGTACCAGCTCGGAGTCAGGATTTGTGCCCGGTTAATGGCAATAGGCTCGCCCCTATTACATGGGACCTAAACATACCGGCGAACTGTGGGTGTACATTGTTACACCTCTGCCTAACCCTTCGGGGAATACAGGCGTGATGGTATGTTAACAAAAATACCAAACCATCAATAATATCATTATGAACGTTTCCAAGCCTCAAAGCGGCAGTAACTCCTACAGTAATAATTATATCAGTGGCCACAATACAAATTACCTTATTCACCTTGAATAAATCATTGAAATCGTTTACTTAGACATTGTCTTATGGTTGTGTCACTGTTCAGTTTCAAGCTGTAGGACATTATTCATTAATATCCGGATCAGGACCAGCAAGTCTGACTTTATTTGTTTTTCAACCTCTGATTTTGTTGTGTTGACTCTAATTCTCTAATAACAAATCTCACATCAAATATTGCTACTGCAGTATTATTTTGTTAAAATCTTCCTTGGTGAATTTTAATGATTTTGAACTCTGTTAATTACGATACCAACGGGGCAACGGGCAACGGGTGGAGTAAGTCTGAAAACGCTTACCCGCCTTGAGCAAGCGTGGTGATCAATGGTCGTGGTTTTCTGTATGAGAAGAGGCCTTTGCCCTGCAGTGGAGCAATAACAGGCAAAATAATATAAAATAATTTTATTTTCGATTTGGATACTTTTGATGCAATAAACGCCACAGAACTGGCTTACTTCGATCAAGAATAAATTGTCAACTTAGAAATGCAAATTACAGTTTTCAATTTGTTTTAATTACAGTTTTACAGACTGGTTAATTAATTAATTGTTTAGTTATAATTTCTACAGGTGACAAGTAGCACGAGGCGTGAACGAATAGCCCAAGGACTCGTTCAGTTACATACAATTAGGTTCGTCACGATTTACCCTCGATAAAAGTTTAATTACTGTACAGTGCCAAGTATTGCCACGTGTTTAGCATATTATTATGCTCATTTCGTAATATGCACTGCATATATTCAACTTGGGATTATCGAAATTGCCAGAGACAGAGAGAGGGAGAGAGGCTAGGAGAGAACAGAAAGAAAAAAAAAATTTTTTTAAGTTACTCCCGACAGTAGAATAAAAATCCCTACCGTAGCCAACAAAAAAGCTAATAACTTTGAAACCGCTGAACCGATTTCCATCAAACATAGCTAAGAACACTCCCGAATAATTCACCTTTCAAACACAAATCAAAATCGGTTCATGTGTTTGGGAGCTACGATGCCACAGGTAGGCACACACAGACACGTCAAACTTATAACACCCCGTCGTTTTTGCGTCAGGTGTTAAAAACCCGACTACGACAATAAAAACCACGCTGATAAAGTATGAAATAAGATTTTCAGGATGCAATATAGGTACTATGGCTGGGCTATTATACTGGGCTATTATACAGGTACTAACCGTAATACTTTAATAACGTGTGACTACGGCTTTTCTTTTTGGTCGTTTTGAGGGCGCCACATTGAGTTTTGTGACACGTCACGTAGCCTATGTTCAGCGGAAAATTAAGACGGTTCTAACGATACCTCATTTGTCGAGTTCCGATAAGTAGTTTAGGAGCTATGAGGGAACAGATAAACATACACACATACATAGCCTGTTAAAACCATAACTATCCTTTGGCTTTGCTGTAGTCGGGTAGAAAGAGGTGGAAAGTAGTTCTCGTAATGACTATGTGTTCCTTCCTAAGAAAATGGGCGTGCGCAAGACTTGCCGCACTTGGTAAAGGGGTGCTAAAGTGTATACCAGGCTCCCGACTTATGGTAGTAGATAGTATCTTAGGGTTTTAATCGGTCCTTTCAGGATTGCGAAATTTGTTCGAAAGACTCACCGGAACGCAAAGGGCGTTAGGAGGAACTCTGATAGATTTTAGTCAGTAAAAGTCTGACACTCCCTTCCGGTCCGCCAGAGCATAAGCAATAATTTGATAATTTCCTATCCTTAAAAGAAAAGGGGTTTAATCGATAGTCCACCAGCCTAACTCTTCGTTTTCCCTAGACGGAGGTATCCATGAAGATTTTCTCGCGCAATAAAAAGGGCTAGTTGAACATAATAGTCCAATGGCAAGACTTTTATGGTTTCTAACTGAAAAAGGTGAAATCTATATGATGACTGTTGCTGAGCTCCGAAATCAGTGAATTCATGAACTAGTAACCTTATTGAGGATTCTTATGATTAGCAGAAAGCTCTTATTCCGAAAATGTTAACGAAACTAGCACATATCCTGTCAGTACGCTAGGAAATAAGTTCCAATTAAAATCGTAGACAGGACCAATAAAATAAAATTGTAATAAGGAAGAGTTTAAATAAATTAATTATGCAGTATTATTTTTAATAAGTAATAATTTATAATGATTCATTCAACAATTCTTGTTCTTGATATCAAAAGATAAAATAACAAATTCGAGTGAAAGGAAGCCTTGAAATCAGTTGCAGTTATTAAATCACATGAAATCGATATATTTCTGACAGCCGATACATTAGTTTGGCGGTCGTGAAGATAGTAAAAAGACAGATAAGGTAATAGACATAAAATCAGTTTGAATATCGAAGCAAGAATATGCAAACGGGTCTGCTAGATGATTCATTCCTTGAATGCATATAAGCAAATATCATCTTCGCCGCTCTGAAACCATATATGTATGTCAGAGCAGTAAACTTAAACCCACTAAGTACCTAGCTAATGGTTAAAAAAAGAGAATGTCTGAAAAGTCAGGTGTTCAGTTGAGGTGAAGGTTGTAAGACAAAAATTTTGAGGATAGAAAGGCATGAACCAGGCATCTCACTTGAACGTCAGTAAGTTCGGTGCCTTTCAAAATCGACTCCTGAAAAGGGGCAGGTATTGAAGCTATTAAGCGTACCTTCTTAACGACATATTCCTCTATTTATGCTTATTTCATATACACATACCATCACGCCTGTATTCCCCAAAGGGTTAAGCAGAGATGTAACAGTGTACGCCCACAGTATGCCGGTATATATAGGTCCCATGTAATAGGGTGCGACATTAAAATTTCAGCCATGTTAAAATGACGTAAACTTAGGAATATCGGACCAATAAAATTACTGAATGACGAACCACAGAAGAAGCGTATTTGCTTTTTTTTGGATTCCTAGATTTACCGGCATCAAAATCTATTGTGATGTATCAAATGAAAATACACCCGAGTTGAAGAGAAAATAGTTCAGTTTCAAGCCCATAACATCATATAAGGCCCTTCAATCTTCCTCCATATCCCATATGAACCTGGCTCCGACTTCATTACAATTCTATATCAGTATCAAAAGCGCCAGGTCCCGACCATGTGGCTGCGTTTATTTTTATACCCACTGCTGTTTACCCCTAGCTATTTTAGGAGATGCATACAACACGTGTATTTACCTAACGAAAGACGCAGTTCAAACTTCAGAATTCTCGTTAGTACGTTTTTAACAAAGAAAGGAAATTCTTGGCGTTATGCTTTGGTAGGAATATCGTCAACATCATTATGGGTTTTAGATGGAGAATAAAGGAATAACTGGTAATTGGAATGTTGCATCTTTAATTGTCTTGTTTTTACGTGGACCAGAAATCTATTCAAAATGTAGGTAAGTACTTATTTTCTTTTTATTTTCATGTTAGATAGAGTAACGTGTGAAAAATACCTACCGATGTTACATTTACGTATAGCAATTCTACTAAATTTTAGGTACGGTCATAATCTAATCTCAGTCTCAATCTGTCAAAAATGCCCCTATTGATTATCGCTGAGATGAGATTTCGACTAGATTTTCAACGTTTTTAGTTAATAGAATTACCTCCTGAAACAAAAGAAATATTCTTGTAAATCGAGTGCAAGTTCTTAAAAACCCTGCTTTCTGATATGTTACCTAATGAAACGAAAATTCTATGTTCGTATCATCATAAAGTTTTACCAATATTTTTGGGAGAAAATTTTATTTATTTATTAAAACTTTTTGCACATAATGTAAATAATACATTGTACAAAGGCGGACTTAATGCCTTTTGCTTTTGAATTTTTCGTAACTTAAACATAATTATTTATAATGCACGCGTCTTTCTTTACTGACTCGTTTAAAACGGATGTTGTGTTTGACAGCCAAACGTAGGCAAAAACAATTAAATAATCCGCGAAACGTCAGAGAAATTGCAAAATAATGAGAAAAAAAAACAATAAAAAGAAAACAAAATCTCTTAGACAATAATTACCGGAAATAATTACGGACGACACATAAACATCACAGATTTGATTACATCATAGAACATAAAAGTAAATAATTTTACACAACCAATTTAAATCCTAAAATGGTAGCAGAAATTAACATTGCAAATTATTGCAAAATGGTGGCTACCAATTTAGGCGGGAATAGTTAGCGCCATGTCAAGGCGATTTTAGAATAGTTTTTGCACATTGCAAGAATTTCGTAAAATAAAATGTCGTTGGAAAAAAGATTCTATTAACTTTGAAATGGCGTTGTTTTGCTATGATTTCTAGTCGGGTAACGGTATCTAGCTATAGAAACGACATTTTTGAAAGGAATTCTTCATTGACGAAGTGTCTAATTACTTACCTACCTATTCTTTTGTTTCTTTTTTTTTGCGACTTTGCTTTCCATGGTCTACTTAACTACGTAAGAAATCTGTTTTTTGGATAGAGGTACCTATTTAGTTAAGATTCTGGAATAGACCGTTAGATTTGATTGGTATTCGATATCCTACGTTTAAGCAATATTTTAACGAAAAAGACTGGTAACATTTCTTTGTCAGTCTTAGATCAGTGTTGCCAATTTATAAAATTAGTGAGATCCTAAGCAATGAAAGTGAGCGAGTAGGCATTGAGATTAGAGTTCAATGACCAGATGGCTTCAGATTCCGCTGCCTACCCAGTCTTCTTAGAGCCACATTGTTTTTTAAAGTTTAGGTATGTAGGTAGCTATAAACTGGAAATGGAAGATGTTTCGTTGCAAAATACAAAAGATTATGCGACATTTTACCGGTTTAATGATCTGTGGAATGTTATTTCAAAACATTTCATTCATGTTGGCATTTTTTGATCATTTGACACTGTAATTTTGTTTGTTTTGGAAGAGGAGAATGTTTTGGTAGGTAAGTTCCTTCAAAACTTTTATCTAAGATACCTATTTAGGCACTTATTCGCTTAGTTGAAGTACCTACCTACCTACCTACCGCTGTCTCAAGTCTCGGTCCAAATTCCTTTAGGATGAGGGGTAAAGATAGATTGATAAGTACCAAAATACCTAACAAATTCCGGAGAGCAGATCATGTAGATTCCCATTCCTCACCTACATACAGAATATCTGCGAGTTATTCAACTGTGAATTGAGATTACATTACACACCCATACAAACATCAGGCATGTTGGATTAAGTGAATCACAATAGGATGCGAATTTTTGAATTTCGGTGTGCCGTCAGCCGTGTTTTGTCTAACCATGGATGCAATCACTACAATAGGGATGCAGGGACCCCTGGAATGTAAGTTTATGATCTCTATTGTTGCCACAGCCGTCCTAGTACGTAGGTACTTACTTAGATAGAATCGAACTACAACACTTATTATTTTATACAATGATAGTTACATCCGTTGAAAGCCAATGAACATTACAATCAAGATGGTAGGTTGTTTAGAAAGATAGGTACGTATTTTTACGACGATCGTTTTTAATAGGTAACCGATCACTTTTTACCTGCAAACGGTAGCAAACAGACGACGCTCTGCCACGAAACTAGCAAAACAGGGGACAAAAACCTCCAAATGTCTATAATTAGCGAAAAAACTGACGCCTTTGACCACTAAAATGCAAATTCCACAACTAACCGGTTTCAAACGCAATGTTTTTTTAAGAACGTATGTTTAGAACAGCCGTCGTCTAAATTCAGCCAGGTATTAGATCGGTATACGACCTACTTCGAGTTCTAGATAGGTGCAGATTATACAATACCAACCAGTGATACGGATGAGATATTTTTTTTCCGCGAATGGCTGTGTCTAAGCGTGCCACAGCAAAGCATGGAAAGTACAGTTAAAATAACTAAAATACTCACGAGACTCCGGACAGCACACGGCGAGATGCTTAGAAAGATTACGTTTTTTGTAAACGTTGTAGACACAGATTATGACACACAGAATGTTCAGTTCACTTTTATGGGTGCACTAAATGTTTTTATTTGTATGTAAACGTGTTATTTGTGTTTATTCACAGCTGAGTTCTATTTGCGGTTCACGGTTTGAGTCGGCGAGGAGCAACAATCGACCCTCGTACGTGGATACAACGCGACGCAGCGCGGCGAACTGACGGCCAGCCGGGGAGCGAAGCTGTGGAGCGAAACGTCATCATTGCGCGCGATCTCCCACTCTCCAGAACCGTTCGGAAATATGGTCAGGTGGTTTGTGTTAATTTTTCAAAATATTTTTGTTTGAACATGCGTGTTTATAAGCAAAAAATATTTGAAGTTAACTGATTTACATTTACAGCTTTTTTGATGAAAAACATCGAAACAGGTGTTTCAATTTTAAGAAGTGTTAATTTTGTTTGTTTTAGTTGAGAGGGACTTAAAGAATGTGACTGTTTAAAAATATTGGCTGAATATAACAATAATACCTATTTAATATCGATCTACATTTTTACGAATATTCACTGAAAATTATTAAGAACATGGGCTCCAACCAGTGGGGGCGCGGTTCAATTGGGGGGCAGTAAATGGTCCATTGGGGATCGCTGCGGCTTCAAGCATAAACGGTATAAGTACCTACCTACTTATCCACTTAACTTCTTTTCGAATTATGTCATCTGTTTATTTTTAGTGCTAAGCAGGATTATAATAATCAAAACGATTATTTTAAAATAAAATTAAACACAAACACTCAATAATTCATAAATTATCCCTTTTTTTTTTGGGTGGTGGGAAATCATCAAATAACTTCTCCCGCCCTGGGCGGGGCGGGAGGGAGTGTCAGACTTTTACTGACTAAAACCACCCATGTTCCTTCTTGTGCCCTTTGCGTTCCGGGGGCGCGGTATCTCTTACGAACAACCCGCAGCCCCGGCAGGCATCGGCCCTCAGTGGACCCTTCCCTTTGCTGACATCTCATTGAGGCGCGCGTGGAACACGAACGCGCCGTCGACACCGCCTGTCGTTATGCAACGTAAGGACGGTGAGCTACCCACTGCTCACCGTCCACAGGCCCGCTATAAATTATCCCTACACCTTAAAAAAGTTTAATGAAAATCTTGATCCTCGACAAACAGCGCCTCTAGTGGCCATTTTATAAACCAAACCTCAAATTCACTTTGTTTGCATTCGAACTATCCATTTCATGTAACACTGAGACGAGGTTTTGACGTAAAATAATGCCGACTATGTTAATACGTTGATTACCTTGTACAGGGAGCGGAATAAAATGCCTACGCTATATTAATAAGTGGGTATATTCAGATATGCCAAATTGCATCGCATTGGCATAATAATTTTGCATTAGTTATGCAACTTGGCGCTTATGTAAGTTATGTAACTTAAATGCTTGATTAGTTATGTAAGCACTAACCCCTATATTATTTAGGAGATACTTAAGCGAAGGTTAGTTGGGTATAAACTGTAAAGGTAACCACCCTGGAGTCGAAAGGCAAGCTTAAAGATTTATTAATGGACCATGATATTGAATAAGAATTACCACTCTTTTTTATAAGTCTCTCTTATGGTTTATCACTTCCAACAGCTTCCACTGCTTCCAGTGTCGTTTATTGCAAAGAAGAGAGAACGATTGCATTTTAGGCAGAAATTCAATATCAATGGGGTTTATAGGGGTATTGACAGTTCATTCAAAGTCAAAGCATTTATTTCAATTAGACCATTTACAGGCACTTTTGAATTGTCAAGAAGTTACATTTAAAAGTTGAAGCTAGTTGCTCGTTCCAAAGCGTAGGTCTCTATGGAGAAGAACGAGCAAGAAACTCCATGGACACAATTTCAATTTGGATTGTAAAGTATCTATTTCAAAGAAGATACATACCTATGGTGATGGGATGCCCTTAATTTCTAATGTATGATAATTGCTGTCAGAACGTGGCATGTCAGCCATTTTGAGTATTTTTATCGAAATAAATTAATTATGTCAAGCAAAAAGTGTTATTAGGTTTTTCTATGGAATTCTCACTGGTAGCTCGGAGTTAGGATTTGTGCCTGGTTAATGGCAATAGGCTCGCCCACTATTACATGGTACTTAAGCATACCGGCGAACTGTGGGTGTACATTGGTACACCTCTGCCTAACCCTTCGGGGAATACAGGCGTGATGGTATGTATTTATGTATGTATATAAATTAAGTTCATGTACAAGAATACGTCGAAGCGTGAACTACCTACTTGGCGGTACGGCAGCAGCTATTTTTCATAGTAATCGTAGTTGTAGGGCACATCCACAGATACAAGTCAATGATATGTCTGCCAACTTTGTGATTAACAATAATGACCCAATGACTGGGAGGCAATTCTACTAACTTTTAGGAACGATCCCAATCTAATCTTAGACTCAATCTAACAAAAATGTTTCTAATTTACCTACATTTTTTGACATTGATTGTCGCTGAGATGAGATTACGACTTAATTTAGAACGTTTTTAATGAATAGAATCATAGGCTTTTGAAACGCCTTAAAAATAATCTAACAGTATCTAATTATTATTAGATGGGTTGAAAGTGTTATTGGGTTTTTTCATTAGGAATTTCTCAGTAGCAGCGCGTAGTTTGGAGGTTGGTGGTGTAACACCCCCGTGCCTCGGAAAGCATGTAACATGTCCCGGCTGTCATTCGTAGATCTTTGACAGTCGTTACGGATAGTCAGAAGTCAGAAAATCTGACAACCAGTCTAACCAAGAGGTATCGTGTTGCCCAGTTACTGGGTAGTGGAGGTCAGATAGGCAGTCGCTCCATGTAAAACACTGGTATATTCAGCTGCATCCGGTTAGACTGGAAGCCGACCGAACATAGTAAGTTGGGAAAAGGCTAAGCAGATGATAATGATGAGATGGGTTGAAAGATAAACTAATTTTCTTTTTAAACTCAGATACTCAATGTACAAAATACGTTTATAATATCAAGTCAAAGTTCAGAAATAGTCCCCCCACGTCCCGATCACAAGGAAACGACGAATATAATATATTTATTTAATGTTTTACGAGGCGATATTAAAAATACATTAATATGATTTATGTTTCTGTTTACGCCGGTACCCGCATACCATATCTATTGTAACTATACTTTTATAGAAACAGTTTGTAACGTAATAACTTCTTTTCTTTTTTTAAAACTGTGCACCTCGCTAGGAATTTTTCCTGTATCGTGCGTGCGTTTACAAACACACACAAATAACTTAGTAACAAAAATTTGTAACTAAATATTATATTTGTTATCGGTGTTTAACTGAAAATGCTGAAAAAACATAAATAAAACAGAAGGTATAATTAGTATTCTAGATATCTCAAATTTGAGGAACGGGTTAGGAACCATTCGTCACAAAAATAGCTGATGCAGATACAGCAAGATTAGCTGGAGTCTTTCTATAAGAACTGTTTCCAAATTCTCCGAAATGCAGAGGAAATACTTACGCTACTTATAATAATATTATATTAAGACATAACCGTCACCAAAACCTCCGACAACATAGTTTTGTTAAGCATTTGGATTTGTCTTTGGAAAAAATAATTTTGTTATTTTTTTCAATGTGTAGGTTTTCGTACCGCGAACTTGCAAAACAGAATGTTGATAGATCGTCAAGGCCAAAAAAAATAGTTTAATTAATTTGTAAATATTTATCAGTAAAACGGAGTGACGCCTGAAGGTTCGTTTATAGTTAATACAACTTCAAAGCGCCGGAAAGGGACGCCCTAGAAAGACCTACCCTGACCTTATTGGTGAGGTTCTTCAGAAAGGCGGCGTGCTTGTATGAACGTGGATGATGCGAAAGGAGTATGTAAAGATCGTAGCAAGTGTTCTGTGGTTTCTGCCTTACCCCCATGGGAAAAAGGCGTAAGTTTATGCATGTGTACAACTTCAAAACAGTTTGTAAAAAGTTATCAAGGCTAGCGGCTCTTTAAAAGATGTTGGTAATTAAAATAAATCCGCCTTTCATTGACAAACAAGTACATGAACAGTTAAATCCCCCAGTAGCGGTGCATTGAGTGAGTATGGAACAGGTAAATATCAGAGTAATCGAGTGGACACGCCGCTTCCTTTATATTCGTTTAGATACAGATTGCTCGGATTGCTTCTAGGATGATGTATTTTCCACACTGTCCGACATAAATATTGTACTAGAAACACTGTCGTAGGAAATGGCAGAGAAATCGGTGAGCAAGAAAAGGACATTGCTTAGATAATCCAGTATTTAAGTCCCTAAATCCATCTCCTCTCCGGTTTGAAGGGTATGGGTGCCGGTGTAATTACAGGCACATGAGAGATTTTGACACTCTCGCCCCGCTGCATCATCACCATACCATCAATCAAGCCTGTATTCCCCGAAGGTTTAGGCAGAGGTGTACCAATGTACACCCACAGCACGCCGGTATGTTTAGGTCCCATGTAGTTGGGGGCGAGCCTATTGCCATTAACCGTTCACAAATCCTAACTCCGAGCTACTACTGAGAATTTCATAGAAAAATCCAATAACACTTTTTGCTCGACCTGGGAATCGAACCCAAGACCACTAGGCTAACAAGTCAGTAAATGCTGAAGTGTTACCTTAAGCCTTGATTTTACAAGTATTTCCGATAATGACATTTGATTGGATAAATAAATATCGTACCATTAATCTCTCACCTAACATCCGGTACTATTGGACAACTACCTAAGAATTTCACATCTACTTCTGCTCGGCGCCACCCAGAGAGCCGTATCTATATGAATGGTCAGCTATGACATGACTTCTGATACAGACTTAACGGGATACACAGTTTTTTTTTTAATATCTAGCTTCTGCTCCCGACTTCGACCGCGTGGATTTTTATAACCCGCGTTAACTTATATACAGTATACTGAATTCATGAACCTGGCTATCTTATACAAAACGATTTTTCCAATCCGACTGGGAGTTCCAGAGATTAGCGCGTTTAAACGAACAAACAAAGAACTCTTAAGTTTTATTATATTAGAATAGATTGTCGTGATGGTCCAGTGGTTAAAGCGCTTATACATAGATAGTTGTGGGTTCGAATCCGGGCAAGTACCAAAGTGACTTTTTCAGTTTATATGTACTTTCTAATTATATCTCGAACATCAGTAACAACAAGTCTGAATTCGCCAATCGGCTTTAATAATAGTAGTGAACAATGTTCATGCCTTCTCTGTATGAGAAGAGGCCTTTGCCCTGCTGTGGAATAATAAGAGACTGGTATTATAACAATTACATAACTATTTTCATAAGTATAATTGCAAGATTTTTATTTTGTTTTGTAGCATCTTCCCCTGGCGACATTAATTTTCGTCGTCCACGCGGGCGAAGCCACTAGCAAAAGCTAGTTTAAAAAAAGAGTCTGACCCATCGGAACCAAGGTCACATACCAAATAAACATAACACAATGATCCCATAACATTAATTAATGTTCTAACTTAATTACTTAAGAACCTCAAATCGCGAGCATTTCTGACTAGTTACAAGATTAAAGCTATTAAGTCAAATTTTTCCCACGACGCAATCATGACATGCACGTAATTCAATTCAAAGATGGTTTCCATAAATATTTTGTAGATCTTGGTATTGATAAGTGTTTAATACTACTTATTTATTATTGCCCCGATTGGACTGCCCCGTTGGGCTCGTGGTCGCAAGCGCGACTGACGAGTGTGGGGTCCTGGGTTCGATTCCCAGGTCGGGCAAAGTGTTATTGGGTTTTTCCACTAGGATTTCCTCAGTAGCAGCCCGGAGTTTGGAAGTTGGTGGTGTGACACCCCCGTGCCTCGGAAAGCACGTAAAGCCGTTGGCCCCGGCTGTCATTCGTGGAACTTTGACAGTCGTTACGTATAGTCAGAAGCCAGGAAGTCTGACAACCAGTCTAACCAAGAGGTATCGTGTTGCCTACTTGTGGAGGTCAGATAGGCAATCGCTCTATGTAAAACACTGGTACTTAGCTGTGTCCGGTTAGACTGGAAGCCGACTCCAACATAGTTGGGAAAAGGCTAAGCAGATGATGACTACTTATTAATTATTAAGGTTTCTTTGTCTATAGGTATCTATGTATTGTAGACGTATAATATATAAATATACATTAAATAAAATTGCTAGGTCGGTTTGTGATGTCAAAATAACCGCTTTTTACTAAATGAGTGAAATATGAATATACCAAAAAGCCTTTGTTTTCTGTCTATCTGTCTCTTTGTTTGTACCGGTTAATCTCAGTAAAGGCTGGACCGATTTTGACGGAACTTTGGCTGGCAAATAACTTAGGCTTTCCTAAGAATTATGGTTTAAGACAAAAAAATATTTAATCCTCGTTGATATTTCACTGATATTCAATCGAACGAAGTCGCGAGCAGTAGCTAGTTGATGAGATAACTATTCAGATTTATGAGATTAAGACATGGAACGGTATGGGACATGGTTAAAATACTTTTATATGGCTAGTTAAATTATTGGGATACCACAAGTACAAGATGATGATATAAAATGGGAGATAACCTACCACCTACTTATCTAATCTGATAAATATCTCATCATGTGACGGTTTCCTAAAGAGCTTAACATTAGCCTGCTTCTTACGCATGAGGGGGTGTTGGGTCGATATCGGGCAAGTACTGACTTCGGTGAAGGAAAATATCGTGAGGAAAGCTTTTTTTTTTTGAGGACAGGAAATCATCATATGACTTCCGCCCTGGACAGAGTGGAAGGGACTGTCAGACTCTTACTGAATAAAACCCACCCGTTTTTTCTCTTAATGCCCTTTGTGTTCCAGGGCCGCGGCTACTCTTTCGACAAATTGCGCAACCCTGGCAGGCCTTAGCGGACCCCGTCTACAGTGCTGACATTTCTTTGCGGCGTGTGTGGAACAACAAAGTTTTTTTTTAATTATCTTTATGTTATACAGAAATTCTGTATATTTATCTAAATATTTGATATATTTCCAAGATAGGTACAGTTATACACCTACTTTGGGGATCACAGTTTTTCAAATGATATTATAACAAGTTCTTCAGAAAGGTCGGGTGCGCAATATTCAAAGTCAAAGTCAAAGTCAAAACATTTATTTCAATTAGACCATTTACAGGCACTTTTGAATTGTCAAGAAGTTACTCATACAAAAAGTTGAAGCTAGTTGCTCGTTCCAAAACGTAGGTCTCTATGGAGAAGAACGAGCAAGAAACTCCATGGACACTCTTTTCAAATTGGTTTTTACAAAATCTTGGTTTCAATATTCTTGTTGCTTCTACATGTGAAAACAATGAAGTTGAATATAAAACAACAAAAAAAAATTATGATAATAATAGTACTAAAGATGTAAGCCATGGCAGTTAAGAGATGACCAATCCCAACTGACAGCGTTGGAATTGGTCATCTCTTAACTAAAAGCATTCGTTACCGGTCTGCTTGTATGACCAGATGTATGTACGTGGACGAGGCGAAAGGAGGTGGCGTTCTGTGGTTCCTTTCTGCCTACTCACATGGGAACAGGCGTGAGTTTATGTATGTATAATAAGTTACTTTGTAACTCCTTAGTATTAGTATTAGCTCAATAAGGTACCTTAGAGAGTACATTAATTTTTACCTGTCAATGGATGGCAAACAAGCTGACGCGACGGCCCACCTGATGTTAAGTGGTCATCGCTACCTATAGTTATCTGCAATATTAGAGGCCTTGCAAATGCATTGCCATTTCAGAGACAAAGTTGAAATGTCTCATGTGCCTGTAACTACACCGGCACCCATACCCTTCCAACCGGAATACAGCAACGTTGCTTTGCGGCTGAAATAGGTTCGGTAGTAGTACAACATTTTTGGATCTGTAAATTTTTTTTTTATTATTATTTATTACAAATCAACTTTCAAGACAGATATGTTTTTGTTATTCATACACGCGGTAATGGTTAAGTATAGTAAGGTCAGTACAGTTGACAAATCAAAGCACCTGCATGTATACGCATGCGCACGATATAAGTGAACGTGCGACAATGACCTTGAAGACCCTACTTACGTGGGCGGTACGATCACTTATCTTAACGCTCTATTTGTTATGGGATAGGTAGAAATTAAGACAAACTAGCTTATAACCGCGACTTCGAACACAGGTTTTATATTTGCGCGGAACCCCAAATGATTGTTTTTATATTGTAAAGTTGGGGTGTGTTAGTGTGTGTGAGTTTATAATACGTTCGTAAACGCCCCCGTGATCCAGAAAAAATACTTAGTACGGCGAAATTAATTCTTTGTGTATTAGGAATAAATAAAATTGAAGTGTCTATTCGTAATGTCAGATGAGAGCTTTTTACTAAATGCATAATGATTACACGGAAACCAAAAAACATATTATTTTTTTGCCTATCTGCCTGTTTTGTTCCGGCAAATCTCCGAAACGGCTGGGCCAATTTTGACGCGACTTTCAATAGCAAATAGCTGATGTTACAAGTATAATTTTAGAATGAGGGGGCAGGGTAGGGGGGGTAATGAAAACCCCGCAGGCACCCGAAATTGACACAGACAAAGTCGCAGGCATAAGCTAGTTTGATTGATAAAAGTTCAGGCTCTCCGGACTACCGATATTAAGTCGATACTAGCCACTGGCTATGTAATTGCGAAATAGTTAATATACAACGATTAGTATGTCAATCATGGCGGCTGTTGTTAGAATAATATTCACATTGACATTCTAATTGCCTGACATTATCTTAGAATTAGTATAATGAAATGCCCATGTTGGTGCGGCTACTGGTGTAAGTACTAGTAGGAAACGAATTATGCGGTTGACTTATACCGCCACGGATGTTGAGCGCAGAGTTCCACTTGCGTAGTGAAATATTGGGTCTCTTTGGTGGCTCTTTTTTACTTTTTTCCCGTGTGTCGTAGCGTGATTTTACAAAGGCCTAAAGCCAATCTAGGCGTCTTCCAGTAGTAAACATCCCTTTGTGCCTATTGGCCTAGTTCTGTTCTGGTACCTGCTTGTTTGGAGGGAAGTGGAAATTATGTTTTTTCTTACTTCTCCACTAATCTTTTTTGATTAATTGCGCTGCGGGATCCAAGACAGTTGTATCGAATATCTGGGACTCGTCGAGCTTCATTGCCTCGGAGCTCCTCTGGCGGTTTCCACTGTTGATTCTGGCTTTCGGAAGTTGCAGTGGTTGGGAATAGTGTGGCGGGCTTGCCCACTCCACCGGTTCATACCATGACCGTGCTATGAAGGTATCAGGCATGAAAAGCAACATGACACGGACTATTATGCCCACCAACATATCAACCGACAATAGTTGACGCTCCGTGCTTGATACGCGACGAGTCGGTATCGGAACGTCCTAGTTGGCAGCCTCATATTTTTTAATACAAAGAATATAATAATTATGATACATGATTATACATTTGTGACAGTATTCCGGATGAGCAGTGCTTCGTGTCGTATTAACGTAGTTTTATAGATTAAGTAACTGATTTACTACATTTGTTTCTGTAAGGAGCATGACATAAGCGGCAGCGTTTGGGCAATGAATAAACAAAGTCGCTTAGGTCGCTTAAAATTAGTAAATATAGCCATCAAGTCAGCGGGAACTAAACTGACACTCTATGTACTTACTGCAAAAGTGAAGACATACGCCATTCTCATTTCATATTATTTTGTTATAGTCCAAGTCCGACGCACTAATCTCATGAACTACTCGTCTGATTTAAACCGTTTTGTGTTTATCAAGAAAAGCTATATAATATTACGCTAAGACCTACAAGTGCGGAGCTGTAGTCAAAAACGCAACTTAAAGTGAACGAAACAGCGGGGTAATGCTACTTTGTAATATTACTTAAACGACGTAGGATTGGTGACTTTGTGAACACACTCCTTTACCTACGTATGAGTGTGTGAAATAAAACGGTACAGCTCAAAAGCTTTTTTAAACATCTTTGGATGGCAAACAATCCGACGGCTCACGACGGCTTTGCAGATGCGTTGCCATCCCAGAGACAAAGTTGAAATATCTCATGTGCCTGTAATCCTTCACCTGCACCCATACCCTTCAAACCGGAACACAGCAACGCTATTTGCGGTAGAAATAGGTATGGTGGTACTTAACCGGATGAACTCCTTTACAAAGAGCTCTTCTACATACTACTCCTAACCGTCATCACTAGTTCCTAAAGATCAGTTAAAAAATAAATCATTTGACGCAAAGTCGCAACATCCGACACCTTGGACCACACAGGATATGAAATAAGCCTGCACAGATGTCACAGAGGATGTAGATACAACAGGAATGTAGAGATAGATGCGCAGGAACAGGATCACCGCTGATACCTGATAAGACTGTTAAGTCTGTCTGTGAGATGACGCTAGATGGCGCTTGTGAGACTTGATTCGTGCCTGGTTTTGCAGGATAGTCTAGCGATCGTATTAATAAATCTTGAGCACTTATGTATTTCGTTCAAAACAGTGATGATAATTTGATTTGTAAGGATTGTTGCAATGAAATCTGTTTTAGATGCGTGGTGCTGATTCTGACCTCGTCACCGACATTCTAGCATAACAACGTCACTAACATTCTAAACGCGTCACCGACATGCTGTCGTGACCGAATCATCGACATGCTAATGTGACGGCGTCACCGACATCCTAGTGTGAACGCATCACCCACATTCTAGTGCGAGCACGTTACCACCATTCTGGTGTTAACGCGTCACCGATGTGCTAAAGTGAAGAGTCCCCATAAATAACATTTTTTTTTAAGTACTTTGCTATGCACATCCCCAGTTCGTTTACAATCATAAACTCGCATACAAACTCTGGCTATGAGAGTGAGAGAAGAGGGAGTGCACCTGTGCTTCTACACACACGTGCACACAATATTAATATATCCTGAGTACTTGCCGTCTACCTACAAACAAATTATCATAACATACGGCTCAGCGAACAAACGAACATACAGGCGACAAGCTATCAACATTTCAGCACAGTGTACATCGTACTATTATTAAAAGTGGCCGACTGCATGCCGCCGCCATGTTCCAGGCGTGTTCGTTAATAACTTTGATTATTTAGCTGTTAATTACAATGTGTAGCTATAATGGTAATTAGTACAAAATTAGAAATTGCTCGCGAATCCTACTGTGCTCGTAGTAATGCTTTGACTGCCCGGTAATCTCGTGGTAGCATGAGCAACTGCTGACCCTTTGATCTTGGGTTCAATTGTCAGTTCGGGCAAAAAGTGTTATTGGGTTTTGACATTAGGAATTTCTCAGTAGCAGCCCGGAATGTAGAAGTTGGTGGTATGACACCCCTGTGCTTCGGAAAGCACATAAAATCCTTGGTCCTGCGCTTGATCTCCCCCCGGTCGTGTCAAATTGCCGTTTTACGGACTATGAGAGTGAAGGAAGAGAGAGTGCGTTGCGCGTATACTTGTGCACTACGAGTATACGAGTAATATCTTCTCAGCACTTTTATAATGCGGTCGGTAAAGCAGATGCGTGATAGAGTGGAAATCATGATTAGGCAATCGTAATATGGCCTACACTACTGCACGGCACGACGGACGATTTAAGGATGATGGCGGTGGCGGACAGCGGACGGATGCGGGCTGCCCAAGACCGGGATGGTTGGCGCTCTTTGGGGGAGGCCTACGTACAGCAGTGGACAGCTGTAGGCTGATATGATAATAATAATGACTTGGATAGTCTCCATTGAGATTGGCCGCCTTGATATCTGGCTGACGAATAAAATTATTGTTATCCAACTTTACAATATTACTTAGGTACCTGCACACACACAACGCAGTATTCAACTCACTAGATCTCTAATGAATTTATAAAAAATAATTTACATTGACAAATAATAATTGGCACTAATCCAGTCCGTCAGATAAGCTGATATAACAATGGTAAGGCGTGTCCTACGCGTCGCTTGGGCAATGCGCACGCGCCCTTACTGTTGCAATGAGCACAGGGCTGGTAGGAGAAAGTACCTATGTATTATTTAGTCTTTTGATATGGGTTACACCGTTTCATTTCGAAGATTTGACACACTAGGGCATTTCTACTTTTTTTTATTCAACCTGGACATCATTGCTGGGCAAAGGTTGCCATTGCCCCATTGCCTTCCACGCAACCCTATGCGTTACATTCCCTGGCCAACTTCCCCTGAACAACTTTAGTTATCACGCCAGCGTTACCTAGGCCTTTTTTTACCCGACTGCGTTAGAAAGAGGGTCACGTTTTAATTTAAAAAAATGATCGTGTGTACGTTTATAAACACATACACTCACAAACAGCTAGACCCGGAACAGTTATCTGTAGGCCATACATGTTCCATGCGGGAATCGAACCCACGCCACGCAGCGCATCAGCCGTCAGAAACATCAGTTTATAGTTCACATGTTGCGCGATAGATGTCGCTACACGAGTGACATCGAAATAATTATTTTGTCTTACCAAATCGGAAGTAAAATTATCTACATTCCCTTCGCGTCAGCCCTGATATTACCTAAGGGGCAATTCTGTCTATTCGCGCAGCTGTCTAGACCTAACCGTGAATGATTTACAGTGTGTATGGAGCCTTAGGCAGATTTCCAGCTAGAATTAATGACTGCCGTTATCTAATGTTTTGAGCTAGTTTGTTTACTAAATTATATATAACGGTTACTGTAGGCAGTGCGGAAATAATCTTCCCAACTTATTTATATTATTAACAGTTTTTACAGACTCAATCTCTTCTTTTATAAAAAAAAATACACAGGCCCATTTTTTCATTATTTCATGATTTAAATAAGTGATGTATATATTATTAAATTATTATTTTAAAATAAATTTAACTATATTTACTTCAAATGACTTTTATTACTGACTGTACCTAACACAGCAGCTGACACTTTTCTGCAGATGATACTCACAACATTTTTATGACAGGCAGGTATGTACTTCATAATTAAACATGCTCATTATAATTTTAATTAATTAATTTACTGATATCTTCTTAATATTCCATGAAATTGTAATTTTGTGTTACATTATGGACGTTCTCATGTGACAAAACAGGTGGTTTATTATAATCATGTTAATATTAAGTTTATTTACTTTGCAAGGTAAGTTTGATTTTTGTTTTTTGTTTGAGTTTTATTTTTATTTTTATTTTATTTTATTTGGAACAACTAACAATTACATAATAAAAATATACAAACAATGAGACTTAAAAATAATAATTATGTAATCCACTGCGTTATTCACAGGATACATTTTACCAAGGACGAATTCGTCCATGGTTTTACTGACGTTATACATTTTTACGCTAGAAAATAAAGGTTAAGGACAAGAAAAGAAATGTTTATATAAAGTTGAAAATGCTCTGTGACATGTAAGTTTTACAATTGGTGTAACAATAACAAAAATATTAAAGAAGTTGTTTACACAATTACAGTAGCTATATGTAAAAAATATTAATTTAAACAAAGAGACAATTAGAATGGAATTAGTTTGATTAATAATTGATTTAAAAAAGCGTGAATCGGACTCGCGCACGTTGGGTTCTGTACAATTATCTATAAAAACGGCAAAGAAATCATGTCTGTTGTATGGGAGCCCCCCTAGTTTGGGGCAACGTTTTAAACAAAATATTGAAAACACATAATTTTTCAATTTTTATGTAACCCCCGACCCGGGGCTGCGGTTAGTTCATAAGAGATACCCCGCCCCCGGAAGGAACATGGATGGGTTTTTGTCAGTAAAAGACAGACACAAGGGCGGGGGAAGTCATTTGATGATTTTCCATCGGTAAAAAAAAATATATGGTCAATAATTAATTATTAAATACTTGATTTTTAGTTGCTTAAGATCGTATTTCAGAATACACCTCTTTCATAGAACAGAATCAAATAACAATATAAAAAGCATTTTCTTTCACCGCAAAAGCCCAGTTGCTGTTGCGGTGAAAAAAAATCCTTTTTTATATTGTTATTGGTTCGTGTTGAGAATAACTAGCATAGACATACCTCCTTGAATTTGACGCCGACATATTTTGCTTTTTCTACGTATCGCTGGCACGACAGGTTTTTAGATATGGGTAACTCAAAACATTGCCAACTTCCACGGCATTGTTGGTGGTAGCACATAGGACACTTTGGCTGCATGTTTTGGGGCACAGAGGGCAAGATAGGAGGTGCAGCATGGTTCGAGACTAACGAAATAACGTAGGTCTAGTGTCTCTGATATTGCAGTCTATTATTAATTAGTATATATTTTCAGCGCTATCTACCTGCGTCTGCTATGATATAGAACTGCAGGGAATGGTAAAAATAGGAAACGGATTTCTAAATGTTTTGCGGCAATCCGCATTAAGATCGAAGGATCCTTTAGACAAACCAAAAATTGAAATATCTTCAAACCGTTTAATAAAACATAAAGAACACGTGGAAATGTTCAGAACCACAAATATAGGAGCCAAACTAAGAAACCGAGGCAAGCTAAAACACAGTAAAATCTTGTCGAATATAGATGTATTGATCGAGCTGATGAGATACTTCCAGGAAAAGGGAACAACGTCACTGAATTATATAGCTTTGAAAGTAAAAAATGATTTTAATTTAAAAAAGATAATCTCTCCAACACTTGAAGTTGTTAGCGATGATTACGCAAATGCTCTCCAAAGTTATTACGATTTCGCCAAAAAAAAAACAAATTCTTCGTTATATGATAACGATTCAGTATATCTAGATTTTGCAGAAACATCGTGCCGGTTACTGTATAACGAAGAAAAGAAACTACTGAATGATGTTATTATGCATGAAAACCCTAATGCCAACAACGACAAATTTCAACAAATTTCCGGTCACCTGTTAAGAATCAGCAAGAAGACTAAAAGGGATGCAATCAAATACCTGTGCGTTATTTCCGGTGTCTGCAGAGACTACCCTACCTTTACTGATTTCTTTCCGGATGTTATAAACGAAGTATTAAAACTGAACGACAAGAAATTCCGCAAGATTCTTGATATTATAACAAACATTTTAGAAGATAATCTTGATTTATTTGCAAAAATCTCGGAAAATGAAGACAGACTATTGATTAAGGCAGAATTAAAAAGGTTTTCTGACAATCCAAAAATAATGAAGGACTTTCTAGAATTGCTGGCGACATTGATGAGTCACAGATTTAAGATTGTTACAATTGGAAGTGAAGAATTTAAAATGAAGACTAAAGCAGCAAAGATTCTTCTGGATATCATTAACCGAGCAGTGAGGGAGGAGAGCGAAATTGTCCAAATAGATTTTGATAATTTTGTGCAAGCTATTAAGTATTGGGCAGGTGGAAGTAAAAACGACATTGAAAGCGATTGCGAACGTTTTATGGATAATTGGTTTAGAAGATTGAGATATAATTTGACTAAAATTGCAGGACAAGAAATAAGAGTTTTAATTAAAACTATAATGAGGGGAAATACGAAAGGCGACGAGGTTTTTGAGCGTTTGTTTAATTTTGGTTCAACATATGTTAAAGGTGAAGATCTCCATTCAGATATATAGCCTATGCCTATTTAAAGTAATTGCCACAAAATTGTTATTTTATTTATGAACCCTTTTTATTGAGTAACAATGTCAGGACTAATATAAAGTCTTTGCCTAGCGGCATAGACAAAGTCGACGATGGAGTCAGCTTACCCAGAAGAAGCCTGTTCACTCCAACTTTAAAGAGATTAGGGTTAAATGCGTTCGGAAATACAAACACGGATACAGAGTTCCACTCCTTTGCAGTGCGTATTGATAAAGACGTTTGGAAACGCTTAGTGCGAATCGGTGGATTGACAACCAGGTAAGGATGTTTATTTGCAGTGCGGCTAGATGTCTGATGGTGGACGGGGAAGTATAATGTACATACATACATATATACATACCATCACGCCTGTACTTCCCGAAGGGTTAGGCAGAGATGTACACCCACAGTTCCTCATCAATTGAGCAGTTAGGCTGTTGAGTTAATTGCTTTAGTAGCGTAGTGACCCTGAGCACGACTGCTACGGTCTTGGATACGATTCCCAGATCGAGCAAAGTGTAACAAAAATATTGGGTTCTTCTATGAAATTAATATTCAGCTAGCAGAGTTAGGATTATGTCCGGATAATGGCAATAGGCTCGCCCCCTATTACATGGGACCTTAACATACCGGCGAAGTATGGGTGTACATTGGTCCACCTCTGCCTAAGTATAATTTAAAGGGAAGCATGTCATTAAACTGTGTATTGTGTCATTCATTTTAGTATATTCCCAAGCAAATTAGTTTCTCTCTAAAACGGTTTACGTAACATTTTCGCTTTTACAACGTTAGTCGCAATGCGAGGAGATTTTATCGTAAGGTTACTTACAATACAATAATTACTTTGTTTTTTTGTACTTTTATAAGAATGGTAAGTTATGTTTACTGAAATCTTTAATAGTCGTTACCGATAGTCAGAAGCCAGGCAGTCTGACAACCAGTCTAACCAAGAGGTATCGTGTTGCCAGTAACTGGATTGTGGATGTCAGATACGCAGTCGCTCCATATAAAACACTGGTACTCAGCTGTATCCGGTTAGACTGGAAGCCGACCCCAACATAGTTGGGAAAAGGCTAAGTAGATTATGATGATGACTTTTATAAGACTTTTTTTTTTTATGGGACTAGCCCGCCACACTATTCCCAACCACTGCAACTTCTGTAAGCCAGAATCAACAGTGACTTTAGACTTTTATAAGAATAGTAAGTTATGTTTAGGCAACTTTAGTCTTGAAAATAAGGCTCAATTCACACCTGCCGGGGTGCGGAAGGATGCTTTGAGTGACTTCCGTGTCCCAGCCATAGGTAGTTGGAGAAGGTATTAGTCGGCAGGAGTCCTAAACACCACTCTGCCTTCCCGGAAGCGGACGCAGTACATGAGGATTTCCAGGAAAAAAAATGAATGTATTTGCCCCATCCAACGGTTAGTTTTATAACTCCATCTATTTATACTATACTATAAACCTGAAGACTTTGTATGTTTGAACGCGCTAATCTTAGGAACTGGCAGAAATAGTCACGTAAGTAAATAGCGTTATGCCCCCTCCAGGTGACCTTCCTTCTCTGTCTCGTTCTACTAAATACAGGTGTCAGGAACTGCATTTGAGGGGGGTCCCTCTCTCCCTTTAGGTTAAGAGCCGTATTTTTAACCCCCAATCCAAACAAAGTGGTGTTATAACTTTGACGTGTCTGTCTGTGGCACCGTAGCTCTCAAACGGGTGAACCGATTTGGATACAGTTTCTTGTATTTAAAAGCAGGTTTCTTAACGATGGTACGTAGATATGTTTAATCAAAATTGGTTCAGCCGTTTCAAGGTTATCGGCTCTTTTGTTAGCTGCGGTAGGGAGCTTTATTCTTCTGTCGGAGGTCACTTAAATGTTTTAATTTTATTACTTCTAAGCACAGCGAAGAGTATACTCATTTAATTTGAGTTTAAGTATTTGAGGTTTCATGAATATCTTTGAGTAAACTTTAAGGTTCCTGAATCTCAAACAATACTAACCATGACCGTGACACCTACGTAGTTACGTCACTACGCGTTTTTTATTATCTACTTCTGTATGGTTCATTAAAGTTTTGTTTGCATCACGATGATAATTTTGGAACAAGGCCAAAGTATTACGTCATTTCGTGGATAGTGCTCCTAGATTTGAGTTACATAGCACAAGACTCGTTAGCTCAGTAGGTTAGAGCACCGATATATAAACTCACTTGACCATCGGAGGACGGAGGTTCAAATCCTTCACGAGTCAGACTTTTTGAACATTATTTTTACAAAAATCCTTATTAGGATTTTTTAAAGAGATTTAATTCACGACATCGAGTCCTCTAATATTTTTATCCGAGCTATATAAACTAAGCTTACTATTATTTTATTCTATTCTATTATATTATTACTGTAAAAAGTATTGTGAATTGCCTTCTATGGGCCCAGATAATCGAAATATTTTTTTTTCTAGTTCAACGATCTTAAAGTCATCAGACTTATGTCATTTTAACTTATAATAATCCTACATAGAATAAATAAAGGAATATGTAGATCTAAAAGGTATGCTTAAAAGCTAGATTCTCTGATGGGCCATTTTTCAGATATCTGGAATAAAATGCACTTTACTCACTTCCATTTGAGTTCGACGGCTTATTTTTTTTTACATTTGTTTTACTGAAAATTGTTAAAACCCATTATTAGTAATAGCCAAACACATTTTGTGGACCATAACTTCAACGAGACGCTTTAAAATTCCAAACTGTAAAGTGTCGACGAATAGCCAAATAATATATACATACATAAACTCACGCCGTTTTCCCATGGGGGTAGACAGAAACCACAGAACGTCAACTGCTACGATCCTTTTGCCTCGTCCACTTTTATACATCTGGTTATACAAGCACGCCAGTTACGAGTACAGCGCGTAAATAATGATTACACATAATTATAAATTTATGTTAGAAAAGTGACCTGGTTGTTGGATAGAAACCAAAGAAACACGTCATTTCGTGGATAGTGCTCGTAGATTTGAGTAACATAGCACAAGACTCGTTAGCTCAGTAGGTTAGAGCACCGATATATAAATTCACTTGACCATCGGAGGGCGGAGGTTCAAATCCTTCACGAGTCAGACTTTTTGAACACATTTTTTTTTTTTTCAAATATATGTAGTTGACGTAAATTTTAAAAGACATTACATTCATCACAAAAGTTCGCTCATATTTCTTCTTAAGCTATGTATTTAGTTTTAACATTAAGATTTCAAACTAGCTTAGACCAACGTTACTTAAGCATGGGTGAAATTTTTAAGATAGATAGAGGATATGTCGTCAAGAAGCCATGCTTATTTTCTAGTTTTAATATCCTGAAAAACATGTATAAAAATCAGCCGTCCCATTTGAATGTAAGGGACCTTGTAGCTGACATCTCAAAATGACCTAGCATTGAAACTAGCAAGTGCTTTATACTCGTAAAAACTAAATTACATATTTCTCCATCTATTCTCAATTTGCATAAGTATTATGTTGCTACTTCTGAACGATTCATAAAAATTTTGTTTGCATTACGATTATAATTTTGGTATAAGGCCAAAGAAATACGTCATATCTTGAATAGTGCTCCCAGATTTGAATACTATTGCACAAGACTCGTTAGCTCAGTAGGTTAGAGCACCGATATACAAATTCACTTGACCATCGGAGGACGGAGGTTCAAATCCTTCACGAGTCAAACTTTTTGCATATATTTTTAGCAAGATACTAAATTCATGAAAGGCCTTTCATATTTCTGTACATGCTAAGCTAACGATTTGATCGTAGATCCCATAGTAACAAGACCTACGTAACTTTAGCATGGCTGAAATTTTGAAGATAGATACAGGAATATGTCGTCAGGTTATCAAGGAAGTCTGACAACCAGTCTCACCAACAGGTAACGTGTTGCCCAGTAACTAGGATGTGGAAAGCAGATAGGCAGTCGCTCCATGTAACACAGGTATTCAGCTGCAGCCGGTTAGACTGGAAACCCACCCCTAACATAGTTGGGAAAACGCTAAGCAGATATTATCTGCAGGAATACGTCGACAAGAAGCCATGCTTGCTTGCTAGTTTCAACATTCTATAAAACATGTACAGAACTTAGCCGTCACACATAAATATAAGTGAGTAACGGAGCTTTTGTACTTGATATCTCAAAATGGTCCAGCACTGAAACTAGTAAATGCTTTTACTATCCTAATTATACATTACCTCCATTATTTTTTGCAAAAGCACTTACTTTTATATTTCTGTACGATTCATAACACTTTTGTTTACATTTTGATGTTAATTTTGGAACAAGGTCAAAGAAATACGTCATTTCGTGGATAGTTCTCCTAGATTTGACTAACACAGCACAAGACTCGTTAGCTCAGTAGGTTAGAGCACCGATATATAAACTCACTTGACCATCGGAGGACGGAGGTTCAAATCCTTCACGAGTCAAACTTTTTAAACACTGTTTTATTTTCTTCAAAAATTCAGTATTTGACATAAATGTTAAAAGGCATTACATTTATCACAAAAGTCCGCTCATTTATCTTCTTAAGCTATGTGTTAAGCTTTTACTTCAAGATTTCAAACTAGCTAGGCCAACGCCATTTTAGCATGGTTGGCATTTGGAGGATGGTGAGAGGAATATTTTGTTAAAAAAGTATATCTACTGACTAGCTTCAACATACAAGGTCTTCGTTTAAACAAGAGACGTACTTTAAGGGCGTGTAGTGCTTATGAAAATAAACCACTTTCACTATAAAATCAAATTTAAAATTGCGAAAAAAAATCAACTGTTCCTTACATGTTGTCAAGTAATGCGAACATAAATGTATGGGGCAGTTGTTTTTTTTCGCGATTTTACAGTTCGTACTATAGTAAAAGTTGTTCGTTTTTATGTGTACTGCACTTCTTCAAAGCAAGTAACCCTTGTGTACCCTAATATTGTATAGAGGAATACGCGACAAGAAACCATGCTTACTTGGTAGTTTGAATTTTATAAAGCATGTGTAGAAATTAGCCGTCACACATAAATATAAGTGAGTAACGGAGCTTTTGTACTTGATATCTCAAAATGACCCAGCACTAAAACTAGCAAGTGCTTATATCATATTTATTACATGTTACTCATTTTTTTTTTGCATAAGCACTTACGTTTATAATGTTGTACGATTCATTACAGTTTTGTTTGCATTTCGATGTTAATTTTGGATTAAGGCCAAAGAAATACGTCATTTGGTGGATAGTGCTCCTAGATTTGAATACTTTTACACAAGACTCGTTAGCTCAGTAGGTTAGAGCACCGATATACAAATTCACTTGACCATCGGAGGGCGGAGGTTCAAATCCTTCACGAGTCAAAGTTTTTGGAAATCCTTGCTATTAGTTAACAGCTGAACTTGAACATTTCATGAAGGTAATTTTGACAATTGTTATGTAAGTAAGTAAGTACATTTATTTGCTAATACTGGTATTAAAGAAGTATGTATTTAAGAAGGTGTGCTTACTTACTACTTTTAAATACTTTCAAAGCTGGGCCATTTTTCAAACATCAGATACTAAAGGACCTTACCGGACTACATACTATAAGAAGAAAAATGAGAGGGCTTTTGTAATGTCTTTTCAAATTTATGTCAAAGGACTTTTTGAAAAAAAATAGTGTTCAAAAAGTTTGACTCGTGAAGGATTTGAACCTCCGTCCTCCGATGGTCAAGTGAGTTTATATATCGGTGCTCTAACCTACTGAGCTAACGAGTCTTGTGCAATATTAGTCAATCTAGGAGCACTATCCACGAAGTGACGTGTTCCTTTGGCCTTATTCCAAAATTATCATAGTAATGCACCAATCCCAGGTTTGCTAGGCCTACGTCATTTTAACGTAATGTAAGGATAGATAGAGAAAAATGTTGATAATAAAGCATACGTACTTGCTACTTTTAATGCTGACAATGTTACAAACAAAATCTATCTAAAAGTAATATTATGTTATTATTATATTTTGGGGCTGCGGGTTGTTCGTAAGAGATACCGCGCCCCCGAAATGCAAAGGGCAATAGAAGGAACATGGATGGGTTTTGGTCAGTAAAAGTCTGTCACTCCCTCCCAACCCGCCAAGGGCGGGGGAAGTCATTTGATGATTTCCCATCCCTAAAATATAAACAAAGAGAAAGGATTGAAACTAGCCAGTACGCGTACGTTTATAACTGCAATATTCCTCCGTCTGTTCTCAAATCCTTAGGCATATTATTTACAATACACCGTGCCGTATCATGTATTACACTGAAGGCTTCTCTGGTACATTGGCAAACAGCTTAGTATCTTATTATACAATATCTTTCCATACCTTCAATAAATAAGCGTTTGAGTAAAGTACTTATGGAAGTTATTATTGACACAAAAACCTTTAATTTAGAGCTTGATAAGAAAGATTTTAGTGAATTGAATCTTGAAAAAAAAATTGAAAAAAGGAAATAAAAAAGTTCGACTCGTGAAGGATTTGAACCTCCGCCCTCCGATGGTCAAGTGAATTTGTATATCGGTGCTCTAACCTACTGAGCTAACGAGTCTTGTTCAAAAGTATTCAAATCTAGGAGCACTATCCACGAAATGACGTATTCCTTGGTTCCTATCCAAGAACCACGTCAGTTTTCATAAAAAACTTGTGAAATCATAATTTACTCTTTTGTCGTATGGTCCAAGATCTCACAATCACTCGATCTACGACACGCGTATAAAAGCTATAAAAGTTGAAATTTTAAAGCATCCTGCTGAATTTATGTCCTACAGAAAGTGTCTGGCAATAACGAAACATGAAAAACAATATCCTGTAAGTAATAATATATAATCAGCCTTGGATATCTGATACCTGAAAAATGGACCGGCATTGAAACTAGCAAGAACGGATACCTTATCAACTACATAATACCTATTCTTTCATCTACTATCAGAATTTAGCTTATGTTAAAAAGACGTAGATGGGACGGTTCTGGAATCCCAGTCTTTTCTCCTGTAATGTTAATTACAGTTTTGTTTGCATCACTATGATAATTTTGAAACAAGGCCAAAGGATTACGTCATTTCGTGGATAGTGCTCCTAGATTTGACTATCATAGTACAAGACTCGTTAGCTCAGTAGGTTAGAGCACCGATATATAAACTCACTTGACCATCGGAGGACGGAGGTTCAAATCCTTCACGAGTCAAACTTTTTGGAAACGGTTTTTTAAATTTTTATAGTTCAGACTATCGTGTATTTTTAAATCTCAAAGGTTAAATTGACAGTTTTACACGTCGATCATAAAAATAATGTGCTTTCGGCTCATAAACATAAAGCACACTATTTTCAAGATTGACTTGTAAACTCAAACCAGTGTCTGAAATTTAACACACACTTTAGTTAACAGGGACTTGAAGACTTGTAACTTTGACAATCGTTACAGGAATATGTCGTTAAGAAGGTGTACTTACACTAGTTTTAATGCTGGTCCACACCATACCCTCCATCATGCCTGTATTCCCCAGAGGATTAGGCAGAGGTGTACCAATGTACACCCACAGTTCGCCGGTCTGTTTTTAGGTCCCATGTAATAGGGGGCGAGCCTATTGCCATTAACCGGGCATGAATCCTAACTCCGAGCTGCTACTGAGAATTGCATAGAAAAACCCAATAACACTTTGTGCTCGACCTAGGAATCGAACCCAAGACTAGGATCACTAGACTACCAAGGCAGTCATAATACATAATCTAATAGATAAATGCATAAACCAACTCAAGTAATCATAATAAATAAATTCTATAGATTATAAATATCAATAACAAGATGAAATTATAAAAAAAAAAATAATTACGAACACAATAATAACAACCATCTCATTACTTTAAACGCAGTGAAACAATCACTGTGTCATGGGCCTTAATAAACATAATATTGTATCCCTCAGCTCACGTACAGATACCCACATGCTGACCATTTAGTTTGTTGTGAACAATTTGCTACAACTTACTACCAAAACTGCTACCTACAACATTTCTAATGTTGTCAGTCATAGCACCAACTAACTACTCCAATCGGCTTCAATAATTTTTAAGTTATAATATTGTATTTTCTCTGTAAGTGATTGTGTCAATCTTTTGGGAAAATAAATGTCTAAAACCGTAAAAAAAATGTTAATGTCCACTGCTGGACATAAGCCTTTTTAACTGCAGGCCACGTAGCTCGACTCTCGGCGACTCTCATCCATGTACTTATATGGCATTACAGAACACAAAATAAAAAAAATTAAGTAACCCCCGACAGAAGAAAAAAATCTAGTGATTTTCTTCTGTTCGGGGGTTACGGTAATCCGTAGCTTTTCAAACACAAAAAACAAAATCAAAATCGGTTTATGCGTTCGAGAGCTACGATGCCACAGATACACACTCACACATACACACACACAGACACGTCAAACTTATAACACCTCGTGGTTTTTGCGTCAGGGGTTAAATATTAGTTACTTACAATTACACGTAGTTTTAGAATTAAACAGTGAAGTTTTTGGATTAATCGGATTGGAAGTAAGCGACGGGGGTAGGGAGTGTTACAATATAGCGACACTTCTTAAAGACATATTTCTATATCTATCTTCCAAAAACCGTACTAATCGACTTATTATGAAAAGTGACGCAACTGTTGGATAGAAACCAAAGGATTGCGTCATTTCGTGGATAGTGCTCCTAGATTAAAATACTTTTACACAAGACTCGTTAGCTCAGTAGGTTAGAGCACCGATATATAAACTCACTTGACCATCGGAGGGCGGAGGTTCAAATCCTTCACGAGTCAGACTTTTTGGACAAATTTTTGGATTTTTTTTAGGTTATGCTAGTTAACAGCTACACAATTTCAAGAATTCACTTCTTTTTGTGTTAAAAATATCCTACTTCCTACGAATATTATAAATGCGAAAGCTTGCGATGATGGATCTTAGTTACTCTTTCACGCTTAAACGGCTGAACGGATCTGAATGAAATTTGGCACTGAGATACATTGTAGTGTGGAGGACAGAGGATACTTATCCCGGAAAAATGTACGGTTCCTGTGGCATAATAATTATAACAAAGACGCGGGAGAAGCCGCGGCTAGCAGCTAGTCATAAATAAATAAACAACATGAATAATACTAATATGACTTCCTAAGCTAATTAAAACATCCTTTATTGCTTACGACACAGGTACCGTCAACAGAATTGTCAACATACATATTAACTATAATGTCCCGTTATTAACACGGACAACGGTAGTCAATATTTTTATGGTACACTAGACCACCTGCCCGCGACTTCGTACGCGTGGCTTATTTCACCCGCACTAAGTTACGTCTTCCGTTACTGCTCCGCTCTCGTAGAGCGTAGCGTGATGGTATATATGTTGCCTATGTTACTCAGGAATAATGTAGCTATTTATTGGTGTAAAAATGGTTAAAATCGTTCCAGTAGTTTCGGAGCCTATTCGTTACAAACAAACAAACAAATCTTTCCTCTTTATAATATTATAAGTATAGACAAGTGTGTGCGCAATCAAAGGTGTACTCCCTCTTCCCACACTCTTACAATTAGATAGGGCGGCAATTCGACACGATCGGGAAGAGATCAGGCGCAGGACCAACCAATTTGTGTGCTTACCAAGGCTCAGGGGTGTCACACCACCAACTTCCATAACTCCGGGCTTTTTTTTTTTTTTTTTTTGGTGGGTGGGAAATCATCAAATAACTTCTCCCGCCCTGGGCGGGGCGGGAGGGAGTGTCAGACTTTTACTGACTAAAATCCACCCATGTTCCTTCTTGTGCCCTTTGCGTTCCGGGGGCGCGGTATCTCTTGCGAACAACCTGCAGCCCCGGCAGGCATCGGCCCTCAGTGGCCCCTTCCTTTTGCTGACATCTCTTTGAGGCGCGCGTGGAACACGAACGTGCCGTCGACACGGCCTGTCGTTATGCAACGTAAGGACGGTGAGCTACCCATTGCTCACCGTCCACAGGCCAGTATCTACGGTGGCCGGGAGTCGTCTCGCGGCTCCCGACGTCCGGAGCGTCTACCGCGGCGGCTGGGACGGGAGAACCGCTGTCTCAACCGTCCCGCCGCCTCCTTCTCAAGCATTACTGCCTCGCAGAAGGAGGCGACTGCATCCCATTCCCTCTCGCTCCGAACCATGGCTCGCACCAGGGCCGGACGCGAGAGTTCGCCGCCGCCGATGGCCGCCACGAGGACTCGGCGATGCTCCGCCCAAGCGGGGCATACCGCCACGGTGTGCTCCACCGTGTCCTCGGGGCGATCCACACAATGGTGACACCCGGACGTTTCCTCCCGCCCGATTAGGTGTAGGAACCTCCCGAAACACCCGTGTCCGGTGAGGACCTGCGTCAGGCGGTAGGTGAGGGCGCCGTGGCGCCTCTCCAGCCACTCCTCAAAGAGGGGACTTACCGCCTCTATTAAGGCGTGCCCAGCACGAGGTTGCGACAGTCGATGTCTCCATGTCGCCATGAGATCGAGCCGGAGGTCGGCCCGCCGAGCGGCAATTTGCCGCGGTGGCGGACTCTCCCCCCGGCCTAGTACCTCCACGCGCCACTCGTACAGGCGCGCGAGGACCAGCGCCTCCAGATCCCACGGCGGCAATCCGGCAAGAAGGCTCGCCGCCTCCCCCGAGATCGTGCGATATCCTCGGATGACCCTTATGGCGATCACCCGTTGGGACGCAATGAGGTAGTGGGCGGCAAGTCGCCTTAACCCCTGCGCCCACACCGGGGCCCCGTAAAGGGCCATCGACCGCACGACTCCCGCGTAGAGCCTCCGGCAGGAGGCGTTTGGTCCCCCCAGGTTGGGTAGGAGCCGCATAACTCCGGGCTGCTACTGAGTTTTACACTTCGGCCGACCTGGGAATTGAAGCCAAGACTAACTTGGAATTCTAAGTAAGCGTCTGTACTTACCCTGTGTCTAGACTTTTGAGTCCTGAAGTGAATTAGCAGCTCTCTGTTTTGATTCGCCGGCTTCACGTTATGATACACAGTTCTTCATCGACCATGCCGACATAATGCAAGTTGAGAGCGGTACTGTCGCCGACATTCTGACGTTTCATAGTGATTTAAACGTCTGCTTCATCTCCGGAGTCGGTTTTGTTTCTGATTAAACGTACGTGAAAATTTAATATTTTGTGATTTAGCCGATCTATTTAGTACAAATCTTTCTAAATGAATTTAGGTGATGTGACCTTGGTGTGAGCTGTAAATACGTAGCATTTGAGTTCACTTCACCTGAATTCACCAAGAGAAATTTTTATTCAATAGCACTGCTTTTTTTTTTGGGGGGGTGGTTTTTTTTTTTTTTTTTGGAAAAAAAATTAAAATATTATCTACAACAAAAAAATTGTATTAGGGGGTTTTCATTGGGACAAGCCCGCCACACTTTAGGGGGTTTTAGTTTGCGTGGAACTTGAATTACGTTTCATAAATAAAAGTAACTTAATTTGCTTTTTATAACATCAGCTATCTGTCAGTCAAAATTCCCGTCATAATCAGTGTAGCCGTTTCGGAGATTATCCGGAACAAACAGACAGACAAAAAATAAAAAAGTGGTTGTTACGAGTAAGTACCGTTTTAACATTCATGTAATATTTATTACCATCCGTCATACCATCACGCCTCTATTCCCCGAAGGGTTAGGCAGAGGTGTAACAATGTACACTCACAATTTGCCGATGTGTTTTTAAGTCCTATGATTACATATATATGATTGCATGATGGGGGCGAGCCTATTGCCATTAACCGGGCACAAATCCAAACTCCGAGCTGCTACTACGAATTTCATCGAAATACCCAATAACACTTTTTACTCGACCTGGGAATCGAACCCAAGACCTCTAGCATAGCACTCGCGTTTAGGATCACTAGACTAACGAGGCAGTTATTATAGGTATATATTGGTAATAAGCTGTTATTATGACATTATAAACAGACACTTAAATTTTATATATTTGTATGTTTATATGCTTAGATTAAGAGTAGTTTATACCAAATGTCTCTTGCGGAGACAAAATGTCACACAGCCAGTTTTGTATCATGACTCATGTTATGAATGCGAATATTATTTTCAATACTTTTTGCTTTCCAACCTTGATCGAGCGAATGCAAACGACTTTTTTTTGCAAATGTTAATATTAAATGACAAGATATTAGTTGAAAGGGAAATCGGAATTTTCCATTGATGTAGGTGAGGACAAGATAGTGACCATTCCTGGGGATGTTCGGTGCATCCTAGGCAAGCTAAACATCATCATCTTCCTGCCCTTATCCCATGTTACTTGGGGTCGGCGCAACACGTTTTCTTCTTCCACGCTGTCCTGTCAACCGTCATGCTATCGCTGACTCCCTTCTCTTTCATATCATTCTTCACGCAATCCATCCATCTTCTCTTTGGCCTCCCTCTTCCCCTCCATCCATCCACATTCATATTCATAACTCTTTTGGTCACATGCGTCTCATCCCTCCGCTTCACATGCCCATACCAAGACAAACGATTCCCTTTCAACTTTTCTGTCACTGGCGCTACTTTGAAAGTTCCAAAGGCAGGCTAAACATGGAAGAAAAGATAATAAGTTATTGGTTTTATACAAGGTGCGGTTTACAAAACTTGATAATTCACTAAGCTATGACACCATTTCCACAATCTACTCGATTTTGGAAAAGGAATTCCATTTTTAGGGTTCCATACGCGAATAGTGCCTCTGACTAAGCCTTAGCTGTCCGAACATCTGTCCGTCTGTCTGACAGCGAGCTGTATCTCATAAACCGTAATTTATATGTCACAGTCACAGATTATGTATGTCTATCGTCGCTATAACAACAAATAATAAAAATAAAGTTCAAAATTAAAGATAACCTCTTTATGTATACCATACAAGAAAACATAACATACATACCATCATGCTTGTAATTCCCAGAGGGTTAGGCAGAGGTGTACCAATATACACCCACAGTTCGCCGGTATGTTTTTAGGTCCCAGGTAATAGGGGGCGAGCCTATTTCCAGTAACCGGACACAAATCCTAACTCCGAGCTGCTACTGAGAAATTAATAGAAAAAACCCAATAACACTTTTTTCTCGACCTGGGAATCGAACCCAAGACCTCTAGCGTATCAGTCGAGCTTAGGACCACTAGGCCAACGAGGCAGTTAATTAAAACATGTTAATTTGACTATAGTATTAAATATATTGTACGTGATGCTTGTACGGAATCCTTCGTGTACGAGTTAGACTGGAACTTGGCCGGAATTTTTTCTTTTAGTGGTACACCAGTAAGGTCTCGGGTGTTGAAAGCTGAAGCCAGTAATAAACGTGACGAGTGCTGTTGAGTGGCACGTGCGAGTAACAATGGTGCTTTACGACCTACAATCTTTGCATTTACACGTAAATAACTAAATGGGTAAAGGGTCACAGTGGCTGGGTAACGGTAGCGCAATGAGAAGGAAATAGGGTTTGGTACCTAAAGACATATAACGACACAATATTAAATTACCGATCCCAAAGTTTTCTTTATAGAAGGCATAAGCATTTGTCACCACGTTTGCTCAAGATGGATTAGCGATTCTATAGTTACTTTATTATAAGTCCAGGCTTCTTCATGATGTTTTCCTTCACCGATGTCAAGATGAAATAAGAAAGTAAGAAAGAAAAGAAAATAACTCGCTTACTTAGAAATTAGGTTATTCGAGAAGTAACTGACTGACCATAAGTCTAGATATATTAGTGCCCTAATCCTGTTTACAAAATTTTAACGAATTCACTATGCTCATTGCCTTGAAAATGTCATTTGAACTTAACTCACCACAAACAAAATAGAACTCCAAACATAATTTAAATGAACTATCCATAACTACCAAAGTCTGAGTTCAAGAATCCGACAGACTGGACACACTTATCCCCCTGTACTTGGCAATAAGTTTATTTCGATCAAAGCGCTTGGAATGTAAGGATTTGATTGCGCGGCGGTTTACAGTCAATTGTTTGTTTTTCGACATGGATTCGGTCGGCCGCCGCTTGTACTTGTACTGTGTTTTTGCTTTTTGTGGACATATTTACCTTCTAGAGACTGTTCCATTAGTCTTGTGGTCTCAATCGTGGGGCCCTAAAGTTTGGTGTTTCTGCTTCCATTTGGAAATTTTCAGTAGCATCCCGGAGTTTGTAACGCTGGATGTGGGCCGATCATTGAGGCTATCTATAGGCCAGGGTTCTTACAAAAGTCCCCTACTTTCATGAAAATCAGTTTAGTAGTTTAGCCATTAAACCGTAACAAACAAACTAACTCACATGCACATTTATACTAATATTAAAAAGAGGTAAAGTTTGTAAGGTTGTAGGGGGTAATCTCGGGATCTACTGAACCGATTTTGAAAACTCGTTTACCCATAGAAATATTTGTGAGTGTCACGGGCTATATAACATCACGCTACGACACACGAGGGCGGAGCAGTAACCAAAGACGTTGCTTAACACGGGTGAAAATATCCACGCGGCCGAAGTCGCAGGCAGAAGCTAGTTTTTAATATTATTAGTATGGTGGGATGATATAATTAATAGAAAAAAAAAACCAAATACCTACACTTTTGCCCGAGTCTTAAATGTAGATCAAAATAACGATAGACTTAGTTACCTAGATCAAGTAAAAATTACAAGGCTCGCTGCATAGGTAAATTGCATGGTAAGGATTAATTTCTATTCATTGAGATTTAAATTACGATAGGTGCCATACATCTTAACGTTGGTAGGTTTATATTAAATGCAAAAAACTACATCCTGTATCACGTGGTGCAGCTCCAGTGAAAGCTACGCTACTCGTTGCTATAAACCATGTCAGGTCGATGTTTTAGATTGAGATCCTAGAATCGGATCTTTCGGCCAGACGGTTTTATTTTTGGAACTTTAAATCGACTGGCTGTTGTTTTTGCTAATGGAAAGTGTCTGGCAATAGTGAATTTAACAATATCATGTATAAACATTTATAAATAATATAAGGACAGATGGATAGATTGTGTGGAACACGATATGAAAGATTTGATAATGTGTTTTAGTTACCTATTATAACCAGTAAGCCAGCCAGCCAGTCAGTGGCAGTGTAGCCAGTTTATTAACCAGTATAGCCAAGAGGTATCGTGTTGCCCAGTAACTGGGTTGCGGAGGTCAGATAGGCAGTCGCTCCATGTAAAATACTAGTAATCAGCTGCATCTGGTTAGACTGGAAGCCGACCCCAATATAGTTGGGAAAAGGTTAAGTAGATGATGATGAGTTACCTATTATAACGTAATTAGTTTGTAAGCCTTTTTAAAAGTAATACAAATAAAATAAATAAAAGAGAAGGGAGTCAGTGAAAGTATGTTAGGCATAATTTGCCAGGACGGTATGGATGAAGAAAACGTATTGCGCCGACCCAGAAGTAATATGGGGTAAGGGCAGGAAGATGATGAAGATTCAAAGTTAACCTAAGATACCTTCTATACCAAAAGGCTCTCGTTACTAAACACAGAACGTTCTCGAACGACTCGTTTCAAAATATAGTCACAATCTCATCTTACCGCCAATCAAAGTTAATACTTGTCAAAAATTTCGACAAATTGGAGGTATTTTTGACATATTGGTACTAGGAGTAGTATGCCATCGTTGTTAAACTTTGGGGAAATTTCCCTTTGATACTCAAAAAGGAATTCAAAATGACAAATTATATAGGCTAGCAATATTATATCTCTATACATCATCAAAATGTTGGCCATGCTTAAATGACGTAGGTCTAGCGACTTCGGAATCTTGGGCCATATATGCCATGTAGGAAAAGGTCTATACCATCACGCCTGTATGCCCCAGAGGGTTACGCATAGGTGTACCAATGTACACCCACAGTTCCCCGATATGTTTTTAAGTCCCATATAATAGGGGGCGACCCTATTGCCATTAACCAGGCACAAATCCTAACTACGAGCTGCTACTGATAAATTCATAGAAAAACCCAATAACACTTTTTGCTCGACCTGGGAATCGTACCCAAGACCTCTAGCGTAGCAGTCGCGCTTAGGACCACTAGGCTAACGAGGCAGTTATGAAACGGTCTATGTTAGTCTTATTGATTAATTTTATTTATGTTATCTATCACCGATCACTTAGGTACTATACAAAAAAAAATGTCATGAAGATGTTTGTAAAGCGCCTGTAGTTATTTTACCCACACATTCTCACGCCCGTGTTGCTATGTAAGAAAGAAAAAAGCTAATTTGTCTTCGAGAAGGAACACGATTTAACAAGATTGAACCATTTGGTTTGATATGGGTTGATTTTGTTTTTATTGGTTATGAAATAATTTTTGACAAATTAGCTGCTTATAGAGAACTGTTTTCGGTAAAAACAAAATATAACAAACAGGCTGTCAGTAGATCTCATTTGTGTTGGGCTTGTTTGGCTAACAATTAATGAAATCATTTGACAACAGATCATATTAGGGCTCTGAAAAATCGAATGTAAGGTATATTACAATAAATAAGTATTGTTTCCAAAACCAAATATTAAAACTTAGCTTTTGCTCATGACTTTGTACGCGTGGATTTTCTTTACGGATCCTTAATTTTTTTGGAATTAAAGTTATATTACTTGTATATAATGTAACATATTTTTTAAATCAGTCGATCAGTTTTTGAGTTTATCGATAACAAGCAAAAATACAGATCTTTTCTCTTTATATTAATAGTTGACAAGTATTTTTACCAAAATACCAAAAAATTATTAATACAATATTTTTTCCAGCTTGACAATTTATTATAGCACATTACTATTCTATCGACAGCTTCTAGTGTAGTACCAGTATTATCAAGTCTAAAACGAGTCGTTTATCGATCTGGTTTAATTAAAATCTGTAGCAGATGGTGCAGTTCAGCCATTCATCATTGAGATAGCGACTGATGGACGGTGTAGTAGTGTTGCCATGTTACTGTTCAGGTGTATGAGAGATCTATGCAAGTAGTAGATTCAGTTTTTAATTAAGTTTGGAGGAATAGAACAGGGATGTAATTACCAGATCATTGAGTGCATATTTATATACAATTTTTTTGGAAGTAAAACTTCTTTGAGGAAGAGAGAGAGGTGCGCGCGCTCATTTTCATCTCTCTTCCTTAAGCGACATGTCAAGTAACACAACTGAAGTTTTACTTCAGACGAGGTTTAAGTTTAAGTTTTACTTCATGTCTTTTTAAATAATATGGAATGAACTTTTGTAACGAGAACACCTCGCATTTACGAGATTGCCGTGGACTTTTTTCCCTGGCCTGTTCAGCCACGAGGATTAATCACCGAGACTTGCGATTTGGATTGCGATTTTGGATTTGCGATTGGAATTAATTTAAATAAAATAGTACCATTGGTACAGCTCACTAAGCTAACTGCCTCGTTAGCCTGGTGGTCCTAAACGCAACTGCTACGCTAGAGGTCTTGCGTTCGATTCCCAGGGCGAGGTGTGTTAGTGGGTTTTTTTATGAAATTCGCAGTAGCAACTCGGATTCAGGATTTGTGCTCGGTGAATGGCAACAGGCTCAAGATAAATTACATGGGACAATTAATATTATATGGGACCTAAACATACCGGCGAACTGTCGGTGTACATTGGTACACCTCTGCCTAACCCTTCGGGGAATATAAGTGTGATGATATGTATGTATACAGCTCATACTTCACATTTACACAACAAAATGTTCCGTACAAACGTGATCCAGAATTCATAATAAACAGTTTATTTCTGACCGACCACGAAGCGGTCAGAATCTTAACCTTAGTAGAGCATTGAACTTAACCGATTGCGTGAGATGAAGTGATGTGTTTGTGTCGAGATGAATGGTTTTGTAAATATAGAGGTTCTCGGATGCGTTATTTGCAATTAAATGTTGAAATTCATCGTTTTCTGGGAACATGGAATTATGCTGGTAAACAGGCTAACAGAACCGCCAACTTCTCAATAATTAAATTAATTACGTCAATCTAATTAAGTAATTCCAAATGTGTAACATTGCTATCCAGCAATTCCATATACATCTTAAACTTATGTTTAAATAAGATTTATAAATAATCAGCGTTGAAGATTTCAAATTAATTAAATCAATTCTAATTATAAAATAAACACTAACGATTATACTTAAGTACCTGAAAATCCCTGAATTTCTTCTGTGTCGTGGGTGCGTTTACAAACATATAAGCCCACATACACAAACAGATACACCCGAGATAACTATTTGTAGGCCATACAAATATTAGACCTGTGCGAGAATTGAACCCGCGGCAGGCAGCATAGCAGGCAATCGCTCAGCTACTGCTCCAAACCGAGTCGTCCAATGTATGAATTGAAAGAGTATTAACTACTAGGTTAATTTCGACATAATTAATATTTGATAATAAAAAACACTTCTGGAACTATTTTGCAGGTATGAGAAACAGGGTGTAAAGTCTCTCAACCTCCATAGAAAAGGGAGAATCCTCGACCAGACGGGTGTTATGTCTGGTGAGCTACTGCCCGACAGTTGTTGTCAAGATTTTGTATAAAACGTCGCGGCGAACTTTAATATCGCGATCTAGGCAACGTCAGTTTGTCTTAGTAGTTCGCATGCTGAGCGATAGATGTCGCTACACCATGATTGATCAATACTTAGTAACTATGTATATTTGTTGTTTCTACTATGTGAATTAAATAAATTAATGAATAATAATAAGTTGTATGGCTCCGTGGGCTTGGTCTAAATGTCAAAACAGCTTCAGACAAGGCCAAACTGCATTTCTATTAAAATTCCACCACATTATGTTATAAATCTGGGTCTAGATTCTAGACTCGTTTCAATTGTGACCTAACAACTAGTTTGCTAATGTCACTGTTTATCATATAGATATACAGACTGATTTTTAATTCGCAGTACATTTTTTAGAAGTTAAAAGTATTTACATTGGTAAGTACTTTCAACCTCTTAAAGATGTACTGTTTTTTAGTGGTAGTAGAACTCTTTGTGAAGGAGCTCGTCCGGGGAAGTACTACCACCATATCTATTTCTGCCGCAAAGCAGTGTAATTAGGTACAGGCACATTAGACATTTCAACTTTGTTTCTGGGATGGCACCACATTTGCAAGGCCTCTGATATTGCAGATGTATATAGCCAGAGGTAACCACATAACATCGGGTGGAACGTTGGCTCGTTTACATTAAAAAAAGTTAAAAAAATACCTATTACTAAGGAATGATGGCATTTTCATCGATGTCAGTGATGTCCAAAATAAACTTAGAAAGTAAATAGGAATTGAAAAAGTCATATTAGTACTTGCTCGTTATCGATCCCGTGCATGAGATGTGGGTCCACGTCCTTTACCACTGGGCCACCACGACTTAACGATGTTCTATAATATTAGGATTTTTTTCAGCCTGTATTGTCCCACTACTGAGCAAAGATTTCCCCATTGCCTTCCACTAAACCTGAAGCATTGCGTTTTACTAGGATTATTATGGAAAAAAAATACCAGTATAAAGTGTTTAGTAAAATTGGAAAATATCATAATTTTAGAGACGTTTATAATAAGAAAATATCTGACACGTTTAAAAGTTATTTAAAAAAATCTTTTTTACAAAAAAACACAACCTCCTTTTAATAACTAAAAAATAAAAAATAACTTTAGCTGTGGAAGTCAACGAGCTCAGGGGAGAACTCATTTGATGATTTCCAATCCGAAACAAAAAAAAAAGCGTTGGAAGTCGGTGGCTTTGATTTTGTTTGTTGTTTTGTATTACCACCGACTTCCAAATATCCAATTTTATTTCCATTTTACTAAAACAAAAATAAAACCCCGGTGGACCCCAAATCCAGAAAAAGAACGATTCATCTGACCAGGCTCTAGTAAGTCCTGCCTCATTTACATTATTACAAATCATCTTTTCATTCATATTTTATTTTACACATCATTGTAAACAAACGTTTTCCATAACATTAGCAGGAAGCAGGCGGGGCGTGTCAATTCAAGACAGTAAATAACATTGTATTGGGGATTCAATAACAATGGTCTTTATTTTTAGTTTATTTTTTTCCAGAATAGAGGTCAGCAGTACCATACTGAAAATTTCAAGTCTTATTTCCATGTTAATTGGTCATGAGTTCATGACCTGTGCAGAAGGACTCGTTTTAGGGTTAATAAGTTATTTCTGTTTAGTATTGTCATTACGACCTAATCCACAGTCTATTAGTAATTAAATTAATTACGTCAAACTAATTTGAAGGACTGCCCCGTTGGTCTCGCGGTCGCAAGCGCGACTGATGAGCGTGGGGTCCCGGGCTCGGCAACGGACAAAAAGTGTTATTGAGTTTTTGCCTATTAGAATTTGCTCAGTAGCAGCCCGTAGTTTGGAAGTTGGTGTCTAGAGTCAGAAGCCAGGAAGTCTGACAACCAGTCTAACCATGAGGTATCGTGTTGCCCAGTAACTGGGTTGTGGAGGTCAGATAGGCAGTCGCTCCATGTGAAATACTGGTATTCAGCTGCATCCGGTTAGGCTGGGAGCCGAACCCAATATAGTTGGGAAAAGGCTAAGTAGATAATGCGTCAAACTAATTTAAAAAGCAGCAATAACTGTTAAATGCATTATACGCTAAGAGTAAATTTAAAATTAATTAGTGTTGAATATAAGATCAATCAACACAATTACTTCTAAAAATGCGAGAAATGTTGATGGTTTTGGTATTATTGCAAACATTCATCCAAGAGGCGTTTGAGAATAATAAGTAAATAAAATACATCATTCTATCCTGCCTTTCTTCTATGATAATCTTATTATTAAAAAAGGAAAGAGGATGGATGGATGGATGACCTATGTCATTGGATGTTTGTTACTTTTTCATGCTTAAACGGCTGATCAGAATTAGCTGTATAGATATAGATATACAACATATAGGACAACTTTTATCACGTTTTTGTGATCATATGGAATAATTTGGACTTAGACTCAAAAGTCTTTGCAAATGAAATCGCGGGCTGAAGCTAGTAAGAAATAAAATAGGAATGTCTACTAGACATTACCAAGACAACCTAGTATACTGGTATGCAAATAAATGTTATCAGAAATAATTTGTAGCTATTTAAATATACGTTAAAAGATAAAGTGGGAGAAGTAATATAAACAGATGATGACCACCATTTTGTTTCTTATTGGCATCGTTAAAACGTTCAATAGACATGTTGATCTATACTATAATTACTATATACAATACTAGCTTCTGCTCTCAACTTCGTCCGCGTAGTTTGTTCACCCGCATTAGGTTACGTCTTTGGTTACTGCTCCGCACCTATTGGTTGTAACGTGATGTTATATAGCCTATAGCCTTCCTCTATAAATTGACTTTCCAACACAAAAATATTTTTTATATTCGAAACAGTAGTTTCTGTGATTAGCGCGTTCAACAAAACAAACAAACAAACTCTTCATCTTTATAATATTAGTAGTATAGAAGACTTTTTGCTTGTTTGTTTGTACTGAATAAGCTCCAAAACTACTGGACCAATTTTAACCATTTTTTCACGAATAGATAACTAAATTATCAGGAAGTAACCTATGCTGTAATTTATTTTCTAAAAAAATAGAGGTCCGAGGCATCGAACCCGCGACACGCAGCGCAGCAGCCAATCGCTATATTGCGTCAAACGTTTCAAATTCTAGCAACAAGCAAGATATTTTGCCGTTAGATTTTTTTCTTACCAAATATAAATAAACTTAATAACTCTTATCACTCCAAGATCACCACCTAATCACCACGCTAATCGCATATCACACTCTATTAATAACTAATACTCACCATATCAAATAACACCATAGCGCCGTCTCTAACGGTGCGCCGGCGCAGTCACTTCGGGGCCGTTCGGTTCCCGCTCGGGTGACCCGTCCGATTAATTGTCACTGATCAACTGATAAACAGTGCGACTCTAATTATGTGAACTTGAGTTTGAGGAGTTAGACATAGAGTAGGCAATGATGTAGATGGTTTTGAAGGAAAATGCGTGCCTTTTTCACATGCTCAAGGTTAGGAGACTCATTGAGGAAGACCTGAGGGGCAATCCTAGTGACTTACGAGAACGTTTACTTTTTAATTTCAGTCTTATTATGTCAATTATCATCATAATATTAGCCGTGAGACGTCCACTGCTGGACATAGGCCTCCCCAATAGATTTCCAAAACGACCGGTTGGAAGCGGACTGCTTCCAGCGTTTTCTACGGTCTTGATTAGGTCGTCTGTCCACCTTGTTTGTGGACGTTCTACGATGCGCTTGCCGGTGTCAATAATGTCTCTAATTTAACCATATGGTGTGTTAAAAGATACACTACATACCCGTTCACTAAGCGTACTACTCCTCAAACTAAAGCATATTTAGGCAAAAATTATTTCTGAGACACCAATTTAATTGTAGAAAACTATGTTTGGTTGTGAATGGCATTATGATTTAACACACGCAAAACAAGGGATATCCAACAGTACAGGAGTCACGGGGTATTCAAAGTTAAGTTAAAATATTTTAAACTTGTTATCGTATAACTTTGAAACCGCTGAACCGATTTCCATCAAACATAGCTACGAACACTTTCATCGTAGCTCCCGAACGCATGACTCGTTTTTGTGTTTTAAAGTTTAATTAGTCGGGAGTGTTCTTGGCTTTGTTTGATGGAAATCGGTTCAGCGGTTTCAAAGTTATCAGCTCTTTTGTTAGCTACGGTAGTGTTTTTTTTCTTCTGTCGGGGGTTACTTTTTTTTTTTATTCACGTCCTTGTAAAACCTACCAATTAATTATTTATATTCCAAGGATTTAACATAGCATTCATTCACCCTACAGCGGTGTCACCCGTGTTCAGACGTTTTTGTTTTCTACTCCGCTCCCGTTGGTCGTAGCGTGATATTCTATACGTATAAACCTTTCTCTGGAATCACTCTATGTACTGTTAAAAACTGCATTAATTCCGTTGCGTAATTTAAAAGATATAAGCGTACAAAGCGACAGACGGCGGAAAGCGACTTTGTTTTATGCTATGTACAGATTAGGTAAGTTGCCAGCCTTAATAACCTTAAACGGAGGGTTAGTCTAAACCGGTTCATGGATCCAAATGTGCAGTAATTGACCACCGTGAAATGCGAGCTTTCTCCATAGACCCACAGGGAACTCGGCCGCTATTATGTCAGAGTACAATCAAAGTACACTAAATAGTTCACTCGAATACATAAAATTTGCGGTAAGTACTGCAATAATCATTGTTTGTTCTAATCATCTACATTATTTTAATCTATATTATTTCACTATCACTGTAACGTAGAAAGTTGAGAGTCGATTTACACTGTACGACTTGTTGAAAAAATTAATAAAAGATTTGTACCAAAATGTCGCAATATTGATTTAGAATTGTTTGATGGTAAACTTTTTCAATACTGAAAATTATTAAGAGTAGAGTTATTATGTAACGTAAAACAACATTATTTATTTATTTATTAAAACTTTTTGCACATAATGTAAATAATACATTGTACAAAGGCGGACTTAATGCCTTTGGCATTTTCTACCAGTCAACCTTAGGGTGATGCAGAGACAAAACATAGTAGGTGCAAGAAACAGAAAGTTTCCAGGAATAAAATATAATAAATACATGTATACATACATACAAACAAAATATACAGACCTCCCAAACTCTTAACAATTCTCGGAAAAAAACTTTTTCTCTCTTCCTTTATCAATTCTTTTATAAAAATACGAGTAGAAATAGATGTATCTGGCCAAAGTCAGTCAGTGTGTTTCTAAAATTTAATGATAGGTATATTAATTTACATTAAATAAAAAAGTCACTATTACAATTATAATAAGTTTGCATACCACCACGCCTGTATTCCTCAGAGGGCTAGGCAGAGGTGTACCAATGTACACCCACAGTTCGCCTGTATGTTTAGGTCCCATGTAATAGAGGGCGAGCCTATTGCCAGTAACCGGGCACATATCCTAACTCCGAGCTGCTACTGAGAAATTCATAGAATAACCCAATGACACTTTTTGCTCGACCTGGGAATCGAACCCAAGACCTCTAGCGTAGCAGTCGCGCTTAGGACCACTAGGCTAACGAGGCAGTTAATAAATAAGTTTGCATTTCGCAAATTATGATATCTAATGTATACATAGGCGTAACACGATAAGTAATTATAACAAAAAATCGATAAATTGATCGAACTGAGGTATTTGTTTCCCAAAAAAAAAATATTTAATTTAAAGACTTTATTCATATTTATACGTCATACTATTTGTGCCTGTATAATATTAAACAAAAATGCAATAGGATACTCGTATTACTGAACAAAAAATTATAAAACTTTTACACTCCTCATAATGACATACGTGAACGACACGACCACGACTCAGTTACAACAAATCGTCTCCACTAATCGACCCACAAAACTAGTTTAAACTTACTGGCCCGTTTGCCAAACAAGCTACGACTATTGACGTGGTTTAATAAAGTGAAATAAACCAGGTTTAAGTATTGATAATGATACTGTAAATACCTTTACGGTAAGCCTCCTTGGTAGACAGGCAGACGTATCGAGGCGACCCGCGAAATGGGGAATATCCAACGGATTATGTGTACTTAGTGTAACTGATATGGTTCTGTGATGTTTCAGCTTTCTAGGCGCTTGTCGGCTTAGCAGCGGTAGCGGCTTATTATGTCCATTTATGTTTGATAATGTGAATTGAAGATTCAGGATTATAATGTAGGTTGAAGTAACAATACTAACTAGGTGTGCTATGGCCATCAAATTACATTGAGTAATACTAAATAACACTCCCACACTGCCTCGTTAGCCTAGTGGTCCTAAGCGCGACTGCTGCGCTAGAGGTCTTAGGTTCGATTCCTAGATCGAGCAACGTGTTATTGGGTTTTTCTATAAATTCTCAGTAGTCGAAGTCGAAGTGATCTTATAAGGGTTCTGTTTTTTCTTTTTAAGGTACGGAACCCTAAAAAGGCCAATATGACGTTTTAATTTATCTTTCCAAGTTCATCATGGACCTCGTGAGGAAACCTGGACTTATAGTTAATATAAGTCTGAAACGTCGATACGCCATGAGCAAGTGTGCCTTCTCTTTATAATAGGACAATAAGACGCTAGTATATTTTTTACCTGTTTCTCACCAAGAATCCTTGACTGACTTTAATATTCTCTATTATTCTGTCTCAATCAACGTAGAAAGTGATATGAAACGGTAAACAGTGCAAAGTCGTGATATAATTGACACACCGCCATGATTCTGTCGCGTGATAACATTACATTAAGGACGTTTTATATGTGACATGCGCTTGCGCACGATTGATCGTGTAATTGACACATTTTGTCTAGGTTTGTTGAATAACAAGTGACATATTTTTTAAAAATTATTTACAAGCATAAAAAATGTATCCATTTTATGTTCCGGCTTGGTTAGGACCCGCCAGCCAATACGACTTTTTTTTAAATGAAAAGACATAGTTAAGTCAAATAACACAATGAGGAATTGTGGCCACATCTCTCGCGCCACATGCAACCTACAACTGATATAATAAATAAGGATAAAAAATTTTTTTTGGAGTGTCTTATGTCAGGTGAACCGAGGAGGTTGTCGGCTGCTTAAACGGAATTTCCTGTAGTAATTTAAAAATTAAGGTCTTCAGGCAGGACTTAGAACTTGTAAATTAAGCGACTACACACTAAGGGCTGTGAAGTACGGGTCTCAGCTTTGCCCTTAAAGGAGGGCAGAAAGGGGACAGGCTGGATCGGCTATATTAAAAAGATTAGGTATTTAATAAGAAAATTGATATAAACTAAGTCGGAAGCTAAAGCTTCAAGCGCCAAAGATGCTCGATGTTTCGAAAATTTACAAACATGTCATCAACATACCATCACGCCTGTATTCCTCGAAGGGTTAGGCATATGTGTACCAACGTACAACCCACAGTTCGCCGGTATGTTTAAGTCCCATGTAATAGGGGGCGAGCCTATTGCCATTAACCGGGCACAAATCCTAACTCCGAGCTGCTACTGAGAATTTCATAGAAAAACCCAAGAACACTTTTTACTCGACCTGGGAATTGAACCCAAGACCTCTAGCGTAGCAGTCGCGCTTAGAACCACTTGACTACCGAGGCAGTTGAACATGTCATCATCAGCCTATCGCAGTCCACTGCTGGGCATACGCCTCTCCAATCATACGCCACTTAGCTCGATTTTCGGCAACTCTCATCTAGTTGCTACCAGCTACCCGGCGAAGATCGTCGCTCCACCAAACCTGACACATGTGATGTGTCCCTAACATCAAGATAAATAAAACAAGTAACATAGCTGTCCGTGTCTCAAATATTTGCGCGCGCGCAGTATCGCAACACGAGGTTGATGTACTGTCAACTGTCATAGTTCTCGGTAACGTGGAAAATGAGATCTATTGTCGTTTATAGCACGACTTTCTGAAAATCCCAAAAGCTGAAGAACGCACTGTTGCGCACTTTTCATAGAATGGAGGAGTTTACTTGAATTTCGCTAAATAAAAACATGTCAAGATTATACTGACAGGAAGTCTTCTTAAAAAAAAATGTAAACAAGAAAAACCCAGCAATCACGCACAAGATAGGTTCCGTACTGTAATATTTAATACTACATACAACTTTTTTATATTTTTTTATTTTAATTTTATATTATTTTAAGTAGCGTAAATAAGAATACACACTCTGAGAAAATTTGATTTTTCTGCCTACTAACAGACAGGAAGACGGACATTGGAGGCTTAGTAATAGGCTTCCGTCGGCATTCTTGTGGAACGGAAGCTTAAAAGTTAAAGTATTAAACTAGCCAGGCGTAAAAAAGTACTCATAAAGTATGGACAGCAAGGAGCTATAAGTTGAGCCTAATACAATAGCTGTAAAACCTCGAAGTTCTACAGCTTTTGTATTAGGCTCAACTTTGACGTGTCTGTGTGTGTCTGTGGCATCGTAGTTCCCGAACGCATGAACCGATTTAGATTTTTTTTTTGTTTGTTTGTTTATCTCTGGAACCACCAGTTGAATAGTAAAAAAATGTGTCTGCATATGATAGCCTGATTTACGAGGAATGGTATAGGCTATATAACATCACGCTACGATGCACGGCAGAGGAGCAGTAACCAAAGACGTAACTTAATTCGGGTGAAAACCACGCGAACAAAGTCGCGAATGGAAGCTAGTGTATTTATATAACAGGAAAATTATATAAAAAAGGCTGTGACGTAATTCTACAAGTTACATTATTGTAACAAATGGTTTTTAAGTAGAAAAGCTTAAAAAAATAAGATAGTATTCATATTCACGTGTTTCTGTTTGTACATTGATAAAATCATTTTAAGATGATGTCAAATAAAGATGAGATTTTTGCTGGCATATTCTGAGAATTTTAGATACTTGGAATGCTCCCGACTTTTCTTGTGAAAACAAGGTATGTTATTCTTAATTTCGACCTATATGTATATAGGGGATGTACCCAATGTGTAGAAGGAGGAATGAGTACCTGAAGCCCTTTTTAAGGGCTAAGAAAAACTACCTCATGTTGTAGATCGAATCGATATATTTTACTCGAAAATCATAGTCTTGGGATTTCCACAAAACAAACTTCAAATCCTATTTTGAAAATTGATCATAGGACAGGTAGTTTGCTCATTATTATTTTTATATAGATAGGTAAAGTGTGACACTTTCGACACAAGGAAGATAATTGTTGCTATTAATAAAATGTCGCATAATCTATAGTATAAACAAACAGAAAACACAATCTTTGCCTCTAAGAATACCAGCTTATGTAGCTCTTGCAGTACACTTGAAAACGTTCCCACAAAAACACGTTAAGAAAATAAACTAAATATTTAATTGCGCGTCGTAATAAAAATAGCTTCATAAATCATAATGTCGAGCACATCACAGTGAGTCTGAGCTCTGAAACAACATGGGAGATAAGATAAGACCCACATCGGTAGTCAGTCACGTTCAGGCTATGGACAACTTCGGGTACCGCGAGATGGGGTGGCCTCCTCCGCTACAGACACCCTCCCCCACCACACCAACAAGAAACCGCTACCGAGCAAGTAGCATCAGATCCAGAGCACCCAGAGAACCTGAAGAGTTTCCACTGAATTCCAACTACAGCAAAAATGTGCGGAACATCGATCTTTTGGAGTCTGCTCGAGAGCCCGGCAAAGCGAAGGAATACCTGTTCGTGGGCCCATCACCACCAGCTGAAGATGCTCCTAATATGTATCACAGTTTCGACGTCCTCGCTCCTGACCCCGAAGCCAGGCTGACTGAAGAAGCTGCCAGAAGAAGTTTGTGTGAAAAGGCGTTGACGCTAGGTGCTGCAAGATTTTTTGATGACGTTGAGTGTGGTTTGATAACAACGGAAAATATTGAGGAGCACATCAGCTCTGCGCCAGAAGTGGTTGTAAATTTGACGTTTCTGTGGGCTGCGTTACTTGCCAGGGATGAACTGTTACCAGCTATTTTAGAAGCAGGTGCTGATATCCACTACTCTGAACCAGCTGGATTGACAGCCTTACATCTAGCTGCATTCAGTGGCGCAGGTAGAGCAACAGTCTTCTTGCTTTCCCGCGGAGCTGACGTTGATTTTGCCCCAAAATACTTCGCACCCCTCCATTGTGCTGCGTTCGGTAATTCTTTAGAAGTGGCTGAAGTCTTAATAGCTAACGGTGCGTCATTACATGCTGTTGTACAAAGAGCTGGATGTGAAGATAATTTGGTGCATTGTTCAGTGAGAGCTGATGCTGTGGAGTGTATGGAACTGTTCATAGAGAGAGGTGTAGACCCAGCATACGTTACCTCAGGAGGATTAAATGCCCTACATCTGGCTGCTGAACTTGGCGCTCAAAGATGTTTATCATTCTTACTGAAAGAGACCAAGATAAGTATAAATGGTGTGACCAAACAAAGAGATAAGGAATGTACTGCAATACACTTGGCGGCAGCTAGAGGTTATGCTGAATGTATAGAGTTGCTCTTATCAGAAGGCGCGAAAGCAAACACAAAGAATTACAGAGGATTTACAGCACTACATCTTGCTGCAAGGTGCTCTAGTATAGAATGCGTTGAAGTGCTTTTAAGAGATGGAAACGCTGACCCAAACGTTGAGGACTATGATAAAAGGACACCATTACACGCAGCTATTGGTCGAGCGGAGCGCGCTTGTGACATCATCGATATGCTTGTAAGTTGGGGGGCTCAGGTCAACAAGAAAGACGAATACGGATATTCACCATTACATTTAGCTGCTATGGATAATTTGACTCAATGTGTGGAGACCCTAATATTTCTTGGAGCTGATGTGACATCGAAATCAAAGAAAGGTCATACAGCTTTAAGTGTCATTGCCAGAAAATCACCAAAATCATTAGCTATATTGAGACATAATTTAGATTGTGGTATTTCCCTGAATCAACCAAGTGAAGCTAATGAAGAAGTGCAAATTGAGTTTGATTTTGGTAGAATGCTGAAATTTTCTTATCCCCGTGAGATCACATATTTAAACAGTTTGATAGATGAAGGTCAGAAAGACATATTGCTTCATCCGCTGTGCTCCGCGTTTTTGTTTATGAAATGGAGGAAGATAAGGAAATTTTATTTGGCAAGACTAATATTTTGTTTTCTCTTTGTGTCGTTTTTATCTATTTACGTGTTGACTGCCGTCGTCAAGACTTGCAAAGGCAAATATGCTGAGAAATATGGTGTTCTAAATGAGCTTTGTCAGGATCAGTCGCTACTAGGTCTTATTCTCACTAACAATCCTATAGAGTTCGAAAGATGGGTACTGATGGCCATTACAGCATTTGAGATTCTTCGGAAATTAACTGGCATTACTGGGTATTCCAGTTTCTACCAATACTTTACAACATTTGAGAATTTGATGGAATGGTTTGTCTTACTATCAGTGTTTTCTCTTTACAAAATACATAATGATTACAGTTGGCAGAACCATGTTGGAGGGTACGCAGTATTGGGAGCATGGACCAATTTGATGTTGATGATGGGCCAGCTTCCAATGTTCGGTGATTATGTTGCCATGTATCAAAAAGTGTTAACAGAATTTTTGAAATTATTGTTAGCGTACATGTGTCTTCTCCTGGGCTTCACAATCTGCTTCTGCGTTGTATTTCCGAACGAGGAGATGTTTTCGAATCCTTTGATGGGTTTCATAAGTACTTTGTCCATGATGGTCGGAGAGTTGAACCTGAATATTTTGATTAACGATCCGACAAAAGACGACCCTCCTCTGATATTCGAGCTGTCATCTCAAATTATATTCATTCTTTTCCTTATGTTTGTCACTATTATCCTAATGAACTTACTGGTGGGTATCGCTGTCCATGATATCCAAGGTCTGCGCAAGACTGCTGGATTATCAAAACTTGTTAGGCAAACAAAACTAATTTTATTTGTAGAAATGGGTATGTTTAGTGCTTGGCTCCCAACATGTCTTCACAAATATGTGTACAGAACCGCATTGGTGTCTCCCGAAGCTGGCAAAGTCATATTGAGCGTAAAACCTTTAAATCCTCGTGAAAAAAGATTGCCCACTGACATAATGATGGCAGCGTATGAACTGGCGCAGTTGAACAAAGTGAAATCCGGCAGATCTATAAAAGAGATACTATACAAAAATAAGTACACATCGAAATTGAAAAATGAGGGTCAATTTGCCCAGGATCACAACTTCAGTCTGGAGATAAGAGGAATGCAGGAGAAGATAGACCAGGCGACGTTTAATATGAAGAAGATAGACCAAGAAATAAGGCATTTAAACACTTTGTTGATGGACCAGCAACAGCTGTTTCATAATTTCTTCAAGTATACTGATCTTGTACCGTATAAAGCACCTTATGTGTCCACGCCAGCTTATTCACCAGAATCACCTTTATTCTTCTCTAGTAATACAAGCCAGAGTCAGTATTCAGAGGGTACTAATAAGTGATAAAGATAAGAAAGAAGATTTTGGAGTGAATTAAGAATTTGATACTTTGCTTACGTGTTCAAGCATTGATGAAGGATATTTCGTTGTAACAGATGTTACGTAAGAAATGGTTCGGATGGACATTGCAAAGTAGACTTGTATAACGTTAGAAATTGGGTACTTGACATACTTTTTATGAGCTGTCAAAACGCGATTCCCCCATAGACTTTGTATGGCAGAAGTAAAGTGACGTCACATTTTTGCCAAATCAATTGATTTACTATTTATTGATTGCAATACAACCATAAATTATATTTCAATATTAATTCAAATACATCAGTTTTTTTTAAGTGTTTTTTTAAGTCATTGAATTTTTGGTTGATGGTGTCAAATAAATAAGTGAGTAAAAGTACCAACCAGTGGTTGCTGCAAACTTTTTAATTGGTTGTCGCAAATTCAAGGTGTAAAAGTTCATCATTAATTTAGTTTGCATTTTTGCTTGCATGTAGATGATTTTAATTCAGGGTATTATGTGATAGATTTAATATTGGTATTACACTTTTGATTAATCTCAGTATTGTGTAATGTTAATTTATTTTTAATTTGTGCCAGCAATGATAAAAAGTGTTCATAAGAAAAATTTGTAATTTTCATTTTTGTTTTAATTTTTTTTGGGAATTGTTAAATAAATAGAAGTCTTTGTCAAAAATATTGAAACAGTTTAAATATTGTAAGATAATGTGATAAATACGATAATATTTATGATGTTCAGCTTCCTGTCTTATCATTTAACATAAAACGTAACTATTATCGTTCCAAGGTAATTTGTTACATTTAAAAATTAAGTAATTTGTTTGATTAATTATTTCATGATAAGGTTTCTTTTTTTTAGTCAAATAATGTCTTGTGTCCACACGTCTTTAGTTGACGCGTGATAAGACTGTTCTGTTATCACGTGTTGGCATTTAAATAAATCTTATTTTTATACTTTGTCTTGTTTTATTACTGTTGAAACTGTCTTATGATCCTAACGACATTTGGTTATAAAAAATATTTTATACCAGTCAATTATATATAAAGTAAAAAATATTTTTTAAAACTTGGGCGTAATAATATTCTCCATTGGGCACGCCTTAATAGAGGCGGTAAGTCCCCTCTTTGAGGAGTGGCTGGAGAGGCGCCACTGCGCCCTCACCTACCGCCTGACGCAGGTCCTCACCGGACACGGGTGTTTCGGGAGGATCCTGCACTCATCGGGCGGGAGGAAACGTCCGGGTGTCACCATTGTGTGGATCGCCCCGAGGACACGGTGGAGCACACCGTAGCGGTATGCCCCGCTTGGGCGGAGAATCGCCGAGTCACCCACCAAAAAAAAAAAATAATAATATTCTCCATATCGATTTTGGTCATAGTGGCAATTCTTAGAGCCAATCTCACTGGCCAAGTGCGCAACAGATATTATAGTGCACGAGTGTGTGCGCAAACACAAATGCATGCACTCCCTCTTCCCTCACTGTCATAGTCCGATGCAATACGACACAACCGGAGCGAGAGTAGGCGCAGAATAGAGTTTTACCTGCTTTTCAAGACACGAGGGTTACATCACCGACTTCTAAACTCCGGGCTGCTACTGGGAAAATCCTAATAGAAAAACCCAATAACACTTTTTGCTCGACCTGGAAATCGAACCCAGGACCCCACAGCAGAACGAAACCAACGGGACAGACACATCAATTATACCTATACATAGTATCAAAAGAATCTCTACAATATTAAGTACTACGGCCTCCTCTCTATGTAAAGCGGGCTATACATACTAAGGCTTTACGCAAATGCACTGCTTATGTTGTAAAAGCGACTAAGTTACTTGTCTCAAGACACCTGACCTTTACAGCGTCTGGCTAAAATTATGGGCCCAGGGAAGTGTCTGATTTTAATTTTCAACCCCCGCCGCAAAAACGACGGTGCGTTATAAGTTTGACGTGTCTCTGTGTGTGTCAGTCTGTGGCATCGTAGCTCACGAACGCATGTACCGATTTTGATTTAGTTTTTTTTGTTTGAAAGGTATATTAGTCGGGAGTGTTCTTAGCTGGAAGGGAGAGAGAGGTTTATACGTATAGAACATTACGCTACGATGAACGGGAGCGGAGCAGCTACCAAAGAGGTAACAGAACGCAGGTAACAATGCGGGGCACATAGCTAGTATACAATAAAGATCAGAAGAAAGCCAGTCTTAACCGACGTCAATTTTTTAAATTATTCGAATGAATTGTTTTGATTTTGAATACTTAATGGTGATTTATTTGTAATTTATTCCAAGCATAAGTTTCGATGTACATCGAAGTGTTATTAATTTAACAATTGAGAGATTGGTTCGCTGCGATAATACAGTAACACAATGAAGGAACCTAAGTAGTCGTAAATTCACTAGTCGTGTAGACTAAAAGTCTCGCATGTGCGTTAGACTTAAGTCGATAACAATTAAAACGCAATGTAGTCGCCGCCACTCCGCCGACCTTGCGCGTGCGCAGTTGGTACTATTGTACACACAAGCGATAACTTATTGGTTTTAAGATATATTAGAATATTTATCATAGAAAAGATAGTGCCTGATGCAGGTAAAGACTCATTCGATTTATGACGCTAGACTTACGACCTGTTGTACCATCTCCAGATAAGTTAGGTTTAAAGATATTTACATAAACTCACTCCTTTTTCCCATAGGGGTAAGCAGGAACAACAGAACGCCACCTTCTACGATCCTTACATAATCCTTTCGTCTCATCCACGTTCATACATTTAATCATACAAGCACGTCGGTTACGAGTACTGCGCACCTGACCTTTCTAAAGAACCTCATCGATAAGGTCAGGGTAAGTTTTTAATGTTCAAAGTAACCTCGTCTTTTTTTGAAGTTGGGTATTCCCCGAAGGGCTAGATAGAGTTGTGCCATTGTACAGCCACCGTTCGCCGGTATGTTTAGGTTCCATGTAATATGGGGTAAGCCTATTGCGATTAATCGGGCACAAATCTTAACACCAAACTGCTACTGAGAATTTCATAGGAAAACCTAATTACACTTTTGCTCGATCTGGGAATCAAACAAAAGGCCTCTAGCGTAGTAATCGCATTTAGGACTACCAGGCTAACGAGGCAGTCAGATCAAAGTTTAAGTTATCAGCTATTGTTATTATCCCACTGCACGGCAAAGGCTTCTTCTCATACAGAGAAGGTGCGAGCATTGAACACCACGCTTATTCAAAGCGTATTGGCGATTCCAGACTATTAAATTGTAAGTTCAGGTTTTCTCACGATGTTCACCTTTGTTTGGTCACCTTATCAATACATGCATTATCTTTCCTCATAAAACAATTTGCCTGCACATTTGTCCCCGTCTGTACCATTTACCATCGCTCCCACAAACACGGTCGGCTACCATTCTAAATGTTTTTATTAACCACATGAAAGACGCCGGCGCATAACCTACGGCTGCCACCTCCCACTTGGACTACATAACCATTTGAACTAAACTGCTACTAGTAATTAATTACTTAACTATCTCAGTGAACTGGAAAATCTGTAATGGCGTCCCCATACAAGAGCCGTGTTATCAGGGGGGGGTGGTCATTTCGCAGGTAAAATAGAAACACATAAACTCACGCCTTTTTCCCATGGTGGTAAGCAGAAAACACAGAACGCCCCCGGCTATGATCCTCACATACCCCTTTCGCATCGTCCACAAGCACGCCGGTTCCGAGTAGGTACTACGCACCCAACGGACAGATGGATGGTTGTTACACTTTCACGCTAAAACGATTGAACGGATCTGGATGAAATTTGTCACTCAGATAGATTGTAGTGTGGTATTAACACATAGGATATTGGTTATATATGAAATTTGACGCTGATGAAATCGCTGGCAGAAACTGGTATTGTATAAATGCCAGTAACGTCTTACCATTCGGCTGCTGCAGCTTACCTCAAGTTCACTTTAGCTACATTCACTGAGGCAGATTATTACAGAATAAGATTAGTTACTGGTGGCCATCTATATTACCTTATCTGTTGTTTTTCAGTAACCTGTACAGAGGGCGATATAACTTTTGCAGTTTATACAACAACAACATACCATTACGCCTGTATTCCCCGAAGGGTTAGGCAGAGGTGTACCTATTTACACCCACAGTTTGCCGGTATGTTTAGGTCCCATGTAACAGGGGGCGAGCCTATTGCCATTAACTGGGCACAAATCCTAACTCCGAGCTGCTACTGAGAAATTCCAAATGGCAAAAAGTATTATTGGGTTTTTAATAATACTTTTTGCTCGACCTGGGAATCGAACCCAGGACCCCATGCAGGGGCAGTCAGTCCGGGGCAGTCAGTCGGGGCAGTTTATACTTACTTCTAATATACAGGCTGGATTTTTGAGACGGGTCACTAGGCTTAACCGTTATAGTTACATGCAAACGTTCCCAGGAGACCCATTCATAATTTTTTAAATCTTCTAAACTGCATTCACAGATTTTGGAGAAGATGAGAAGTCAGCGAAAACAATGCTTAAATACGAAAACAATTTTTTTACACCAATCGATCCGATTTCTTTTAAGATCAAAATACTCCATAGGACCATTTAAGTTATGAGAACTAGAAATTACAGATATCGCCAGATCTCAGTTTTGAGCAATTTATTTCGTAGATCACCTAAATGTCTTTTTTTTTAGTTCTAATGTTGTAGAAGATTACCAATGCAACTGTGATTTTCTACTTACATAGGTAGGCACTTTTGCTTTTAGGTACTATAACGATTAAGGTACCTGCCCTTAGTGACCCGTCTCAAAAATCCACCCTGTATATTTCTTATCTGGCACCGTCTAGTTTGGGGACCACTGTTTTTTTTACTAGAAATGCGGACCTCTGTTACCAAATTTTTGTACCATGTTAACCTAATTATAAGGAACCTCTGCAACATAACATTACATACTATCACGCCTGTATTCCCCGAAGGGTTAGGCAGAGGTGTACCAATGTACTTTATACACATCATGGTATGGAAATTAATGTACACCAACAGTTCGCCGGTATGTTTAGGTCCCATGTAATAGGGGGCGAGCCTATTACCATTAACCGTGCGCAAATCCTAACTCCGAGCTACTACTGAGAATATCATAGAAAAACTCAATAACACTTTTTGCTCGACCTGGGAAGCGAACCCAACACCTCTAGCAGTCATAAGCGCGACTGCTACGCTAGAGGTGTTGGGTCACTAAGCTAACAAAGCAGTTGGACAATAATGGGCTGGTATTACATAAGTACTTGCCTACTTGTTGTGAACCCACGGCCTCAGACATGTGGGTTCTGTAACCACTGGACCGTCTAGACATTTGATAATGTAGAAGTCACCAAAATAACCCTAAACTAATTAAACCATAAATAAACGAAGCAATAATTGAAAGTTCCCATACCGTTCCAGGTCAGGGCGTAGTTTATGATGTCGCTCCAACATTCGTTTGATTAACTCACATGCCAAAGCGCGTCGCAAATAGATTGGCGCCGACTTCAATACCGGAGATATGCCGGTCATAATATGTATATCATTTTTATGATATAGATATGTATTATGTTAAGTATGGGTTTTTTGCTTTTAACAATTTTAGAGCGTAAACAAAATAGTTTCCGCTCCAAAACTGTTATTTTACATAGTAATTTTTTAAAGTGACAGAAAATGACATCTTGTAACAAAAAGTAACAGTTATTACAAAGTAAATATGAATATATTATAAATGCTGTCATTCGTAGATCTTTGACAGTCGTTACGGATAGTCAGAAGCCAGGAAGTCTGACAACCAGTCTAAAGGTATCGTGTTGCCAAGTTTATTAGGTTGTGGAGATCAGATAGGCAGTCGCTCCATGTAAAACACTGATATTCAGCTGCATCCGGTTAGACTGGAAGCCGACTTCAACACAGTTGGGAAATAATGTTAAGTAGGCAAAGTAAATATGAATGTTTAACGGTACTTAAACCATTTTTTTTCTTTGTCTGTCTATTTGTTCTGGCTGAACTTTGAAACGGCTAAACCGACGCCTACGGGACGGACCTAACTGGGAAATAGCTGATGTTATAAGAAGTAATTTATACTGCCTTTGCTAAAATATTAGTAACAGACATTTATGCAAACGAAGTTGTGGGCATAAGCTGGTATATTTGAAGAAAAATGTCCCAACATGGGTAGAGAGGAAATACAGAATCAAAAGAATAGTAATATAAAAAAGTCACCAAAAAACAACTCCAGACCACTTCACGCTGAAGACATCAGCAGAAATACCAGCAGCATTATAACTAATTACAACCATATTTCTGTCTGACCGTCAATAAGACATTCCGACTGAGTCCCGACTATTTGTGTACTAACTAATGGGACAGGTAACACATAGCCTCTGCTAATACACCATGCATCACTACGGAATGTTTTTGAAGATTTTACTGTACATTCTTAACATTTCTGCCAGGTTATAAGGTCACTAACCTTGGTGACCTCTTTGTAAAAGAGCTCGCCCGCGGGAATACTACCACCATACCTATTTCTGCCACAAAGCACCGTTGCTGTGTTCTGGTTTGAAAGGTATGGTGCAGGTGTAATTACAGGTACATGAGACATTTTGACTTTGTGTCTGGAATGGCAATGCATTGGCAAGGCCTCTGGTATTGCAGATGTCTATAGGTAGCGGTGACCATTTAACAACAGGAGGGCCGTCGGCCTATTTGCTATCCATTGAAAAAAAAAGCCTGTCCGCGTGTTTTTTTTTTCGTTTTAAGTTACGTCTTTGGTTACTGCTCCATTCCCATTGGTAGTAGCATGATGTTATAATCCCCATAAATCTGTCTATCGTATAGTTAAAGATTTTTTGTAGTTTTAGAGATTAGCACGTTTAGACAAACAAAGAAACTAAAAATCTTTTAGCTTTGTGTGTTGTCAGTTTGTTTGTTTATTTGAACCTGCTAATTTTAAGAACTGCTACCTCGATTTGATAAAATCCTTTTGTGTTATATAGCCCGTTTATCGAGGAAGGTTAGATAACATTACGCCTTGACACACGGGAGCGGAGCAGTAACCAAAGACGTAACAAAAAGCGGGTGACACCGCGAAATATAGCTAGTCTACTTAATACAATTAGTTCCGTCTTACAAGAATACCTACACAATTTTCCTGACGAGAAAGATTACAACTAAATTAATTATAGTAATTTGTTGTGATCATAAATCGGCCGGTACATTACGCGGTGCGTCTAATTATAAAGCGCGGTGTACACTGAATCAGTGAGCGCAAATAGATGCGCGTACGCATCCGACGCACGCGCCAATTTTAGTGTCCCTTAACGCGTAACCAATTGACGAAATGACGATACGTTTATATATTGAATGTACTTGGCTAAATAGGGTGCGGAATGAAAAAAAAATGTATAAATTTTAGTTCAAGGTTCCGTACCCGAAAACGTTCCATCGGGACGCTAATACTATGAAGTCCCGGCTGTCTGCATGTCATGAACCATATTTTAACAGTCTTCCCAGGGATTTGCCCTAACAGGCGTTGAACAGGGAGGGTTCTGGTGCGGTATTTTAAGAGGAAACGGAATCCTCTCTACGTGCTGATGGTGTCCATCGGGGTGATTTTAGTGAGATAAGAATTCCACACTCCCCGTGCGTTTACCATGATATAAACTTACATACACAGACAGCCATAATAGGTAGACAGTTGAAATTTACACGGGGTATGTTGTTAGTAGGTATGTTCGGAGTATTGTGAGATCAGAGTGTGCATGTCATTAAATATACGTTGTATGGTAAAGTAAGATAAATAAATGACTAAGGTTGCCAGGCGTCCGGATGGAGCCGGACATAGTCTGGCTTTTTAGATGCGTGACCGGTCAAATTAGTCGGTGTCCGGGTTTTCTTAGGGCGATTTTATGATAAGGGCCTCCATCCACGTCAGACAATCGGTGACCCATTTTTTGTCGAAAAATAATTTTGAATTCTAATATACCAACGCACATGACCTACAAAAAGTCGGATCCACGAAACTATGGATTTATTGGATAACCGGTCCTACAAAAAGTCTTATTTGGGCGGAGGCCGTTCATCTGACTAATGGGGCAGACAATAACGCCATTGAAGGAAGAGATAGATTACCGATTTACTAGAAATTCATTCTTTTTACTTTGCCTAAAGTATCAGAGGCATAATTTTAATCAGCCAAAAAGCAAATCTTATCAACCATAATCTACTGCTTCAAAGTGCGGTAGTTACAGGCGGATTTGTTAATCTAAATCGTTTTTACAATGGATTTGTTCGGGGATAATATAAAAATGCGTGTGGATTAGGATCTTCCCAGTAGTCAAACGCAAACATGGCAGTGCTAGCCCTCCTGACCGTCGCCCTTCTCGCAGGTACTTTTTTATTTTATTGAATGGGCCTGCTCTTAAACTTCATCCCACCTCATGGAGTGACGGATAGGATTTTTAATGTAAAGAGCATGCCCAGAGGTAGCCCGTTTTGAGTTGCTTTGAATTATATATTGTTCTTAATAGTGTAAAAACATCGTAAAGAAAACTGGTTTGAAAGGTAACTAGTTTTTCACTTGTGTTAAATAACGTCTTTGGTTACTGCTCCGCTCCCGTGTGTCATACCGTGATTTTATATAGCCTATGACACTTACAAATAACGTAGCTCTCTAGGGGTAAAAGAATTTTCAAAATAGGTTCAGTAGATCCAGAGATTTCCCCCTAGAACTTCACCAACTCACGAACTTTATTACCTCTTTGTAATATTTGTAAAGATATAGAGTACTTTATGTCAGAAGTCGCCATAGCTACACTTATAGGTAATTAATATAAGTCGCCAAGCCGTCTTGAGTAAGCGTGGTGATCAATGCTCGTGCCTTTTCTCAAAATATGTTGAAATTTTGCCTTTTTTTCTAGGCTCTGCCTACACTTTGCCTCCTCCCTCCCGTATCGTGGGAGGTACTGAGACATCCATCGACAAGTTCCCCTCTATAGTTGCTGTGGAATTTTTAAGCATCTGGACTGGAACCTGGAGTCAGTCATGCGCTGCTAATATTCTGTCATCCCGCTATGTCTTGTCGGCTGCGCATTGCTTTGATGGAGTGTAAGTATATAATTTATTTTCTAATGTTGGGAAATCATCCAATTACTTCTTCCGCTCTTGGCGGAGCGGAACATAGTGTCAAACTTTTACTGGCAAAAATCCATCCGTGTTCCTCCATACACCTTGCATTCGAGGGCCGCGGTAACTCTTTCGAATAAATTTCTCAACACTGGCAGAAGTATAATAGAATAAGTACCGACATATATGAAAGTAATAAATATACAATAGAAGTTAGTAGAAAAACCAATATTATGAACAATGTTATATTGTCGTTTGCGCAAGTGAAAAATGGCAAATGAAAAATTAAATTTTAGTCAAATATCTAAATAATATTATTACATTTAATTAAATTTAAACCTTTAATTGCAGCACCTTCAATATTGCAAACCGTCGATTCAGAGCTGGTTCTTCGTATCGCAACACTGGAGGCATCGTGTCCGTCGCGTCGTACGCTTACAACCATCCTAGCTATGGTCAGAACGGATACGATGGCGATATCTCTGTGATCAGGCTCAGCACACCGTTGGTCTACAGCCCCGTCGTTCAAGCCGGCATCATACTTGCCCAAGGCACTGCAATCCCTGACAACCTGCCCGTTGTTCACGCCGGATGGGGCACCACCACGGTAGGTCTGATTCATACTTGTGCATTTTATTTTTATCACAGAGACAAAAAGCGTTTCCCTTCATCATTGAAAACGTTTTTTTTACTGAATTTCTTTTTTTAAATACTTTGCCATATACTAGTTATTACAACAAAGAGCATTAAAAAGTTCCTCCGTAACTGGAAACGTGCCCGAAAGACTGGTGGCATTACCATGTCGGATGGCAATGCTTTGCCTCTGGCTAAGGTAAAAGCTACTTTTCGGGTTAGTTGGATGTGTCAACGTTTTATTCTAACGTAAAACTTATGTTTATTTACAGCAAGGGGGTCAATTATCCGAGGTACTCCTTGAGACTACAATCTACACTATCAACAACGAACTTTGCGCTGGACGCTACCTCACCCTCCCCAGACCTCAAGTTGTTACCGAGAACATGATCTGCGCTGGACTCTTGGACGTCGGTGGTCGGGACGCATGCCAGGGTGACTCCGGAGGCCCTCTTTACTACTCGGACATCATCATCGGCGTTGTGTCCTGGGGTCACGGCTGCGCTAATGAAACCTACCCCGGTGTTAGCACCGCTGTCAGCCCCTACACTGACTGGATCGTCGCCACCGCTGTCTAAGCGAATTACGACTGTTTTACTCAATAAATTAAGTATTCTATGTACTTATTGGAATGTTTGTTCTTGTGGACTTCGTCGTATTGTGGAATAAAAATTAAAAATCAAATTGCATTTAGTTTTAAACACGTGAACCGCATTTCGAACTCCTTTACAGACTAAAGAGTGAAAGAATCAAGTCAAGCCCAAAGTATTTATTGTAATAAAAACCATTTACAGGCATTTTGCAATTCGGCTGTTATTTGAAGATCTCTGATAGTCTGACTACCAGACTTACTACGAGGTATCGTGTCTCTGCACCCGGTAAGACTGGATGCCGACCCCAACATAGTTAAGAAAAGGCAAGACAGGCATTTTTTAAATCATCAGAAGTCGTTCAGTAGGTCAGAAAGTTAAAGCTAGATCCCTTTAAACAAAAGAACGGATAAGGAATCCCATGGCCACTTTCTATAATCAAATTTCTACACAATCCTGGTTATATTATTCTTATCTTACTACATAGATGCGAAAATTTGGATGAATGGATGTTTGTTTCACGCCAGAACAGCTGAACGGATCTAGATGATACTATACGGCTCAATGATAGATTATACATACTTTTATTATTTTTATCCAGGAAAATGTGTAAAATGTAAATGTAAGTATTCTCCAGGCCGATTCCGAACACGGCGGCTAATCTTAATGCAGAATCCAAGATTATAAATATCCAAGTACGCAGGAGATTATTATAGTGCACGAGTTTGTGCGCAAACACATGTGCACTCTCAATTCCCTAACTCTTATAGCCGATGGGACTGCAATCCGACACAACCGGGGAGAGATTAGGCGCAGGATCAGCGGCTTTACGTGCTATCCGAGATACGGGGGTGTCACACCACCAACATCCAAACTCCGGGCTGTTACAGAAAAAATCCTTTTGCAAAAACCCAATAACACTTTTTGCCCGACCTGGAATCGAATCCAGGACTCCATGCTCAACACTCGCGCTTGCCACCACGAGACCAACGGGACAGTTTTAAATTTAGTTAATATCATTGAAAGTTTGTTCTCATTAAAAACATTTCACGATACGGTTGGCGCAGTGGCTAAAAGATTGGCTACTGCGCTGCGTTTCACGGGTTCGATTCTCGCACGGAACACATAGTTGTATTTGTGTATTTGGATAGTTGTTCCGGGGACAGCTGTTTGTGTATGTGAGTTTACATATTATGTTAGTAAAATCACCTAAAATACGGGAGAAATTAAAATTAATTTAAAGTATGCGCCAATATCTTTTTTTTTTTGGTAGGATCCAGAACTAAGAAGTGACCGCAATGATAGGAAAATCCAACTAACCATTCAAGGCAAAGTAATATCAAAATAATACTGTTATAAGAGATGCTGGTAGACCCCTAACGTTAAGTGGTCCCCGCTGGCTATAGACATTTCAGATACCAGAGATATTGCAAATGTGATGCCATCCCAGAGACGAAAGTTGAAATGTCTCATCATATGAACCCATAGCTGTCTACTGCTGAACGTAGGCCTCCCGGGAGTCGCAGAGCGATTCCCGGCCACCGTAGGCGCTGGTAGCGTTGAGTGGCCCGGGTCGGCGGAGGCGGCGCGTTGTCTTCCGCGCGCGCCTTAAAGTGGTATCAGCTTGATAGACGGGGCCCACTAGGGCCAGTGCCTGCCAAGGTTGCGGAATTTGTTTGAAAGTGTCACCGTGGCCCTAGAACTCAAAGGGCATTAGGAGGAATACGAATGGGTTTTAGTCAGTACGAGCCTGACTCTCCCTTCCGCTCCAATCAGAGCGGAAGAAGAAATTTGATAATTTCCCATTCTTCAAAAAAAATCCTACCCTATAGAGCGCCAACCATCCCGGTCCTGGGCAGCCCACACACAACCGCTGCTCGCCACCTTTTTTAAAAGTCTAATATGCTTGTAATTACACTGGCACAGATATTGACATACCACAAGCCTAGCCTATTCCCTTATCCATACTTACAAAATATAAGTAGACTAAGTTTCGTACTGAGCGCGCTGTCCCTGTATGTACAGTTCTCTTAAAACCACACTAAATGATACAAATGGCATTGAAAACGGCACCATGTCTTACCTAAGCCTCAAAATGAAACAACAAAGAATAGATACCAAACATGAAAACAGCTATAAAACAATAAATCAATGAAAATTATAACGTGATTAGATCAATGGCATTACGTAATAATGTTAATAACAAAAATGGTTATAATCCACTAAGTTTACAATCTATACTATTGGTAACGTTAGTGAGTTTGTTTTTTGTAGGGGTTAATCTCAGGGTATACTGAACCGATTTTAAAAATTCTTTTACACATATAAAGCCACGTTATTTGTGAGTGTCTCTGGTTATATAAAATTTCCGTACGAAGTCGCGGGAAGAAGCTAGTTATCAATATACAGGGTGGCATAAATACAGGAAGTTTTTATTATATGAGTAAATTTTGACTTAAAGAAGTTGTAACATATACGTATTTTTTATTTGTTTTAGTAATAAAAAATAAAGTAATTGTTTACGAAAAATGACTAATTACTTTTAAACTTATTTTATGGGCACTTGCCGCCACCGGCGAGTGACAGTGGCGTGGTAGGCAGGTATTAACTGTACGCTCGGTCTATGCGCTGACGTGGGTTACTGACCACTAATTCCATCAGCTACGAACTAAACAGTTGTAATTTCACTTCTAAAATTCAAAAACTAAAATGAACGCAATGAACATTTTTTTTTTCTGGATGGGAAATCATCATTTGACTTCCCCCGCACTGGGCGGGACGGGAGGGAGTGTCAGACTTTTACCGACTAAAACCCACCCATGTTTCTTCTTGTGCCCTTTGAGTTCCGGGGGCGCGGTATCTCTTACAAACAAGCTGCAGCCCCGGCAGGCATCGGCTCTGAGTGGCCCCTTCAAAAATTGCTGACATCTCTTTGAGATGAACAATGACTGGAAATGTGTTCTATTACTGCTAGAGAACTACCAAAATAAAAAAAAACTGCACATACTCGTAATAAAAACTTTTTCTGTAGACCGACGTTCTAAACAAATTTTTGATAACCTTCTTTCTATGGGATTCCCAAAACCCCCATGTATGCTTTCAATGTTTTTGCAGTTTAGGAGCTAAACGTTATTTTAGTAATTTCTGGAAAAAAAACCATTTAACTTCAGATGTTTCCTTTCTGCATCGCATTTTTTTGGGTATTTTAATTTTTGTAACAAAGCAGGTCAAAGGCTTTGTCTCATACAGACTAGGCACAAGAATTGATCACCATGCTTGCTCAAGGCGGATTGGCGATTTCAGACTTATAATTTCAGGTTTCCTCAGTGATGTCAGTGATACAGATAGAAACACCCTTTGAATTAAAAAAATCACATTGGTACTTGCCTGGTATAGCGCCAACCCTTCACGCACGAGAGGCCTGCCATGGGGTGCCTTACTCTTTCTTGTCGGGGGACCAGATAATATTTATAGTACAGTAAAGATTACTGTGAAATTATCAATTAAATAGGCATGTCAAAAATCGTTAATCTAAAGTTTTATAGTAACAGCGGTTTTAATCTTTATAATTTTACAATGTGGCTGTGGGGTATTAAAGATGTGTGGTGACTGCTAGATGCCGCAGTCGATTCGAACATGGCAACGTTGATAGTCTTTGCTCTCGCCCTTCTTGCAGGTATTTATAACCTTACTACCTTCCGCTCGCAATTTCGTCCGCGATGAAGTAGATATCTTATCCGCCGGGAACCGTACATTTATCCGGAATCAAAAGTAACCTATGTGCTACCCCAGACTATAATGTATATTTGTGTCAAATCGCGTCCAATTCCGTGCAGCCGTTCTGGCGGGACTGAATAACAAATAAACATTCATCAAAAATTTCACATATATAATGATAAGGCTAAAAAGCAAACTGGTAATTAGTGACCGATATTTATTTACATGATAATGCTCATGATAACCAACTACTTTTCCAAAGAAACCGTTTTTTTTTTATTTACACAGAGCATGGATTTAATCTCCCTTACAGAATATTGAGTAATAAATGTAACACACTCTTTGCTGTTATGATAATGATGTTGCCAGGCGAAAAGGAAAAGCTTAGCTTAAGCTTTGTCACTATGAAAATTATGTTCTAATCTAAAGTGCATTATTTTAGGCCTTGCCTGCTCCTCGCCGGCCTCCCGCATAGCGAGTGGCAAGCCCACCACGGTGGCGCAATATCCCTCTATCGTCCAGGTGGAATTCGGCTCATCCTCCGGTATCTGGTCGCAATCCTGTGGAGGCAACATCTTGACTGCCAGATATATCCTGTCTGCTGCCCACTGCTTCCATGGAGTGTGAGTCTCTTTGAGGAATAATTGGGGGTCGAAGGCATATTTATTAAAGTTCATTATTCGAAAAACATCCCGGGATTCCGGGATTGCATTAACATCAAATGCATACTTAATTATGATAGTAATCAAGATGAGTAAACTAATGTGTAACTAACTCTAGCTTATATTAAAAAAGAGGAGAGGTGACAAGAATAGAGTTAAGAGTACCAAACCTAATAGTCGCTTGATACATTTTTCATTTTCATTGTCGATATACAAGTACATGATATTGGCAAAATTATTGTGTAGGTCCTTCCACAAACGAAGAGTTTAAGTTTATGCAAAAAATCATTTTCCAAATGTGTTTTGAATACTTCAAAGTTTTTTTAAAATTCGTAATGAGAATAATCAATTCATATGGAAGGACTGAGTTAACTTTTCTATTTATAGTTTCTACGAACGCGAGAACCGTCGGATCAGGGCTGGTTCCTCCATCCGCGGCTACGGTGGCCAGGTCGCCTACGTGGACTTGGAGATCAACCACCCTACCTACGGTGTCAACGACATGGACGGAGACCTCTCTCTAGTGCGACTCTTAACTTCTCTGGTGTACGGCACATACGTCCAACAGGGTGCCATCATCACGCAAGGATTTCAATTACCTGCTGGCTTGGCTGTTGATCAGGCTGGCTGGGGTGCTAGTGAGGTCAGTTTTTTTAAAGTGTTTTTATCTTACGGGGCAATGAAAAGGGTAATGCTCGAGGTCTCTCTGCCAGATCGAATCAGGAATGGGGCGATCCGTAAAAGAACTAAGGTAACTGACATATCTCTCAAAGTTACCAAACTCAACTCAATGGGCAACACACATAACTCGTAGATCGGTCGGCCGTTGGGGACGTAAAGTTCTCAAATGGCGACCACGCACCAGAAGGCGCAGTGTGGGAAGCTCCACACGAGGTGGATCGACGACCTGGTAAAGGACGCCGGAAATCGCTGGATGCGGGCAGCGCAGGACCGGTCATTGTGGCTCTGTTTCAAGGAGGCCTATATCCAGCAGTGGAAGCCGATCGGCTGATATGATGATGACTATGTGGCTGTGTGTGTCAATAATACTATGAAATGCATGTAATAGTCTGGAATCAAATCAGCAATATTTATTGTGATGATCTACCTCACTTCTACTCTTATGTTCCTGTTCTTCCCGAGGTATGACAGAGATTGTTGTAAGCAATAATTTACATACGCCATTATTTCCTGCTACTTGCTTTTTTTAATTCAGCGTATAAAATTCACGGTGGAACATTATGACATGAACTTTGAGTATGGTTCAGTACATGATCCTAAATCCCCCAGCGTTAACATTTCCATTTTTTTTAATTCGATTTCGATTGTCCCACTGTTGGCCAAAGCCCCATTTTTTTTATTATTGTCCGAAATATCAACCCTTAGAGGTCGAAGAGTAATAACAGAATCCATGGTAAAAATTCAGTCACTATGTCCCTTCCACGGACTCGAAGTTAATTTATAATTTGAATTCACAGATGGGAGGCTTGCCGTCCAATGAACTTCTGGAAGCCCAGGTTTTCATAGTCGACAGGGAAATTTGCACAAAACGTTACGCCGATCTCTCAATTCCACGCGCCGTCACCGAAAATATGATCTGTGCCAGTCTCCTTGACGTTGGTGGTGGAGATGCCTGCCAGGGTGACCTTGGAGGTCCCCTGTACTATGGTCAAATCCTAATCGGCATCCTATCTTGGGGCGAGGGTTGTGGCAGCAGGGCTTTACCCGGAGTCAGCACAGCCGTGTCTTCCTACACAGATTGGATAATTGAAGCTGCAATTTAATAATCTTCGTTGTTTTGTGCCTCTCTGATGAATAAAGGTTACCGCTCTGTATCCTAATTGCGTAACTCATTCGTTCTCATCCATCTATCCGTCGACGAGATTTTCAAACATTATGAAGGAATGGATTTTATTTTTAAAGTTAAAGGGTTTTTTAAGTAAGAGGGGTGTAGGTGTAACGTCTATCGCCCGCGTAAATTAGACTAGGTTTAAGGATGAAATAATAAATTTATGAAATTTCAAACCCAGAATATTGATTTGAAATTATTTTGAGAACACATCCCTCACACCTAACTTCGATAGGTACACGAGCTTAAAGGGTCATAAATAAATAAATTATTTGTAGATATGTTTGTTATTTTATTCGGTTGTGCGATATTTTATTGCTGTTGTTATTTTTATCCCCGATAAGGCCGGTGTAACACAAGCCGACATTTATAATACATCGGTAATTGACAAGATCATGATAACTTTCGATAATATTTAACCATCTAATTTTGTTTAATGGGATAGTGCACAGTCTGACCAAAGTAACTATTTTACATTGAAACTGATGTTAAATGGTCATGAGCGCTTCCTATAAATAGCATGTATGTACAACGGCAGACAATTGTGGTTAACCAATTTTCACCCGTAAAAGTTTAATAATAAGGTTGAAAACTCGTCAAATGCCATGTTCCTCGATTGTACATCCAGAAACATCTAAGTCAGGGGGCCTAAAAAGGCCACATAGAGCAATTCTGCTAAAAGTGAATCACTTTCTGAATTCCCGGCAGATCCTAAACAATTCCTCTATTTTTCGTAAAATGGTACCCAAATAAGCAGAATCTGGGCAGAATCATACACAAAGCAGAATCATATTTAGGGTAAATGTCGCCGCAGGAAAAAAGTATAGATCGTATTTTTACCGGTTATTTTTTCTTTGCAGTTTTTATTATCTGAGTAAGTTATTTATGCAGAATTTCCGCGATTAATACATAATTAAGGTATTGGAAGCAAATAATCAACAAAATATAGCAAATAAGCTCTTAAATCTAACTTATTAACTTGGTAGTACACTGGCAACATTCATATTATAAAAATAAATAAAATAGATTATCGGCAGCTTGTCAATGTCATGCGAAAGCTTCATATTATTAAATAAATAATAATTAACTATGTTCCCATGTCCGTCAACATTGACTTAAAATTAAAGAGTTGTGCAATGTTAGTTATTTCAAACATAATCATGGTTTCGAGTGGTTTTCTACATATTCAAAAATCCAAGAGTTTATGTTTTTTAAAAAACACTGATTGTGCTTACGCCACTTGTACATTTCGTGAATGAATATCTACAATGCGTACGACAATTTCCCTAGTGGATTTTGTGAGAGACTGAGAGTCCTGAAATAGGCCACATAGAGCCTTCCCATTGACCCTTTGCACTTTTGGATGAAGGTGGCTGGAGTGCTCCATGCTGAGAGAAGTGGCACAACTAAAAGTACTAAAACTCCAAAAGAATGGTCCATTGTAAGTATTATTATTTACATTGTTATTTTAATGTCATTTAGATATCATCTTTTAAGTTATAAATTTTGTTTGCAGTTTATTAGTAACTATTAAAGGAAATTGAAAAACAGTTTGCGGGTTATGTTTTTTTGCACTACATTAATGCTAGCAAAATAAAACATAAAAGTAGATGACAAAGTAAAATAAATTTAATCGAATCCATCATCTTGTTGACCAAAGCCACTGTACAAGACCATTTTTCATTGCTTCACCAGCAGCTATGTGGTGGTTTCTTCGTGATGCAGTTTGATTCAGGGTAGTACCGCTGTGTATTGGGCTTTGTGTCCACTATTGGTGTCATCAGTATCAATGTTAATGGATAACCTACATCATCTGAAACAAATTCCACCGTCAAAACACTTGAACTCATTCATAATTATGTTTTCAATTTAATTTCTATTAAAAATGTTGTTTTATGATACTGACCTAAAACCTTACTGTTTCATTTTCAGCTGGTGAAGCTCCTCTAAGCGGGATTTGAGGATATGGTGTTACCAGATAAAGAAGTCATGGTCATGGAGGGGCACTCCATGGCTAGCAACCACACTTAATATATTCAAATCAGAGTCACAAACCTAAAAGTAAATGTTAGTTTTAGGGTTTTTTCATATATCCATGGTTTTATATTAAATTATTATTAGTTATTCAGTTTGTGACTTTTTATTTTGTATTACATTAATTTATTTGTTATAGTTATTAAATATTGATATAAAAATAAAAACATTTAAAATATAATAAAGATTGTAGCCCACTTATTTTGTATTATTATTGTTTAAAAGTCTCTTTTAATTCAGACTCATTTCGTTATCGAGACTTGACATTAGTACACCCTCAACATAACATAGAGCTTTCCTTATTACCTTTATATATATTTATACCATCATTATTGTACCTGTGTTAAATAAATGGCTTATGACATAGGACTTCAAATTGTTGTTAGATTTGCCTATGTGATTAAAAATTTAATAAATTACTTAGTAAATACTTTTGCCTAAAAATACCTATTGTTTAATTGAAGTACTTAGCATTCCCTGGTTATATGGTGAGTAGAATATTTTAAATGGACCTTTAACAGCAATGTGAACCCATATTAACTATGTTTATGAGGGCAAACACCGTTGTGTTTGAGGCAAGTACCTATTTACTATTTGAGTGTTTAAAAAGTGATATTGTTTTCGGTTAAAAAACCTCTCTTCATATTCTGAAGGTCTAACGACCGCAGTGTGAGTTCCATCAATACTGCCCAATACCCCAGGCATTCCAAATTTTTAGTAAAAGCTGAAAACTTAAAACAATTAATGGTCAGGAACAGCATGGTTATATTTGTAGTAAATGTATGTATGTGTGTGGCATGTAACCAAGCAGTCTCAGCATTTGCCTTAATGTCCACAGAGAGTGCGATGTTTATTCACTGGGCTGCTACCGCGTATTTTAAATATATCAAAGAATTTATTTAACTTACCCATTTTTAATGACGCTCCGTTTTTTCCAAGTTTGTGGAAAGTGGATATATTTTTTTATTTTTTTTTTTTTTTTTAAAACGTTGCCCCACACTAGGAGTTTCTCCTGCATCGTGGGTGCGTTTACAAACATATAAACTCACATACACAAACAGCCAGACCCGGAGCAACTATCTGTAGGTCATACAAATATTTGTTCCGTGCGGGAATCGAACCCGCGACACGCAGCGCAGCAGTCGATCGCTCGGCCACTGCGCCAACCGAGTCGTCAAAAATATATGTTTGCAGAAGTGATCATTGTTTAAAGCTAATGTGACAGCTCTCACATAATTAGATACGCTTACTATTTCCAACTCATGTATGAGGTGACGACACACTTTTATTTAACCGATAAGTATAGTCCAAAAAATTAAATTTCAATCCAATTTCCGAAGAGCTACGTTTCGGCGGCGATATAAAATTCCAGAACTACCTCGTTAGCCTAGTGGTTCTAAGCGCGACTGCTACGCTAGAGGTCGTGGGTTCGATCCCAGGTCGAGCAAAAAGTGTTTTTGGGTTTTTCTATGAAATTCTCAGTAACAGCTCGGAGTCAGGGTGTGTGCCCGGTTATTAATAATAGGCTCGCCCCATATAACATGGGACCTAAAACATGCCGGCGGACTGGAGGTGTACATTGGTACAACTCTGCCTCACGCTTCGGGGAATTTAGGCGTGATGGTAAATAATTATGTTATAAAATTCTCTCCGTAACATTTGCGTGCTCAAGGAAATTTTCGTAAAGTCCTAAATCCGCCATTATATTATTTTTCTTCAAAATATCTACGAAATGAATTGAAAGATGTTGCTCTTGACTAACTCCGTATGATTCTGCTAAATGACACTAAAGCAATTCAGCATTAGTGGACCATTTTACGAATCTTCATACAAAACTGTCAAACAGATGAATTGCGAGATATTAATTGAACACAGGTCATATTATGAATTGCCAATTTGTGACCATTTTACGATTTGCAATACGATTCATATTATTATCCTAATACGATTCTGCCAAAGTGGCCTTTTTAGCCCCCCAGTCATCTTACAAAGCTACAAAGCTAATATAATATTTTGTCTTGTTATCCTTGAATAGGGAACACAGCATCGCGGCTTCTATCTAGGTATCTGCTTAGCCTTTTCCCAACTATGATGAGATCGGCTTACAATCTAACAAGATGCAGTTAATGAAGTACCAGAGTTTTACATAGATCGACTGCCTATCTGACCCCCACATCCCAGTTACTGGGCAAGACCTCTTGGTAAGACTGGTTGTCAGACTTTCTGGCTTCTGACTACCTGTAGTTACTGTCTAAGGTCTACAAATGACAGCCGGGGCCAGCAGCTTTACGTGCTATCCCAGATACGGGGGCGTCTCACTACCAAATTCCAAACTCCGGGCTGCTGAGGCGAAATTCCTAATGAAAAACCCAATAACACTCCGCAGCACATCAACGCTGTTTGTCAGCAGTGATAGTTAAGGTGACTACTTTCTTTGGACGATCTATGTATTTTACAAATTTAACAAATTATTTTTTTATTTGATAGTTTTATAAAGCGACATCTAGACTTTTTAAAACGAACTATTTAAGCGTCGACCTTGAACCGCACAGTGCCTTTAAGACGACATACTTTTTATACAGATGGCGCTAATTATAGGGTTAGATATATATTGTCACTTCGTACATTTTTCCGTCTCACTGTCAATACTGTGATATGGGCAAAAATGTTGCGTATCTTCCACAAACGCTATTAATAAAGACTTACGAGTCTACCGCACAGTGTCTTTACTGAAAGTTCAAACTAAAAGACTACATATCTTTCAATCAGATGGCGCTAAATGCAAGTCACAATACACACACAGTTACAGTGTGTTACTAGTGTGTTTGTTCTGACAGTTCGACACAATAAAACATAAACTATGTAGGTGTAAGTAGTACTAGCTAAGAAGCATTCATGAAATATATGATAAGGGTCCGTACGTTGTCCGTGTCGACGGCGCATTCGTGTTCCACGAGCGCCTCAGAGAGATGTCAGCAAATCTTGAAGGGGCCACTCAGGGCCGATGCCTGCCGGGGCTGCGGGTTGTTCGCAAGAGATACCGCGCCTCCGGAACGCAAAGGGTACAAGAAGGAACATAGATGGGTTTTAGTCAGTAAAAGTCTGACACTCTCTCCCGCCCCGCCCAGGGCAGGGGAAGTCATTTGATGATTTCCCATCCCTAAAAAAACAAAATAAAATGGGTCTGTAGGGCGATAATATATCATTCCACTATCATACAGACTATGTACCTATGTAAGTATGTTATCTTTACAACTAATTGTAAACGAAGGAAATGACCAGGCAATCAATTTTACAGTCATTAATAAATAAACATAAATCGATTCGGTGGCAAATTATGATGTTTTTGGCATGTTTTATGGCAGCGTTAACTAGAGCTGGATTAGAAAATGTTTCTTCAAATGAAAATGAAATTTGAAGATTTTTTAACAAACCCTTAATGTAAAAAAGGCCAGGCAAATACATATCATTATTATATGTCTTCCTTTGGTTTCACTTTTTATGCAACAGGCTTATGCTGTAAAAACACAGCGTATTTATGAATAAAATTAGGTTGTAGCTACAATTTTTTTTCTCTAGTGTTAATGCTAGTTTACCCGAGACGTGTATTGTCTAAGGGGCCCCGACATGGTGAGTTCGGCCCTGGATTTAATATACGGTCAGCATAGACAGCACATCAACATGCTCGATTCTCATTGATACCATTAACTATAGCGCTATATAAACAAAGTTGCAAATTGCGTCATTGCATGCAAGATAATAAACATTTTCGACTTTATAAACAAACAAATAATCAAACTTTCGCATTTATAATAGTCAGTAAGATTATATCCTTATTACCGAAATAAACAAAAAAGCATTTTACACACATACATAAATTCACGCCTTTTTCCCATTGGGGTAGGTAGACACCACAGAACGCAACGTGGTACGATCCAAACAGCATTTTATTTACTTTATACGCTATAAAGTATACGCCACGATATTTTTATCAGTGCAAGCCCCATTGCATGATAATCATCAGTCATAAAAGTGGGCAATTCGTATAGGCAGTTATCTAAGTTCGAATAATTTTAGAGATCCGTAAAATAAAATGGCGATATAGATGGCGGCACGGTTGGCGTAGTGGCTGAGGGATTGGCTACTGCCCTGTTTGTCGCGGGTCCGATTCCCGCATGGATCAAATATTTGTGTATTTAACTGATAGTTGTTCCGGGTCTGCCTGTTTGTGTATGTGAGTTTATTATGTTTGTAAACGCACCCACGATACAAAAGAAAACCAAAGTATTGATGAAACGTTTTTTTTTAATTAGCCTTTTACCAACTATGGGGTTAATTTCCAGTTTAATCGAATGCAGCTGAATACCAGTGTTTTACTTGGAGGGACTGCCTATCTCACCTTCACAACCAGTTACTGGGCAACACGATATCTCATGGATATCACGATATCTCTCTCAGACTTCTTGGTTTCTGACTATCCGTAACGACTGTCAAACATCGACGAATGACAGTCCGACGACGTGCTTTCCGAGGCACGGGGGTGTCACACCACCAACTTCTAAACTCCGGACAGTTACTGAAAAATTCTTAATTGAAAAACCCAATAACAATTTCTGCCCGACTTGGTAATCGAACCAACCGCTCATCCTTACGACCACGAAGCCAACTAAAACGGGGCAGTTGTTTTATTTTTTTCCTTAAAAAGAACAAGCCTGGTTCGAACCTACAGAAATTAGTTTCATGAATAATTTGTATCATGTAACCTACATTGAACATTTACATTCAATTCTCACTCAACCGCAGCTAAAATTAGCTGCAAATGTGTTGAAATATTCCGTTTTCAGGGAATTATTAACACATTAATTTGGTAGGGTACTACATTTATGAATAGCTGTAGTGGGTACCTATATTTGTAACTAACCTTTGTCTTGGTAAGTAGTAGCCTAGCGTGTGAGGTTTATACTAAATATAATAGACGCCGGGCGTAATAGTACATTAAGATACAGGTGACGTAAGTTTGTCATTACGGTCGAGGCTGGATTATAGAGCCTAACGACAGGCGGTGTCGACGGCGCGTTAGTGTTCCACGCACGCCTCAAAGAGATGTCAGCAAATTTTGAAGGGGCCACTCAGGGCCAATGCCTACTGGGGCTGCGGGTTGTTCGTAAGATATACCGCGCCCCCGGAACGCAAAAGGCACAAGAAGGAACATGGATGGGTTTTTGTCAGTAAAAGTCTGACACTAAGGACAAGGGAAATCATTTGATGATTTTCCATCCATAAAAAAAAATACTCACACGTTTCATAGGTACGCTGTTTTTCAATACACTTAAACATTGCTATAATTTACCATATTTACTTATAGATTTCGGTTTGTTAAGACTGATGTCCGGTCTAATCCTTGCTGGATTGGGAGTTATAGTATTTCAATATAATGATCTCTTAGTTAGTTTAGACGACGGACTCAATAAATCTTACTAATATTATAAAGATGAAGAGTTTGTTTGTTTGTTTGGTTGAACGCGATAATCTCAGGAACTACTGGTTTGAATTGAAAAAATCTTTTTGAGTTGGATAGTTCATTTATCGAGGAAGGCTATAAGCTAAATAAGATTACGCTACGACTAATAAATAGGTGCGAAGCAGTAACCAAAGACGTAACCTAATGCGAGTAAAAAAACTACGCGAACGAAGTCGCGTGCAAAAGCTAGTTATTATAATTAATAAAAAACAAAAGTAAATTAGTAATATTAAGTAAATATTCACATAATATCTTTTCTGTTTGACACCTTGTCAACAAGCGACTTTTACAAGCGGCCAGTAGGGACCAATGAGGTAAAGAGTTATAGGTGGTAAATAGGTAAACGAACGGGCCCCAAAACCTAAACGTATATTATCAATACTTATAAGTAATTAATCATTTTTATATGTATATAATAGAGATAAGCTAAATACTTCACAATACACGATAAGTCGTTAATATAAAGTGTTATAACTAAAGATTTCGTTACATTCGTGGTTATTGGCAATATGGCGATGTTGTACTGGGCTGTTATTCTGCTTGCAGGTAAATTATTTATCACCAATTCGTCTCATGAAGTTAGTTTTTATTTTATTTTTATGGTCATCATCATCTGGTTCAGCCTGGTGACAGACGGACGGTCGGACAGTGGAGTCTTAGTAATAGGGTCCCGTTTCACCCTTTGGGTACGGAACCTTAAAAATCAAATATAAAATAATAGTATCCCACCGGCGCTGGGACCAATGTCTGCGTTACCGATGGTGGGTTCCTAAGAAAGAATTTAATAATGATTATATGAATCCAAAGTTTAGTGCAAGTAAAAATTTGAATGAGTCTAGAATCCAAAGGCTGTAAGAACACTTAGCGAAGTTATTTCCATCATTGCGATATATATTTTTTCTTTCGTTACCATTACCTGGGAACATTTTCGTTATGAAGTTATGGAAGTCAAAATTCCAACTTTCTTCACGAGAACTAGTTTATAATGTTCAAACTGAACTTTGAATACCCCCCCAACGACTCCTGTACTGTTGCATGTATTCGCAAGCGCAAAGTATAGCTTGCGTTACATTACACACTATCATAAGCAACACATAACATCACGCCAGCATTCACCGAAACGTTAGGCTGAGGTGTACCTATACACGCACAATTCGCCTGTATGTTTAGGTCCCGTGTGATAGGGGGTGATCATATTGCCATTAACCGGCCACAAATCCTAAGTCCGAGCTGCTACTGAGTATTTCATAGAAAAATCCAATAACACTTTTTGCTCGAACTGCGAATCGAACCCGAAACCTCTAGCATAGCAGTCGTACCAGCAGCTATTTATTAATACCAAAAATAAAAGTCGTTTCCCAGAAATTTTACTTAACGTTGCTTAGTTATTTTAAACCGTAGTTTGATAGGCGATGAGTATTTTGAATACCCATCAAGATCATTCGTACCATAAGGATTTCTATTTGCTCAATTTTGCTTAGTGCGTCTGGCGGTAGGACTAGTGCCTGTGCTCCGTAAACGCAGCGTCGAGATTATTCTTGGCAAAGAGCTTCTATGAGACAGTTTTTATCTAAAAACAATGTATTTTTCAGGAGTAGCCTGCTCGTCTGCGGAGCTGGGCAGCCCCACCTCGGTGGAAGAGTACCCCAGCATCGCGCAGGTGGAGCACCGCGCAGGACTGCTGTGGCTACAGCAGTGTATTGCCAGCGTATTGACTTCCTACCACGTATTGTCTACGGCTCAATGTTTCTCCGGACCGTAAGTAGATATAATAATAATTTAAAGATATTGCAGATTTATTTCATCTCAAAAAGCAAGCTAAGCGTTGTGTTTGCTTATAATGCTCGGTTCACAGTATTCCAGTAGCATTCCAGTCCTGCATTCAAAATCAGCTAACTTCTCCGTTGGTCCCAGTGTCGCAAGGGCGACTGTTGAGTATGGGGTTCGACTCCCAGGTCAGAAAAAAAAAACAAAAGTGTTCGCCGCGGGCCTGTGGACGGTGAGCAGTGGGTAGCTCACCGTCCGTACGTTGCATAACGACAGTCAGACAGCCGTGTCGATGGTGCGTTCGTGTTCAAGGCGCGCCTCGAGGAGATGTCAGCAAGTAGAGGGGCTACTCAGGGCCGATGCCTGCCGGGACTGTGGGTTGTACGTAAGAGATGCCGCGTTCCCGGAACGCAAACGGCACAAGAAGGAACATATTGTGTGGTTTTTAGTCAGTACAAGTCTAACACTCCCTCCTGCCCTGCCCAGGGCGGGGAAAGTCACTTGATGATTTACCGTCCAAAACAAAAAAAATGGCAAAAAGTGTTATTGGGTTTTTCATGAGGAATCTCTCAGTAGCAGCCCATTGAGATTGATTGTCGTGACCGAAATCGATCTGGAGCAAATAATGCTTTATACAACACACACATACTAGAAACGAAATAAGGGTTTTTAAAACCCTTGTTGGAGTTAAAACATAAAATCTTATCATATCCTCCATCACTTTCCAGGAACTATTCGGACCGCACTCGGCGCATCAGAGCCGGTACCTCCTACCGCAGTAGCGAGGGTATAGTCCGTGAAGTAGAGAGGGTCTACATCCATCCCGACTTCGGTCAGCTGGCGAATGAAGGAGACATTGCTGTGGTCCGCCTGCAGTCTGCCCTGATCTTGGGAGACACTATCCAACAGGCGTTCATTATTGGCCAAGGTATTGAGTTTCCCACTGGTCTGCAGTTGAAGCTCGTCAGTTGGGGCACCACTTCTGTGAGTATTTTGTTTATTTAGTTTGAAGCGCTGCGTATCGCGGGTTCGATTCCCGCACGTAACAAATATTTAGATGGCCTACCAATAGTTATTTTGGGTCTGGCTGTTTGTGTATGTGAGTTTATATGTTTATAAACGCACCATGATACAGGAGAAATACAGAGACTTGGGCAACGTTTTAAAAAAAAGGTTTAAACACACATACAATCACGCCTTTATTCCCCGAAGGGTTAAGCAGAGTTTAAGTCCCATGAAATAGGTGGCGAGCCTATTGCTTTTAATCGGACATAAATCCTAGCTCCGAGTTGTTACTGACAATTTCATAGAAACACCTTTACAACTTGTTACCTTAACTAACCTTACCTTTTTTTCTTTACCTTTGAAACTCTTTGCTCAAACCCAAGACGTTCAGCATAGTAGTCGCGCTTACAAGCACGTAAATTATCCTACGGAACAGCTTATACGGCACGCCTATACTATTATCTCAGCAGATCAGCAAGTATGTAAAGTGCTTTGGCAAACTAAACCCAATAACAACTCTAATAACCACCAGTTTCTTCCACCAGGAGGGCGGCACCACCGGCAACAATAATCTCTACGAGTTAAACCTCTACACAGTTAACAACGATGATTGTTTGGAGATCTACTTCGGGATCAATGACTTCCCGAATAACACTGTCACAGAGAAAATGGTCTGTGCTGGTCTTCTGGATACTAAAGGTCGTGACCTCGACTCCAGGGATGTAGGAGCTCCTCTGTTCTACTCTGGAGTCACAGTAGGTGTTGTTTCCTTTGGAGTCTCTAGTGAGGAAGACAAGGTGCCTTTAGTGAGCACCGCTATTGCGTACTACTCTAACTGGATTGTGATTACCGCTACGTATTGAGGATTTTGATGTTGTTGCATTGTTGGGTTCAGATTTTATTTATATCTTTTATTTATTATAAACTTTTGTATAAAAATACAGTGTTTGTTTGTTTTTCAAATTTTCTTTACGACCCTTTTGGTGTCAATGACATTAAAATATGACATTTCGTCATTCATGCTCGAGTCCCGTGCCTATAGCCGTCAGCCAGGCACAAGTCCTACCTCTGAGCTGCTACTGAGAAATTCCTATTGCAAAAACCCAATAATAATGGCTGACCATCCGGTCCATTCTATAAATATTTCCTTCGACCTTGAGGTGAACTTTCAACACACCTATTAGTAGGGATCGAGTTTAGTTAAGATGGTTGAGCTGAATAATGCTGATGCACGCGTCATGTTCGTAAACGGGCGCTGTCAGTTGGATTTGGTCATCTCTTATCTGCCAAGGCTTACATCTTTTTTTTAATTGTTTTAAATTCACCTTCATTGTTTTCAAATATAGAAAGTCAAAGTCAAAACATTTATTTCAATTAGACCATTTACAGGCACTTTTGAATTGTCAAGAAGTTACTCATACAAAAAGTTGAAGCTGGTCGCTCGTTTCAAAACGTAGGTCTCTATGGAGAAGAACGAGCAAGAAACTCCATGGAAGCAACAAGAATATTGTAACCAAGATTTTGTACAAACTAAATTGAAGAAAAAGAGTGTCCGTAGAGTTTCTTGCTCATTCTTCTCCATAGAGACCTACGTTTTGGAACGAGCAATTAGCTTCAATCTTATACTGTAACTTCTTGACAATTCAAAAGTGCCTGTAAATGGTCTAATTAAAATAAATGTCTTTGACTTTGACCACACAGCTCATCAGTTCACTGAGAGAGGTTTTTCCGGAAAAGATTTGCTAAAGATCAAGCTCCGGGCCGCTACTGAGCAAATACAATCAGTCTTGATGAGTTTTGCTCAGTAGCTGCTCGGAGTTTGGAAGATGGTGGTGTGACACTCCTATGCTTCGGAAAGCACGCCGTTGGTCCCGGCTGTCATTTATAGATCTTTGACAGTCGTTACGGATAGTCAGAAGCCAGGAAGTCTGACAACCAGTCTAATCAAGGGATATCGTGTTACCCAGTAACTGGGGTGTGGAGGTCACATAGGCAGTCGCTCCATGTAAAACATTGGTATTCAGCTTTAGACTGGAAGCCGACCTCAACATAGTTAGGAAAAGGCTAAGCAGATGATGATGACAATTCCCAAATACTACAATTCTTAAGTCGGGATTTCAGTGACGACCATCCGAATGCGCAGAAGCAATGAAGATCGACGAATCCCGGAGAAACGATTCAACTGTCTTGGATCTTGCAGCGAAATTCATCAGAAAAGAACAGCGGAGGAGCAACGAAAATAAATCATAAATGACGTAGTCTGTAGTCGAGCTATATAACTGATTACTATTCCAGAATAAGTAATACGATGATAAAAGATAAGCTTCCAATTGAACGATTATTTTTCCTTTATCTTATTATACAAGTAACTATAATTTGAGATTGTATTCTCCAGACCGATTCCGGTCACGGCGGCTAATCTTTATTCAGACTAGCCAAGTACGCAGAAGATATTATAGTGCACAAGTGTGTGCGCAAACACAGGTGCACTCGCTCTGCCCAACTCTCATAGTCCGATTGGATGGCAATCCGACACAACCGGGGAGAGAATTTGAGATTAGATAAGTTTAGAACACTAAAATGATTGATAACAAAAAAGTAAAATCGGTATACGCGCTTTCCGAGCCACGGGGGTGTCACACCACCAACATCCAAACTCCAGGCTGTTACTAAGAAATTCCTAATGGAAAACCCAATAACACAGTTTGCCCGACTTGGGAATCGGACCCAGAACCTCACGCTCAACAGTCCTGCTTGCTACCAGGAGACCAGCGGGCAGTCACTACCAATTGAGCTCAATATTGCGGTGACTGCTGGTCATAATAGCTGCTTCAATTTCTAATCATCCACAGATGGTGGTATTTTCCGAAAACAACGCAATCATTTTATTGTCTCCCTCGACTCTGATTGGTAAATAAAGTCACACCATACTTCTAAGCTCCGCCCATCCTAGTCTTTCGATGTTAATCTTCAAATAAATCGAAACATGATTGGTTATAGATATAGATATATGAATGAACTGGTAATCTCCAAGAGTGAATACAAGTAGAAAGTCATACCTACTAGTCGTAGCCGGTTACGGCACACGCCTCTAATGCATGAGGTTGTGGGTTCCAATCCGGAGAAGTACTATGAGACTTTTCAATTCATATGTACTTTCTAAGTTTTTTTGGACAACACTGACATCGGTGAAGGAACACATCGTGAGGACGCCTGTACTAATAGAAAGTTAATATATGTAAGTCTGAATCGCCAATCCGCTCTAAGCAAGTGAGGTGACTAATGCTGCTGCCTTCCCTGCATGAAAAGAGGCCTTTGCTTTGAATAATAGGCTGGTATTATTATTGCGAGAAAAGATTGAGTATTGAATAAGTAGGAGTTGGTCCAGTAAATAAAGGTCTCGAGCAACGTTTATATTTTTAATATAATTAATAATAGTCTCAGGATAAAAACAATAGACAGCTCGCTGTGAGCGTCACTCAGCTCGATGTGGTGGGTGACCGCTACAAATACATGTTATCATCCCGGGAGTTACTTAGTGGGCATCCAAATGGCTGCAACTCAGAGATTGGTGTAATTCAGTAGTTACACCAATCTGCCCTTCTGAATTGGACCAATCTGCCCTACTGTATTGCACCAATCTGCCCTACTAAATTGCACCAATCTGCCCTACTGAATTGCACCAATCTTCCCTACTGAATTGCACCAATTTGCCCTAGTGAATTGCACCAATGTGCCCTACTGAATTGCACCAATCTGCCCAACTGAATTGCAGCAATCTGCCCTGCTGAATTGCACTAAATAAATTCCCTATCGACTGATAAAGTAATATAGTGCCATATTTTATCAGGTATTGGGAGAAACCTCAATATTCGAGAATTTAAAAAGTAAAGACAAAGGAAATGACCAATAAATGTATTTAGATAGGCAGGTGCAGCTGTTGTTTATGAATTGGTGTGCGACTGCAAGAATGTGGTTTTAAGATAAGAATAACTACCCAGGTGGCAAATATATAATACTAGCTTTATTCCAGATCCCTATTTTTTTAACTATACTAATATAATAAAACGCAACAGGTTTGTTTGTTTGTTTAACCGCAATAATCTCTAGAATCCACGGAAGCGGAGCAGTTAACAAAGATGTAACTGAACGCGAGTAAAAAAACCAGGTGGAAGAAGACGCGGGCAGACGCTAGTAATCATTTAAAGCCTGTAAGCCGCTATACAGCACTCAAATCAAAATTTATAAGTGAAATATTTTGTTAGAATCAAGCCAGTAGTTCTGGAGATTAGCGTTAACAAACAAACAAATCATCAGCTTCATTATTTTTAGTGACTATAGATAGTTAATATTTATTATAATAGGATTACATCAGTTGACGTCATTGCGAACAATTATGCAATTTTTATTGTTTAAGCTATGATTGTTATAATCAAGGTTATTAAACTTTATTTAGGTAGGGTAAAGATGGTAGTAAATTACTGAAATGTCACGCAGAGGGCGACCAAATGAACATAACATATTTTGAATCAATCTCAATTTCTATAGCTCTCAAAACCAACTAACCGGGAAATATAGAACGTACACCTAACATACCATCACGCCTGTATTCCTCGAAGAGTTAGACAGAGTTGTACCAATGTACACCCACAGTTCACCGGTATGTTTAGGTTCCATGTTATAGAGGGCGAGCCTATTGCCATTAAATAAGGCTATTGGTAGGTGATTTTTACACAGTAATATAGTCAAGCGCTGCGGCAAAGGGTCGCTCCGTTGGTCTCGTGGAGGCAAGATCGACTGATGACTCACGCTCACTTTTGCACGTCCTGCGTTCGTTTCCCAGGTCAGGCAAAAAGTGTTATATTTAGTTTCCCCATGCCTCGGATTTTAATGCGGTTTTCATCAATTAATAGAGTCTTTCAAGAGAAAGGTTCACACATAATATATTTAAAGTTTAATATTGTTATGTGTTAATTTGTTGAAATAATAATATGACGATAATTGTTGATGATATCTGCATTGCACCCAAAGTAATCACATATTTTTTTAAAGAAATCATTATTAACTGCCTCGTTAGCCTAGTGATCTTATGCGCTACTGCTACGTTAGAGGTCTTGGATTCGATTCCCAGGTCGAGCAAAAAGTGTTATAGGGTTTGGGTGTTTGGATTTGTGCCCGGTTAATATCAATAGGCTCGCCCCCTATCACATGGCACCTAAACATACCGGCGAACTGTGGGTTTACATTGGTACACCTCTGCCTAACCCTTCGTGGAATACAGGCGTGATGGTATGCATGTTATGTGTGTAAATCATTGTGAAAACATTTTTCATCTAAGCAACATTATTATAACGACCATTCGTAAAACCTCAGTAGCAACTTACTGCCCCCAGGCAACACCTTAACAATATGAGGTCATAAATAAAATGCTAACATATTTTCACCAAATAAAACCCGAAAATAGACGAGAGGAAATGTAATATTCATACGTTTGTGAGACCGAAGGTTACGTCGAGGATTACGTAGTCGACGATGTTAGATTACATTATTAAACCTATAAATCATTCATACCCGTGCTAGGTGGTGAACTGCTGCCACGGTAGCGGAATTTGTTCAAAAAGTCACCGCGACCCTGGAACGCAAAAGGCTTTAAGAGGAACACGGACGGGTTTTAGTCAGTAAGTCTGACACTCCCTTTCACACGAGCGGAAGATTGTTACTTGATGATTTCCCATCCATACAAAAAAAAAACAAAAAAGTGCTGAACTGAATTGGTGTTACCTGTGAAATCTATATTTATAAAAGCGTCATACACTGATTCAACACGAAATTTCGAAAACTATTGGACCTATTAAGCTGAAAGGGAGGTAGAGAGTGTGTTCGTGGGTTTGAATTCCATATCGGGCAAAGCCTTACTGGGGTATTCTATTAGAAACTCAGAAACCGCCCGGAGTTTGGAAGTTGATGGTGTGATACCTGCGTGTCTCGGAAGGCATGGGAAGCCATTGGTCCTGGCGCCCGATCTCTTCAAGTCGTGTCGTAGAGTTGTCCCATTGGACAATGAGCGTAAGTAATAAGGGAGTTCATATTTGCACACACACTTGTAACCCAACATATGTTTTGCACGCTGGCCTAGACTCCATTGAGATCGACCACCGAGGCCAAGATTCGGTTAAAATAATAATATTAACATCTGCAGTTAGTAAGAGTTTAGGAACATAAGAAAAAAGACACGTGTGCTTTAGACCACACGACTGAAGTAAAACTTAATCATGTCACTTGAGGAAGAGAGAAAGAAAATGAGCGCGCACACTGCTCGCTTTTGCTTCTACAGTCATATACGAAACATAACTCTCTCTCTTTCTATCTTCACTGACTCATATCTCCCTCTCAACTTCCGTTCGCCCGATCACACTCATTTCCGTAACGCTCTCGTCAAGCATTCACCTGCTTACTGCCCAAGTCAAGCGTGCGTAAAAAAGTTTAACTATAAAAAGATCCAAAAAAATTCCATACATACACGGCTTGATGCAGGTGCTATGCATTTTATAATAGGGTCAAGCCTATAATCCATAAGTCCTGATAACATTGACAATAAGTATTTACCCAAAACTTCATGAACTAAAAATAGGTTGTGATGTAAAAGATAAAGATCGGATAATGATAGCAAAAGTTTCACTGTTGGTATAAATAACCGTACTAAAGAATCTTGGATACAGTTCATTTGAAGCATCGGCTTGAAAGTTAAAAGCAGGAACCATGGTTGCTCTCACTACCTTCACTCTGCTCCTGATTGCAGGTAATATAAGCCTGAGTTTTCTCAATGAAAGACAAATTCCTTCTTACTTTGCTACCGTCTCCTTTCATTTACGAGTCATTTCTTTGATAATTATTTGAGATCAGTCTAGATATAGAAGATTATCTGAGCCTGTCGCGATGTCACTTGCCTTGTAAAGGAATCCATTGGATCGTGCAATTGTCCCATTGATCGTCTGACATACGACAGAAGGATGAATTATACTAAGAATATTTTGCCAATTCCTATACCTAGCTAGCTTCTGAAATTGTCGGTTACCGGGAACGATAAGTCCTTTGTTGGGGTTCACTTACGACGTACAAAATTTCATCAAAATCGGTTTAATGGTTAAGTCATGACAGCGTAACCGACGGACTGGGTTACTTTCGCATTTAATAATATTAAAAGTGTGGATTGATCAATGCCAATCACGCATTGAAGAGTAAACAAAGGACTGGGAACTTATCAATAGGTAGTATACAATATTATTCTTCTCTATGGTTTTAAATTGGACGAGTAGTCTAGTTGTTCTCAAGGTTGGAACAGTTCTAATCTTTATATCCTAGTCGAAAACATTGTGAATTTTCTTCATCTCAAACGACTCCTGAGTAAGAATCTGTTCTTAATCTTAGGGCTGTTTACCTTACTCCATGCCAGTAAGTCAAGATTTCCTGCAGATGTTTTTCTTCACCGAAATCCAAATCATGTCCAAGATAAACTGAAGAAAGTTAATAATTATGAATTGTATTGTTTATTGTCTTCTTATTCATATTTTCCAGGTGGCGCCACCGTGTACGCCGCTGCCCCGGCGCAGATCGAGGACTTCCCCAGCATCGTCCAGATTGAGAATGGCTATGGCCGCGTGTGGCTGCAGACCTGTGTCGGCACCATTTTGACCAATCGTCATGTCCTGACAGCTGCCCACTGTCTTATCGGGACGTAAGTAGATACTTGTGTTCAAAAGCCTAAGATACAAAATTACGTAAAACAAGAGACGCTGCAAATTATGGTAGTGAATTTTTTTTTGTTGAGGGTATACTCGTATTACTAAAATAAAGATAATTTTATTTTGCACTGCCTCGTTAGCCTAGTGGCCATAAGAGCGACTGCTACGCTAGAGGTCTTGGGTTCAATTCCCGGGTCGAGCAAAGTGTTAATGGGTTTTTCTATGAAAATCCCAATAGCAGCTCGGAGTTAGGATTTGTGACCGGTTAATGGCGATAGGATCGCACGATGTTACATGGGACTTAAAAACATACCGGCGAACTGTGAGTGTACAATGGTTACACCTCTGCCTAACCCTCTGAGAAATACAGTTGTGATGGTATGTATGTGATTATTTTACAAATATGGTTAACAACGAATGATGATAAAAATATAAGAGTTCAGCCATATTTTACCACGTATGCATGCAAAAGAATTCACTGATGCATCGAACGCAGATCAGTAACTTAACAATGGTATCCCGAAATTAGTGGCGAAGAGTCCTTACTTCCCTGTTCTGAGGCATTTTGTGGAGAAGATGGTCAACTAGGTTCGTTATGTGTTGATTGTGTGTTTTGTATTACAAACATTGGGTTACAAGGTAGGTATTTTTTCACGTACAAGATGGAATTGGATTATATGAAAAATATACTTATAATATTTACCCTTTAGCCTGTAGCGAATAAATATAATTTCACTCTTCCTTACTTCTCTTCTTTCTATCTTACTAGTGCAATACATAATGTCAGAAATAGCTGAATGCCTGAATTTTGTGGTTGTGCAACTATTTACTTTATAAAATTCCTGTATTCAGCGCTGTGGAGCCTCGAGTCAGCCGTGTGAGGGCAGGAGCCTCCGAGCGTGGCCGCGGTGGTCAGATCGTAGATGTCGAAAACGCCATCAGGCATCCTTCCTACAACTTCAAGAAATTCGACGGCAACGTGGGCATCCTCCGCCTGCAATCGTACTTCACCTTTGGGCCCACGATCCAGCAGGCTCCTATCACCGCTGGAGGTGTCGTCTTCCCCGCTAACGTTGCCGTGACAGTTGCCAATTGGGGTCGCACTGCTGTGAGTTGACATTTATGAATCTCTCAATTCTCTGAGAAACTGCAACTGCAGCTGCTTCTGGCAACTGCCTCGTTAACCTAGTGGTCCTAAGCGTTTCTCTATGCGTTTTTCTATGAAATTCCTAGTAGCAGCTCGGAGTTAGGACTTGTGCCCGGTTAAAAATAATAACAAAAAAGTATTTGCTTGAAATATGGTGTTATACAGATCTTAAGATACAATAAATGGTTCTTCATATTCAGCCTACTAAGTTCAGCGCGCAAATTTTTGGATATTGGGCATAATAAATAAATTATTGCACAATATTAACAAATGTAATTATTAAATGTCAACTAACTACTTTTAATTAATGTCAAGCAATAACATTACAATGGTAAATTAAAACACAAAATAATACTTTCTATAAAAACGGTTACAAAAGACAAAGTAGTGAAATAAATGTCAAGATTAATTAACTTACAGATTATTCATTCCTGTGCAAACTTCTTATTATAATTCATAAATTCACCTACAGTATAAAAGCAATTTTCAATAAGCCATGCTTTGAATTTCTTATGGAATAAATGCGTTGACAACTCTCATATTTCCCTAGGAATCTTATTAAATATCTTTATTGCCATCCGACTTGTGTTCTTATGACAAAATGCTGTTCTACACCTAGGCATATCCAATTTAGTTGGATCCCTAGAGTTTAAACCAATTTTCAAATATTTTTCACTATCGGCTTTATTAAATAAATTAGGATGTTTTTTACAAACAATCCCATATCTAGTCTGTAGAAGCTTGCTAAAGGTAATAATTTATGCTCTTTTAATAAGGGTCTGCAAGACTCTAATGGACCTGCACCAAACACTGCTCGTAAGCATTTCTTTTGCACAATAAAAGCCCTGTCACTGTCGGTAGAGCCCCATATGACTATACCGTATCTTAAGTGTATGTAAGTTTTTCAGTGCAAATACAAATCTGTTTAGCTTGTTGGATATATTTTCAATATAATGGCAATAGGCTCGCCTCTTGTTACATTCCCATGTAAGAAGTTCCTAAAAACATACCGGCGAAATGCACACCCGTATTGGTACACCACTGCTAAACCCTTCAGGGAATACAGGCGTGTTGGTACTGTATGCATGTCAATTCTTTTAATTCCTGAATTCTTTGAATAGCATGATGGATTAGCATATTACCTTCACATTTTTCTTTTGAGATGAGCAAAGTTTTTTTCTTTTCTTCGGCTATCGGGATGTAAAAAGACACATCACTCATCAAACTGAGCAAACATATTGATGGGATATGGCTTTAATTTTGGTGTGACAATTGACTCTTCACATAAAACGTTGTGCTTACGGGTTCATCCAACAGTCCAGAGGTCATGGAGGTACGAAAAGATAGTTAGAACATTTTAAACTTAAAAAACACAAAATTAAAAATTTTAAGTAAACCCCGACAGAAGAATAAAAATCCCTACCACAGCTACCAAAAGAGCTGATAATTTTGAAACCGCTGAACCGATTTCCATCAAACATAGCTAAGAACACTCCCGACTAATTCACCTTTCAAACAAAAAACTAAATCAAAATGGGTTCATGCGTTCGGGAACTACAATGCCACAGACAGACACACAGACACGTCAAACTTATAACACCCCGTTATTTGCGTCGGGGGTTAATAATTAGAACTTCAACATTCAAGGTCTCCATAACCAGAAGATTCTCAGGTATGATCCAAGACAAAAAATGTATCGCAATGATAGCAAGAAATGTATCTTCCGGCTTCAAGTCTCTTTTTACAACCTTGATATTCTCTGCAAATCATCATCATCATCATCGTTCTGCTTACACTTTTCCCAACTAAATTGGCGTCGGCTTCCAGTCTAACCGGATGCAGCTGAATACCAGTGTTTTAGTCAAAGTCAAAGTTAAAGCATTTATTTCAATTAGACCATTTACAGGCACTTTTGAATTGTCAAGAAGTTTGTTTAAATTTGAAGCTAGTTGCTCCTTCCACACAGCGCCCGTTCATGGAACACACTACATGGAACGACTGCCTATCTGACCTCCACAACCCAGTTACTGGGCAACACGGTACCTCTTGGTTGTCAGACTCCCTGGCTATATATACTCTGCCCATCATATTATGTAATAGTAACAATTTTTTTTCCTCCTTCAGCAAGACGTGATCTGGTCTGACCGCGAGCTATACAGCGCGCAGCTTTACACCAGTGACCACAGCAGCTGCGTCACTAAGTACGATGACCTGCTTGTGTCTATCGAGGTTACTGACAACATGATCTGTACCACCATCCCCGGCAGCAGCGGCACTCACTTCGGCGTCAGGGACGGTGGAGCACCCATCTTCTACACTGGTGTCCTCGTCGGTTTCGTCTCCTTCGGCAGTCCTTACGGTGAAAACTATCCCTTGGTTGCTACCGCCGTCTCACCCTACTCCGACTGGATCGTGGAAAATGCATCTTACTAAACTGTCAAATATTTCTATAAATTATAAATATATTTATTGCATTTTCTTTTATGGTTTTATTGTTATTTGTAGCACGTTTTTCTGAATCAGTGATTTGAGAGCCTCCACGAGCGTAAGGGGAAATGTAACGGCTATTTTGAAATTGAAAATACAGCAATAAATATTATGAAGGTTCTCCCAAACAGGCAATTCTTTTACTGTTGTATGTAGCTACAATATTTTTGGTGGCCGGGCAATACTTGAAATATTGATAGAGTATTTCAGCTATGCATTGCAGGAAAAATATGGATCGTCTAGCTTAATCTTCAAAGTTACACCAAGCATTTTTAGAACCAAAATCGAAATCGAAGTCCAAAGCAGTTGTGGCTCAAGCACCGGTGCACCACCGCACTAGCACCAGCTTGTGATAAAAAAATCTTAATTTAATTATTGATAAAAGTTTATTGTAGCGCCCCGTGGCGAGTTGACACTATGACTTCTATCTAAGAACCATCGCCCATGAACGACAAACCCTTTACAAAATACCTTTTCTTAATAGGTCAATCCGTTTTGGAGATAATTAGGAATATCTATTGGCTCAAACAAACCACCTCCTTTATTCTTCCTTCCATCTATATTATGCATTCTTTTGTAGATAAATATAGATTAGCTGACATTCAAATTAAAAAAATATCAATGTCAAAAGGGAAGAATATTATTATTCGCTATTGCATAACTTAAAGTAATCTTTCTAAAATGATAAAAGTAACCAAGACAATATAACTCCGATTACGTTGCATCAACAGCAATAACCTTGATAAGTTATCAATGGACTACTTTGTTGATCTAGTGATCGTAAGCGTGACTGCTGAGGGCAAGGGTTTAGGTTTGATTCTTGGGTCGGGCAATTGGTTTTTTAGTAGCAGTCCAGGTTCTAATTTTGAGTCCGATTTTAACAAACGCACGAAGTTTAGTTACAACACTTAAAACTTGTAATCGTAAAAAAAATTAAGTAAAAGTTGGAACCTTCCGTAACCAAAAAGTTTCAAGGTATATTGCAGAACAAAAAATATTGCAATGATGAAAATAACAATTAGTTTTGTTCAGTGTCTTTTTACACCCATTATAGAGAGTACCTACCTACCTAAAAGAACGTTTTAAAAAAAGTTAAAAGTTTTATTTATTTATTAAAACTTGATGCACATAATGTACAAAATACACCGTACAGAGGCGGATAATGTTTTGGGCATTTTTTACTGCAGTAAAAAGTAACATTCGTTTTAACATTGGCCCTAAACTAGGGAAGCCTGTATCTTGGGCACCAATATGGTTTGGTCTTAAATATTTTCAACAATTACTCAATTACATAAAGCACCAAAAAATAAACAACATAACATCACGCCATTGCCATTAACCGGACACAAGTCCTAACTCCGAGCTGCTACTGAGAATTTCATAGGAAAACCCAATAACACTTTGCTCGATCTGGGAATCGAACCTAAGACCTCTAGCGTAGCAGTCGCGTATGGGACCAATAGCTTAAGAGGCAAAAAATGAAATATTAAATAAAATAAAAATTAAATAGTCTAAAAATATCCGCCTGATTGTATTGTACGGGAAAGGGAGTGCCAATGTTTGAGAAAAACTAGAGTTTTTATTGTGTGCGTGAGCGAGTGAGTATGAGGTGTGGGTGGGTAGGCATGAGTTTTTGGGGTGTGGCAGAAAGAGAGCCAAGAGAGCGGCCGATTTATATCGACTTATTTTACCACTCTGATCACTTTTTCTGCTGCGTCATAAGATATTATGTCAAAAAGTCGTCAGATCAAAGTAATCAAGTCATCAAATTATTTCTATTATTATTTCTATCGAAAACACAACATTGCAGAAAACAATTTTGAAAAGTTAACAGGTACAAGCTGATCGTTCATAGTTTCATTTTATTTTCTACTCTGGTACTTGAATGACAAATCGCTAGCGCAGGAGGAGCCCTCTCTATCTAATAGTCAATTTACTTATCTAGAGAAAATAATATAAGAAGAGAGAACAGGTTAATTACACGAAGTGAAATATGGTTTCTGTAACGCACTTAGAAGAAATTATTAGGTATAATATGAGAGTATTTTCATTATTTAAAAAAAAATGTATTAATTAGTAAATAGATTTCATATTTACAGCCCTAAAATTTGATATAAAAACATTAATAATAACAAAAAAGAAACTAAAACTAAATGGCATCCAAAAATTTCTCCGCATCGCCGTCAACCGGAAAAGTGCCCAAAAGGTTCCCGACAATGCCACGTTGGATATCAATCTTTAACCTCTGGCTAAGGTAAAATGGTATTTATTTTATTAGTCCGTTGTGTTCCGCTCTTAGGCAAAGAACTCCATCCACTACTTATATCTTTCACGATGCTGTGCCTCATCCCTCCAGTTTTGAAGGAATTCTTCCAAATCGTCCCGAAGATTTTAATACACAAGTGTGTGTGCAAACAAAGGTGCATTCCCGCTTCCCTCCCTCTCATAGTTCGATGGAATAGAACGAGGAAAGATCAGGCGTAGAACCAACTGCTTTACATGCTTTCCGAGACACAGGGGAGTGACACCACCAACTTCCAAACTCAGGGTTGCTACTGAGAAAGTAATGGAAAATCCCAATAATACTTTTGCCCGACCTAATACTCGATCCCAGAACCTTACGCTCAATGCTTAATTAAATCGAGGAAAAGGAAGGCAGGGGAATCGAGTTGCATGCAATCGTCGAAACTGGTACCTAGTATCTAATTAAATTTTCGAAGAACAGAGGTGTGATAATACATTTTAATATGTTAGTTCAACATGACACGTGCGTATTTGTTTAGACACAGCGATAAACGTCTTATCAAAAACAATACCAACTACCTATCAATACTAATCCTGTAACAATTGTATTTTTCCATTCGATAGGAACAGCTGTACGTGTGATCGGCAATACAATTTCTATTAGAATGGGTCACATCTGGAGAGAGGGAAGTACTCACTGACCCTCCCGAGATTTGGGCGCGCACTTTGTTACTACGTAGGATCTTATTGAAAAACAAAAGATGGTTTTGAAGCCTTTTTATGATCCAAGATATCAAACGAGAACAAATATCTTGATGGCTCCCGTGGGTATTATATATTTTTTTTATATTATTGGATGGTAAAAAAGCCTTTGGTCCTTCTGATGTTAAGTAGTAACCACTGCCTATAGACATCTGCAATACCAAAGGCAATGCAAATGCCTTGCCATCTCAGAGACAAAGTTGAAATGTCTCATGTGCTCAGCGGCACCCTTCAAACCGAAACACAGCAACGTTGCTTTGCGGCAGAAATAGGTATGGTGGTAGTACTTCCCCGGACGAGCTCCTTCACTAAGAGCTCTAGTACTGCTAAAACCGTTATACAAAAAAAAATATACGAGCGGACTTACTCGCCTTTTTTTTGGGGGGGTGGGAAATCATCAAATAACTTCTCCCACCCAGTGTCAGACTTTTACTGACTAAAACCCACCCATGTTCCTTCTTGTGCCCTTTGCGTTCCGGGGGCGCGGTATCTCTTACGAACGACCCGCAGCCCCGGCAGGCATCACGGCGACACGGCGACACGGCCTGTCGTTTTGTTAACCGTAAGGACGGTGAGCTACCCATTGCTCACCGTCCACAGGCCCGTGACTTAAAGCCTTAGGCATTCTCTACAAGTCAACCAAAGGTGGTAAAGAGATAATATGGCAGGTGAGAATCTTGCTGCTGGGTGCTTCTTCTTTCTTATCGATGATACATTCATTGAATGATTATTCACACCACCTGGTCTCAGTAGGTGGCTAAGTTTATTGCCGCGTCAAAGGCGCTATTCAGATCATCAAGGGACACTTCAGCATATGGAGCATTGTCTGATCAGGAGCTCCGCAGTCGCACTGGGTGCCAGGCGGGTCCGTGATGCCCCATTTCGCCAAATTATATTCGCAACGGCATACTAAGTATATAAGTAAGTTATGGCCCACTGCAAGTGTACGGATGACATTAGTCACTGAACCATATATTTAACCTTGAAAACGGTGTTTAACAAAAGAAACCCGAAAAAACCCATTTAATAATGTCTTCTATGTTATCTTCCGAATAACAAATAGATAATCCATGCTAGTATTAAACTAATTTGTTAAAACAAGTAGTAAGCTGTTAATCTAAGTTGTAAACTTTATTATTATAGTACAAAGATTATTTTCAATAAATTGAAACGTGTACAGATGTTGCGGTTCCGTATAATAATTGCCTATAGTTTGTATGTGGCTGTGTTTATCGATAGTATAGTCAACTTCGTAGTTTGTTTTACGTCCCTAAGGTTGAATGTTGTTTGTAAGTCAAAAATATAAACTTATCTAATCTAAACTTACAAAATGTAGTTTTGCATCTTCGTCAAAAATTAGGAAGTCGGCATAAAAACACATAAATAATATACCAAAATTACGACACCTGGCCAATAATTAATGAATACTTTCTTTTATAAATGTTTATAAACATTACATAACAACCATCATCCTGTATTCCCCAAAAGGTTAGGCAGAGGTGTACCAACGTACACCCACAGTTCGCCGGTGCGAAGGGGGGTCAAAAAGTTCGCGGAATGGAGGGGTTAGAGTGGGGAGGCAGTATATTTTTTTACCTGACGCTACTTGCGGACTCAATATAATTATAAATACTAAGTTTCACTACAATCTGTCCAACAACTTTTGAGATATCGCTGATTACACACAAGAAACGGGTAGAAAACATCAAATATAGAGAAAATAGAGTTTCGTGCCCTGATTAAGTTCCACACTAAGCTAGCAAAGCGTCGGCGCCCCAAAAACCCAGAAACCCAAAAGTGAACTTGACGTTTGTGCTCACGACTCGTGGCGGCTACTATACCTTCATGAATTTGACAAGGATGCAAAACTGCACCTTGGATTATAGTAATAGTTACTTTAGAACTCAACCAATATGGCCATTAAAATAGATTATTTTTTTATCAACGGAACCCTAAAATCGTTACGAAGCGCTATAAAAACGATTTCACGTAAATCATTTTATTTCGTTTGTCAACAAAATGGCGAAGTTTGCGGGTATACTACTGTTGGTAGCAGGTTAGTGATAAATAATATTTACGTTTAGTATTTTTCAGACATACAATCAAATGTCTTTTATGAACGGAGGTTTTGATGACAATTTAATATTCATCTACCAATTTAAAGTGACCATCTGGATGGTACTGCCCTAGATCCCTCCCCGGTCGTGTCGGATTGCCGTCCCGTCGGACTGTGACAGTGAGGGAAGAGGGAGTGCATTTATATAATATCTCCTGTGTACTTGACATCTCTAATGAGATTGGTCGTGACGATATTCGGTTAAGAGGATATTTTCTTTTTACCCCTGACCTTTGAAAGGCGTACAAGAAGCCGAAACCAGCTAGCAGAGGCCCCTTAAACAGCTTTAGGACGAAATGGAAAACCAACCGACAATTATCCCTGTATGCACTATAAATGGATCCAAAGACAACCCTCGGTTGGCGCAGGACTATTGCAGGATAAGGAAATAAAGAATTGGACTATGGATTTGGGTGGCTTTTGTGGACTGGTTGCCGCGGTTTGGTCGAAAGAGATACCGCGCCCCTGGAACGCAAAGGGCGCAAGAAGGAACATGGATGAATTTTAGTCCGTAAAACTCTGAAACCCCTTCCGCCCCGCCCTGAGCGGGGGTAGTCATTTGATGATTATCCATCGGAAAAAAAAATGTGGACTGGTTAGGTTAGAAGGATACAAGTATTATTATGTGACTTCATTTCGAAAGATTGCATTTTCTACAATGATACCATTCTTGCTAAATCACTGTTACCACCATTACAGCAGCAGCCTGCACCATCGAAGCGAACCGCATCGTGGGTGGGAACCCCACCACGATCGAAGAGTACCCTGCCATCGTCCAAGTTGAGTTCCGGACTGGTATACTGTGGGGGCAATCATGCGCAGCTAATGTAATAAATTCGAAATATTTGCTGTCTGCCGCACATTGCTTCGCTGGATTGTAAGTATCATTATCGGATTCTGTTAAGACAGTACACAAAGTTCAATTTTGCATTCTCGTCAAATTAGGTAGTTAATAAGGAGGAGAAGTGATTCTCAATACGAATCAATAACAAAATAAATAGGTTTTTTTTGTAGGTCGTTTTCAAATTTGGATAAGCATTCTGATATACTGTCAAACATAAACAACTAGATAGACCAGGATTTTTTAATATTGACCAGGCGTCGTAATGTTATGTTGTTGTATTTTATGACCGCCTAAAATTAGACGTAGATGCTAAACTGAGCCTCGCATAGCTAGTATATAAGAGTAAGAGAGCTGCAACTTCTAAAAAAAATAAGCAATTTGACTAAAATAATAACGATGAACATGCGGTCGAAGCCGTGGGCAACGGCTAGTGTAGTTAACAAAGGAAGACATGCCGCTCATGCTGCAAGTAAACGGATAAATAATAATCAATGTCTTATCGACAAAAGATTAGAATAAGTTGTTCAGCCTCGTTATAAAACCATTATAAGATAACTTTAGTTTATCTTAAACATTACTAACACATAACCTAGTACCTTCTCTGTTTGAGAAGAGGCCTTTGCTCTGCAGTAGGACAATAATAGGCGATTTATTAAATGGTTTTAACAGAACAGTTATTTGCGAGTTTGACTGCCCCTTCGGTCTAGTTGTCGCTGAGCGTGGGTTTGATTCCCAGGTCCGGCAATATGCATCATTGGGTTTTTCCGTTAGGAATATCTCAGTGGCAATCCGAAGTTTGGAAGTTGGTAGAGAGACACCCCCATGTCTCGGAAACACGTAATGCCGTTGGTCCTGCGCCTGATCTATCCCGTGTCGGATTGCCATAGCATCAGACTATAGAAGTTAGGGAAGAGGCAGTGCACTTGTGTTTGAGCACTCACTTGTGCACTAATATCTCCTGCGTGCTTGGCTAGTTTGCGTTGAGATTAGCCGCCGTGATCGAAATCTGCGTATTTTTGTGAGTTCCAATCCTGCAAGAGCCAAGACTGAAAGACTGAACAGAAATGTCTATTACCATAAATAAACCAATCAAAATCCAGTACCCGTCATCTCCTGCATACAACTGTATCACTCTTTTAAATATTTTTTTTTGTTTTCAGATTTTTCAGCATTCGCAACCGTCGTATCCGCGCCGGAACTGACAGGCGAGGCTCTGGTGGTACCGTGGTCTCTTTGAACCGAGCTGTCAACCATCCTTCATACGGCCGCAACGGCATGGATGGAGACATCAGCGTGATTGAGCTGGCTTCAAACCTGTTGTTCAATGATCAGATCCAACCAGTGCCTATCGTAGCTCAAGATTTTGAGCTGCCAGCTGGTCTACCTGTTTGGCATTCTGGATGGGGCACTACTGCAGTAAGTGACTGTTTTATAGTTTTTGTGACTGCTTCGTTTGTCTCGTGGGGTCGGGTTCGAGTCCCAGGTCGGGCAAAAAGTTTCATAGAATTTCCTCAGAAACAGCCCTGAGTTAGGGAGTCGATGGTGTGATAGCACCGTGTCTCAGAAAAGTTGTAAAGCCGTTGGTCTTGCATCTGATCTCTTCCCGATCGTACCGGATTGCTGTCCTATCGGAAGATGAGATTAAGGGAAGTCGAAGTGTATCAATGCGTACTAAGCTGATAGATTAAAAGATAGCCAGAATTTTAATTAATTCTATAACCCCTTTAAACTTTTTTTTTTCCTACTCCTCCGCTAATCTTTTCTGATTAATTTCGTTGCGGGATCCAAGACAGTTTTATCGTTTCTCCGGGACTCGTCGAGCTTCATTGCCTCGGCGCTCTTCTGGCGGTCTCCACTGTTGATTCTGGCTTACAGAAGTTGCAGTGGTTGGGAATAGTGTGGCGGGCTTGTCAAAAACCCCTTTAAACATTTTTCTGTCATCATACATACACATACATAAACCCACGCCTTTTTCCCATGGGGAGAAACCACAAAACGCCACCAGCTATGATCCTTACATACTCCTTTCGCCTCGTCCACGGTCACGTCGGACTGTCCGTCGTTCGGTCACGTTCATTTCGCTCATTCTTTCACCATCACAAGATCAAAAGTCTCACTATCTTACCTTTTCTGCCAACAGTCAGGAGGAGCTTCTTCGGCTATCTTACGCGACGTTCAGATCTACACCATCGACCGAGATCTCTGCACCGCTCGCTACGCCAGCCTGTTCATCCCTCAAAGAGTCACAGAGAACATGATCTGCGCTGGCATCCTTGATGTTGGAGGCAAGGATGCCTGCCAAGGAGACTCTGGTGGTCCCCTGTATTTCCAAGATATTCTTGTTGGAGTTGTATCCTGGGGCCGCGGCTGTGCTGATCCAGTCTATCCAGGAGTAAGCGCTCGTGTCTCTTCCTACACTGACTGGGTCGTGGCAACTGCTGTCTAAATCTGATTGTTTTGTTGTTATTTATTTGGAAATTGTATTCGTCGTTATTATAAGTGTTTAATTGCATATTGTTTTTTTTAAACGTTCTTTAAAAAAAAACACATTTACCTCCTTGTATAAATAGTACGAGTACATAGGTTTTCGTTATAAAATTATCGTTCTCTATTTATTTATTGATTATTTATTTAGACTTTATGCAGCAAAAAGTACAAAGGCGGACTTAATGCCTCAGGTGTTCTCTGCCAGTCAAGCAAAGGAGGTGAAGAGATAATATGAAAGGTGCAAATTATAAAAAAAAAAAACAAAAAAATTGCACAATAGTACAACATAACCAAAATTATTCATTCTAAGAAGTAAATACTACAACTAATAATATACATAAAACTTATCTACTTATATACATACATACTTATATCCTTACATATAAAATACATATCTTATGAAAAAAATAAAAAGGAGGATTACGAGACAACTCTTACTATTGCTGAAAAAAAGCTCTATATTTTCTTCTTCTTCTTTCTAGTTCTTTGTCTTCTTAAGGGCATACAATTCTTATTATTAAAGTAAACTGAATGTATTGGAAGAGTGGATCATTCATAATTTATTTCCGCAGTAGCGAACTCAGTGTTGTAATTAATTAGTTTACCGTTAACATTTTTCTCAAGTGAGTGTTTTTTTTATATCATTGGTAAGTAAACAAGGCTACGGCCCACCTGATGGTACGTGATCACATCTGCCTAGACATCTGTAATACCAGAGGTGCGATGCATTGCCATCCCTGAGACAAAGTTGAAATATCTCATGTACCTGTAATTACACCCCCACCTATAAACCGGAACACAGCAACGCTTCTTTGCGTCAGATATAATTAAACCTATTTTCCACTACAGGCTGACTTTTCTCTTCACACCTTTCACTGGGTAAATTCAAAAAAAAAAACTGTAAACTTTGAAATATTAAAAACACAAAATATATTTTTTTAAGTAACCCCGGAAAGAAGAATAAGAATCCCTACCGCAGCTAACAAAAGAGCTGATAACTTTGAAACCGCTGAACCGATTTCCATCAAACATACCTAAGAATACTCCCGACTAATTCACCTTTCAAACAAAAAAACTAAATTAATATTTGCTTATGCGTTCGCGAGCTACGATGCTACAGACACACACACACAGACACGTCATACTTATAACACCCCGTTGTTTTGGCGTTGGGGGTTAAAGAAAAAACTGCTGTTACAATACTTTCGGCCCCCGAAAGGTATCATCTATAATGATCAAAAGCGTTACTTATACTTCTATGACATAGAACTGAGTCTAAAATAATTGCTCCAAGTAAAGCCGTTAGTGTTAGTGTAGTCTTTCAAAAGAAAATGATAAAGAGACATGATTTTAAACTTTATATTTATACAAAGATAAGTTTATTTTTGAGTGTAGTGGGGTTGTGCGGGACATTTATGCAGAATTCAAAATGATTGATGGGCCAGAGTCCTCAAGCAGAGGGAGCTGGACGACGGGGGGCGTCGCTAAGGGAGACCTAGGAAACGCTAGTGTGAGGACTTACAGACGTTCATGAGAGCTTTGCCAGAAAAGGCAACGCATAGGGATTAGTATGGAGTAGCAAAAACAAAGTTTTTTTTTTGAAAACACGTTGCTCCGTAGAGGCCCCCTTTTGACTTTTAGCTTTATTAAAAATAATATTTGTTTTTATAGCGGCCGGCCTTAGTAATATTACACATTCTGCAAAAAAAAATCTACCTACTACGGTTCAAAAGATACGGTCCTGTGACAGACGGCTGGACAAACAGATAGACATAAGGCGGAGTCTTAGTAATAGCATCTTATCTGGCACTCTTTGGGTACAGAACCCTAAAGTGTCCACTGTTACATGCAAGTTAATGTTAGTTTGTGATGTGTTTAGTTGATTTAACCATTTACTCAAATAATTATTTATAATTTTATCAGTGAATTGAAGTATATCATTGAATTTAATACCATCATACCATCACGCCTATATTCCCCGAAGGGTTAGGCAGAGGTGTAACAATGTACACCCACAGTTCGCCGGTATGTTTAGGTCCCATGTAATAGGGGGCGAGCCTATTGCCATTAACCGGGCACAAATCCTAACTCCGAGCTGCTACTGAGAATTTCATAGAAAAACCCAATAACACTTTTTGCTCGACCTGGGAATCGAACCCAAGACCTCTAGCGTAGCAGTCGCACCTAGCACCACTAGGCTACCTAGGCAGTTTTTGAATATTATTGAATTTAATTTTTGTATTTATTTTTATTTCTGCCTTTTGGCGCCATCCATCCCATTGACAGCGATGCGGATGAGTTTTTTGATGCCCCATAAGCTTCCTTTTTTGCATTTTATATTAACTGTACATACTCGTAGTTTGTAATCTTATTATTTAAGTAAATTTTTGTATTGTATGTTATTTGAATGCTTATTTTATTTTAATATTCATAATTCTATGTTAATTAATGTAATTGAACCTGTGGCGTTTTAAATAACTATAAATAAATAAATAAAAAAAGCCAAAGTCAAAGTCAAACAATTTATTTTAATTTGTTACATTATTATCTACTGATCTAGTTCGTTAGTTATATCGCGCCATCATTTACCACGCAAAGACATTGAGTACATTTGACCCATTGAAAGTCTAATAAGCGCTAAATAATTTTATCTAGTTTTTCAGGGAAAAAAATATTACTCTCATTGAACATACTGTCCAACTGCTGGACAAAGGCATTCCTACTTTCTATCCATTCATGACTATTTGTCGTTGTAGTCGATTCTCCCAAGAAGCGGCAGTAACCGGTCCAGTTCGCATGTACGCCATCTAATTATAAAAATACGAAATCAATACTTAGAATGCCCTATTTTAAACTACAACATAGTACCGAAGCCATTTAAAAAAAAAAACATTTTAAAATTAAAATAATTTAAAATCTGAGCACTTTAAGTGTCAAATTAAGAATGTGAAATACAGGCAGCTTGAATCTAGACTCAAATTCCAGGTAATTCGCCCAGGGACGCGATCAATAGTTCCCGCCTCTCCCGACTCTTAGTACGCATGCGCGGCAGCCATCTTAGCTCCCTAAAACAAGTCGGAACGTCGGGATAGATTGCAACAGTATAAACAAAACATTGACTGTGGTTTGTGCAAAATTCCTATTAAAAATGGCGAAAGGTAACTCCGACAGGGACCCTGAAGGTAAGAAAATAACCTAATAACGTATAAATCTGTAGAATAATTAGTATTTGTGATAAAAAGAGGATTTTTTGTCTATTTTTGCGAATATTTAAACAGAAAACGTCATGTTTGTATGCGAGAGAGACTTTTCCCAAACCATATCCATTATAGCTAAAAAGATTTTCATACTTGTCTTTAAACACGTTTAAATTTAAAGGTTTAAAATTAAATGTTTATTTGTTAAGGGTTGTTAACCTGTAGCTTGCGATTAGAAGTAGATAAGTTGGTTCAACATGGACCATTGTGTACATGAGTCTTGAGTGAATTATCTTAGAATTTTTCGGTCATTCCTTTGTTACAATTGTACTTTTTTTTTGTTTTTGACGTATTTAATATCTTATATTAACTTACATTAATGAAGTACATACATAAGCAGGGATTAAATACATAGTCTAGTAGTGAAGATGTAGATATCTAGCCTTTTCCTAAATAAATTGAGGGTATTGAAAAGTCGGATTGCAATGAGCACCAGTGTATCAGTACCAACAGTGTTGAATCTGTTTCTAATGACCAATTTTTCTAGCAAATAGATTTTATCTGAATTACTTTTATGCCGAAGAAAAAAATCGTGAGGAAACACGGAATAATATATATTAAAAAATAAATAAATAAAATAAAATAAATTTGAAATTGCCAATCTGTTTCGAGGAAATGTGGTGATTTCAAACTTATCTATATTAATATAATCAAGCTGAAGAGTGTTTTGTCTGTTTGTTTAAATGAATATATGAGCCAGATTCATGAGGAATAGTATAAGCTGTATAAAATCACGCTATGACCAATGGGAGCGGCGTAGTAATCAAAGACGTAACTGTACGTAGGTGAAACAGTGGGGTCAAGCTAGTATAATTAAAAGTCCAGATTTCCTCAGATCAACACTGATCTAATAACTAAAAAGTAATAAGAAGCTAAAATTCTTATTCATCAGTTTCAGAAGACATGGTGGAATCTATAGACGAGCTGAAAGAAAGACTCTCAGTCATGAAGAAGATGATGGAGGAGAGGAAGGCAGCTGGTACTGGCACCAAGGAGCTGTTCCAAGGCCAGGCATCCAGCCTCCAGGGAACAACTATGATAGACGGGAACTTCCTCAGTTTCGTCTTCGGAGGATCCCTATTTGTGATCATCAGTGTATCTGTATACGCTTTCTACAACCTGTACCATGCAGTCCTGAAGAAATTCCCCTCAACCCACACGGAGTTGTAAATTGAACTCTATTGAAACGCGACAAGGTTTATTTGTGATTGGTATAAATTGTGTGAAAACGGACAATATTGTTTTCTTAGTTCGGAATGATTATAATATGATGAACTTTTTGAGTTGTGTTTTATTAACCCTGTTGTGTTTCAGGACTATTAAGGTGATAGTCAACGATAACTAGACTGCTGAATTTGTGTCTTAGATGTAGGTACATTGGATTCAGATTGATTCGAACAATCCACAATTTGATTTTTAATCATACAAAGAACTTAGACTGCTTTGTTAGCCTAGTGGTCCATAGCGCGACTGCTACGCTAGAGGTCAAGCAAATTCTCAGTAGCAGCTCGGAGGTAGGATTTGTGTCCAGTCAATGGTAGTAGGCTCGCCCCCTATTACATGGGACCTTATCATACCGGCGAACTGTGGGTGTACATTAGTACACCTCTGCCTAACCCTTCGGGGAATATAGGCGTGATGGTATCTGCCCAAGTAAATAAGGTTTTCGTATCGATCAAGTAGTAACGTTGAGCCACAGATTATGTAACCTTAGGAACTACTACTTCGTATAGTAGCCGCCACGAGTCGTGAGCACGAACGTCAAGTTAATTTTTGGGTTTATGGGTTGCATTTTGGGTTTTTTGGGGCGGCGACGCTGCATGCGATTGGTTCGTCAGTCGGTTACTCTAACTACGGTTGTAACAGATTTATATTAAACTATTTTCTGATCACGCGTTCTTATCTGCAAAAATAAAGGATAACTGTCTAAGCCCATTAATTTCCTGGTAGATTATTCAGGCATATTGTTCGATTTAACGTGTCAAATTACATCGATCCACCATTACTTTCTTACGGATGGTAGAATACAAACCAATGCTCAAATTAACAACTTATAAATATCTATTATAACGTTCCTGTCTTAACCCCCGAAGCAAAACCGACCGGGTGTTACACGTTTGTCGTGTCTCTGTGTGTGTCTGTCTGTGGCATCATAGCTACCGAATCCATGTTCCTTCTTGTGCCCTTTGCGTTCCGGGGGCGCGGTATCACTTGCGAACAACCCGTAGTCCCGGCAGGCATCGTCCCTCAGTGGCCCCTTCAAAAATTTTGCTAACATCTCTTTGAGGCGCTCGTGGAACATGAACGCGCCGCCGACACGGCCTGTCGTTATGCAACGTGCGGACGGTGAGCTACCTATTGCTCACCGTCCACAGGCCCGCGGTTTTAAGCGGATGAAGTTGTGGGCAAAACTTAGTCCTATTTCCTTACTTTCTTGCTCGTTATTCTCCATAGAGGCCTATCTACGTTTTGGAACTAACAACTAACGTCAACTTTCTGACTAACTGACCGAGTCCTTGACAACTGCCCCGTTACCCTAGTGGTCCAAAGCGCGACTGCTATGTTAGAGGTTTTGGGTTCGATTCCGAGACCGAGCAAAGTGTTTGGGTTTTTCTATGAAATTCTCAGTAGCAACTCGGAGTTAGGATTTGTGCCCGGTTTATGGCAATAAGCTCGCCCCCTATTATATGGGACCTAAAACATACTGGCGAACTGTGCGTGTACGTTGTTATACGTCTGCCTAAAACTTCGGGGAATACAGGCGTGATAGTATGTCCTTGGCAATACAGAAGTGCCTGTAAATGGTCTAATTGAAATAAATGCTTGGATTTTGACAATCCCACTAAAAACACGAAAGTGAGGATGGGTCGATGAATGAATGGATGGATGTTTGTTACTGTTTCACGCTTAAACGGCTGAACGATACAGATATTGATCTAGCTGAACACACTCATAACGTTTGTCTAACCCCTACGCTGTTATTTTATTTTGTTTCCCCAGGGCTCGTCGATATTCATTGCCTCAGCACTTTTCTGGTTATTGGCAGGCTTTTAGGAGTAGCAGTCCAATTTTTTGAATTATTGTGTCTGTCTGACACTTACGCGAATGAAGTCACGGGCATAAGTTAGTCATAAATAAATAATATTATAAAGAGGAAAGATTTTTTATGTTTGTAACGAATAGGCTCCGAAACTACTGTTCCGATTTATATAATTTTCACCAATTGATAGCTACATTATTCCTGAGTAACATAGGCTATATAACATCAGGCTATGACCCACGGGAGCGGAGCAGTAACCCAAGACGTAACTTAACGCGGGTGAAATGAGCCAGGCGGACGAAGTCGCGTTCATAAGCTAGTCCATAAATAAATAAGTAAGTATGGTGATTTTCAACGTGCTCTAGTTACAACTGATATAGGTAAATTAGAGGCGTACTAATCACAAACTTAGTTTCCATATTCATTTGTAAACGAGTTGGTAATAACAGAGCAGCCAGTAAAACCTCATTCAGATTCTGATGTTAAACACAATTTCAACCCCTTCAAACATCATAAGCCCCACACACTGTGCAAGCTGAAAACAATTCTAAATTTTAAGAGATAAAGTCAAAAATAACGTAGCAAAATTCTCTGTGGCGTTGAAATAGGGTAGTGAAACAAATGCATTATGCATTTTGCAAATTCGTCTAATTTTCGGAGTGTGCTGTTGGTGTTTTGTTTCATTTTGAATTCGCTTTTAATTACGTATGTTGGGGGTGAAAGGGTTGATTAATATGATTTCAGTAATGAAGGACATGATGATGATGATAAATGGAAGAATAGTTAGAATACCAACCTTGTCTCTTCTTATAAAAGATCTTCTTTAACAGCCTCGTTAGTCTCGTGATCGTAAGCGCAACTGCTGAGCATTGAGTCTTAAGTTGGATTCCCAAGTCGGGCAAAGTTATTAAGTTTTTCCATTAGGAGTTTCACAGTAGCAGCATGGAATTTGGAAGTTGTTGGTGTGACACACCTGTGTCTCAGAAAGCACTTAAAACCGTTGGTCCTGCGTCTGATCTCTCACCATCCCATCGGACTAGGAGAGTGAGGGAAGAGGAGTGCTCCTGTGATTACGCACACACATCTGCAAAATTATATCTCCTGCGTACTTGAATAATCTTCATTGAGATTGACCGCCTTAACCGAAATTCAGTCTGATTTCTGATTCTCATTGGAGCTATGCTAAAATGACGTAGGTCTGACGGGACCAGGATCTTGGACTATAAGCAATCACAGTTGTTAACAGTTGAGAAAGCTTCTGAACTATCTTCGTTTAGTTTTAAAATAACAAACCTGGTTTCCGTGAAACCACTTAGTTGTTAGTTACAAAGTTCGGTTGTGTGCTTTCATAGATATAATTAAGTTGTTTGATGTTAACTTAGTAACTCGCACAGAAACCGCTTCACTTGAGTAAAGGGATTACAGCGCTTTGATGGTGTACTTGAGGAAGTGTTGATGTAAGTGGTGGTGGGAGTAAAATAAAACACAAAATTTTAAGTAACCCCCGAGAGAAGAATAAAAATCCTTACCGTAGCTAACAAAAGAGCTGACAACTTTGAATACACTGAACCGATTTCCACCAAACATGGCTAAGAACATACATACATACCGTCACGCCTGTAATCCCCGAAGGGTTAGGCAGAGGTGTAACAATGTACACCCACAGTTCGCCGGTATGTCTAAGTCCCATGTAATAGGGGGCGAGCCTATTGCCATTAACCGGGCACAAATCCTAACTCCGAGCTGCTCCTGAGAATTTCATAGAAAAACCCAATAACACTTTTTGCTCGACCTGGGAATCGAGCCCAAGACCTCTAACGTAGCAGTCGCCCTTAAGACCACTAGGCCACTGAGGCAGTTAACTGAGGCTAAGAACACTCCCGACTAATACACCTTTCAAACAAAAACTAAATTAAAATCGGTTCATGCGTTCCGGAGCTACGATACCACAGACAGACACACACACACACAGACAAGTCAAACTAATAACAGCCCGTCGTTTTTGAGTCGGGGGTTAAAAAATACCAGCCTATTACTGTCCCACTGCTGGGCAAAGCCTCTTTTTATATAGAGAAGACACGAGCATTGATCAGCATGCTTGCTCAAAGCGGATTGGCTACTTCGGAGTGATATTAGTTACAAGTCCAGGTTTCCTCACGATGTTATCCTTCACCGATGATGTCAGTGATGACCAAGATAAAAAGTCACGTTCACCCATAGCCTCGTCGAGTTATCTTATGAGAACACGGTTGGCTGACCGATTAGCCACGTGTTCCGCAGAAAACAAGTATGGCCTACAGATAGTTGTTCCGGGTCTGGCTGTTTGTGTATGTGAGTTTATATGTTTGTAAACGCACCCAAGATAGGTACAGGAAGCATAAAATAAATGTTCGGGTCCACGTGCACTAATAACTTAAATTGAAATTAGTTGCTAGCATGAGGTTAAATTGCAAAATGTTATACATAATAAAACCGTGTGCCTAACTCGAGTTTAAAAGATAAATCTAGGACATAGGAGAACGTTACATCGTAACGTTTAACCAGGCAAGTCAATTTCTATGGAATAATTGTGTTTCTACTTATTACCACTAGATGGCGCTATTTAATATTTCGTACAAATTGAAGTTTGTTCAGTTCAATCCGCTTCGTTCATAGCAAATATTAAGCTACGTACAACTTTAACATGTAAGGTTCCTTTGGTATGGAAATCTTGTAGGTACCTAAGTTAGAACAGCAGTACACTAATGTAACAGTTCTACAATTACCAAAGCATGACCGTTTCGGTAATTCTCTGTAGTACCTACCTAGTGAGGTACTAACTACTAGTAGTATGAATAATGTTGGCAAAGGTTTCTCTGATGGTCTATGGCGATATGGAAGATTTTTTTATATACATTGTACATAGTTTGTAATTTAATTATTATTTATAAATTTGTGTTACGAATTACTGAATCATATAAGCTTTATTTGTATTTTTATATATTTTCCTCATTTATTAATTTACGAATTTATTAATTTTAAATAATTATATAAAAACAAAATAATAGAACAATAGTATCCGACCAGCAACAGCAACAGGGTCCCGGCTACTTACGGATATTCTTGTATATATTTTTTAAAATCTTATTATTTTTTAACCCCCGACGCAAAAACGACGGGATGTTTGACGTGTCTGTCTGTGTGTATGTGTGTGTGTGTGTGTCTGTCTGTGTATGCGTGGGTGTGTGTCTGTCTGTGGCATCGGAGCTTCCAAATGCATGAACCGATTTAGTTTTTTTTGTTTGAAAGGTGAATTAGTCGAGAGTGTTCTTAGCTATGTTTGATGGAAATCGGTTTCGCAGTTACCAGCTCTTTTGTTAGCTGCGGTAGGGATTTACTTCATTTCTTATTGTTATCGCGGCCATAGCTATATGCACTTTTGAAAATTTCAAGTAACTGTCTGACTATTACAGTTCATGAGATGCAGCCCTGTGAAAAACAGAAGGACAGACCGCGTTTAAATCTTAATTGCGTAGTAATTAACAAATATTATAAATTTGAAAGTTTGTGAGGATGCATAGATGGATGGATGGATGGATGTTTCTTACTCTTTCACGCAAAAACGGCTGAACGGATCTAGATAAAATTTGGCATTTGGATAGATTGTAATGTGGAGTAATACATACGTTACCTTTAATCCCGTAAAAATGTACAGTTCCTGTAGGATAATATATTAAATTTGACGCGGACGAAGTCGCGGGCTGAAGCTAGTTTCATTATAAATTGAACTGTTTGTACAACAGTACAGCCGTATTCGTTGAATTAGAGAAATAGGTACTTAATAGCTTTTTGATTTTCTAAGAATGCGTGGGAAAGCTGTGGGGGCGTGTGTGGGAGTATCGAATGGCATTTGTAAACTTTGTGCGGTTATTTTTTTTACATTGGTATTTTTTGTAAGGGGATTCAAAACTACCTCGATAGCCTAGTGGTCCTAGTGGTGGTTTTTTTAAAAGCACGGCTTTTGTAAGTTTCTTTCTAAATAATCAGCTGAATCACAGTAATATGCATACACACACATAACATACTATCACGCCTGTTTTACCAGAAGGGTTGGGCAGAGGTGTATCAATGTACACCCACAGTTCGCCGGTATGTTTATGTCCCATGTAATAGAGGGCGAGCCTATTACATATATTCCCACTAACCGGGTACAAATCCTAACTCCTAACAACTGAGAATTTTATCGAAAAACCCAATAACACTTTTTGCTCGACCTGGAAATCGAACCCAAGACCTCTAGCGTAGCAGTAACGCTTAGGATCATGACTATGATAACAAGTCAGTTAATGCCATGCATTGTTAGGCTTATTGCAATATCTACTGAATTTCCTTAGCAAAAAAAAGAACACAGTGCTACCACTACCCAAAAATCCCAGAAAAAATTAAACGACAAAATGGAACGCCCAAAAAATGTATTATAACATTTTTAATACAATTTAATTCAATTAGTATAACAGGGAATTGATTATATTCATACGTCAATAAAAATTATCTCAATCACGATCAAAAATGTTGGCGTTGTTTCCGCAAGTAAAGGCGTGTAATTAACTAATCTTACGTTCATAAAGAGCGAACTGTTATACCCGCCCTGTCGAATCGACATGTGCCTTACAAGGGTCAGGGCTGACCCCTTCAGAAAAAATAATAAAATTCCAGTTTAACCGGATGCAGCAGTATACTAGTGTTTTATATGGAGCGACTGCCTATCTTTCCGTCACAACCCAGTTACTGGGCAACACGATGCCTTTTGGTGGAACTGATTGTCAGACTTCCCGGCTTCTGACTTTAAGTGACTCAATATATATTTTTGACTTTATTATGATAGAATTGATGGGTTTTTAGGTTATACAAAAAAAAAATATCACCATTTTGCATCAATTTTGTTCCAGACCGATATTTTGTACAGAAATGAAACAAAAAAACTTGACACATCCTTATAGAATTAATAAACCTAACCTGATACGTAACCAATTTAATGTTATACAAACTAGTGTTTGCAAAGTAAACCAAAAGGCGTGGGCAGGAAAACACGACAACCGTACTTCCTATAAATTGCCGAATCCCAAAGGAAAACATAATATTTAATTCTATTCACGACAGGTACTTACCAAACTTTAATATAATTTGGAAACCAGACGTGGCGATGGAAAAGCCAACGAGTACCAGCCCTAACAAGACCTGACTCACGCTCCCGTCTGTTAACGACAACATTAATGAACTATACCCATCTCTTTCCCTCCCATAGAAGCTTCGGCTTACAGCACTGTGCTAGAGAAGGGTAGCAATAGGTTAAATTATGTTATAGGGTGGGAAAACGTGACGTGAACGGAATAAAAATATGGCCATAGCAGCTTGCGGCGTACTACAATGATGGAACCGAGGGTGTAATGAAAACGTTGCGTTATTTTAAACTGTTATTTTAATAAAGCTTTTTGTTACCTCAACCTTAGTAATTTTAAACCTGAAATATTATTAAGCAACAATGAAAAGGTCAATAAGTAAATAAAAAAAGCAGGTTGGAAAAAGCAGGCAGGTCGTTAAAGCATGGTTTTTGACCGATAAAAAAGTCCAAGTGTTACCCAATTTAAAAAGAAATGATTAAAAAAAACTTATTAATTTTGACAGATAAAGGCTATGTCAATGGTATATTAGCGAGTCTGTAATATTCCCAAGTAGGTACATAATACAATAACATAGTCATTTTATAGTTTAGTGAAAATCTTACTAAGATTATGACCAATACATTTCAGTTACATTGAATCAGCATCTTAAAACTACTAACCCCCGAACTCTCTAAATGTGAAGATGACAAATGTCAAACTTTAAGACGTTCTTCAATGTATCTCTGTCGCTACAATACTCCTTAAAGTGACAAAGACAATATAAGACTTAAAACTAATTAAAATTGTGTTGCGTTTTTGAATTTGAACGTTAGACTGTTTTAAAAGTAACCACATCTTAGCAATATTTCAGCTTCGGTTAAAAATAACAGTCTCGTTACGGGAACATTCCCATCCCTAGGCCACCCCTAGCATGTAACAGGTAAAGGTACTAGCAACTGTAGTCAGTCAGTCTTTGCAGTTTCGTTCCGACAGCCCGCAGGCACGGACGCGCGTTTCGAAGAAATATATTTCAAAAATATTTTTTTGTCCTTGAATGTTTTAAAAAATAACACTGTGTACGATAGCGGTCCGTGCGCGTTTGGTTCCCGAATTTTTAAGGTAAGTCTTTGAATTTTTTTTGTATGTATTTTTATTAAAATGTGTTTTTCAGGTGGCGTTTTTTTTAATGGAAAAATACTGAATTTTTCTACAAACATACAAAATATTTGTCTTATGATTTATGCGTCAAATGTGTGCTTATTCACAGCGCGTTTTTTTAAATATAAACCCTTTCTTCTTTGTTACGTTTAAATCGCGAATAAACAAAAGAAAATCTTATACAAAACTCTCAACACTTACACAAATAAACCACTTGAAGAAGAAGAAAAATGAAGGAAGAGTAAGACGTCGGTCCGTCCCTGGATAACAAAGGAACAAGGCATCTAATGAAACTGTTGCGTGAAAATCAACAAGTAGAAAAGCTGCGAGATTTTGTCCAATATAACACGTATTTTGTTACACTGTGCAGAAGAAAGGCTCTTTTTCTTATCTCTGATTGTTCTTTATGCTGTTTGAAGTTCAAACAAAAGGATTTTGAACACGCGACGGTGTTGCCGCCCTAAGCAGGTTAAGCAGGGAAAGGAATTTTTGTTCATGCTTCCAAAGGAAATGTAAATATTTTTATAGTAAAGAATTACTATTTTAGGTATGTTTTGGTATATTGGAATGTTGGGTAGTTGACACCATTAACCAATGATTCCAAGACACAACTTCTTATTTTACCCCTTTACGACAGAAGAACCGGCCAAAAACCGGCCAAGTAAGAGTCGGACATGCACTGTACAATATTCAAAACTACATTAAAAAAAACACGTTTAATTTTCAAATTTATTTGTTGTTATCAAGGCCAAATACACACTATGTAAAAATTTTAACTCTGCCTATTTTGGGTCAACCAGCTGTCAGACAGATGCGGAGGTTTAGTAATAGGCTTCCTGTTGACACCCTTCGTATAGGGAACCCAAAAAAGCCGACCCATCACGCAAATTTCTACTTTTATTAGTAAAAAGACAACGTAAAACAAGTTTATTTTACCGCAGGTCGATACCAGTCAAAGTCAAAGTCAAATCATTTATTTCAATTTGACTATTAAAAGGCCCTTTTGAACGTCAATTACATGTTAAATTAAAAATATTGAATCCAGCCTTACCTAATGGATCATAAAATTGATAAAACATGTCAGGCTATGAAGGCCAATTCTTCTAATTAAACACGATAAAAATCAAGTCGCAATCCTAGCTCAGTGACAATCAATGTCGAAAATTAAACGTATTTTTGACAGATTAAGATTGAGTTCAGATTGCGACAGTTCCTAAAAGTTTTTAGGATTCTCCTATTGAAAGCTGTTGTAATGGGGAACCGTAGACAATAATTTTGTTACGTATTCCTAACTGTAGGTTACAAAATACATAATTTGTGGTCGATTTTTTATCGTCGCCATTATCCAACATTAGCTTTGATAAAAATTGTACATGAATACGCAACACTTTTTCAACAACAAACAAAAGAACCATTATTGTTTTTTAACCTAAATAGGCGTAGGCCTTTAACTATGCCTATAAATTTCTTTCGCAAGACTTCAAATGCGCTTACACGGTATGGTATTTCATACAAACATTTACGTTCAAAGGCTTGAAAATTAATTACCCAATTTTAATTAAACTTTTAAAATTTCGGGATGGCCTAATGGTTGAGGCATCCACTTCTCATGCATGAGGTTACGGGTTCGTTTCAGTACCAACGTGACTTTTTCAATTCGTAATGTACTTTCTTTTATCTTGGACATCTCTGACATCGGTAAAGGAAAAGATCGTGAGGAAACCTGGACTTAAAATGAATATTCAGGTCTGAAATTGCCAATCCGCCTTGTGCAAGCGTGGTGATCAATACTCGAACCTTCTCTGTATGAGAAGAGGCCCAGTAATGGGACAAGACAGGCTGTCATTTTTTTTATCCCATACAAACTATCAAGTCTGAAAAAGCAGCGTAAACGGTTTCAAGAAACCGACCATCAAAACAGATACTTCGTAACGTAAGTATCTTAGTTAATCCCCCCGATTTATCTTCAGAGATAATAAAAGCAACACAAAACTGGATAGATAATAATAATATGAATATTTTTTCTCATAAACGGTTTTAAGGCACCCAAATCACTTTATCACTTGCTGAAGGTGTCAGAAATGTGATTAAGGGAATTTATTAACAGAACGGGCAGGAGTACCCACTTGTTAGGCTCGTTTTCTTATTTTTTAAGGGATTTTGAGCTATTGAAATCGTGTTAGCGAATTTTTAGCCCCCGACGAAAAAACGATGGGATGTTATAAGTTTGACGTGTCTGTGTCTGTTTGTGGCATCGTAGCTTCTGAACGCATGAACCGATTTTGATTTAGTTTTTTTTTGTTTGAAAGGTATATTAGTCGGGAGTGTTCTTAGCTTTGTTTGATAGAAGTTATCAGGTCTTTTGTTAGCTGCGGTAGGGATTTTTATTTTTCTGTCGGGGGTTACTTAAAATTTTTAACCGCTTTGTTGTAAAAAGAACTCTCTCTGATTGTTAATAAATTGCAATTTTCGTTAATTTGGAAAACATTGGCCAACCAAAGGTTTTACTGAATTCTTGTAGTATTAGCTTTGTTATTTAATGTTTAGATATTTAAATAAGTACCTATTAGTCGAGTGTTTTTTTCCTGGAACAAAGTTGTTAGACGGATTTGTATGGGACATTTTTTGTTAAGTTCTTAAAAGTGGTGAAAAGTAAGATAAAACGTCCATAAAAGATTTCCGTCTATTGTAAAATCTGCCATAGTATAGCTAGTTGCACTGCATAGCTAGTTGGAAGCTACATTATATCTGAGACATATATTGTATGTAATAAAAACATCACTTGAACAAAGAGTTAGTAACTTAAATGAAGCGGCTCTTTTATTTTTCGTTTGGGAAATCATCAAATAACTTCTCCCGCACAGGGCGGGTTTTTTTGTTTATTTTGTTTTTTTTTTTGGTGGGTGGGAAATCATCAAGTAACTTCTCCCGCCCTGGGCGGGGCGGGAGGGAGTGTCAGAGAGTATCAGACTTTTACTGACTAAAACCCACCCATGTTCCTTCTTGTGCCCTTTGCGTTCCGGGGGCGCGGTATCTCTTGCGAACAACCCGCAGCCCCGGTAGGCATCGGCCCTCAGTGGCCCCTTCCTTTTGCTGACATCTCTTTGAGGCGCGCGTGGAACACGAACGCGCCGTCGACACGGCCTGTCGTTATGCAACGTAAGGACGGTGAGCTACCCATTGCTCACCGTCCACAGGCCCGTATCTACGGTGGCCGGGAGTCGTCTCGCGGCTCCCGACGTCCGGAGCGTCTACCGCGGCGGCTGGGACGGGAGAACCGCTGTCTCAACCGTCCCGCCGCCTCCTTCTCTAGCATTACTGCCTCACAGAAGGAGGCGACTGCATCCCATTCCCTCTCGCTCCGAACCATGGCTTGCACCAGGGCCGGACGCGAGAGTTCGCCGCCGCCGATGGCCGCCACGAGGACTCGGCGACAGGGCGGGGTAGTACTAAAACTCATCCATGTTCCTTCTTGTACCCTTTGCGTTCCGGGGGCGCAATATGACTTTTGAGCAACCCGCAGCCCCGGCAGGCATCGGCCCTGACTGGCCTCTCCGATTTACTGACATCTCTTTGAGGCGTGCGTGGAACACGAACGCGCCGTCGACACGGCCTGTCGTTATACAACGTACGGACGGTGAACTACCCATTGCTTACCGTCCACAGACCCGAAATAAAGCGGAACTGCGAAATGCGAATTGCAATAACAAAACAGCTAATAACTTTGAAACCGCTGCACCGATATCCATCAAACATAGCTACGAATACTGCCGACTAATTCACCTTAGAATCATAAAAAAACAAATTAAAATCAGTTATCGCGTTCGGGAGCTACGATGCCACAGACAGACACACACAGAGACACTTCAAACTAATAACATGCCATCGTTTTTGCGTCGGGGGTTAAAAGGTGCAAGTCCAAAAGTGAGTTACAATCATTGGCAGATTTGAAATAACAGAAATATGATTTCTACGCGACATTAAACTTGAAACCTTACCCATTTCACAAATACCAGTCATATTTCTCCACTTGAAAAATATCATGCTACAGTAATATTTCATGGTTGTCAACATACAATTTTACGTCGTAATATAAATGGTATAGTGGCGTATGGGGCCTGACCCGACACGCTATGCTCCTAGCTTTCACTTTGAATAATTATAAACTTGATGGGGTAACGTTAGAAAGGCTATATTCAGTTATGGGGTGGGCAGAACTTTTGCCTGTTTAATTACTGACAATGTTGGTTAGAACAGCAGTTTGTTGAATGGTGTTAGAGGAACTTCAGTGGGTGTGCCTTGCAGTTTAAATTAGATTTCGTTATTTCCCTATGGTGTAGTTGAAGTTAATTAGGGGATAATATTATGCATTATTGAGTATGGGGATTTTCATATGCCTGTGTCTATTTGTTAGTGATTCCGTCGGGTAGATCCATGCATAAAAGAACTTTCTCCATACATAAGTAGTCGAGTCCTATTTTGTTCAAAAACTAATAAAGCGATGAAACTTGATTTATCTAGGTTAAATACTACAAGATTTATAAAAGTGGATGGCGGTCAAATTTTGTAGTTAGAATAAAATAATATCTAACTTAATATGATTTTTTTAAACATTGTACGCAAATTTTGTATCATTTTGAAATTTTAAAAGAAATATAATTAGGCTTTTATAGTTACCATTTATTCAGAACATGATCACCAAAAAGCAGCGTCATAAAAAAATTGTGTTTCATAAACTAACTGTGTAGGTTTTGCTCGTTTGTATGGACCAGTTGATTTTTTATCGCGGGGTGTCTAAAATTACTGAACACATTTTAAAAGTTTCCCCTTCCATATTGTTATTTTACATAGGTCTGTATACTTATCAGTAGACAGAGCTGTCTCTGTTAAGTGACAGATTACGGTTCTCTAGAGATTACCGATCGGATTAAATTGTGATCTATAGGCTTAACATGAGTGTGCTCAAGTAGAAGTAATAGATATACTATCCTCCGATGACATAGTTAGGGCAGTGATTGAGCGATTAGCAGCTGTACTCTGTGTCGCTGCTTAGATGCCCGCATGGAATAAATATTTGTACGATACAGATAGTAGGTCTCATTGTTTGAGTATGTGAGTTTGTAATATTTATATGTTGAAACTAGCCCCCCGCCCCGGCTTCGCCCGGGTGCAATGCTGATGTTGTTATACATATAAACCTTCATCTTCAACCACTCTATCTATTAAAAAAAACCGCATCAAAATGCGTTGCTTAGTTTTAAAGATTTAAGCATACATAGGGATATAGGGACAGAGAAAGCGACTTTGTTTTATACTATGTAGTGATTCCTAGTGTTGGAAAAATCCTATAGCACTTTTTCTTTTTTTTATGTCATGAATGGCAAGCAAGTCGATGGCCCACCTGATGTTAAGTGGTCACCGCTACCTATAGAAAATTTAATTTATTTATTTATAGTTAATTAAAACGGCACAGATCCAATTATATTAATTAACATAGAATTATGTATATTAAAATAAAATAACCATTCAAATAACATACAATACAATTAAATTCAATGATAAAAGTGGATAAAATTACTAATAATTATTGGAGTAAATGGTTAAATCAACTAAACACATCACCAACTAACATAAACTAGCATGTAACAGTGGACACCCTCGCAAGCTGCCTCTCACAGAACACCAGACAAGCATTATTTTCTTCCATTCATAAGCAAACACATCACATTCAGGGTCGGCAGTCAGGAGGGCGTTTAGCATCTAAGGGTTCGACATACTAGGGATTCGGATCTATTATACTCTATTATACAATACCAGAGGCCAGGCAAATGTATTGCCATCTCAGACAAAATTGAAATGTCTCATGTCCCTGTAATTACACCGGCCCCTTCAAACCGGAACACAGCAACACTGCTTTGCGGCAGAAATAGGTATGGTGGTAGTACTTCCCCTGACGAGTTGCTTCACAAAGAGTTCAACTACTACCGATAGTATGGAGTGTACTATTGGGAGTATCCTCTTAAGCAAACTTAGAATATCTCAATGATAATGTATATTAAGTAATAGAGATACTCTGCGGGTTTATAAATAGCTCTAAATTCAATTAAACTATTCAATTTGCCAAAGCTTTTAGAACTACCAAGAAGTCAATTTACAAATATTTAGTTCCTAGTTTTAAACTAGGTCGGAACTCTCTGCCTAAGTTACTTAAGTCTAGATTTGGTTAGCCCCGCAGAGGTCTAGATTTGAAAATAGAAATAGAAGTAGTCTATTGATCGGTCTGAATGCGATGTGCCTTAAATAGGAGGGTGAAGTTTTGGTCAGGTCTAAATGGTAGTTCAGTTTGATTGACGTGTTGGAGTTTTGGATTTTGATATTTTACATCTTACTTGCATTGCGTAGATTCTACTTTTGAATGTGGTTATCCTTATTAGTGTTAAAGTAGTGCATTTTTTTATTTCTTAAAAATACATACATACAAATTACCACGCTCGTATTAGGCAGAGGTTAGGCAGAGGTGTACCGATGTACACCCACAATTTGCCGGTATGTTTTAGGTCCCATTTAATATGGGGCGAGCCTATTGCCACTCCAAATTGCAACTGAGAATTGCATAGAAAAACCTAATAACACTTTTTGCTCGACCTGGGAATCTAAACCAAGACCTCTAGCATAGCAGTTGCGCTTTCCAAAGCGCAACTGCTATGCTAGAGGTCTTGACCTAAGGGCCTAAGGGCCTTCGGTAGCCTAAGGGTCCTCCCTTAGGCTACCGAAGCAGTTCCTATAAATCTATAGCAAAAACAAAGCTTTTTCGTTTGTTTGTTTAAACGCGCTATTCTCAGAAATTACTGGTTCGATTAAAAAACATTTTTTGTGTTATATAGCCTGTTTACCGAGAAAGTTTATAAGCTTAACATCACGTTACGACTCACAAGAGCGGAGCAGTAATATGAAACTTAACGCGGCCAAAACTGCGGTCCATTGTTCTGCATAATCCTATCATAACTGTCTTTTCAGATGAATAATATAAAAAGGCCCGACTCGTCTTGCTCTCTCGCCTCTGTGGTGTAATGAAAGTATAATTTAGGCAGAGGGACCCAATTCTGCGGCCCGGCCTCGGGGCCCTCCGCCCGGCCCGGCCAGTGGGCCATAAACACAAAAATAACACGTAGAAATTGAAAGAGGCGACCCTTTTTGGTTAGCCGTTTAGATATTTTATGAAAAAAACTATGATTTTTTTTCTAATAAAATCGGTTTGTTCAGGAATTTCGTTGGGGTGTTTTGGGCGAGTTGGATTTAATAAAGAATTGAATATAAGGCTTTAGTTTTGGCGAAACGAATCAGACCACTTCAATATTTCCTTCATTTTCAAAGTAAATGTATTGATTTTTTTTATTTTAGATAGCTGGTAGAAGAGTAGAGCATTTGCATAAGTTTTCTATGTATAATTGACCTGTATTTATTAGATATTAATATAACACACAAACATATACCATCACGCCTGTATTCCCCGAAGGGTTAGGCAGAGGTGTACCAATGTACGCCCACAGTTCGCCAGTACGTTTTAGGTCCCATGTAATAGGGAGCGAGCCTATTGCCATTAACCGGGCACAAATCCTAACTCCGAGCTGCTACTGAGAATTTCATAGAAAAACCCAATATCACTTTTTGCTCGACCTGAGAATCGAACCCAAGACCTCTAGCGTAGCAGTCGCGCTTAGGACCACCACTAGGCTACCGAGGCAGTTAACACATATATAATACATTAACACATTTGGCATATTTAAATACTTTAACGTAATAAGCAGAAATATTAAAAATTGTGGGTTAAACAAGCCCGCCACACTATTCCCAACCACTGCAACTTCTGTAAGCCAGAATCAACAGTGGAGACCGCCAGAAGAGCGCCGAGGCAATGAAGCTCGACGAGTCTTAGCTTCAAGAGTTAGCTTATTCTCACAGAATTTAGGTTTTCAAGTATAGAAATGTTATATATTTTTACGTGACGAAATACGAGGTTCGGGAATACATTCCGTTCTCTTAGAATTTTCTATCAAAAACACACCTTGAAATAACAAACTTAGTTTGACATATTATGTCTATCAAATAGACAAGAAATTGTATTGTTTTCTTTTACTCCTAGCATTTTGTTACGGTTGTCAGACAATACTTCATCTAAAAGAAAGATCCGTCATTCCATCTTTTTACATAACATAACATACCATCACGCCTGTTTTCCCCGAAGGGTTATTCAGAGGTGTACCAATGTACACCCACAGTTCGCCGCTATGTTTAAGTTCCATGCAATAAGGGCGAGCCTATTGCCATTAACCGGGCACAAATCCTAACTCCGTGCTGCTACTGAGAATTCCATAGAAAAACCTAATAACACTTTGCTCGACCTGGGAATCGAACCTAAGACCTCTAGCGTAGTAATCGCGTTTAGGACACGTGATGGTATGTCTTATTGACTTGACTTTGCCACTGAAATGGGTACATTCTAATGCCGGTTATTATTATTCAAGTGGGATAAGCAGTGGACTGGAATAATGTAAACTACCTGCGTCTGCATTTCCAAACGCATTCAATCCTGATCTCTTTAGATTTAGAGTGATCAAGCTTCTTCTGGGTAAGCTCAATCCATCGTCAACTTTGTCTTTGTTGCCTCTGACCTAGACTAGAGTCAAGAGCAAACTTATGAGAAAAAAAAAAATCGGGACATGAAACATGAAACATTAATCTTTCTCTATCTTATACTACGATACCTTTTAAAATATTCAAGAAAATTGTTTGACATTTTGATATATACCTACCTACCAATAGTCACACGTCATATGTAAGTACATATTTTATGAACACATCCCTGTAATCAATACATAAGTTATTTCTGTTTGTGTGTCACACGCTGAAATAGCGATGTCATCGCTATGGATAGGAAAGCCTGATGTATGGACATGATTATTTATTTGTAAGATACAAATATATAATGATACATTGTTTGAACGAAGTAAAAAGGATGAAATAAGGATGATATATGAATATTATGGTTGTGATCGATTGGATGTGCGTAATGTTTGAAACTAGCTAGCGTCTTACTGAACTCCTCCTAAACGTGTGGATCGATTTTAATGAAATGTTTGTGTGTGTAACTGCCTCCTCAGCCTAGTGGTCTTAAGCGCGACCGCTACGCTAGAGTTCGATTTCCAGGTAGAACAAAAAGTGTTTTTGGGGTTTTTAATGAAACTCTCAGTAGCAGCTTGGAGTTAGAATTTGTGCCCGGTTAATGGCAATACGCTCGCCCCCTATTACAGGGGACCTAAAACATACCGGCGGAGTGATGGTGTACATTGGCACGCCTCTGCTTAACCCTTCGGAGAATACAGGCGTGATGGTATAATATGTTGTGTTTTGTGTGTTTTTGGGTGGGTCTCTAAATGGTTTAGATTCATAATTGGACCCCATAGGCGGCGCTGCAAGCAACTTTTGAACAACCATTTCCGAGTCCACTTATGGACACAAATCAATGTTAATTGCCAGATTTCGAAACCCAAAAATTGGATAGGTAAGTAGATACTAAAACCGCCAACCCACAACGCGTTTACCAAAATCGAAATACCAATAACCGCCATCTTGAAAATGAAATGGACAAATAAAACTAGCCATTAATTTCCTTTTCCGAAACCGACGCTTTCTATTCATAGCTAGCGCTCCGGGCTAGCACTAGAATATTCAGCCTAGGTGCTCTTCAGGCAACCACTCTAAGTCTCACGACCACTTTTGTTACGAAACCACTTTTCGAATAGAATCTTTTGTTTAACCACTCACTGCCAAGAACTAACCTGCTTTGTAACGGCACAGTATAGGTTTTTTGCGGTTCAAAGTGACGTAATAAAATCTGTTGTAGAAAAACTTGCTTGAAACTAGTTAAAAGTAACGGTTATGTTTATGAGTAAGTAGGTAATTATTATGATAAAATATGGAGAAGCGGTGAATGCTTATGGGAATCCCGCATCCCCGGCCATGGGCGGAAGTAGAACACCGCGGTGGTTTTAGCCAGTAAGAGTCCGGATGCCCCTTCGTCACCCCCATGACGGAGGACGTATATCAGCATTTGTCCAGGAAAAAAAAAACAAAAAAGGTATGAAAGGTAAGGTGCTTTTTTAGGACAAGCCCGCCAAACTATTGCCAATCACTGTAACTCTTGAAAAACAGGATCAACAGTGGAGACTACTAGAAACGCGCTGAGACAATGTCTGTTAACTGTCTTGGAACCCGCAACAAATCAGAAAAGAATAGCGGAAGAGTAAGAAAATTCATTATTTCCACTACCTTCTACATCAAGCAAGAGACGGAGATTAGCAACAAATAAGCAAACTCATCAGGAATATTATGGTCGGTTGGTAATGTTCATTTAAAACTCTAATCTTAATGGAGACTAGCCAAGTACGCAGGAGATATTATATTGGATCAGTGTGTGCGCAAACACAGGTGCACTCACCCTTCCCTAACTCTCATAGTCCGATGGGACGGCAATCCGACACGACCGGTAAGAGATCAGGCGCAGGAGCATCGGCTTTACGGTGTTACACCACTAACTTCCCAACTCCGGGCTGTTACTGAGAAATTCCTAATGGAAAACCCAAATAACACTTTTTGCCCGTCCTGGGAATCGAACCCAAGACCCCACAAAATGTTTATCGATTATAAATTTTAATAATGGTCCACAATTCTCGCCCTTGACCCGCTACCCGACTGCCACAGAATTAAAAAGTTTGCATTCATGAAGGCAGAATTAATGCAGCGTAATCAGTTAGCACATTTCGCCCGGTAATTAATGTAATTTCAGCTAAAGCCTTGTAATAGATAATAAACTAAAATGCTTTAGAAATAGAGTTGTAAATAAATTGTTTTCTTTTTTATTACTGGATTTTACGAACCGGCGGTTCCCCTAATGTTAAGTAGTCACCGCTACCTATAGACATCTGCAATACAAAAAGTCTTACGGCTGCGTTGCCATCTCAGAAACAGAGTTGAAATGTCTTAAATACAAATTAATTAGAAGGTACATAATTGCAGGCAAGTAGTATCTTGCACATAAATTTCACCTCTATTTCTGTTCATTTTTAGTTCATTATCAATAAATGTAAATGTGCTAAATTCGTGTAAAAGTTCTTTTCACAAGCAAGTAGGTATTTTAAACCTAACATACAATACCTAGTAATCTTTGTAATCATAACTCAGAAACTTCCAAAGGTATTAAAAACTTAAACAATAAAGTAACGCTGATAAAAGTTTAATCGTAAAACGCAGGTACTAAGAACTTTCGAAGCCAGTGTAAGACATGGAATTCTTAGCTCTTGGCAAATTCAGATAGAAGGGGTGTCAGTAACATTGTGTTATTTTAAAGTGATCATTATTTTGTTGGACTTTGGGTTTAGTTCTGCCAAGCTAAATTCATCATCATCACCTGGCTAGCTTTTTCCTAATTATGGGGTCGGCTTCCAGTCTTACCGAGTACAGCTGAATACCAGTGTTTTACTTGGAGTGACTGTCAAACCAAATTAACCCAAATTATTTATTGTCCCTTTTTTTTTGAAGATTTGGGATAATTTTGGATTTTTAACGTAACTTAATTTTAATTACATTCTAAGCATAAGTTTGAAACACATATTAGATAGTTATTACCGACTTGTAATTAAATAAACTTGGCGTATTAAATTAGTTTGTCGTAATTAATTTAATTACAAGAGATTGTGGATTGGCTTTATTGTTGTGGCAGAATGAACCCTAATTTATGCCGCGTATGAAAATAAATACATAAAATACACACACATACCATCACGCCTGTATTACTCAAAGAGTTAGGCAGAGGTGTACCAATGTACACCTACAGTTCGCCGGTACGTTTATGTCCCATGTAAAAGGGTCCTAACTCCGAGCTGCTACTGAGAATTTCATAGACAAACTCAAAAACACTTTTTGCTCGACCTGGGAATTGAACCCAAGACCTCTAGCGTAGCAGTTGCGCTTTGAACGACCAGGCTAACGAGGCAGTCACAGTCGAGATACATATACCTAATAATAAATCCTATATCAGTCAAACAGATTAACTATTTGAAATACAAGATTTTCTAAAACAATATCAAAATATACACCGTGGTTTCGCCATAACAGTTTAATTGGCAAAGATACAAAAACACGTGATATAATTCAGATAAAAAGATCGGCCTTGTGAGACAACCCTGCAGGTATTTTCATTTAGGCAATTCACAAGATTGCAGGCCATTATAACAGAAATAAAGCTTGCTGCTATAAGGCACCTACGCCAATCCAAAGCCATCTAACACGAACAAAATTATTCAATTTATATTCCGAACCGATCTATAGATCTATATGATATGTTTTAGTTTTTATTGTTAGTAAGCAATTTTACTGTGTAAATAGAGGTTTAGGTGAGAATGGAAAAATTTCATTCGGTCAATCGTTCATTCTTACTATCGTACATTAGGGTATTCATTAATTATGAGCTATCGGTAATTCGGTCAATCATTCAATTGGACTACCGTACATTCGGGTTATCGGTCATTCGAGCTATTGTTCATTCGGTCACTCGTTCATTCGGTCAATCGTTCTATTTTAGATATAGATCATTCGAGTTATCGTTCATAAGGTTAATCATTCAGTGGGGCTACCGTACATTCGGGCTATCGTTCTTTCGAACTATCGTTCAATCGGTCACTCGTTCATTCGGACTATCGTTCATTCGGTCAATCGTTCATTCGGTCAATCGTTCCTTCAGTCAATCGTTTATTCGAGCTATCGTTCATTCGGTCATTCTATGGTAACGTCTCCACTCCTGTTGTCCGTAACGTAATGTTTCATACCTTCCACTTGAATCATTCTTCCTGTTGATGAAAATCGCATTAAAATTTCGTTGCGAAGTTTCAAAGATCTAAGCGTAAAGACGGACAGACGGCGGGAAACGACTTTACTTTATACTATGTACAGATATACAGCATCACAAGTTCTACTCTCCATAGAAACAGGTCTAATGTTTGTCTATGTTCCATTTTGTTTCCTTCCCTCCAGTCTCAGGGGACTCCGCGGAGTATTTGCTCGTATTTTCATCTTCATTTCGGCGCAAACCTAAGGGAACTGCGTAGTACTATGTACCTTTACATTTTGGTGTCCTTGTGTGCGTAATTTTGCGTATTTCCTTATAAATGTAGGTTCAATGGAATTTTTAACTTTAAGTTCATGTGAAATTGGTGTGATTTTTGTTGGTTTATATGTTTTTTTAAAACTAAAATGCCTACTAGATCTGGAATTAAATAGAGATGACGTTAGATATAACTTACCCCTGTTCTTGTTGTCTGGTCCACTGAATTACCAGCGCGCGCACTGCATCTGTTAAAATACCAACATATTTTGAATAGTTGTGAAAGATGGTCGCTTTAAACAGTGTATTTTGACGCTAAGAAAGAGCTGATTTTCTGTCTAATTTAAACAAACACATACCATCATGCCTGTAGTCTACGAAGGGTTAGGCAGAGGTGTAACAATGTACACCCACAGTTCGCCGGTATGTTTAGGTCCCATGTAATAGGGGGGGAGCCTATTGCCATTGACCGAGCACAAATCCTAACTCCGAGCTGCTACTGAGAATTTCATAGAAAAACCCAATAACACTTTTTGCTCGACCTGGTAATCGAACCCAAGACCTCCTCAAGGCCAAAGATAGAGCTGTACAGATTGCTCAATACTAGTCTAAATATTACAGTCTTAAAATTAGATAAAAGATCCTTAATAATAACAAAAAAAAAAAAACTACCAACCGCCAAAGCGTCAAAACGTTAACCGGCAAAAAGACTGGCAGCATTGCCACGTTGGATGGCAAAGCTTAACCTCTGGCCACGGTTAAAGCCAGCCTTAGGGTCACGGGAAGCGTCAACCAACCGATTAGACAAATCCCTAAAAGAGCTCTGCTGTCACAAGAAAAAAGGACATAATTACACGACAAACGAAGTAATCGATTCCCGACTGTAACATATTACTTTATAGGGTCGGAAATCGGTTACTTTATGTTGTGTAATTACGTTTTTTCTTACGACGGCAGAGCTATGGGCACCTAGTAGTATAATAGGTTGGAGTTGGTTGGAAAACGTTGGAACGAGTCAATCGACACGAAAAAGAAGAAAAGCAATAGAATTCTTCTGTAAAAAGCTAGCTTTAATCAGCCTCACAGAGTTGTCTCAATAAGATAAATGATAAAGCTCCGTTCAATTGAATTAACTACAGGAAGCGAGCTGAGCAGCATTCATTAGTGAGGCACGTGACAGACATTCCTAACCTCCTGAACCCTCCTTCATTTAGAGTTCAGCAGAAAATAATTAGGTATTTGATGCAATTAGTTATCTTGATGTAGTTATCTAAGAAATAAAATCGACGTCATCGTCATCGGTGAAGGAAAACGTGGTGAAGAAACCTGAACTTAAAATAAATATAAGTCTGAAAGTCAAAGTCAAATAATTTCTTTCTATTAAACCATTTAAAAGGCACTTTTGAACGTCAATTACATGTTAAAATTAATCATTGAATCTAGTGAATCTCTGAAATCGCCAATCCGCCTTGAGCAAGCGTGGTCATCAATGATAGGGCCTTTTCTGTGCTAGACCTATTCTAACACAGAAAAGGCCCTATCATTGATGTCCCTTGCAGTAGGACAATAATTGGTTGGCATTATTATTATTATATATTACTAAGTTAGAACAGTTGCCTCGGAAAGCACGTAAAGCCGTTGGTCCCGGCTCTCATTTGCAGATCTTTGACAGTCGTTGCGGATAGTCAGAAGCCAGGAAGTCTGACAACCAGTCTAACCAAAAGGTATCGTGTTGCCCAGTAACTGGGTTGTGGAGGTCAGATAGGAAGTCACTCCATGTAAAATACTGGTACTCAGCTGTATCCGGTTAGACTGAAAGTCGACCAGAACATAGTTGGGAAAATGCTAATTTGATGATGACTAGGTTGGAAATTGATTTACTGATAAACGGCTTCGCTATGGCTAAGTCTGATAAAAAAGTACTTCTGAACACTCTCCTGTTAAAATGCAATGTTGTGTAAAAGTTTTTGAGTTTTGCAGATCATATATTTGGAAACTGATTTTTTATGTTTTAAAGATTACTCAACATGTATTTGAGTAAATAGATTTATATGTAAAGTAATATTATAAAGCTGAAGAGTTTGTTTCGTGGAACGCGGTAATTTTAGGAACTGCTGGTTTGAATCGACCAATTGTTTTTGTGGTGAATAGTCAATTTATCGAGGAAGGCCATAGGCTATATAACATCACGCTACGACCAATAGGTGCGTAGCAGTAACCAAAACCGTAACTTCGCGAAGTCGCGAGCAGTAACTAGTTTTGCAATAAATTACAAGCGATCTGTCAACGCGCTTATCTTTCTTTACCATGCAAATGCCTCAGCGGTTTCTGGGTCTTAAAAGAGTTTTTCTGTAAACAATATCTCAAGCATTTTTCATGTGGAAATCCCCAGTTGTCTCCGCCTTATCTTTGCCTACCACCTCGCTCCTATATCACAATTGCGTCGCAAAACGTCCCATGTCTGCAGTCAATTTAATGTAAGCAAACCCGTTTTATGGGATTTGTGAATCCCCTGGCAGGGATTTCACATCGTTTCCTGTAGATACCTCCAAGAGATTGCTGTTTTTATTAGAAAACATGTCTTATGCGTAATTTACCGAAAAAGAGAGGTACTTTTTCTTTGGTTACCACTTTGGGTTAATTTTGAAATATGTCCCATTTTCGATGTAATAGGTAATAATTTTGGATTTAGCGTAATTTAGGGATTGCCCCCATTTTCCAAGTAGGTAATGATTTTTGATTTAGCGCTGATTACTTTTAAATCTATTTCTAAACATATGTTTTAAATTTACATTGAACTGTTTTTGCTAGATTGTAATGGATAACCATAAAGGCAATGAAATACACATAACATAACAAACCATCACGCCTGTATTCCCCGAAGGTTAGGCAGAGGTGTAAAAATGTACACCTACAGTTCGCCGGTATGTTTAGGTCCCATGTAATAGGGGGCGAGCCTATTGCCATTACCCGGGCACAAATCCTAACTCCGAGCTGCTACTGAGAATTTCATAGAAAAACCCAATAACACTTTTTGTTCGACCTGGAAACCGAACCCAAGACCTCTAGCGTAGCAGTCGCGGTTAGGACCACTAGACTACCGAAGCAGTTACACATGGTTTTATGTTGTTGGTAAATCTGTTTTTGCCAAAGATAATCACTGTAGAAGGGACATCGTGATATACACTTTGACCGTGTTAGCATAAAGCGCAATATTGCATGAATGAACTGCTCTTTTTTAAAATAATTTACTAAAAAATGGCATATTGACAATTTTGTTGATAATTTAATTATTTAGAGATAGTGGGTTAGCATGTTTTGGTAGAACTATGCTCAATTATATAAAATATATATATATAAAATAAGGTAACCATGCTTAGACACATAATTGCTTGAAAGATCTTGTAGATCTTGTATTATTGATATACTGACAGCAAGGTCCACAAATCTACTTGAGCAAATAAAGCGGTTATTTTGCTACTGAGAAATTACTAATAGAAAAATTTTGGCCGACCTGGGAATCGCACACAGGACTCCACGCTCAACAGTGGCGCTTACGACCCCAAGGCCAACGGGGCAGTCACAAGTATCATGACATAAAAAAGGAGCAACCTTAATGCCTCCATTGAGTGAAAATGTAATGAGCACCAAATCCTTTTATGGAGTACATGGGGAAGACGTGGGATTTTATTACCATTGTGTTTACAAAAAGAATATTGAATGGAATGTCTTCCGTTTCTTTTCTTTGACCTAAGAAAATGAGGAAAGAGTGTTGTGAAATACTGAATTATCATATTTAAAGGCACATTCTATGGGGTTCATTGTTTTATAAGATTTTTCATTTAATTTTAAAGCAATGCAGAGAGTTTAATGTTTTGAGTTTTCTCTTTGTCGTATTATTAATAAAATAATTAGTACTAAGACCAGCCTATTATTATCTAACTGCAGGGCAAAGGCTATTTCTCGTGTACAAAATCAGATCATCACGCTTGCTCTAGGCGGATTGGCGATTTCAGACTTATTTATTCATATCACAGATTACACTTTCACGATTAATAACAAAATTTCACAAAAAAATTGATGCAGAAAAGGGAATATGAGAAAATTATGAATTCTCCCAAAATATATCAAAACAATGTTTAAGGTATAAAATACAGAACATACATACGGTTATATTTAGGACGGAAAACGGCTTTCAAATTGTTCTTTTGGACGCCGTTATCTGGGTCATTCTATTTAGTAAACTATTAAAATGAAATTGACCATGGTTAGACTCCTTATCAAGCTTAGCAACCAACGCCTTGAGCTAACGTGGTAATGCTCGTGCCTTCTCTGTATGAAAAGAGGCCGTAGCCCTGCAGTAGGACAATAATATCAGTAGTTGTGTCGTGTGTGTGTGTGTAGTGTCAGTATATTGAGACCTGCTTTAAGGAAGAGGTTTGGCCGAACGGTGACATGTATCGGCGATTCCGCGAAAGATTACGCGACACTACGCAGTGCAATACGACTAGTCTAGACCAAACGAATAGTTTATTTGTGTTTATGTTTATTTTTACTAATATGTAAGGTATCTAAGTTATTTATGGGTCTTTGTTACCTGAAATAAATGGTATATTAATATTATTATTCCATCTATTTATTTTCATATACATGTAAGTTAAAATAAAAAATAGTAGCCCACCGGTATCGGGAACACTGCTCCTGAACAGGGCTCCTGAGAACGGAATCTCCTAACAATACGCGCCGTGGCTAGGAGTACTGCTTTCTGAATCAAACCCTTGATCCAACTGCCCAACAATGATTGCTGTATTTTATCCTTTATTATTATTATTATTATCCTTTATTAGAATCGACAAGACCTGTCTAAAAATTTAAATTTTTATATTTCCCATTTTGCCCTATTTTTGGATTTTAACAGTAAACCATATCAACCAGGATTTCCATAAAACTTTTGAAGTAATAGTACAAACTGCAAATACAGTCGTCATGAGAAAAAAACGTAGGAAAACTATGAATTTTTAATATGACGGCTGTCAAGACCGTCATCATGAAATCAAGTCAAAATGTAAAAGAAAAACAGGAATGTTGACACGCGCCAGAGCTCGCAAAAATGCACAATTGTCATCCCCGGACTCGTTGCTCAGCTCCGCCTCGCCGCCGTCGGAATCCAGCCCCACTGTGAGTACTGCCACACCGGCCACGACAGTTGCGTCGAGCTCGAGCGACGAGTATTTCTCTCCGCTGTCGTCGCCACCACCTGCTCGACGACGGGGAGGACGCCGGCCACCGACGTGCTTGGGATCCCGAGGCCCACTGGCTTCTGATAGGGTCCCCGCTGCCGGTGGAAGTGTGCAGCGCATGAGATGGACACAGTCTGTTAATGAGAACGTCATGCGCTCATACTTTGGGGCTACAGAGGGGGGAAGTAAGTAAGTTATTATTATTATTAATAGGCGGGTATTATTGTTCTTAGACTCCTTAGTTGTGAAAATGTAGGTAAGAAGGGTGTGTAATCTTTCACATTTAATATTAGTGGGTATTCAGTCTAAACGCTTCACATGTTTAAGCCAACGCGTGTTAAACCGCTTTAGAGCCGCTTTTCTATGAATATTTTACCGACATGGCGAGTCTAAACGTACATACATGATTAGATAGAGGCCGGCGAGGTACCTTTTGTTTAGCGGACAGAAAACTGTTCACAGAAGAAGTAAATAATACTATGTGCTGCCAACGACTTCGTCTGCAGACACTTGAGAATTAAGTCAAAACCCTGAGTTATGCCACTAAAAATGTTTTTTTTTTGTTTTTTTTTCTAAGCGCGAATGCCACGCTGGCGGTTTTGATTTCGATTCCCAGGTCGAGCAAAAAATGTTTTTTTGTTTTTCTATGTAATTCTCAGTAGCAGTTCAGAGTTAGAATTTACATACATACCATCATGCCAGTATTCCCTAACTAAAGGGTTAGGCAGTGGTGTGCCAATGTACATCTACAGTTCGCTGGTATGTTTAACCGGATACAAATCGTAACTCCGAGCTGTTACTGAGAATTTTATAGAAAAACCCAATTACACTTTTTGCTCGACCTGGGAATCGAACCCAAGACCTCTAGCGTAGCAGTTGCGTTTAGGACCACTAGGCTACCGAGGCAGTCAAAATATTTAACACTACATACAAAAAGAGTACTTTAATTAATATAAATTTGTAATAAACAATCCGCCTTGAGCAAGCGTGGTGATTAATGCTTTCTCTGTATGAGAAGAGGCCTTCGCTCGACTTGGGAATCGAACCCATTTTTTATAAATGTTTAACAATATTTTGTTATGTTATAAATGTTCAACAATGTATTGTCTATGGAAAACGTTATTCACGAGTAGTCTAGTAGCACTGATTCGCCTTATATTTTTATAAGGATTTAAAATTTTCCAATTCTAAAATATTTCAAACATTTTCTGCTGACATCTCAGTACTGTATTCCCAGCGAGCGCCTCACAGAATCCGTTTCCGATTGGTTCGTTACATCATGTCCGGTCCAATCGGCTTTGATCGCTGACCGGAAACCGTTGTACCACGACAATAATAACCTAATCAGCTGCTGGCGGTTGGTGGGAATCAAGTCTTTGTGATACTAAATGTTGTATTGATTTCGAAGTGGGGACTTAGAAGTATATAAACTTATACAAGGTGTTAGTTTAAACAAGGGACATAATTTAGGGGAGTTTAGTGCTTATGAAAATAAACCACTTTCACTATGAAATCGAACTGAAAATTGCAAAAAGAAAATCAACTATTCCTTACATATTGCCCAGATATGCGAATATAAATGTATGGAGCCGCTGTTTTTTTTTCGATTTTACGGTTCGAGCTATAGGTAGTAAAAGTTGTTTATTGTCATGAGTACTGCACTCCCTTAAAGAAAGTCCCTTGTCTACCCTAATACCCTGCATACAGGGAGACTCTTATTTAGTAAACGATACTTTATAAACGTGATTGTACAGAGGCAAGCACATCAAGTTATCACAATCTGTCAAATTTCTACGATAGTCTTTCAACTTTATTACAAAAGAATAAGGTTCACCTTCAATTGGGAAAGTTTGCCAGTTTAAGTTTTGACAGTAATCACCCCAATAGAATGTTGGGCAACAATAAAAAACAATCAGCTGTAATTAAATTTAGTTACTTATTCCTTTTTACAAACGAAACTATTTAACTATTACGCGCGCTTGCTCCCGCCTTTGGCGTGATTGGGGTGATGCGCTTTGCAATGCAATATGCAAATTAACTCAAATTATTTCTTTGGGATTATTTTTTGTTATCATAAGGACAATCATAACTGTCACTAATTGCCAGTCACCCTATATAAACTTTAACTATGCCAAATTTGAAACACCTCTGTGGGCGCAATATTTTAAAAAGAGTTAACAAGTTTTCTGTTCAAGTACGAGTATTAATATAAAAAAATAACACTCGTCAACGCGGTAAACTGTCTACTCCCACCCTATTCTTTGAATTTAGAACAGCGTTTACTTCCAAATTTAAACAATAGACATACAGACATAATGTGTTACTGAAATGAGGCCGAATGTATATAAACCAGCCAGTACTTACCTCTGCAGTAGCAATACGCCTGTTTGTATGTTTTGGGTAATGATGACAAGGCACATCTACCATCATTAGTCTTTGTTCTACTTATTAAAATGGTGAACCAGTGGTCAGCGTTCATTTTTTCTTAGAATCTTGTACTGTTTTCATGTGAACATGCTTTTGGGGCAATTACAGGCAACCATGTTTGTTAGTAACCGACAAAGCAACTTGTGTTTCTGAGAAACCTTTTTTCAAAGAATTGTATTTTTTTTTCTTAGTGCCTACTCGATCAAGGTTATAACAGCGTAAAAGGTCAAGTTCAAACTTGTTTACTAAGTTCTTTGTTTTAAAAAAAACCTTTGAAATATGAAAGCTAGCTTTAGGCCGCGACTCTGTCGGCGTAAATGTCGCTAATATTTAAAATTCAATCATGAAAAGCATGTGGCGCCATCTATTATCATAAGAAGTTTATTGTTGTTTTCCTCCAGAACATTACTTTTTTTCGGCATAAAAGGTAACTTATGTCCGTTTCAGTAAACCTGACAACGTATATGCAAAATTTCATGATGATCGGTTTAGTAGTTTAGACGTAAAAAGGTAACAAACAAACTTACTTTTGCAGCTATACTATTAGTTAGGATGTCGAAATATGTCAGCTAGTGAGGCAACAAAACACACAATTCCATCCACCAACTGAGTACGGAACCCCTGCACGGTTAAAAGCAGGGGTCCGTTTAATATTCTAACTTCGTCGCACAACTTTTAACTAGTTCGGGAAGTTGGCATAAAATATTATTCTTTGCAGTTTTGCGCGGAGACCTGGTTTTAATATGAGCTTTTGAATTTATATTGTGGTTCAATTAAATGGAAGTTTAAGGCAGTTTGATTTGTAAACTACTTACTTATACACAGGAATATTTGAAGAAAATCCATAAACGTTCTATGCGGAATATGGACCTTCGAACGCGTGTGGTTTCTGGGTTCGAATTGAAGGTCAGGCTAAAATTGTTTTGGAGTTTTGCCATTAAGAATTTCTCAGTAGCGGCCTGTAGTTTGGAAGTTGGTAGTGTGACATCCACGTGTCTCGGAAAGCACCTAAAGCCTTCTGTCTTTCGCCTGATCTAAGGTAACTGAAATTTGGTACACATATAGAAAAATGATTTAGCCTAACACATGTCGTTACCCTGGGATAATTAGAAATTTTGCATAATTCTGAGTCTATGCAAACGAAGTCATGGTTAAAAATTGATAATAATAGACTAGCTTTTTCTCGCATGTAAGTCGGGAGAAATGTAAAACATTTTTATAAACATAATACATCATATGGCTGCCCCTTTGGTCTCGTGGTCGCAAGCGCGACTGATGAGCACGGGGCCCTGGGTTCTATTCCCGGTTCGGGCAAAAAGTGTTACTGGATTTTTTTATTGAATTTCTCAGTAGCAGCCCGGGGTTTGGAAGTTGGTGGCGTGACACCCCCGTGCCTCGGAAAGCACGAGAAACCGTTGATCCTGGCTGTCATTCATAGATCTTTGACAGTCGTTACGGATAGTCAGAAGCCAGAAAGTCTGACGACCAGTCTTACCAAAAGGTATCGTGTTGCCCAGTAACTGGGTTGTGAAGGTCAGATAGGCAGTCGGTCCATGTGAAACACTGATATTTAGCTGCATCTGGTTAGACTGGAAGCCGACCCCAACATAGTTGGGAAAAGGCTAAGTAGATAATGATGATAACATTCTATGGCAATTTGCAACAGAATTGTTTTGTATCCGTGAAAAAATGTTTGTAATTGGACAAGCACTTTCAGAGATTACGTCGTACAAACAAACATTACCACTTTATAATTGCATTAGTATTGTAATAGAAATTAATGCGTTTAGAATATTTCACATCACAAAGAACATTATTATTAAGTGGAAAAATATAAATTTTAAAATAATATTGGTATTGTAAATTCTGTTTCATTAACTAGAAATATTATCAAAGCGTTTCAGTACAAAGAGAATAATAAATAAGTACATGTATACATTTTATTACATAAAATACATTGATATTTTTTACATGGATTCATTATTTTTACAAGAAAACAGAGTGCAAAAGTTCTTAAAGAGAATATGGTTGATTATTCAAATATATAACTTTGATCTCAAGAATAAATTATATGGTGGTTTAACATATACTTGTGGAGCTGTTTAATTTATTCTCCAGATAAACATTATCTGTCGATTAAAAAATATCTCTTAGATAATAAATTTTATCTAAAGAATAAATAATATGTTTTGACATCTTGCAAAAACAGTCAACTTCAATATTTTTTTCCAAATATAAAAAAAAAATAATGACTGAAACATCAACTTTAGAGACTTAGTCATATGGGGCTAGAGCCATTGCCTGTCAGGGTTGCGGAATTTGCTCGAAAGAGTTACCGCCGCCATAGAACGTAAAGGAATTAGAAGGAACACGGTCAGTAAATGCCTGACACGCCCTTTCGCCCCAGGCTGTGTTATCATTTTCCGGATTTCTTAAAATAACCGACAAAAAATTTCAACACTGGGTGATGCAAAATCACGTTCTAAAACTATGATAAAAGTTTCCATTACTCCATTAGTTCTCCACCCTGTATAATAACTTTATTTAACAATTAAACTGTCCAGCATGGCCCACAATGGCCAACCACTGTAAGGAAATTAAACTATAACGACCAACATAAATATAAAGTTTTCTTTACAAAAGACCAACTTCTTATAACTAAGGCAAAGTTGCCAGCACTTCTTATCATAAACTTTGACATAACAAACAGTGTTGCCATAATTTGTATTTTACTTAGAACTTGGCAAAGTTATGCTTTTCTTGAGATTTGACAAAACAAGTTTGGAAGAGTCTTTTGATAAAATTTCATGTGTTTGTGTTTCAATATTTATACAGACCTAGGTACTGTATTCATGTGGAAATTTAATTTTTTTGTCCTTATTTAAGAAACGTTGCTCAAAGTTAAGACACATTTCAAGGTCTGTGGCGTTGCGCATCCCTAGCGTTAGCGTTGCACGTCACTACACTCCGAAACGGTATGCGGCTCCCAATCGGCCGGTGGCGCCAGCAAAAGAGTATTCCAATTTCAAACCACAATCCAAGTTTCTAGTTGCCAATCCTGGCGCCTGCGCTAAATAAGTCACTGATGACTTTTCCAGACGGCTGCGCTACCATTCACGTTTTTCATTCAAAGTCAAAGTCAAATCATTTATTTCAATTAGACCATTAAAAGCACTTTTGAACATCAATATTGAATCTAGTTGCCTATTCTAAAAGGTAATTTCGTATGGAGAAGAAGGAGAAAGAAACTCCATACATACTCTTTTAAAATATGTATCACAATAAGTTATACAGTTACATTAATTCCATTAAAGAATATACTAATGTCAAAACGATCTATAAACACTATCATTCAATGCTGCAAAACACACAATCATACTATCACGCCTGTATTCCCCGAAGGGTTAGGCAGAGGTGTAACAATGTACACCTACAGTTCGCCGGTATGTTTTAGGTCCCATGTAATAGGGGCGAGAAAATACAAAATTTCATAGGAAAACCCAATCACACTTTTAGCTCGACCTGGGAATCGAACCCAAGACCTCTAGCGTAGCAGTCGCGTTTAAGACCACTAGGCTAACGAGGCAGTCAAAATATTTAACACTACGTACAAAAAGAGTACTTTAATTAATATAAGTCGGTAATAGACAATCCGCTTTGAGCAAGCGTGGTGATTAATGCCTTCTCTGTATGAGAAGAGGCCTTCACCACCGGCTGGTATATCAAAAGAAATAGGTAAAACATCTAGGGTAGTGTAATAAAACATGTAAGTGAATGATGAATGCCGAACGTACGGAACCCTAATCAGCCTCCAGCGAATCTTAAGAGCGTAAAATTTGATAAATTAGGGTCCAAAATAACATAATGTATTGCCTTTCCGGCCCAATTTAGTTGTTCACGACGAATTAAGTTAGCTATGAAGATTTATTGTTGTATTGCTAAGGATTTGTAGCTTTATATCTTATCTATTACTGGTTTCTGCTAGCGACTTCGTTCGCGTGTTTTTTTACACCCGCGTTAAGTTACGTCTTTGGTTACTGCTCCTCTCCTGTGTATCGCTGCGTGATGTTATAAAGCCTAAAGCCTAAGTAGTGTACCAAACCAATTGTATAATAATGTCCTCTGATGTATATTCTATATTCTGGCAAATAAAAGTCTATACCATCACGCCTGTACTCCCCGTAGGTTAGGCAGAGGTGTAACAACGTACACCCATAGTTCGCCGGTATGTTTAGGTAGGTAATTTCATAAAAAAAACCAAATAACACTCAATAACACAATAGCAAATAAAAGTATCATTAATTAATGAATTCAATCAATTATAGAAAATACAATTAGGTAAATGACACCATTAAATAATAATTCCAAGACACAACATCACAAAATAAAACAGATTATTTTAGCCCTGAAAACCCGATGAATTTTTAAATAACTATAAAATTCGATTTTTAGTTGCTTTGAAATCAATAAATAGTTAGTGAATTGATATGACAAAAAGTGACGTCATAGTTTAGTATTGTCATACAAAATCTATGGCGCAATCGCGTTTTGACAGCTCATAAAAAGTACGTCAATTGATTAGTGTTGCCATCTAAGCGCAGGCGACGTATTAAAAACTTTTTCTTATAATTGTGACACAACATTATTTACCAACTCGTTGCTGTAATGTCATAAACACATAAATATTTACTTTTGAAACATAAACGTATTTGCTAACGAGGACGTGCCATCAGCAAATTGTGCCTTTGTTTATTAATCAGATTCTGTTTTCAGCTGCGTGGTTACATGTGTGTTTGTGTATATGAGTTTCATGGATATTTAGTTGGAAAATTGACATTACATTTTTACAATATAATACAGGCTGATTGTTTTTCATACCAATACCATCACGCCTGTATTCCCCAAAGGGTTTGGCAGAGGTGTACCAATGTACACCCACAGTTCGCCGGTATGTTTAGGTTCCATGTAATGTATGTATTCTTTTTCATGTTTTAGGAATTAAAGTTGCTCGTGCTCATGAGTACTTACACCTCTTAAAAGATAGGCTGCGAATTATAGTCAACCTGTATAGTTATAGCGAATACGGATTTTTATGAAAACTTAGAAGTAAAGTCAAGTGGCTACCGGGCTCCCAACATAGCAGGAAGAACTGTGGGGCTCGAAGTTCGACACAAGAATCCCTGACGGAAGGTACCGTGGGGAAAACCGCACGAAAAAGAAAAGGGCCGGAGGCCTCTTCTCATATAGAGAGGGCTCGAGCATTAATTACCTCACTTGCTCTATGTGGATTGGCAATTTCAGAAATCTATTAAAATAAACAGGTTTCCTCACGATTTTTACGTTCGAAGTCAGTGATGTCTACGATAAACTTAAAAAGAAAATGAATAATGATAACAGTTCTTTGTTTTCACTTTGTTATCTGTTCAAAAGCACATATTTCAGTACGTACAAATTCGAATACAGACAAAACATTATTCTAAGATTCGATCATGTTATTTCATGTTACATACGCTTGTACCTATGTACAATACTGACGTGAATTTCAAACAGTTCCTTGAGAAACGTGTACTTGTATATTCAAGTACTTATTGTACATATCAAGTAGGTTTTACCAGACGCGAAGTCATGTAAACGCGTTATTCAGACACACGGCAGTGTGTCAGCTAAGTTCGGAACTAAAATAAGCAAACACTGAAGTGTGTGTACAATTTAATTTTAAAAAAATGCCTTTTTAATTAGATATTATATTATGCCACACGATTTGACTATGTTTTTATTACAATTGAAATATCTAAACATTAAAACCCGTTAGATACTCATTATGTATACGTAATTTATTGACAGTTAATAGTTGCCAAGTTAGAAATCCGATATCAAACAAAGTAACAAATTATTTTTCAAATCAATGGGAAAATGTTGCATTTCCTCAGGCTATGATTAAATGAACTACTATGGAACTGGGCAGCCGTTAGATCTTAACACTTTTATCGGTGACACAGACAAGCCAAAAAATTTTTTTTATCGAACTTTGTCCCTTTTTCGCATTTTTGTTTTGATAGGATTTGCATCTACTTGATACTTTTGAAAATACATTTTTCGATTTGATTGTAAAGCACTACTTCTTACTTACTGCTACTGCATACGAACCTACGTACGTATAAGTAAATGTACAGATGTTGAATGAAGAAATTAAGCTAGCTAGCTTTAAGTAAATTTTTACTTGCAATGTAGATTTTTTATTATTTCTTGTTAGTTTCCAGGGTTCCGAACCCTCAATGTCCGATTCGGACTAGCAGGCGGATTCGCGATCTTAGATTTATATTAATTATAAGTCCAGGTTTCCTTACAACGTCACATTGGTACAAAACAAAAACGAAAACATCTAAATATGACATGACTAAGTTGAACGACACAAAATAAATTAGATTATGAACCACTCAAGTTAATAGCGGGAACATTTTTCATTACACGGAGTGTTTCAGTGCGGTAGGGACAGGTCCCACTGCGCGCTCAGCGATAAGAGATAAGGCGTTGTGGTCATTGAGCCTGTTTCGTTAATTTATTGGCCTGGTTTTTTGACATGAGGGCTTGGCCATGAAATGACTATCTTTAGTTATTATTTCGATCATTTTTCTTCGTTAGAGAATTTTTGTTTTATTACAAGAAAATGTGGCCTTCTATTTTAACGGTACACATGATTAATCTGCTATGTTTGTCACATAAATCTGTACAAATAAATACAATTGAAATCTCTTTTGTAGTAACATAAAAATAGATTTTTAAACCGCTTTTGACGAGACTTTTTTTGCAGATAGCTGGCGTTATAAGAAGTAACTTAGGCCTATTTTTTTAGGCCTAAGTTCATATATATTTTTAAATAATATGCATTCGCTCGTTTTGTCTATACCAAAATATAAATTACGCCTTCGCAAGTTTACTAAGGCATAAACGTGACTATTCTAACGTCCCTGTGTACTTGTAATTTTCTACATCGAACATATTATAGTAAAACAACTAAGAAAGCACTTGATCTCAAAGTGTATTAACAAAACATAGAACCAACAAAATGTAGCGCAAAGCCCTCCTAACAACCTCCTGACATTTTAATTAAAACAACACACAGAAACACAAAAAAGATTTTTACAGTTTCCCAATTATTTTTGCCAATTACGGCGGAAACCCGCTGACAATTTGACCGCGAGTTCCGCCCGGTTTTTACCAATTTTTTTCCAATTTTTTTCCTTCAATTTTCGTAGCGAACAGCTTGTTGGCTGTCAGCGCCATACAGAAAACTTTTACAATTTTATTTGTAGGTAATGTTGGAAAATGGCGTTTTCAGACAAAGTGTTTGCAGTAGACATCAGTTCTTTTTTATATCAGGTGAATTTCTCTGGAGATTCGCTGCTTGTTGTTTGTAGACGGGAACGAATATAAAGTTATTTTTGTTATTCTCTGCTTTTAGGTACTTACTTCTGGATTTTTTTTAATTAAATTTAAAAAACTAACTGCCTCTGTAGCCTAGTAATCCTAAGCACGACTGCTACGCTAGAGGTCTTTGGTTCGATTCCCAGTTCGAGCAAAAAGTGTTATTGGGTTTTTCTATGAAATTCTCAGTAGCAGCTCGGGGTTAGGATTTGTGCCCGGTTAATGGCTATAGGCTCGCCCCCTATTACATGAGACCTAAACATACCCCCAAACTGTGGGTATATTATTACACCTCTGCCAAACCCTTCGGGGAATACAGGCGTGATGGTATGTTTATGTTAAATTTATCATAAAAGATTGTAGACTACTTGGAAGGACACTAAACGAGACACAATAGTCGTTTAATTATTAAGTGAACACATCACTGTCTAGTAGTAGTAGAGCTCTTTGTGGAGAAGCTCGTCCGGAAAAGTACTACCACCATACCTATTTCTGCCGCACAGCAGCGTTGTTGTGTTCCGGCATGAAGAGTATGGGTGCCGGTGTAATTATAGGCACATGAGACATTTCAACTTAGTCTCTGGGATGGCAACGCATTGGCAAGGCCTCTGGTATTGCAGATGTCTATAGGTAGCGGTGACCACTTAACATCAGGTGGGCCGTCGGCTAGTTTGCCATCTAAGGACATAAAAAAAAATCTTGAACATCACAAACATGGAAAGGAAAATATCGCGTGTAAACCTAGACTTATAAATAATATAAGCCGGCCATCACCAATCCGCCTTAAGCGAAGCGTGGTGATCAATACTCGTGCCTTCTCTGTATGAGAAGAGGCCTTTTTTATTTACGTCAAATTCAAATCATTTATTTCAATTAGACCATTAAAAGGCACTTTTGAACGTCAATTACATGTTAAATTAAAAATATTGAATATTTGCCCATTCCAAAAGGTAGTTTCGTATGGAGAGAAACGGGCAAGAAACTCCATACATACTCTTTTAAAAAACATCGGGTAAAGAACACATACGGTAGGTTTCACAAAAAGCAGTTTATTATTCTAAATCCATTTTTTATTGACCGATTCTATCAACTACGTGTGTCCTAGCCTAGCCTTGAAGCTAACGATCTACTGTCAAATAAATTATTTCGACCAAAATTGTAAAGGGCAAAGCTATTAACAATATTGTTCTGATATACAATGTTCAACTATGTCAATATTATGATGGGAGTGCCGATAATAACGATAGGGATAGCTTTGATACCTTCTTATACCTTTAGGTACTAGATATTAATTTTATTTTTATTTTTTCACGAATTGTATTGACTTTTTTTATAATTATACAGAGTTATTTGTAAAACATAGACAACCTCTCAGGACTATGTTACTAACATCATAATCAACGACTTTTGTTCTATGACATTTAAAAATTTTTCATATTTTAGTTCATCAGATTTTCATACAAAAATAAAAATATTTAAATTGAACGCTCTAAATGTTACGAAGTCTATGCGAAGCAAACGAAAGCGATAGTAAAATAGCGAGGGGAACGGGGTTAGGGCGGCGGGGGTGTTTGTACTTGACCTATTTACAATTTTACGGAAATCCTTCAGTCGGTCATTCAATTCAATGCGCTTGCGTTGCTTGATTCTGTAAAAATTAATAGAACAAAAGTTGTTGTTTATGATGATAGTAATACAGTCCTGCAAGGTTTTCAGGTCATTGTTTTACAAATAACCCTGTATATACCTACGATATTTACAGATTTAAAATAAGATCTCTACTGCCTTGTTAGAGTAGAGGTCCTAATCGTGACTGATACGCTACTGGGCTTGGGTTCGATTCCCAGGTCGAGAAAAAAAAATATTGAGATTTTCTATGAAATTCTCAGTAGCTCGGTGTTAGAATCTGTGCACGGTTAATGGCAATAGGCTCGCCCTCTATAAGATGGGACCTAAACATAACGGCAAACTGTGGATGTACATTGGTACACCTCTGCCTAACTCTTCGAGGTATACACGCGTGATGGTATCTACGTTAAAATAAGATGATATATGGCTTTTACCTTGGCCCTGGCTTTTATCTTGGCCAGGGGTTAAGCATTGCCATCCATCGTGGCAATGCCGCCAGTCTTTTGGGCACTTTTCCGGTTGACGGCGATGCGGAGGAATTTTTGATGCTATTTAGTTTTAATTTCTTTTTTGTTATTATTAAGGTATTTTTTATCTAATTTTAGGGCTTTTAATATTTTAATCTATATATTAATTAATAAAGTGCCATTCTCAAGTAGACAAAATAAAAATCCAATATAGTAAAAAAAAAACTAAATAGCATTTTATCCACGACTTAGGCCATGTAAATGTCTGTTATCGCGGAAGCAGAGGAAGCCGCGAATCAAATGGTTGCCAATGTCCTCTTCCTGATCTCAAGATGCCTTTTTGTGTGCATTTATCCAAATACGAATTGGGCAATCGCGCCGTCGCGTCTGCAAACAACAAAATGATAATTTTGCCATAAACCCAAAAAATATTTGAATACAAAAAACGATTTGAATTTCAAATCGAGCTTGTGAATATTTAAATATAATTGCTTGGTGACAATTTTACGATAACAATCGTTACGACCGGGATCACTGTTTGTATTGAATGTGAAAAATTTAAGCTTTATTGTTTTATTGTTAAAATATTGATACTGGATTTATTTAATTTTTGGTTTTACGAATTTTATTTATCTTGATATTTGTACGATTTCTTTTAGGGCCTATTTTTCAATCGTCAGATACGTCTTAACGGAGAAATATATATGGCGGTTTGACAGCTTTTGTATAGACGTTAAGTCAAACTGTCATATTTATTCGTCAGATAAAAGTTGTCTGACTATTGAAAAATCAGCCCTTAAGGTTCCGTAAATAAAGGGCGGGTTTCCTGACGATGTTTTCCTTCACCGATATTAGTAATGTCCAAAATAAACTTATAAATGTTGTATTTTAATTAATATTGATATGTACAATATTTTCGTTTTTTCTTTTTATTGTTATTGGATTTCAAGCAAATTGTTATTGGGTTTTTCTATGAAGTTCTCGGTAGTAGCTCGGAGTTAGGATTTGTGCCCGGTTAATGGCAATAGGCTCGCCCCCTATTACATGGGACCTAAACATACCCGCGAAATGTGGGTGAATATTGTTACACCTCTGCCTAACTCTTCGGGGAATACAGGCCTTGATGGTATGTTATGTTGTGTGGAAACTAAAACTAGATGGCAACAAAAAATTCCTCCGCATCTCCGTCAACTGGTAATGTGCCAGTAAGACTAGCAGCATTGCCACGTTGGATGGCAATGCCAACACTTAGAAAGTACACAAGAATTGGAAGCATATTAAACATTCAAGATTCAAATGGTATCATTAAACGACAAATTAAAATCAACTTTACATAATTTATCCAAAGTAAATCCTCGCTTTGTGATTGTACAGAGTATTTGAACACGCGGCTTTTGTTCTAACTTCAAGAAAAAGGTCACGTCGACACAAAAGGTACAAATGAGGCATTTGAATGAAAAAAAAAAGAAAATTTCCTGTCTATGTTACACGTGCTTACATTACAGTAGCTTGGCTCTCGACTTCGTCCACGTTAAAATTGATACATATTTCTAGAATAAAGTATTGTGCTATTCCAGACTATAATCTATTTCTCTGTCAAATTTCATCCAAATCGGTTCAGTCATTCCGGCGTTATTGAGCAAATATCAATCAAAACTTTCGCATTTATAAAAGTTGTAAGATTACTTGACAATACCTAAATAATAACATACCATCACGCCTGTATTCCCCGAAGGGTTAGGCAAAGGCGTACTAATGTACACCCACAGTTCGCCGGTATGTTTTAGGTCCCCTATAATACGGAGCGAGCCTATTGCCATTAACCGGTCACAAATCCTAAATCCGAGCTGCTACTGAGAATTTCATAGAAAAACCCAATAACACTTTGCTCTACCTGGGAATGGAACCTAAGACCTCTATCGCAGCAGTCGCACTTAAGACCACTAGGCTAACAAGTTAGTTTATCAGTTTGGCAGCAATTTTAATAAACATCCGCGTAATAAACACCGTACTCAATGTTTAAAGGTTTAAACATTTGGATGACTTTAATTAAACATTGAGTACACTATTTGCTACGAGCCTACGAACCACAGTGCTACGACGTGTGCTACGCGCTACGTTCGTAGCGGTCGTAGCCAAACAGTCCATATATTCCATTTCATTCGTTGCGCCGAAAAATATGAGGAATGGAAATAAAAATTACACGGGATTCCTGACACGTGTAAGCTACTATTTATACTGGCTGCCGGATAGTGGCGGCGGGGACCCGGTAGTAAAGTGTAGGTGAGAATGAAAGCTTTCACACGTACCTGCATAATACAACCGGTACAATCCGCTGACGTGCTCAGCACCAGAAATAACGTGTCTGAAGGGGCTTTGGTTGTGACCTAGAGAGACACAATTCTACTTCCTACTAATATTACAAATGCGAATTGCCTCGTTACCCTAGTAATCCTACCCGCGACTGCTACGCTAGAGGTCTTGGGTTCGATTCCCAGGTCGAGCAAAAAGTGCTATTTGGGTTTTCTATGAAATCTCAGTAGCGCTTCGGAGTTAGGATTTCTGCCCAGTTAATGGCAATAAGGTCGCCCCCTATTACATATGACCTAAACATACCGGCGAACTGTGGGTGTACTTTGGTACACCTCTGCCTAACCCTTCGGGAAATATAGGCGTGATGGTATGGCTCAATTTTTGTTAGTTGGCATTGTAACGAACGTAAAACATTGTACTTGTGGGTGAAATAGGTCCGGGGGGGATGTTTATAGCTTAGTTATAAATTTTAAAATGGATCTTTGATCTTTAATTTCTCCGTAACTAAAAGGTTTCTAAGTATCGTATAGAACAAAAAAAAAACCTGCCAAGTGAAAGTCGGACTCGCGCGCGAAGGATTCCGTATCATTATCTATGAAAACGACAAAAAAATACGTTTGTTGTATGAGAGCCCCCTTAAATATTTATATTGTTCTGTTTTTAGTATTTGTTTTTATAGCGGCAACCGAAATACATCATCGTAAAAAAATTTCAACTGTCTTACTACCACGGTTCATGAGATACAACCTGATGACAGACGGACGGACGGACAGACGGACAGCGGAATCTTAGTAATAGGGTCCGGTTTTATCCTTTGGGTACGGAACCCTAAAAAAATTCATGGATGTATTCCACGACGTATAAAACGTAATAATTATGGATCGTTCTTAATTAATAATTCAATACAGTGTGTGGCGTGTATCACTCGTGAACAGAACAATAACGTACCAGATAATTAATTATGGTTAGTATAATTAATATCGATTACTCGCCGACACCTGCTGTGTTAAATTGGAATCCGTGGTGTGATCAGGGGTGTGTTCACAAGATTATAAAGGCAAACATATTAATCTTGCTACTATGACACTCGGGGGAAAAGCCTCTTCTCATGCAGAGAAGGCACGAGCATTGATCACTACGCTTGCTCATGGCGGATTGGCGATGTCAGACTAATATTTTTTTTTTATTAGTGCGTGTTTCCTCCCGTTGATTTTTTGTTTTTAACTGCCTCGTTAGCCTAGTGGTTCTAAGCGCGACTGCTATGCTAGAGGTCTTGGGTTCGTTGGCAGTTCGAGCAAAAAGAGTTATAGGGTTTTTCTATAAAATTCTCAGTAGCAGCTCGGAGTAAGGATTTATGCCCGGTTAATGGCAATAGGCTCGCCCCCTATTACATGGGACCTAAAACATACCGGCGAACTGTGGGTGTACATTGTTACATCTCTGTCTAATCCTTCGGGGAATACAAGCGTGATGGTATGGCATGTTTTTCTTCAGTGATGCCCAAGATAAACATAGAAAATGCCTACTGCGACATTAAGTTGATACAGGTAAAAATAAACATATTTCTACAACACTTTTCGGAACGGTTGGCGCCGGGGCTGAACAATTGACTCCTGCGCTGCGTGTCGCGGGTTCGATTCCCTCACGTAACAAATATTTTTATGACCTACAGATAGTTGTTCCGGGTTGTTCCAGTTGTTTGTGTATGTGAGTTTTTTTTTATGTTTGTAAACGCAACCACGCTACAGGAGAAATTCCAAGCGACATTTCTTGTAAAAAATAACTTTTTATACTATAAAAGACTTGACTGTTTAACACACTAACATTGAACCTTCTTACTTTTATTCTCATTTCAGTGAAAGCGCAAAAGCATGTCCACTGAACTATTTGTTAAATTAGATGTCGTGTCGCCATCTTGAAGTTTCGCACATCATCGCGTCGCATCATGTCTCTACGTGAACTGACCTTTACAATACAAAATAAAACATTTACTATATATCCATCTGTCTTTGTCGTATAATAAAAGAATCTGATGAAATTTACTGACATTTAAAGGTCAAACAAACAAAGAAGTGTACAAACAAATATTTTTCAATACAGCTGTACAAATCAAAAAGTTTGATAACAAGAAAAAATTACCAAACATGCTCAGATTCAATAGAAACTAGTTTTTGTGAAGAAACAAATGAAAATCAAATATGAAATCACTGAATTGTTTTAATAATGTTATGTATAAAAACAATTTGGGTGAATTTGTAAAAGCTAAGTTCTCATCATTGACCATAGACAAACAGAGCACAACAAGATTTGTAATGCTATTTAATTCCATTAAAGATGGATCCATAATAATATAATAAACTAGTTTCTGCCAGCGACTTCGTTCGCGTGTTTTTTTCCACCCGCGTTAAGTTACATCTTTGGTTACTGCTCCTCTCCCGTGTGTCGTAGCGAGATGTTATGAATTCTAAAGCCTTCCTCGATAATTCAACTATCTAACACAAAAATATTTTTTAAATTCAAACCAGTAGTTCCTGAGATTAACGCGTTCAACCAAACAAGCAAACCCTTCAGCTTTATAATCTATACTAATAATAAAAATCTGAAAAGTTTGTTTGTTTGCTTTTTAATTAATATTAGAAGAAAATAGATAGATGATCTACCAAATAAGTTTATAGGTACTTTTTGGAAGGAGATAATAAAGACCCTATTTCTGTAACAGCACAGTAAATAAAGCCTAGCTCTCACCCACAACATAGTCTAAAACAATAAATGTGAAAATGAAACACTAAACCGCTGTAACGGGAGTATTAAACTTTAGTACCAAGTGATAAAGTTTATAGCGGCTATTACAAACTGTTAGCACTTGTAAACCAAGCTTTATTAACTAACTAAGAGATACAAGTTACAGGTATTATGTAACTGGCTTAAGTGGTACCTATTGGTACTTACTTTTGTACTCTTGAGATTCGTATTACAAGATTAAATATGACACTTTAAATACTCATTTCTGAGTTGTGGCAACTGCCCTGTTGGCCTCGTGGGATCCTGGGTTCGATTTCCAGGTAGGGCCAGAAGTGTTAATGAGTTTTTCCATTAAGAATTTCTCAATAGCAGCCCGGAGTTTTATAAGTTGTCTGTGTGACATCCCCGTATCTAGGAAAGCACGTAAAGCCGTTGGTCCCGGCTGTCATTTGTAGAACTTTGACAGTCGTTATGGATAATCAGAAGCCGGGATGTCTAACAACCAGCGCGCATTTTGTAGTGGTTAATAGATACGCCGGACTCCCGACCCGACCCATACCCATTAAAAGTGTGTTTTGCGAATTTCCTAATTTGAAACAAAAGTCAAATATACAAATAAATGATGTAATTAGCAAAGGCTGTTAATTAAAACAATAATTTCATAAAACAAGATTACAATGTTAAATTAAAAACAAATCGCCACTCAGAGAGGTATCAAGGGATGCCCTAAAACCAATGTTAGCAGGGTAATTGCTAACATCTACCTATAAAGGTCGGTGACTTATCATGGCCTGGGACAATGGGGCAATATTGCCCATAAAACCCGTCAACATCTATTACCTACTTACACCACCTACTTGTAAAGATGAAAAAACCTATAAAAAAAAACCTTACTCAAGTAGGAACATTTAAGTGTACAGGAAAAGGGTTTAGTTCCTTTTTGAAGCTCTTTTACAAAACTTCATGCGGTAATTTCTTATGAAAACTGACACACACATACACACAAACGCAAACACACACACACACGCGCCCCCACACACACACCTAGCGCACACATACGCTCGCCTTCCTAGTATAAGTTAAACTCTTTTTGTAAGTACACTCCTACATTAAAATTGTTTTGGTTTTAGAAGAGCGGGGTCCCCTAACACAGGTATTTTCTTATACTTAAAATGAGACCTCTATGTATGATTGTATATTGTAGAAGTTTTATAGTTACTGTAATAAAATTTATTATTATTATCTTTTCGTCGACAGTAATAAAATTATATCTATACTTATATTATAAGGAGGAAAGATTTGTTTTGTTTGTATGTAGTTAGCTCTGAAGCTACTGGACTGATTTTAACCATTTTTCACCAATGGATAGCTACATTGTTCCTGAGTAAAAAAGACTATATAAAATCACGCTACGACACACGGGAGAGGAACAATAACGAAGGACGTAAGTTAACGAGGTTGAAATAAGCCACGCGGACAAAGTCGCGGGCAGTTCGCTAGTAACATAATAAAACTGAAGAGCTTTTTTGGTGTGTTTATTTCATCATCATCGTCCTCATATCTGCCAATCGACGTCCACTGCTGGACATAGGCCTCCCCTATAGATAGCCACAACGACCGATCTTGAATTTTAACTAGTAATGTGTTTATATAAACGTGCTAATCTCTGGAACTCCCTGTCGTATTGGAAACGATCATTCTGTATATGATAGCCAGTTTAATAATGTATAGTATAAGCTATATAACATCACGCTACGACACACGGGAGCAGAGCAGTGACTACAAACGTAACTTAACACAGGTGAAAAAAACCACATGAATAAAGCCGGGAGCAGAATCTAGTAGTAAAAAATGAATATAATTTTCTGAATATCACACACATTTTTACGATCTTCTGAAACGTTTCACACGTCTATGTACTTCCACGTGGACCGTGTTAATACCTATTAAGTCATTTTCGTTATATTTTTACAACTTAATAGCTGAAAGGGTGTAAACTTTTTATGTTGTTGACAAATTGGCGTTTTTGTAGCACTCCGTATAAGATCTAATCTAACGTCTGATAGGTGTATTATACAAGGTGAAATTGTATTGTCTGGTTTTATACGGTCTGATTTGCTCGTAAACTTTTACTTGTGACTTTGTCCGCATGAATTTTCTTACAGATCAAAATTGTTTTTTAAATAAAATATAGCCTATGTCACTCGCTGATAATAGAGAGAGCTTTCCATGGGTAAAACATTTCTTTAAAACGGTTCAGTAGTTTTTGAGTTTATCTGTTACATACAAAAATACAAATCTTTTCCTTATTAGTTTAAATAAAAATTAAAAATTTTAAGTAACCCCCGACATATAAATAAAAATTCCTACCGCAGCTAACAAAAGAGCTGATAACTTTGAAACCGCTGAACCGATTTCCATTAAAAAGACTAGCTGCTATTCGCGATTTCGTCCGCGTGATTTTCATCCGAATTAAGTTACGTTTTTGGTTACTGCTCCGCTGCCGTGTGTTGTAGCGTGATGTTATTTATATAGCCTATACCATTCCTCGTGAATCTGGCTAACATATACAGACACACTTTTTTACTATTCTACTGGTGGTTCCAGAGATAAAGAAACAAACAAAAAACACAAAATTAAAAATTTTAGGTAACCCCCGACAGCAGAATAGAAGTCTCCACCGCAGCTAACAAAAGAGCTGATAACTTTGAAACCGCTAAACCGATTCCCATAGAACATAGCTAAGAACACTCCCGACTATTTAACCTTTCAAACACAAAAAACAAAATCAAAATCGGTTCATGCGTTCGGGAGCTACGATGCCACAGACACACACAGACACAGACACGTCAAACTTATAACACCCCGTCGTTTTTGCGTGGGGGGTTAAAAACACAACAGAGACAAATAAATTTGAAAAATTCGTGCAAGAAAGTCGCTAGACGAAATTTCGCTAGAAATTTATTATCTTACATACAATCAGGCAACTTTCAACTCTATTTTTGTTGGAATTTAGCATATTACTGCTCCGCTATCTCGGCAGCGCTGGCCCATATTCGTCATCTGACACAATTTTATTTTGAGTTTTATTTTTATGTAAGTGTCTACAAAGTTTAGGAGACCTTTCAGCACTGTCAAGCATGTCGTCCTAAGTTTGACAGCTTTAAACCGTAACTCCAACGTTTTAAGACATCTTTTTGTAAGATGTCATTTAGAGATATGAAAGTTTTAGTTATATTTAAAGTTGGATAAAAAATTGACATATATCTTAAGACATTCTTTCCAATTGTTTTATTTGCGTTTTTGAAGGTACGGTAAGACACATTTTTGAAAAACAAAGTTACATTTAGGACCAAAGTTAAATAGCCAAACACCATACCATTATACATACCATCACGACTGTATTTCCCGAAGGGTTAGGCAGAGGTGTACCAATTTACACCCACAGTTCGCCGGTATGTTTAGGTCCCATGTAATAGGGGGCAAGCTTATTGCCATTAACCGGGCACAAATCCAAACTCTGAGCTTCTACTGAGAATTTCATCAAAAAACCCAATCACACTTTTCTCGACCTGGGAATCAAACCCAAGACCACTAGCGTAGCAATCGCGCTTTGGACCACTAGGCTAACGAGGTAGTCAAATAACTCAACCGGGAAATATAACGGTTTGACAATATTTGAACAGAGAATATTTATCACTGTAATTATTTATTTATTAGAACATGGAACACTTACAGCAAAAAAAAACGCGTTAATCTCTGTAATTGCCAGTCGGATTGGAAAGAAAGGTGGATAGTTTTTTTTTGAATGTTTATTTGTTGGTTTAAACGCACTAAACTCTGGAATTGCCGGTGGATTGTTAAAATTTTATGTATAAGCGGTTAACTGTCAAATTTAATTAGGCAATTTCCTTTCAGAAGTGTGTTAGACAGTTGAGAGGATAATAATAGCCAGATTCATGAGGTATAGTATAGGTTATATCATCACGATGTGACACACGGACGCGAAGTATTAACCAAAGACATAACGCGGATAATAAAAATACACGGACAAAATTGCGAGCAGAAGGCAGTGAATAATAAAGAGAAGAATAAAAATAACATTAAAATGAAGGTCACAGTGTAGCCATGTAAAAAAAAAAGTATAATGAAAAACCATCATCATCACGCCTGTATTTCCCAGAGGGTTAGGCAGAGGTGTACCAATGTACACCCACAGTTCGCCGGTATGTTTAGGTCCCATGTAATAGAGGGCGAGCCTATTGCCATTAACCGGGCACAAATCCTAACTCCGAGCTGCTACTGAGAAATTCTAAGAAAAACCCAATAACACTTTTTGCTCGATCTGGAAATCGAACCCATTACCGCGAGCGCGACTGCTATGCTAGAAGAATAGCAGTCGCGCTTAGGACCACTAAGCCAACGAGGCAGTCATAATGAAAAACAAAATATTATTTAATTTTTTAATTAAAAGTATAAAAAACACTAAACCAGGTTAGGTACAGCCAAAAAGAGAACTACTAACGGTCCCTTTAAAAAAGTGCTTTCATTTTAATTTAGTATTTCTTGCTAAAAAAAGGTTTTCACTAAATATTTAAAGTTAATCAAGGGTTCTCGATTACGATCCGTCGATACAACGTAAGCACCCTCTTAGGACTTCAAAAGGAATAAGATGATGTCCAATTTAAATATTCAATTTGTTTTTTTTAGCTGGCAACTTTAGCTACTAGGCCGTATAATATCGCTAGGGACAGATGGTTAGTGTAACTGCTATACTTCTTAATAGTCTTTTGGGCGTACCTTCATTTTATCTAAGTACTTATGTTTTGGCTTTATATCATTTTGTCCCCAGTCTAGGCAAACAGGGGATCAAATAATATTTTAGCTTAGGCAACAATTTAGACATCTTTGCTAAATATAACACTTTTTTTGGAAGGGACAACTAATTTCATTTTTAAAGTGCATATAATGGTTTCATTGAGATAAACGATTGGACTTGATTGATTTGATTTTGACCCGTGAATTCGTCGGCTTCAAAATAAGAATATTATCCACGGGAACCGTACATTTTGCAGAGATGAAAAGCCTATGTGCTATCTCTGATTGAAAAAATTTTTTTGCAAATAATAGCCAGATTCATGAGGAATAATATAAGTAATATAATATCACGCTACGACTCACGGGAGCGGAGTAGTTACCAAAAAACGTTACTAAACGAGGGTTAAACTCCGGTCATAAATAAAACATAGAAAAGCCTAGCCAGAAAATTGCCTGGCAAACCAGAAGACCATGCATCACTTCACACTTCTCTAGTTGTATGGAAGTGAATTGACCATAACGGTCGAGCGAGTCGCGCTAACAACGCATTAGTGATAGGCAATCGAATCGAGTATCGATACTGCACTCGTCTATTAGGCTAGTAATCGGAATGCAAGTATCGATAAAAGTTTTTGCATTGGACTCATTGGCGACTTTTGAACCAAATAACGTCGTTTCTGTATATTGATTACTAATGGATATTAGTAAAATAGTATCGATCAAGTATTGAGAAAGTATTAAAAATACTCCAATATCGTGCAAAAAGTATGTAGAACTAATATCTATCTAAGAAGGTACTGCAGGAAAATACTAATCTCTCTATAATATACAAAATAATATATCTATAATGCTTTCTGATATGTATTTGTATTCCATTTGTTTTTGTATTTTGTGCAGACCTTAAGAAAACAGTTTTCTCATTAGGATTTGCTCAGTAGCAGCACGGAGTTTGGAAGTTAGTGGTGTGACACACCCGCGCATCGGAAAGCCCGTAAAGCCGTTGGTCCCGGCTGTCATTGACAGATCTTTGACAGTTGTTACGAATAGTCAGAAGCCAGGAAATCTGACAACCAGTCTAACCAAAAGGAATCGCGTTGCCCACTAACTAGGTTGTGGAGGTCATATACGCAGTCACTCCATGTAAAACACTGGTATTCAGCTGCATCCGGTTGGACTGGAAGCCGACCCCAACTTAGTTGGGAAAAGGCTAAGCAGATGATGATGTCAGAATATATGTACAAAATAGAAAAAAAAAATGTGGTAATTTAATTTAGCCCGCTCTTATTCTTACTGTTACCTTACCTCTGAATTGATTACTACAGTTTCATAATTTCCAAAAATGCTACCCAAAACTACTTGGTACTTACTACACTGCTTCATAATAATATCTACTAAAACATTCATATCGAAACTGAATACCAATAATAGTATATCGATACAAATACTAATACTGTTATATCGATACTTTTTTTCTACACCCTACAAACGGTAATTAAACTAGCCACCCACAGAGTGAACTAGCCACGTGTATTGATTTTAGTTAACTGTGTACTGACGTGATTCGCTCGGCCGGCTTTGTTTAACTACGTCGTCGGATGGACGTAGAATAATTAATTAGTTGGTACTTATTGATTAGTTCTAGGTTTTAAGGAGTTTTTGTTGATGTTGCTAATGTTGTAAAGGGACATAGAAACTTGGATTGGATACAAATGGCTCCATTTGAAGTAGGTTTAAGTACAGATGTAGAGAAAGTAATTTTAAATAAATGGAATCATATATCTCGAATCAATAAGCTTTAAACTTTTTCCAGTATGTAAGGATCGTAGCAGGTGGCGTTCTGTGGTTTTTGCCTACTCCCATGGGGAAAAGGCGTGAGTTTATGTATGTGTATATAAGCTCTACTGTAGGACAAAATTTTGGCTCAGAACAGAAAAACGTTTGACATAATCTTTGCACTGGATGACAAAAACAATCTTGTTCGACACAATTATTTCTTTAGTTCAAATTATTTTACTGTAATTTTTGTAGAGATAAGAGGTGCATACGGTTTTCAAAGGTTTCCTCAAGAAACCGTTATTTATACGGTACTTTTTTGGAGATTCAAATTGAACTTAGTTTTGCTAAAACGATCCGACCCATCTATCTCTTAATATTTCAATTAATTACGTCAAACTAATTCAATATGTTAAATATGTTACATTATCCAACAAATAACGGTCAATGTACATGTAATACTTTATCATCTGCTGTTGGACATACGCCCCTCCTGAAGATTACCACAATGACCGGTCCCGCTCTGCCTGCATCCAGCGATTACCGTAATGTAATACTTAGGTTGATCTTAAATAAATATTCAAAATCATTAAAATTTCCACTCGGGTTGTCAAAGTCAAAGTCAAATCATTTATTTCAATTAGACCATTAAAAGGCACTTTTGAACGTCAATTAAAAGGTAAAAACAAATTAAAAATATTGAATCTAGTTGCCCATTCCAAAAGGTAGTTTCATATGGAGAAGAACTGGCAAGAAACTCCATACATACTCTTTTAAAAGGTTGGTTGGTTTGTTTTGTTAGAAGTAAATCTAATGTATAGCGGAGTATAACATTGAGTATAGAGGTTTGGAGTTAGCATCTAACCTTTAAACCTACGATGACCTAATTAGATAGTTATGTTAATGCTTTTGTGTTAACCGATAAGTACTAAGTCCTCGGTTTAGTCTAGATTATTCAGGCTAATAATTAATTCACAGGCCATTTATAGGCTGACAGTTCTCATGAAATTTTAGCCTATTATTATCCTGTCGGAGGAGCGGTGAATGTTCATGGTAATTAAAGTCAAAGCATTTATTTCAATTAGACCATTTACAGGCACTTTTGAATTGTCAAGAAGTTACTCATACAAAAAGTTGAAGCTAGTTGCTCGTTCCAAAACGTAGGTCTCTACGGAGAAGAACGAGCAAGAAATTACACGGACACTCTTTTCAAATTGGTTTTTACAAAATCTTGGTTACAATATTATTGTTGTTTCTAATGCAAACCCGCACCCCCGACCATAGGCAGAGGTGGAACACCGCGGTGGGTTTTTTTAACCCTCAACGCAAAAACGACGGGGTGTTATAATTTTGACGTGTCTGTGTGTGTGTCTGTCTGTGGCATCGTAGCTCCCGAATGCATCAACCGATTTTGATTTTGTTGTTGTGTTAGAAAAGTTAATTACTCGGGAGTGTTCTGAGCTTTGTTTGAATGAAATCGGTTCAGCGGTTTCACAGTTATCACCTCTTTTGTAAGCTACGGTAGTGAATCTTTCTTCTGTCGGGGGTTACTTAAAATCTTTCATATTTAAGAGTTGTTCCTATAGTTAAAGTTTTTATGTATTAAATTAATGAGTACTTTTACCGCCAGATTCATGAGTTGTGATTAATTCACAAGTCATTAAACAGGCGGTGAAAGTAAAAGAAACCCTGTATACAAAGAAATATGATTTTTATTACTTTTGTTTCATTATCTAACTGTAGGGTCGTCATCTTTTAAGTACCTATGTGTTTACAGGTAGACACATAGAAACAAATCATAGTTCATGGTAATCTAGCTTGCCTTCCGGGAGCTCTTCATTACGGCGCATCAATCCCCAATCCCCCTACAAGCAAATGTCGACAAGGAATAATCATTTCATTAATCACAACCGGTGACAGTTTGATTGAGTGACTTTCAAGTGATTATTTATCTCGAATTGACAATTGAGTGTCCATTGACTATCATAGCATTTCAATTACCTTCTTAGTACCTACTTAGACCTAATTGATTGGCCTATGTATTGAATATTTAAGCTCCAAACTACTGAAGACTAATTCTATATTTATAGATATTTAGCTATAGATATTTATAAAACCTATATTTAGGACATTGACTAATTTTAATCAATGTCCTAAACATAGGTTTTCACATATCGATCCTGGGGGGACACATTGGTTTATGATTGTTCCTTAAAGGTAGTAGAATCGACCTCCTGTTTGAATTCCTAAAAAAACCCAATAACACTTATGCCCGAGTTAAAGCTCGAACCCAGAACCTCATGATCAACAGTAGCATTTCCGACCTCTGGTCGAATGAGAGGCAATTCTGATACAGTTTTTTTTTACAATTTTAATCGTGAAATTGTATGCGCTCGTTTAGTATAATTACTCACTTAACCTAGTTACAACCTTACATATTGTTTTACAACATGTTTTTGCAAATCAAAGATAATAAGTTCTGTGAAGGTTGTTCACTGCATCAACCTGGCTGAACTAGTTTTCATCCAAACACTCATTCGTATTCCTTTTTGGAATTCGAATGAATTAGAATAGACAGTTTATCTATTTGAAGGCGCTTGTTTGGCCACCTTCGAGTCAGTGACATCTCAATGAAAGGATATAATAAAGTTATAAAACGTTCGTGCCTTTAAATCATACAGTTGGAGCCCTATAGTGAAGTAAATAACGTCCCGGTACCGTGGTTTAACCGTAAGAGCTACAAATTGGTTCAGACTTGTGAGTTTGTTTCTTAAGAACGACATACGGCTAAGGTCGTGGAATAGAAAAAATCATAAACCAAAATTGCTTTAGCTCATCGCTCCCTCCCTCCATTCACAACCTTTATGTACTCATATTTTCATCAGCTTCAAAATCGACTTAAAACCCGACTTTCCACATTACAAAGCTCCAACAATAAAAGGCATCCATACAAAAACCAGACAGACCTCACATAAACGACTTCCATTCATATTTAAAGCTAGAAATATACCTTTCAGTCCATACAAAAGGCAATGTATGATATCTTGGTGTAATCCTAGAGCTATTGTAGTTAGTCCATTGTGTCGTGTTGGTATGATAATGGCAAGGGCGCGGAGAAGGGTCCATATATCTTTTGTGGCGTGAATTCGTAAGGGGTACCTAATTTACATGTTTTTGATCGATATTGAGTCTTATAGGTACTTTATATTGAAGAGACCTTTCATGGTATTCGGATACTATCAGTTGAAGGGAATTGGTGCCGGTGTGAGCAACTAGCAACTAGCTTCAGCTTTTTGTATAGGTAACTTCTTGACAATTCAAAAGAGCCTGTAAATGGTCTTTTTGAAATAAATGCTTTGACTTTGACTTTAGTGTAATCGCAGGCACATGAGACATTTCAACTTTGTCTCTGGGATGTCTTTTACAAGCCCACTGGTATTGCAGATGTCTATAGGCAGCGGTGACCACTTACCATCAGGTGTGCCGTCGGCTTGTTTGCCATACAATGATATTCAAACAAAAAAAATCTATCTACAGGATGCACGTGTAAATTATGTATTTTCTCATTCCTCCGTTGTTCTTTTTTGATTAATTTCGTTGCGGAATTCAAGACAGTAACATCGTTTATCCGGGACTCGTCGAGCTTCATTACCTCGGCGCTTTTCTGGTGGATTGCACTGTTGATTCTGACATTCAGGAGTTGTAGTGGTAGGTTTTTTAAAGTGATATTCGGTGTTTGATGTTAAATTTAGAAAATTACACATATTATAATTGGTTTCTTTTTTCGAAGAGTTTTATATTTCAATTTTCTATATAGTTTTATTAATTTTACAGCTTTTCTGTGTAATTTCACGACTGGACAACCGAAAAGCTTTATAAGCAGAATTGTAAAATTTTTAATTCTTCACGAGCTGGACACGGAACGCATGACGCGTTTTCAATAATTAAGTTTAAAATATGAGCGATGTAAAATCAGTTTGCGAAAATTTATTTATTTTAAATTACCATTGGACTGGTAACTAGAAATATAGGTACTTGTATGTATTTCTATTTTTCTGCTTATTATATTAATGAATCTTTTTTTCTGACACTATAAACTGAAAATTTATTTCAACCAGAATAATAACCAAACTTTTCTGGTACTTATCACACCACGTTAAAGCCATTTACAATTCCGCTCGTTTTGCAACAAAACGAAGGAGAACATTAAGAATCTGAGAAACAAACAGTTTAAGAAACTCTTCGAGAAATTGTCGGAATAAAAGTGGGGCACAAATTTATTCGCCTTGTCGCACACGGGCCACAGGCAGCCACAAAACGTCGCCATCGAGTTGCCAACTACAGTTTACTGTAGTGTACCCAGCAGCTCAAACTTACTGCCATAGGTCATTATTATTACTTTTTTTAAAGATGCTGCTAAGGAACGTACCCATGAGACTTTTTCTAAGTTTATCTTGAACACGAGAACGGTAAAATGAAATTATATTTAGGAAACCTGGACTAATAAAATTAATATGAGTTTGAAATCAATTAGCCGCCTTGAGCAAGCGTGGCGATCAATGCTTGAGCCTTCTCTGTATGAGAAGAGGTCTTTGGAGTGCACTGGGTCAATAAAAGGATAGTAAAACTTTCAACCAGCGACCACAAATGGCTCTTCGGGTACTTAGTAGCTAATTCCAGCTGCAGCTGGCAACTTTTTGTGGTTGTAACCTGTGGCCAGTGTATGACGGACTAAAGTACTGGAGGTGTAAAACTTTTACATGTTAGTTTGTGAAAGTCCCATTGAGGTATATAACGACGGCAGTAGAAAAACTGTACATACAAGGTTCGGTTTATTTCAGTGGCGTTTTTAGTAGGATATTCTTTTTATCGGTAAAAGATACTACCTTTTGCTGAGTACCTACCATTTCGTTAATGAGCACTTTCAACTAGCTGCTAGTTTTTTTTAGGGTTACGTTCCCGAGAGTCCAAATAGAACCCTATTACTCTCGCACATCCGTTCGTTTGTATCTCTGTCCCCCTATTACAGGGCTGTATGCTTTGAACAGTACTAGGTAGACACTTGAAATTTGCTCCTGTATTTGAAGCGACAACAAAATGAGAATCAAAAGATGATAACTCTAGAAACTTCTGGTCCCCTTGTGGCGAGATCCAAAGAGTTTACTGTGCCTAGTAAAGAAAACGTTTCATATCAATAATGTATGTCATTAATAACATAGAAATTATGATCATTTTCATATAAATAAATGTCAATAAGCTATACATTTCAATATGAACATGAAACCTATACGAAAACAGTTCATATTCGTTTGAAACGCCACAGGTAAGACAACAACAACATTGCAGGACCATGTAGGCTTAAATTCATCGAAATAAATATGTAGGTTCTTACTAAATCAAAATCCAGAAAATTTTTAGAACACAAATAAGTACATAACGTACTTGCTTAAGTTCATTTTTGAAACGTTTGGCATTCTCACGTAGCCTAACTGTTAAGTTCTAACTTATAAACTTTTGTAGTAACTTATTCTTTCACTGTATCTGCAATGCGGGCAGGCTATTTTGAAAAGACTTAAGCACTAAGGCGAAAAAGATAATATTTAGTTTAGGTAAAAAGTTAATGGGTAACAAAATGGAATTAGTACAAAAGTTTTTAATATAGGGGTGCGCTAAGTCGAGGCTGTCTTTTGTCAGACTACCGCTTTACGAATGGGTTCTTATTATTGACAAAACGCTATGCGCACACGCAATTAAACAGATTCAAGTCTAAGCTTTTTAGCTTAGACTTAACCAGTAACAAAATGGAGTCTCGTCCCAATATTCTGGTATTCTATACCCTTCAAGAACATTCTTATTTTAACTTTACTATTAAGAGTAAATTAATTAATAACTAACGCTCTCATTAGAATATCCGACATATTAGGACCTTTTTACAAGACTATGGCGAAGCAAAAAAAACGATTATAATGTTATGTTATATGTATGTTTATCTGCTCCCTCATAACTTCTAAATTACTTATCAAAATTCAGCAAACCCTGCAATGGGAAAACAATATGCTGGTTTAATATAATAATATGTTTCTTTAAACATCTCTTTTAAAAGTTACAATTAATTTCTTTTGTTAAATTAGCTTTATCATTTTTTAATAAATATTTTTAAACTAATATAAACTGAGGCGCGCGGGCGGAAGCAAATCTTTGGAAGCATCTTGATTGTCCGCTAGTTATAGGCTATGTGACATCACAATCAATTCAAAATGGCGGCTTGCGGCGGACTTTATTAATTTTGTTGACATGTGTCAAGAAATGTGAACTGTGCGTGTACATTGGTATTCCTCTGCCTAACCCTTCGGGGAATACAGGCATGATGGTATGTATGTTATGTGTCATGTTATAATGCTAATTAATGTAAGTTGCTTTTAATTCATGTTTCTAAATGCAGCAGTAAATATTCAAATATTTGGACCCCAAAACTATAAATTAGCAAATTATTTATTATGTAAAAGACAAAGGATCCCTAATTGAACCCTACCTATTAAGTCTCAGTAGTATAGAATTACACAGAAATTATGTTTGATATTTCGACCGGAATGATTTGATCCTTTTTGATAAATACAATGAAAATGTAATGTAAATTATGGTTTTGAAAATCCTTTGGACCTTTGGAAGTCTTTTGTCCTTGTGACCTGTGGTCGTTGATGGTTCTAACTGAATTCAAAGATACAAATTGACTTGGATAATTCTCTTAAAAATGTTTTTTCTGTTTAAATAGGGAAAAATCGTAGATTTTAGGCAAAAATTATCTAACTCTTTCATATGAAAACGTTTTATGTTCCAAACCACTATAATAGACAATATAAATACCGTAAGTATGTAGATATTTATATTGTCTTAAAGTCAAAATTTCTCTCATTTTTCTAAATAATTGTACTGATTGAACGCTGATTAAATTTTAATCCTATTCTAAGTAAAAATGTTGGATGCATAATAAACTGTGACTCATCTGGACGCTTTTAAATAAAATATATAATTCTGAAATCGCCAATCCGCCTTCAGCAAGCATGGTGATAAATGCTTGAGCCTTCTCTGTATGAGAAGAGGCATTTGCCCTGCAATAAGATAATATAAGCCTGGTAATATTATTATTTAGCACTACAGGAGTAAAGTTGAAAGGGGATAGAACCGATCTGCCGTGATTTCGTAAAAAAAAAACAAAATGGCGGTGCGTCGATATGCCAGCTTCCAAACAAAAAGGTTCGAACCCCATTGCAAATAAGATACAATTCAACACAATTACGGAATTCCCAACTGTATTTCTGTTACATAAACTATTAATTTTCAATGAAAACTGTTTGAGGATATTATTTCTGTCCCATCGACCGTTACATTACAACACCGAAATGAAGTTTACATTAAAGATTATATTAATACAGCGTCCTCCACTTACCTCTGTCGTCACAGAGACCACATTAGGTATACCTTGACCCGGCGGAAGCTGCCCACGGATCCCTAACACAGCCTCGCTAATTCCTACTGGCATATTCATGAAGCTACCTAATTACTAAAGGATCGCTTTAGCCGATAATCTGTTTAGAGACAAGAGAATGCTATGAAGCTGAATAATTTATAAGATTATATACAGGGTGCTTAGTAATTCTCTCAATTTCTTGAAAGGGAGTCAACTATACAGCATGCATTTTAATTTATTGCCAATATTGAAAGGGGTCAAAGTGCTCATAAATAATAATAATATTTTAGGAATAATTTGTTATAATTAGATTTAAATTGCCCCGTTGGCCTCGTGGCCGCAAACACGACTGATGAGCGTGAGGTCCTGGGTTTGATTCCCAGGTCGGGCAAAAAGTGTTACTTAAATACATACATAAACTCACGCCTTTTACCCATGGGGGTAGGAAGAAACCACAGAACGCCACTTGCGACGATCCTTACATAATCCTTTCGCCTCGTCCATGTTCACACATCTGGTCATACAAGCACGCCACTTACGAGTACTGCGCACCCGACCTTTCTGAAGAACCTCACCAATGAGTTCGGGGTAGGCCTTTCTAGGGCGTCCCCTCCCGTCAAAAAAAGTGTTATTGGGTTGTTATTGATAGATTAATTATTCATTAGCTTTGGAAAAAAATACGGTCGATTCGAATAAAATTCTTACAATCAACAGTTTTTAATTGAGAGCCGAAAAACACCTAAAAATTGTGGTTACTCAGATATCGGAAAGGGTAGGGGAAAATATCTAGGTCATTTCTTTTTGCAAATAAGCTCTTATTTATTCCCTTTCAAGGCACAGATTGAATTACAAATCACCTCGTATAGTGAGGAACTGGAAAGCTTTCTTCTTTTATTATTAAACTTTTATTTGCCAGCGATACGCTAAGAAGAAGAACAGCTTTTATAATTTTATAACGCAATTTTTGGAACACAAAATTAAACATCTAAAGTAACGCCCGACAGAAGAATAAGATTCCCTACCGCAGCTACCAAAAGAGATGATAACTTTGAAACCGCTGAACTAATATCTATCAAACATAGCTTAGAACACTCCCGACTAATTCACCTTTCAATCAAAAGGAAACAAAATCAAAATCGGTTCATGCGTTCGGGAGCTACGTTGCCACAGACACACACACACAGACACGTCAAACTTATAATACCCCGACGTTTTTGCGTCGGGGGTTAAAAATGGAAATATGCTCACATAAAAGATGGTCGTAAAGGTGAAAGGTGCATTGCGACAATACAATGATTTTTTTTTACATTGAGGACACCCGAACTATTTCTGTGTTCTTAAGTATAACTATTCTAGCTCTAGTTTTTGTCAATGTGGATAGTTACTGTGATGGTAACGCGTCTAGATAAGGTATAGGAAAATGGTCGCTAGGGGTCTCCTCTCTGCTTCGTTAGCCTAGTGGTCCTAAGCGCGACTGCTACGCTAGAGGCCCTGGGTTCGATTTCCAGGTCGAGCAAAAAGTGTTATTGAGTTTTTCTATGAAATTCTCAGTAGCAGCTCCGAGTTAGGATTTGTGCCCGGTTAATGGCAATAGGCTCGCCCCCTATTACATGGGACCTAAACATACCGGCGAACTGTGGGTGTACATTGGTACATCTCTGCCTAACCCTTCGGGGAATACAGGCGTGATCATATGTATGTATGTCGTTAGGGACCAGTACCGACAGAGCCCTTTATTCAAAAGTAGTCTCGTCTTATTTTAAACAATAAGTAATTAAATCGAAGATATTTTGTAAACAGGATAAGGGAACTAATAGGCCTGTGGTTAGCCAGTATCCCGTCAAATTGCTTAATTTCAAAAGTATACTAATATTATAAAGAGGAAACATTTTTTGTTTGTTTATAACGAATAGGCTCCGAAAGTACCGGACCGATTTTAACAATTTTTTTCACCAATAGATAGCTACATTATTCCTGAGTAACATAGGCTATATAACATCACGCTACGTCCCACAGGAACGAAACAGTAGCCAAAGACGTAACGCGGGTGAATTTCATAGAATTTAATGACTTTTTGATCAAAATTTCCCTAGACTACTGTTGCATCGACCTCGCTTTAAGCGACGTATTTCTCAAAAAAAACCTTTTCAGAGTCCATTAATCATTTGACCTTTTACTCAAATTGGCACCGTATCATGTTCCCCATGTAGCAGACGTGTCCTTTGACCTAGAAACTCAAACAGACCCGTGTAGCAAGTTTAAAGTTCATTCCGTGAAGTTTATAACTCGCATTTACTTTGTGCAGCCAATTTGCTAGTCAGTGGTCTTGCTATACAGATTAGCAGAAACTTGTAATAACGATGCAGGGCACTGCAGGGCAAAGATCTCATCTCATATAGAAAAGGCACGAGCACTTTTCACCACGCTAGTTTAAGGCGGATTGGCGATTTTAGATGTATATTAATATACAAGACTGCTTTTGTATATCATAAGCAACAAGAATATTGTAATCAAGATTTTGTAAAAACCAATTTGAAAAGAGTGTCCATGGAGTTTCTTGCTCGTTCTTCTCCATAGAGACCTACGTTTTGGAACGAGCAACTAGCGTCAACTTTTTGTATGAGTAACTTCTTGACTATTCAAAAGTGCCTGTAAATGGTCTAATTGAAATAAATGTTTTGACTTTAACTTTGATAACCCGATTTGTGAGGCTATAAAGGCTGCATAACATTACGCTACAACCTACGCCAGGGGAGCAGAAACACGTAACTTAAAAAAATGAAGTGAACGAAGTCACGGACAGAACCTAGTACATACATATATATAATGAATACAACCTTAACAAAAGAGTTCCAACAAACATACATGATCTTAACAACTCACTAGCGTTAAACCCTTCAGGCTTTTACTTCTAATTAGCAAAAGTTTCCTCTCAACTATGTTGTACAGCACTGTATGTAATTAGTTGCGACATTAAATACAATACGCTCATTAACCTAAATACAATACACTCTATTAACTAATAGGGTGTATTGTTTTTGAATTAGTTATTTGTACTGTTAACATAATATTGTTACTTCGGTTTTGTGTTTAATTCATAATTAATTTTGTTTTTGACCCCCGACGCAAAAACGACGGGGTGTTATAAGTTTGACGTGTCTGTGTGTCTTTGGCATCGTAGCTCCCGAACACATGAACCGATTTTGATTCTGTTTTTTGTGTTTGATAAATGAATTAGTCGGGAGAGTTCTTAGCTTGTTTGATGGAAATCGGTTCAGCGGTTTTAAAGTTATCAGCGCTTTTGTTGACTACGGTAGGGATTTGTTTTCTTCCGTCGGGGGTTACTTAAAATTTTAGTTCTATACGTGTGTACAGGTAAAGTTGTTTGTGTGCGGATTTTTCTTTTGGAGGTACATTATTAGTAATAGAACACAATTCCATTAACTGCTGCAATACATTTAAAAAATTTTGATCATTTGAAAATATTTTTTTATGGTCTCCTTTACCATTTTTTTACCATGACACTATTATACTTTCATGAAATATTTAGAGGTAAGTCCCCTTGACAATACACTCAATTTTTTTCAGGCTTGTAATATGTTCCGATACACCAGACCATCACGCCAGAATGGCAGAACGGATCTAGGTGTTTGGCTCAGAGATAGATTATAGTCTGAAATAGCAAAAAAGGAACTTTTTCTTCCCGTAAACTGTACGGTTCCCGTAGGATAACATATTAACTTTGACGCCAACGAAGTCGCTAGTAGAAGCTAGGCTAGTACAATTTTAGATAACTTGAAAGGGTTTTGGATAGCATACCGCCCATCTAATAGAGCCTTCATGAATAAGTCTAACACTAAATTAGACCTACGCACGAACGCATTAATTGGTAACCGTAAGATAATTATTTCAGTAACTGCTTGAATGAGTACCTAATTAATAAATTAGGCTTTTAGCAGTCAATCTCTGTAATGACTATCTTATTTATGTGCCACTAAAGCCACATGTTTATTGGAAGTCAAATTAAGAAACAGTTGCGCAACATTTTCGTGCAACTTTTGTTAATTGTGAACTAGCCTTTGTTCGCTGCTTTGTCCGCGTAAATGTCGGTTTTCGCGAATGCAGATGAAGTTGCGTAATAAAAAGTCTCCTATGTTCTTTCTTGGGGTTCAAACTTAGCCCGTACCGAACAGAGTTACTTTCGCATTTATAATATCAGTATGGAAAATATTCAACCATTTTGAATCCTGGAAGGTAAATAAAAACGAGAAAAGAAGTACAAAAAAAATGTAAGTTAAAATCATTTCATTTTCCTGCCAACATGGTAGGTTCGCCAGTAACACTGCAACATATGGTCTGTAACCAAACCATGTTTCCGAAACATTATTACAGGGAACAAGAACAAAGTTAACCCAAATATTCAAATAAAAATTCTTATTCTTGAATAAACCGACCGCCATTACCATAGTTTCCTCAGTAATCGTTTTATTGTCTTCCAGAAAGTTCTCAGTAAGTTTCCCAGGAAACTGCGTGCTTATATCCCCCCGGGGCCATGCGCGAATGTTTCCCGGGAATAATATTCCACTTACAAAGCTACGAATCCTGAAATAAGCTTTTGATTATAATTCTGTGTAAGAAGACAACGAGGTGTTTTTAAAAGACAATATTTTTTCAAAAATATCGGTTTCCATCGGTTTTTTATTCGAAAGCAGGTTTCCTAGCGATCGTTCTTAGATGTTTTATCAAAATCTGTTCAGCCATTTCAAGTTAATCAAAACTTTGAATAAAATACAATAATAACATTTTCTTAATAAAAATATATTCTGTCTCAATTTATTCAGTGGCTCATAATAGTAAAACATTACTGAAACAGCTTTCTTAGATTTCAAAATAAATTCATATTTAATAACTGGCGTGCGAATATTGCCAGCTGATAAATTATTTATCTTTCATTGTGAACAATTTACATTATTTTCAAAGATTATTAAACTATACCAATGTGATAATGCTGAAGAGTTTTTTGTTTCTTTATTTGGACGCGCTAATCTCTCGCTGTATAACATCACGCAACGACATGTGAGAGCGGAGCAGTAACCAAAGACGTACCTTAACACGAGCAACACCGGGTGTCACCATTGTGTGGATCGCCCCGAGGACACGGTGGAGCACACCGTGGCGGTATGCCCCGCTTGGGCGGAGCATCGCCGAGTCCTCGTGGCGGCCATCGGCGGCGGCGAACTCTCGCGTCCGGCCCTGGTGCGAGCCATGGTTCGGAGCGAGAGGGAATGGGATGCAGTCGCCTCCTTCTGCGAGGCAGTAATGCTTGAGAAGGAGGCGGCGGGACGGTTGAGGCAGCGGTTCTCCCGTCCCAGCCGCCGCGGTAGACGCTCCGGACGTCGGGAGCCGCGAGACGACTCCCGGCCACCGTAGATACTGGCCTGTGGACGGTGAGCAATGGGTAGCTCACCGTCCTTACGTTGCATAACGACAGGCCGTGTCGACGGCACGTTCGTGTTCCACGCGCGCCTCAAAGAGATGTCAGCAAAAGGAAGGGGCCACTGAGGGCCGATGCCTGCCGGGGCTGCGGGTTGTTCGCAAGAGATACCGCGCCCCCGGAACGCAAAGGGCACAAGAAGGAACATGGGTGGGTTTTAGTCAGTAAAAGTCTGACACTCCCTCCCGCCCCGCCCACGGCGGGAGAAGTTATTTGATGATTTCCCACCCACCAAAAAAAAAAAAAAAAAAAAAACACGAGCAACAAAATCCACGCGGTCCAAGTCGCGGGCAGAAGTTAGTTAAGGATAAATTTTAAGAGACCTACTTTGTAAAAATATAATTTTAAAATAATAGTAATAATATTTTCACTACTCAAGGTAAACTCAGCATATTCTACAAAAAAATTATTCTCGTAGCCTCGTAGCGGCGTAGCATTCGTAGCGTCTGTTTGTGTTTCTCTCGTAGCAAAGTGCTACGTTATCTCGTAGCGTTGTTTATTTTTATTTAGTGCTCTAGAATGGATGGCGTATCGGATTCTAGATGTTTTACGGTTATGACGGTAAAATACGGTTCTTAATCGAAAAGGTATGTTTTGTTCAGTCCGATTGTATTTCGTGCGGTTTTCCCACCCGAATGGCAAATTTATTTCTTCCATCCATTAGTTATCTTTTTTTTCGTATGGGAAATCATCAAATGACTTCCTGGGCGGGGCGAGAGGAAGTGTCAGGCTTTTACTGACTAAAACCCTTGTGCCCTTTGCAAACCGGGGGCGCGGTATTTCTTTCGAACAACCCGCGGCCCCGGCAGGCATCGGCCCTGACTGGCCCCTCCGATTTGCTGACGTCTCATTGCTTGAGTTATAAGTGTATTGTTAAGTAACCATAGCTAGCAAAACTAAATTATCACAGATGGGTAATTCTATTAACTTTTACGAACGATTGCAATCTAATCTCAGTTTAAATATCTCAAAGACTTTAAGAAAAAAAAAAAAACATAATACGACGCCGAATGTCGGCCATTTTTTTCAATTTCCCAGTGTCACTCTCACAAGAATCTAAGAGCACTTTTCAAGCTGAAACCGATCAAGTCGTTTAGGCTACAGAGCGTGCCAAAGAAATAAACATACATACATATATTAGAAAAACATAACCCTCCTTCTGGCGCAGTCGGGTAAAACCACTTCTAATTTACATAGATTTTTTGACATTTATTGACGTTGAGATGAGAATGTGACCAAATTTAAAACTTATGTAATTAGTAGAATTTGCTTTTATGATGACATCATATATATATATACCATCACGCCTGTATTCCCCGAAGGGTTAGGCAGAGGTGTAACAATGTACACCCACAGTTCGCCGGTATATTTTGGTCCCATGTAATAAGAAGCGAGCCTATTGCCATCAACCGGGCACAAATCCTAACTCCGAGCTGCTACTGAGAATCACATAATTCATCACACATCATATGATTTAAATAGCTGTACGAAATATATTTTTTAATTAAAATTAAATTACTAAATAATAGTACACTTTATCAATTTTAAACTCGATTCCAATCAAAACAAATTAAACAAACCGATATAATATGAACACTCAAAATTCAATTAATCGAACAAACACTGAATGCACCACTAGTTCAATTAATTGAACAAATGGAATATTTACTTAATAAATCAGAACACACGAGAGTATCACTCCCGTTTGTATTTGAAAAACAATTTGTATGCAAATGAACGCGTGGGCGTCACACAAGCAGGATTAATTGAGAACTCCGGCATGTGTACTGTACTCTGTGTGTTATTATGTGTATTATTGTGTACAGACTGCTGCATTAATTAGAACCCTTTCATGTGTTAAATGCTTTAGGTCTTGTTTAAAATAGGTGACTTTAGAAAGTCAAAGTCAAATAATTGAATTATGTAAATTAGACTATTAAAAGGCCCTTTTGAACGTCATTTACATTCCATACATAACCTCACGCCTTTTTCCCATGGTGGTAGGCAGAAACCACAGAACGCCACCTACTACGATCCTTACATACTTCTTTCGCCTCGTCTACGTTCATACATCTGGTCATACAAGGTCATATAACCGGCGTACGAGTACTGCGCACCCGACCTTTCTGAATACCCACCAATAAGGTCAGGGTAGGTCTTTCTAGGGCGTCCTCTCCCGGCGTTGCCACTCACATGTGCCATATAAATCCCTTTTGTTAGTTACCTTTAACTCATTATATTAAAGGAAACAAATAATCTAGTTACCCATTCCAAAAGGAAGTCTAACAACCAGTCTAACCAAGAGGTATCGTGTTGCCCAGTAACTGGGTTGTGGAGGTCAGATAGGCAGTCGCTTCATCTAAAACACTGGTATTCAGCTGCATCCGGTTTGACTAGAAGCCGACCCCAACATAGTTGGGAAAAAGCTAAGCAGATGATGATAATTCGAATGTACCATCAGTACAACATTACAACATACATTTAGAAACAAAGAAACAACAAATAATTAAAAAATATTTATATTTATAAACCATGTGCATTCGAAAATAATCATAAAGAGGTCTATCAATATTTTTTTAACGATTCCCCATATTTGGAATTTCTCCTTCCTATCGTGGGTGCGTTTACAGACATATAAACTCGTATACAAAAACAACCAGACAGACCCGGAACCACTATCTATAGGTCACACAATTGTTCCGTGCGGGAATTGAACCGCGGTACGCAGCGTAGCCACCAATTGCTCAGCCAACCGTGACTTCAAAATAATGAAATAAACATTATTGTATGCCCCATAGCTACGGCAAACAGACCCACTTCAGTATAAATGCCACAGTTTTGGCCAAATTAAAACTTATTTTCTTGTTACGATACAAAATACAAGTAATTCTGCTAACGATACCAGTTCGAAACAAATAACAATAACCACTCAAACAATAATCCAATAAAACAAAGCGTTACGAGTGGAATCGTGTCGCCAATTACTGTAGTGGAACAAGCAAAAGTAATAACAAGCTGTACTCGTAACTGTCGGAACTAAACAATAGAATAACGATACTTATATAAACGTAGGCTTGCGATACACGGCTGCATGAGAGACGACCGATCTTCGTCGAACAAGATATGTGTGAAATTTTTACATAACATAAAACACACCATCACGCTTGTATTCCGGAAGGTCTAGGCAGAGGTATACCAATGTACACCCACAGTTCGCCGGTATGTTTAGGTTTCATGTAATAGGGGGCGAGCCTATTGCCATTAACCGGGCATAAATCCTAACTCTGACCTGCTACTGACATGATATGATGATGATGATAAAATTGATGGAGGATTTTTTTTTTAAGGTTGGGTAATCATCGAATTACTTCTTCGGCTCCGAGCAGAAGGGACTATTAGACTCTTACTGACTAAAACTCATCCGTGTTCCTCCTAATGCCCTTTACGTTCCAAGGCAGCGGTGACTCTTCCAAACAAATTCCGCAATCCTGGGATAGACATAACTGCCTCATTACCCTAGTGCTAATAGGCGCGACTAGTACGTTAGAGGTCTTTGGTTCGTTAGAGGTCCGCGTCGTGACGGCTCATTGATAAAGCTCGCTTCTCATGCAAGAAGTTGTCGACATCGGGTAAATACAATGTGATATTTTCAATTCACATGAACTTTCGAAGTTTATCTTGGACATCACTGACATCGGTGTGGAAAAACATACATACCATCACGCCTTTGTTTCCCGACGGATTAGGCAGAGGTGTACCAATGTATACCCACAGTTCGCCGGTATGTTTAGGTGAGATGTAATAGGGGGCGAGCCTATTGCCATTAACTGGGCACAAATCCAAACTTCGAGCTACTATTGAGAATTTCATAGAAAATCCTAATAACACGTTTTGCTCGGCCTGGGAATCGAACCTAAGACCTCTAGCGTAGCAGTCGCGCTTAGGACCACTAGGCTACCGAGGCAGTGGTGTAGAAAAACATTGTAAGGAAACCTGGACTTATAATTAATATAAGTCTGAAATCGGCATTCCTTCTTGAGCTAGCGTGGTGATCAATGTTCGTGCCTTCCCTTTTGTCCTGTAGTTGGACAATAATATGCTAGTATTATTATAGAACACATTAATGGTAATTGGTCAAAAACCAGACACTTGCAAAATTCTTTGGCATTAGCAAGTGTGGGGCAAAACAAAAATCAGTCGCTGATAAAAATCACCTAGTGTTTATCAAGCCTTATCCAATACTGCGCACATTCAAACGCCCACACAAATGATTTGCTTCCTAGTATCGAGTTATATTGTGTGGGTAGGTCGTAGTTACATCATGACGTCATTAGGTCACAATGGACCTCGTTCTGATGTTATGCCAATTCCCGGAAGAATGATTTTGTACAACAGTAATTGCTGTAATTTCGAGTTTAGTTTGCTAGCTCGATATTGCATGTATGTGTGTTTATTTGTTGGTATCTACTGGTAAAATTAAAGCTGTGGGTAAGAGTCAAAGATAAAGTCTTATTTGTTAAACATAGGTACTTGTAAATAGAATGTCAAGTATGGATTTACTATGTTTTATCGTCAGCGATGTACAAATATTAGATTACTCATTAATTTTTAAAAAAGACGGCCAATTGCGAGTCCAACTCACACATACAGGATGCCGTGGCATCGTACAATATTTTATACTAAATAGAAAAAAATACGTTTTCTGTTTACTTTCTTAACTTTATTATATTTCATGTCATAGCGTAATACACGCTGTAGAAATCTCAAGTGTCTCCTTATTACGATACATAAGACAAACAAACAGACGGACAGACAGCGGAGGCTTAGTCATAGGGTTCCATTGGTACCATTTACAAAACAATAAAAAAAAACAAAAAAATAAATTAAAACAATAAAGTAGTTATTGAGCATAATAAGTTGAAAAGAAACATAAAAACAGAATAATGTTCATTTTGTATATAAAATATGTAGGCAGGCCATGAGGCAAGGCATTCCTCGTAAAACTAATGAGTTTAGCGCAACACCCACGGGTATGACGCGTACTTTAGGAGTTACCCTTCACGTGTACGGTAATGTACTGCTGTTTCGATGTACGTATTACCATTTATTATCAAGACATGTAATTTGTTCGTCTTAATGAAGGGTAGTTTGGAAGTGGCATGTTGTTTAATGAAAATGACACTTTGAAATGCAGTGTTGTTAACGAGAATTACCCTTATTTTTAGACGTGTGGTTTTTTTTTTTGGGGGGTGGGAAATCATCAAATAACTTCTCCCGCCCTGGGCGGGGCGGGAGGGAGTGTCAGACTTTTACTGACTAAAACCCACCCATGTTCCCTCTTGTGCCCTTTGCGTTCCGGGGGCGCGGTATCTCTTACGAACAACCCGCAGCCCCGGCAGGCATCGGCCCTCAGTGGCCCCTTCCTTTTGCTGACATCTCTTTGAGGCGCGCGTGGAACGGAACGGCCTGTCGTTGTTTAAACGTAAGGACGGTGAGCTACCCATTGCTCACCGTCCACAGGCCCGTATCTACAGTGGCCGGGAGTCGTCTCGCGGCTCCCGACGTCCGGAGCGTCTACCGCGGCGGCTGGGACGCGAGAACCTCTGTCTCAGCCGTCCCGCCGCCTCCTTCTCTAGCATTACTGCCTCGCAGAAGGAGGCGACTGCTTCCCATTCCCTCTCGCTCCGGACCATGGCTTGCACCAGGGCCGGACGCGAGAGTTCACCGCCACCGATGGCCGCCACGAGGACTCGGCGAAGACGTGATGTTTGGTGTAGTGATAAGGAAGTTTTGATGTAGTTTAATCTATATTTAATCATATGTATAGTTAAGTAAAAATAATCTTCTTTCCTGACTAACTAACCGACTCCTTGACTTTGACTTTGTAACAAGAAAAAAGGCCAATATTTTCTTAATGTTTACCCGATAGCGTGACGCAAAGGAGGGCCACTTTTTATCAATAAAGATCCATTATTGGGTCGATTTAAGTGGGTTTAAATTTTTAATGGGATCCGTCTGTTTGTTATGTTTCGCATGAATAGAATGTATTATTTATTTTACGTGTGAATCGATTATGAAACTATTTCAATAGTGTAGTTATTTAATGTTACCTAACAGGATTTAAAATTTTATTTTACGCAGTTTGGTTTTATGATTTTTTATTTAAACTTTACTTTATACATAGTGTTCAATCGCTTTGGTTAAAAACACCAAATTAAAAATTTTAAGTAACCCCCGACAGTACCGTAACTAACAAAAGAGATAACTTTGAAACCGCTGAACCGATTTCCATCAAACAAAGCTAAGAACACTCCTGACGAATTAACCTTTCAAACAAAAAAAAATCAAAATCGGGAGCTACGATGCAGACACACACACACACACACACAGAGACACGTCAAACTTATAACACCCCGTCGTTTTTGCGTCGGGGGTTAAAAACATGAACAGAACATTGAAACAATGACAGTTATCATAATAAAAATAATTTTGTTGACCATTCTATGATGGAACCAATACGTCTACTAATAAATTAACTTGGAGTATAGTGTTGGTACCTTGATCCACACTACCTGGTAAACGTCAAATCTTTTCTCATTCAACCACCCCAGTTCCCAAAATGAAGGTAGAGGGTTTTTCGCGGAGTCAGGTTTTTTTAATCTTTGAAAAGACTTTAGGCAATAGGCTCGCCCCCTATTACATGGGACCTAAACATATCGGCGAACTGTGGGTGTATATTGTTACACCTCTGCCTAACCCTTCGGGGAATACAGGCGTGATGGTGTTGAAAAGACTTTTATGAGAAATGTATGTACAGGACGTATATTGTTTATGTAGGTATATACAGTTATATGTTATCTACTTAGACATAACACGATTCGTGTACAATTTTACAGGCCGTTGAAATTGCACGAAAAATAAATTCTCAAACTGTACTTCACGTGTAGCTACCAGTTCTTTTACTAAAGCTTGGCCCTATTTTTTAGGATCTGAGTAAAGTTGCATAAAAGCTTTGAAATAGCTATTTCCAAAGCACTGTGAGAGGTTTTTACTTTACTTTTGTTTTATATTTTTAATAAGTACGTGTTAAACATTTCCTTCTAAAATTCTTTTGCCTAAATGGTACTTTCCATCAATACCTTTTGCGGTAAATCTTTAAAGTTAAAACTTTACACAATTTCATGAGGCAGGAATGATTTAAAACACAAACAAAGAAAATGCTATATCACCCACTCTATTCTGTAAAAAATCTCCCTCAGTGACTTCTTCGTATATGAAATCAGCGTGAGGTGAGATATCAATCTCTAGCATCAAGTGAGATGACAACTCACATCGAACTCACATTAACTACTAGCTTTTACCCGCGTGATCGTCCGCGTACACGTTGGTTATATTTAAAATTCAATCAAGATTCGAAAAACACTTAAAAAATACACGTGGCGCCACCTATTAACATAAGAACGTTTTTGTTGTTTTCCTAGGGTACAGTAGTTTTTTTTTGGGGTAAAAGGTACCCTATGTCCGTTTCTGTACACCTGACTACGTATATGTAAAATTTCAGGATGATCAGTTCAGTGGTTTAGGCGTGAAAAAGTAACAAACAAACTTACTTTCGCATTTATAACATCAGTTAGGATATTCATCGCGAGAAAATTTTGCAGAAAAAACCAGCAAAATACTATTTCTGCCTTCCTTCAAGCCTTAAAAGCCATAAGATCTTTAGTATTAACATATTGTATTTAGTGTAACCGCCTTATTAGCCTAGTGGTCCTAAGCGCGACTGCTACGCTAGAGGTCTTTGGTTCGATTCCCAGGTCGAGAAAAAGTGTTATTGATATTTTCTATGAAATTCTCACTAGCAGCTCGGACTTAGGATTAATGCCCGGTTAATGTCAATAGGCTCACCCCCTACTACATCTGACTTAAACATACCGGGGAACTGTGGGTGTACATTGGTACCCCTCTGCCTAACCCTTCGGGGAATACAGCCGTGACGGTATGTTATCTTCAGTATTTCTAGATTTCCTGAGCTCTAAAACCGTCTCCTCTTTAGATTGTCACGTATAAATAGGGGTACATAAGGGGTAGCTTCATATCATTCTAGTCACGTCCCAGACCATCATGTATCAGCGGAAAATAAATAGAATTCTCACCACGGAGGTGACGACTTGGCACGTGGAGTGGACGACAAGTATTTTATGATTTGTTTTTAGCGTCGCTATGTGTGAAACGATTTTTAAGTACCCCTATCTATAATCATCTTCCTTATTTTGGAGATTGCTATCTGATGAAGAATAATCGTCTTTCTTGCTTCGCTAGTTTTTTAGGGTTTTTTTTTTTGGTGGGTGGGAAATCATCAAATAACTTCTCCCGCCCTGGGCTGGGCGGGAGTAAGTGTCAGACTTTTACTGACTAAAACCCACCCATGTTCCTTCTTGCGCCCTTTGTGTTCCGAGGGCGCGGTATCTCTTGCGAACAACGCGCAGCCCCGGCAGGCATCGGCCCTCAGTGGCCCCTTCCATGTGCTGACATCTCTTTGAGGAGCGCGTGGAACACGAACGCACCGTCGACACGGCCTGTCGTTATGCAACGTAAGGACGGTGAGCTACCCATTGCTCACCGTCCACAGGCCCGTATCTACGGTGGCCGGGAGTCGTCTCGCGACTCCCGACGTCAGTTTTTTAGGGTTACGTTTAATCATGATAACTGTCTGTTATTACACAACTGCATGGCAAAGGCCTCTACTAATACAGAGAAGGTATAGTAGTCGCCACGAGTCGTGAGCACACGCGATTGGTCCATCAGTCCGACCGATCGTGTGCAGCGTCGGCGACCCAAGAAACCCAGGAAGGAACCCAAAAATAAACTTGACAATTGTGCTCACGACTCGTTGCGGCTACTATACGAGGATTGATCACCACGGATTGGCGATTTCAGAATTATATTAAATTATAACTGCCTCGTCAGCCTAGCGGTCCTAAGCGCGACTGCTACGCTAGTGGTTTTAGGTTCGATTCTAAGGTCGTGCAAAAAGTGTTATTGGGTTTTTGGGTCTATGAAATTCTCTGTAGCAGCTCAGAGTTAAGGTTTGTACTCGGTTAATGGCAATAGGCTCGCCTCTTATTACAGGGGACCTAAACATACCGGCGAACTGTGGGTGTACGTTGATATGCATCTGCCTAACCCTTCGGGGAATACAGGCGTAATGGTATGTAATGTTATTAAATTATAAGTCCAGGTTTCCTCACGATGTTTTCCTTCACCGATGTCAGTGTTGTCCAGGGTAAACTTAGAGAGTACATAAATGAGTTGGAAATGTCACATTGGTACTTGCCTGGTATGAGAAGCAAGCGTCTTAAACACTGGACCACCACGACAAAGTAAATAAAAACATTCGAAATCTAGTCGCAATCCCATTTCAGTGATAATCATTGTCAAAATCTTGTCAATGATGTAGGTACCAAAGAGATTTTTTGTCAGACTGAGACCGGAATTGTCCATCTGTCCTTCGAAACAAAGATTTCAATGGATAGATGTCCACGCGCGCCTCAAAGAGATGGCAGCAAAAGGAAGGGGCCACTGAGGGCCGATGCCTGCCGGGGCTGCGGGTTGTTCGCAAGAGATACCGCGCCCCCGGAACGCAAAGGGCACAAGAAGGAACATGGGTGGGTTTAATGGATAGATGTGCTACCAGCCTTACCGCAATAAATGATGGTCACGTTTCGTTTCCCTTGTTATGTCATGAAAAAGTCATTTTTTATTTGACCAAGATACGTGAGCTTACTGTTATTAGGATTGGTCTTTCTTCCATACGGTAAGGAATAACTGACGATTTTAATCTCTTTTTAAGATTATTTTAAAGCAACAAAAACTAGAGTTCAAATACCAATGTGATTTTTTCAATTTATATGTTCTTTCAAGAAATACCTATTTTAAAAGACTTGGAGATTGGAGATCTTGCCCAGCAGTGGGACATTATAGACTAGATAACAAAAAAAATAATCATTTAGAATTTATTTTGAACATCACTAACATCAGTGAAGAAAAATATCGTAAGGAAACCTGGACTTAAATTACCAACAATCCATCACGCCTTTTTTTTTTTTTGGGGGGTGGGAAATCATCAAATAACTTCTCCCGCCCCGGGCGGGGCGGGAGGGAGTGTCAGACTTTTACTGACTAAAACCCACCCATGTTCCTTCTTGTGCCCTTGGCGTTCCGGGGGCGCGGTATCTCTTACGAACAACCCGCAGCCAAACCATCACTCCTGTCTTCCCCGAAGGGTTAGGCAGAGGTGTACCTATGTACACCCACAGTTCGCCGGTATGTTTTAGGTTCCATGTAATAAGGGACGAGCCTATTGCCATTAACCGGGCACAAATCCTAACTCCGAGCTACTACTTAGAAATTCCTAATGGAAAAAACCAATTACAATTTTGTCAACCTAGGAATCGAACCCAGGACCCCATGCTCATAAGTCGCGCATGCGACCACGAGACCAACGGGGCAGGACTTAAATAATGTAAATCTAAAATCGCCAATCCTTCTTGAGCAAGCGTGATGATCAATGCTCGTACCTTCTCTGTATCAGAAGTGACCTTTGCTCTGCAGTAGTATAATAACGGACAGTTATCATTAATAAGTGGGACAATAATAGACTGGTATTATGACCTGTCACTGCTTAGATTGCTTTTTTTTTACTTTTACCGCCTCAGCGATAGAGAGATCTAAATAGACAAAGGTGATCTTCGTTCCCTTTAGTATTGATTGGGTCGAGAATAGAATATCGAGTCTCAGGTGTGCTAACGTAATACGTAGGTACCTCTAACATTTCAAAAGATAGGGCTGAAAATAAAAGTGATACTGTACGTAATCTGAAATGTGTTCGTGTGTGTTTCACACATCAAAATAAATAGTCAAAATAATAACAGTAAGGTTAAAAGCTGAAATACGTGTTTAATTTGTAAATTAAATTCTGTAATATTTCTATAACACTTTAATTTGTAAGTCTTATTAATGTGTGGTTAAATGTTAACGGTTTTACATAAAATTACTAAAAACATTTTTGGCATGAAATCTAATGCGGCTTTTTATTGTCTGTTTAAGGATTTAATTAATAAATTATCCTTATTAGACTTCCGTACCCAAAGGGTGCCCACGGACATAAGACATACCATCACGCCGTATTCCCCGAAGGGTTAGGCAGAGGTGTACCAATGTACGTCCACAGTCCAGCGGTATGTTTAGGTCTCATGTAATAGGAAGCGAGCCAATTGCCGTTCACCGGGCCCAAATCCTAACTCCGAGCTGCTACTGAGAATTTCGTAGAAAAACCCAATAACATTGCTCGACCTGGGAATCGAACCCAAGGCCTCTAGCGTAGCAGTCGCACTTAGGACCACTAGGCTAACGAGCCAGTCTTAATTAGATAATAAAATTCAGTAATCAGAATTATAAAATCTTAAAATTAAACTCAAAGTAGTGACGTAAACAATATCTGTCTTATGGCGCGTACTTCTTTTTTATTTGCTTACTACAAGTACGTCTTCTGCCTGTTTGTAAGAAATAATACGATCTACCTCAAATCCTACACAAAATCAAACTACATCAAATCCAAGTCTTTCCAATTTCCCTTCAAACGTTTAATTTCCAAGACCGCAGCGCTTTAAAGCGCTTTAGAAACTCGTTAATGAAGCGCTCGCTAAACGTTCAAAGTTGCGATGCAAATTGAAAGTTACATAAATTGTCGAGTAGGTACACGTTGTAGAATTTAGATTTCAGTACAGAAGCTGGTGATTAAATATTGACTAATATAATTAAGCTGTTGATTTTTTTATGTTTGTTTGTGTAAACGCGCTAATCTCTGGAACTACCCGCCAGATTTGAAAAATATTTTTGGATATGATAGCCAGATTTATGAAGAATACTTTAGGCCATATTATAACATCATTCTACGATCTACGAGAGCGTAGCAGTAACCAAAGACGTAATATTATGCGGGTGAAAGAAATCACGCCGATAAAGTCGCGGGGCGAAGTCAGTATCTAATAATTCCAATTATTATCGTCCCACTGCAGGACAAAACCTTTTCACACAGAGAAGGCACTTCAAAGTCTAAGCATTTTTGAATTATCACGGACTAGGTCGGTTAGTCAAATACTTGAAGCTTGTTGCTCGTTCTAAAACGTAGAACTTCTCAATGGAGAAGAACAAGCAAGAAGCACTCCTTTCAATTATTTTTTTACAAAACCCTGGTTACATTGTTCTTGTTACTTGAATGTGAAAACTATGAAGTTAATAGCAGTATAAAATAATTAAAAAAATAAAGATGTAATACCATCGCAGGTAAGAGATGAACAATCCCAACTGACAGCGCCCGTTCACGAACATGACGAGTCGATGATCACCGTTTAGCTCAACCATTTCAAAGGGTGAATGTCCAACACACGCGCCACCATCAGCGAGACATTTGAGTGAGCATATCAAAGTTCTCAACCGCCATTAATGCAACTGACAGCGCCCGTTCACAAAGACATGTCACATGGATCACGTGTATTGATCAAAGCGAATCGGATTACGCTCACAACTCACAAAATTACGTTAGTTTCGCCTCAGACTAAGCAGCAATAATCCATCTAACTCCAGCCGTCCAATCAGCATCCTTACCAATAAAGTCTCGGATTCCACTCAGAACTCATTACAGTCGTCCTTATACCAAATGAGGATCACGTGTTACACTCTAATGCCTCGTTACAACTTATATGTAAGCCTCATGAGTAGGGATGGGAAAGTGTAGAATTATCGATAGAAAATAGTTATGTATTTTGTTTTGTTTTATCTCTTGTTAGGTTATTTGTGTTGTTTTCTTGTAGGTAGTAATAGAAACCATTACCAGCGGTTTTTCAAACCAATAATAAGTCGTTTCTCGTTTAATTAAGCATTGTTGTTTGATGAGTCATACTTCAGAGGTCGTCCCATATAAATTTTATCGAAATTGGTTAAGTAGTTTGGTAAAAAACTTATAATAACTGAATCAAAAATGTCATCCAAATGAACGAATTAGTGTATTCTGCTTTCTTGTGACTTTTAAGTGGTGTCTTGTTAATTTACGTCGTTGCTTACTTTTCCTTCATGGATTTGGATGACAAGAAGTTGATACTAAAAAGCAAAAAAATAATTTTTTTTAGCTAATGAAGTCGGTGGAAAAACCAAACAACAAACAGAACCAAAGCCATCGGCTTCCAAAGCTAAAGTTATTTTTCACTTTTTTTGTTTTTGGCGGTTGTCTTTTTTGTAGAAAAGATTTTTACACCCTGTATTAGAATACAGGGTGTAAAAATCTTTAACGACTGTATCATTATGTATGTGTGATATTTTTTTACTAAAATAAATTTAAACACTCGATATCGTATCGATACTTCGAATCCAAAATTTATCCTATCCTTTTACTTTAAGAAAAACCAAAAAGAAAGCGACAGCAATATCTCTGTACTATAGCCATCTCATTCTAATTAGATCGTTTAAATGCATCAAATGGAGATCGAAAAAGGTTTTAAGCTGTGTCTTGAATTGACTTTAAGTGAGTGTAAGTTAGTGATTAGATAGACAGGAACCTGTCGATGGAACGTTTTAACATTTTTCGAAGTTCTTTTGTATTTTTTCAGCCTATTTTCATTATTGAACGATGAGCTTTTACATTACAGATTGTCAGTTTTTATTTTTAAGCATTGAACATTATTTTATGGCATTAATGTAATTGTTTGGCTATTATAGCAAAGTTCTTGTTGTTTTATTCTTTTTAAATGATCGCATTCTGGTATAAAATGTATTATTTTCCACGACTTCCTAATGTATTTTCTTACGGAACTCTAATTGAATAAAGCATCAACTCACAGCACTCAAAGATAACGTCGCTTCCTCTTAGAATTTCATATTCGGACCAGTAGTTCTAAGTATTTGCGTGTACAAACAGAAAAATAAACATAATCTTCAGCATACTTATCCACACTATATTATAAAGAGAAAAGATTTTTGGTTGTTTTTATTTATTTGTTTGTACCGAACCAGCCGAAACTACTGGACTGATTTTAACCATCTTCTCACCAATAGATAACTAAATTACCAGCCTTTATAACATCACGCTACGACACGGGAGCGGACCATAATTCAACAAAAGACATAATTCAACGCGGGTGAAAATATCCACGCGGACCAAAGCGGGCAGTAGCTAGTTATCAATATTTAGATAGAAATTAGAGAATGCGATTTTATATATCTATTTATTTACTAAAAACTGTGTGCATAATAAACATAGATTGTGAACCAAGGTGTTACAAAGTTAGCCTAGTGGTTCTAAGCGCGACTGCTACGCTAGAGGTCTTGGGTTCGATTCCCAGGTCGAGCAAAAAGAGTTATTGGGTTTTTCTATGAATTTCTCAGTAGCAGCTCGGAGTTAGAATTTGTGCCAGGTTAATGGCAATAGGCTGGCCCCCTATTACATGGGACCTAAAAACATACCGGCAAACTGTGCGTGTACATTGGCACACCTCTGCCTAACCCTCTACGGAATACAGGCGTGATGATGGTATGTGTTACAAAGTTCATTACTAAAACGATTTTTTTGTTGAGACAATGTTAATGATACCCATTTTTATCTCATCTCCAATGAAATAAATTGCTACGTGAAATATTTACAAATGAAAAGAGATAAGTAGGTACGTGAAGTAAATACAAAGTTTGTTAATGAATTTTGATAACAACAATTAAAAACAGAACTAATAAAATGGAATGAACTTAAAACTTCGGCAGATACAATTTTAACCCTGATTAAAATTATTTAAACTTTCTGCTTTAGTTACAGTGTCTGGATTAAATTAATTTATTACAAACTTCTTCTGCATAATTATACATAATTAACATTTAGCTAAGATAAAGGGGCTAAAGTTTTAAAACTATCAAATAGATGATCTAAAATATTCTAAGTTTTATATTAATTTGTCCTGTAATTAATCTAACTTTCAACGAACCAAAAATAGTTTCACCTTAAATACAATTGTGTGGTCCTAAGTGCGCCTGCTACGCTAGAGGTCTCGGGTTCTATTCCCAGGTCGAGCAAAGTGTTATTGGGTTTTGTCTATGAAATTGTCAGTAGTAGCTCGGAGTTAGGATCTGTGTCCTGTTAATGGCAATAGGCTCGGCCCCTATTACATGGGACCTAAACATACCGGCGAACTGTGTGTGTACATTGGTACACCTCTGTCTAACCCTTCGGAAAATATATATAAAATTGTTTAAAATTTATAACCGTCATAATGTAAGTTTAGGAACAAAAATAATTTAAAAACGTCAAATTAGCTTCCTCTCATCAGCAGTTCGTCAAACATTACAATTTCCTTAACAACGTAAACTTCGTAGCTAAGAAACGAGAGCACGCCAAAGCGGGTAAATTAATTTGGTCGTAGTACGAGACACAGAGGAGATAACAGATGGAGACCCACGCTTCCTAAATTATTCCTCACACAAACTTTGTAGACAAAGGAAGTGTGCAATTGTCACCAATTATACCGAGACATACATAAAAGCGTGTGCCAGTATAATTATTAAATGCCGCGTTTAATACAAAACTGCTGTTCTGCTGAGCACATAACATGTTTCGCAGGGTTTGTGATACTATGCCTTACAACCCGTAATAGGGAAAGGAGCAAACATAATTAGTCATATTCTTTTAAGTGCCACTCCATAAATTGAGAAATTCCAATAGCTTTTAGCATTTAAAATTTTATATCATTTTTAACCCCCGACGCAAAAACGACGGGGTGTGTTTATAAGCTTGACGTGTCTGTGTTTGTGGCATCGTAGTTCCCGAACGAATTAACCGATTTTGATTTAGTTTTTTTTGTTTGAAAGGTCGGGAGTGTTTTTAGTTATGTTTGATGGAAATCGGTTCAGTGGTTTCAAAGGTATCAGGCTCTTTTGGTTCTGGATTTATATTTTTTATGTGGGGGTTACGAAGAATTTTTAATGAAAACTTGCATCTTCAAATATCTGTCCTAATCTTACTTGCCCTCTGTAGTCTGTGATAATCTTACTTGCTAACACTGAGTACTCCATGTATTCTAGACTCCTTGGTCGCCTAGTCTCTCTTCGTTGCCTACGCCATGTTGTACTCCTCGTGTTGATTAATTAATGTTATTTTACTGAGAGAATAGCCTGCGAGAGCGTGAAGCGAGGGAAAATTGAATGTTCAAGCTGCTAGAGTTTGAAGGTGAATTGAATTACCCACTTGTCGTGGGACTACGTTGTGACTTTTGCCCATTTATTACAGACTCTAAAAGTATAAAGCAGTTTTTAGGGTTACGTATCCGAAGGGTGCTGAACCCTATTACTAAGAATTCGATGTCTGTCTGTTAAAGAGCTGTATCATTTGAACTGTAGCAAGTAGACACTTCACATTTTCACAATGAGTTTACGTACGTGTACCCATACGGGGTGTTGAACAACAAATAAAATCAAATTAAAAATTTTAGAAGGACATGGTACATGCAATGATTTTTTTTTTTTGTAACTAGTGATAAGAATTGTACGGTGGTACGGAACACAACGTGTGCGAGTCGAACTCGCACTTAGCCGGTTTTTATCATAATAACCTTTAAATATCCTATACTAAAAATGAGCCTTCACTAGAGCGTTATATAGATTTTATTGACATTAGATATTCCTCAATGTATTTTTTCTTTAATTTCATAAATATATGTAGATACATACATGAACTGCCAACTAAACTAACTGCCTCTTTTGCCTAGTGGTCTTAAGCGCGACTGCTACGTTACAAGAGGTCTTGGGTTCGATTCCCAAGTCGAGCAAAAAGTGTTATGGGGATTTTCTATGAAATTGTCAGTAGCAGCTCGGAGTTAGGATTTGTGCCCGTTTAATGGCAATAGGCTCGCCCCATATTACAAGGGACCGTCCTTTAAACATACTGGCGAAGTGTGAGTGTACATTGGTACACCTCTGCCTAACCCTTCGGGGAATACAGGCGTGATGGTATGTTGTTGTTGTTGGTACATAAATGAATATTAAAATATATGTACAACAGAGTCTGTGATCAAAAAATATAATTTGATAGGTTACTTAGTAAAATCGCCATTTCATTTTTCTATTTTTTAGTAAAAATTACATGAAGACACATCCCTTATCTATACTTATATTATATAAAGGAAAGAGTTTGTTTGTTTGGTTGGTTTAAAACGCTAATCTCAGAATCTTATGGTTTGAATTGTTTTTTTTTTTGTGTTGGATAGCTCATTTACCGAGGAGGGCTTTAGGCTGTATAACATCACGGTACGACGTAAGAAAGAGGAGTAACTTAATGTACCAGTACCAGAACAGTAACCAGAGAAGTAACTTAATGCAAAAAAAAAACCACGCGAGCCATGTCGCTGGCAGAAGCTAGATATAGCATAAATTGCAATGGACATACGTTTCGTATAAAAAACAGATTAAAAAATTGCCGCAACGCAATTTCGTTCCCTTCATAACACGATAAGGCGTTAAGAATAAATAGAAGTGTAAATTAATCTTTTGTACCATGCTATCAATTTCACAATTTTTATTGTTCATCGTTAAACATAATGGAACGAATATTTCTTCCTTATTTCATCTATTGTCGGCGACGTTGCCGGCTTGAATGTCGGTTATTACAGATGTAGATGAATTCACGGATAAAAAAGTAGCATTTGTCCTTTCTTGGGGTTCAAGCTTAGTCTGAACTAAATTTCATTAAAATAGGTTCAGTAGTTTAGCAGTGACAGCGTTACTAACATACAAGCTCACTTTCACATTTCAAGTATAATATTAGAAAGTATGGATAAAAGCAATTTTGTTAAAATTACATTTTTTCACAAGTGTAATTTAAAAATAAGTAACCCCCGACGGAACAAAAACATCACTACCATAGCTAACAAAAGAGCTGATAACTTTGAAACCGCTGAACCGATTTCTATCAAACATAGCTAAGAACACTCCCGACTAATTACCCTTTCAAACACAAAAAACAAAATCAAAATCGGTTCACGCGTTCGGGAGCTACGGTGCCACAGACAGACACACACACCGAGAGACACGTCAAACTTATTTTGCGTCGGGGGTTAAAAATGACATTATTTTTCCTAAAATATTAAATTAAATACAAAAGTGTACACTTTAATATGTTGCATTTTATTTCAATCCGGTGCTATAAAAGTATTTTTACATAACTGAATTTTACAATTTATTAAATTTGCAAGTTTTTTAAAGGACAACTGCTAATTATTAGAGTTTTGAACTTGGAGTATTTGACCTGTGTAACCTTGCGTCCAAAACCTATTTGTATATCTTTAGGTACTTAGAAAGAAAAAAGAGAATTAGTTTTCTTAATAACGTAAAAGTTGGCACAGAAAGCAACAATAAGAAAAAACAAAAATAAATCCTCTTTTTTACGTCTAAGACCTTTCTAGTTTCCTACAACCTTTTTGGGGTCAAAAGCCGTTTTCTTTTAGTAAAAGCCACGAAGGTAGAAAACCATTCTACTATTGTTTCGAAGTTTCGTACCGACAAATTAACGACGTCTGTGGTTTGGGACCGACATATCTTATGCTTGAGTCTGTCATCAAGGACAACTAACAGCGTCAGGCAAAAGTGACAAGCAGCACTCAAAGTCACTTTTGAATTGTCAAAAAGTCGGTCAGTTAGTCAGAAAGTTGAAGCTAGTTTTGTTCGTTCGCAGGTGTGGGGAAAAACGAGTAAGAAACTCCACGGACACTCTTTTCAAATCGGTTTTTACAAAATTCTGGTTACAATATTGTTTTTGCTTCTATTTAAAAACAATGAAGGTGATTATAAAATCATAATAAAAATAAAGATGTAAGCCAGTTTAGGGATGACCAATTTTAACTGACAGTGCCCATTCACGAACAATCATGACGCGTGCACGCACCATTTAGGTCAACCATCTTGGACGGACTACTAACTAATGGTTAAGTGGTAAATGTGAATGATGTCTTCCTTTCCAGGGTTGCGGAGTTTTATTCTAAAGAGTGACCGCGGCCCCGTAAGGTAAAGGGCATTAGCAGGAACACGGATGGGTCTGACACTTCCTTACGCTCCGCCAAGAGCGTAAGAAGTCATTAGACAATTCACATCCTAAAAGAAATGATTTTTGTCATTCAATGTTATTTATTTTGGAACTGCCTCGTCACCCTAGTGGTCCTAGGCGCGACTGCTACGCTAGAGGTCTTGGGTTCGATTCTCAGGTCGAGCAAAAATTGTTATTTGCTTTTTCTATGAAATTCTCAGTAGCAGCTGGTAGTTTGGATTTGTGCCCGGTTAATGGCAATAGGCTCACCCCCTATTACATGGGGCCTAAACATACCGGTGTACTGTAGGTGTACACTGTCACACCTCTGCCTAACCCTTCGGGGAATACAGGCGTGATGGTATGTTATGTTATTTTGTATTTTAATGGTGTAAACAACAAAAAAAATCAAAATAAACAGTTGTTGTGAAATGAACTTTTGTACCTCCTTATGTTATCGACCTCGTGTCCTTTGTTTCATCTTCAAAAACTATTTGAGGTATCAAGTATCGAACAATATTGGAAACAAGAGAATACTCGAATTTTCAGTAACATTATGTTTGTTGCCTAATGGAGACATATTGTATTTCAACAAAAATATTTTACTGTTAACGTTTGAAATAAAACCTCTTAGTTTTCAGGGTTCCGTACCCACAGGGTTAAACGAGACCCTATTACTAAGACTCCGCTGTACGTTCGCCCATCTGCCCGTCTGTCATCAGGCTGTAGCTCATGAACCGTGATAGTTAGACAGTTGAAATTCCACAGATGATATATTTCTGTTATCCCTATAACAACAAATCCTAAAAAACAGAATAAAATAAATATCTAAGGGAGCTTCCATACAACAAACGTGTTTTTTTGTTAGTTTTACGATATTGATAACGGCAACAGGTAGACACTTGAAATATTCACAGAATATTTAGTTATATAATAATATTCTCTTTAAAAATAAATAATTAAATAAAAATAAATATTTAAGGGCCATTCAATTAACGTGATTTATTTGCCGTTTTTATAAATAATGGCACGGGATCCTTCGTGCGCGAGTCCGACTCGCACTTGGCCGGTTTTTTTTTACTTGTAACCATCACAGAGAGTGCAATTGTATAATTGAGCAGTTTAAATTTATTAATTGACTAGCTAATGCCTGCGACTTCGTTCGCGTGTATGTCAATTATCATGGGATTTCTTGTGCGAAATTCTAATTATATTTCAAAAATAAAAGTAGTTTCAATTACTCCTCATAACATCAGCTATCTGCGAGTGAAAGTTTATTTAAAATCAGTCTAGCCGTTTTGGAGATTAGTTTGACATTACAAACAGACACTAAAACTTTTTTTTATAAATCGTGAACTAACCTTTGTGATGTCACAAATACATACGCAACACGAAACTATGCAATTAATAATAAACACAATACACACAATTCAGCAATTTTCAATTTAATATCTATTGCATTTCAGTTCATAATCAAATAAAACTTTTAGAGCATATTGCTGTTCTAATATTTATTTGACTAATCAACTCTTCTGAATAAGAGCCGTGGGTACAAATAAATCTTGAGGTCTGTGGACTTGGTGTGATTTGGCAAAGTCAAAATCAAATCATTTATTTCAAGTAGACCATTAAAAGGCACTTTTGAACGCCATTTACAAGAAAAGAGTATGCTTAGATGGTTCGGTCATGCTGAGAGGATGAGTAAAAGGCGACTAACAAAAGGGACTTATATGGCAGATGTGAGTGGCAACGCCGGGAGACGGCGCCCTAGAAAGACCTACCCTGCCCTTATTGGTGGGGTTCTTCAGAAAGGTCGCGTGCGCAGTACTCGTAACCGGTGTGCTTGTATGACCAGATGTATGAACGTGGACGAGGCGAAAGAAGTATGTGAGGATCGTAGCAGGTGGCATTCTGCGGGTTCTGCCTACCCCCATGGGAAAAAGGCGTGAGTTTATGTATGTATGTACTTACAAGAAAAAATAATTTAATCTAGTTGCCCATTCCAAAAATATAATTTTGTATGGAGACAAATAAACAAGAAAGTCCATGCTCTTTTAATTTAAAATACATGATTTACAATATTGTATTTTCATTTATTTTAGGTAAGTACTGAAATCGTAGACAAGGTAGTTCTTCCATGTCTCAAAAACCGCAATAGGAACCACGCAGTTGATAAGAATGGATTCGAACGAAAATAGACCATGCGGTATTTTAATTAAGGTACGTTGCCTAAAACAATTTTCCCTCAAGGAAAACGTCGGCCGAATACTGAATATTTTAAAAGTTCTAATTAACACAGCAGGCGGCGCCTTTTAGACCTTACTTTTAAAACAAACGTGCACGTATCCGCCCCCACTCTTAGCCCACTATTTATTTAGCCCACGTACACACTCCGCGTTCACCCACGACCCTGTGGTGTAGACACTGCCTTATGTCGAGTCTGAAGATTTAAAACTGGGCGAATACAATAATTATAGGTATATTATGTAAGGTTTATTTTTGAGTAACTGCCTCGTTAGCCTAGTGGTCCTAAGAGCGACTGCTACGCAAGAGGTCTTGGGTTCTAAGGTTAGGCAGAGGTGTACCAATGTACACCCACGGTTCGCCGGTATGTTTGGGTCCCATGTAATAGGGGGCGAGCCTATGGCCATTAACCGGGCACAAATCCAAACTCCGAGCTGCTACTGAGAATTTCATAGAAAAACCCAATAACACTTTTGCTCGACCTGGGAACCGAATCCAAGACCTCTAGCGTAGCAGTCGCGCTTAGGACCACTAGGCTAATAATAATACTAGGCTAATATGATATTAGTATGGATATGGATTGCGTAACATTCAATTGAATCCCAATGACGATACGGTTGGTGTAGTAGCTGAGCGATTAGCTGCAACGCTGCGTGTCGTGGGTACGATTCCCGCACGGCACAAAATATTTGTAGAGCATGCATGCAAAAACAAGTTATGTCCTTTTTAGAAGCGACTGTACTGCAACCAGTCTGTTATTATTCCTGATACATAAAGTGTTTTCAATTTCCACTAGCTATATACCTACCCCGCGTTCAGTTTTGTCTCTGGTTAATGGTCCGCTCCTGTTAGTCATAGCGTGATGTTTTAGACGTATAATCCTTACTGTTGAATCACCATAACCATTGATGAAATCTGCATTAAAATCCGTTGCGTAGTTTAAAAGATCAGCGTACTGAGGACAGACGGCGTGAAGCGACTTTGTTTTATAAAAAACGTAAAAAGAGCAACCTACAGAAACAATCAACAAAATTTTCATTTTTAAAGAATACCTTTGTGCGTAAAAATATATTTACAATCATAACAAAACTTTCGATAGGAGATAATTTAATGTAAAAAATATAATAATATTTACTTTCAATTTGTGGTCGGGCGGATAATATTACAGATTAAAATTTAATTAAATTCGTGACCAAAGTATCTATATACATCGCAATATATAAATAAAGGTGATCAAATGTAATCCAATGAAAATGACAGTTAATCTCCGTGTTCTTTTTAAAACTACGAACATATTTTACTGCCTCGGTAGCTTAGTGGTGCTAAGCGCGACTGCTACGCTAGAGGTCTTGGGTTGGATTCCCAGGTCGAGCAAAAAGTGTTATTGGGTTTTTCTATGAAACTCTCAGTAGCAGCTCGGAGTTAGGATTTGTGCCCGGTTAATGGCAATAGGCTCGCCCCCTATTACATGGGGCCTAAAACATACCGGCGAACTGTGGGTGTACATTGGTACATCTCTGCCTAACCCTCCGGGGAATACAGGCGTGATGGTTTGTGTTATTTTACCGACTTCAAAAAGATGGTGTTTATCTGTAAATATTTTAATACCGATCTTTGTTTGAATTGTTACATAAAGAAATTATCGTAGATGTGATGATGATGTGATTGAACCAATTTCGGCTAAGGCGATTGCTGTAGCTCCGGTGTAGTTGTCGTTCGTGAACGCGCATGTGACTTATGTAACCAATCTTATTTATGAAGATCCTCGCTCAATGCGGGCACGTGAGCACACCATTTATGTAATGGTAATCACGCTTAGCATCAAGCTCAAGGCGCCGCTCATAGATGTATCATCAACACGAAAAACACTAAAATAATTAAAAAATTTAAGTAAACCCCGACAAAAGAAAAAGTCACTACTGTAGCTTACCAAAGAGCTGATAACTTTGGAACTGCTGAACCGATTTCCATCAAACAAAGTTAAGATCACCCCCGACTAATTAACCTTTCAAACACAACATCAAAATCGGTTCATGCGTTCGGGAGCTACGATGCCACAGACAGACAGACACACACAGACACGTCAAACTTATAACACCCCGTCGTTTTTGCGTCGGGGGTTAAAAAAAGAAGACAAGCCAATGCTACCAGTGAAGAAGCGCCTTCACAGTACTTGAACATTTTCACCACTACCCAACTGCGCAAAAACGGCCGATAAAAATGAACAAACTGTAGCCTGAAGCTAATGCTACGTAAAAATGAACCCAAGACCCCGCTATCTGACAGCTCGTTAGTTGTGCGGAAAAAAACAAGTGAAGAGCAAAAAACAGAACACAACACATACTGTATTTTACCGCTACAGCGTTCTATGTTTCCGAGAAATATGACTTTGTTATTTCAGTATACCATTAGGAGTTAGAAAATATAGAGAGTGCAAAGAAAAATATGTGAGGTTCACTTACATGTTCTTGTGTTTGAGATAAAATAAAATAGTTTATGTGTATTTTTTACCTCTTTTTATACAGAGAAAATATGGTCATTAATCGCCAGTCCTGCTCAAAGCGGATTGGCGATTTCAGACTTGTATTACCTTACTTAATTAAAAGTCTAGGTTTCCTCTCGGCGTTTTCCTCCACCGAAGTTTGTGATGTTCAAAATTTTAGAAAATACATTAATAATAATACCAGCCTATTATTGTCCTACTGCGGAGCAAAAGCCTCTTCTCATACAGAGAAGGTACGAGCACTGATCATTATACTAGCTCAAGGTGGATTGGCGATATCAGACTCATTAATTAAGTCCTGGTTTTCTCACGATGTTTTTCTTGCGATGTCTTTTGTCCAAGATAAACTCAGAAAATACAGATGAATTGAAAAAGTCACATTGCTATATACCCAGTATCGAACCTGCAACCCCATGCTTAAAAGACAGGCACCTTAACCACTGCGCCATCACGAGATTACACTAAACAAAAACTATTACATAAATAAATCTCTGTTTTGCAAAACTATACAGCGTCCTGGGACAAACCCGTCATATAGGGACAAGTTTACCTTAAAATATGACAGGAATCAAACTTACTCTAAAGCCGAGACGGGCCCCCAGGCCCCTGGGGCCCAAGTCCGGGGGCCACCGGCCTACTCAAATAAATTGTAGACACGTCAGATGAAATTGTAAAAAATGTGTTCCCCGAGAAAAGTTCTACCCGATCCGCTTAATATTTCAAATGAATGTACCTTTTCTGTCTTATCAAGTTACGCGGTAAATTTAAAAAACCGGCCAAGTGCACACCTTCACTCGCACAGTAAGGGTTCCGCACCACCGTTTAATATATTTAACACTAATACAAAAAAAGATTTCTTTAATTTTAAACTTATTATTTGCTGTTACAGTAGCAATAAAAATACATACTTTGTGAAAATCTCAACTGTCTAGCTATTACGGGTCATCAGATACAGACCGCCGGACAGCAGAGGCCAAGTTCGTTCCGTTGGCACCTTTGAAGCATGGAACCCTAAAAATGAAAAATATGTAGGTCCTGTAACATTTGTTAAAGGCATCTGGTCGGCCAGATGTATGCTAATTTAATATTTTTGGTCGACAAAATTGGTCGACATTCCCTGAATAAAATATTACAGGTATGAAGGTCGCTAAATAGACATTTGTTACGATCGTAGGTGTTATGTAAAATCTTAAAGGTCGATTTATCCTTTAGGCCAATTTCATTCATACGAAGAAATAATTTTGGCGGTTTGGAAGCTTTTAACCGACTTCAAGAAGGAAGAGGTACTCAATTCGTCTGTATGATTTTTTATCTGCCTTGTTAGCCTAGTGGTCCTAAGCGCGACTGCTACGCTAGAGATCTTGGGTTCGTTTCTCAGGCCGAGCAAAAAGTGTTTTTTTACCCTGCAGTGTGACAATAATAGGCTAGTACGAGTATTATCATTATTGCCCACTATACAGTCTTACAAAATCTTCTAAGGTAAGCTTAACTACCTCAGTTTACAAGATAGATACTCACAGTAACAAATCTTCACAAATACGTAGCTTGGGAACCCCCTAAAGCTAGCACCGATCGATCGCCGCATCAGTGCATTAGTTCCCGACCGACTGGAAATTGGATTTGAGGAAGTAACTGTGAATTTGTGGGGACTTTGCAGGATTGAGTTCTTGTGTGTGACGTCTAAAGGTTGCTGGTTCCGTAGGTAAATCAAAGTGAATATACAATGCTGGTTTAGTACTGCGGTTTCGTGGGAAAAGTTCTAATTGTACTTAGCGTTTTTCATTACTATTTCATCGCGATTGTGGTGAAAGAGAATCATTGGCTAGATATCAATCAGACATTATTATTATACAGTTTTTAATGTTTAAAAAGCTCGTGTTTAAGTTCTTACGTACTTTCTAAGTTTGTCTTCGACATCTCCGATATCGGTGGAAGAAAACTGCGTAGGACAACCACTGACTTATAATATATTAATATTAGAGCCTTTGAGAAAGCATAAAGATCAATGTTTATGCCTTCTCTATATAAGAAGAGGCCTTATTATTTTTATTTTAACACTTAAAGCGACCAGAGGGCTGGCCTTTTCTTGGGCCGAAGAATCAGCATTGCCATACAACGTGGCAATGCAGTCAGCCTCTTGGGCACTTGTCCCATTGACAGCGATGCGGATGAGTTTTTTGATTACTTATGAGCTTCCTTTTTTTAATGAACTGTACATAGTTTGTAATTTAATTATTATTTTGAGTAAGTTTTATGCTTAAAAAACAAACTATTACATGCTTTAATAGTAGACATCTATTATTCTTTATAGTTCTTGTACATGACTATAAAATTTCAATACCAAAAATACAATATCTCATTAGCAACTGAAGACTCTTTCAAAACTAACTTGAAACTTAATCTAACAGAACACGAGTAGCTACTCCAAGTACCATGCTCATCTCCTCTCGAGAGATCTGAAGAACTTACATCACGATGGTAGTGCAACAACTTATAATTACTTTGTGAAGCTACTGTAATTACCAAGAGATTGTAAAGATTTAAAGTGCAGCTTCTTTTGTTTCGTTTAAATATTAATGAAGCATGGGTGCGATTACAACAAAATAAACTCACATACAGAAACCATACAAATATTTGTACCGTGTAAATCGAACCCAATTAAATATCGCAGCATTATGCTGAGATGGGGACCTTTTTTGGCCTCGCACAGGTCTTGTTAATTTTATTTCTTCTTTAAATCCTTTTATATTTCCTTTTTTGTTTGTCGGACTGGCCCGCTGGTCTAATGGTCACAATCGCGACTTATGACAACGGGGTCCTGGGCTCGATTCTAAGTCGGGCAAAAAGTGTTATTGAGTTTTTCCATTACGAATTTTACAGTAGCAGCTAAGAGTTAGGATTTGTGCCCGGTTAATGGCAATTGGCTCGCCCCCGATTACATAGAATTTGAACATACCGGCGAACTGTGGGTGTACATTGGTACTCTTCTGCCTAACCCTTCGGAAAATGGAATACAGGCGTGATGGTATATGTGTATGTATTACCGCTTATAAACAAAAAAACTGACAAACTGTAGCTCAGTATAATATTTGTAAGTTAAGGTACACCTCTTGATATCTAAACTGTTTAAATATAAATCTATTGCTATCGTCTCAAGTCTACGTAATCCTTAATTAGGCATATTTGAATAATCTCGCTTCCGAATGGCGGCTTAGGATAAGCAGACACCGAGCTAATGATATGCAAATGTTGAGACGATCTGAAATTACATGAATATAAAGATTGTATATTTTTAGAAATTCATTTCTCTTCTAAAATTACCTTTTTATAGGACGCATTGTGGTAACCATAGACAGTACCGTGAGACTTCTAACATTCTGTAATGTGCAATTGATCACCACCCTTGCTCAAGGTGAGGTGGCGATTTCAGGCTTATATTAATTACTAGCGAACCACCCCAGCTTCCAAAAGAGAGGGTTTTTTCGACTTTTCCGGTGAATTTTCAAAAAAATAATATTTTATACTTACCTTCTCTGGAAAATTACGATCACAACGAACAAAGAATCAGCTGACTCGGTCCAGCCGTTCTCCACTATTGCGCTTAGCAACACATTTGGTAAATCATTTTTATTTATATAGAAGACTAACTTCTGCCAACCACTTCGTTCGCGCTGTTTTTTTACCCGCATTAGGTTATCTTTGACTACCGCTCCGCACCTATTGGTCGTAGCGTGATGTTATATGAAGCCTAAAGCTAAGCCTTCCTCGATAAATAAACTATCCAAGCAAACAAACAAACTCTTCAGCTTTATAATATTACATACCGTCACGCCTGTATTCCCCAAAGGGTTAGACAGAGGTGTACCAATGTACACCCACAGTTCGCCAGTATATTTTTAGATCCCATGTAATAGGGTGCGAGCCTATTGCCATTAACTGGGCACAAATCCTAATTCCGAGCTGCTACTGAGAAATTCATAGAAAAACCCAATAACACTTTTTGCTCGACCTGGGAATCGAACCCAAGACCTCTGGTGTAGCAGTCGCGCTTAGGACCACTAGGCTAACAACCCCCTCTCATATAAAAAAAATGCTACCAGACAACCAACAGAATAATTAATACTTACTTTAATTAATAACGTTGATCTTGAATATGATTAACCTTTTAACATACAAAATCTTTTATAATATGTATCTAGTGAACGAAATATCGGCGCCGCCATTTTGTATAGATTATGTATAGTATACATTGTTATTTATTAATTAACTATACCAAGTTTTCACTAGAAACCCTAAGTTTCGTAAGCCAAGTTCTGTGAGCCAAGTTTCGTTGGCCAAGTAATCGGTTTCAGCCCAGTTTCGAGGTGAAAAGGTCTCGGCTTGATACTCAGATTAATGATTTATCTTGTTATATGGTTTACATGGCCTTTGTGAAGCTAAAATTGGTGTTTTGTACGACGGTTTATGTGTAAACTGAATTATTGAGGAGTTATGAATATTTTCTGATGAGTTTTGAATGAAATTGAACATGCATGGAATACTCTACACAGCGGATGTTTGCTTTTTCACGTCAGCGTGTTGTGGTCAAGGGTCAAATTCACATCATATGCATATAAATGTGTTGTAAATGTGTATTGAACAAGTAAAACATAATGTTGGATGCATATAATCGACGCGTAGCCTTCTACAAAATAGTAGCTTGTCATGCCATCGTAGCTTGCTACGCCAACGTAGCATGCTACGCCGTAGCAGAATGCGATAACAACAGTACTATTCCACCCATTGTCAGAGACAGCACACTTCACCTAAATTTACCGAGAGAATTTTACATACATACATAAACTCACGCTTTTCCCATGTGGGTAGGCAGAAACCACAGAAAGCCACCTGCTACGATCATTTCGCCTTGTCCAAGTTCATACATCTGGTCATACAAGCACGCCGGTTACGAGTACTGCGCACCCGACCTTTCTGAACAACCTCACCAATAAGGTCAGGGTAGGTCTTTCTAGGCCGTCCTCTTCCGGAGTTGTCTCACATCTGCCATATGGATTCCTAAGGAGTTTTTACAGAATATTTGATTATTAATTTTTACGATTGGATCGTAGCACTTGAGTAATGATGTCATATCTGTTAACAATATTTGTTTTCCAATTTTAAATAAAAAGCTTTTATGGTCGGTCATTCAGGCTTTTACCTGCGATTTTGTCAGCGTAAATGTCATTTATCACGGACACAGACAAAGTGAATTTTAAAAGTAGCCTTTGTCCGTTATAAACGCGAAAATTTGTGTGGATGGATGGATGTTTGTTACTCTTTCACGCTTAAACGGCTGAACGGAATTAGCTGAAATTTGGCACACGAAGAGATATTGATCTATCTTACATTTAGAATATATTTTCATCCTATTTTTGTGACTGTGGGATCTTGTAGAACTTTGCATAATTAGGTAGGTGACACCATTCAACAATAATTCCAAGACACAACTTTACAACAACAAAAAAACGGTTTATTTTAATCCTGAAAGCCCGATGAATTTTGAAAGAACGATAAAATTCGATTTTTAGTTGCTTTGAAATCAATAAACAGTGAATTGAGATGACAAAAAAGTGTCTTCTCATACAAAATCTATAACGAAATCAAGTTTTGACAGCTCATAAAAAGTACGTCATTTAATTAATGGTGCCACCTACTCAATTTTGGAATATACGCAGACTAAGTCGCAGAACAAGGTCACTAGTACGCGCAGAAAGCTCTGTTGCTCTCTCATTCCCTCAACGCCTGTATTCCCCGAAGGGTTAGACAGAGGTGCACTAATGTACACCCTCAGTTCGCTGGTATATTTATGTCCCATGTAATAGGGGGCGAATCCTTTTCTTTTTTCTTTTTCGTATGGGAAATCATCAAATGACTCCTCTCGCCCTGGGTGGGGCGGGAGGGAGTGTCAGACTTTTGCTGACTAAAACTCATCCATGTTCCTTCTTGTGCCCTTTGCGTTCAGGGGGCGCGGTATCTCTTTCGAACAACCCACTGCCCCGGCAGGAGGACGGCGAGCCTATTTTCCCCGGCACACACCGGGTTGCTCTTTCATTCTAGTTAATAAAATAATATCTCATTGAGTACGTCTCCATTGTTTTAGCTATGTCGTCGTGCCGTGTAGCGGCGTGCGTGGCTGCGCTGGCGGCGGTGAGCTGCGCGCTGCCCCACACCGTGCTGGCGCTGGACCTCAACCGGCTCTACGGCCACCACACCAAGCGCTCCGGTAAGTAACACTATCATGCATGTTGATAAGAGCCTTTACACTTTAGCGTTTTATTTATTTAAACTTCACCCCATCACAAGTGTTCTTATAACTATCCGGGAATGCCTCAATTTGTGATGTAAAACAAATCTTTGAAAAACAATAACAAGTTTTATATTTATTTTTATTTATAGCTGTATGCAACAAAAAAATACAAAAGCGGACTTAATGCCTTAATCATTATCTACCAGACAACCAAAGAAAATTATTTTTTCTTATCAATCTTTTTGAGCTTGGCAACCCCGCAGCGTGGATGAAAAGACATTGTTGATCGATGCATACGCGCTGCATGTGTTGCAGCTCCGTAGCCAAATCAAAATCGAAACAATTACCATTATCTGTATATAAAATGGCACATAGACTTGGGGCTCGGCCACATGAAAGAAAGAAAGAAAAACCATGTATTCCCACGAAGGTGACACACTTAACATATAAATTGATTTGGGCTACTTGTGGGCGCGTTCATGGTCGCAGGAGCAGTCAGATACTGCAGTAGTACCGGTGCTCGCGTTTGTATGCACCCATCCATACAAATACTCCTACAGTATCAAAGCGCTCCACCGTGTCAATGAAAATTTTTCTTTATTTTATTTCCCACTAATAGTCCGCATCGTGTACAGCCGAGATTTTAAAGCGAAAAATCAATTAATTTTCGAAACATAAAATTAAATTTCTCTTCAACACTTTCCTGAAAGCGTTCACTACCACGCACCCAATTAAAACATAATTGAAAACTCCGAACACTGGAAAAGTTCATTTTATTTCGAATAATGACAAAGATGACAGGCGAACAGGATTTGTTAGCATTTCCAATAATTGTACTCGTGTTTCATTCGTTAATTTAACTCGGGAATGATGAATTATGTGTGTTGGTCGTTTTGTATTGGATTAAATACTGAATAGTGATGATAACTGTTAAATTATTGAGAAGACGTTAACAAGTTTACTTAGATAATAGTTAATATTGACTTTGGTTCCCAAATTAACTACATAAACAATTCAGAAGATTTAGGTGTGCAGTTAACTGCCCCGTTGGTCTCGTGGTCGCAAGCGCGTCTGGTGAGCATGGGGTCCTGGGTTCGATTCCTAGGTCGAGCAAAGTGTTATTGAGTTTTACCATTAGAAATTTCTCAGCAGCAGCTCGGAGTTAGAATTCGTGCCCGGTTAATAGCAATAGACTCGCCCCCTATTACATGGGACCTAAAAACATACCGGCGAACTGTGGGTGTACTTTGGTACACCTCTGCCTAACCCTTCGGGGAATACAGGCGTGATGGAATGTTGTTGTTGTAAGTGCGCAGTATTCGTAACCGGCGTGCTTGTATGATCAGATGTATGAGCATAGACGAGGCGAAGGGAGAATGTAAGGATCGTAGCAGGTGACGTTCTGTGATTTTTGCCTACCCCCATGGGAATTTGTATATGTATGATGTATAAAATAGATTCACGATAAAATGTGATGATAATTCGATATTCTTAACGAGCTTTTATGACGTGGATATGAAGGCAAGTTGACTACCACGATAATAAAAGAAATACAGCCACTTAAACATTGATATATCTAGGTAGTAGGTATTCAAACATCGAGCAATATCTATGTACGCATTGTATCGTAAAAAATGAACCAAATATTCGTCAAAATAACTAAACAATTCAAAACAAAACCGCCGCAATGAAACAGTATCAAATGAACAACAAAAATACACACACAACAAAAAACAACGGTTTTATTAAAATCCGTCGACGATTCACGAAAATAAATCCTAAACATATTTTATTTCAGCGTTCTTTTCCAGCTCTTCATTAAATTTTCAGAAGCGTTCCAATTTCAAAAAATAAAGCAGCAGCCATGTTGTTTTGCCCGATTACCTCGAAAATGCACTCGTTCATGTTTCAACATCGTGATTGGCTATCAAAGCGATCGATTGCTAAAAGGTCGTGTTTTACGGGAATCAGTTTACCCATCGCTCCGCTACCAATCAAATGGAAAATGGTGGACTCATTTTCGTTTTAAGCTAGGTGTTACTGAACTTTTAGTTTCGAAATAAGCTTGTCTTAAAATTATTTTTAATTAATGCTTCTTGTTAATTTAACTCAGTCTGATTTTTTTATCTGTCTGGAGAAAATGAAGTAACCAAACCGCGTTGTGATAAATAAATGAAAATGTCGCTTAAATATTTAGAACTTGCTCAAATACAAAGAATATACACAGCCATTTAATCTCTGGCTTTCAACACTCTGAAACACAGTGTTAATTTGTAAATCTGTTCGAGCCAGGTCGTGATAACGTAATATATTCAGAATACTGAATAGGCGATGAGCTCATTTGGACGATTTCTACGTTTTGAGAGACTGAACAGTAATATTCAAAAGGTTAACGAGTTTTGTTCATCGCACTGCGCGATTTGGGACCTGTACGTAAAATAATTGAGCATTTTCGGAGTGTGTTATGAAATATTTTCAGTACCAAATATGCTTTCTAGACAGGGAAGAAATAACTTAGTATTATGTCTTGGATAAGGTTGTTACCTTTTAATAACCGAAAAGCAGCATTTTTATGTTTTGGTTTGATCAAGCGGATTTGGCGCGGTAAGGCGGCATTTCCAATAAAGATGTGTGTGAAGCCACCAACTGCCCCGTTGATCTCATGGTCGCAAGCGCGACTGAAGAGCGTGGGGTCCCGGGTTCGATTCCCAGGTCGGGCAAAAAGTGTTATTGGATTTTTTCATTACAATTTTCTCAGTAGCAGCCTATAGTTTGGAAGTTTGTGGTGTGACACCCCGTGTCTCGGAAACCACGTAAAGCCGTTGGTCCCGGCTGTCATTCGTAGATCTTTGACAGTCGTTACAGATAGTCAGACGCCAGGAAGTTTGACAACCAGTTTAACCAAGAGGTATCGTTTTACCTAGTAACTGAGTGGTGGAGGTCAGATAGGCAGTCGCTCCATGTAAAACACTGGTACGAGTATTCAGCTGCATACGGTTAGACTGGAAGCCGACCCCAACATAGTTGGGAAAAGGCTCGGCAGATGATGATGATGTGTGTGAAGCGAAGGATGTGTATGAAAATTACCGATGACATCGCTTCATTTATATAATTTGAGCTAAGCTTGCTCTGTAGTAGGTTTGTTTCACACACATCCCTCTCTTAAAGAAGTAGACATATTGGTATTAGTGGTTCTCTAACTGACTAAAGATAATAAATTGCATTCTCATATTGCATAACGGGCTAGTGTCTGCAACTCCACGACTCGCCACGTTACGGTGGATTTTGTATTTTGCAAAGGTCAAATTCGATGACAATCTTAAAAGCAGAGCTTGTTGGTTTTAGCAAAACCCAGACCAGTAAATGTTTATTAAATTAAAGGTTATTTTACTCTGACAAAAAAATATCTAGAAATCCCATTTCTACACCGTCTAAGAAATAATAAAAATAGTGATTAAAGACTAAGGTAGCTTAAACCCATTTTTCACATTTTGATCTCACAATCTGCGCCGGAAACAGCGGCAGGGGTTGAATTAAAAGAGAAACGATAACAAAAAAGTTCTATTGTTATAATAGACCAGGTTCTGCCTGCGACTCCGTCCGCGTGGATTATTTTACCCGTGATAAGTTACGTCTTTTGTTACTGCTACGCTCCCGTGTGTGGCAGCATGATGTTTTGTAGCCTGTTACTTCCTGATAATTTAGCTATCTGTAGGTGAAAAAATTGTTAAAATCGGTCATGTAGTTTCGGAGCTTATTCGGCACAAACGAACAAACACATCTTTTCTCTTTATAATATTAGTAAATGAAGAAAATATACCTTAATCTTTCTTCATAAATAGCACAGATCATTAATTACCTCCATCTCTAAGATATAAAAATATTTTCTAAAGTAAAATACATTGTTTACTTCAAAAGTTTTGCAAAATTACTTTTTATTCCGGAACTAAGATGAATGAGACTAATTTCCGAGAAAACATGGAGGGTTAATGTAAAAAATGAAGGGTTAACTGGAATATGATAAATTGCTAGTAAAAAGTTCAAATCCTTTTTATATTTATTCGAAAAGTAAGATGTAATACGCCCCGCCCCTATTTTGCTTCAATACATTCAAGTTATTCTCTGATAAAAAAATTTAAACATGTGTTTAAATAAGCATTCCGAGTTCTGCCAAAATGAGCCAACTCACAATCTCTTAATAATACATTATCTACGTCATACTAATTCAAGTCAATGAAAGAGAGGGGAGTCAGTGATATCATGACAGGTGACAGGACGGAATGGAAGAAGAAAATGTGTTGCGCTGATCCCAAGTAACATGGGATGATGCTGATGATGATGAGGACTAATTAATGTCAATAGGAGTCCGGCAGTGAATATTCTACATGTTAAACAATTGCTGGTAAAGTCGCGGGAAATCGGTGCATTCGGGCAGCGCAGGTCCGGTCATTGTGGCTATCTTCAGGGGACGCTTTTGTCCAGCAGTGGACGTCGTTCGGCTAATGACGATGATCATAATAATCTATACTAATATTATAAGGCTGAAGAGTTTGTTTCTTTGTTTGGTTGAACGCGCTAATCCCAGGAACTACTAGTTCGAATTGAAAAAATATTTTTGTGTTGTATAGTAAATTTATCGAGGAAGGCTATAGGTGATGTAACATCACGCTACGACCAGTAGGTGCGGAGCAGCAAACAAAAACGTAACTTAATGCGGGTGAACACTTCTTCGCACAAACATAAACCTAAGAAAACGGCCACTACTCCATATACCATATACATCGACAAATTACAGGCGTAACGCCTTCTGTATACATAGTGCTATAGCCTTTAACAGTTTACCACCACACTTGGAAATTGACTTATTCTGCTCCAGCGCACATAAAATTAGAAAAATTTTGAGCAATGAATATTATGATGGCCGCAAATAGCTTTTCAATTCTATTTTTGATGTTGCACGACTTGATATAGAAAGTAGTTAATTTTTGTAACCAGTTATTTAATTAGAGTCACCAACGACCAACGCAAATGGCTTGTTACTAAATGGACACTTATATGTGGAAGCTTGTTATTAGCAATTGTCCTTATTTATTAATGATATTTATAATTGTTATTAGTCTGTAAGCTTTCCTTAAAAATAAATAAATAAATAAATAAAAAAACCACGCGAACGAAGTCGCTGGCAGAAGCTAGTAAATAATATATCCCAAGGAAACTTCAACTCGTTTTAAATTACTCGGTATATTATCCTTTTTATTCTCTAAGAAAAGATGTCGTTCAAGCAAAGTACGTGGGTATTTAAATTATAACGACACCACAAATTACAAACGTAAATACCATAGCTAATGAACAATTACTTAGAGAGAGAGAGAATACTAACTTATATTTCTCTCAGAAAAACCAAGAACAAATTCATTTCCCCACGGGACTGGGTATAAACGTCGCCATCGTTCGTAACTCAAGGGAATAGAGTATAAATTCATTTGAAAAAGTTGGAAGAAGAAAACTCAGCGTCTCATTACTGTCATCTCAAGGGGCTGTCCCTATTATCTTGAAAACTGTATCTGAAGTCATCTTTGTTCATGGGTTAAGTTTGAACAGGAAGCGGAAAATGTAAGGAATAAATTGAAAAACTACTTTGTTGATAATAAAAAATAAAAAAAATAGACTAGTCCCCTATTACATGGAACCTAAACATACCGGCGAACTGTGGGTGTACATTCACCTCTGCCTAACCCTTCAGGGAATACAGGCGTAATGATATGTATGATAATAGACTAGCTTCTGCCCGCACTTCGTCCGCGTCAAATTTGATATATTATCCTACGGGAACCGTTTTCCTGAATAAAAAGTATCCTACTTGTTATTCCATACTACAATCTATATAAGTGCCAAATTTCATCCAGGTTCGATCAGGGGTTTAAGCGTGAAAGAGTTACAAACATCCATCCTCACAAACTTTCACATTTATAATATTAGTAGGAAAGATAGTAGGATTGTCTTGCTTGTTCTTCTCCATAGAAACCCACTATTTGGAACGAGCATCTAACTTCAACTTTCAGATTGACTGACCATTTAAAAGTGCCTGTAAATGGTTTATTTGAAATAAATTATTTGATTTTGATTGTGTTAGCTCACAAGAGAGTACACAATATTGTTGTGTATTTGTGAGCGGTTGATGACAATCAACCGTGACAGCTAAACAGAAAGAACAAGTGATAGCTGACCGGCGACGGCGAAATGGGTACGCTACGCTGTTGCCACGTAGTTAAGGATGGTACAAACTAAGAGAGGGTATAATCAGTAATTAGTGAAGTCGAGATGTGGATAATGATGATAGACCAAAATATGACTATCACGCTACTCTTCGAAACTTTTTTTCAATGAATACAGGCGTGGTTTTTTGAATTGGTTGGCAAGTACATTACTGGATAAGTAGATAAGTACATGTCAGGATTGCTCTTTTTTAGTTCCCCACTGACTCTTGGGAGCTCCTGCTATCATCGGATAGATATTTTAAAATGTAACTTGTTATTTCGATAACGGTAATGTCTATTTTCGCTCGGACCTCACCTGTCCCCCCACACTGGAAATTATATTTTTTTCTGATTATTTTATCTTTTCTGATTAATTTCATTGCGGGATCCAAGACAGTTGTATTATAACATTTCTCCGGGACTCGTCGAGCTTCATTGTCTCGGCGCTCTTCTGGCGGTCTCCACTGTTGATTCTGGCTTACAGAAGTTGCAAAGCTTTGGAAAAGTGTGGCGGGCTTGTCCCCACACTAAATAGGTGATTATTTTGTTGCTTTTAGCTTATGTGTTTTTTTTATAAGTACTTCTGATTTATTTATATTTATTTTTTTCTCTCCTAGGTCATGCCCTAAGTGGTAAGTACTCAGCTTATTTCTTAATTAATGGAAGCACTATTCTATTTCCCTGCAATTCAATTTGACATGTCTCACAAGCCCTTTTACCCACACTTATTTAATCCAAATGCTTCAACTATAAAATGAACTCTACAATTTACTTATAATAGAATTGAAAAATGAACGTTGCACCACATGAGAAACGTCTATGTCATTGCTGCAAAGCAGCGTTGCTGTGTTCCGGTTAAAAGGTTATGGTTGCCAGTGTAATCACAAGCACACGAGATATTTCAAGTTTGTGTCTGGGATGTTAACGCATTTGCAAGGCCTCTGGTATTGCAGATGTCTATAGGCAGCGGTGGCCCCTTAACATCATCTTGCTTGCTATCCATTGATCTAAAAAAACTAGGATTTGTTCTGTATCGCGCTATACAACTCACATAAACAAACCACCAGTCTTGGAATAAGTATTTCTAGACCATACAATTATTTTTTTCCTACGGGAATTGGACCCGAGACAAACAGGACAGTACCCAATCACTTAGCCACTGCGCCCAACTATTTGAAATTCTTCCGGACAAAACTCGTAGTGAAATTGTGTCATTATGAAATTTTCAGGAAAATGAAACCGTTAGGCTACTATTATCCACTTCATACCTATTCTTGGCACAGTAAATTTTGAATACCCTCGACAAAGTTCAAGCCAGAAAATTAAATTAAATTTACTAAAAAAAATGCCGCAATTAACGATTAGTAAAATTAGTTTCATTTTTTAATTAAACAGAGGCCATCAAACGAAATTAGTGTCCTTCACGTAATTAAATTAAGGTGGCCAGATTAAATTATGTTTGCAGTAAAAATAAATGCTTTTGTAACGTTGAGCAGCAGCCATTTTGTTTTGTAGAGACATTTCAACGTTAGCCGAGTCTAAACAAAGGGACCCTTGTCCAATGAAATGTGAAGTTTGTTTTCTGTAACAAATGTTTTTTTTATACCATCACGCCTGTATTCCCCGAAGGGTTAGGCAGAGGTGTAACAATGTACACCCACAGTTCGCCGGTATATTTAGGTCCCATGTAATAAGGGGCGAGCCTATTGCCATTAACCGGGCACAAATCCTAACTCCGAGCTGCTACTAAGAATTTCATAGAAAAAACCCAATGACACTTTGCTCGACCTGGGAATCGAACCCAAGACCTCTAGCGTAGCAGTCGCGCTTAAGACCACTAGGCTACCGAGGCAGTTACAAAAAAAAACATACCATCAATAAAAATATTGATGGTATGTAGAAAAAAAAAACATTCCATCAATATTTTTATTGATGGTTTTTTTTTTCTACATAAGTCTTGTGAAATAACATGGACTAAAAAAAAATTAAAAAAGAAAAAAACATTAATCAAATGATTATTTTTATTTTATTTGTAATTTGTAAATTGATCTTGAACATCACAGACATCGGTAAAGGAAAACGTTGAACGAAAACATGAACTTACAGTTAATTTAAGTCTGAAATAACCAATCCGCCACAGAAGCTTGGTGATTAATGCTCGAGCCTTCTCTGTAGAAGAATAAGCATTGAGATAAAAATAGTTTAGTACCATGGATTCAGGACATGTTTCCAGGAGATCCTTCAGCGTCCCACATAAAAGTACCTAGAACTACAAGGTCAAACTTTATGGAACAGCTGGTATTTTATTTAATATCCTTAGAAAAGTTTCAACGCTGGAGGCGATAGATAGATATAATCATGGATTCAATCCATGGTTAAATCTGCTGTACATCCATCTCCGCTCTATCGAGTAGAAATACCATAAACTGCTTGCCTCTTCTTCTTGAGCCATACACTTTATCTTGCAACGAAATTGGTAGCACCAACGTTTGCTCACCGAATTACTAAATCAGTAAGTCGCAGAATCACAGATAACAAAGTCCCTCGGAGTGTTAAAACCACACCTGCACTCACAGATTCCCACCTAAGGGACAGCGCAAACATCCGATATTAAACTGTATTTCAAAGCTCATATAGTTGAAAATTGTATGCAAGACATAATTCCAAGTGGCATTTATTGTCTTGCATGCAATGACGCAGGAAATACTGAACCGATTTAAAAAAAAACTTGTTTTATTTTATATTATATAGTCAGTTTGTTGAGGAAGGCGTATAACATCACACTGCGCTAGCCAGGAGCGGAGCAGTAACCAAATAAGACCAAACAGACGTAATAAGGTTGAAATCGCGGGTTATTGATATTTAACTATATTTCTGTTGTATTGTAGTTGATTATTAATTAATCGATGGAAACTTTGCAAGTATATTGCGGGCCTTTCAGCGCTAACTGTAAACGATATGAATTTAGCAATATAAATGGTTAGTAAAAACTGATAACTCTATTGAAGCCCGGAATTATACTTTTAATCAAAACTTAGGTTATCATTTAACTCTAACTGCCTCAGTAGCCTACTGGTCCCATGCCAGACTGCTACGCTAGAGGTCTTGGGTTCGATTCCCAGGTCGAGCAAAAAGTGTTGTTGCGTTTTTTTATTAAATTTTCAGTACCAGCTCGGAGTTAGGATTTGTGCCTGGTTAATGGCAATAGGCTTGCCCCCTATTACAGGCGAGCTGTGGGTGTACATTGGTACAACTCTGCCTAACCCTTCGGGGAATACAGGCGTGATGGTATGTCAATGTCATTTAACTCTCGAATAAGTCTTTCTAAACTGTTACTACAGCATTAGGGTACTTTGAAATTCAAGCTTTTGCTTCAACCAATAATTTTAAACGAAAACAAATGAATAAGCTTAAAATAAACTCAAGAAGAAGTATTATTAAAATGTTACGACATTTTGAAAAGTATGTGGTAAGCTACGGCGTAGCACAACCTGCACTACGCCGTAGACAGGGTAAGCTACGCAGTAGTTCAGCACGTAGCGTGTACGATTGTTTAAAATAATTACCACAACGTACTTCAGTTTCCTTTCATATCAGTTCACGTTCACTAACTTTCTCACTGACTAACTACAATCGGACTAAACGGCATACAGAAATTTGGCACACATATAAAATTTACATGTGCAACAAATTTCAATCCAACCTTCCATATAAATTAAAAATTTGAAGTAACCCATTTTAAGCAATTGTAAGTAGTAAGAATAAAATTCCTACCACAGCTAACAAAAGAGGTGATAACTTTGAAACCGCTGAACCGATTTCCATCAAACATAGTTAGGAACACATAACACATACCATCACGCCTGTATTCCCTGAAGGGTTAGGCAGAGGTGTAACAATGTACACCCACAGTTCGCCGGTATGTTTAGGTCCCATGTAATAGGGGGCGAGCCTATTGTCATTAACCGGGCACAAATCCTAACTCCGAGCTGTTACTGAGAATTTCATAGAAAACCCAATAACACTTTTTGCTCGACCTGGGAATCGAACCCAAGACCTCTAGCGTAGCAGTCGCGCTTAGGACCACTAGGCCAACGAGGCAGTTAGTTAGTTAGTTATAGTTAGGAACACTCCCGACTAATTCACCTTTCAAACAAAACAAACTAAATCAAAATCGCTTAATGTGTTCGGGAGCTACGATGCCACAGACATACACACAGACACGCCAAACTTATAACACCCCGTCGTTTTTGCGTCGGGGGTTGAAAACAAAACACACAACAAGTAATACCCGCATCCTATAACATGCTCTCATAATTTCTAGAAACACGAAACTCGAAACGAGGAAGCGTGGAGAAATAGTTGGAGTGTAAAATTCAACACGATATTGCAATACGTTCTTGATACCGCAGAACGTTTCCTCTCAGGAATATATTTTATATTATTGTACTAGCTTCGGCCCGTGGCTTCGTTCGCGTGGTTTTGTTCAGATGGGTTACGTTATGTTTTTTATTGCTGCACCGCTCCGTCGTAGCCTGATGTTATGTAACCTATACTACTTATGCTTTCTTGCGTTTTTTTTTTATTTATATATATAATAACTTATTTTTGTCTTGGGCTTGTGGAAACAAAATTGTTGTTATGTGCGTCACCGTCGCGGGAATAAATGGTTTTTATTTCTTTCTTTCGCCTCATGAATCTAGCTATCACATACATTTTCTTTTTCTCAATCCTACTGTTAATTCCAGAGATAAGTGTGTTTAAATAAACGAACAAAAAGATCTCTTCAGCTTTATTATATATAGATGAATGTAACAATCATGTACAAAAGGTTTTTGTAAATCCGGCTTATTTCCAGAGATGCGTTTAAACAAACAAACATAGATCTCTTCGGCGATTGTATTAGTATAGATATCATGTATGTAGCGGTGTTGAAGGATTTCCCGTGAAAGTTTGGTGTGCGGTTTTGTGTTGCGAGGTAAGAAATTGAAATTGAAGTTCGCTACATCGTGTATGTCGTAATAACCCAGAGGTTAATGCCTCTCATGCATGAAGTTGTGGGTTCAAATCCGGACCACTACAAATGTGTTTTTTTTGTGACGACATCGGTAACAGAAAGCGTTGTTAGAACACCTGGACTTATAATTAATATAAGTCTGAAATCGTCAAACCACCTTGAGCAAGCGTAGTGAACAATCCTCGTGCCTTTGTTCTGCAGTGAGACAATAATAGACTGGAATAATTTTTCAATGATCCTACTAATATTATTAATGCAAAAGTTTGTGAGCATGTGTGGATGTTTGTTACTCTTTCACGGCTGAACGGATCTGGATGAAATTTCGCACGATTAAGATAGATTGTAGTGAGGAATAACACATGGAATACTTTTTATCCCGAAAAAATGGTACAGTTTTTAACATTTTGACGCGGACGAAGTCGCGGGCAGAAGCTAATGCGTCACAATAGAGTTTGGTTTTTATTAAAAAGTAGGAATGTCGAATAGGTACTTCTCTTCAAAGAATACAGCAGCAGCAATACCCTTTCTCCTCCCACATCTTAACAGCAATAAAGCTTACAGCGTACATCTTTATCAGCGTTTGATAGTACCCAGCTGACCCATTATCCTACAGGAAGCACCTCAAACTTCATAATTATTCTCTCCTTTCTGATGATAATACAGCAATCTTGGGAAATTACTTCGCACGCAATTGTACCTTGTAATACGAAGCTAGTAGTAGTTAAATAGTTAAGTAAGTAATTAAATTATATTATTAAGTACCGCGAAAATGTCGGTTATATTAAAAATTCAATCATGATTCGAAAGACTGCCTCGTTAGCCTAGTGGTCCTAAGCGCGGCTGCTTCGCTAGAGGTCTTGGGTTGGACTCCCAGCTCGACCAAAGAGTGTTATTGGGTTTTTTGGAAATTCTCAGTAGCAGCTCGAAGTTAGGATTTGTGCCCGGTTAATGGCAATAGGCTCGCCCCCTATGACATGGGCCGGCGAACTGTGTGTGTACATTGGTACAACTCTGCCTATGTATTATTCGTAAGACAGATTTTCTTCGAGAACAGACACACACACACAGACACGTCAAATTTATAACACCCCGTCGTTTTTGTGTCAGGGATTAAAAAGACGCTTGATGAAGTCAAAAGCACAAGTACATACTCCTTTTATTGCGATCATATTATTGTTGTGAACCATATCTGACAACCTTCAGGTAACGAAGATTTAAAGGGCAGGTTCCTACGTTTTTTCACATTTATTTTTTCTGTTACAAACCAGTTTAAAATGATGTAACTAAACTTAAAGAACCTCATGACTCCTGTTCTTTTGCATACACCCCATAGCAGAACGTTTTGCGTGCTACCATAAAAAGTAAGCAACCGGTCCTTTTGGAAATATATGGGAGAGGTCTATGTCCAGCGGCTGATATGGTGATGATGATGAACAGTAATATTATATCACAAAAAAAAAAGTTGTTTCTCAATAATATTTTTAACCCCCGACGCAAAAACGGCGGGGTGTTATAAATTTGACGTGTCTGTGTGTGTGTGTCTGTCTGTGGCATTGTAGCTACCGAATGCATAAACCGATTTTGATTATGTTTTTTGTGTTTGAAAGATGAATTAGTCGGATGTGATCTTAGGTGTGTTTGATGGAAATCGGTTCAGCGGTTTCAAAGTTATCAACTCTTTTGTTAGCTACGGTAGGGATTGTAATTCTTCTGTCGGGGGTTACTTAAAAAAAATATTTTTGGTTTTTTGACTCGGAGTCACATAGTATGATGGTCAGTATGCGAAGTTAACGGCTATGTAATGTGCTTTTTACAACCTGTATATACTTGCCACAACCCAGTAAGTAATATAATAAGTGCACCTATCTAACTCGTAAATCTTAGAAAAACATGCACCTACATTCATGCATGTTAATTGGAAACAACATGAGTTTTGCATGCCATAAAACCGAGCACGCACTAACTTGCAGTACTTGCATACAATCGGCATAATTGTGCAAGTTAGCAGGCATATGAGACATTTAAGCTTTGTCTCTGGGGTGACAACGCAATGGTTTTACAAGCCTTCTGGTATTGTATAAATATAACTAGACTCCGTTTATATGAAGCGCCCTTTTATAAATATACTAACTTCTGCTCGCGACTTCGTCCGCGTAGTTTTATCACCCGCATTAAGTTACGTCTATGGTTACTGCTCCGCACCTTTTCGTCGTAGCGTGATATTATATAATATTAAGCCTTCCTCAATAAATGTACTATCCAACACAAAAATAATTTTTCAATTCAATCCAGTAGTACCTGAGATTAGCGCGTTCAACCAAACAAACAAACTCTTCAGCTTTATAATATTGGTGTAGATATGTTGGCAGTTTTATTTTTAAGTATGACTGGAGTGGCATGGTCGACATGAATGTGTGAATTTAATTAAGTTATTAAATTTATAATTCATATCTTAATTTAATTAAGTTCATACGGGGCTACGAGTAAGTCGTACATGGTTTCTGAAGCTTGGAAGCAGTACAGCGAAACTATTATGTCAATAGTCACCGACCGTTACATAATGTAGTATGCCTCACACACTGATTCCTTGTCTTTGAAATGTATAAATGTATTTAATATTACAATTAACTTAGCTTTCATTTCTAATTTGTGGCATTGAGTACGTATTGCAGTACTTTGAGTGCCTTTTTTTAATAGATCGTTTTGACATCAGTATAATTTTATGGTATTGTACAACTTATTGTAAAACATTTTTTTTTAAAAGAGTATGTATGGAGTTTCTTGCCCGTTCTTCTCCATACGAAACTACCTTTTGGAATGGGCAACTAGATTCAATATTTTTAATTTAACATGTAATTGACGTTCAAAAGTGCCTTTTAATGGTCTAATTGAAATAAATGATTTGACTTTTGACTTTGACTTTGATGGTGTTATTAACCAACTAGCGACAAAAATGCATATTCAACACATCTCGCAAACCATAATCAGGGGAGATTCTAGGACCTTATACGTTCTCATTTTAATTACTGTCTCAATCTGCCATTTGGCAAAACGTCCGTATTTCACAAGTTTTCTGAGAATATTTCGACATTGATTGCGACTTGATTCTGGTCTTCAGATACCTATATTGACGTCATATCTGAGCATTTCTACCAGTATGCATGCACGTTAGTTTATTGCCGAAAACCCCGCTATAGGGCGCACCTCAAATAGAGCGTTTTAAAAACTGATATTCAATAGATACTTCGTGGCGCTTAAGCCCACCGCTAGAAAGAGCTGCTAGCCATAATATCCTACAGTCAGTGTTTAACGTAATTACAGTGACACCCGTAACCTTTGAAAGGTCAGGTGTGAATAATATCATACGCCCACGTTTTGGAATAAAGGTGGTACCTACGTTTCAGATTACAATAGGCATGTAACGAAATAGCTCATCAATTTCTGTTAGCCAGAATCCTTAAGAACCAGGGTGTGGTTTTGAAGCTTTGGTTTTAGGTATGATCGAAGTTTTTGAGAAAATTCTGAAGTCAATAGGTTTAAGTTGTTCTGTGTGTCCTCTCAGAAGAGTCGGCTAAGAAACACCCAAGTCATCTAGTTAAAAAAAAAACTTGTCGAGTGTGAACCGGATTTGCACACGAAGTGGTCTGTACCACCGTACAATGTTATCACTACATACTGTGGGGTCCGTGTGCCCATAGCCTTTTAAGGAATTGTCCAAATGACTAGTGGACCTGTGACCCAAGGGCTGGCTTTTTCCTTGGCCAGAAGCTTAGCACACCATGCAGTGTGACAATATCGCCAGTCTTTTAGGCAGATAATTGCCTGCTGAAGACGATGCGGAGGAATTTTTTGAAGCCATTTACTTTTAGTTTTCGTTAGCTTTTTTAGGTCTGTAAATATTGTGCAGTAATTAAATTAAATAAATAGGTAATATATAAAAAAAAATAAACGTTATTTGTATATTTTGCTTTTATCATTTACTAGCTTCTACCAGCGACTTCGTTCGCGTGGTTTTTTTCACTCGCATTAAGTTACGACTTTGGTTACAGCTCCGCTCCTATTGATCGTAGCGTGATGTAATATAGCCTATAGCCTTCCTCGATATATTGACTAATCAACACAAAAATATTTTTTTAATACAAAACAGTAGTTCCTGCGAGAAACGCGTTTAACCAAACAAACAAACAAATAAACTCCTCAGCTTTATAATATTAGTGTAGGTTGTTATACCGGCCTTAGTAATAAAAAAAAAAAAAAAAAAAAAACAAAAATGTGTGTAAAAATATCAAGTATCTCTTATACTTGATATTTTCCCACTACTCCCCAACAAATATCAACCCACTGACATCAAATACTTTATGCCCGACGCCCTTCAAATTTCATGAAATGGAAAATTTAAAATATTCCCCGTAAAATACCGTCGTATTTTAAGATATGACATTTACAAAATTCTCCGCTCGCTTTAGCCGGTCGTATCAATTGAGTACACGAGTGTGTAATCGTGTTAAGTCCTCAGTAACCTTTGAAAGTGACGTTTTAATAAAACCTAGTGTTTCTGAACTCTTTTGAAGGGTAGCCTTGAAGTCTTATGTGATAAGCTTTTTCCTGAATTCATCGTTTTACTTTGTGGTTTTTTTATCATTCTTTTCAAATTAGGTGTCCTTTATCCTTTTGAGAGCATTAGGTACTTCGTTGATGCTCTTCAGACGATCAATTAAGGACGTTAAAGGTATAGGGGCAGGGTGTAAAGTTAGTCTCTTGCTCACTCCTCCGTTGTTCTTTTTTGATTAATTTATTTGCGGTATCCAAGACAATTGAATCCATTCTCCGAAACTTTACTGTTGATTACCACTATTGATTCTGACTTTCAGGAGTTATAGTGGTCGAGAATGGAATGGCGGGATTGTCCCAATTATAAAAAAGTGAGAAGTGGCTCATCTTCCATTGAATAAGAGGGGATCCTTCGACCAGGCGGGTGTGTCTGGTGCACTGCTTATCCTCTTATCCTCTATGTATGCTAGTAATTCTCAACACGACTCAATAATAAAATTAATAGGTTTTTATTTGTACGTGATTCTTGAATTCCATTAAGCTACCTTGCCGCTAGGTTAAGGCAGGCGGATGGAAAAACCGACACGCACACAGTGAATTTATCGCTAATCGGATAAAAACTATGTGCTATTCCAGACTAAAATATATTTCAGTGCCAAATTTCATTCAAATCCGTTGAGCCGTTTAAGCGTAGAAGAGTAACAAACATCCAGCCATAAGTAGAATATTAGTAGTAAGTAGAATAGGATAGGATTATGTATTTTTTGACAACCTCCCGAAATCTAACAAGAATGTGAAACTGCATCTTGTATCTAAAAGTTTTTACTTAAAATGTCATCCCACAAAATCTTTCGCCATTAACCCACTGTCCACTTTCCACTTGACCCAACAAACGGGCACTTCATGTAATTACCAAGACGGGCAGACTCCAAATTAAGTTTTAGCACACCCCGGTGAAACTTAACGAGCGTGATGCGACGAATTTTATAGACGTGTCAGTAAATTGTATCGTAATAAACGGGGACACGGGCTCTTGTGTTCGGAGGGTTCTGGTAATAACCGGGTAGGGTGATAACCTAGGTTATTTGTCAGATGGCAGTTAGGGGGAGTTAAAAGGATTACAGGTGAATATTGATGGAAAGATTTATGGATAGATTATTTATGTGCTTCTGTTATTAATTTAGTGTGGGATGTGTTTTTATTGTTTGATTTTTACTTGATATCTTGCATATGTGTAGGCTTGTCTGTCTTTTCATGAATTTCCCTAACAACCTGGTTTAGCATCGTATCATAATACATATAAATAAAATTGAAGTATCTGCTTGTAATATCAAAATAACAGTTATTTTACAAAATAAACATTTTGTGTTTCGGCTAATCTCCGAATCGGCTATACCGAATTTGATTGGATTCCTACTGGCAGATAGCTGAAGTTATAAAGAGTAACGTAGGCTTATTTTTAAAGAATATATAGGGTGCCGTGCAAAGAAAAAAACCCACGAAAACCGACATTCATACGAACGAACTCGCGAGCAGTAAAAAATACAGAATAACTAACTGCCAAAAAATCATTATTTCAATAATATACCACATACCATCACTCCTGTATTCCCCGAAGAGTTAGGCAGAGGTGTAACAATGTACACCCACAGCTCGCCGGCATGTTTAGGTCCTATGTAATAGGGAGCGAGTCTATTTCAATAAGACCATTAAAAGACAATTTTTAACGTCATTTACAAAAAAAAAGAATTGAATCTAGTCGCCACATCCAAAAGGTATTTTTGTCTTTTGTAATAAATGTTTTACAATATTTCGTATATAGGATTATTTGTTAATACGGTGTACCAACCTTGCAAAAACTAATAACCTAAGTAATAAGTGTCAACTTTCCTACCAAGAATTCAGTTAATCTAATAAAAGTATCTGTTCTCTATACTTTAACCAAACATAAAAGATAAAGAAATAACAATAGTTGGCAAGTTGTCTATTAAGAAAGATATTATTGATACTAATCCATTTAGTGTCGTAATGGATACGACAGATGTAAGGGATACCAGACGATGGCGGCGTGAGATATTGGCAACATTAATATTGTAAATAATAATTGTGTTATCTGCCTTAGCTTTGTGTGTTGGTATTTATATGGGTAATGTGTATGATAAATATGCCTATTTTTACAAGCTTTTATTTACTTGTAAGTTAGAGTGAAAAGGCTGCTTCAGGGTAAACTCACTGCATAGTCGACTTTGTCTTTGTCACCTCTGACCTAGATTAGAGTCAAAAGCATCACCATCTAAACGAATTGAAAAAGAAAACCCTCCTGTCCCGGTATCTGAGGCTAATCAAATCATACAAGTTAAATTTGAGACACTTCTCGGTGTTCGATTAAACTGAAATTTTGTGTAAATACGCAATTTGCGTGACAATGCCTTACAATAATGTCCCAGCGCTGGTTTGGTGATGAAGCCGGACAGTGGTCATCAGAACTTAATCAAATTTCACAAGTTAAAGATCCACTACCCGGTGTGCGATTGAGCTGGAATTTTGTCATGACATAACATACCTACCATAACTAGAGGTCTTGGGTTCGATTCCCAGGTCGAGCAAAAAGTGTTATAGAGTTTTTCTATGAAATTCTCAGTAGCAGCTCGGAGTTAGGATTTGTGCCTAGTTAATGGCAATAGGCTCGCCTCCTATTACATGGGACCTTAACATACCGGCGAACTGTGGGTGTACATTGTTACACCTCTGCCTAACCCTTCAGGGAGACGTCGGGAGCCGCGAGACGACTCCCGGCCACCGTAGATACTGGCCTGTGGACGGTGAGCAATGGGTAGCTCACCGTTCTTACGTTGCATAACGACAGGCCGTGTCGACGGCGCGTTCGTGTTCTACGCGCGCCGCAAAGAGATATCAGCAAAAGGAAGGGGCCACTGAGGGCCGATGCCTGCCGGGGCTGCGGGTTGTTCGCAAGAGATACCGCGCCCCCGGAACGCAAAGGGCACAAGAACGAACATGGGTAGGATTTAGTCAGTAAAAGTCTGACACTCCCTCCCGCCCCGCCCAGGGCAGGAGAAGTTATTTGATGATTTCCCAGCCACCAAAAAAAACCCTTCAGGGAATACAGGCGTGATGATATGTGTGTGTGTGTACTTTCTACGTTCATATTAAACATCACTGGCATCACGATTCATGATCGATCGATATTCTAGACGTTGTTCATAAAACGTCGTAAGAAAATGGACTTACAATTAATTAAAGTTCGAAATCCACCTCGAGGAAATGTAGACCTACATCAATGCTCTCGCCTTCTCTGTATGAGAAGAGGCCTTTGTCCTGTGGTGGGACAATAATAGGCTGGTGTTATTATTTTGGGCCTAGTCCAAGCGCTCCGCCCTGATGGCATGATGGACAGAACATGTAAATTTCAGCTTTGTTAAGTATCTTTACACTCGTTAGGTACTCTGCCATCCCTATAGTCAAGCTACAGATTAACAGATTAGCAAACATTTGCATAAAGATAAAAAGAAATCATAAAACCACGGACCCAGTAGCTTTCTTCCTAAAAATATAACATTCATGCCAACTCGCATTCTGTATGAACATAAAAGTGTTACATTTTAATGAGACACCCACTCCGTGATTCAGGGACTGGTAATTTAATTATGTAAGCACTTACGATAATGTTTTTCGTTCAAGAACAAAAAATTATTTCATCCAGATTAACGCTGGATTTTGACTTCATAATCTTTACGAAGTCACGGGTCACGGGTCACGGGTCGCGTAAAATGTGACGTTCATCTTTTATAATAAACTAGCGAACTGCCCGCGACTTCGTCCGCGTGGATTATTATATTTCACCCGGGTTATGTTACGTCTTTGGTTACTGCGAGGCTCCCGTGTGTCGCAGTATGATGTTATATAGCCTATGTTACTCAGGAATAATGTAGCTATCTATTGTTGAAAAAATAGTTAAAATCGGTACAGTAAATCTTTTTTTTTAATCTGACAAGCCCGCCACACTATTCCCAACCACTGCAACTTCTGTAAGCCAGAATCAACAGTGGAGACCGCCAGAAGAGCGCCGAGGCAATGAAGCTCGACGAGTCCCGGAGAAACGATATAACTGTCTTGGATCCCGCAACGAAATTAATCAGAAAAGATTAGCGGAGGAGTAGGAAAGCCTATGTTACTCAAGAATAATGTTGCTATCTATTGGTTAAAAAATGGTTAAAATCGGTCAAGTAGTTAGTAGTCCTATTTGTAATGTTATTAGAATAGATCATCATACCATCGCGCCTGTAACGCCACGAAGGGTTAGGCAGAGGTGTACCAATGTACACCCATAGTTCGCCGGTATGTTTTAAGTGCCATGTAATAGAGGGCGAGACTATTGCCAATAACCGGGCACAAATTCAAACTCTGAGCTGCTACTGAGAATTTTATAGAAAAACCCAATAACACTTTGCTCGACCTGGGAATCGAACGCAAGTCCTCTAGCGTAACAGTCGCGCTTAGGACCACTAGGCTAGCGAGGCAGTCAAAGAATTATTAGAATAGATAGATTGTGTTTTTCTTTATAATGGCATAATTTTAACATAATCTTTGGGAGTAATTGGGTTCAGTTATGCCAAAGCGAACTTACAAATACACTTCCACTTGCATTTAACAAACATATAAACTCACCACAGTCCTTATTAATAAATGTTCCGTGGGAAAATCGTATCCACAACATGCAGCACAGCAACCAATCGCAACTGTTCGCCACTCCATCCTACACACTTTAATGCATACTTGAGCAAATCTTTTTAGAAAGAACGTGAACTAATTAAAATCAAATCTAAAGAAAAAGCAATTTGAACGTCATCTATAGTATAGATGACGTTCATATGATGCGTAATAAAGCTAAAAAGTTATTTGTTTGTTTAAACGCGTTAATCTATAGAACTGTTTGTCGGATTGGAAAAAATCTTGAAGTATTTAATAGCCAGATTCATAAGTAATAGTATAGGCTATAACATCATGAACAAAAACGCACTTAACTAAACACAAGTGATAAAAAATTACAAATATTAAGTAAACTCCGACGGAAAATAAAAATCCCTACCGCTGCTAATAAAAAAGCTGATAACTATGAAACCGCTGCATCGATTACCATCGAACAAAGCTAAGAATACTTACGACTACATCACCTTTCAAACAAAAAACAAAATCAAATCGGTTCATGCGTTTGGGAGCTACGATGTCACAGACACACACACACAGACACGTCAAACTTATACCACCCCGTCGTTTTTGCGTCGGGGGTTAAAAACTAAGTTGACGAAGTCGCGGGCAGACCTCTAGTCACAAATACCATTTCTAAAACAAGAACATTCACAACTACAGTAATTACTCAGGAATCGTACTAACGAGGACATGTTACGTAACTAGTTTCTTTCAGTCTTCTGAAAAGGACTGAAGGCTTATACGGCTTTACTTAATGTAAAACTACGAACAATATTAATGACGAGACGTTATGTGCCGACAAGAATTGGAACGAATAACTACGCAGATAATATTACACTTAATTGCTTAGAGAATGAAGGTTGTTTTTGTTTTCGATTTTCTATTTTTGAATATTTTAATAAAACATACCATCACGCCTGTGTTTACACAGGTTTCTGTTTCCCCGAAGGGTTAGGCAGAGGTGTACCAATGTACACCCACAGTTCGCGCGGTATATTTAGGTCCCATGTAATAGGGGGCGAGCCTATTGCCATTAACCGGGCACAAATCCTAACTCCGAGCTGCTACTGAGAATTTCATAGGAAAACCCAATAACACTTTTTGCTCGACCTGGGAATCGAACCCAAAACCTCTAGCGTAGCCGTCGCGCTTAGGACCACTAGGCTAACGAGGCAGTCAATATTTGAATACTACTAATAAAACATAAAAGTTTGTGAGAATGAATGGATGGATGATCGTTACTGCTTCACGCTTTATTAATGGAATTAGCTGGGCCTACTGTTTTAGCTTCACGCACAGACTTTTTAACCCTTTTTTGTGTTTCTGTGAGCTAATTTGAGACTTGATATTGAAGTTACCCACTAGAAGTGGCTGGCAGAAGATAACGGCCATGAGGCGTATGCGCATTCAAAAATAGAATAATATGTATTCGAAATTCGAATAGTATCGAAATGATGACCGACAATCACGACAATGGTTATGAATGACTTCTTAACAATTCAAAGGGCTTGTAAATGGTGTAATTAAAATAAATGCTTTGACTTTGAATGATTAAACGCAAGTTTGCGCTATTGATCGACTTTGTAACGTAAATAGAAAATGATAAAAATAAGTAATATCTCATGTTATGTCGTTTCTGTTAAAATGATATAAAATATCACAAAAAAATAAAAAAAATACTTACCATTATTCATTTCTGTTCAGCGCTGTAACACCATTGTCCAACATAATTATGGCTCCCGACGCAAATACTACACTGAACTTCTTGCACAATCTCAACAAATAAACACACATTATAGTGACAACACATGAAAGCTAAACAAATGAAAATTGAAAGTTTTCAAACGACACTAAGCTTTAAAACGATCTTAAAAGTATCTCTTTAGCTACAATACATCTTAATGTGACAGAGAAAGCATAAGACTTAAAGGCGATTTTAACTCAAGAGAGAAATGAAGACAGTTTGAGAATTTGACCGTCAGTCTGCTAGGGCATCTGACGTCACCCGATGCAGGCGGGAAACTATAAACGCGGGGGGCGGAGGAGGCGCCGACGGACAGTCTTTTTTTTTCCAGCCTTGTTCAGTCAAATACAGATCTGTATTTAAAAAAATAATCAAATATATCCTTTTATAATAAAATAAAATTTGTGGGAGATTTAAAGTTTTGCAGGCACTGGGGTTTCTAGTTAAAAAAATATTTATTGGTAATAGTGCCTACTTATATTAAATACTCTTGTTTACTTGGTTGTTAATGACTGTCATTATTTATTTATTTAGGGACAACGAACAGCAATATTCACTCTTAGACAAACCGGAACAAAGCCAAACCAAACCAAAATAACCAAATCTTACAACACTTTGCATCAATGTGAAACAATCCTAAGACGGGATAGATCTTATCAGTGTTGCAATTAGAAATAATACTTGCCCGAACGGAGGGCGGTTTTTGTTTCGTAAATGAGAAAATGCGAACAATTTGGAAGTACCTAATTGCTGTTCTCACTAATAACATTTGCTTTTTGCTTAAATCTGTAGGCCATTAGGATTTTCGGAGGCAATTGAAAAGTTTATTAGAGGCCGTCAATAAAGATTAGCCTCTGAAGGCTCTAATTAGATGTAATTGTTTTAAAGGCTTCGCAAATGGGATATTTTTTTATTTAAAAGCTTTCTTTATATTCATTAAAGTCTGTCTATCTTCTTTTTATCATTCTTCTTCTTTTTAAAACCTCTATAAAATATTTTTTCGACTTCTGGGACAGAGAAGGATTATAATCCGAAATAACACATAGGAAAAATGTAAGGTACCTATGGAATACCGGTGAATTGAAATAGGTGGAAGTCGCAGGAGGAAGCTAGTTACTTATCTAGAACGTTAAAAATCTCTTTCTTTTTCTTGCAGTACTTTGAACTAACTCTAATTACAACCTCGTGTTAGTGTAGTCGCTACTAGTCGTAAGCATAAATGTCAAGTAAATTTTTCAGTTTGTGGGTTTTTCTGGGTTCCTTGGGGCGCCGACGTTGCACGCGATCGGTCCGACCGACAAAACATTCGCGTGCAGCGTCGGCGGCCCAAAGAACCCCGAAAAGAACCTACATACCGAAAAATATACTTATTAAAACCAAATCCCAAAAAGTAACTTGACATTTGTGCTCACGACTCCTGGCGAGTAGTATACCTTGATCTGAAAAACTTTGGTAAACTATCGCACCAGTAAATCATCCACCCCCCCAATATATACCCCACTACTGCGTCATTATTGTGTCAGTTTAATCCCCACCTGTTTCAACCTACCATTGTTAATTTTAACCACATCTTTTCTTCTATTTTCCAGAATACTGTCACCCGTACGAGCCGTTTAAGTGTCCCGTGGATGGCAACTGCATCTCTATCCAGTACTTGTGCGATGGAGCCCCGGACTGCATCGATGGGTACGACGAGGACTCCAAGCTCTGCACTGCTGGTAAGACAATACTTTTTTTTCTTTTTATTCGAGAAAAGCGAACTGCCCGCGACTTCGTCCGCGCGGCTTATTTTACCCGCGTTATGTCTTTGCTTATGGCTCCGCTCCCGTGGGTTGTAGCGTGATGGTATATAGCTACTCAGGCAGGAATAATGTAGCTATATATTGGTGAAAAAATTGTTAAAATCGGTCCAGTAGTTTTGGAGCCTATTCGTTACAAACAAACAAACAAATCTTTCCTCTTTTAAGTATAATGTTAGTATAGATATAGATGAGTAAGCTCTTGACTCTAGTCTAGGTCAGAGGTGACAAACACAAAGTCGATGTTGCAGTGAACTTACCCATAAAAAACCTGTTAATTGTATTTTTTATTTAATATTTTTCCCGTTATTATCTTTGTTTTTTGTTCCGGGGTGGAAAATCCTCATGGATGTCCTCCGCCCTGAGGGGAAGGTCGGAGGGGTATGTCAGACTTTTACTGACTTAATTTCATCCCTAAAAACTACGTAAGTGAGGCCTTCAGCCTATACTTTTTTTTTTTTTTTTGGTAGGTGGGAAATCATCAAATAACTTCTCCCGCCCTGGGCGGGGCGGGAGGGAGTGTCAGACTTTTACTGACTAAAACCCACCCATGTTCCTTCTTGTGCCCTTTGCGTTCCGGGGGCGCGGTATCTCTTGCGAACAACCCGCAGCCCCGGCAGGCATCGGCCCTCAGTGGCCCCTTCCTTTTGCTGACATCTCTTTGAGGCGCGCGTGGAACACGAACGCGCCGTCGACACGGCCTGTCGTTATGCAACGTAAGGACGGTGAGCTACCCATTGCTCACCGTCCACAGGCCAGTATCTACGGTGGCCGGGAGTCGTCTCGCGGCTCCCGACGTCTCCCTGAAGGGTTAGGCAGAGGTGTAACAATGTACACCCACAGTTCGCCGGTATGTTTAGGTCTATACTTAACTGTGAATAGTGCGAAGGATTTTAAAAAAGCTGAAGAGATTTTTTATTCGACTCATTGTCATTGACAGATTTTTTTGTAATACGACTCATTACAAAAAAATCTGAACCAAAAATCTTTATATTTGATAGCCAGATTCATGAGGAAAAATATAGACTATATAACATCACGCTACAACCCACGGAGCAGAGTACTAACCCAAGACATACCTAAACGCCTGTAAAACCGCTGGGTACAGTTAGTACTGGAATATTTAGGTAGGTTGTTAGCTATTTCGATAACAGGTTCATTAAAAGAACAAGAAAGCCTCGGCTATATATATAGCTGCCTCGGTAGCCTAGTGGTCCTAAGCGCGACTGCTACGCTAGAGGTCTTGGGTTCGATTCCCAGGTCGAGCAAAAAGTGTTATTGGGTTTTTCTATGAAATTCTCAGTAGCAGCTCGGAGTTAGGATTTGTGCCCGGTTAATGGCAATAGGCTCGCCCCCTATTACATGGGACCTAAACATACCGGCGAACTGTGGGTGTACATTGGTACACCTCTGCCTAACCCTTCGGGGAATACAGGCGTGATGGTATGTAAAAGAACAAGAAAGAGGTACAAAACAAGACACCAACATGATTAATGTTTACTTACCGTGTTGATATAATAAGTGTTCCTCACGAGTCTGTCTTATATCACGCATTACTATCTTTGTATCTAGGGAAGATAATTGAGTTTTCGGGACAATAAAAGAAAATAAATTGTCTTGTTTGGTAGGTAGGAGGGGAAGGGAGTCTTAAGTAATTTATTTGGATTACATTATTTACCGAAATGAATTACCTTGGTACCTACCTACATATCTATAGATAGAGCTAGATACCTATATTAACACAGGATGGAACGGACTTCAACTTAATATAATTCTTTAATTAACTAATTTACCATCACGCCTGTATTTCCCGTAGGGTTAGGCAGAGGTGTACCAATATACACCCACAGTCGGCCGGTATGTGTAGCACATTTCATATACAAAGGTGGAAAAGATTTCTTTTCCGCGAAAAGGTTTTCAGAAACGACTTTTTGATGTGAGTTTTTCTTTTTCAACTTAGTTTGACCTTCTACAGTCCTACCTGGGTAAATGTAATTATGGAGTTTTGTTCAGGTGCCTAAAATATATTTTATGAAGACATGTCGATAGTGAGTTTTGCTCTGTCCGTAAAATAGAAAACATATTTCTTTCTTTCTAAAATAAAAAGGAAAGAGAAATACCACACACACACACATAACATACCATCACGCCTGTATTTCCCGGAGGGTTAGGCAGAGGTGTACCAATGTACACCCACAGTTCGCCGGTATGTTTAGGTCCCATGTAATAGGGGCGAGCCTATTGTCATTAACCGGGCACAAATCGTAACTCCGATAAATACCGAACTATGAAATTGGAATACCTAATAAATAAGCATCCATTTGGGCAACCTAAGTGCCTTTGGCCAAATTACATAAACGATATCTTTTAATATCTATACATAGGCTGTACTCCGGTGCTATTCTGTAAAAAACATATAAATATTTATCTTCACGAGTCTAGCCAGTCTATAGGTACTGTTGCGTTTTGTTCAAAAGAGTCACCGCGGCCATGGAAAGCAAAAGGCATTAGGAGAAACACGGATGGGTTTTAGTCAGTAAGGGTCTGAAACTCCCGTCCGTTCTGCCGAGAGCAGAAGAAGTCATTTGATGATTTCCCATTTTGCCTCGTTAGTCTAGTGGTCCTAACCGCGACTGCTACGCTAGAGGTCTTTGGTTCGATTCCCAGGTCGAGCACAGTGTTATTGGGTTTTTCTATGTAATTCTCAGTAGCAACAGGGAGTTAGGATTTGTGCCCGGTTAATGGCAATAGGCTCGCCCCCTATTACATAGGACCTAAACATACGGGTGAACTGTGGGTGTACATTGGTACACCTCTGCCTAACCCTTCGAGGAATACGGGCGTGATGGTATGATTTCCTTTCCTAAAATTCAATAAAATTTACCTCAGTGCATTTAGGTTAAATAAGCACAAGGTGAGCCAATACCAGGGAGTATAAGGTGGAATGACAGTCCATCTTAAGCTCACATCATCTAAATTCGCTGAGAAAGACTATATAGAATAGACTAGCTAAATCTTCAGAAAGGTCGGGTGTGCAGTACTCGTAACCGGCTTGCTTGTAGGGCCAGATGTATGAACGTGGACGAGGCGAAAGGAGTATGTAAGGATCGTATCAGGTGGCGTTCTGTGGTTTCTGTCTACCCCCATGGGAAAAAGGCGTGAGTTTATGTCTGTAGGTAGACTGGCTAGCCTCGTTAAGATAAAGATTGATATGAATTTAAATTTCTGCTATGTAGGTACCTCCTGAAAGCTAAATATAGGTAGGTTTTAAATATCATACACTGCTAATTGAAACGGCCTTTGTGACGAACAAAGGTTTCAGTTTTTCATTCATGACCTAGGTAAGTACTTTATGAATGAGTCCACGTTCTGAATGGGTTTAAAAACAAACAGTAGCCAGTTACATAGGTTTAAAACGAGCTTTTGCATAAAACCCTTTTGTAAAATATGAATACAGAAATATGGTTATTTTAACCTTGGCCTAAAATAACAGAGTAACTTGGTAAATGCGCTGAGAGACCATAAGTAAATTAGAGACTTCCAAATTAGGTACGTCTTCGTATTTCAAAAAGAAGATGGCCAAATGTGCCCCAAGTATACTGTAGCAATAAAAATTTTACAATTAATTTTAATGAAAAATATCATGAATATTTTTTTATTAAACCTACATAAGTTTTGACCAAGACTGATAGTCAGTGTGTACCTTTTTCATTCATATAATACAAGACCTCTACTATTAAATAACACCCATTTTATATTTGTACAATCTGGGGTACAGCCCCATAAATTTTTTGGACAATTCCTTTGTTTAGTCCATTATTGAACGTAAACTTCTCCGATCGCATGGCATCGAGCTCGACCCTCCACTCGCACCAATAAAGGTTACAAGAATCCTGATGCCTATGCAGATACCTACGCAAAGCATAGAATAATCAACCTAAAAAGTATTTTTTTGGAATACAAGCGTCATCTCTGTTAGAAGTAGTGGGACGATAGAAGATGGGTACTCGTCCACTTTGTACGGCCATCAAGAAGGATCCTAAAACACAAGTTCCTAAAGTAATTTCGTATTTTATAGACTAACGTCTAATACAATAGATAGATTAAGTAGGTATTTTTATTAGGACGCGAAACAGCATTTTCTTTACGACATATTTTGTTTTATTATGTCGGGGGCCGTTTGCTCAAAATTTGATGTGACACTTTGAAGAGTTTTCTGAATTAGGTATCTTCCTTTCCTTTACCTACGAAGGTTCTCTTTTATAATGTATCGTTAGCATCTATTTCCTACCTAGGAAGGTACATGTTACTTTGGCCGCTTGTATTTCGTTATGGTTTTGTAGAACGCAATTCAGAATAATTAGGTACCCGGCACCTAAAATATCTAGACTACTTAATTACCTAAATCAACACGAAAGTCGTCGTTTTTAAAAGTCATTGCTAATTAAACTTTTAGATGTCAATATGCTTAGCATATCAAAGTCCAATTTCTTGATATGAAACCATTTCAATTCTCATTCATTTCAATTCTAAGTAAAGAAATTTCAGGCCATCGAAAATTTCTAGATTTTGCCACCAAATATTTTTCTCTCGGTTTTAGATGATGATGTCAGATTCAAAAACATGAAAAACTTAATAACTTTCGTGGAGTACCTATAACTTTGCCGAGCACATCTGTACCCTACATTTTCTCTTTGAGTCTCGCTTCAAACTTCAAATCAACGCGACGAGAGCTGCTTTCTAAAGCTTTCATTTGAAAACTTCTGCGGAAACTTCCTGCCAAGTATAAACAGTGTTTACATCATTTTAATGAATCTGTGACCTTGTAGAATATAGGTAGTGTAACTACTATGACGTAGAAGCTTTCGAGCATACAATTTTAATTACCAAGAATAATTAAAATTACTTCATAACTAGCTTTTGCTTTCTGAATAACTGACCGACTCCTTGACAATTTAAAGGAGCCTGTAAATGGTTTGATTAAAATACATGCTTCGGTTTTGACGTTAAAATGTCGAACAAAAAAAAATATTTGACATTACGGTATATTTTTATATATTTAATTTCCAACAAAGCCTTCAGCTACATAAAAAGTCGGAACGCGCAAAGCTGTCTTGCAAACAAGGTAAAATGTTTAATTACAAAGCTAAATAATAAACAATTTATTAAACAAAAACGTTTTTAGGGGAAAATAATAAGGATTATTTTTACTTCCTTCACGTAAAACCTACGCTATTTATCAGCCGTTAGCTCTATTTATAAGTAGGTAGGCAAGTAAATGTCGAGAATTTACAGACATTTGACAGCTCTTGTGGCGGGCTGTCAAGTCTAATATTCTAATTTAGAACGGAATTTATCTCATAAATTGTATCATATTTACAAATAAAATAAGGTTGAATAATGTTAAAGCTAGTCTCAAGAGTACCTACACAAATTGCAACTCGTAGGCTTAAACGATGATAATTGCACGATGGTAATTGCATGAGGTATAACTGCTTCGTTAGCCTAGTGGTCCTAAACGCGACTACTACGCTAGAGGTCTTGGGTTCGATTCCCAGGTCAAGCAAAAAGTGTTATTGGGTTTTTCTATAAAATTATTAGTAGCGGCTCGGAGTTAGGATTTGTGCCCGGTTAATGGCAATAGGCGCACAGTTCGTGGGCTGTGGATATACATTGGTATCTACACCTCTGCCTAACCCTTCAGGGAATACAGGCGTGATGGTATGAATGTATGTGTACCTACCAACAAATTAGGTAACTACTGCTACTACTACTATTCTCTCAAAATCTCCCTCGGTGAAATTGACGTGAACTGTCATCTGAGGATTGGCAGCTCCACTAAAGCTCACTTCCTTTAAATTCACCATATTCAATTTTTACAGAATGAACCATCCGTTTTTTATCAAAATTACATATTACTAAAATAATAACTTTTTATCTTTGAAAATCTCAGTTACTGAATAGTATTTTAAAATATATTAACTAGACAGTAGATAGATACTTAGAAAGTAAAGAACAGCTTAAACTGAAACACTTCAAGGTAATAATGTGTTTTAACTTAGTTTTAAAGTTGCCGACTGCCCCGTTGGTCTCGTGGTCGCAAGCGCGACTGATGAGCGTGGGGTCCCGTATTCGATTCCCAGGTCGGGCAAAAAGTGTTATTGGGTTTTTCCATTAGGATTTGCTCAGTAGCAGCCCGGAGTTTGGAAGTTGGTAGTGTGACACCTCCGTGCCTCGGAAAGAACGTAAAGCAGTTGGTCCCGGCTGTCATTCGTAGATCTTTGACAGTTGTTACGGATAGTTAGAAGCCAGGAAGTCTGACAACCAGTCTAACCAAGAGGTATCGTGTTGCCCAGTAACTGGGTTGTGGAGGTCAGATAGGCAGTCGCCCCATGTAAAACACTGGTACTCAGGTGTATCCGGTTGGACTGGAAGCAGACCCCAACATAGTTGGGAAAAGGCTAAGTAGATGATGTTGATGATGACTTAGTTTTAAAGTTTATTAACCCTCGTTCAACTTTATAGAAATAAAATAGCCATGTCGTCAGACTGAGTTAAAGTGATGAAAAAATATCGATTGTCACACTGTAGTAGGTACCTACCTTCGTTTTAATGACGTCATAACACTGCGCGATGTGCTAATGTCCATAAAACATAACATTGTTCAGTAACGGCGAGAATACAAGAAGGCATTGTTCTAATGCAAATAAACACCGTTTCAATCGACATAATCGTAAGAATATCCTGAGTTAATATATACAAATAAATAAAATTGAAGTGTCTGTTTGTAATGTGATAAAAACAAGGTAAAAAGAACACTTACACGATGAAACCGTTTTTCTTTTTCATTTTGTCCGTCTTGTTAAAACGGCTGGATCGATTTTCACCAGATACCTAGCTGATATTATAAGTAGTACCATAAGCTATTTTTATTAACCGACTTCAAAAAGAAGAAGGTTATCAATTCGTCTGTAGGTTTTTTTTAAGTTTCTTATGCGATATCTCCGCCAGTTATGAATCGATTTTCATGATTCTTTTTTTGATAGGTCATACTTCAAAGGTGGTCCCATATATTTTTTTTTGGAATTGGTTCAGTAGTTTCGTGGAAAAGATTAAATAACTGAAAAAATATGTCATCCAAGTAAACGAATTAGCGTATTATGCTTTCTTGTGACATTTAAGCGGTGTCTTGTTAATTTACGTAGTATAACTGTTCCTTCATGGATTTGGATGACAGGAAATTTATACTAAAAAGCGAAAACTAAAAACTAACTTTTTTACAAAAAAAAACAACCACCTTCGAAAACTAGAAGTAAGTCTTTTTTTGTAAAAAAGTTTTTTTTAGAACCAAAATTAGTGTTCCGCGCAAAATAAATTCAACCCCGTATTAACCAACATTCACGACAACGCAGTCGTGGGCATCAGCCAATACCATATAAAATGTCTCCAACAGATCATAAATCCACATCACATGACTGCAATCATAATCTATATCGTATCAATAAAACACTTTTTATTTTACAGCCAAGAGGCCACCTGTTGAAGAAACGGCATCCTTCCTTCAGTCATTACTGGCATCCCACGGGCCCAACTATCTCGAGAAGTTGTTTGGTAGCAAGGCAAGGGATGCTCTCGAACCTCTGGGCGGCGTCGAAAAGGTCGCCATTGCTCTCTCAGGTAATATATCTTCGTTTTACGACCGTCACTAGGGCTCTTCGAAATATTTTTATAGTCCCGAGAAGTATGTTTTCCCCTTCTCATCCTAAAAGGATGAATGTTTTTGGCACAATTTCATCTTACTTCAAATATTGGTCGGTATTTATAAATTGTATTGGCACCCAAACCGGGACACTGTAAGCTCTGTTGGGTGCCAATAGACAGTGATGTTTTCATTTACTAAAAGTAACGTCGAATATCGACAGTATAACCATGTATTTATTTCTAAAACTTTAAATTCCAGAATCCCAAACGATTGAAGACTTCGGTGCCGCATTACATCTGATGAGGTCGGACCTGGAACATTTACGCTCGGTATTCATGGCTGTGGAGAACGGTGACCTCGGCATGCTTAAATCTCTCGGCATCAAGGATTCGGAACTGGGCGACGTCAAGTTCTTCCTGGAGAAGCTGGTTAACACGGGATTCCTGGACTGAATAGGACCGGAGTCTGCCTCTGATTACTATCACGTCGTCCAATTTGCTCCCATAAGCTCATCCTTCTACAGTTACCTTCCTTACGACTCCATTAAATATAGGAGAAAGTAATCCTTTATCTTTCATCCCGTGAGAAAGTTGAATGTATGACAATTATTAAACCGAAAACCTTTCGAGAAATGATTTTGGAAATCAGAATTGACTTCTACAACCGGCCACGTAGACTTTTCTGACTCCATAAATCATTTCTTTTTCGGCTAACACTAGTTTTGCAGTGAAACTTTAGGTAGAGAAAGAGGGCGTTAATTTTCGAATAGGATAGGTATATTTTTATAAACATATGCTTCACTAGGTTATGAACCAAAATCCTTTTTAGTTGATAATATCCAAAGAGATTATCAGGGCCCAACACTCGCGTCTATCATTAAGTGTGAAATGAAGAGGCTAAGACTGTGACTTTAGTGTAATACTAGTCAAAGCTAAGCTAATTATCACATTCCACTTCGTGATGACCCTGATAACTGTTACAGTATGTATGTGTATTTGTATGTCGCCCCCCAAAATTTATCCTCCCTATCTTGGACTTAAATCAGAGGCGACTCCAATCGAAACGTCAAGCGTCCATTCTAAGCGAGATATAAAGCTAAAAGTCGGTTGATATGAAGATGTGTGTCCTTAGATTAATAAAGAAATATAAGAATCGTTGAAAGAATGCATACGCTTTATATCTGGCTTTTGGAAAAATCCAGAATAGGACCATGGAAACATATCATTGTAAACTTAGATGTAGGTATAAAAACATATCATAGATTATAATCTGTAGCGAATAAAGTACAATTATTTTAATATGATCGGTATTGTAGTGTACGACATTTTATAGACCCTTTTAGTATGTACTTTTTCGTCATTGAAAAGAAAACTATATAACAAAGTAAAAAGCATATCTAGATATAACGGTGCTGCACTTGAATCCAGATACATATCAAAATTAATGTGATTTTTAAATAAATGTTAGATTTATTGTATGTTACTTATTCTAGAGTAAGACGTAGAAATGAATTAAAATCGTAGATATTAAAATTGAATCCATTAGAGTCCAAATTCTATTGTCACTCACTTTTAACATCTTAAATCTACATATTGGTGTTGTAATGATAGAACTTTTGTCAAATGCGGGCTAATAAGACAACGAATTATTAATAATGTCTCATTTTGAATGAGAAGAGAAGGTACACGATGTAATATTGGGAGTTTATTGACATACCGTAGAAAATAATGAGTATATTTTATCAAAACCGTAATGCTTTACTGGTTAAAAATAACTTGAATACAAAGCACGAAAGACCGGTGGATTCAGTATTCTAATAAACCTACATTGTTAAGTCAAAAAATGGCGGGAATGGAAATAAAGATGGCAGTTACAAATACGCAATGTTGCCAGATAAAATGTTTTAAAAATGGAGCCTGTATTTGCCAGAAGTTTATTAAAAACCACAATAGATCTTCTAGTATTTTCAATCGCCAAATCTTAATCTCAGTCACAATGTTTCAGTGTGTACCTACCTATCAGTAGTCAATATATTCTCTCTCCGTTAGATCTAAAATTCATATTACTATTTAACTACATGTAGTTAGAGCATAAGTGAATTTTTATGAATATCAATGGTTTTAGTAATATAGGTTCTTAATTTTAACTTGCGTCGGATTCTCTTTAAATATTCAAAAAAAATGGCGATCTTTGAACTCTGTTAGATGATATTATGTGTTTTGAAGTAAGTATAAATGGCTTATTGTTCTTAAATAACAAACCAATAAATGAATCATCTTGAATTCGGCTTTCATTTTAGCGTTTATAACAATCCTTGTTCATCATAAGCTGGCTTTCTGTTATCTTCTACAAGTAATTCAAGCATCAAGCTTGTCTTAGAAACAATGTTTTTTTAAACTAATATTATAAAGAAGAAAAGTTTGTTAGTTAGTTTAAACGTGCTAGCTCCAAAACTGCTGGTCCGATTTGAAAAAATCTTATAGCCTGTTTATTGAAGAGATTACAGGCTATAAAACTTAACGGTACAACACAAGGAAGCGGAACATATTCATCAATCTTTAAATATACTCATAGCTTGCAAACATAAACATAATTTAATGTTGTTCATCTGTGGGAAAACAATAACCCCACCGTCGCGGAATTGAATGAAGAATGATGTGGTCACGTCAGACTTACTGAAACCTGGAAATAAGTATCAGATGTTGACGTCTGGTTAAATATACCGGGCACACTTTGCGGTGAATACTTAATTTTGTCACAGCAGAATATCTTCCTGATACTGTGTATTTACGTAGAAAACAATTATTGAGCATACTTAGATAAAGACAATTCGCAGAGAAGAGTATTTTATGCCCTTTGCCCTACTGTGGGTTAATATGGTGATAATTTTTTTATAAATGAGAGCGCTTCATAACGCATTTTGTAAAACATGATGAATTACTTATTTAAGGTAAGAAACTTGAAAGCTTCGCGGCGCAAAGTGTTTGTATTTAGCGGCATCTTGCGGCGAAATCTTCAGTAAGGGATCCATTGACAGCCGAATAAAAGTAACAAACCACAGATAAACATCTGTGTAACAAACATTCAGCAGCGCCATTTACGCGGAACTAATTTGACATAATCTCTCCCATTTATGTTTTTTGATAATTTCTACGATTGATCAGCAATTTAGTATACACGAGGACAAAATTAACAGATCGCTCTTCAAGGTAGAAACCATAAACAGAGCGATCTGTGAATTTTGTTAGCGTTTTTAAAAGTATGAACCCGTATTTATGAAAATTACGAATAAAAGTGTTTTGCGATATTAATATTAACCTGTAACTAATACGAATAATGTTTCGTATGACAGAAACCACCAAATCGAAGCACAGTCTTTGAAACTTTATATAACAAAATCATTTATTTCAAATAAACCTTTTGCAGGAACTTTAGAATTGTCAAGGAGTCAGAAAGTTGAACCTAGTTACTCGTTCTAAACAGTAGGTTTCTACGGAGGCTAATATGAAATCATGGACACTGAACTCCTTAGTTTGACACCATGGACGTAGGTTAACATTATGTTCCTCACTTTAAATCGGTACCTAGTCAACAGGCCATAGGAGGATAACCTCAAAGGACACCCATTTGATTATCAATGAAACGAATAAATAATAATCAATACAATTTACTTTCGTTATTATGTATTTGAAATTAGGTAATATAATACATTTAGAAAGGTTAATAAGACTATCATTATAAATATTACAACATTGTATAATAGAATTATGGAATAATTATAATATCGGCAGCACACGTTAATTAATAATGTCAAATAACATATCCTAATGATGCAACCAACAAATTTAACTGTCTTGAGGCAGAATTGGAAATATTTTGCTAGGTGAGCTCTCAATAAGGTAAAGTTTTACTCTTCCTTAGCACACTGACGCCCAACGTAAACAGTTTGCTGAAGAGGACAACCACGGCGTCACGTGTCAATGTATCCATTCTGAAGTAATATCAGAATTGTGGAACGCATAATATAAGAAATAAAATCTTAGGATTAGCACGCATTTGCCCCACATATAGTTACTATATGTGATATACCTCCATATTGATTGAACAACCGCCCGGATGACTTGATTACGATTATTTTAGCGTTTCCCTATCACGCTATTCACAACACGATAACGCTATGTCTTATAATGTGTAAAAGGAAATCTATTTTAAGATATAAAATACGTACTCCGTGTTTAATATTTTTCTAGACTTCTAATCTGGAAAAAAAAATTAAAACACAGAGATAAAACTCGTTCTATTATCTTCCTGCTTCCTACCTCTACGTTGTTGTACAGACGCAGAAAATACGATGGGTTTCAGAGGTCTAAATAATGCTGTACGACACTAGAATTTCTGATGAAAAGGTCCTAAATACTTCCAGATTAATCATGTCACGTCTGCACTTGCCCAAACCTATGATTTTTACGGTTTATTTTAGGACCTTACTTCACTTTTAAGTAAAAGAAAAAAGCACCAAATAGTGCCAAAATATCATCATCATCTTCCCGCCCTTGACCCACGTTACTTGGGCTCCGAGCAACACCTTTTTTTTTAAATAACGCTTAAAAATAAAACAAACATAAATACTATGTAATAAGTAATCCTTGTGTTAATCACAAGTTTTCAATCGAATATATTTCACTTACTCATAACAACCATACTAGAAAAATAAAAATTAAAGCTTATAAAGAAAAAAAAAAGAATATTTTTTACATATTTGAAATAACGAAACTAAGTTTAAATAAATCGAACAATCAAACAACAGTCTTTTTGACGGACTTGCAGACATGCATGAGGTTTTAAAAAATGTACAATGTGGAATACATTAGTATCTTGATACAACATTTAGAAATGGAATATCCCAAGCTGTCCTTACAAAGAGTTACAGTTCGCGTAAAATAACTTTGCCGCTCTGAAGTAGGCTACAAATAACTGCGCAGTAGTCAATCTTGGTGTGTGGCGCAAGGGGCAGAACACAGAGTTGTGCTTCTGTCTCAGTCTCTCGTATACGTCTGATGCTTACTTGTGTTTCGCTCATACAGTACGGTAGGCTATCGATGTGAAAAGTTTTAAGCTTTTACACTGTCTCTATTTTGTTGTGTTTTTGTTATTTCTAATTGTTTTTATTATTGCACTTGCCTTGTTATTGTTATGTAAAAAAATACACTGTTTGTTTTCATTTTGGATAATATATAATAATTATACATACGCACCTGAAATATATTTTCGTAAGCGATCCCTTTTTTAAAACGACTGTACCTGCGCGGTCTTTCGGAAAGCCTAACTTCAGAGTGGCAAATTAATTTGACGCGAACTGTTTATTGAATGAAAAGCTATGTTATTTTTTTTATATATTTATAACATGTCAGACCTCCTAGAAAATATTCCAGGCGGTTTTAACTAATGCTGTAATTTCAACAGTATTGTTTCTATTTTACTTTCTCCCGCTATTTATTTTGAAACTGGCAACACTACAGATAAACCTTTGATATAAAACCTAAACCAACTAACTGTTATCTAAAGAATGTAGCCATTTTATTAACGACACTTTGCAACCAAGACAAAAAAAAAACATATTTTCTAACAACATTTTAAGATAATATTATTTACACACACATTTTACTCTTAACAACTCTTCCAAGTGTTACATTCCTGATTACTACACTTTACTTTTCGTAAAATATTTGTGATGTCCATTTTAACCTTTATGCTTGTGACCATTGAGTTCGCGCTTTGTCGTGGTTAATCTCCCAGTACACAAACCTGCTCAATGCTTCATCTTATTTGCTATCCGACTGAAGAGGTCTTGTATACGCCAAGTCCCATTTCTACGTCGAATATATTGCTCTGGTCTATGGAAAGGATTGTCTGGGAAAGGCTTAAGTCACAAATCCTCATTGCCTTATATCAACCACTTTGGTTGTTAAGTTTTGTACTTGAATTAATGCCGCTATTATTTCTTTCCTTTTTTCTTTGTAACCTTTTCAGCTCTCAGCTGATCTTCCTCGTCCATCTTCGTATAATGGGATTGTATATGAGCCAATAGCTTTTTCTCCCTAGAGAAAAATTCTCCACACATATTACATGAGTACTTGTCTTTACTTTCTTTGTTGCTTTCGGGGGTATTATGGATAGCTGTAGAAGTCGAAATTTGCGATTCTTGAATAATGTTATCTGTAGGCAAAACATACGAGGGCTGTAACAGTGGATCTACATTGATGAATGTAAAGAATCCGGAGTCCTTCGGATGGCCAACATCCTCTAACGTGACCCGAAATGGTTGCCTATCCTCCAAATCATCTCTTGTTTCAGATTTCAATTTTCTCTGGCGTTTTTTAGGCACTTCGGCTGGGGTTGCTAACGGTTTCGTTGATATTAATAATTTGCTAGGATTTCCAGTTTGAACTATAGTATAAGATTGCTTTTTCATGGCGGGCGTAGTGAATGTGGCTGGAGGTGGAACAATCGGTGGTTCGTAAAGTCCAGTGGAATGGCCAACTGTTTGAAATAATCCAACTGGGTATGGCTTTGATTTATCGTCAAGGTCAATAACTTCCGAACACTTAGATTTTTCATAAGAATCTTTCTTACGATCTTTTGACTTCTCGCCTTCTGATTCTGATTTGCGCTTTTTAGCTATTTTATGGTTTTCTGAAACTGGTGTCGTATCTTCAACCAAAGTGAATATGTTATTTGGGCCCGGAACTAATTTGAAACGGCCGTTCAAATTTGGGGCTGAAGGTATGTGCACAGATGGCGACGGAGAATTTGATGGCTGTGATTGTTGAGAATCCGATAAAATTTGAGATGTTCCTGCATCCGCATTGTTTTCCAAACGTTTTGTTTTGCTGGCCGGTCCAGGCTTTTGCTTAGATTTTACTGGTGGAGCAGATTCAATGCTGTGTTCTTGCTTTTGATTCATATCTATTTTAGGAGTGGAATCTTTATTTTTATTAATATCTATGCTTGGTAGACCAAGCTCACTTTTATTATCAGTAATTTGACAATTGTCATTTTCAAATTTATAAGACTTCCATGGTTGCGGTTTTTTCATATTACCTTCTATAGTAATATATTTAACTGTGGAAACTTTGGGGGGTTCTGGCGTAGGTACTGACTTAGGAATGGCTACTTTAGGTATTCCATTTTTAGCACAATTGTGAGATTCTACTACTTCTTTTTTGAGGAAATTTCTATTGCAGAGTTTACACTGAAATAATACACCCACTCCATTTACTTTTATCATGCTGATATAATCCATGATGTTAAATGGTTTTTCAACTGTCTCCTTAATTTTCTCATCACTATCGCTAGATGGTTTTTCTGTATCAAAATCGAAGCTTAAACTATTTATCAGGTTATTATTCTTTGCTTTGTTTTCACTTGGTTTTTGTTCAATCTGTGATTTTTTAATAATAATAGGCTGTGCTATCTCAGATTTGTTACTATTGCCAGAAATCTCACTATCAGTAGAAGGGTTACTATTATTAAGTTTAATTGAGGGTACTTTTCCATTATTCTTTTCTTGAGTCAATTTTATTTCTTTAAGGTTTAGTTCTTCATTATCATCGGAAGTTGGCTCTTTTTTAATTGCTTTTTGTTCAGATCTTCTGGTAACTCGTTTAGCTGGTGGGGGTGATTCTACTCTCGCAGGCAATGGTTTAAGAGGGCCCTTAATACCCTCCATTGCTTTTTTTATCAAAGCATCACAGATATCATCATTACTCATATTCGTTTTGTTTAACTTATCCTCCCAAGCTTTTCTAGTTTTAGTTTTGGTGATGAATGGGCCAGTCTTACCTACCGCCGTTCGTAAATTTTCTTGAGTTTTGATACATTTTTGTATAAATTCGTAAAGTTCTTCTAATTTTGCTGAACACCGGAAGCATATTTTGTGTGGAAGGTCATCATTTTCCGCAATCTGTAAAGAAGAAACATATTTCTAAAATACTTAAACAAAATGCAGAATGTAGTTAAACTAGTCGCGAAATTAGACGAGTTTTCATGAAACAGCCACATTTAATAGGTTGGAATTTGAGCTTGAGATATTACACCTAGCGATAAATAAATATTTAAAAAGTGTTTGATCTTGAATTAAATGCAACAAGGATTTTAAATGTTTTAAGCCATTTGTTTTTAAACTGTCTTTTTGGATTAAAATGATTTAATACCACACTCAGCAGTTTAATAATGGTTTAAAATGTTTTTTTTAAGTACGCACTAAGGCTTCACACACAGAGACAGACCACACCTACTCCGTGATTTAAGAATGAATAAATCAAAACATAACACGTACAGACCATGTTAACTCAACAAGGAATGTTACTATAATTATTTATAGAAGATTATTCTTATTTATATTTTTTTATGTATAATAATACAAAAATGATGTATGTATTACATATTTAAAAAAATATTCCATAATCAGTGTTCTACATTTAAATTTTGTCATTTAAACTAGGAATTAACCTTTTAATTTAATTTTTAAAGTAACTTGTAATCAATGTATGGCCGTTGTAGTCGTGGCTTTAAGCCAATTTAAAACTGGTTTTAAATTAAGAATTTTGGTTTAAAACTGTTTTATAACAACTTTAATCTTGACTGATGATTTGTGTGCATCAAGATCTAATATTGAGCAAACATTCAAATTCATATATTAAATTAAATTTCTATGTTTATGACATATCTTGTAAAAACCCCTTTTGTAACAAACAGACAAAAAAGCGACTTAATGTTTTTTATTTTTACTTTTGCGGTTTGACTTTGTTTTAATAAAGTTACAATTTTGAAATGTCTCAAGTTTTGTTTGTAACATAACACAAACAACAAATAATGACTTTTAAAAAAAAAAAATTACGCTTAAATGTTCATGATCATTTCAATGTAGTTATTTTTTTAGTCTCCCTCATTGCCTTACACTCAACCCTATGCATCTGCGGGTTGTTCGTAAGAGATACCGCGCCCCCGGAACGCAAAGGGCACAAGAAGGAACATGGGTGGGTTTTAGTCAGTAAAAGTCTGACACTCCCTCCCGCCCCGCCCAGGGCGGGAGAAGTTATTTGATGATTTCCCACCCACCAAAAAAAAAAAACCCTATGCATTGTTTAGCTAATTTCCTATAAATTAAAAATACATTAAATTTTTTTAGTTTATTTTAATATGAGGTTAAAAGAAATTTGCAACATTTCAATTGAACAAATCCATGATTATTACAATAAGTAGTTTTTATTTTAGTATGGTAAGATTTTGCTACTCCTATTATAGTATGTTGTAAGTACCATCTTGAGTATTGCTTAAAAAAGGTACTTCTCTATTCTAAAATGTCTCATAGTATGATTGTTATGCAATGTGCTGGTGGCACAGCGATACCCCATAGCCTCCCTTAAGCCAGCTGGTGTGCATCAAGGCAACTATAATAAACCCACAAGCAAAACCCTGTCTTTTGTGCTGCTTCCAATGAACACTATGAAAGTGGCAAAGTATGAAGCCAATATTTTTTTGGCCCATTGACATACCATAGGACTAAGTTTTTTTTAACAGGTGTGCTATGAGGTTTAACACCAGTAGCTGCTATTAACTGTAGATAGCAAAAGTTTACATTGCTTTAGGATAGTTTTAAGAATGCAGTGTTAAAGAGCAGTAACAAAAAAAAAAAAAAAATCTAAACAGCTGATTGAAAACACCAGGTACTAGTACAAGTTACAAAGTTCGTAAGAAATGTGCCTATTCAAAACGTGTAGGTACGTATTCAAAGATTGACCAACAAGACACGGTCATTAGTCTTGTTGCGAAAATTTATAAACAGTACAAAACATTTTCTTACCCCAAAAGGCATCAATTTGTCGATCTTTTTCGCCGTCACATTGTCAGGATCGAAAATGTTAAGGAACGGCCCGTCTTTACTTTCACATAATCGACAGACTTTCATAAAAACTGGAGGAGTCACAGAACTATACGCCTCGGCTATTACTTCTGAACTTATAGACTCGGGTATCGAAGGTTTAGGAGGGTGTTTTGCCTTCGATTTCACTTTTTTCTTGGCCATTTTGATTCCGTTTTTCTCTTTAGACGACTTACACTGTCGTGACGTGTTAATATAACAAACCTCAATTACACTTTTTAGATTTCGTTTTAACACAGTTGATGGTTTTTATACAATTTTGTAATAATTTTACCTGATAAAGGTACCTATATCAACTTTACGAAAATTACATTATAGTATTTTCGACAACATGGCTGGCATAAGTTGAAGGAACTGTCAACAATCAGTCAAAATAGGACCACAGAGTAGAAGTAAATAAACCAAAATAAGTGCATTATATACTGCTTTATGACATTTTGGCATGCCATGTAGCCAAGTAACAATGGTCAACTTTTAATGACCTTTGACCTTGCTCGTTACTTCGCTTATAGTCATAAAATAATACATTTTCGGATTAGGTATATACCTAATTAAATCTAACTCTTGCTAAAATAGTAGATGACTTGCTGGTTAACTACATTAGCAAATTTTTCAACTTTTTCTGTGACTGTTGCGTGAATGTTGAAAGCTACACTCTGTAGTGTATAAGCCTAATGGTTTAAAATTATAAAATTTAGTCTATTCAAGTGGCGCTTACTTTTGTTTAAAGAATAACATAACACCACAGCAGCCAGTAAAGCCACATTGTAATGATAATGTAATAGGGAGCGGGATTACATTCAACTGGGTAAGAATCGTGATCCAAACTGGCTACTGAAAAATTCCTGATGAAAAAACTTAATACTCACACAATTTAAATTTTCCCTGGAAATAAAACCTAGAAGTCTGAAAGAGATACCTACAATATCAACATATACAATACAATTAACAATATCTCGCGAGACGACTCCCGGCCACCGTAGATACGGGCCTGTGGACGGTGAGTAATGGGTAGCTCACCGTCCTTACGTTGCATAACGACAGGCCGTGTCGACGGCGCGTTCGTGTTCCACGCGCGCCTCAAAGAGATGTCAGCAAAAGGAAGGGGCCACTGAGGGTCGATGCCTGCCGGGGCTGCGGGTTGTTCGCAAAAGATACCGCGCCCCCGGAACGCAAAGGGCACAAGAAGGAACATGGGTGGGTTTTAGTCAGTAAAAGTCTGACACTCCCTCCCGTCCCGCCCAGGGCGGGAGAAGTTATTTGATGATTTCCCACCCACCCAAAAAAAAAAAAAATATACAATATCTACTCGTGAAAGAGGACGGCTTGGTGTTTTTTTTAGGGATGGGAAATTATCAAATGACCTCCCCCGCCCTAGGCGGGGTGGGAGTTGGGAGGTGTTAGACTTTTTCTGACTGAAACCCATCCATGTTTTTTCGTGTGCCCATGCGTTCCGGGGGCGCTGTATCTCTTCCGAACAACCCTCGGCAGGACCACTTGGTTAAGTCCAAGAAAGTAAGTTTTTTAATGGAGTCCTTTTATACATTATGCACATCTTTGTTATTAACACTCATAATATACCTTGAAATACGCTAAGTACCGTAAATACGGGTTACTTTTGCGGTCTATAGGGAAACTTTGGCTCAAATGGGAAAAGCGTTTAGTTTTCTCATCTCTTGCAAAAATTACGGTTTCGAACAAGAAGGATTTCGTCATTCAAGGAACTTGAAATTCCTCTCAAACCCCTATTCCGTTTTGAGCCAAAGTTTCCCTACAGGGAAACCTACCCGGTACCTACAACGATTTTACAAAAATATGGCTGATGATATGAAACAAGAAGTATATTATAAATTACATTTATTATTGTAATGCATAGATACAAACTACTGCTACATTGTCATTAAGTTACTTAGAAGCTTCTTTTAAATAGGCTATAAGGTCTGCGCGCTCTCCTGTTTTCTTCACACCAGCGAACACCATTTTTGTTCCGGGAATGTATTTCTTCGGATTCTCCAGATATTCGGAGAGCGTGTCCTCATTCCAAATAACACCTTTGTTTTTATTAGCATCTGAAAATGCAAACCCGGTTGCCAGGCCGGCCCTTCGCCCAAAGAATCCATACAAATTTGGACCCACTTTGTTTCTGCCGCCGGCTTCAATAGTGTGGCATTGGGCACATCGCTGTAAAAAAATTTTTTTTCCTTGTTCAGCATTGCCAGGAGGTAGTCCCATTTTCCATGATTTTTTGCTTTCAACGAATCAGAATGCAACGTGACGTTTGCTATTAACACACTACCACATCGTTTTTTTTTAATGACTTGTATTAAAAGTCGTGGTAGCCTTTATGTGCAAAGAGTTTTTAAATTATGACGCTTTTGTAACGGAAAGACCATATATATATATATAACACACTTAACCTACCCTTTATTAGGTCGTTGGTAAAAATAATTTTATTAAACTGTTTATGAGCTCAACATAAAGCAATGTCTACCTAATTACTCTGTTTACTGACATCTATAATTTAGTTATTCACGGCGCATGTATATATTCTTCATACCAATTCCGGCCACGGCGGCTAATCTTAATGCAGATTAGCCAAGTACGCAGTAGATATTATAGAGCACAAATGTGTGCGCAAATACAAGTCCCTCTTCCGTAACTCTCATAGTCCGATGTGACGGCAATCCGTCGCAACTGGAGAGAGATCAGGCGCAGTACAAACGGCTTTACGTGCTTTCCGAAGCACGAGGGTATCACAGCACCAAGTTCTACATTCGTGGTTGCCACCACCTGGCCAACGGGCCATATAAATACACCGGGACACAAAAGGAAAAAGAAGAAGACTTGGCTTTAGCCAAGGGCTTACATCAACAACTTGCGAGTTACTTTCGTACCTGTATCCTAGCTGTCCCATGCACACACTTGTGCCTGCTGGTGCTTTTTTTAAGCGAATTGCAACCACCCGGGCCCCGACGAAGTCTACGCTGCACAATGACACGCGGTGCAATCTATTTACTTACCACCTACACCTTTAAGTTTGACGTAGATTGTGGTCACATAATTATCTAGAAAACATATGCCTTTGTGCCAGTTACAGGCGTGTGTACCTGTTGTGGTTTATTGGTTACAGTTTACAGGTTATGAACAACGGTTTGCTGCTTCTCACGGTATATACAGGTTGCTCAATACTGGTCGGACAAAATTTAAAGCGAGTCAATCGATACGAAAAGAAGAAGACGGTATATACTATAACATTATATCAATCTATTGAATAAAACCATTATACTGAGTCCTATTTAACATTTTTTGTTATATTAAAACCATCGCCGTAGTTTCGTGCCATTGTGCACGGGCCATGGCTTCATGCTGAACGTCGACCATTGCGCGCGGTAGTGGCGCATAAGTACTTCTATCATGGACAGTATTTATTTAATCTTTCTCTTTTTTGTTTGTTGTCTATTTTGTAAAAAAAATATGTTAAGTTGCGTCACCTTCGTAGAACAAATGGTATTTCATTTTTTTTTTTCTTTCTTTCTTTCTTTGATTGCTATGTAGAGCTGGCAACTTTCAAAATCGGGTATTACTGCTGCGAAGTAGGGTATACGCAAACCTATCAGAAAGAGAATAATCTAACCGAATTTTTAATGATCTATGTTCTAGCACTCGTAAATTGTAAATACATTTTAGAATATTTTACTTCGTTCCGCTTCCCGTTCCCGCTCGAAATCATGGAAAGTTTTTTGCATGTAGCAATATTCTAGGTTCCCATAAAGGTTATGTGGCAACTCACGCAACCGCCATCTTGAATTTAGTATTGTGCCAGTCGGGGGGGCGGTGACATATTTTTACCCGTCATCGTCGTAATTTTGTGAATTTGTTGGAAAAACGCGAAAATAAGTGTCGTTACATCGTGTAAATAGTTTATGTCAGGACTGAACGTGAGGATGGCGGGTCAGACTATAAACGATAGGCTGTTGGCCGCCCGCCACAGCATCGCCGGGCAGGGTTTAGCTAAATCCGTTTGCAAAGCCACCACTGAAGAAATGATAGCACCCAAAAAGAAACATTTAGATTGTAAGTAGAGTACTCTTATGGTAAAACTTATCCATTGGAGAACCATTCCCAAAGCATACACCTTTTTTTCCAGTCAATAACTATTCATTCAACGACGTCGTCGCCACAGCGAGCGACTGCCAATGGTCGATAACATTTCTATGATGAATGTAATCCGTGACGACCGCATTCAAGTTCATAGAACGCGTTTTCTGTTTAAGTAAAACAATAATAGGATAATGGCAATTGAATTCCCATTTAAATGTTGAAATATTGTACATAATGTTCATTCTCACGATAGTGGTTATAGCTTGACACAGATTACCTAAGTTATGTCATGATAAACTTATGTTCTGACTTAACGTGTTCGTTAACAAAAAAAAAACTGTCTACCTACTTATTGATTTTATGTAAGAACCTATCTGACTACCTAGCGAGAATCTGTTACTTTAGAATTTGTTACAACTGCAGAATGTGACTCTCTGTCTTTATTTTAGAGTCGCTTTTTCGTTTCGCGGCAGTTGTACCCAACAATACGAACACACTTCTTAGTTTCAGCATCATTCAAAAACGTAAAAGAACATTCACAAAGGAAATTTGGCTAATATGAGCATGATTAATGGTTTCTATTATTAAAGTCCATATTACTGAACAAAATTTGATAGGGGTAATGTTCTGTAAAACAGACAAAACTGTGCCACAAAAGCCAAGAAATTAAGCAAAAAAAAAAGGCACATACCTACCTTCCCTATAAATTGCAAAGTATCACTTTTTCCTGACTTACCTATAACTGCTAGGCAAGAGAATTTTCCATAATATTTGTCTCATATTTTGTTACCAAAAACCAATCCCTTGGATCATTGTAAATCTAAAGTCATACAGAATATATTGATTCCCAATTTTTTCATGGATAATGTAAATCATTAAAGTTATTATTAATAATAGTAGAACAACAGACTAATTACTAAAATCAACTTATAATTTATAAATAAACAGTTTATATATGACTGATTCTTTTATCAGTAAAAAACTTTGCCATTATCAAGCTATGTACTAAAGTATATTTACAGAAACCTAATCTTTAAAGTAGGTGTATAGTTATCTTTTTTTCTGCTCAATAAAATTCTGTTACATTTTAGATCCATGAATTTTGTTTAGGGAAAAGTGTTACTGAATAATTTAACCACAATTTCATAGTTAGAAATGGCCATTTTAATCAAATAACTGCCAAACTCGTAAGCCTTTTTTCATGTTAGGTAGATAGTTTTTGCCTTTTATATTGTAGTTCCAAATGATAGGCAGCCAAGCCTATTGCCCATGACTGACAAAAAACTCCACTAAGATTACTTTAATATTACTACATATAGTATTAATTTTGCAAGAGATCTCCTAACAGTAATCCCTAATACCTATGCTTTGCATCATTGAACACATACCATCAAACCTGTATTCTCCGAAGGGCTAGCAGAGGTGTAACAATGTACATGCACAGTTCGCCGGTATGGTTAGGTCCCATGTAATAGGGGGCGAGCCTATTGTCAAACAGCATCAGTCAACTCAAGGCATAAATAAACTCCTAATGAGTCCTAATCAACCTTATGCCCCATTTGGGCTGACTTGGACATGTAACATTTCATTTTACATGGGAAACTTCAGCAGAAGTTTTCATGAAAAATACAAAAAATACCATTTACAAGTTTCCACTGATAAATACTGATCAAATAGACCCATGACACAATAATAACCAACCATGAGAACAATGTATTATCCAACTGCTCACAATAAAATAATAAAATTATTTACCTAAACATGTTCTATTAAGTAAAATATTCCGATATTATCATTTTATTGCCAGCATTGCATGACTCATCTTTGTCTGGTTAAATGTCTAACACCCTATGCTTTGGCTCATACACTGATTAATGGGACAAATGACTGCAGCACATTAATTAATGCGTTGTTTTATGCATTGTTAGCATGTCAACAACTTCAATAAAAAAAGGAAATGTGTGGTTGAACTTTTAATTTATCAATGTTTAAAGTTTAATCACCCATTTTGGTGGTTCACTATGAAGCTATTTTTACAGTTAGCAAATATTTTGCAGATATACTAATGGTGTTTTTTGTCATGAAAAGTGGGTTCATATTGTAATTCTTTATTCAATAAAAAATGGTCTATTTTTATCCTATTTTACTGTATCTTTTGATACAGTTAAGTTCATGTGACATAATATTCAGCTAAATTGTATATGGAGGAAGATCCTTACAATTCATGACATTATTACAAGAATGTATTATGTAGGTATTTCTTACACTGTTGCCTAGAATATTATCTTATCAAGACTTCAAAAAGGTACTTCATTAAATTCAATGATTGTGAAACACGGTCATTTGCAATACCTAAAGCAAATATTTCCAATTAGAAGCCAATTGACAATTTAAAAAAAGTACCCTCATTTTCTAGATAATTTGGTAACATCATCTTTTAATACATTTTTATCACTGAGGGAGCTTTATAACTGAGTTGTACCAATATTTTTCATGATGGAATACCTATTTCTATTAAAACATTTGTTCTAATAAAAACTTGGGTAATTTGTGGTCGTTTATTGATGCTTAAAAATATGGTCAAAGAGGTGCAGTTGTTCAGAGCACAACATTTCTTGTACATAACAAAATGGAAGAAGCCTTAAAAAATAGTTTTCAATTAAAAAAAATTACGAAAAAAAAATTACGAACAGGATTACCTATTCGTAATTTTTTTTTCTTTTCTAAGCTATTAATTATTATAGCTTAGAAAAGAACAAAAAATTATTGACAAATATCCTAAATTAATAAAAATGTGTAAACGAGTGAAGTGATGAGAATGAGTGACTTTAATCAGAACTGACTACACTCATGATTTCTTGAACATTCCCATACAAATGGCATATTAATAAACTAGTTAATACACAGAAGGCCAACACGTATTCACCAATCTATGTTAACAGGATACCTATTAAAGAAACATTCCGAAGACCTGTCATTATGACTAAACAATAAGTAGGTCAGTGAAAGGATTATAAATGCACAATGTTTGGTCTGCTATACAAGTAATATTATATTTATACTTTTACAGAAGATTTCTGCATCATTGTATGTATGTGGGAGTATGGGAGACTCCTCAGCTTTTGTTATATCATATGCACTGGGTAATAATAGACTGTTTTATATGAGATAGTTGTAACAGTATTGTGGGTTTTGATAGATTATTTACAAGTAACATCCATTCACCATCAGATTGTGATCTGCAGTGCTTATTCTGTGAATAGCTTTCTAGATGAATTTATGTGAAATGAGCTTGAGTTAAACTGTCAACTCTCCTTTCTGGAGTCAGTGCGGCTGGTGGCTGATGGCCGTACCGGGTGATGGGGCCCGCCTTGTGGTGGTGGCGGGTCAATACCTGTCAGGGTGTGAAAGAATGCTCAGAGCGATACCAGTGCCCCAGTCAATGGTAGTTGGAAGAACACCGTGGGGTTGTAGTTGGTAGGAGTCCGATATACCCTTCCGCCTTCCCCGAGGCAGAGGCCGTACATGAGGATTTCCCCACAAAAAAAAGAACTGTCTTATTTGATGCTAGAGATTGACAGTTCATCTCACAATTGCGTCACCAAAATTCACCGTCAAGGGAGAGTTTTACAGAATAGTCCGTTTATGTAACCGCCACGAGTCGGATGCACAAACGTCAAGTTAATTTTGGCCATCTGTGTGACCCAAAAAACTCAGAAAGAAACCCAAGAACCCAAAAATGAACATGACGTTTGTGCTCACGACTCGTGGCGGCTACTACACCAAGTTACGTAGTCTCCCGCTGTCATCGTGCTTTTTACTACAATATCCTCCGACCTTCAGGTTTTGCCCAAGAGACGAGTATCTTAGTAGGTACCTTAAATTATTCCACGCCCTAAAAAGGACGAAATATGAGGCACATATCTGTTTATCCATTCAGCTCACATTTACCTAATAAGTTTAGGTATCTCCACAAATTTCGTTTCGGAGAAAAATATTCAATCATTTGAATCGCATGACGCAACAGGGATTTGTACCAGAACAAAATTCTTTTTTTCACGACCCAGCAACCCTAACCCTGGCTATCAAAAGATCAGCGAGCCAATTTTATTTCGCAATAGGTTTGTAAAGTGACGTTTTGCTATGACGTCAAGTATGTTTTTGTTACCTTTTTCAATTTGGTAAACAAATATGGCACCATGTGTTTGAACTGTTAGTTTGAATCAAATCTATACAATATTATAAAACTGAAGAGTTGTTTGGTTGAACGCGCTAATTTCAGAAACTACTGGTTTGAATTGAAAAAATCTGTTTGTGTTGGATAGTTCATATATCGAAGAAGGCTTTATAACACCACGTAACGACACACGGGAGTCGGGGGAGGAGCAGTAACCAAAGACAAACCTAACTTAATGCGGGTTAAAAAAACCACGCGAACGAAGTTGCTGGCAAAAGCTAGTCTTGAATATAAGCCTTACTGTATGTGTTTATTACAAAGACTAACACATTTCTAGCCTAGTGAGTGATGTAAAAACTCGTAATTCTTATACTTTGATACCAAAAATATTTCGTCCACAAATAACCACATACCTATTTCAAATAAACCATTTAAAAGCACTTTTGAATTGTCAAAGAACCAGTCAACCAGAAAGTTAAAACCAGTAGTTTGTTCCAAAAAGAAGGTTTCTATGGAGAAGAATGAGAAATTAACTCCATATACACTCTTAAAACCAATAACATTACAAATATATGTTACATAATTCATATTGAATCTATGAATTTGTATTAGTAATATTCTTCCTATTGTAATTGGATGCAGCAACAATGTATTCTATCTGTTCGGGATGATAATTGGTGTGATTGGAGTGAAATATGATAAACAGGACAGGCCCGTTTCCTGTCCAGCTATCATATCAAATTGTCGTCGTACTGTAGGTACTCTGGAAGCTTCGGAATTGGACAATATTTGTTGTTATTATTGTTTATTTGGCCTGTGATATTAATCCAATCTCCAAAATTTTACTTGATAGACGCAACCGCAAAATTATAATCAACAAACGGCAAAAGGATACAGATCAAAAAACTTAACAGAGTCATAAAAAATCAATGTTGTTTTTGATCACAGAAAAACAGATGGAAAGCGAAAGAAAAACTCCAATTATCTACCTTTTCTTTTTGGCGCCAATGTTTTTCTAATGGATGCCTTTCTCTAGGGATTAAACGCAGCGCCTGGTTCTTTTACGGTTTTTAAAAGCGTTACATAAGTAGCGGTATAACGGTTTTTTTTCCACGTTGTTTTTCACGTTAATACTAGCGTTAAATTGATGTACCGAAACCTGATCGTCGTTGTAATCTAGAACGATTACGTGATTTTTGTAATGAAATACGTAGATAAGTATACGCCCCAACATAATGCTTTATCAGCGCCATTTTTAAACAAAAAAAATGGGCCCTTCCTGAGGTACGTCACAACGAAAGACAAGATTGTGCAAAATTGATGAGACAAAGATGGCCTGTGACACACGGACTGACAAGCAGACATCGGAGTTTTAGTAACATGGTCCCGGAGTCTTAGTTATTGCGTACGGAATCCTAAAAAGGACCCAATGTTCAGGATTGGTTACTAGGCGATTTATTATGCAACTCGGTCGGTGATATTAGAATGTAAATCGTGAGAACTTCTGCTTCAGAATATCAAACGTGCTTTAGTAATTTAAATCTTCATATTAAGTTTATAATGCATGTTTTTGTATAGTATCATTCGTTGTTAGCGGTCACAACACATTGAGGTCGAATGAGATGATGGGAAAACAGATTACAGAACAGACTGGGGGTCTTAAATCATCCTGCAAAATTGCAAATATCATGTCCATTACATCTCACAAATTGGTATGGATAAGAATAGTATTTGGTGCTCCAAAATGTTAGTCACATACATATTAAGACCACCCATGCTGCCCAATTCTCTAAAATTCTAACACATTAGACTACTCAGGCGGAGTAATTAAAGCATTTGTAGATGTGATCTAATTCTATAAAGCTACTGAACACACAGACAGACTAACAAAGGGTAATAATAAAAAATCTCCAGACCGATTTCGATCACGGCGGTCAATCTCAATTGGAGATTAGCCAAGTACACAGAAGATAATCCGATGCGACGGCAATCCGACAAAACCAGGGAGAGATCAGGCGCAAGACCAACGGCTTTTTGACACGAGGGTGTCACACCACCAACTTGTGAGAAATTCCTAATGGAAAAACCCATTAAACAAAGGGTAAGGAGACAAAGACAGTATCATATTTCTCAAGCAGTCAGAATCTATTGAGAACTCGTTAACTACTCATTGAACTATCTCGGCTTCATGCTATTTTTATTCTAATATAAAGGTCAATTAGTTTGTTGTCTAGAATAGTCATTTTTACTCTGAGGCAGATACTGGGTCAAATGCACGAATCAAATTGTTTGTACTACCATACTGTTTGTTAATTGAAGAGATTTCTAGAAAATACTGTTATAACCTCAATCCCGGAATCGAGTATTACCTTTGAAGGACCCACGCAGAGGTGAAGCGTTATTATTGTCGAAAAGTTCAGGGAGAGTTATTGATTTTCTTAACGGTACATAAACTCGCAATCTTCTACTCATAAAGGTCATTAAGCGATTCGTATAAATTAAGATTAGCTCTCCGCCCGTTCTGGTGAAACGTTTTGATAAATGAGGTGCCTATTGATCGGTCTACGTCCGGATTAGGTCGCTAGAGCGCCAGACAAACTACCTAACAGCTTTAGCCAATTCGGGAGCTTAATTTAGTATAGTAACTGGAATTTGCCATCGCAATCACGTTCCAGCTTTTGAAATGAAGGAATGAATCAATTTCAAAGGGTTCCTTTAGCCAGCTTGCTTTTGTTAGCTCTGCATTAGGGGTGCAATGGGCCAAGCTGTGACATTATTCCGACTTCTTAGTACATAGGAATTATCATAAAAAAGACATTTGTGTTCTTGATAAAATTGTTGAAGTCGGCTATTTGTCACTTTTATGGGAGCGTCTTCCGTTTCATGTTAATTATTTATTCTTTCCCAGACAGCGGTAGTCTTTCGGCCTAAGAAAGCTATTGTTTGTTACGTATGACTTTGTAATACAGTTCACATTGAATTACGTGTTGGTTTCTATATGTTATGAGCGAAGAAGTTACCCGTTATCTCATCGTTATTGTATTCATTGAGGAAAATAAATGTTATGAAACTAAACACACCTACATAATTAATAAGAAGCATTCTTATCTCCATCAAATATTTATTAACATGCATACAACGTATCGACAGGTGTCGACGCACTTGACGACTGAATCGCTAATCGACAGCCAGCCAAAACAAGGATAAGATGATCCGCGTCATCTGACGCTTCAACGTGACCTGAATCGTATGACGTCACAATTCACGTCACGTAATATGTATTTTATGACAAAATATCGTAAATTCACGACACTTGACATATTCGTATTCGTGTTCTCGGTTTTCGTAACAAAATAATGGTTTATTATCAGGTCAAGTGCGGTAAATAATAATTTTGTTACGCCTCTCGACCCGGCCTTCATTGCGTTGGCGTTGGTGTAATTGTCTTTTTTTTCTATGCCTGTTGTCTGGTGCTGAAATGCGAAAGTGTTTTTATTGTGTGCCATCACGCACGAGGTGACTAGATTATGAGATAACAATGGCATGGTCAGTTTATGACCTTTGAATCGTGGTGGGAACAACACTTCCTTTTTATAAAATACCAGTAAACCTACGTTCTATATGCATGCCGCTGGGGAAGGGAAGCGGAAACCGATTTGTTTCCCATCCCTCCTGTTTTCTTACTTCCGACTAATTTCTTCGTGAGCTTCGAGTCAGTCTAATGAGTTCCTTGGGGGACGTCAAGCGTTTTCGTGCTATTGATTTCACCTTTTTCAAGTCCCTACACTTTGGTCAGTATCGACGAAAGACTGTAACGGAATATTTCAGTGTCCAAGGCTAATTGGAATCGGATTGGCTACTATTGAAATGGTAATTGATTGGAACTCACTGGAGTACCGTATACTCCTAAGTAGCTTCGAGTAATTTCGTTTTGATTTATTAAATCAAACCATTATAGAAATATTTACTTTGATTACATGACGTAATAATTTTATTCACTTGGTGTTCCTTTTACGACTTATGAAGTCGTTCACGCTCCAGGGAAACTGTTGTCTAATGAATTGTAGATTTCCAATATATCAGGATTGATCATTACGACTAGAATTTAACACGCTTTTGCGATGTGTCAGTATCGCTTGATGGTCTGATTTCACCTTGAATGAGAGCGTGAGTTGTAGCACCATTAGTGAATGAAAACATCGTTGATAGCAATCTGCCTTGCTACATGGAGTAATGTTCGTACCTAAACAATTTTAATATCGTGACAGTTTTCGCGGAGGACGAGATAAATAGACGCGAAATTCAAACAGATTCGCGTAAAATAAACTTTGTGTAGCTATAGCAAAAGTATATTGAGACAGGCGTATTCACGTTAATATTAATAATTTAAATGGCGTCGGCAAATTTTCCGTTTCCTTTATTTGGCACAACATTTGCTTATTTGATTTTCGTAAAAAAAAAATCTAGTAAGTCTGCAAACTACGATTAAATTAGACTCGTTAGTCAAGACTATGGCCGAACTGCCCTTGAAGTCACTAAAATTACTCAAACGTATCTGTTTAATAATAATTACTCGTAAACAAATTCTAAGATTCTCTTAACCTATGACTACAAAGACCTGAGGACCTCACTCGGGGATCCAGGGCGACGGTATTCAACCGCGCAACAAATTATATTAACCGAAAAGATCCCTCTCTCTCTAAGATCGTATTACTTAAATAATTTGTAAACTCCGCAAAAGGACGGACCAGCTGGGTCATGTTAAAGGTCGCAAATGCCGAAATCTTGCTAATTGTTGGAGCTTTTTTCGTGTTAACAACTTGTTATACGATAGATATTGCCTCTAAGGTGATGTAATGGGGATTTTATATGTTTATAAATAAGTTGGAATGCTACTTTTAAACTTCTGCCATTTTTTCTGTCTGGGAGGTGTGGCATAAAACTGTAGGTAGTAATAGATCTGCATAATTATGCTGGAAATTTCCGGGAGGTTGCAGAATAAATTAAATTTTTGCAGTCTTAAACCTACAGTCCTGTCGGGGGAGCGGTATATGCTTAAGCGAATCCCTCACCCCCGGCCATGGGCAGAGGTGGAACACCGCGGTGGTTTTACCCGGTAAGAGACCGGCATGCCCCTCCGTCACCCCCATGACGAAGGAAGTCCATAATTTTTCCATCGCGCACCAAAAAAAAGTCTTGAACCTACAATGACAACTTATAGCCTGGTAGGTAATTCTCTGGAAATAATGAACATCTTTACCTTTTGAAGAGTTAGATTAAGTTCAATTTCCAAAAGCATTTATTTCGAAAATATATAAACTATATAACTGCTGCTGCTATATATATAAATATTATAACTGCCTCGGTAGCCTAGTGGTCCTAAGCGCGACTGCTACGCAAGAGGTCTTGGGTTCGATTCCCAGGTCGAGCAAAAAGTGTTATTGGGTTTCTCTATGAAATTCTCAGTAGCAGCTCGGAGTTAGGATTTGTGCCCGTTTAATGGCAATAGGCTCGCCCCCTATTACATAGGACCTAAACATACCGGCGAACTGTGGGTGTACATTGTTACACCTCTGCTTAACCCTTCGGGGAATACAGGAGTGATGGTTTGTATATGTAAACCAAGATGTTGGATGCTGCAGCTTCGACATTTATGTAAGGCTACATCCAATTACAATAAAATATTCAGCTTCGTAATATTTTCGTCGTTACTAAAGGTTACAAGAGACATAAAATCGATTAAATGTTCAATATTGCCTTAGAATTATAACCGCACAATGGTGGCGCTAATGGATATCAATTAGGGCTTTTACAACGTATAAGTTTATTTTACGCTCAACTATAAAGTGACATAATCAATTTATCTAACTCCGTAAATGTTACCTTGCAAACACGAGTTTTAGATGGACCGTAATTCTCTGATAGTTCTGAAGGGGTGTAGGCGAAATTATGATTTTATGTAATGTGGGCAAATTTACTACGCTCAGATGGCGTATTGGTTATCGAAGTATAATGCCCCAGGTGTTTGTTGGTCCCAAAGCTCCAAATATAATCTCTTAGAACCTCTTACCATATTATGTGAAGTTTGGAGTGGTGTTACCAAATAGTTCGTCGTAGTTGATAACGTTTGAAATTGTCACGAAGTGGAATTATCGGCGAATTGGATATTACTCCAATGGAATGTTTAAAATTAAATTATAGAAATAGATATGTGGAAAAATAATCCGCTGCTTTAATCATGTGGTTTGTCCAAAATATGTCTGGAATTGCCATTAGACTCATATTACATTAATTACATCTGGTTTTTTTTTATCTCTGACCTGACCTGGGGATATTAAGTTTACTATGTCTATTGTTTATGATAAGCGACCTTGTTTTGGCGAGAAACGCATTGTATTGGAAGAATGATCGTCAAACAAACAATGTCTGATAAGACGACAATCACCTTCACTGTCACTTCCTTGTCCATCTTAGTCAGCTTTATTTAGATGTAGTATTTTTTTTGTGAGGAATTCCCAATGTTGGTATGATTAGATCATTTTTAATTCATTCATATGATTTTTCAAGTGTCTTTATTTCTAACTGGGGATTATAAAACTTAAACATTAAGGTATCTTCACGGTATCTTAGTAAATTATATCACCAGTGTCCATTCTCTCATCTGTCTTCCAGACTCTTATTGACTAAAACCACACGTTTTTTCAACTGACTCTGGACAGAGGACGTGTCTTTATCATCACGTCACCATAACATATACACGAAACATTTTTGTACAAAATATGAATCTCCCAGATTGCTGATAAAATTTTCTCTATCTTTCCAGATCTAGTCCACTGCACAAACGAGCCCAACGTGTCGATACCACAGCTCGCCAACTTGCTGGTCGAGCGCACACAGAATACAAATTGGGTGGTGGTGTATAAAGCTCTAATAACCGTACATCATCTACTAGCATATGGGAATGAGGTAAGCAACTCTCCGCCTCTTACAAAACTGGATTATAAGCAGGGCCTTACTTCATCAGAATGCCATGGTGGCGCAACCAGGTCCTGCTGGCAACTAAATGTGTGTATGATTGAGTGACTCATCAAATTGGAAAAGAGAGATGAATCTTAAAACAACCGATAGGACACAGTATTGCGTTGAAGCTAAGCGGTGAAATGATATTGATTGTACGAGAAATCTTCTCTTACTACGTACTTTATGAGACGTCCACAAAATATTATTATTTGCATCAAATAGCACTGCTGTGCTTAACACCACACTTTAAACTCTGTCTGTCAAGTTCACAACGGATCGGCAAAGTCTTTGGTGTAAGTGTCAATTACCAAAAGTACCTTCCATCTAATTGGTCGTAAAATTAAACTATATTTGCTGGTAACCATACAACCAGATCCGTAGTAGCTATCACACCAGACGTCTCTCGTCAGCTAGAATGTGTCTGTTTCAAACGAAAACCTTACTACAATAATATTGTTCACTGGAGTTACACCGACTTTCCATCAGAGTGCACATCAAACGGATAATTGTGTACAAAGCTGTAGTTACTATGCACCATCTATTAGCATACGGCAATAGACTTTTACATCTTTGGCTTATAGTGTTATCAAGTCCGGAATTTCAGGCTTTGAACAAGATGAGACAATATTATTATTGTCCATAGGCTGATATTATTATCAGCCTAATATTGTCCTACTACAGGGCAAAAGTCTCCCCATACAGAGAAGGCTCGAGTATTGATCACTACGCTTGCTCAAGGCAGATTGGCGATTTCAAAACTATATTGATAATAAGTCCAGGTTTCCCTACGATGTTTTTCTTAACACCCCGACTGCCCCGTTTCTCTCGCTTGCGCAAGCGCGACTGACGAGCATAGGATCCTGCGTTCGATTCCCAGGTCGAGCAAAAAGTATTATTGGGTTTTTCCATTTGGAATTTCTCAGTAGCAGCTCGGAGTTAGGATTTGTGCCCGGTTAATGGCAATAGGCTCGCCCCCTATTACATGGGACCTAAACATACCGGCGAACTGTGGGTGTAAATTGGTACACCTCTGCCTAACCCTTCGGGGAATACATACGTGATGGTATGTTGTTGTTGTTTTTCTTTACAAAATACGAACGGTTATCAAACTGGAAGTCAATTTTAAATTTGCTCTTCATGTCTAGCTCAGAAAGTAAACATGATAATTATTGTCGTGTTGTGGGAATGGGGTACCGACTACCTACAGTTATACCCCACATTTCCGCTGCCAGTACTAGGGTCTTATCAGACAGGGGCGTTTCACCTTTCTGACTCACAGTCCCAGAGCTCGATGTATTATTGGGTATTTCTGCAGTGGAAAAACCCAATTGCACTCTTATCCGAATCGTTCGATTCAAGGGTTTCAAAATTTCATATTGAGTTAATAGGGCAAAGGAATGATCCGCTGGATAGTGTTTTCCACTATAACTGATGTAATAAGACACTTACCGAAGCCAAAAGTTACAATGTTCTTCCCTTTGAATTGAGATTATTTTTTTGTTCTGGACTGTACATCCTGGTCTCGGTTTTTTATCTATATCACGAAAATAACTAAATATCTCCACGACCTCTGTACTGTTGCAAACATCGGTAAGTATAATATTTTACACGTGACTTGACACCCAGAATAAAAGTCATAACCGGCAATGCATATTTAACAGCTATGTGATGTCTTTTTACATCCCGTATCAGTCAAGTAAATATGTAGCTATGCAGTACATAAACCATAGATCGATGGACTGTTTACGAGTTCGTTTTAGTATCATATCAACACAGGTTTTTCCCCAAAAACTTTCAAAGGCCTTTCATTTTTTTATGGAGCCATCTGGTGATATGGTGGAAACGTACGTTTTTACGGCTTGGCTTCATAATTATTAGGCTTAGTGATGTGCACTAGTAAACACGGAGAACTGAGCGATTGACATAATCTGATAAACCTAGTAGTAGAGCTCTTTGTGAAGGAGCTCATTCGGGGACCTTCTACCGCCATATTTATTTCTGCCGCAAAACAGCGTTGCTGTTCTGGTTTGAAGCGTATGGAGACCGGTGTAATTACAGGCATAAAACATTTTAACTTTGTCTCTGAGAAGGCCCTTGGTATTGCAGATGTCTATATATTTTTCATCCAACGATATTTAAAAAAAAACTGTGTTTGACACGCAAATTGATGACGAGAATATAGTTTGCAAGTAGGTATATGGGTGAATGGTACTTATACGTCAATTGTAATCCCTAGAGCTACTTGAGTTCCCAATGTTATTTATATAAATAAGAGGGAACTTCCGTTTGATCTCAGACGGAATTTGAGAACCTTGTTTTGTTTTCCGTTAGTATCACAATGATAAAGCACGAAATCGCGAATCGGAAAAATGGTATGAGTGGAGGAAGGCCGTTGCTCAGGAGTGGGACAGATCAGGCTAATAAATGAATGAACAGTATTAAAGAACTTCATAAACTTCCCAACTAAAATTTTACCAAGGATATGTAAATTCAAGGCTAACATTTTCACAAAACTCTCAAACGTAAACGCAGGTATTGTTTGATTGTTTGTCACTAAATGTCATGTATTTATGCGTGCTTATTCCCACGTAAAACAGCTGTGTGTACTTTGTGAGTAGAACCGAGTATTTGTCAATGAGTCACGATTTTAGCTTAGCTTTAGACTTGTGCGGTTAGTACTTCTTTAGTTAGCCAAAGTGCTTTTTAAAGTACCTTAGTATTTTTTTTGATCGTCCGTCTTCATTTTATCATTCTAACAGAAATATGTCTGAGTGTCTTGATTGAATATGGAGTCTCGTTTCTGATTTGATTTTCCCATCCATAACCAAAAGTACTTTTGATGTTACACATTACATATTCGTACGCAAAGAGAATTTCTCTTGCGTAATTGTAATGTAATTCCATTCCATCTTCATTTTTACGACACTATAGGGACGCTCTTCGCATTTGCTGAAAAATAATCTACGGTTACAGAAAAATACACGATGGCACAGTTGTTAAGGCACCTCTTATGAATGAGGCTGTGTGTTTGTAACTGGGCACGGGCAAGTGGCAATGTGTCTTTTATTTCATATGTACTTTAAAGTTTTTCTTGGACATCACTGACATCGGTGAAGGTAAACATCGTGAGGAAACCTGGACTTAAAAATTATTTAAGTTAGACGTCACCTAGCCTGCTCTGTACGAGACGAGGCCTTTGCCCTGCCAATAATAGGATAGTATAATATAGATTAAACAGAAAAAGAAAATAAAGTATTATTCAATCAGCCCTTGGACTTGACCCCAATACTTAAACGATGTTAATCAATACCTCATCTAGAGGAGTAGATCAAAGTATAGGCCGTGAACCCGATACTAATTAATGTGAATCATTCAATTTCTCGCCTATCAAATCACGAATAGAGGTCACGATGTTTATCACCACTTCGGGAAACATCGTCTTGTTTGTAAGTCAATAGAAACAGGGGACTTTTTAAACGTCATTTCATAGAACGTACAATCTTATACTTTCTTATCTGAATGTCAGAAACCAGGTGGCAGTCAACAGCTGACAACTTTAATGAAATCGCCGTCTGCGCATTCCATGAATCAAAATGCTTATCAGACTCCGAATATCGTAAACTTTTATCGATTTTATGGAATTGAAGGTTTTCATTCATTAATTTTGTTGCGGAGGGAAATACATTCTATTGATGAAGTCGGTAGACCGAGAAAGGCCACTTCATTGAAAAGTAAACTGGCTGGAATCGATTGACCTTACACTTACGATGCCCTATTTATGGAGGAGCTGGGAAAGCGATATCCGTTGCTAGGAGTTGTACATTTTTAACGAGCAAACGGAGCGTACTTTCGCAACCGTCTAAACTTTTGTATTCATACTTCAATAGTTCGAGATGGTTATAAATATAAAATCGAATACGACATTCAAGTCCTTGAGAAAAAGTTGACACAGTTATAAAAGAGAACGTCTGTAATGATGCAGTATCTTCTCGATATCAATCAGACGCCTCTCGTGACCCCTGCCATACAAGGTAGTTAATTAGCCAAACACCAGACACGTATGTCGTAATACAATGACAGGCGAGAGGCGGGGCTCTACGTAATATGCACCTCGACAACTTTACACAAAAAAAAGACACACGTCGGAAACACTGACAGCTAGTTGAAGTGTTGCCAAGTGCGAAAAAAGTTAACGTATTTCTGAAAGGATGAATAGGTAACGCCACACGCGGGTGTTTCTTTTTTTGAACTGTCAGTTATATGGAAAGCGGTGTTCTATTTTTGTATTTTACTTTTTATTTGTCTAGCTACAAATAAAAAGTAAAATAAAACTACCCACGTAGGAGCTTGTTTACACAATAAAATATACGTAACTTGTTTATTGGCGGTATCTGTACTGTATACCAGTTGAAGCTGTTTACTATACCGTGTTATGTGATCACCTTCGTGATCGCATAGATTGGAAATGAAGTAATCTTGAACGGCATTACTTTCGTGTCGCACTTTTCAAGATATATTATGTCAACGGTAAATGTGTTTTCATAGTTACACGAGCCGAACTTACAGCGAAACAAGTTGATATAAATTAATTTTGCTGTTGTTATACAACTTTTTTTTATCCGAACTCGTGGCTTATCAATTATTAATTTACCGCGTCACGCTACGGCTATTAATTTTCCGTACAAATAGCGACGCAAGCGCAACGAAGTACATAATACTATTATGTAATTTATTTCGGATGATATTTTGGCAACTATGTGAACATTCCTTCATCTCCCGATCGGTATCGTATTTTTTGATTTAGAAAAGATATGAAAGTAATACTTGGGACAAACCGGCTGCATGACGGAAAAACAGTGGGCCCAAGTAGCAAAAAGCTGGTGTATTGAGACTGAGACGGAGTCGCGGGAGGTCACGAATGAGATGGCGGGATTAATTGGATCGATTCCTCCAAAACTGGAGGGCTGACGCATGGAATAGTGAATCTGGAGAAAGGCCTTTTCCCAGCGAGTACCAGAATAGGCCAACAAAAAAGAAAAACTTGATACAGTTATCCAAGTGGCCTGTTAATAGATCTTACAATACCTTTGTTTGAAATGGCGCTTCCTGTCGTATTGTCTCAAGAGAATACTATCGGGTATGAAAAGCAACCCGTATTAAATATGTACCAATTAAAGATTTTCGGACGAAGTCTCGGATCACCGCTTGGCAGACGGATAATTGATCGCAGATTACTAAAGTCAGGAAAATGTTGCTTTTAGATGTTTAAAAAAGGACCAGAAACTAATGAGGAGTCTTCAACATTACCTGTCTTCGTAATATTTATATCAGCTATCATAGTGTTGCCACACTAAGAATTTCGCCTGTATCGTGGGTGCGTTTACAATCATATAAACTCAGATACATAACAACCAGACGGCTATACAAATATTTAATCCTTGGAGGAATTGAGCCTACGATACGCAGCGCAGTTAAACACCTTACTAGCCATATCATCTTTTGCCATAATTTTATTAGTCTGATCTTCCTTAAATTAAAACTCTTCGTTCCCACGTTACATTCACCGGGAGTCAATTGTGACTGTGACTCTAATGAAGGAGGTTATCGGCCATCTTCATCTGAGACTCCCACCTCCGTTCCCAATTATTAAAACATGCACTCTATAACCACGTCCTAAAGCGGAAAACTAATTAACAATTTACAAACCGTATTTCATTAACACATTTTATCATAACGTTAATGAATTTCGGCAATAGAGGAAACTAATTTGCTTGCAATTACAGTTATTGATGGATTGAATCGACCATACCTATATTGCGGTTTGGGTCGAAATAAAGCAGTTAATAATACCCAGGACAAGGCAAAGCGGTAAAATAAAAATAGTACCAGCCTATTATTGTCCTACTGCAGGGCAAAGGCCTCTTCTCGTACAGATAAGGCATCATATGCACTGATCACCACGCTTGCTCAAGGCGGATTGGCAATTTCAGACTTATACTAGCTATAAGTCCAGGTTATTTCCCGATGTTTTCCTTCACCGATGTCAGTGATGTCCAAGATGAACTTAGAAAGTACATGTTTATGAATTGAAACTTACCCGGTAATTGTCGTGACATGTGAGGTGGGCGCCTTCACTGTTGAGTTGTTTGAAAGAAGTGGACAGATAAATAAATAACAAATGGCATAGATCATTTGAAAAATAGAAACAAAGAAAACTGTACAATACTTGCGCTCTCTGACGTACGGTTGTCAGACCTGGTCTTTCACACGAAAAATCGAACACAAGTTGGGAGTGTGTCAGGGGCATGGAGCATGTATAAAAGTGATTTCAAATGTGCAGCAGCAAATTGCACTAGGCCGCGTTAATTGAATAATTGATAATGGTTTCAATTGCAGCTTTCACACTACTTGTTGCTGTACTATTCATGTTAGGGATCAAAAGTATTATTTGACTTGTTTTTTCTCGTGATTACGTTTGCGAGAATAACGGTTATCGCGGAGGTAGACGAAGGCGCAGATTTGAAAGTCGCCCGTGTTCTTGCACAGCTTCCAAACTCGTTAACTATTTCAAATTTCAATACAATCGGTTCAGCGGTTTTCCAGAGAGAGGTGCTTGTGCATATTTTATACTAGCTTTTACCCGCACTTGGTCATCGTAAATCAAAGTCAAATGCGTTTCTTAGCTGACGTCTTTTATCTATAAACTCCGTACTGGTTACTCCTTACTATTAGCACCTACAGAAATCCAGTCTCAAGACTCGCAATATATTAAATGCGCAAGATGGTTACTTATCGTCACTTCTATTTCACGGAATAGAAAATGGATTAGCTTATCAATGTATGTTGAAATCAATTGACTGAAACAAGTTGGCAGCACAATTTAGTAAACGTTTTGCTAGTATTTATTATAATCATGGTGTTGCTATCGGAGTTGGGGGCGTACGGTGTACTTCCATTAGGAGTACCTACGATATTATATGTACTTACTAGCTTTTGTCCGCGATTTCGTTCGTGTAATTGTTGGTCATAGCGAACGCCGATGAAGTTGCAGAAAAAAATATATAGCGTTTGTCCTTTTTTTGTATCCCTACAAGCTCACTCAGTTTCAAATTTCATTAAAATCGGTCCAGTGGTTTAGCCTGAAAACGTATTAAATAAACACACAGGGTTATTTTCGCAGTCATGTTTGTAAATATGTATTTATTTTATTGGCTTCCCAATTGATTTTGTGGCGGTAATGTTGCATATAGTCGACTTTGGGGCCTCCAGTTTGTGGCCTATTGAATAACCAAGACAGAAGGAAACTTGTACATTGAGTTTGTTTTGTTTGGCAAAGTAACATGACAGTTTCAATTTAATTAACTTATCACAAAAGCCCCGATATAACACATTTGTCACACTAAACGTTATAAACATACCATCACGCCTGTATTCCCCGAAGGGTTAGGCAGAGTGGTAACAATGTACGCCCACAGTTCGCCGGTATGTTTAGGTCCCATGTAATAGGGGGCGAGCCTATTGCCATTAACCGGGCACGAATCCTAACTCCGAGCTGCTACTGAGAATTTTATAGAAAAACCCAATAATACTTATTGCTCGACCTGGGAAGCGAACCCAAGACCTCTAGCGTAGCAGTCGCACTTAGGATCACTAGGCTATCGTTTTAAACGTGCTAAATATTACAACACATTTAAGTTAGCAACTCGAATCGCTAGAAGGATTTACACTTTTAAGATTACTTCAAATAAAATGTCGACAATGTGGCCACTTGTGTCAATAAGCGATGTCTATATGAATGCGAACTATACATAACATACATAGTACATACAGATACATAACGAACGAAGATTCATCGAAAACAAGTATAGTATAGCTAGTTTTATTGTAGGATGAGAGTAAAATAGAGCGTATAAATGGCGTGTGAAATGGAACGTTAAGGTGTGAGTGAGAGAGTATGAAAGAAATATAGTAAGGGCAAGGGATGATAGCGGAGACGATGAAATGTGGGGCGTGTATCTGAGAAAGGAATTACAAAAGTTTAGCTTCTGTCCGCGACTTCGTCTACTTAAAATTCAGAATTAAGTCAAAAGTTCTAAATTATCGCACGAAAACCGTACATTCCAGGATAAAAAGTGGCCTATGTGCTATTCCAGACTATAATCTATATGTGTACCAAATTTCATCCAGATCCTTTAAGCCGTTCTGACGTGATTAAGTAACAAACATGCATCCAAACTTTCGCATTTATAAATACAGCTAAGTTTTTTTTTACTCTTCCTGTATTTCATTCATTTCTACGATCCCAAAACTACACAGCTATAAGTACATAATAATATAACCTATAGCTAGCCTAGGCTAGTCTGCCTTACTGTCCTTGTTAGGAATAGACGTCATAACATCGTAAAAGTCGACTGAGAGATTGAAATGAAGATACGTGACATAATCTTAGTACTAATGTATTGGCAGCACGGTTGGCGCAGTGGCTGAGCGATTGGATACTTTGCTGTGTGCCTTGGGTTGAATTCCCGGACGAAACAAATATTTGAATGGTACTACTTCATAAAAAAAAAACTTAAATGAGCTGATGATGATATAAGTCTGGTCGCCAGGCGTCTGAATCTATCTCAATCTTTGAAACTTGATTTGAGAGTACGAGGGCAGCATGAGTTCGCAATGAAAATTACGCTTTCTTTGTGACTAAAATATACCACTGAATCGATTTGCCTCCTATAAATAGATTGTTATGTAGAAAAGTAATCAATGCCAAACAAAGCCGCTGTTTTCCACAAACGTTATTCAAAAGATTCTTTCCCATTCAATCTAAATTCTCCTTTAAACGTTCCACTGCACACCAATAACATTGGTATAGATGACCTACTGTGGTATAATAAGGCGTCACTCGTTATTATAGTAATACTATTTACCCCGCTATGTCACTCGCGTTCATAAACGTTTTTGGTTACGGCTCCGCTCCCGTTGGTCCTAGCATGATGAATTCCTCTCGAATCGCTCTATCTATTAATGAACACCGCATTCAAATTCGTTTGCGTAGTTTAAAAGATCTAAGCGTATTGACGGCGGGAAGCGACTTTGCTTTAAACTTTGCAGAATTAGTGCAAGTATCTACGTCAACACGCGTTTAGACGCGACCAATCAATTGCCGTACTTTATAAGAACCGTCAAAACGCTATTCCTCTCATAGATTTCGTTCATGGCAACAGGGTGCTGTGACGTCACCTATTTGCGAATTCAATTGACTAACAAGCAAATAGAAATCTAATTTTATAGTGAACTAGCGAGCTGCCTGCGAATTCGTCCGCGCAGCTTATTTCACCCGCGTTAAGTTACGTCTTTGGTTGCTGCTCCGCTCCCGTGTGTCGTAGCGTGATTTTATATAGCCTATGTTGCTCAGGAATAATGTAGCTATCTATTAGTGAAGAAATAGTTAAAATCCGTACAGTAGTTTCTCAGCCTATTCGGTACAAACAAACAAACAAAAAATGTTTCCTCTTTATACATTGAGAATTCAGGGCTAAATAAAGTGTTCCTACAGAAGTCGTGTCTGGGAATTATTGGTAACTGGTGTCTACACCCGTATCATTATGATGCTGTATCTTTTGTTGATGAATGAGTAATTGATCTATATTATTGACGGTGATTGAAAAATTGCTGAGGCCCTTTTGAGGGACTGAAGCTTGGCTTGACAGAGGCTAATCATATTATTTTGGTACGAAAATATATTTCGATTTATCCCGAACCCAGAATAGGCGACCCAACCTCTCCTGTCGTGTAGAAGGGATCTTTATTCCAGGAATAGAGTTATCCGTATGGAATACATTATTGTTATTACAATACGATTATATTTGCGTAGGTTTCTGGGTAAAAAATATCAGTTTGGTGATGGTAGAAGGTATGTCGTTGTAAGTATTTGTGACTGTTGAAGCCCGGGAAACTACACTTCCTGTTGTGTTGCAAATTGCTAAGTAATAAGCTATTATCAGTAACCAAGTCAGGGTGCTACCCTCTATAGTTATTATAGTTGCGCCACAAGAAGCTGAAGCAGGCATGCAATGAACCAGGTATATTAGTCGCCACGAGTCGTGAGCACAAATGTCAAGTTACTTTTTGGGTTACTTTCGGGGTTTTTTGGAGCGCGGACGCTGCACGCGATCGGTTCAACTAACAGATCAACCGCGTGCAGCGTCGGCGGCCCAAAAAACCCCAAAAGTAACCCAAAAATTAACTTGACATTTGTGCTCACGACTCATGGCGACTACTATACCAAATGTCAGTTTTACTCCCGGTTTCACAAAACAAAAAATTAAAGTGACAGGATTGATTGTTGAATTTTTCATCCGAAAACCAGGGGGTTGGTTTATCAGCTGTTTAGATTAACACAGCAAAGATGAAATATATATTTATATTTACCATCACGCCTATATTCCCCGAAGGGTTAGGTAGAGGTGTAACAATGTACACCCACAGTTCGCCGGTATGTTTAGGTCCCATGTAATAGGGAGCGAGCCTATTGCAAGCCGAGTAAGGCGAGCCTATGTGACTTCACAAATCAATAATTCACAATGCCATTAGCTTTCCATGTATCCAAGAGATTAGGGCTACATAAACTCTCAAAGAGTAGCCGAGAGTCAGCCATGTTTTTAAGACATACAATTGACCTAAAAATGTTTCCGGAAAATAGGGCTGTTCCCGTAAGCTCGTCTAAAAATATCATCGTTACATACGCTTTTAGAACGTGTCATGTTTTTGTATATCAATGTTACACTTGTTTATGATACTGGACAGTTAACGGGAATCGTTTGTAGTCAAATTTGGTATTTTAGGAAATGATTTTCTTAAAGACGTAATTTTACACATTTATTGGAAAATATTAATTAATTGAAATAACTAACTGCCTCGTTAGCCTAGTGGTCCTAAGCGCGACTGCTACGCTAGAGGTCTTGTGTTCGATTCCCAGGTCGAGCATAAAGTGTTATTGGGGTTTTCTATGAAATTGTCAGTAGCAGCTCGGAGTTAGGATTTGTGCCCGGTTAATGGCAATAGGCTCGCACCCTACGTGGGACCTAAACATACCGGCGAATTGTGGGTATACATTGTTACACCTCTGCTTAATCCTCCGGGGAATACAGGCGTGATGGTATGTTTATTTATTTCTAGCTTTTTCTTGTCCCTTCGTCCGCGGTATCAAAAGTAGCCTATGTCCTTTTTTGGGGTTCAAACTTATGACAAGTTTACGACTCTAGAAGCTCATCATCTTCATCATCATAATATCAGCCTCCTCATAGATTTCCAAAGGGACCGGTTGGAAGTGGCCTGCTTCCAGCGTCTTCCTGCGGTCTTAATCAGGTCGTCCGTCCACCTTCCGTTAGAAGCTCGTTTCATAGGAATACGTTCTTAAATCACTCGTAATGCAATCTATGCACTTGCACCCTTCAGTTGCCGTCAGCAGTGTAGCCCTGAATTGTGCCCTTTAGGTCCTCGAATATCGATTAATTCTGCCCTATTTTGTACGATTTAATACTTCAATTAATTATGAATACTAATGTGTATTTTCTCTAATTTTCAGAGGTTCACACAATATCTAGCGTCGAGTAATTCAACATTTCAACTTAGCAATTTTCTAGATAAAAGTGGAGTACAAGGTATGTTCAGTTAATATTTGATTATTCTACGTAAAAAACTAAATATTTAAAATACTGCAACTGAAATATAATTGTGTTGTTATATTATTACAATATAAACACCATTGTTCCATAAAACATCGACTTAGATTACGTGAAAACTAATTTAATTATCAACTTTCCGACTTAATAAGGAACGTAACAATGGTCAGAAATAATTGAATGAAAAATGCGCTTTAATACTATTCTCCACAATTTGTGTATTCTTAATAACCCTTACGTATGATTCAATTTGACCTTTATTTCTGTCTAATTCCTATAATCCTCAAGATCCGTTTGTTAAGCGCCATTTTCAATCTAAAAAAAAGGCTAACCTAATGTAACTCAATACTTACCAGTGATTTACATGAAACAACTGCCTATCTGACCTCCTCAACCCAGTTACTGGGTAACACCATACCTCTTGGTTAGACTGGTTGTCAGACTTTTGGCCTTCTGATTACCCGTAACGACGGTCAAAGATCTACGAAAGACAGAAGGGACCAACGGATTTGTAGTTAATGAGTACGGTACCTTTTAAAAGATCTCAGCATAAAAGACTTATTACTCTATCCTCAAAATTTAAGCCATGCTAAAACGACATAGGCGTAACTGCTCTTGGACCTTATTCTATATATTTACTACTGAAACCTAAGTTCTTAATACTTATCTCCTGAAATCAAAAACCAATTCAGTAAATGCTTTCCAAGATGTAATATCCAAAGTAAACTTCATTCTATATGTATGAAAATGATAGCTTAGGACATGTCATAGACGGATATGGGACTCAGTAGCCCCTACCATTTGACAAGTGAGTCAATATCACGCCCCGAAATAATGTTAGGGTTATAAACACGCAAACTTGTGATGCGTTCGATCGTTGCGTGATGATAAAACTACAATAGTTGCGTGTTGTAGGATACTAAAGTCCTTCTCTATAGTTCATATTTCATATTGAAGTTTTGAATGAAATTCTCTAAACGTGCAGTCTTCGCTCTTTGGCGTAAGCTTAAGAAAAACTGGGTCCTGGCATTCGTATTGTTTTCAGCGGAGGACCTTATAATGCCCTAGTTTGTTACTGAAGCATTTATATTTTCGTTTAGATCTACTTTAAGTTATCATTTCGTTGGTGGTAAAAGCATGATAATAAGAAGGTATACTTAATCCGCTGCTTTGGTGCCAACCCACTGCAATTACCGATCTGGGTCTCTCAAACATGGTATTTGTATATTTACTGCTAAACTGACGTTTTTGCCCGCGTAAGTGTCGGTTATCTGTAAGGTATTATTTTGTTGGAGCAGAACCCTATATTTCCTTCTAAAATAAGCCTAAATTAATCCTTATAACATTAGCTATCTACCAGTAACAGGCAGGTAAAAATTTAATTTATGAGAAACGTGTAAACATTAATTATGCATTTAGTAAAAAGCTATTATTCTGGCATTACAAACAGACAAATCAATTTTATTTATTTGTATAGATTTGCTCAGAATAGTTCATTACATCTAATAAATATCCATAAACACGCAACACCCACTTCCCACTGACTTAATTTGCAAAAACAGATTCGCACTCGAGAACCCGTAGTAATGTCGCCGTGGATGGTATTATGCAACGGACTCACGAACTACCAAGTGGAGTGTGTAGTATTTCCACGTCATTATGTACGATTGCCAGTGCCAAGTAATCTTGGCGCCCTAGTGGGTAATACGGCGCAAAACTAGAATTAAACGTTCGTTGCTCTAAATTGGGCAGTTTCTTTCATGTCTGGCGTATGAGTGGCGGATTTTGTCTGTTTGTGGAGTTAATGCGCTCAATTTGTGGGTACTGTGTTTCTATGTTATAGGCACTTGTAGTGTCTTAGTGAGAAATGTAGAAAGCTGAAATACTAAGTGTAAAAAGACAAATCAGATAGCCGTTAACTACGTAAACTGCTTATCAAACTTTAAGCAAATTTGGGTAGCAGATACCATAAAACAATAATTCCAAGACACAACTTCTCTAAAAAAACACTTTACAAACCCGATTATTTTTTAAACAACTATAAAATTAGATTTTAAGTTGCTATGAAATCAATAAATAGTTACTGAATTGAGATGTCTAAAAAGTGACGTCATAGTTTAGTATTGTCATACCAAATCTAAGGGGGAATCGCGCTTTGACAGGTCATAAAAAGTAGTATCAATTGATTAGTGGTGTCATCTACCCAATTAAGCAAATTTTTTTCTGGGAAACAACTTTTATTTTTAGTGTGAAAAATCGCTGTTTATGATTATACTTAACATTGTGCTTACGGGTGTATCTCTAGAGATTGTGAGGGTATTTGAAAGTTTAGTAACAACTACACTCGAAGTAATGGGAAGAACATGTAACTGTCGGATTCGTTAAGAGTCCTTTTACTCCCGGCGCACTTTATCCGGGTCCGGTAAAGGCGGCAAGCTAATTTAATCTACTGCCTTTAAACAGCTTATTCTTACAAACTGTTATACTGAACCCTGGTAAAAACAGGAGTAACGTTATCCCATCCCTCTCGGAAATATTCTAAGATATTTTTGAACATAATTAACGCACGCCTCTGGGCAAAACATGGAGGATCTACTTGTTTGTAAAATCTCGCACAGTGTTGTAATTTGACCTATGTTTACAAATAAAGCATGATGATTTTGAATAAAAAAGACGAATAACGCTGTTGCGATTAATCGTAATACCGTTAACAGGATAATCCATTTAATTCAATGAATCGTATTCATTCAAAATGAACGAACATTAAGTTACTCCATTTTTTATTGTTTTTTAGATTTTTTACTAGACAATTTTCAGCTTGCAGGCCTAAACTAGATTCGTACTCATTTACTATAAATTCATATAATTATAACATGACTAGCAAAAAGTAGGTGTCCTATACATCTGGCTACCCCTTAGAGATATACAAGCGTTAGGTTAAGCCAGTTCATTGTAACTGGGGTCCTATATTCCACAATATATGTATGTGTATCTGGCCGTAACTCCGGAATGCAACTTTAACCATACACGATATTATGTGGGCATATCGGTTTCGTTCCGCCTAACGTATGAGCATGTGGGTACTATTGACCGGTGACCTTATGGGTCAATGACACAGCGGCCTCGGTCAGCTGAGTAACTTTGATTTTTCCCTCGCAAATATTTTTTGAAATGCGAACGTTGTGGCGTTTTCTTTTTTCGTTGTTGTATGATTTCTGATTCTAGACAGTGTCCGTGGAGGTTTTTTGCTCGTTCTTCTCCATAGAGCCCTATGTTTTGAAACGAGCTTCAACTTTGTGATTCCTTGACAAGTTGACACTCAATAGTGCTTGTAAATGGTTTAATCGAAATAAATGCTTTGACTTTCGACTTGGTATTTATTGTTTTGATGTACAGCAATAAAAATAAAGCAATAGTTTATAGTAAAATAGAAGTGCAATAGTCTGTCTGTAGTAAAAGTAATGTCATGATAAAAATTATTTGCACAGTTTGATAGCTTTCACTACGCTGAGTTGAAAACAATGCTATATATTTTTATTGAGTATTGTTATTACATACTTACTTGAATATTATGATTTACGTCATGTAGTTGTATTAGGATTTATATGCTCTCACCAGTTTGTAGCGTCTGCTGGGGCAATTTAAAATGTGGGCTAACTTAGACTTGGACTAAGCAAATTATTCCTTAGTTATTTCATGGTTGTTCTTAGAAGATAGCGAGAATCATCCCATAGTCGAAATTGACCGGCCAGACATAAGGTCGGAAGAGACGTGTAGATTACGTTTGTATAGCACCATTGATCTTGCATGGTCAAAATGGTAGGCGTAGAAATGCTAGCAAATTTTTTGCAAAAGTTTAGGCTTTTAGGATGACCCATTGGCCCACTATTGTTCTAAGAGACATAAACTTACACCTTTTTCCTATGAGGAGGTATGCAGAAAAACACGTGCTTGCATCTAATATGTAACATTCTTCGATCTCTGCTACTATAAATATCCTTAAACCGACCTTCGGTCTTTGTCCTCCTTGAACGGTTAATTTATTCAGTAAATATTAATTTTATTTGCTAATGCATTTTTTTGCTGTCCATACTTCACAGTTCAACAGTCTAAGACTGAGTCATCAAGTGTTTTGCTTCTTAGCAACACTGTACTCCGATGCAAAGTATAACTAACGCTCGGTTTTGAACTCAAAAGGTGTAAGCGTAGGGCTGCTATAACCACAATTGCTGACATCAGGAAATAACTGAAAAAATCCTGGACATTTAGGTGACATTGGAATTTTTTCATGGATATCCCTATCTCAAAAATGTTAATAAATCATTTTTTTTTATTATTATATAATATAAAAAATTGGTTTAGGTTAGGATTTAGGATGGCTCTTTGCAAACCCCTTCCGGACGACTCCCGAACGCCTTTCAAACTGGAACAATTCCGAAGGAATTTCGGATTGATGGACGCCCTAAGTAAGCGACATACGATAACTCAGTACTAATTTGTACTGCAAGGGCGTAAAGTCCCATTACTCAGATTCTAAGTATGCGCTAGAAATAATAATAGCAGCATAGGTAAATGGCTCTTATGCCCTTTTGAATCCCTTGTTATAAATTCTTAGTTTTATTGCATTTTAACATTGTTCCTGTATTGTTTTGATTGTAAGGTTCATTTTATATAACTGCCTCGTTAGACTAGTGGTCCTAAATCTACCTAGACCTAGAAATCTTGGGTTCGATTCCCAGGTCGAGCAAAAAGTGTTATTGGGTTTTTCTATGGAATTGTCAGCAGCTCGGAGTTAGGATTTGTGCCCGGTTAATGGCAATAGGCTCGCCCCTTATTACATGGGACCTAAACATAACAACCCTTAGGAGAATACAGGCGTGCTGGAATGTCCATTTCATATTACGGATGTTTTTAAACTATTATTAACCTGCAACATCGTCATAACATTCATAATTATAATTAATAATTAAGTCTGTATGTAGTATTTTGTCCATTCTTCTTTTCCCCTACAAAACCACAATTGAGATTTTTTTTTTGTCTTGTAAATTTGGATTTTCAAAAGTGCCTTTTATTGGTCTAATTGAAATAAATGATTTGACTTTGACTTTGAACTTGGACACGTTTAAAAAGGTTAAGAGACGATTTAATTCTGGATATTTTAAGTATCGTTTGATACGCAGCAAACACAGCCTAAGATTTTACTCCTTCCAATAAATAAATATAAGTATCGATTTTCTTAACTAAAATGATATTGAAAAGCTGTATAATTTATTGCCATATTGTTACCTCGGCCAGGCTCTTTCGCATAAACAAACGCATAATCTTCTCAAATTACTGATGATTACTTGCAGACGTATTTGACCTCCGCAACCATTCGGTTAGTCTGTGTAGATTTTCACACTGCGATAATGGTTTACAGGTAGATTCTGTTACTCATTAATCTTCCTTGGTCATCTTAAACTTGGTACATAGCTATGCACTCTTTTATGTAAAAATATTTAGAGAATATAGTTTGAAAAGTCCACCAAAGAGTTCGATTTACTGACTTTGGCTGGTAATAAATAAAAAAAATCGAATTCCATTTTTAAACATAGTTTAAGTTCAAAAAATGGAATGCGTTTTTTTGTTTATAATGTTGAGAGATGCTCAAGGTAATCATTAGCGTAGATATTAGTGCCCCCTATCCTAGCCACAGAATATAATCTAGTTTCGTAACTTATCGACCAATATCTGTCTAGACACGGAGGAATGGAGCGCACTCCATTCATTTCACGAACAAGCCACGTGCCTGCTCCAGTTTCTGCCTATATCACTAGACTTATAAACGCACTGTGGTATGCTATATAGTACATATGAAATACTTAACGTCTCTCCTCTTCCCATAGACTTTGTACAAATATGACTAACAATATACAATCGTCTATGACGCATAAGGAAGTCAGTGCCCTTAAAACCGTCTGCCTCTCAAACGTCCTTCGTGGCGACGAAGTGTCCCGGCACTATTTATGTAATAGTTTTATTAGATGTCTCCGCTCTTGATGCTTTGTGTTTATACAAGCAACTACACGTCATGGTAAGGCTTACTTTATAAGAGATTTTATTATGGCAACGATTCGGCCGGAATCCCTTTAAAATATCCAAACTTTAACAGCAAGCGCGCTGCCCGCAATCCTTCACCTTTTTATCCAGTTATTTCTTAGAACACAAGTTCAAACTTCAATACAACTTATCCTGAAAACTTAGCAAGGGTGCTCGCTACGACAACTTCTAGTGTGCTTTAAAAAATCTAAGTCCTAAGTATGTAATTGAAAAAAATATTTTCACCTGCACTATTTAAAGCTCTAAGTTCAATGGCAAACTATTTGCCGTATCAGAGGCGTACGGCGAACATTAAGGCGAATTTTGTAGCTCAAATGTAACTTCTGATGTGCGGATGACAGTACGATGGTATTAGGAAGAATATGTAGGTTTAGGGACCTAGGTTTAATTTGTTTCTTGGTTAATGAAAGTCTGGGATGTTATGGGTTAGGCACATATTGTATCTAATAAGAGAATTTAGTGGTCTGTCGGCGTGAGATGAATCTTTTGAATGAATTACTTGTTGAATTTTGTTGGGCAATCATTTAGGTTCGTCGACAGCCCTAGCGGTTTTGTGTCGTAAAATCCGCCTCGGCAAATAGCTATACAAATAAATAAAATTGAAGTGTCTGCAATGTTAAAATAACAGATTTTTACTAAATAGATAATATATGAATACTTACACAGTAGGTACTTATCCCAAAAAGCCGATTTATAAAATTTATGAAAAAAGAAAAAAAATATTATGCATGTCTGGCTGCCTATTTGTTCCAGCTAATCTTCGAAACGGCTGGAACGATTTGATGAGACTTTCACTGGCAGATGTTTGATGTTATAAGGAACAACTTGGGCTACAATTATGTGGAAAAAAAATAGGGTTCCGTGCAAAAATAATAGAACCCTGTGTGTGAGTCACATTCACGCGAATGCAGTCATAAGTACATTGCTCCAAATTTTTTATTTCAGATCACCGTAGCCTTTAATATTCTTCAAAACCAACAAACAGACATAATATTTCATTTGCAGTATTTTAACACCTAGATATGAATCTTCAACATAACAAAAAACCTGCATATAATTTATTGTCGACTAAATACATAAGTAAAACTATCTAGGTCTGGGTAAACCATATTATCCTTAACTGAGTAATTGATACTGATGTTAATTAATAATTAATGCTAAACAACCATTGATAAACCGCGCTGTTGACCGTGTATGGGAATAATTACGAATGTGTTAGGAAACCAGTTGTACCTTATGATTTGTTCATAATTTTCCCGGTATTTATTTATCTATACATACTTATATTGTAAACAGGTAATGTTTGTTTGTTTGTATGAGGAAATCTCTGGAAGTACTGGCCCGATTATGAAAATTCTTTCAGTGATAGAATGTTTCATGGTATACTTCACTTCCACGTGGATATCGTCGCGGGTAGAAGCTAGTCAAAAAATATTTTAAAGGCAATATTGCATGTTTTACATAATTGGTAACTATTGGTATCGAAATGCGTACTTATTCGACAGTAGATGTTTGGGGTCTGACATAGAAATATTGCTATCTTTTTCTTACATTCCACATAAGAAAGAGTTAAGAGAAAATTCTAGCTGCCAAGTTAGGTGGAACAGTAACAGGAACAGTGTTAGAGACATTTGAAAACATTTTGTGTTACATTATATGAAATATGTAACAAATATACCTGCGTGGCATTTATTTTATCTTTCACGTAGTTACGCAATTTTAAACTCTATTTTTCTGTGTTTTAGTTCAATTAATATCTTCTCTGTTTTCTCTGGCACTAATTCGACAGCTAGAAATACATTCTTCTCTTTCTAATTTTGCATTTTATTAGAAGATATCAATAATTTGTTATGTCTCTAATGAACTCTGCGACAGTGGTAAAATGATTTATGCCTGAATTTACAAGTTTAGGGGATTTAAAACCACAAAAGTATGAAGATTTTCGATTTAAAGGCAAGGTATTGCAGAATGATGTTCTTATAATCCAGATGGATGCAGATGTTCGTGAATTGCATCTTACATCACGTAAATGTCGTATGTTCTGAGCACATTGTCTATCGCATTGAGCACATTTTGCAGTCTGCACTTGCTGAATGACACAACAGCATATCTCCAAAAATTGTAATTTTACACCGACTCCTATAATCTGGTTTCCATACACAAAAATATAGACTTCCAACTATGTAATTTATTTCGTGAAATTCTACTGTCTAACTGAATTTAATTTTCCCTAATGCTTGGCAAGGCGCGGCCGGTGCCCGGATTGGTGAGTTTAAAAAACAAGATGGCGGCTTTTTTTGTAAATGTCTGTCCGTCTGTTCACGTGTAGCTGGTACACGCTTGGATTGGGTGCAATTTTTCGTTTTTTTTTGTTCATCTTGCACTGTACCGCTGCTTGAGTTTAAAAGCTTAATTTTTGCAGCACCATTTTATGAGGAACTAAAGTTTATTTTGCAGGAAGACAGTTTACCATTAAAAATAGCAGTTTTTTTTGGTTTATAGGCATGTATGTGCTTGCAATTTCTTTTCTTGGATACGGTATTACAAGAAAACATGATACCGACGAACTGGGTTAGACAAACATGAAGTATTTTGTTTTTCTACTGATTCGTTTATTTTAGAATTATTTTTGAACAAATAGAGATTAGTTTACTGGTAACGATTAGGTACAATTCACGCTTTTGTATATGTTAACGCACTGTGTATTGTCGTCACGAAAATCATTAATCTGGACTTATTCCATTTTGCCGATAAGGTCCTGTGTTTATTGCCTAGTATTTTCTTCAATTTTAATATTGGACAATAAAAAACGGCAATTAATATCACAAATCACTTTAGCAATAATTAATTCACAACAAATAGCCACTTTATAATCACGATTAATAGTTGAATCAACTCATTCACGCGTAGGTCATAGAACACAGATAATTGTGTAATGTTTGCACTAAGTACATTCAATACATAATAAGGTGACATTCTTGGTATCTATTTGATAGGGCCATTATTGGAACGGGCAATAAGGATTAAGATAAGTCCTACTTTGTGTTATTGAAACTTCTCGGCCTTGGGGTCAACGACCTATATCGTTGGTGAATAGTGAAAACCTCGTTAATCGATTTTTTTAACAGACTTTAAAACGAAGGAAATTATCACTTCGTCTGTATGTTATTTTTTTAATTTTTTTTTGTATGTGTTACGCGATAACTCCGCCAATTTTGAATCGATTTTGATGAGTCTTGGAGAAGTCATTTGATGATTTCCCATCCGGAGCAAAAAGAAAAAACTTTGGAAGTCGGCAGCTTTGGTTCTATTTGTTGTTTTGTATTGCCACCGACTTACAAAACGTTTTTCTCTATGAACGTTCTTCTCCCCTGAGCTCGTAGACTTCCAAAGCTAAAGTTATTTTTCACTTTTTGAAGGAGGTTGCCTTTTTATGTAAAAAAGTTTTTTTACTACAATAGAATAATTTTCATTGTGTGAGAAAAGGACATATCGCACAACTAACAACATAAGTCGAGTTCCTATAGATATTAAAAAGAAGTGGGCAATTTATAATAAAACTTGAGAAATCAATCGTACTAAACATTTACGATTTTTTTTCACTTGTCGCCGACGATATGGAGACATCGCACGTATGTCTTGACGGCCATTTTTTATTACCGTGACAAGACACTATTTTATTTTATTCTTTCATTCAATTTCTTGACACGTGTCACTGTATTGGTAACTAAGAATGTCACTCTAAATTGCACATGCACTGTAAATCGTTGCATGGTTTTGATTGAGTTTTTGAGACGCTTAACGTTGCATTGCAGCCCATTTGATGTGAAGGCCTAATAGCCTTGAATTGCCATGTTAGCTTTGTGATCTGTTTAAAAAGTTTCCGTGATGCGTTCCATGCTCTAAGGATCCAAATAACACTGGCCCTCGGTTTCTGGATATGATATCAGTAATCTGTTATCAAAACTTAAGTTATAGCTTACATAAGATTTGATCATACAACCTTAGTTCTGCCAAAACTAGCCAAGCCACAATGTCTCAATAATCAATTTAATAACTATCCAAACGTATGCTTAGAGTAATAGATTTTAAAATTATAAGCGTGGAATAAGCAATATCATTACAATTACTTCGCAAAATGGGAGAGATTTTGACATGTATTGGTTCGGTTTGGCAAAATTAACCGTATAATATTGAATGGCTTTTAGAAACCAAGGGCTAGCAACAAGGCTTTGAAACGACATCGTTTTTTGACTTGGCTTACGAGCCTGTCTAAATTATCTTCATTAATCATACATGTCACAAAAATGCCACAAATCAAACGAAAACCATATGTAAGTAGTTACAATGAGTCGAATTAGCAATCCACAATTTGTGATTTGTGACGTGCCAAATTGCCATAGCGCAATTCGGTAAACGGATTAAAAATAAATCCCTTTTGTAACAGAATGACAAAAAGTAATTAAGTATTTCGTATTTTATTGTTAAAGTTCGGAACTCTACAAATATTGATGTTAACCTCACGTTAAACTACATGAACAGTTTGTTAGTCCACTTATCACAGTATAAGATTAAAGGGATTAACAATTATCAGCTCTTTATTATTAAGCTTTTGACCATAGAAATAATATGTATGGAGATACGTATGCATTCATTCAGCTTTTCGCGGCTATTTAAAGCAAACGGATGCGTAAAAATTGTCTGAAATGTCCCTAAACCTGCTTTTGAAAGGACATTAAAATAAACTCAATAAACGTGGCCATCTATTAGGGCCAAATACTCTAACAAAAACAAGAAAGGATATTGAAACTGACGATTGGAACAGAAGAAAAAGATCTGGTGTTTTCTTTGGAAAAAAGTTGAATTGAGCTGAACAAGTGTGCTTAATCCCTAACTGTTCAAGGTTTCAGAAACTGGGATCCCATTACCACAAACTCGACTCACAGTAACTCCTTACACATGTATCAAAACCATGCATGACTGCTACATCACACTCACCAAATCCCATTAAGAACATGTTTTATTTTCCGTCTATATGTCCAGGATATGACATGTCTCCGTTCATCCGGCGTTACGCCAAGTACCTCAATGAGAAGGCGCTTTCCTACAGGACTGTGGCCTTCGACTTCTGCAAGGTCAAGAGGGGGTGAGTAGAGCAATTCTGGTGTCTTAGACTAAGTTTTATGTTCGAAGGGTTATTAAATTATCAGAGATCCTAGAACTTAGAGTAAAAGGAACGTAAATTCGATGACTCGTCACCACTAGTAAGTAAGCTTTCGTGCGAAAAATTCGAACCATCCCGTGCTTTCGGAATCCATCCAGAATCCATCCATATTGAAAATTGTAACTTTTGTTTTCTAACTTAACAGGCGTATAACTAAAAAATGGTAAGTAAAGGGCTGGGCCATTTTTTTCGCACGCAAGTGTAGCTTAGTGAACACCATTCTCAAGCGAAACTTCTTTACTCCTCAGTAAGGAAGAAGGATCCCTCCGCATGATGAACGCTGAGAAGCTCCTCAAGACGTTACCGGTCTTGCAGGCTCAGTTGGACGGACTGCTCGAGTTCGACTGCACAGCGAACGATCTCACCAACGGTGTCATTAATATGTGCTTCATGCTGCTGTTCAGAGATCTCATCAGGTGAGACTGGTTTTATAATACGGGGTTTAATTTTAGTCGTTGATATAAATAGAAACTGTTACTTACAGAAATGCAAATGCCTACAAAGTCTAGATTTAAAAAACAGCAAGACATTTTTTAATAGATTTGAAAATATTTGCCCCTTGCCTTCTTCGTGAATCGTATTTAGTGAGCTGTCATCTCCGCTAATGCCAGGGATTGACAGCTTACCTCAAGCTCAATTCACCGAAGAAAATTTATATAGAATAGAAGTACAGGTTGCGGGACTAATTACAAAACGGCTCAGTCTTGTAGATACAGTTGAATGGAGTGCACCTTATCTAAAATAATTAGAAAAGTGGCGCTCATTATTCCGTGTTTGGATCGAGTAGTAAATATACCATTCCGGGTTCTTAGACGTTAGGTTCATCTGCTTTTTTATGGGGAAATCCTAATAGATGTCCTACATCCTGGGAAAATGGTGGGGTATATCGGAAAAGAGAAAGCCTCCCCTAAATTTCCTCCTGGTGCAAAGTTGGTAGCTGGTTTGACAGTCCAATGTCCAAGATATTTATTATTTCCACCAACACAAATACCACCCAAATAGTTGTCTAGTCTGAAACAACAATTGACACAAATCCTTAAATTTTCCAGATTATTCGCGTGCTACAACGACGGGATTATCAACCTTCTGGAGAAGTACTTCGACATGAACAAAAAGAACTGTCGCGAGGCTCTCGACCTCTATAAGAAATTCCTTATCAGGATGGATAGGGTCGGAGAGTTCTTGAAGGTAAACCAATCAGCACCTTTTAATTTTTTGTTCTTTATGGATTCCTCATCGTTATACCTTTATTTAAGGCCGCGTGACGTTTTTCAAAAATGATTAATATATTGTCTATTTGACAAACGAGTTTACTTTTGGTATTCTTATAATACAGCTAGTCGTATCGACCCGGCGAACTACGTACCGCCTAACAGTCGATTCTTAAATTTGTTCTTTCTTATTCTGCTATTCGGGACACCGGGTCAGCTAGTAATATAAAAAAAAGAAAAAAGCAAGTTGATAAGTCAACAAGTACATTATGTCAAAAAATTAAAATTATAAAATACTTAAAATTCAATTTCAATTTCTGATTTCTTATTATGATACCTACTTATTATATTTCATTTTATTTTTACTTATTCTAAATCAAGTTTAATTTTTATTGTAGTACTTTATGGTACACGATATTTTTTGTTTGATTACCTGGCGCGTAAACAAACAGAGCAGATGGTATTCCAACACAGGAACAGGCAGCATACAATTGACCATTTTTTTTTTTTTTTTTTTTGGTGGGTGGGAAATCATCAAATAACTTCTCCCGCCCTGGGCGGGGCGGGAGGGAGTGTCAGACTTTTACTGACTAAAACCCACCCATGTTCCTTCTTGTGCCCTTTGCGTTCCGGGGGCGCGGTATCTCTTGCGAACAACCCGCAGCCCCGGCAGGCATCGGCCCTCAGTGGCCCCTTCCTTTTGCTGACATCTCTTTGAGGCGCGCGTGGAACACGAACGCGCCGTCGACACGGCCTGTCGTTATGCAACGTAAGGACGGTGAGCTACCCATTGCTCACCGTCCACAGGCCAGTATCTACGGTGGCCGGGAGTCGTCTCGCGGCTCCCGACGTCCGGAGCGTCTACCGCGGCGGCTGGGACGGGAGAACCGCTGTCTCAACCGTCCCGCCGCCTCCTTCTCAAGCATTACTGCCTCGCAGAAGGAGGCGACTGCATCCCATTCCCTCTCGCTCCGGACCATGGCTTGCACCAGGGCCGGACGCGAGAGTTCGCCGCCGCCGATGGCCGCCACGAGGACTCGGCGATGCTCCGCCCAAGCGGGGCATACCGCCACGGTATGCTCCACCGTGTCCTCGGGGCGATCCACACAATGGTGACACCCGGACGTTTCCTCCCGCCCGATGACGTGCAGGAACCTCCCGAAACACCCGTGTCCGGTGAGGACCTGCGTCAGGCGGTAGGTGAGGGCGCCGTGGCGCCTCTCCAGCCACTCCTCAAAGAGGGGACTTACCGCCTCTATTAAGGCGTGCCCATACAATTGACCATGCGAGAAACATGAGTTTTTTCTTGGGTTCTTAATGACTGCCCCTGGGATTTGTTTATAGTCTTAGCGAAAGCAAGCCGTACTGGAAGTAGTCGTTTAAACTCAAATGGTACGTCAGTCCGAATCATTGGGATGCGACGTATCAATATGTCTTCCCCTTTATACTTTCCTTTCAATATGATTGCTTCTATTACATTATTCAGTAATTTTTTTTATCGCTAATCGTGTGCCGTGCAAAGTTGCGGTTGGTTAATATTTCGCAACATTATAACTACAGATCAAACCTTTAATTGAAGATAGTGAGGCGGCAATCCTGGCAAATCAAGTGAGTTTAAAAATTCCGGTGGATAGTTCACGACATCATCTTCATTAGTTGCCGTATCAACTGATTTATATGTCCTCATTTCGCAAGGAATGTCATCTTGAATTTTGAAATTCTTCTACCTAAATTTGTCCGCCGCCTTATAGGAGGCATATTTGGTAACTCACAAACACACAACACTTTTTTTAATTTTATAGAAATTTGTGGCTTTCGGATTTAGTAATATTATAGATGCACAGCAAAGAGGTGTTTACATTTCAAGTGACATTTTACCACAGACAATTAACATTTTATCATAGACAATTTGTTTTTGAGTAATGTTACCTTCGTATAAATATTAACAATAATATTTATACGGTACTAATGTCACTCAATCATTTTGCCTTCCCGGAATCCCTCCACTAACACTTAAACTTTATGGTATGGTATTAAAGTTCAAATTAAGTAGTATTACGAATCTTTTATATGAAAATATAGAAAAGTGTTGTTTTTAGACTTTTCAGGCAATTTAAATTTTTCTCTCCGTAAGAACCATTCTCGTACTTCAAGGAATATTATAAAAAAAGAATTAGCAAAATCGGTTCAGCTGGTCTCGAGATTTGCGCTTGGCAACACATTCAGCGATTCATTTTTATATTATAGAAGATAATGTAAGTGGAAAGGGAAGGGAAATAACATATTATCTTGGTATGTTAAACTATTTAAAAATCAGTGCTAATATTAAAAATATAAAGTGTTTATTTGAACGCGCTAATCTTCGGAACTACTGGTCCGATTTTGGAAATTATTTTGGTAAAAGGAACTTTGTTTAAATAGCGTTTTGGCTATTTTAATATCAAAGAAATTAGGGGTCCATAAAAATGTACACGCGGGAAAAATAGATTTTTTTATAAAAAAATACTCCCCTGCATCCATTACCACGAAATCGTCCATTTATTCAAATATATCGTTACCCACATACAAAAGCGAAACCTAAGTGTCAAAAAGCTGTTTTTTTTTTTTACAAAATTGCCCTTTCGGCACAATCCCTAACATCCTACCCCGCAACGCAATTATTTCCCTGTAATTGGGTTACAGAGGTCGGCCGTTGGACACTTGAAGTAAAATTGTACGCTTACTTTTTAACACGATTAACTTAATTTTTAAGTAAATCTTCATTATTTATTGATATAGAGGCCATGGTATTTAATAAACACTCAGAAAAAAAATAAAGAATAAAGTATGTACCTATTGCGGTTCAAGAGATACAATCAGCGGATCCTCAGTAACGGGGTCCCGTTGGACGTAGACAGCGTTAATTACGCCATGGAACCTTAAAAACGATAATGCTATGGAAATAACCTAGCAAACTCATCGTTGCATAAGCAAATTTGCCACCATGACCTTTTCTTGGCAATTACGTCCGATACCTACAATATACAAAAAACTTGAATATATTAATATGCTAGATTCTGCACGCGACTCGTCCGCGTGAACTTTTCACTCGTTCTCTAAAGGTTTTTAATAATAAAATATTACCTATAGCTCTCATGGATAACGTAGCTTTCTATTAGCGACAACAAATTTTAGAATAGGACCAGCAGTTTCGGAGATAAGCTCATTCAAACAAGATAAACAAACAAGTTCTTCAGCTTTATGATATTAGTATAGATTAATCTCACGGCCGGAATTGGACAAGGCAGCCAATCTCAATGGAGATTATCCAAGTATGCAAGAAATAATATTATAGTGTTCAAGTGTGTGCGCCACCACAGGTGTACTCTCTCTTTCTTTTGTCATAGCCCGATGGAAAGAGATCCAACACAAGACCAACAACTTTTATCTGCTTTCAAAGGCACGGGGGTATCATACCACCAACTTCCAAACTCCGGGCTGCTACTAACAAATTCGTAATGAAAAAAAAAAAACAGTATCACTTGGCCAGACTTGGAAATCGGACCCAGACCCCAGTCAGCTTAAATATAAAAAAAATGTTACAAGAAAATAAGTAGGACGCCACGTAATACGTATTGGACGTAATTAGTACAGTGTATATAACTGTACTGACGTCAACAACAATGTTGCCAACATTGCAAAAAAAATTGTTTACACACCTTAAAAGTCAAGGTTACGGAAGTTGAGTGTATCTTTTTGTAAAGCTGTATTTATAACGGATTATTCTTTTGAATGTATTCGTACATTTGGTGTGTCGTAAAATTAGTAGAAGTGAAGGATAAGTAGTAAACATGCGAAGTTACTATAAGCATTGAGACTTAGCCTAAACTGGCCTTGCCCAGCCCCATTATTTATACCATTTTGTCATTTAACCTCGTGTTAGCAACCAATTGTGAGTTAAGTATTTGGCGTTAGTGGTCCTTAACGTCATAATTTAAGTAATACTTTAGTTTTCCTTACCTTCCCTCTGAACACAATCCTCAACCTTTATTAACATTCAGTGTTAAGGTAAAGTCGACCTTATAATCGTGACAACATTTGTTCCCCAGGTGGCAGAAAATGTGGGTATCGATAAGGGCGACATCCCCGACTTAACTAAAGCACCCAGCAGTCTTCTAGATGCCTTGGAAGGACACTTGGCCACTCTTGAAGGCAAGAAGGGGTCTGCTGCCAATACTCCTACACAGACAGCCAGGTAAGAATGATACTGATCCTCGTAGAAATAAGAATTGATCACGTACAGTCGCGATCATAAACATGTATACGGCTTGCAAAATTTAAAAGCTATTTTCTTATAAATCGACGACTGCAACTTTGAAATATGACCTACTTAGTAGTAGTATGGGATATAAAATGTTATTGCGGCGATATCTATCACACCACATGTGAATTACAGCTGACATTTCTTGCATCGCAAAATATCAAAGATACCCGCCAGATGCAACACCCGTCTGGTTTGAAGACCCTCCCTTTTAAATAGAAGATGAGAAGTTTCACACTTAAGGAGAAAATTGCTTTTGAATGTTGACAAATGTTATTGCTCGTGATTGTACTCGGACTAAAACTAAGGAGTACACTTATGCCAATCTTATACCACGTTTTTAGGGATAAACTGACTTAACTCTTTTGTTTAACTTGACTCCACGTTTATAAAAGGGTTTTAGTGCACAAGTGGTTCGAGTAATATTTATTGGTTTTTAAATATTGAGCTTACACCAAGATGCAATGACGTTAGGATCAAGATTAAATTCAGTTAGAACAAGAAAAAAAACTAATAAAATTCAATGAAGCGAAATGCATTTCTGGTTTTGACCAAAATTATTTGTTGATATGAAGTTTTTCACAAGTAATACTTATCTACATTGTGCCCGTACGCAAAATACGCGCTAAGACGTGGAGTTGCGGACACAGCCAACGGGCTGTGTACATACAATACAATATACATTATACAATACATTATATAGATAGTTTTGGTATAGGTATAACGATAACTATACCAAAAGTATCTATATAATGTATTATGTAAATTCTGATAAATAGATAGATCGTAATAACTTTATTTAAATTCCAGTTCACTATAAAGAACACAGGCATTTCAAGGAACATTTGTCTTCTTTAAAAGTGTGTGATGCAACTCAAATGTGTTGCAGCACACATGTGTCTGTGATGCGCCTTAACCAACTTGCAGGGTGTCACAATGCACACAGCAAAAGAGTGAAGTATGCAGGCAAACGACGATTTGCAGGCATGTTTTATTTTACTCTATATCATATTCATACTCACAGGGTCAGTGCTGACAGACCAGCGATACGCTCCAGCATTTTTCATAATAATGAACTAAAATACATCAGAAATAGAGTTGAAAGTTGTGTAATAGTGTGCAAGATAATAAATAGCTAATAGGCTGGCCCGAAAAGGCTATGCAGGGTGTAAAAAGACACATCACCGTTGACTTCGCATACTGTCCATCAAAATTGGTAATATTGAGCAAGAATGATTGCCGGACAACGCCTTTTATTTTTGGTGTGATATATCACCGTCTATGGTAGTGAGCACGTCAAGTATTGGGCTTACTAGTGCATGGGACAGTGGGAATTGCGGGAGTTAGAATTTTGACCTTCAATATCTCCGTAAGCAGACGGTTTTAAAGTATGGTCCAGAAAAAAAAAGATCGCAATTATGGGAAGAACATGCGACTTTGATTATCATTAAGTTTCTTTTTACACCTGTTTTAGTTCAAAATTGTGTGCATGATGTAACTCCACACAGCATTTATTATCTTGTAAACAATAATAACGTAATTTTGTTTGTATTGACCCTTTTGGTTCTAAACCAGCTGTAGCATGGCGATCACCTGGAGAACAGATGTTCCAGCTTCAGCAATTCTCTGAAACGCCGTTGCAAGAGCAGATTTTTTGTTTTTTTTTCTTTGCACTACACATGCACCACGCTGAAGTAGCCACATGACACAATAAGCGAATTCCGAAAGTGCCGTGCAACACTGATAGTACAGAGTGGAAAAGACAACCGCAACAATATTTTTTACCATGGATTCTTCATCGGTTATTAAAAAAAAATCTGCTCATTCGTATATTTTGACAGTGTAGGTTATAGGTGAACTTAATCCATGGTAAATGTCTGAGTTATGACATCCTTTCCACCTTGTATTTTCCATACTTAAGGTCACGTTTTGTAACTCACCTTTTTCCTATGGTGCTAAACAGAAACTACAGAGCGCCACCTGACACGATACTTACATATTTTTTGATTCATCTACGTTCATACATGGTCAAATACGCGCCCCAATTGCGAGTACGAACAACCGCACCGCACCGGAACTGGGAAAACAACCCTTATTTGCTACAATATAAAGGCATTGTCAATGGACGTCGGCAGACTACTATGCAACTGTTTTTAGTTTTAATACTAAAATTATTAATTTTATCGGCACAGTTGTCGCAGTGGCTGAGCGATTGGCTGCTGCGTTGCCTGTGCCGCGTACGATTCCCGCACGGAACAAATATTTGTATGGCCTACTAGTCTGGGTTTTGTGTGATATTTGGTGATATAACAGATATTTTATAGTAACTCAAAAATCTACCACTATTATTTTACCAATATTAGAAATTAAATGAAATAAATTATTTACAATAAAATTATAATAAATTAAAAGTATTTAGATAGAAATATTACATTATAAATCATAACAGAAGTAGTCACAAGAAATTCGCCAATGGTATCGTACCATTTGTCTATTAAAAGTGTACATATTTAGTTTGCGTCAACTTTGAATTTTATATCGTTTAGTAGCTTATTAAAACGAGATGTGACAAAGATGTGAGTAAAAAATGTGTAAAAATGTACATTCCAGCGCTCAAAAGAACGTAGCGAGCGTGATGGGCGCGCTGTCGTCCACTTCGTCGTCGTTCGGCAACGCGGCCGCCTCCACGCGCCTCGACAACCAGCCCAACGGAGCCTCGCCGCTGTTCATAGACGACACGCTCAAGCAGCAGGCCTTGGCTGAGGAGGAAGCTGCCATGAACCAGTATAAGGTAAGGACTACTCTGTAGTGTTACAGATATTGATAGACTTACTGTAGAAGGTTGTTGCTCGTTCTTCTCCATAGAATTTACCTATGTTTTGGAACGAGCAACTAGCTTCAACTTTCTGACTCACTGACTATATTTCTTGACGATTCAAAATTGCCTGTAAATGGACTAATTTAAATAAATGCTTTAAATTTAAAATAAATGCTAATCCAAGAGCGATTCTTTTATGTTTTGGAACGAGCAACTAGCTTCAAATTTCTGACTGATGCTTTGACGATACAAAAATGTCCTTTACAAACTTCTTTGGTTGATTTGGTTGAAGCCCGTTAAAAATAGCTTTTATGTCTGCAATAGAAAGGTAATAATTTGCAATGCAACGTCGACACTTCACTTGCTCTTATTGCATAATGTATCTGCTATAAAAATTGAGATAAAGCCTTATTTATCTGCCAAATAACAGATATATTTGAACGAAATCTTTATTGCCAACAATAACACTACTACCTTATCAACTAAACAAAATGGACCTCACTAAATTATTACTATTTGTGCTTACCTAACGGTAATTTATAGGGCATACGAGCTTGGACAACTAAAGGAATATTATCTAGATGTAACATCCAATCTACTAAAGTGAGTTGATTCTGCCCTCTGTGATTAACATTAGGGTTGGTAATGATCACATATTTACACTATTAACAAAAAATAATCTATATTATAGCATGACTTTTCGATTTCATGTTAACCTTCCAGTAAGGTCTTACACACTTTACTTATCTAACAAACAAACTAATATTATGAAAAGGTAAAATGGTTTGTTTGTTTGCAAGAGAATCTCTGAGAAAATTGATTTGTCTTGGTTTTTATGGTCATCACTCATTATGACAGCACCGCTCCTAAACGGCAACGCCCCGGTTTGAATCGCCTCGAAAAATCCAACCATTAGCTGCCGGCACGCTGCCCGCGAGCCGTCACCTTTTATCTTGTCATTGTAAAAATTACTTTAACACACACTATTTAAAGTCCTAACTTGAATGGCAATTGTTTTGCTGTATAGAAGTTGTACTGTTAAAAAGAGCGCTGGCCTTTGATTGGCACGTCTTTATAAAACGTAACAAACAAAATATTTCAGGTTCGCTTATACCAAGGTGAAGAATGGACAGGGGAGGAAGATATTAGTGAGATTACTGAGATAGTAGTAAGATATGAACCAAGGGTACTTTGTGTTGCTTAGGGTATGAAGCTTTGGGCGCCGGGAACGTCTGTGTGACGTCACACTGTTCATAAAATTGTCCTTTTTTTGCATTTCGAAGAATATTTTGTAATGCTCGGAAAACTGTGTTATGTATAGGGATCGGGTCATTGGATGCATGTTTACTTAAATAATGGATATGACTTCTATAAATAGATTTGATCTGAAGAAAAAAATCCACGACAATCTCATATTCCATAAAAAGGTAGTGATGACCCAATAGTATAAATCCAGACAAAAAATGTGACTATTTTAATGATTTATATATTTTCTAAGTTAATCTTGACCCATCACTGACCATCGCTTAATGAAAACATCGTGAGGAATCTTGGAGTATACACCGCTATTTTTTAAATAGTAAAAAAAAAAATGGAACTCTATCTGTACCCGTTACTAATCATATTTGTGTAGTCAAAAATAAAAAAAAAAACAATCAAAAAATTGTCCACGAAATTTTGTCATAATTGGTAAATTCATAATTGAATCAATCATTCATAACCATTGCTACTACAAAATACTACGCGCATTGCTAATTTACAAGCGGAAGTGCGCGCAGAGATTTAAAAATAAAACCCTAAATTGAGTGACATTTTGAGATATAAACAAACGCTAATAACTTTGCTGTTTATGAATATTATTTATTCAGACTTTACATAAATGATAACAAGACCTTCTATAATAAGCCCTTTCAGTATTTGTACTAATTAAACATAGTGGTGTATATATAGTTAATAAATGTCTGAAATTGGCAAACCGCCTTAAGCAAGCTTGATGATTAATGCTTGAGCCTTCTCTGTATAAGAAGAGGCCTTTGCTCTGTAGTGGGACAGTAATAGACTAGTATTATTGTAATCTCGATATTTGTTTGTTCGATACAAAACTCTATTTCATACGAAGCCAACACCTGAAAGTTTGAATATGCATTCGAATATCTGATTCCTAACTACGTTGTCCGTTCTATGGGATATTTTATATTTATATTTTTATATATTTGTTGACGTCGAACCTATCGTTGCGAGAATCATCACCATTTCTGGCTATGCAGCAAAAGGGTTTTATATTTTTGTATGTGAATATGCAATATGGGAAGTCTGTCATCACTGTGTTTGTATGGGAGTTACATACGTTCATACACAGATTCATGCTTCGCACCATTGTCTCTTACATAATTTGATTGCATTACATCATCAACACAAGTAAAACTACGACACATTGTTTGTATACAAACCTGCATAAATATAATTCAAGAAATTCTACCAAAAATCGTGTTTTGTTTAAACACCTTCGAAAATTTGTGTCTAATGGGGTCTAAGAATAGGATAGCAATTGACCATAAACATCACTTTCACTCGAATAAGTTGGTAGCTTCTACACCGTGAAATAATGGTTATTTTCTCTGAGAGTAATGATTTTGTCTTGGTAGTACAATCGTTATTTTTTATTAGACTAAAAAAGGTAGAACAAATGTGTAAACAGAACTCTAAAGCGACCCGGAAAAATTGAATATTTAATGATGACTTCTTTTTTTATAACAAAAATCATTTTTATTATTCAAGTTTTACTACTGAGGGCAAATCGTTATGCCTTGAGAAAACCATTAAATTCCAGCGCGTATATTAAACTTTTAATATTATCGGTAAAAAATAAATAAAGGTCAATTCTACTCTCATTCTGATCCCATAGTATTTTCCTCATATCGTACCACAAACGCTTATGGTGGCGGCCAAACCTTCCATCTATCACCCACTCAAAAATAACACTTCTCACCCACAGAACAAGGTCCAATCTCCAACGAACGCGGCCAACAACCCGTTCCTATCTTCAGCTCCGAGCAACCAGAACCAATCTATAGTGGACCTGTTCGGGCCTTCGCCCGCTGACACTTCCAATGCCACGAGCAAGGCGAGCGATGATCTGTTGTCGCTTGGCAACCCTTTCGCTGATAACATGTTTGGAGGTAAGAGGGTTTGGATAGAGACAATAAAGTTGGGTACGGATTGGGCGAACGAAATAAGTAAATTGAGGATTGTTATAAAGTTCAAATATTCTCTATAAGGCAGCAGACGAGAATATCTTATCCTACTCCACCATAAGTAGACCTGTCTAGGTTCTTCAGACCAGCTTCTCACCAAAGCGGAATGTAGTGTAGTATATCTTTTATACACATTATCGTATGCTAATGAATGAATATTAAATATGTCTGTGACAAGCTTGGACGCCATTGTGATATTCACCATCACGGTTTGTTAGGGCAGAATTACATCTATTGAAGGCATTTGTAGACCCAGTCTGTACCTATTATTAGGAAATGTCAAATTGACACATTCAGCTCAAAAGTAACAAGGATTTTGAGGAAGTATTTATTATTATATAGGTGTTTAAAACTAAAGGTATAAAAATGTATAAAATAAATAGATAAACTATTATTTTGTCATTCAAAATTGACATTTAACGACTTTTAGATCTCATTCGGTTTGATACGATTCGGTAATTAAAAGGATGTATATTTTATGTAAAACTAATTAAGAAGTAACTAAATAAAATCTATGGAAACTACCTAACTGACTAAAATTATGGCTTACAGTACTTACTAAAATATATGTAATGGTTGATTATTGTAAATTAATCATTAATATTTCACTTACTAAATAATTTTAGTCGGACACTTTATTTTCACAAAGTAATCTAGAAATGTAAAAATTAAATATATTTAATGATGTGACCAAACAGGCTATTTGCTCTATTTCAAGAAATACAATCATTTTATGAAATAATCAATTCTATGATCAAGCCACGACATATACAATCGACTGACGTCACACAATGGCCACTACACAAAATTGAGCACGGTCATCAACAGAAAATATATAGACAGGGGTTTCGAAAAATTACTGAATGAGTGTAGTTCCTTACAACGAATATGAAAGTAAGAATATCTTTATGTAAAAATACTATAAAACGAATCAATTCACGCCTGTAAATAATTTGGTGTTAGTAGAAAACGGGAAGCACTACACACACACTGTATTATAAATAGCACATCCCTTAGCTTAATGGGGATGGTTGGAGCACTGTACACTCTATTCACACACACGTTAAGTTCAAAGTGGTAAGTCGCCACAACAAACTGAATACCGATGCAGTACACAATACAATAAAAAGAAATATTCGAAACATATTAGTTGAGATATTGGTAACTGGTAAAATTTTTATAATCGAAAGCTTATTTGAATTCATGGAAATAATATAATAATTAATTGGCACCTTTTGGTAGGAAATCTTGAAAACCGGTATGAACGGAAGAAATAAAAAAAAGGGGGGGAATAAGTTTTACCAGTTCCAAAATACACATCTAATTTAAAAACCAACATCCATTCAAAAATATCATTTTAGTAGTACTGCATTGTTATTAAGTGCGGCAACACTTTTAGCGGCGCCTGCGACGGGTGCGCCGATGTGGCCACAACAACAACAACAGCCGAGCAACGGCTTCGCGGCCTTCCCGCCTCAGCAACAGAACAACTCCTTTGTGTCCGAGGCTAACTTCTCTAATGTTTTCGATAACACTGATTCGGCAGGTGAGCTTTCACTAGTAGTAATTGTGCTGGGGTTGCCATGTTATTTGGTGATATAAGTAGAAAAAAAAATTGTTTAAGTTCAGTTGTAATTATGGTATCTTGTATAAAGTCTTGAAATAGAAAATATTTGAATATCGCAATTTTCTTTGGATTTAAAACGTTTAAACAGAAATTAAGATACGATGAAAAAAACTATCATAAATTTCAAATAACACGGCAGCCCAAACCTTGCTTTAAAAAAAAATCTATTTCTGGTGTTGGGCAAACTATGTTAATTCTATACTATTGTATATTCTTTGTAAAATTAAATGTCAAAAATTTCTTGTGCAAGCTGCCGCGGCTAATCCGTTCATGGGTATGGGAGACCTCACACAGCCAATCTCCGCGTCACCGGCCCGTCCCCCTCCCCCCTCCATCCCCCCACAGCCTAAATCAGCATTCGACGACCTCGAAGACGTCATGCGCATGTCTCTGGGAGGCTCTCCAGCCAAATCCCAGCAGCCAATCACACAACAACCTCTACCAATGGCAGCGCAGCCTTTCAGTGACGTCATGTCTATGCCGATGTCTCAGCCGATGATGTTTGGATCGCCCGCACGACAACCTATGATGCCAATGGGAGCGACCGGTTCGATATTCAAACATTTAAATGGACCGTTTTTCATTGTTGTTTTTTTTTAATAGCTTGCAGAGTTGCCAGTAATCAACGTCGTGTGTGCTTTTTAATTCACAGGACTTTTAGTTTTTAGTTACCCTTTGCACAGGTTATGTGTCGCATTAATTTGTAAATAAGCCAGTGTTTCTGTTTAGTTGTTTCATTTGTGTCTTTATTTATAATTTTTATGTTTTATGTGTTTGCTGTAACACGTCCATTGTTGTTATCCTTAATTGAATCTTGATGATAGCATGAAAATGTCACGTCATCCTTGTTTTTAAAAACAAAACACATCAAAAGTTCACTGCATAAAATGCTATGTACAATTCCAATCGAAAACATTAAACACCGCAACTAAATGATATCGCCATTTCGCTTTCTGGTTTATTATTATTTGTCATGAAAAACACGGCTGAAAATCGTCATTATTTTTTCATGCAACATGTTTTGCTAGTAATCACTACTGCAAACAAATGTGAGTCTTACCACGACTAACTAAGGTGCATTACAGGTCAGCAACCGCAGCAGCAGCAAGGCAAGGTGTTGACAGGTGACCTGGACTCTTCGCTTGCCCAACTGGCCAACAATCTTTCCATAAATAAGACGGCCACAGCGCAGAAGTAAGTGGAATCCCCGCACAGTTGAGAACAACACACATTTATTTTTTTATTCCTACACTCATTGTCATGTGCTAAAAAGTAGTTTGGTCAGGTTTCAGTCAAAAGTTCTGTATTCAAAATTCGAAATTATTTACTTGAAATTGATGCGCAAGCGATTGTAATTTTAATGCTTGTCACTACATAGGTGCTTGACTTAAGCAAATACACTGGCAATGCCTATGCAAATACACGTAACATTTAATATAGTTTTGCTTCATCGCTTAACAATAACACACACATTTATAAAATGAATAACAATTAAATTGATACATTATACAAAATTAAAAACTTTTTGACTGAAACTTAACGCGTTCAATCCGAGTGGCGTCAAGTGGTTATAGCTAGTACAATGCCATGATATCTCTCAGGATATATCATGACAACAGCACTTGTTTATTTTATTTAATTATTATAATTATCATGAGACAAGCTGCCTTTTCATATTTAATAACCCTGTCTGAACAGGTTTGAAATTGTTAAAAAAAATATAGAAAGAGAAAGGCGACTTGTAGTGAAAGCATTACTGTCATATTTTCCGCCAAATTTCACATAAGTGACAGCTGGAAAAAAGTTGCCATATCTAAAAAAGTCTTTACAGAAAAGATGCGTTCACAGTTTATTTTCCTTGCACGTGTTCTTGACGTAATGCTTTCACACCGACCATGGTACGCATGTCCGTACTCACACCATTGTGGTGTCGACTAGACCGATGCAGTGGAATTCGCCGAAGAACGCATCGAAACCTGGCCAGACGTGGACGCCGCAGCCCATGCAAGCAACCACGGGAGCCGGATACAGACCCATGGTAAGGAACACCGCTTTACACAAGTAGTTAACCATTGGCAGAATTGTACACGCCATATTTTCGCTTTTAATAGAGTAAAAATTTTGGAAATTTCCAAACTTGATGTAAATAAAAAGAAGAAAGTGACTCAATACAATTTAATTTGAAACTCAACGTTGTAGGTCAAACACTTTAGTAGTTAATTATTATTTGGTTATTTTTGCTTCAATAGTTATTTTGGCATCGCAAGCTCTATTAGTAGCACTCCTACATTAGAGAAAGCGTAATGGAGTGCACGATTCTGGCAATATACACTCGGTCCATGGTATCTCAATAATTTAAATTAAAATCGAAAAAATTAATCATGTCAAGCATATATAATCATAATATTCTGTTGTCACATTTTAATATTCAGGCAACACTAATCAACTATGTTGCGGCCTATTCAGTCATTTGAGAGCCATAGTACCTTATCAATGTCACCGACGAGCAGCATTAGAGCAACCGCTGCGCGATTCTGTTGCTTTAAATGTCGCATCATTATTATGCTAAAACCTTGTTTGCTTTTAAAGCTAGCTCTTTTATGTTCTTTCTTCCCGTAGCATGCCTTCCTTTTTGCGTTGCAGGGCCCAGGCATGACACTCCCAACAATGCCCCATACTATGCCCCATGCATATCACCCCCCGCATTATATTATGGTAAGTTTGCTAATTTTTGTTTCGTTTTTTTTTCTGTTTTGCTTAGCGTAGTTTACACGCGTAGATTAGATTTTTTCCCTTTTTTTATTGATTTTTATATTAATTTTGTCAACGCAAATCTGCTTTTCGTACGAGTGAAGATGTTAGTGGTGAACCTACAGATGTCTATTCTTGAGTAGGAGAATCTCTTTCAGTGTTCGAATTTTACAATTTAAGGTCTTGACTCACTGACTTGTAATTTCATAGTATTACAAAAAACACGATTTGTTACTTTATTTCAATGCCACCGAAAACTTTGTGAGTCAAAATCATAAATTAAATCTGATCTGAAAACTCTACTATAAGGTAAATAGTTTCTTCAGTTTGAAAGATTTCCTGCATGTATGAATGAACTTTTGTATGATTGTATGAAACGTTTGCATGAATAGTGTCCTCATGTCACCTCATACTTTTTCTGAGAATGTTAAGTGTTGTCATTCTGTGTGATTAATTTTGTATGAGCGCATTCTCTTGCTGTTTTCTTGAAGAAATTGCAATATCTTTTCGTCTTCTCTACAATTTCAATTTTTTTTTGTGTGTAAGGTAAATTCTTCTAAAACGACTTCTAATATTCTGTAGTCACTGCCTCGAAGTGTATGGCTACAGTTCTGACAAAAATACAACATTTTATTTGCGTTGTGGTCAATGTCATGTTACAGTTATAATTATGTTAACAAATAGATGAATTCCTACCCACAGCAACAGCCAGGCATGGTAATGGGCATGCAGGGATCGCCGATGATGCCAATGGGCATGGCCCAGCCCATGCGGCCTGCCGTGCCCCCGCAGCCCACCACCAACCAATTCAGTTAAGCGCTACCTTTATAATTTGAGGTTTACGTTCTTAAGGCGACCCGACTGCTTAGAGTTTTGATAAACATAAGAACATCGGTAAAATAATATGAACCTAGGTCAACAACGATCCAAGGTCAAATATTAAGAAGAAGCATAAGACAAGAAAGACTTTAAAGTCTAAATGTAAGATTATTTGATGTAATAGTGAAAAGTATTCTATTTAGTGAAATTTTTGAAAGTATAGGATTTTATGTAATAGGTTTTGTTGGAATTGAAATTATGTAAGTTTTGTTTATGAGCTCAATTTTATTGAATTTATTTAACGAAGGAAATTACTAATAAACATTAGTTTTAAGACTTTTGTCACTACTCAAGCTAATATAATAATTAAAATATTTATGTAAATCAAATCTTTCAATGTATTTCTGTCTTGAAATAAACTTCTTTTAATATCTTCTTAAACAAAATACTTGATTAATTCGAGTATGTTTGTGTAACGATCAAAAGCAGTCGGGTCATAAATTTAATGTCATCGTCAGCTGGCAAGTTATTGGTATGACACTTACCTTATAAGTGCACCATTTTGTTGCGATTTATAAACGGAACATAATAATGTCAATAAAGATGCGTTCATTATGAAGATAGGGTTGCAAGTCGAAAAAAAAGCTAGTTTTTTTTTAAAGTTACCTGTATTTTATAGTTTGATGGGAAAATGATCGAGTAGATTTTATCAGCTTCAGATTTTAATCATTTAATTTCCATTCAATCAAAGTAAGGACTTTGTTAAAAATACAGAAATGTTTTTTTTTTGTTTTCTTGTATCACATTAAGTATTGAGACAATTTTTATATGAATATATTTGCCAATCCTTATGATTAACATATAATTAATACTTAGTTTTGATTGGAAACTATGATATGTATTTTAATTAAATAATTCAAAACTGAATCTTCGATGATTCATCTTTCGATGATTTCTTATTTCAATTAAGTTTTCGTTATTTGACTTATGAATTTTGAAATTTTCTTATGAAAAAGGTGCGCAAGATTTTTTTTTTTCAAAATTATACACATCACATTCCATATTTGTACAAAGAGAAAAATAGTAATTTATTATAAAGTGCTTGTTAACTTAGCATATTTCCTACCTTTGGCATAGTCAGTATTTATGAATTGGAATTGAAGTGAGTTCTAGTTTTTTTTTTCTTCGTTTTTTTTCTCCACTTTTATGTCTAATCATTGCGCTGAAAACGTAAGATTTATTTTCAGCATCAGATGCATAAATAAAGTTAAAAATCATATAGTCATATCGGGTAGATGTCACATAGGTACCCTTAATATTACTATTCTATAACTTGAACTATATACTAATTATATTATGTGTATAAAAATAAATACTTGCATATTTAGTCATATACTAAGCCTACGTGTTTAAATACGAATGTAATTTTTGCGCAAAAAGTAAATCTGCTTTTGGGTAATAAATACAATCGATGTTAAAAAAATACTTATTTCCATATCCTCCAGTTATCTTATGTATAAACTGTATTTGTCAAATAGAATATTATGTATAGAGGGTTACGCAATAGATTGTTTAAAATTAGATGTTACGGGTGTATATTATAAATGTATGGCTGTTGTGAATATATGAACTAGGTGCTTGCTATATTAAAGGCCCCATTTCACGACACAAATAAAAAAAAAATCGCCATATGCAAATCTAAAGATCAAACGGTCATGTGTATGGGACCTAACTTTGCTATGAATATTCGTTTAACGCTCTAAAGTGATGCTCGTTTTGGTGCGCTAAAAGTTGCCATGGTAAAGCAAAAGTATAGACTTAACAAAAATACAATTGGATATTGCCAAATATATTGGAATATAAGTCTACGCCCTTACTTTATATAATCTTAACAGTTAATGGCAATACTTTGTACAAATGAAATAATAATACAAAAATAACCATTTACTTTTTGTGTTATTTCTTTTCTAAAGACTGCAATCAATATTTTAAAGTATTCAAATATGCTTTATTTTTATGAACATTTCTTGGGTCTATTATTTGGACAAAGTATTGTGTAATTGTTGCCATCGTTCCGAGTTCATAATAAAATTACGGTATATTTAAATCACCCGTGATTTTCGTATGGCGGCACTGTTAGTGTTGCTGCTGCACTATAATCAGTGTTACCTACTTATAAAATATATATTCACAGGTACATGTAGCTGTATAAACATGGTTATTAATGTAGAATATATGCAAGAGATACTGTTTGAACAGCTCATCCGATGTATGTAAATATAGTACTCAGTGCTACATAAACCATATGTTTTATTCCAGCTTATTTCACTTTATAAGGCCAGTGACTCTATATTAACTTACACACATTAACTTTTTGCTGTTTGGTCGTATTGCTTAAGTCAGGTACACTACATATACCGATTGTAATTTTTTTTTCTTATGCAGCTAATATTAGCAGTATTACACAGTACTATCGCTGGCTTCGTAGGCGTGTTTTAGTGAGGTGTTAAATGTTAGGCTAATTTGATAATCCAAATTAATGGTATTTGATATCATTTGCAATATATGTTTTGAAATCTGTTGGTTATTTCATCGCTCGAAATGATTGCTAGTATTGTTGTGCAATATTTTTCTTTTTGTAAATTTTATTTTTGCCAACATTCATGTTGGTATAAACTGTTTTTGTTAATGTGAGCTTGAATAAAATAATCTGCAGAATACCTGCTTTTAGCACATTAACGACAACGTATCCATGTAGTTCTTAAAGTATTATAATTTGAACGGCAGGCAAACACCAGTGCTTTGGTAGATGTTTTCAGTTGGCCATACTGTACTTCTTAGATGAATGCTGTGATGTCAGGTGGATTCGACTGACTTATTTTGAAATAGGTGGGATTCGCTCTTAGTTATCACTAAACATTTCTTTTTTTAAGGAAATACTAGATAAACCACAGCTTTTGAATTAGTTTTTAGTACTCATAGCGGCCTTTAAAATTTTTAAGTTGTAAATTTTATTCGTTTATTTTTATCAATGTACCTACTGAGTTACGTTTTATGTAAATACCCCTTCTATGTTATTTACTAGCTCTGTCTTTATTAGATATTCAATTTAGTTTATTTATGAAAGTAATAAATAAATCAATTAATATTATTTTGTAGTTTTTATTTTATTTTGTTTACCCCTAAGTTGCTTTAACCCATGGGTCCAGAATGAGCCTATCCAAAATATGGAAATGTAAGTTCAAAAAACCCTAGAATTTCCTTGAATAGATAGAATAGGGTGATCTGCTATCAATAGATCAAAGAATATATTTGTCTATATATTAGAATATTGTGTGTCTGTTTACCTCTTATTCCTATGACAATACAATAATGTAACGGCCTGTATATGTCCAAAAAATTCTCGGACTGCCCTAGAGACTACACTTGAAGTTTTGTGTCACAATTCCCAGTCTATCACGTGCATCCTCGGACAGTCCAGAATGATGGTAAACCTAGTCGTATATTCAAGGTCACAGTATTAAATTAGCACTTCTTATGTGTCTATCGGAAGTTATTGTATAGCTGTTAATAGCAATTAGCTCGATAAATACTTTCAGGTTACTTTTTGATTACTAGATCAAATTTTTGTGCTGAATTTGAACTACTAACGAACTAATTTGCTTTAAAATGGTATTACGGGACAAAAACATGGTTCTCGAGCCATATTGTATGTAATAGAAAAAAATTAAATCAGAAATTCAGAATATATTTATCATAGTAATGAAAAAGTAAGCTATTGGAAAATATATTTTTGTTAGGAGCGAAGTATTCTCTGTACTCGTACGAACAATAATTTATTGTAACAATGTTTCTTCATTGGAACTACTTATAAAGCTTTTGAAAGTTGTGTACTTATCTTGTTGAATCTCAAATAGTGGGGCGATTGATCTATCTATAAACACAATAAATTACCTAATAAAAGTTATCGACCGATGTTTTATTTCTCGAAATACTTTTTCTGACAACTGAAAAATATTCCTGGTAGAACCTACACATACCTATTGTATGGTGGTAAAGCAATCGCCACGAGTCGTGAGCACAAACGTCAAGTTCATTTTTGGGTTTTTGCGTTCCTTTCTGGGTATTTTGGGTCGCCCACGCTACAACAAATTGGTCCGTCAGAACGTTTGTGCTCACGACTTGTGGCGGCTACTATAGTCGTTGCCGCAAGTCCTTGTGTGAGATACCACACTAGACTGTACAGGCACCTGGGTTCGATCCCTGGGTCGGGTAAAAAAACTTTCTCAACGACAATAACGCAATAGCATGTCAAAAATCTCGACTCCCTAAAACATGGGCTTTACGACATCTGGTGGTGAGCCCATACTGAAGAAGCGAATAGATAATGGTCGGCTATTCGTGCTTTACCACTAGGAAGGAAAGCTTTTACAAAGCAAAAGTAAACTGAATATTTGATCAGTAAGAAGGAACTGCTAAGGTGCCTTTATATTAGAGCTAGGCAAGGCTGCGTAGCTAAGGAATGTGGACCATGCCGCAAAACAGGATAACTTACACGCACAGTGCAATTCAAGTGATGAGCGGGTTAACGGAGGCGAGCTCATTGTCATCGATCACTTATTTCGTTAGTTCAAGCCTTGATGCACCCTGCTTTCACGCACAGCAGAGTCAGTTACGCATCCTCGTAACTCTGAGCTTCTTCGTAGGTGCTTTGGCGTTGGGCTGCGGGTTGTTCGCAAGAGATACCGCGCCCCCGGAACGCAAAGGGCACAAGAAGGAACATGGGTGGGTTATAGTCAGTAAAAGTCTGACACTCCCTCCCGCCCCGCCCAGGCCGAGAGAAGTTATTTGATGATTTGCCACCCAACAAAAAAAAAAAAAAGGTACACCGTTTCACAGTTCTGTTACGCCTTCTCATACGACTTACATCCATCACATAGCTCTAGTGGAAACCCAACTTTAACCATACCAAAAAAAAAACATACATACAAGTTTCAAAGTGACGGCACCTTAGTATGTAGTATTAAGAGTGATTTGAGTTGTTTCAGTATGATGACTGGTACTGATGTGGGGCTAACAGAAAACAAAAGGGGTACCGTACTAAAACATTATTAATTATTTAGGTATACATAGGAAAAACGAAAATTTTATCGGCATGGATAATTAGGGGCAGTCACATGTGGCGATTACTTTAGCCTTAAAGCGTTTAACATATTATGTTAAACGATTTAAGGCTAAAGTAATCTTACAATTATAATATAAGCAATAATTACTTATGATATAATATAAGCAATAATTATAATATAAGTGATTAGTCAAATAATTAATAATATTTCGTTTACAACACAATACGAATATCTGAAAGTTTCGTTCGTGAAACAGTCTTTATTTTAAGAGAGATTTTTTGAACGCATCCTAATTATATATTTTCAGAGCTAGCAACACAAAATCAATCGATGACAGCGACGGATTTTCCCCTATCGTCGCTGACGACATTTTGTCAATAAATTGTTAAATTGAAGAGAATTTAGTAAAGTTTTCGTAGTGTATAGTGTTAAATAAGCCACGAAGATGGCAGACAATGAACAGAAAGCTATGCAGTTAATGGCCGAGGCGGAGAAGAAGCTGAGTTCATCGAAAACTTTCTTTGGATCACTTTTCGGGTGAGGACAATGAGTTCATCATAATTTTGTTGATATTGCCCTAATTACAACTAAATTAAATTCATTACAAACTTCTATGTAGCTCAGGAAGTAGTAAATGTATAATTCATGCATGCATCAAACTTAATTGCGTAAATCATTTTCGGGAATTGTAATTTCATTGTTTTACCATTTTGTCTATCTCGATATTCTGATTGAAAGTACCGTAACGCTGTAAATTACTTTTGTAATTATGCACGCTAATATTATAACCATTTCACATTACTATGCAGAGTTCTATGTATGAATAATAGTGTCAATTAGTCCCAGTCTTATAAAAGCCATGATTCATAATACAAGACGTGAGATATGTTCGAAAAAAAGAACGATTTTCAAAATTGTGCCAAGTTTATTAAATTTTGAGCAACTATGTCTTTCTGCTGTTCTGTGTTACTTGTTTGACTTAAAGTCTATAAAATAGAACAGTGTCACTGTTACAGCTGATCTTATGAACATCAAAATACTTATAATAATTGATAGTCACAAAACACTTTTTAATCTACTTATATATAGGTATGTTAAGTATTCATCACTTTGTGAACAAACAAACCTTGAAACTGAATTCAGTATGTAAATGACCAGTTTGTTACCTCCTTGTAGAGTTACTAGTGCCTCTAGTAAATAAAAAAAAAATAAAAATAAATGTAAATTTAAATGAATGTAATTCTAAATTAACTTTGCATACCGTTAAAAAGGTGAGACATATAAGTAGCACTAAACAATATTAACACCTCTGTACACATACCATGTTTCTGGCAAATAAATATAATTCTATTTTGGAAAATTACACACAGATATTGTGATTTCTTAACTAAAGTACAGTAGAACAACATATTTGATATACAGGCTGCTAACATACAATAATTTTTTAATAATCTTTTGTGTGTACTAAGAAGAGAGTGCTTTAAGAGTCATTCACATAATTAGATGAATAGATAGTTATTGTCATGATGACTCGCTGGTTAAGGTATCTGTCTATTGTACACAAGTTTGGGAGTTTGCTACAGGCATGGGCCAGAACCAATATGAGTTTTTCTAGTTTTTTCAACCTGCACATCACACATTACATACACACGTCCATACTCTGAACAATTTAACAAACACTTTCTTAGTCTATATTGGACATCACCGAGATTGGTGAAGGAAAACATTGTGAGGAAACCTGGACTTATAATTAAAAGAAGTCTGAAATCGTCAATCCTCCTTGCCAAGTGTTGTGATCAAGCTTTGTCTACATTTTAGTATTAATAAAAGGATTTATATTTTTGTCTATATCAAACAGTTTTTTTAGCCAAGGATCCATCTTGTGCAACAGTCACATTTGCATCACCCTTGTCGTTTGTGTGTTAGTAATTTCTTAATCTTTACTAAATGTAGTTTAAAACTTCAAATTAAACTTACATCACCTCATACAATTTTGGTATGACAAGTTTTTATGTTGGTGTAGGTATTAAGTACCTCAGACAGGTTTTATCTTCGGAAACTTAATTCGCATGCCAAATGGTAAAATACGGTGATACCAAATTGTCAATGTCACAGTCAAATTATTCAATTAAATCAGTCTATTAAAAAGTGACTTTGAACATCATTTACAGGAATAAATAATTTAGGTGCCTTCCTAATTGTATTATGATTATATAAACGAGACAAAATGAACAAACAATTTTATTGTTGATTAAATTTACATTTTATTTTGTTTGTGACTGTAGGTAGTTGTAAACGGCGATTAAATAGATTATATAATGCGTATTTGTTGCGTGCATTAGAATAGCTTCCACAAGTGGCGGTAACTACGCAACTCGGGCATTAGGCCGCACAGCCGCCTGACTGAGTGGCTAATGATTTTTCCGCGGCATTGGCATGTTGTCGCCTATGATACTGAGAGTTTCAAGTTAGAAAACAGGGCGATCCGCAGAAGAAACCAGGACACCGATATAACGAAAAGATACGGCAGGCTCAAACGGCAGAGGGCTGGGCGCATTATCCATACAGATGACAAGACAATAGGACACGTAGGGTTGTACGACCTCTTACAAGACAGACCGAAGACTTTGTTAGAGTCACGGGAAGTCACTGGACGCAAATGGCGCAGGACTGGTTCTTTTGGCAAACTTACGTTACTGGTAGACCAATATCCCGCAGCATCTCGTCTTCGAGCCACCTTATAGTCTGCATCGGCCCTCAGACAGATTTTCGTCATTAAACATGTCCAAGACGATTATTTATTTAGATTACACTACTAAAAGGTACTCCTGAATCGATCGGTCCGACAAACAGACCAATCGTTTGCACCGTCGGTGACCCAAAAAACCCAGAAACAAATGCAAAACTCAAAAATAATCTTGACGTTTGTGCTCACGACTCGTGGCGGCTACTATGGTTTCCATGAATAAAACAACTATACTAGAATAGGAACCAAAAAGAAATGTCAACTGATTTACGTTCATAGATACATGGTGCTTTCTCTTTATTGTTTTACAGTGGTTCATCGAAAGTCGAAGAAGCAGTGGACTGCTACCTTCGGGCAGGAAACCTGTTCAAAATGGCGAAGAAATGGGCGCAAGGCGGGGCAGCATTCTGCGCCGCGGCCAACCTGCACCTGAAGGCTGGGGTCCGTCATGACGCTGCCACTAACTTCGTCGATGCCTCTAATTGTTACAAGAAGTGTGATCCTAATGGTTAGTGGAATTTGTAGTTAATTCTGTCAAAACGAACTAACGCAACTCAATTTTAATTACATCATCATCAACATCATCATATCAGCCGATCGCAGTCCACTGCTGGACATAGGCCTTCCCTAGAGATAGCCACGAGGTGGACCGACGACCTGGTTAAGGTCGCAGGGAAATCGCTGGATACGGGCCGCCCAAGACCGGTCATTTATTACATACGACAAACTAATTGCATAACAGTTCAATGTACATCGCAAACTTATGTTTAAAATCGATTTAAAATTAATTTCTTGAAATAATAAAATAATCACACCTATTTTTGCCGCAGAGCAGCGTTACTGTATTCCGGTTTGAAGGGTATAGGCCGGTAAAATACAGGCACATGAGACATTTCAATTTTTCCCTGGGATGGCGAAGCATTTGCAAGACCTCGTTTTGCAGATGTCTATAGGTAGCGGTGACCATTTAACACCAGGTGGCCCATCGGCTTGTTTGCCATCCAATGACATAAAAAAAATATATTCAATATCATTATTACAATTCCGTCAAAAAATGGGAGACATTTTGACGTGTGTTTGTTTTTTTTTAGCAGAACTTAACAGTTCCTTGTACGGTTACCTGTCCTGTTTCTTTTTGTATGTCGTGTTAAATATTTGACGGTGATACGAACCCCTTGTATGCCAGTTCTACCCGCGGTTGGCTGTGTAATTCTTTTTTCAATTAAATCTTCAACAATCTTAAATCGAAATCTCTGAACACACTTTAGTTAGACCTCCAGAAAAATCCAGAGTACCAGTCCTATTATATTCATCTTAATACAAACAAACTTTCACATTTCTTAATAATCTATTTACATTCGCTCAAAATAGAGTTCAATATTCAATTGTGCTGAGCTTATCAGCCTGTTATCATAGCGCAGTAAGAGTAGGTAACGGTGACTGGAAAAAATGTACATACGTATGCTTATGTAGGCGTTATCTTACCATCTAGAAATCCGATGAGTCACCAGTTATTCACCTTGTTATTGTAGTCATAATAAAATTGTTAACTTCCAGTTAAGAAGTCGGTTAGTTAAAAATAGCAAAGTTTCCATAATAATGAGTTTTCCTGATTCGAATTCAAGATATGCCAAAATAGCTCTTGCTACATGATCGGTCAATCTTGAGACCAACGGCGCAGTTAACTGTAATCAGTTGTGTAAGTGCGGCTGAGCGTGAGGTCCTGGGTTTGATTCCTAGGTCAGGCAGTGTTTTTAAATTTTCATTAAGTATTACTCAGTCGCAGCCCGGTGTTTTGAAATTGGTGCATTTTGGATTAGGTACAATTTAGAGTAAAAGAGTGCACCTGTGTTTGCGCACACACTTGTGCACTGTAATATATTGTGTCGCGTGCGTAACTGGCTAGTCTTCATTGAGATTCGGTTGAGAAGTAATATGGTAAAGAATATCTATTAATTTTACCATAACCAACACAAATGAATGACTTGCCAAAGCTTAACGAACGCTAATTAAGATCGAATGGAAAAGTTTGAACGGCTTGTGTTACTGATTGATCGAGTAAACGAGTGCATTTATTTTAATTGGCAACTAGGAAAATTCAAAGCAGGGTACTGTTTGGCATGTATGTATATTTTGTTCTTTAAAAGGTATGCCTATTGCTATGTTGCCAACTTGGAACGACCTTCTTTGTGATCAGCAAAATGTCTGCGACTTCGTCCGCTTGGCTTATTTCACCCGCGTTAAGTGACGTCTTTGATTACTGCTCCGCTCCCGTGAGTCATAGCGTGATGTTATGTAGCCTATGTTACTCAGGAATAATGTAGCTATCTATTGGTGAAACATTGTTAAAATCAGTCCAGTAGTTTCGGAGCCTATTTATTACAAACAAACAAAAAAATATTTCCTCTTTATAATATGAGTTATTTGTAAAGGGCCGTGGAACTGACTCAGATTGATGCTTAGATTTGTGTGCAAATAGGTTTATTATTATAAACTAGCTTCTGCCCGCAATTTGGTCTGGTCCTAAATTATCCCACTGACACACAAAAATGGGACAAACAGAGCCTATGTGCTATTTCAGACTATAATCTTATAATCTATCTCTGTGCCAAATTTAAACCAGATTTGTTCAGTTGTTCTTCGTTTGTATATGATAGCGAGTTTCATAAGGAATAGGCTATATGACATCACGCTACCACTGACGGGAGCGCAGCAGTAGGAAAAGACGTAGCACGCGTATAGCTAGTTATAAAAGTAGGCAAAAAAATGCCTGCTTGCAGTTTTCTTTTATCTATTCTCTACTGCTGTTAATTGAGTTTAATACATACCAACCAATATCGTTCTATCTGAAAGGCCTTGATATTAGCGTTAAAAATTAGCGCTCTCGTATTGGCGAACACGGTTGATTCAGCTGAATTTCCGTAATGGGAAACCGATACATCAACAATTATCTCTTTTATTGTTCGCATGTCATCTCACAAAATCCAATATTCTTTCATTCGTTTTAAAAATGGTAGGTTTTGTTGCTATTGAATGAATTATAACTTTATTTGCTAGTGTATAGGGTCTAAATTTAGCTGTTATAATTTGTTTGTTACCACTAAACGTAACCTTTAGGTCGTGTGAATGTTAAATTAAAAATATCATAATAGTAAGGAACATTGATACTTGAATTTTAATTTTGTATGCAATTTTAAACTTGATTGACTATTGTCACCTTTAAATTATTTTTTTCACGTGGTTATATATCTGTACATATCTAAACAAATAAATAAAATTGAAGTGTCTGTTTGTAATTCCAAATTACAAGCTTTTCACTGAATGCATATGAAAGTATATACGCTACAAACATAAAAAAAACGTTTTTTTTTATTTTTGTCTGTCTGTTTTTTACTGCTTATCTCTGAAACGGCTCTACCGATTTTGACGGGACTTTCACTCGCAGATAGCTAATGTTATAAGAAGTAACTTAGGCTATTTTTATTTACTTAAATTTAAAAAGAAAGAGGGTTATGCGAAACCAATAAAATAATGAACGCCAACGAAGTCGCGGGCAACAGCTAGTAGTAGGTATATATCGAGTCTATGTCCAGCAGTGGTCGTCCTACGGTTGATTTGATGATGATGATACAATACTAAATCGATTTAAATAAAATTTAATAATATTATTGGAAAATTGCAATACCTATTTAAACTTAATTTATAATCATTGTAATTGTCCTTTATCAAGCTTTCGGACGATAGAGCACAGTTATTCCGTTTTATACTTAGTGTGGTAGTCACTGGACTGGATTGCTCACATAAAAGGGCTTAATCCTGTGCATTCCAGTTCCCGTTCACATTATTCCAGTGGCATTTCAGAGCTGGTTGCGATCGCCTAGACTAGAATGTTACTGGAATAATATAAACCGGGTATAATTAATGTTATTAGTCAGTAAACTTCTATTTAATTCCATAAATATTTTATTTAGCTCCCTGACCGTAACCCCTGTCACAAACAAAGGAACCTTTAGGTTCGATAAATCAAATAGTTCCCCAAGGATATACAAACAATATATTATTCAACAAAAACGAGAAAAAACCATTTTGTAATATTTTAGCAAAAAAGTTCAAGTGGGCGGGGTGATGAACATGGTAATACTAGTTTCTGCTAGCGACTTCGGTCGCGTGGTTTCTTCACCCGCGTTAAATTACGTCTTTGGATACTGCTTTCTTCCCATGTGTCATAGCGTGATGTTATGCCTTCATCGATAAATAAAATATCCATCACAAAAAAAATATTTTAGTTCCTGAGATGAGCGCGTTCAACCAACCAAACAAACAAACAAACTCTTCAGCTTTATTAGTACAGATTAGGTACCTACGTATAGGGTTGACCCCTTTTTTTAAGCAAATAAAGTATATTTACTTGCTGACGTAAAAAAACTAAGTACAACATCAAGAAATAAAGTACATATTATTAATGGTGTATCCTTTATCGTAATGATCTGTCCCGTCATGCGATACATCACTTAACTATTTTGTTTATTTTAGTAAACAATTAAATAAATGTAATTAAATGGTCGCTCATCGTGTGGCTTCAAAGGAATTTCCTCCCGCGAACGCTTCAGTTGTGGAATGAGCTCCCAGCCGACGTTTTTTCAAAGGACTACAGTATGGGGGTCTTCCAGATGGGAGGGATGCTCCTAGTGGTGCAGGCGTCCATAGGCTACAGTAACCGCTCACCATCAGGCGGACCGGGTTTGCCACCGCTGTGGTATAAAAAAAAAAGAATGAAACCTTCAAAAGTCTAAATAGGTGAATTAAAGTATTTTCACGTACTTTATTGCTCTAATAAAGTATAAAGTACGTTTAACCGAAATAACGTACAATATTTACTACGGCTGGCAACCCTAAGTACGTACGTACTATATACAAAATCAATACTAACTACGCGTTTCAGTCTAGACTGAAATTATATACATTACCGATGCGCTATGAATACAGTATTCATTTAATAACAAGATCAGTAAACTTTGGTTGGAAATTATTGTTTACATAATTTAGTGAACAGATTATAAATGACTATATTACTATAGTCTTTATGCGTGTAATGGTTGACAATTCAGATTTTTCTCGTCTAAGCCAGTATAATCGATTAAAAATTAAAAAGAGTTCTTTGCAAACTTGGGGATTACCATGGCTAAGTGAGTTCTACAGTCTATCTACTAAGCTTCACCCGTGTCTAGTTACGTCTTTGGTCACTGCTCGTGCCCGTGTGTCATAGCCTGCTTGATAATATATACAGGTGTTAGGGTAAATGAGGGACTTTAAGGGAGTGCAGTACTCATGAAAATGAACAACTTTTACTATAGTACGAAACATAAAATCGAGAACTGCTTCGTTGGTGTAGTGGTCGTAAACGCGACTGCTACGCTAGAGGTATTGGGTTCGATTCCCAGGTGGAGCAATAAGTGTTATTGGGTTTTTCTATGAATTTCTCAGTAGTAGCTCGGAGTTAGGATTTGTGCCCGGTTAATGGCAATAGGCTCGCCCCCTATTACATGGGACCTAAAAACATACCGGCGAACAGTGGGTGTAGATTGGTACACCTCTGCCTAACCCTCTGGGGAATACAGGCGTGATGGTAGGTTTATGAAATCGGGTAAAAAAGATCAACTGCTTCATGCATTTACTTTCGCATAACTCGACAACATGTAAGGAACAGTTGATTTTTATTCGCAATTTTAAATTTGATTTCATATTGAAAGTGGTCATCATCATACCATCACGCCTATATTCCCCGAAGGGTTTAGGCAGAGGTGTACCAATGTACACTCACAGTTCGCCCGTATGTTTAGGTCCCATGTAAGGGGGCGAGCCTATTGCCATTAACCGGGCACAAATCCTAACTCCGAGCTGCTACTAAGAATTTCATACAAAAACCCAATAACACTTTTTGCTCGACCTGGGAATCGAACCCAAGACTTCTAGCGTAGCAGTCGCACTTAGAACCACTAGGCTAACGAGGCAGTAGTATACGAGGTAGTACTATTGAAAGTGGTTTATTTTCATAAGCAATACCCTCCCTTGAAGTAAGTCCTTTGTTTAAACTAACGCCTTGTGCAATTTAGGACATATCTTAATCATGAAATTAAACTCATTTGATTACTCGAACTTAATTTTGTAGTCTATGCACAAATCGCACTTCAAATCAAACTTCTCATTTCCAGACGAAGCCTACATTTCGTCCAGCTTACGGATTTCCGTTTCATGAGCCAAGTTGAGCCTACTATAAGAGCCTAGAATGTCGTGTGCAGACGCTATCATGTTGGACGATCGCCAAACTGGCCTTTACTTGTGAATGTAACTCTTTATTTTTTGGTATAACTTTGCTAGTTCTTATTGATTTATTTCTAATTTCTAAGTAATGATAAAAATAAAGATTATGTTTTTTGTTTGTTTGTTTGTGTAAACGCGCTAATCTCTAGAACTATCAGTCGGATTGGAAAAAAACTATTGGCATGATTATGATAGCTAAGTTCGTAAGGAATAGTATCTATAGGCTATATAACATTACGCTAAAACTCTCAGAAGCGGATCAGTAACCAAAGACGTAACTTAATGCGGGTGAAAAAACAACGCTATTGTATTTCTAAGTTAACTTTTCTACATTACGTAGGTAGGATTCATGATTAATCCAATTTAAGGTAGACCTTCGTTAAACCCAAGTTGTAAATGTGGAAGGTGTAACGATTGACCTCGCCATCACTCCATCACGCACGCAGCTAAACAAATTATTACTTTGGGCAAAGCTTTTGTAGTTGAGTGTAGGATAATATAACTTAAAGAAAATACTTACCTACGTAAAATACAAGGATCCATTTCGTATTATTTTGGAGAAAGAGTCCAAATCAAGTCTATAATAATACCAGTCTATTATTGCCCCACTGCAGGCCAAAGTCCAAGGGGTCTCATACCTACCGGGGCTGCGGGTTGTTCGTAAGAGATACCGCGCCTCCGGAACGCAAAGGGCACAAGAAGGAACATGGGTGGGTTTTAGTTAGTAAAAGTCTGACACTCCCTCCCGCCCCGCTCAGGGCGGGAGAAGTTATTTGATGATTTCCCACCCCCCCAAAAAAAAAAAAAGGGGTCTCATACAGAGAAGGCAAGAACATTGATTACGATAATTGATTATTATGATGGTTTAATCTTGTTATTATTGGGTATGAGATAATGCGCAGTTATGAGAACAATTAATGCTAAAGTTTTTACAATAAAACACTAGTTTATTTTAAGTAAAAGCCTTATGAGAAGGCACAAGAATTGATCACCACGCTTGCTCAAGGCGAATTAGCGATTTCAGTCTCATATTAATTATGAGTCCAGGTTTACTCTCGATCATTTTCATTTATCGACGTCAGTGATTGTCCAACATAAACTAAGACAGAACCTACGTCAGCTTATTAAGTAGTAAGAAACATAAAAGTTTAATAGCTCGTTTGAACTCGAATTAAGATAAAAGTACATACGGATTAGCAGTGGCAGTAATAGTAATAAAATTAAGCCTTTCGCAGGATGTGTGCCAATTGGCGCCCTACACGACTGTGAAGCATTTATACAAATAAAACAATTGAAGAGTGTAATTAATCCAATTTCTACCGTTATTTCATTTTATGGCCGCCACTCGTTCACGTGAATGTCGGATATTTCATCATCGTCATATCAGCCTTAGGACGTCTACAGCTGGACACAGCCCCTCCCCCCCATAGATTTCGAAAAGGACCGGTTGGAAGCGACCTGTATCCAGCGTTTTCCTGCGGTCTTTGTCAGTTCGTTTGTCCACCTTGATATCTGCCGAGTTTTAATAGTTTAAGCTTAACCCTAATTATTTCCTAAAATAAAAGCCTAAGTTACTTCTTATCACTACTACTACCACTATACAGTACAGTCCCTTATTTACTTATTATTTTTTTATATAATGTAGCAAATATTTAGTTACTCCAATATTTTTACAATGTGATTACTGCTGACGTATTTTTCCGATGCTCCCCACAGTGGGGGTGCGTGCCCCCTGGGTAGTGTTCCAATTATTTATCTCCATCCAGCTGTTACAGTTTCCTGTTTCTCATTTTCATTATTTATTAATAATGTTTCTTCCTTATCGTTGAAAACTAAGAATAATATTTTTTTTTATTTAGTTTCTTTTTAACGTTCGTTCAGTTCTCGTGCTCATCCATTACAATGTGTTAAAATATTCAGTCGTTTGGCTAATGTCTAACACTTTATTTTAATTGACTTATACAAGTGTTTTTTAATAAGTTATCTTTTTGGAAACATTGTAACTCCTGCTTCACAATGAGAGTAATATTAGTCTTGCTGAAATTCGAACTATGCGATAAATGTAGAATCGTTGACCCCGATTAAATCACTAGTATTAATAATAGCTATACCCCGCTCTTTCGTCCGCGTTAAGTCTTTGGTTACTGCTCCATTCCCGTGTGTCGTAGCGTGATGTTATGTAGCCTATAACTTACCTTGATAAACAAGTTATATAGCGCAAAAAGCTTGTAATTCTTGAGATGCGCGCGTTCAAATAAGCAAACTTTTGAGTATGTAGATAGTCCACCTTCTCAGATTACTATTTAAACAGTGTATTTAAAATACGGCGTTTTAATTTACAACAGTATCTAGTCTATCTACGTACACAAACATATTACATCACTCTTTGCTCTGTTATCAGTGCGATTGTCACAGATAACGGATGATCATGCGTCAAGGTCGGCAAAATTGAGTAGTAGCTTATCTGTAATCTGTATTAACTCGATATTTACAACACAACAGATCGCATTAAGTACAACAAGACGTCATTAGATATTACAGGTTACCAAATAAAGATGTTTTTTCACAAGTGGGTAATGAACTCTCTTACTACATCGAATTTTAACAGAGCTTAAAAGTACGTAAAAGATTTCTGATTTCTTTGTTGAATATATTCTGTACTACTATTATTAATGCAAAATTTTGTGTTGGTCGATGGTAATTACGCAATCACGCCCGAACGACTGAACTGATCTGGATAGATTAGTCAGGAAATACTACATAGGCTACGTTTTATCCCGGAAATTTTACGGTTCCTGTGATGTAATAAATCAACTTCGACACGGACGAAGTCGCGGGTAGAAGCTAGTATTCAATACAACCGTAATTTATGAACGATAAAAGAAAAGCCAGCTGGTTGGGAATGTGATTAAGATAAGTCTAAACGTTTTGATGGTAGTTGACGAGATCTGTCAATGTTAGATATTCCGTTTTGCGGAAATCATATTTTTATTATCTAGTGCGTAAATATGGTCATGTGGGCTTTGCATTACCACGTTAGCATGTACAGTGCTTTAATAAGTGTGATATTGTGAATGTAGGGCGTACGATGTCGTTCGCCTTAAATAGAGTATGCCAAATAACGGTGTTAATCGATTTTGCTATGGCTTTTTACATGGTCAACATGAGTTATTGTTTGATTACACTCTACAACTACGCCAGAAACGTTACAAAAGTAATTTCCTTTTTTTGAACGATAAGTTAGTACATTCGACTAATGTTACAAAGTTCTAACATACAATAAATTCGAAAAAAATAGAGTGTTCCACAGGGAGTTATTATGGGCCCCCATGTGTTTGATATAATATTGTATGATACTAATTGCAATTCTAATATATTTAAATTGAAACTGAACGAATGTGGAACGGTGTAATTATATTCTTCGAGTAGTTGAACTACTTTTAACTTGACATCGCCGGATGCCGGTACGAACTACGTTTAATTGAATAAGTTTTGTTGCAGAGGCTGTTTCCTGTCTGCTGAAAGCGATTGAGATCTACACCGACATGGGACGATTCACTGTAGCTGCTAAACAGCATCAGGTATTTCATATCTTGCAATTTTAATAAATGGGACATCATTCGACTTTGTAATTGGTCCATTATATGCAATTAAAGTGCCACCATTTGACCTGGTAGGTTTAAGTGGAGGTAACGTAGACACTATGATTATGAAAAGTGACGGGGTATTGCTTCTCACAATAACAGCTGTATAAAGAAACTTTTTAACAAACCCGGTGACCACATGTTCTTCCATTAATGCATTTTTTTACCTGGGCATGTTCTGGTTAGGGAGTAATTGAATTTAATGGTTAAGTAAATAAATAAATAAATGTTTTTGTTTTGCCTCGTTGGTTTAGTGGTCCTAAGCGCGACTGCTACGCTAGAGGTCTTGGGTTCGATTCCCAGGTCGAGCAAAAAATGTTACTGGGTTTTTCTATGAAATTCTCAGTAGCAGCTCGGAGTTTGGATTTGTGTCCGGTTAATGGCAATAGGCTCGCCCCCTATTACATGGGACCTAAACATACCGGCGAACTGTGGGTGTACATTGTTACACCTCTGCCTAACCTTTCGGGGAATATAGGCATGATGGTATGTGTGTGTGGTTTTTGTTTTTGTGAAGAAATGCTCACTTAGTAACTAAACTTTACTTTTGCTCAACTCCTGTATTTACATGTATAATATTTTGTGGGAGTTACGTTGCACGCTACCATAAGCAGTGGTAGTTGCATATCGCCCTGATGAGATAGGATTTGTCTTTTTATCTCGTAAGGCGCTTCAAATTTAAACAAACTGAATCCCCACAGAACATAGCAGAACTGTACGAGACAGAATGCGTGGATCTGTCCCGCGCGATGCAGCACTACGAGCAGGCTGCCGACTACTTCCGCGGTGAAGAGTCCACCTCCTCGGCCAACAAGTGCATGCTAAAGTTAGCGCAGTATGCTGCCCAGCTCGAACACTACGACAAGGCTATACAGATCTATGAGCAGGTTCGTACAAGTTATCATTAAAATTAACCTTTTTAAAGTAAAACTTCTTTACGCACGCTTGACTTGGGGAGTAAGCTGGTAAATGTTTGACGAGAGCGTTACGGAAATGAGTGCGATCGGGCGAACGGAACTTGAGAGGGAAATATAAGTTAATGAAGATAGAAAGAGAGAGAGTTACGTTTCATATATTACTGTAGGAGCTAGAAAGAGAAGTGCGCGCGCTCATTTTTTTTCTCTCTTCCTCACGTGAAACGACTGAGGTTTTCAGTCAGTTCACAAACTTTCGCGATTAAACATATTAGTAGCAGGAACAAGAATATGCTTCTATCATAAGATTTAAGAAGTATTTGCTGTCTATTGACTAAGCTAAGGGACACCCTGATCGGGAGACCTTTTTTTGTGTTCCCATCCATGGTTTTGTTTCGCGCCTGAATTTTACTAAAGTAGCTTTTTTAACAGTCGATTCAAATTATTCAGATTATTTGTGTCATGTAATTAATAATCTTTTTTCAGATCGCCAAATCGTCTCTAGACAACACTCTCCTGAAGTACAGCGCCAAGGAGTACATGTTCCGTGCCGCACTTTGCCACCTCTGCGTGGACATCCTCAACGCTCAGCACGCCGTGGAGAAGTACTGCGGCCTGTACCCCGCCTTCGGAGATACCCGGGAGTGTAAGCTGGTCAAAGTGAGTATCTAATGTTGATTTTGGGGTTCTGTAGGGCATCTTAAAATGCCTCGTTAGCCTGGTGGTCCTCAGCGCGACTAGTACGCTACAGGTCTTGGGTTCGATTCCCAGGTCGATCAAAGTGTTATTGGGTATTTCAATTAAATTCTCAATAGCAGCTCCGTGTTAGGACTTGTGCCCGTGAATGGTGATAGGTTAGCCCCTCCATTATATGGGACCTAAACATATCGGCGAACTGGGTGTACATTGGTTCATCTCTACCTAGCCCTTTGGGGAATACAGGCGTGATGGTGTGTGTATCTTACAACGGAAACTTTTTTGAAATATCCTTGGTCACATCGCTTTCAAAACTAGTCGCTAAAGCGTTTTAATTTACATAGAATTTTATAATTTTAATTTATATTGAATTTAATATAAATGCTGACATTAAGTAACTCAAGTGTGTATGTGTAATTTATTCGTTGTAGATTATTTAAAGAACATGTGTTTTATATGATTTTAATTTGTTATATAATGTAATGTATAATAAGGACTATGTCTTAAATAAAAAAATAATAAAGCTGCGCTTTCGGCTGTTATTCCCCTAAGAACAGTAGGTAGGCAGGAAATGATAAGTACCTACCAAGGAATGAATCCCAGAGATTCAATTACTTGGTAGGTACATACCAGTTTCTAGTCGGAAGACTTCGCCATGCCAGTGCTTGTGTAGTCGCCAGTTCAATAGCGTATAATTTTTTTTTTATTTACAACGGACAAACAATACCCAGTAAATCAATTTCGCAACCTAAAAAATTAAATTATAACACATACACATACCATCACGCCTATGTTCCACGAAGGGTTAGGCAGAAGTGTAACAATGTACACCCACAGTTCGCCGGTATGTTTAGGTCCCATGAAATAGGGGGCGAGCCTATTGCTATTAACCGGGCACAAATCCTAACTCCGAGCTGCTACTGAGAATTTTATAGAAAAACCCAATAGCACTTTTTGGTCGACCTGGGAATCGAACCCAAGACGTCTAGCGTAGCAGTCGCGCTTAGGACCACTAGGCCAACGTGGCAGTTAAAAAAAAAACAAATGCAGTTCAAATTAAATTATAAATTCAATAAAATGCATATGCTTGGACAGAATAAAGGTAGGTAAAAAGTATACGGTTGCATACTTTTTATGCACTAGCGAACTGCGCGACTTCGTCTGCGTGACTTATTTCACCCGCGTTGAGTTATTTCTTTCGTTACTGCTCCGCTCCCGTGTGTCGTAGCGTGATGTTATATAGCCTATTGGTGAATAAATGGTTAAAATCGGTCCAGTAGTTTCGGAGCATATTCGTTATAAACAAGGAAATCTGTCCTCTTCGTAATATTAGATTCCTCTTTCAGTTCTGCAAGCATTCTGACAAAATACCCTTTCATTCATCCGCTAACTCATCGCAGTCCGATGATACTGTGTCTTGAAACCTTATTCGATTGTTTTTTTTTTTCCAGGAACTGATTGAACACTTGGAGGAGCAGAATGTGGACGCCTTCACCGAGGCCGTCAAAAACTACGACAGCATATCTCGACTGGATCAGTGGTATACAACGATGCTCGTTCGCATCAAGAAACAAATCAACGACAACCCCGACCTGCGTTGAGTCAGTCGCGCAAGCGTGCCAGCCGCAACCGTGTGCGTAGCGTGAGTGGCAAGCCTTATTTTTCTTTATTATTACCATATACAAAAATTTGAACATTTTTTTTTCCATTGGCAATTGTTTTGAAAGTTCTCTTTTGATTTTTTTTTTAATCAGAATCTTCCAGCTTTTGACAGTTGAGCTTAGAATGCGTTGCGGTTTAACCACCTATAGTTACGTTGCAATAATAATAAATAATATTTAGAAGAAGAATCGAATTCGTTTTTATGGGAAATCGTAATGCATGCTCTGCTGTTAATTTTACTAACCTATCAATATTACCCTTTTAAGTTCATTATAAAGCATTTTATGTTAACAATGTTAAATAATCCAAAAAAGTAAAATTCGAAAAAAAAAACTACTTCAAAAAGGCAGGTCAAAATCAAAATGCGATTTGACATTAATCATGAAATGACATTTGTAACGTTCCAGTCATGACGTCTGCTGTCACTTTGACGTTGTCATGACAACATTATCTATAGACTTACTATAGAGTATAATAAATAGATGATCGAAGCAATTGATGCTCAATGGATGCTTGCATAACGGTAAGCGGCGACGGGCGATATAATGTTTCCTTTTTTATCATTAACTCTGTAGAATATTTCACTATGCCTATTTCATTGTAACAAATTAGGCAAACCAGTGTCTGTGTGACATTATTTGACGATTTTAAAGTTGATTTTTCCTTTGATAGTGTACATTGAATAAAAAGGTTGACTGATAGCGGTAATAGGAGGGTATTGTGGTGAATAAGGAACTGAGCAGACATACTTCTTATAGCATTAGCGGGTAATTCGCTTTTTATAGCGAATAAACGACAAACTATGTACTCATTGACTCATTGCCAGTCATGCAGAAATCGCTGCGATTTTTTTGTCGCGACTAATTACATAGAGTTACCAAAACCTGTAGCAGCGTAACCGGAGTCGCAATATCGCCAATCGCTAATACTAAAAGTAGTATGTGTGCCAAACCCCTAATTGATAGTTGTAGTTACCAGAATCTTGATTGAAGAGTGTTCATTCAAAAATGAGATACTTGAAATTTCAATCTACCCTTCTCTTTTCTTGTTGTTAATAACCGAAAAGTTATCATAAAGCAAATGTAGTTTGCGTTAGAATCGCGTGGTACCTTTTTTTTGGGGGACAAATTCGTACCCCCACGTTTCCTCTTGCTACCATGGTTCGGGGGCCCGGTATTCGCTTGACGCATGATGCGCTCCGCCGACTGGTATTGGACCGCGATTGGCCGCGTTCACCATGTGCGGCCTGTACCCAATGCTGAAACATGGTAGCCGTAACCATATATTGAAGTTTCTCATGCAATGTACCCGGGTTTTGTTTGTTATGATAATATTGTAACAAAGTTGCATTTAGAATCCTACTACATTTAATTTTATATACCCAGATTTCTCGAAAAAATAGTAATGTGACTAATCGTTACGCGCGCGCAGTCTGCTATGATTGGTTATTGATAATTAAAATTCAACCAATTACTGCAGCTTACACGAGTTTGATAATTTTTTTGTATCGAGAAACCTGGGGTAAGGGCTTCGTTCGCTTTTGACGTTTGTAATTGTCAAAAAATGTTGCACAGACACAATATTTAGTATTCAAGATTTAGTCGGTATAACTAGAATTGTAAGTCGGGATTAAAATCATTATCGAAAAATGTTTTTTATCTGTGCGTTAATACTGTAACGTTCCAATTTACGCAGTACACTTATTTGAGTATATACTCTTTATTTATATTTATTTTTCTTGTATTGTTAGGCCGACGTGGTGTTTATTGTATATATTATTGTTTTTAATTAGCGTTAAAAGGAAGTCCCTGTACAATTTTGTTTGATTGAGTGGTATTGCCAGCTTAAAAATATTCTGTTTGTGTATTTTTGTTAGTAGCAATGTTTATTTTTTGTGAATGGGGTTCAGTTGATAATTGTAATAATTATGTGATTATATTCATTACTTTTTTCATAAAGTAGGGTACATACATTATTGAACATTATAAGCAATACATTTGTGCAGATTCTGTTCAATAATGTATGTATTTGTGTCTTGAATGGTTTGTCATAGTATTTTTAATTGATCATAAAAATAAATAGTCATTTGCAATACCACTTATCAATTATGTTTCCCATAAACGTTTTAATGTAATGGGGCCTATTCTCATTTAGATTTAATAAATAATATTTATAACATTTATTTTGTTGTTGTAAATAATGTCTTGTTTCGTTAATAAATTTTATATTTTTAATTTCATTTTATTTTTTTATTACCCTTTAGTTTTTTTTTCTTTTATTGGTTTGGGCATCGTTATGTTGCGTCTTACTTTATGGTCTGTGACAGACGATAGACGTATTGTGCGATTTTTTGTCTATAGCAGGTAGACTAGACGATTCATATTTTACGTACTTTCTTCATGAATTAGTCATAATTTATAAAAAAGTGCGCCTAATTTCGTCAATCGTCTGTTTTGGACCATTAGAGCTGTTACACACTGCATCCGGTCCGGATCCGGATAAATACGGATCTAGAAAACTCGGACAGAATTCGAATATTGCTTATGCACTAATCCTATCTATAATCTAAATCCAAGCAATTCTGGGGCCATCTTTGGCATATCCGATTTGAATCCGAGGTTATGCGAAATCGTTCGTACAAACAATACTACTACTACGGCTACTTCAGTCCGTTAATATTTCTTCTGTATTCGAAACTCATGGATGACGGAGAGAAATCGGATGTCAGAAGTCGGATCTAGTGCGTAAACTACCATACAAATGGTTGAATGACTACTTAGGAACGTATTTTCCCGGATTCGCATCAGATGCAGTGCGTACCCGCTCATACTCGGGAATTTCAATATTGGAGTTCTGGTTGGGACCTTCAAATATCGAAATTGAAGCAAGCGTTTCACATGACTATGTCGGAACCAATAGCTGCGTTTCACACTACGATTATAATAAGCAAAATATGGAAAGAAAGTATGCATATAAACTCTAAGTTCATTTTTGGGTCTCTTTGGCGGAATGGAGGAGGCGGGGGGCGCTGACGCTGCACTTCGACCAATCGCGTGCAGCGTCGGCCGCCCCCGCCTCCTTCATTCCGCCAAAGAGACCCAAAAGTGAACTTGAAGTTGGTGCTCACGACTCGTGCCGGTTACTATACCAGTTGACGTACTACTTAAGGATTTTGGTGATAGAAAGTTTGTTGCCAATTTTGTAGAATACAGGGTGTAAAAAGATACGTCACATAGCCGTTAACTTCGCGTACTGTCCAACAAACTTAGTAATATCGAGCAAGAATTATTGCTGGGGAACGAGTTTTATTTTTGGTGTGACGATTGTTTATGGTAGCGCTTAATGTAACGCGAAAGTTTTTGCTTACAGGTGCTTACGACAGTAGTAGAGCCGAGGAGATAATTCAAGTATAATTGTTACATTTAAAACGTGTTTTAGAAAAAAAAAGTTAGTATTTCAATATCTCTGTCAACCATAATCCGCAATTTTAATTTAAAAAAAAAAGTAGTTTCAATTGTTGGATTTTCAACTCTCGGCACTGAGTTGAGCGTTGAAAATCCAGCAGTGCGCAAATAGTAGGCCTCCTAAACGTATGATGTAGAACAAAAAAGAAATGAGCACAACAATGTGCACTAATGTATCTTTTTACACCTTTTATACCTAATCGTAGTGTGTATCCAGTACGTTAATAAGCGGCTTCCCATTTTTTTAGCTAAGGTAACTTACACACTTGCGTTTTGTCGCAGGAGCGTAATTTTTAGATAAAATCGTACGGTATTAAACAGTCGGATTTTTAATTATTGTAAGAGGTTCACTGAATAATGTCTAAAATTCGCCTTAATATTAGGCTTACAGTTTTGGTAAATACTATATGAGTGTGCCACATCTACTAAAAACATGTCCTATGTTTTTTTTTTCATGTAATAGCACACGGTGGAAGGCACATCATGAGACATTTCCACTTTGTCTCTGGGATGGCAACGCATTTGCAAGGCCCCTGGTATTGCAGATGTCTATAGGCAGCGGTGACCACTTAACATCAGGTGGGCCGTCGACCTGCTTGCCATGGGTGATATAAAAAAAAAATGCTCAAAATTTTGTCATTATGCTAGAACAGGATAAAATGTATCGTCGATTTAAAAAAAAACATCAATGTAAGGTTTGCTAAAACGTTGTGTTTCCACCCTGTATACACATTTAGGCAACTTTATAGTTTCTACAACCATCAGCCTAAAGCCAAAATAAAAGCTTGACGAAAGAGTTCTTTCTTTCTTTCACAATAAAAAGGTCATAGAAAATGTTTATTTCTTCAACAATATTAGGTGTGGCATACTAAAATACAGTCTTAGAGTTAAAGTTTCGCAATTATCCGTAACCATAGCAACGCCAGTTATGTATCGCATTGTACGGCACACTGATACTCGTTTATTGTAAAAAATAAAGTGTTAATACGAAAAAAGTATTTGTATTTAATTGTTTCCTCTCCCTGAAGGTATAAACGGATTATGCTTTTTTTTTTTTTTTGGTGGGTGGTAAATCATCAAATAACTTCTCCCGGGAGGGAGTGTCAGACTTTTATTGACTAAAACCCACCCATGTTCCTTCTTGTGCCCTTTGCGTTCCGGGGGCGCGGTATCTCTTACGAACAACCCGCAGCCCCGGCAGGCATCGGCCCTCAGTGGCCCCTTCCCTATGCTGACATCTCTTTGAGGCGCGCGTGGAACACGAACGCGCCGTCGACACGGCCTGTCGTTTTGTGAAACGTAAGGACGGTGAGCTACCCATTGCTCACCGTCCACAGGCCCGTAAAACGGATTATGCATACCGCAAATGTTATGGCGGTCATTCTAATTGGAGATTAGCCAAAAATAGGAAAAAAATTGTGCACAAGTGTGTGCATAAACCATAGTTGCACTCCCTCTACCTTCCCTCTCATAGTTCGATACCAATACCTTTTGTTATTTGGCTGCTTTTTGTCGAAAGCCATATTAACTGAAGTATAATATGTCAAAAGTAAAACATAAGTATATTATGCCTGATTCAATAATTGAGTACCTGTCAAAACGCAATATCTCATACATTTTAGCTGAATAGAATAGTTGGCTGTGACGTTACATTTCTGCCAACCCTGCCAACTCTATTACTGATTTATTGATTTCAAAGCATCTATAAATCTAATTTTACTGTTAATTAAAAATTAATCAGGTTCTTAGGGCTAAAGTTAAGTGTTTATTTTTTAATTAGTCAATAAACAACACAGTTATATTATGTAAATCTAGCTGTTGCCCGCGTCTTTGTTCGCGTTCACTATTTCAATGGTTTAAATTTGTTTTCGCGTAACCCTCTTTTGTTATTGAAATAAATATTTTATTACAATAAATAAAGTTACTAAAATAAAACTAGCCTAAGTTACTCCTTATAACATTACCTATTTGCAAGTAAAAGTCCGGTCAAAATCGTTTCAGCCGTTTCAGAGATTAGCCAGAACAAACAGACAGACGGACAAAAACTTTAAAAAATGATTTATTGATGTAATTAGTACGTACTTTTATATTTCATATGTGTATAGTGAAAAGTTGTTAATTTAAAATTACAAACAGATACTCAATCGTATTTTTTTGTATAGAATATAGAATTTGTATACAATAGATGTACTTTTTAAAATGCTTGAAAACAGGAAACACGTGGTTTATGATAATATTTATGTAGTAATATTTAAGTATCTTTGTTCGTCAAATGAATCAAGATAATGATCAGTTAGCGAGACTTTACATGTGTAGTTCAAATTAACATAACAATAAGAGGTTATCTCATAACTCTGTAAATATCACGAAGAAAAAATATTGTATTTTTATTTTAAACTAGCTTCTGCCAACGACTTCGTTCGCGTAGTTTTTTCACTCGCATTAGGTTACATCTTTAGTTACTGGTCCTTACCTATTGGTCGTAGCGTGATGTTATATAGCCTATAGCCTTCCTCGATAAATAAACTATCCAACACAAAAATATTTTTTCAAGCCCTCCTAGTTCCTGAGATTAGCGCGTTCAACTAAACAAACAAACCAACTCTTCAGCTTTATATAATTATTAGTATAGGTATTTTTATACGTAGGTATGTAGTGAGTCGTGATGGCGTAGTGATAAAAGAGCCCGCCTCTCATGCATGAGCTTGTGGGTTCGATTCCGGGCAAGTACTAATGTGACTTTTTCAATTTCTAAGTTTAGCCTACTATTCTTCATTGATTTGCCTATCATGTACAAAGATAATTTTTCCAATCCTACCGTTAATTCTAAAGATTAACGCGTTTCAACAAATAAAACTAATTAGTAAATAGTATTTTTTTTTTCAAAAACAAGCTGCTGATTAAATGCGCTAAAAAGAATCGAGTAATTCTCAGCAAGACCTTTTATTTGATACCCATATTGTAGTAGCGTATTAAAATTAATTAATGCCGCCATGTTGGATTTAGAATGACGTCACACAGCTTACCATGCATTGTCATCCAAACTAGACGTGTATACAAAATTTCAACCCAATCGGTTGAAGATATCTGCTTCAAAATTGAGTTGTAAGATTCCACCCAAACAAACATACATACATTGCAAGTTAAATAAAAGCTTATTAAAAATACTTTAGCTTTATTATATTTGTATAGTTGTGTCTTAGGGCACCCGGACGCGTTCAGCTGCTCAGTGTCACTCTGTGTCTGCCCTATAGGGTGACGGGTTGTACTCTCTTTCTATATTAATTGAATAAAGAGGGTTTTGACGGCGACTTTCATTGTTAATGCTTCTCAAAATTTCCGACGCTCTCTTCACAATCCCGTCCTCGTTGATACTAGAATACACTCCCTTGACAACCTTTGCCAGTTGGTCCCCTAAATTTAATTCTCCCGTGATTTTGACGTTGTAAGCTTCAGTCTCGATCACTGACAGACCTGTGGATTAGGAAAGAGGGCGGTGTATCTGAATGACAGATTTTTATTTTAGTTTTAGGTCAAAAGGGAAATGCAGTCCGGCTGACTCACAGAAAAAAAAACATAATGGGGAATACGCATGATTTTTTTTAAATCGCATTTATAACAAAATATGTAAATACCGTAGTAGAGATGCTAAAAATTGAAATTGAAATTAAAATCGGCCAAGATAAACTGCCGATATAAGCATTTAAAGCTATTATACGAACCGATTAGACAGAGAGATCCGACATGGCATGTGACGTCACATGTTAAGGCTATATAAACTCCGTGTTAAACCTCGTTTTGCTAGAAAGAGATAGAAATAAATCTTCGATGGCTTATATCTTTTTTAATTTCATGGTTATTCGAAAAATAGTTTTATTATACTGCTTATTACATGAATGAGGATTGATTTTTTTTTAAATAAAAAGAAAATCATGCATATTCCGTATTACTTCAATTTTTTTTGTAGTTGATTTTCGAATCTGTACTAGCTATCTTCCTCGTGGGTTTAGACAGGCGGCACGATAAACCCGCACACACAGTGATAATTGGGTAGGTGGCACCACTAATCAATTGACATACTTTTTATGAGCTGTCAAAACGCGATTCCCCCATAGATTTTAGTACGACAATACCTATGACGTCACTTTTGACATCTCAATTCACTAACTACTTATTGATTGCAAAGCAAATAAAAATCTAATTTTATAGTTATTTAGAATTTATCGGGTTTTCAGGCATAAAATAAAGTATTTTTTAGAGCAGTTGTGTCTTGGAATTATTGATTAATGGTATCATCTACCCAATTATAGATATATACACAGTGGGTTGATTCTGTGGCAAACTTCTGAAACACGAGTATTAAAATTGCACCTTGCATAGTAATTATGAACATGGAAACTTACCATAAAGTAGGATGATAAAATGAAGCATTTTTCTTTCTCTTAATTAGGGACTTAATGAACAACAAGTCTTAGAAACTAATAGGATTAGTTACGCAATTACATAGCTGAATTACTAAGGTCATAAAGGGTTCAGTTGTAATTAAAAAGCAGTAATTTTGATTTGATAACGTGGAATAAATGGAAAAAAATACACATGTAAAAACTGCAACTCTGCCTATTACTGTTTATGATATGCAGCCTGCTGACGGACAGACGGACAACAGAGCCTTAGTAGTAGGGTCCTGTTGGCAGCCTTCGAGTAAATGTATTCCCCAGACAGATTCCGGTCACGGCGGCTAATCTTAATTCAGACTAGCCAAGTACGCAGGAGATATTATAGTGCACAAGTGTGTGCGCCAACACAAGTGCACTCACTTTTCCATAACTCTCATAGTCCAGTTATCCGACACAACCGGGGAGAGATCAGGCGTAGGACCAACGGCTTTGTAAAACACCACTAACTTTCAAACTCCGGGCTGTTACTGCGACATTTCTAATGAAAAAAACCCAATAACACTTTTTGCCCGACCGGGAAATAAACCCAGGACGCTCAACAGTCGTGCTTGCCACCACAACGGGGCAGTCAGTTGGGGCCGTAGTCTTTGGATACGGAACTCTTAAAAATACTACCTACTTTTAAAACAATGTTTAGATATTTTTGGGAGCGATATTTTCACGTGTATGCAATGACGAGGCGTGGTCTTTCTGAACACTGATTCCTCCCCCGGCCTTAAATCCTGTAAGTATATGACCGAACTTCGCGTCTTTGCAGTACCTAGGACTTCAAATTCCAGTCCCCTGGATTCCCTTCGGAAGTCAGGGACAACAGCTAATGAGCCGCTATTGAAAAATGGCAGTCAGTAATGTCTGTCGTTTAGTATTGCCAAATATTATAAAACCATGTCTTTTGGTTACATGATAGATGTGTATTTAGTAGTAGAGCCCCTTCTGAAGCAGCTCGTCCGGGGAAGTACTAACACCATTCATATTTCTGCCGCAAAGCAGCATTGTAGTGTTCCGGTTTGAAGGGTATGGGTGCCACTGTAATTACATGGGACATTTCAATTTTGTTTCTGGGTTGGCGAGGCATTTGCAAGGCCTTGCAAGGTATTGCAGATGTCTATTAGCAGCGGGGACCACGTAACATCACGTGTGCCGTAGGCTTGTTTGCCGTCCAATGTTATAAAAAAGGAGATTCTGCCAAAGCTAGATGCGTCGCTATTGTAGCCCTGTGCTGGACGTTATTAAAATTAGACGTCGAAGCCGCTATTTCTTTTTCTTCCATTCGATCTTAATTATCTGTCACCTCCGTAGTTACCTATCGTATTCGTTCTTTGGTTTTTGCTTGTAAGCAAAAATCATCTATCCACTGGTAAGATCCGGCACGGCAACTTCGACTGTGGGGCGGTGTGGCCTAATATATTATGACATTATTCAGCTCTCCCTTCGTAACACCTTTTGAGGACAAACACTTAACAAAAACGGCATGTACAGGATTTTATTTCTCTTAAATTTAATATTTTGAATGAACATTAAAGGCATTAAAGACACTGGCGAGGAGTAGATTGGAAGTACAAGAATTAAAATTTGTATAAGTAATAAATGCTCTATTCAAGCAGTAATATAGTACAATGTTGTACGTACAAATGTTTCAATTCATATCTCGACAATATTTGGTGTGGTCTGTGAATGCGAGGCGAGAATTGAAATATTTGTTTGCACAACATTGAGCTATATGGTTGCACAAATAGGGTATTTATTACTTTTGATGTGATTTTGGGATCTTTCGGTGTAAAAAGCTCGGCGTGATTTCTATACTCGCCATTCTTAGCCTCGCCTCGCCGGTGCGGAACCACGTATAAGCCGCGTATACATGTTGTGCTATTTGTATTCACTGTCATAATTGTCGTAGCGATATTTCTTTGTTTTCTTAGGTCTTGCATAGTGTGACGTGAGGCGCCCTTTTTTCTGATTTGTGTCGGATTTTAGGCTGTTCAAGAATACCATCACTCTTCGCACTACCCCGGCTCGGGCTAATTCATCGTAAGCGTGTTTGAAAATCTTGTTCACATAGTTCCCTGCTTTTACTTCTGCTTTAATTTGGACTCTGTAAGCTTCGATCACTGTCAGACCTGTGTAATTAAAATAAACGTGATGATTTTGACGACAGGGTTGGCGCAGTGGGCTGAGAGATTAGCTGGTGCGCTGCGAGTTGCGGAGTCGAATCCCGCACGGAAAAATATTTGCATGATCTATAGATAATACCGGGTCTATGTGAGTTTATTGTTAGTTTAATTTTTGTAAACATACAACAATACATGAGAAATTACTAGTGTGAGGCAAAGTACTAAACTTAAATATATATCTTCGAGTTCAGCCAGCGCTTCAAGTAAAAAGAAAAGTTCCGTTGAGAATTGGTTGACACACTATTGCAAATGTCGTTGAAATAGACGATTATTTTAAACAAATGGGTGTTTTATACACAGTGGGACATCGCAACACAGATAAAAGCCTAGGCGATATAACTTTCCGTCGTCTATTAAAAAAAAATATATGTCGGTAAGTTAAAGTTGGGGAGAAATTGCCGGATGCGATTTCTCTCGATCTTAAGGGGAGGCATAGGTCTAGCAGTGGACGTCGTTTGGCTGAAAATTATAATATTGATAATAGGAACAGATAATAGGATGATGATAGGAAGTATGTCGGTAAGGTAAGATGAGGTTGCCGGTTTATATAGCGACTTTTGGTAAAATACGGTACATTATTGAGCGAAGACAATTCGAAAAACAGAATTCAAAAGTGTGACGTCACAAACTTATATATTGATCAACACAAGTTAGATTTTTATATTAACCCACATGAAGAAAGTATTCGAACGTTGAAAATAGAAGTAGGTAAACACTTTGATGTGTCGATGCTTTGCCACGAAGGGAAATATAGTTTGAATATGAAAACTTACCATAAAGTAAAACCAAAAATTTAAACATTTTTCATTCTTTGGTCACGAGCGAGGAATCTCAGAATTCAATAACATAGCTTATCAATAAAATCGTAAGTTGTAAATATACACTATAAAAAAAGCAATTGTTTCGGTTTGATTATTTCGCTGAAACACTTACTTGATCAGAATATGGTGCATTGGTGCAGTACAAACTATCCAACGCATTCAACCCTAATCTCTTCAAAGTCGGAGTGAACTGGCTTCTTCTGGGTAAGCTCACTCCATCGGCGAGTTTGTCTTTATCACCTTTGACCTAGATTAGAGCCAAAAGCAAACCCAGCTCGAATAAAAAAAAACATCAGTGTGGCCTCCCCAACAACCCTCATATCATCATTCTGGTTATAATTAGACCTTTAGAGAGAGAGAGAGGGAGATACGGTGTACCAAGTATGTATTCTCCATTCATACATTCAGCGCCATTTATTAACCTTCTGAGTACTGAACTACTTACCCTATTCTACCGTATCTATAACACTACAGGGCGGAAGCGCGCGCATGCCCCGCCTGCGTCCGCCGTAATCGTGCGCATGTCGCAGAACCTGAGTTCTTCGCCGGAATCCGAGCGCATGCTTGCTTATCCACCGGACTGCTCCCGCTCTGTCTTGAGTCTTAGTACAATGACGGAACCCAAGTGCACGTAGAGCCTTCCTTAAGGTGGATGTAAACGAGCACTTCGCTTATGCGAACTGGATTGAATGGATTGTTAAGAAATATTTCTATACTAGCTTATTATTCCACGGGAACCGGACATTTTTGGAGATAAAAGTACAATTCCAAAAATCAGATTATAATTTATTTCCGTGCGAAATTACATCGAGATCCGTTCAGCCGTTCCGACGAACATAATTGAATAACAAACATCCATCCAAAATCGAAAGCAATTGAGTGGAGTGATTGAGATGGTTGCCATTTTGTATACGATTCAGGAAAAGTATTGAATTAACTAACTGCCTAGTCTTTTCCCAACTGTGTTGAGGTCGGCTTCCATCCTAACCGGACACAGCAGAATACCAGTGTTTTACATGAAGCGACTGCTTATTTGACCTCCACAAACCAGTTACTGGGCAACACGATACCTTTTAGTAAGACTGGTTATCAGACTTTCTCTCTTTTCTCTTTTGATCTTTCTGGCTTCTGGCTATCTGTAACGATGGTCAAAGGTACCTACGGCTTTATGAAAATACTTGATTAATTAATTGTATAATTTGCAGGCTTGTCTATTTACGTCACGTGCAAGCGGAACGTTTGAGTTCAAAAGTCAATCGTGCTTGAATATGCAGTTTCTAGTTAAATGTCCCACCTAAAGATACGTAGCTATGTATTTAGCTGCAGCTAGACTTGTGTTCTAAAAGACGGCACTAGGTGAACCTAGCAGACCTGAAAGGGGTGCTCCTTGGCCTACGAGAGGGTTGTCTATGTGAAGACATTGAACCAAGCCTAAAGTATTATGCTCTTGTCAAGTCTATACTTGGGACTCTTCTGGGTATCTGGAGATATTGAAAGTCAAAGTTATTTTGTTTTATTTTATTTTACGGAAACATGTTTATCTTTAAATAGCACTCTCCCTGTACTGTTACTGAGAGGTAATTTGAAGACGGTAACCATGGAAACAAGAAGGTCTTGTATTTGGGTAGTCGACACCACCATCGATTGGAATTGCTTTTATGAACTGTCAAAACGCGATTCTCCCATAGATTATGTACGGCAATATTGAACTGTGACGTCACGTATCGGCCTACCTAATTAACTATTTATTGATTCCGAAGCAAGTAACAATTGAATTTTACGATAAATTGAAAAATAACGGTTTTCAGGGCTAAAATTTGTTTTTTTTAGAGAAGTTGTGTTACGGAATGATTGGTTAGTAGTGTCTTTGTACCATCACGACTGTATTCCCCGAAGGGTAAGACAGAGGTGTACTAATGTACACCTATAGTTCGCAAGTATGTTTAGGTCCACAAGAAATAGGGGGTGAGCCTATTTCCACTAACCGGGCACAAGCTGCTACTCAGAATTTCATAGCACTACACAATACACACATACTTTGCTTGACATGGGTATCGAACCCAAGACCTGTAGCGTAGCAGTCGCGCTTAGGATCACTAGGATAACGAGGCAGTCCGTAGTGGTGTCTACTACCCAATTATGCAGATTTAAACTTACCTTTCCTGCCAATTAGCAAGATGAGGTGGTCAGTCATTGCGTAGCTCATTAAGGCTTGCCCAGACTAGAGCCGTTTTACAGTCTCGGGCACCCGACACACAATGATATAACAATACACTCAGACGGATAATACGGTCTCTGTATTAAATACACAAACTGCCACTTATGTAATCTATAGATACCTAATATATGAATTAATCCAGGCGAATAATGGACTAAAGCTAGGAAGAAGATCTAAAGAAACTAGCACTCTTAACTTATAAACAAAATGTATTCATGTTTTTGATAATATTTAAAAATAATAATACAATCAATCAATGATGTCACGATTTTTTTCCCTTATAATTATGTAAACTTCTGCAGGTCCATAGAGCCACTCTTTAAATATTGGTATTCAATACCTATTAACATTTTAAATACCTTATGACATATTATTTTATTTATACAAAATTGACTTTAATTGATTAGTTCCTAAGATTGAGAATGGTTAGGAAATTTTATTGTATTTGCATGAACAATTAATCTTCGGGACACTGATAGTACATAACAATAAATTATTTATATTTAGGAAATAAAAGCTTATAAGAGATTCATAATTGTATGAGTATACTCGCATAGTACAGATTTTCTTAAAAAAAGAAACATACCAAAAAGGGCCAAGTAGTGAGCCATGTGGGACACCCATTGTAAGTACATAATTTTTAACCATAACTTCTATTATATTCTCGACTTTCTATTGCCTATAACCTATTAAGAATTTGGCATCTACCTTCTGTTAAATCAGCTCTATAAAATTATTTTGAGTCGCATAGTGAAACTATTACCGTATTAATGTAAGATGAATAACACAATCGAATGCTTTTGACAAATTGCTGAGAATTCCAAAATGTCTTATCAACGTCTTTGTGAATTAAAACTACTTTTAACCCCATACAAAAAAGAGGGGTGTTATAAGTTTGACGTGCCTGTATAAGTGTCTGTCTATGGCGCCGTAGCTCTTAAACGGGTAAACCAATTTGAATGCGGTTTTTCATTTGAAAGCAAACCTGCTTTCAAATAAAAAACCGCATTCAAATCGCTAAGAACCATCGCTAGTAAACCTACTAGCGATGGTTCTTAGATATGTTTCATCGAAATCGCTTTAGCCGTTTCAAAGTTATCAGCTGTTTTGTTAGCTGCGGTAGGGATCTTTATTCTTCCGTCAGGAGTTACATTTTTTTTAGAATTTTATTACTTGTTTATTATTATCTTCTTATTTATATTAAGTACAAATAAATAAAATTAGGTAACTCGGGTACTTTTATGAAAAAAAAATTAGAGATCGCGCAGAAAATTGAAGAAAATCTTGCAGATAACATACATACATTCATACAACCAAAGTCGTGGACACAATTATCAATGATTACGTCGGGGGCAGCTATGAGGCCAAAAGGTCAAAGCATTATGTAGTTGACTACTAAGATATAGTCATTAGGATAAAAACCTAATAATTGTAATAGGAATAGTTTCCCCGAATCATTATTTTTACGAAGTGGTGCATCAGCAACACTCAGCTTATAATAAGACACGACTTTTCAGTTAATGCGTTTGATGCCAAAATATTGCTACACTGAGGTAGTTAGTGCGGTTGTCGGACACAAGGATGGCTGTCTTTCAGTTGACCTGGGACATTTGCCGTGCGTGTGCAGTGAGCGTGTCACACAGAGCTTTCGACGTGCCAACTGTCCGCTTGCATTCAGACATCCGCACTACTCTAGAGCTTCAGATTTTTTGTTGTTTGTCGGAATTGCATCTCGCTTGTCAACTTAGGAGGTTTTCGGCTGCTTAACTAAAACTTATGAGCTAAACTTATAAACTAAAACTTTTAAGCTAAACGATGATACGCTAAGGGCATCCCCTGTGGAGTACGGAGCTCGGCTTAGGCCGTCCCTGAGGGAAAACAGCAGGGAGCCAACCTGGATCGGATTTTAAACTGCAGAATTCCGCCACCAAAGGCATAAATTAAAGCCCCCTAAGAGTTACATAGGTAATTCAGTACAAACACTTTTTATGATAACTAAGATCATTGAAGAACATGAGAAATAAATAAATAAACAACATACCATCACGCCTATATTCCCCGAAGGGTTCGGCAGAGAGTGTACCAATGTACACCCACAACCCGCCGGTATGTTCAGGTCCCATGTAATAGGGGTCGAGCCTATTGCCATAAACCGGGCACGAATCCTAACTCCGTGCTCTTACTGAGAATTTCATAGAAAAACCCAATAACACTTTTTGCTCGACCTGGGATTCGAACCCAAGACCTCTAGCGTAACAGTCGCGCTTAGGATCACTAGGCTAACGAGACAGTGAAATAAATAAATAACTGAACAATTACTTATACCTATTCAATTATTACATAAATAGGTACTTGTTAGAGTAATTATAAAAGATCAATTTGTTCAATTAAAACTGAGGCGTTAATGTAAATTGCACTGTGAGGTCTTATGTCAGATCCGTGAGCCGTTCTTAAGGCGCTGTTCCACTGCGGTACACGCTGTACAAGATGTGCACGTCCACGTTAGCTGCATGGGTCCGTGACTCAGATCATGTAACATACCATCACGCCTGTACTCCCCGAAGGACTAGGCAGAGGTGTACCAATGTACACCTACAACAGTTCACCGGTATGTTTACGTCCCATGTAATAGGGGGCAAGCCTATTGCCATTAACCGGGCACAAATCCTAACTCCGAGCTGCTACTGAGAATTTCATAGAAAAACCTAATAACACTTGCTCGACGTGGGAATCGAACACAAGACCAGTAGCAGTAGCGTAACAGTCGCGTTCAGGATAATTGCACGAACATTCGTGGACACCCACGGTTTGCAACGACACACGGCCACGATACGTACAGATTACGTCACTGACAAATAGTCGATGCGACAGTCAGCTAGACAAATGAATCCACGCTGCTAATGTGCGTAGCCTTTGCAAACACATCACACACAGCAACTGTAGGCCGCGTGTACAGCGTGCGCAGCGTGGAGATGCATAGACGACATATCCGACAAGACACGCGTGTGTCTATGACGTTACCAACAAACGCAGCACGCCCGTGCGCCGCTATGAAACAGCGCCTTAACTCTGATAGAACATTGAGATGGTTAGTAGAAGTACAGACGGCGTCTTAAGTATAGGGCTACACATTTCCAGTCTACCGTGACCCCTCTTTTAAAGTAAGCAATGCCAGGTCATTTTTCACTGGGGATGGTCATGGTGTGTTGATCTGTGTACAAATATAAGTACGTATTGATGGTCAGAAGTGGTTTAGTGTGGTGTGAATTGTTATCAGTTATTATGCCGTCGACGACTACCAATGGTTTTGATGAAGACATAGACGTGCTTGAAGGTAGGTCGTGTGTGATTGATGCAGTGTGCTAGAGATTTTTTTTAATTCCACGTCGGTGGTTGGTCGTGTACCTGCCTTGTTAGCCTAGTGCTTCTAAGGGTGACTGCTACGCTAAAAGTCTTGGATTCGATTCGCAGGTCAAGCAAAAAGTGTTATTGAGTTTTTCTATGAAAATGTCAGTAGCAACACGGAGTTAGGGTTTGTGCCCGTTAATTGGTAATAGATTTGCCCCCTATTACATGGGACCTAAAACATACCGGCGAACTGTGGGTGTACCTTGGTACACTTTTGCCTAACCTTTTGGAGAATACAGGCGTGATGGTATGTATGTTGGTGGCTAACAGGACAGGCCGTATGGGCCTGCCTGAGCGGTTATCGTAGCCTATAGACGCAAGCAACGCCAAGGGATCACACGCGCGTTGTCGCCCCTCAAAAATCCTATTCAGTCCCATCTTGAAGAATCCCATACAGTAGTCTCTTGAGAAAATCTTGGCAGAGAGCTCCTTCCACAATCCACGCGTTCGCGGGAGGAAATTACTCTGCCACAGCACCGCGCGCGACCGTACAGGCTTCAATGTAATCTTATTCAATATTTTTTTTTTATTCAGACATGAATCCATAGCGTAGTGTATAAAAAATATAAAAAAGACGGAATATAAAACAGACGTGAAGATCCAAAGTCAAAGTCAAAGTTGAAGTATTTATTAGTGCGATTTTTTGTGATATACCTAGTCTTGTAGATATTTAATAGTAACTCAAAAATCTACCCTTTGTACACCACTAGCTTTTACCGTCGACTTCGTCCGCTTAAATGACAGTTATTGCGAAGGCAGATGAAGTCGTCAAAATAACACATCATACATAACATACCATCACGCCTGTATTCCCCGAAGGGTTAGGCAGAGGTATGGCAATGAACAACCACAGATCGCCGGTATGTTTAGGTTACATGAAATAGGGGGCGAGCATACTCCCATTATCCGGGCACAAATCTTAACTCCGAGTTGCTACTGAGATTGTCATAGAAAAACGCAAATTCACTATTTGCTCGACCTGGAAATTTAACCCAAGACCTCTAGCGTAGCAGTCGCGCTTTGGACCACTAGGCTAACGAGGCAGCCAAGAAAATCAAATATCATATCAATTCAAAATCAAAGATACAATTGAGGACATGAGGACAATGCGCAGGTAACTATTGTTTGCCGCATTGGGATTCCCTATGTGTGTCAAGTTCACATACTAACGTCAATATTTCGAGATATCTATGAAGTGAAATCTGGAGCTAGATAAAATCTGTCATTCCGTCATTCGTCTAGAAGTCAGGGGTTCACGTCTACGAATTCAGACGTAGGTAGTATATTTAAATTCGAGGACCCGAAGCTCTATTTCAACATTGTATAGCTACTGAAGACTTCTAGATAGTAGGTTATAGAGAACTTTTTTTTTTGAGGAAGGTAAATCATCAAATGACTTCTTTCGCTCTGAACGGAGCTGAAGGAAGTGTGACACTCTTATTGACTAAAACCCATCCGTATTCCCCCTAATGCCCTTTGCGTTTCAGGGTGGCGGTGGCTTTTACGAACAAATTCCGCAACCCCGGCAGTGGTTATTGGTGAACTGTCATACCACCATGCTAGGGATTGAGAGCTCACCTGAAACCCATTTCTGATGTGGGACTGAACCCGAGTCCGCTTCCCGCAGGCCTTATTTCATGGTAGGCAGAGATCGTTTTGCGCCCTCCGGCGCCTGGTGCGTCCGCTGCGGGTGCGATGGGAGGAAGAAGCCTCCTTAGCGGTCCGGATCCGAAACACTAGAAAGAGGCTAACCGCAAATGTCTCTGAGATGAGGTCACGGCGCTGGTATGCTCAATCAGGGTTCTCCTCCAGCGTATGCTGTGCCGTGTCCTCGGGGCAGTCTTGACAATAATGGCACCTAGGCACTAGGTACTTTCTGAAACATCTGTGTCCAGAAAGTACCTGTGACACTGTTGTAGCGCACTCTAAATAAGTACCAGCCTAGGTAATATTGTAAGTACCATAGTAGTACTAATCTAATAATGTTATTTTTATACAACGCACCTTGCGATATAGTTCCTCGGAATAGGCGCGATAATAGTAGATTATGTCTGCAAACTGCAAATACAGCATTAATGCGCAAAAGTGTCTTCTGCATGCACCCCATTCATTTATAATAAATTACCTAAATCTTGGAAGTCTTTAAATTTACCTTTATTTAAAAAAAAGCTACGAACATTTCTAGTGAATAAAGCCTACTACAATAGTTTAATAATTCAGAGTTTTTAGCAGAAAAAGAAAATGCATTTGTTTAATTGTTTTGTTATGAGTATGTCTATCTATGTTGGAATGAAGAAAAATGTTTAATTTAGTGTGTGTAACTGTAATCTTTCTGTTTGTTGTTGGTACCTTTCGCATGCCTAGTGGTAAAATGTGGCTGAACTCGTTTAGTTATTTATATATTTTTTTTTACACATGTACTGTACTGTACCCATATTTGCGAAATAAAATATCTTTATCTTAGGTTCATTTAACAATAGTACTCCGCGGGTGCTGCGGAAGTACATTAGGTAAGTATTATGTACTCAGTTACCCACTTAACTTGTTTTATTTTTGTTTTATTACGTAAATAAGTAAAGTATCTGCCTACTTACGTATTATTTGTCAATTTGTTATTGTTTATGCATGTCTACAGGCCCTTCGTTTACATTGGGTACTCTGGGCAGGGGACCAGGGCCCACGGCCTGCCCTCAAAAAAACCTTGTATGCAGTCCGTTTTGCATTACGTATGCGTTACGCATCATTAGTGCGCGATTCACTGATAAAGCGCTTTGCAGTACGGTTTATAATAATTTTCTAACCCTAAAGCTTATGTGAATTCTGTATCATTTAGGTTCAATTGAATATTGAAAGAAACCATACCTATTTCCGCCGCAGAGCAGCGATGCTGTGTTCCGGTTGAAAGGTATTAGGTGCCGGTGTAATTACAGGCACACGAGACATTTCAACCTTGTCTCTGGGATTTTTTTTCTTTTTTTGGTGGGTGGGAAATCATCAAATAACTTCTCCCGCCCTGGGCGGGACGGGAGGGAGTGTCAGACTTTTACTGACTAAAACCCACCCATGTTCCTTCTTGTGCCCTTTGCGTTCCGGGGGCGCGGTATCTCTTGCGAACAACCCGCAGCCCCGGCAGGCATCGGCCGTCAGTGGCCCCTTCCTTTTGCTGACATCTCTTTGAGGCGCGCGTGGAACACGAACGCGCCGTCGACACGGCCTGTCGTTTGTCTCTGGGATGGCAGTACGTTTATAAGGCCTCTGTTATTGCATATGTGTATAGGCAGCGCTGACTAAGTACTTACAATAAATGGGCCGTCGGCTTGTTTTCCATCTAAAGATATTAAAAAAAAAACAAAAGTAGTAAAACACACAGGGCCCTCACAGGGGCCCCGTGACCCTTAAGTGCCCAGAGCCCACAATAGGTTAAAGACGGCCCTGGGTGTTCTGTTCAAAGTGTAAAATTTTGCAATATATGCGAATAATTTGGTTTGTTCTTAATGTAAACAAAAGTTTGGTTGTTTTTTTTTATTGACGTCTTCTGGAACATTTTGTCGTGTTAGGTTAGAAATACAGAAAATCCTGTAAAGAATATAGTGTTAGTGTCTAGATTACGAAATAAATATACATCATCTCCGTGATAAATCTCGTCAACTTCTTGATTGCTAAAAGTGCTGAGTGCTAAGATATCAGTCAAAGAATATTTTTTTTGGGTTTGGTACGCAATGTGTACCAAACGGAACCCTGACTACGGCTCTGCTGCCCGTCTGTAACAGGACTGTATCACTTGAACCATAATAGGTAGATACTTAAAATTTTCACAGAATGAAAAGTGCTATATCAACAAATAATAATAATACAATAAAGTTAAAAATGAAAGGGGTCCCCAAGCAAGGAACGCGTATTGGTATTAAATATTGTACAGCGGTACAGAACCCTTCCTGTGTGGCTACGACTCGCGCTTGCCTCGTTTTCCGTTTCAGCATTTCTCGTCATCTACTTAACATTATCTCAATGCGAATTGACCACCTCCACGGATTTCGATATTTTTTCTGCAAAAAGTGTTATTGGATTTTTCTATGAAGTTCTCAGAAGCAGCTCGGAGTTAAGATTTGTGCCCGGTTAACGGCAATAGGGTCGCCCTCTGTTACATGGGACCTAAATATACCGGCGAACTGTTGGTGTACATTGGCACACCTCTGCCAAAACCTTCGGCGAATACAGGCGTGATGGTAATGTGTTATTACTTGAAAAAAAAATTATAGGCAGCTGATGCAATACTACTGCACAGCGTTCTATGACGAATAATACCACAAACCAAATATGGTACTTTCAGTTAACATCCGTGACATCGTGTTGGGAGCAAATAATCGTAACTGTCATTTGTGAACTTTTTCTGGTACGTCATTTTATCGAACTAGCTTATGCTCGCGACGCGTCCGTGTACGAGTCAAATCCCTACTAATACCTATTATACGTGCGAAAGTATCTCAATCAGTCTGTCTGTCTGTGACGCTTTCACGATTAAACTGCTGAATCAATTTTAATGGAATTTTGTACAGGTCATTTGAACCTTTAGAAAAGACATAGGCTACTGTTTTTCCCACGACTTCGTCTGTGTCCGTGATAACCGGCAAAACCTAGTAAGTATACTATAAAATATACCTTAATGACACTACCAATAGTGTAACTTTCTATTTGCTGTTTGTAATCGAACTATCCCTTAAAAATTTAAAAATAATGAAACAAACTTTACGTTTTCATAATATTAGTACTTCGTTATGCATTCGATGTTATTTGACGATGGAGATCGATTTGATTAGCACCACATGCAATGAGTAAATTTTTAAATACTTACTAAAAATATTTTTTTACTGCTAAGAATAATGTGTGTCCAACATCGCCAATTCACCTTGAGCAAGCGTGATCGTCAATGCTTTTGGCCTTCTCTGTATGAAGCGGCGGGATATTAACACAATATTATATACTATAACAGTCTTACTTACTAATCTAATAAATCTAATAAACCCTTAATAAAAATAATATTTTCGTGTTGGAAACCTTCGGGCCGTGGGGTATGTGTGCTTATAGCCATAATTATAAAAATAATTATAAAACTACTATCGTATTGCTTGAAGTGTCCTGTCGCATTTCGTTACACTCGAAACTGCAAAATCTTGAACTTGACAGGAGGAGCCGGGGTCTCCTGTCAAGTTCAAAATTTTCACTTTTGACTATATTTGTTATGATAGTCGAATTATTTTTAATTCGTGTTTAGAACGGGACTACTGCGTCATATTCTTATCAGCTCACCTTTGGTTAACAATTCATTAAGGTTATAAGGTCCTACATTGAAATGCAAAGACATACAAACCGCTTGGAGTCACAACCACATCGTTCACCAGTGTCTTCCCGTAACTGTAAAGGGAAAGACGAAATAAAATCCGACATTTTGGTTTTTTTTTAATTCTCCAAAAATGTTCCAAGACAATGAAGTGGGGGCCAAGTTGGAGAAGAATAAATTCGAATCCTCTATTAGTGAATTGAAGAAGAAGACGTTTGTATCTGTTGCTGATATTGAAAGTTATGGTGAGTTAACGGTTTTTTTAATGGACTTTTTTGAACTCTTGGGATTTTTCGATTTCTTACTAGACTGTTGGATAAGAGTTGATTGACTGCTGTAATAGAGGAAGAATTGATTTAAATATAATTCAATATCATTTTTCAATAATGTGTAATAAATAAAAATCTAAAGACTAAATAACCGAGTCACGATAAATTCATTCAGGTTGGGGCATAGTCCATTTATATTATTTGTGGTAGATTTAAACTGTGCTATTCACAGTTGAGTATTACATTCTGGGATGGAATACTTCTTCACTACTTTAATTGACACTTCTTTCGCTTCTTATTTTCATTAATCTTTTTCTTTTCTTATATTTAATAGTTTAAAGCTACTTAAACTCAATAGGTTGCCACTTTTACTGAAATTTGAAGCTAGTTGCTCATTGTCAACAGTAGGTTTCTATGGAGAAGAACGGGAAAGAAACTCCATTAAGACTCTTTTAAATCAATAAAATGTTACACATTTAGGTAACACTCCTTATGATAAATCTATAGACATATTTGTGAACAATGCACGACTTCTTATGCCGTGCACTTTGAAAGGGGTCATATATAGAGGAAAATATAATAACAATAATTATTTATTTATTCCAAAGTCGGACACAGTCTGTTACAGTAACAACAGATAGTTTTAACAAATAACAAATACTAGAATTACTATTAGCTAGGTTACCTACATATTAACCTGTATTAAGGTACGCCATTGTAATAATAAAAACCAATCAAAATAATTTCAAAGTAGTCGAGGGAGCCACGGGATCATCAATCCCAAGTAAACGCGCCCGTGGGTTATGGAATGTATAAAACAGATCCTAAATTCGTGACTGGTATCCAAAAAAAGAAAATAAAGAAAGAAAAACCGTTTATTCACGTGAAAGTTACACATAACAAAAAAAAACTTTGTTTACAAAATCCCAAGACAAAATCAAATTGGAATTAAATCTAAACAATTGAAAAAAAAAAACATAATATTAAAAAAAAGAAAAACAAAAATAATATAATAATATTTATTTATTACATTCAAACAACAAAAAAAAATTGTCCTAGACGCAAATCCCCGACGATGCCGACGGGACGGGTATCCCTGTTTCACATTCACCACACTGAAACATAGGCATACAACGTAGGAACAACATAGGAACTGGTAACATAGGAATTGGTTGCTAATTTAATTATATAAGTACTTTGTTTTGATTAATTATTTTTCTCTTCGACATTAATTCTACATTTGAGTATTCCTCACACACTGATTCTTTGTCTTTGAAATGTATAAATGTATTTAATATTACAATTAACTTAGCTTTCATTTCTAATTTGTGGCACTGAGTACGTATTGCAGTACTTTGAGTGACTTTTTTTAATAGATCGTTTTGACATCAGTATAATTTTATGGAATTGTACAACTTATTGTAATACATTTATTTTTAAAAAAGAGTATGTATGGAGTTTCTTGCCCGTTCTTCTCCATACGAAACTACCTTTTGGAATGGGCAACTAGATTCAATATTTTTAATTTAACATGTGATTGACGTTCAAAAGTGCCTTTTAATGGTCTAATTGAAATAAATGATTTGACTTTGACTTTTGACTTTGGAACTTGATGTTTGTGCTCACGACTCGTGGCGGTTTCTAGCCTCTAGTCTGGGCAACCCTTCAGTTATCGTTAGGTAATGGACCGTTAACTTTTATGAACCGACAATAAATTGCTATAATCCTAAATTACTTTTTGGTAATTAAAATTCAAATGTACTTACTTCTCTGTATGAGAAGAGGCTTTTACTTTCTATGTTTCAGTAGGACAATAATAGGCTAATATTAGATATTGTATTCGTTTGACGTTATTGTTTAATGATTGGCTGTTTCTGTAACTGACAGAACATAAAATATTGTAGCGTCTATTTACCTGCCAGGGTTGCGGAATTTGTTCGAAATCATCACCGTGGCCCTAGAACGCAAGGGGAAGTAAGAGGAACACAGAGGGGGTTTTTTGAGTCGGTAAGAGTCTGAAACTCCCTTCCACTCCGTCAAGAGCGGATGATGATAGCCCATCCTTAAAAAAAAGCGTCTATTCAAACCTGTTCTTTAATATTCATCTCCAGAATTTACCTATTTACATAATTATGTACTCGAAGTCGATTCGAAATAAACTAATGCTTAACAAAATGCAGGGCCAAAGGTCTAAAAGAAATTGAATTGTTAAAAGCGTACATTTCCCTGTACAAATATTTAAAGTAGCTATTTTGCACGTGAATGGAGTTACATTGTGTACCTATCATATTGACGTAATTACTGAATGATGCGCATGCGCATGAATTATTAAAAAGGGTTCCTTGATGGAGATGTTGATAGAGATGGAAATGCTTCGTTTTGAATTAGTTGACATTGTGCGGAAATCTAAATGTATCTATTATGGCTGGAGAGTTTTTTTTGTTCGTTTGTTTAAACCTGCTATTGGGAACCACAAGTCGGATTGTTTTTATTTTTATATATTCTTCTTTTCATATCGATTGACTCGTATTCAATGTTGTCCGACCGTATTGAGCAACCTGTTCAGCTCTATCATTGCCCTTGTTTAGGTCTTGGACGGTGCTGGTGGTTGAGCACGACGGCAACTAAGTAGGTGACGCATGTCCTGTGATGGTGCTCCACACTGGCACTTCGTTTAGGAGGGGTGAAGAATACCCCATTTGGCCGAATTTGTTTATGATAGCCAGATTCATGAGAAATAGTATAGGCTATTTAACATCACGTTACGACTCATGGAAGCCGAGCAGTAATCGTAGAAGTAACTTAACGTGGGTATAAAATACCACGCGGAGGAAGTCGTAGGCTGAATCTAGTAATTCTTATAAGTCTGAAATCGCCTATTTGCCTTTAGAAAGTGTAGAGATCAATGCTCGAGCCTTCTCTGTATGAGAAGACGCATTTGCCCTTCTACTGCAATAATAGACTGGAATTATTATTTATAATGTTTATTTACCAATTTACTTAGGTGAGAGTAGCGTTACGCCAGAATACCAAGAAGCTTACCGTCGCTCCATCAACGACCCTGAGGGCTTCTGGGGCGAGGTGGCCCAGGAGCTGGAGTGGACAAAACCTTGGGACCAGGTGCTTGACAATAGCAACCCACCCTTCACGAAATGGTTAGTAGGTATAAAGTCTTCTGATCACTGTTTTATACCGTGGTCTTCTGGGGTGATACATGGATATTTTGGTGGTTACGAGGTACAGAAGGACCAAAAATTTGTGTTCGTATGAATCGTTAAAGGCAAATAATTATTATTGTCTAGTGGTCCTATGCGCGACTGCTACGCTAGAGGTCTTGGGTTGGAATCCTAGGTCGAGCAGTGTTATTGGGTTTTTCTATGAAATTCTCAGTGCAACACGGAGTTAGGATTTGTGCTCTGTTAATGGCAATATGCTCGCCCCCTATTACATGGGACCTAAATATACCGGCGAACTGTGGGTGTACATTGGTACACCTCTGCATAATACAGAGAATACAGGCGTGATGGTATGTTTTCATTCTGGACTGTTTAGTAAATGCTTGTCTATTCCTCAGGTGGGTAGGTGGAGAGATGTCAGTGTGCCACAACGCGGTAGACCGCCACGTGGCAAGTGGCAAGGGCGACCAGGTGGCGCTTGTCCACGACTCACCTTTGACCGACACAGTCCGGAAGATCACGTACTCCGAGATTAAAGAACAGGTCAGTACCAAGTTTCCTGTTGTTTTTTTTTAGAGTTCCCTACTCAAGAGTTGCCAAACGGGATCCTCTTATTAAGGCTCCGCTGTCTGCCTGTTCGTCTGTCTGTCACAGAGCTGTAACGTATCTTTTGAACTGTATTAGGTAGACCGGTCATTGTGACTATCTTTAGGGGAGGCCTATGTCCAGCCGAGGATGTCGTTCGGCTAATATGATGACGTCGACACTTGAAATTTTCTTGAAATAATGTATTATTCATCTCGGAGATTACTTCCTTCATAATTCTATCATCATCCGTACATCCCATATTTGCATCGTTTATCTTGTCTTTCTATTATCTTACAGCCTTCCGTCTATACTATTGAAAGGACTGTCAAAACCAATACATAAGATATGTTTTACATAGAAACAGTCGCTGAACCTATTATAAAAAAAAAATTAACACTTATGTATGTAATTATTTACAGCTTTTAAGAGTATTCTCTGGAACTCCTCGGGAAACAATCTTTTTGTTTATGACAACCAGATTTATGAGGAATAGTAGGATCTAAATAACATCACGCTACGACACATGGAAGCGGATCAGTAACCAAAGACGTTACTTAACGCATGCACTAAGGGTCAGTTCACACCGGACGCGACGCGACGCGACTCAATATATAACTTTATTTACTTCACGAAAATATACACGTTTCATTGTGACAATTCGGTGCTGAATGGTGCTGCTTCGCGTCGTGTGCATTCTCACAATGAAATGTGTATCTTTAAGTATATCTTGAGTCGATGTACGCGCAGCGTCGCGTTGCGTCGCGTTGCGTCGCGTCTCGGTGTGAAGTGACCCTTACGCGTAGGAGATAGTACATTGATAAGTTCCCTATTTGTCTTCGCACCATTTGGCTACTTTTAAAGTATCTTCAATCTTAGGTATCCCGCCTGGCTGGTAAACTGGCTTCACTTGGCGTGACCCGAGGCTCTCGAGTACTGATCTATATGCCTCTCATTCCTGAAGCCATTATCTCGATGCTGGCTACCAACAGAATAGGAGCTATCCACTCTGTCGTGTTTGGAGGTAAGATTTTTTTTTTGTTTCCAATGGGAAATCATCAAATAACTTCCCCCTTCCCCTAGTGTCAGACTTTTACGGACTAAAACCCATCCATGTTCCTTCTTGTGCCCTTTGCATTCTGATGATGCGGTATCCCTCTCGAAGAACCCGCTGCCCCGGTGGGGGAGGTAAGATTTAAGACCAAAAAGTCGCCTTTAAGTCTTATGCTTTAACACTTCAAGGTGGATTGTAGCGACAGAGATACACTTCAGAACGTCTTAAAGTTAAGCGTCGTTAGAGAATTTTGGGGGTTACTCTCTAAGTTTGAAGGCCTGACGATTGCCTATTGGCATTGCCTATCTTCGGCAGTTCCTAGCTCGAACACTGGGGAAGTGGTGAAGAATTTTTGGGAAGAAGAGTTTTTGGGGGTTACTTTTGGGCTTATTTAAATAGGTAATTTGGATTTTGGATCATGTCTAGATTCCCTTTAAATTATTGAAAAGTAAGTCAGTGTAGCCAAAGCCAGTTGACTTAAATAATAATAATAACATTTGCCACTTCCATAATTAGGTTGATTGAAAACAATACTTTATTGATTAATATATCGATTAAATATTTACAGCCTTAGAATTAGATAAAAAACAACCTTAATAATTACAAAAAAGAAACTAAAACTAAATGGCATCAAAAAATTCCTCCGCATCGCCGTCAACCGGCAAATTGCCCAAAAGACTGGCGGCCTTGCCACGTAGGATGGCAATGCTTAACCTCTGGCCAAGGTGAAAGCCAGCCTTTGGGTCACGGGAAGTGTCAACCAACCGTTTAGACAAATCCCTAAAAATAATTACATTTGTCCTCTGTGTACTTGAACCATTGATTTTAAGGGTCTTACGCTCTCAATCTAGCAGGCAAGAGCTACTGATAAATGCATTTTAAATTTATTTCCAAATTAATTGTACGTTTTGTTTTCATATATATATAATAAATTTTAATGATGAGAAGTAATAACCAATAAGGACCAATATTCAGAATTGAAGGGCAAATTCATTTCTCAATCAGGTTTCGCAGCGAGGGAATTGAGGACAAGGATCGAACATGCTGAACCAACAGTGATCATAGCAGCCAGCTGTGGAGTCGAGCCCAATAAGATCGTCAGGTAGGTAATGCTAGAGTACCGCATGATAATCATCTTGACCTGTTCGTATACAAGGTGTAGTTATGCACACGTTCGTCAAATTCAAGGAGCTTAACACAAACCCATAATAAAAAATGAATAGGTTTTTCTTTTGCATAATGTTTTTCAAATTTGAACTCTCCGTCTTACTCACCGCTGGGTTCATCGCCATCGTGGGGCGATTTTGTCCTTTGAAATAGGTTTTTTCCGAAACACATACCATCGCGCCTGTACTCCCCGAAGGGTTAGGCAGAGGTGTACTAATGTACACCTTCGGTTCGCCGGTATTTTTAGGTCCCATGTAATAGGGGGGGAGCCGATTGCCATTAGCTGGGCACAAATCCTAACTCAGAGCTGATATAAAAAAAATCTTATAAAAAACTAATAACACTTTGCTCTGCCTAGGAATCGAACCCAAGACCTCTAGCCTAGCAGTCATGCTTAGGACCACTAGGCTTACGAGGCAGTCAAAAACAAATAAGTATTTATTTATGATTCACCGCAACGTGCCAATGTCATGATGGCCTAGTGCTTAAGGAGCAACCTAGACTTGTGATGAACATGAGTCTGAAATTGCCAATTTGCGTTGAGCTACCGTGGTGATCAATGCTCGTGCCTTCTCTATATGAGAAGAGGCTGGCATCAAACTAAGCTAGACAATTCTCTTAGCATCATTCCCTTCATCTCTCTAGATACAAGGATATCTTGGACGAAGCACTATGCCAGTCAGACTTCCAGCCGAACAGCTGCATCATCTTCCAGCGGCGCAGGGTCCTCGAGTGTACCCTGGAGCCCGGCAGGGATATCAACTGGGAGGAAGCTATGGAAGCAGACCCTGTACCATGTGTCTCCGTGGAAGCCAATGAGCCATTGTATATTCTGTACACTTCAGGTTGGTTGGAAAATCTAAGTTAAATTATTTATTTCCATTAGACCCTTAAAAGGCACTTTTGAACGTCATTTACATGTTAAATTAAATATATTGAATCTAGTTGCCCATTCCAAAAGGTAGTTTCGTGTGAAGAAGAATTAGCAAGAAGTTACTGTTTTCAAATAGTTTTGCTTGTTTAGTATGTAGTGGTTTTTAACCGACTTTAAAAAAGGAGGAGGTTATCAAATCGGATGTTTTTTTTAATATATGTTTGGGGATAACTCCGTCGTATGTGAACGGATTTGCAAAATTCTCTTTTTGCTTGAAAGGGGAAGGGGAACACAAAAATTGTTTTTCAATTCGAACCCGGAGTTCCTGAGATTAGCGCGTTCAACCAAACAAACAAACTCTTCAGCTTTATAATATTAGTGTAGATAAAACTATAACCAAACATTTTTCAACCCCCGACGCAAAAACGGCGGGATGTTATAAGTTTGACGTGTCTGTATATGTATGTCTGTCTGTGGCATTGTAGCTCCCGAACGCATGAACCGATTTTGATTTTGTTTTTTTTTTTGATAGGTGAATTAGTCAGGAGTGTTCTTAGCGTGTTCTTTATGTATTTATTTATTTTATTTTATTGCTTTTAAGAAAATTTACAGCTAATACATTTGAATAATAGGAAGTAATACGTAAAAGATCGCCAATTACAGGTTTCCACTTATATGTTTGATGGAAATCGGTTCAGCGGTTTCAAAGTTATCAGCTCTTTTGTTAGCTGCGGTAGGGAATTCTAATCTTCTGTCGGGGGGTTAATTAAAATTTTTAATTTTGTTTTTTTTTAATAATAGTTGTAGCAGTATACCTAGGTGTGTGTGAGTAAGCTGTTGTTCCGCGCTTTTTAAGAGCAGCCGGTAGGACTAGAGTCGTATGAAGCCCTCACTACTGCTACCTTATCATTTGGTTATCGCCCTTATCAGGCCAAAGGTAACCCTTTTATATTATCGACCTCTGCCTCTAACAGTAATTCGACACGTACGAATGACATTCAATGCGTTCACTTGATTGTTATTTAATTGGGACTCAACCCTTTGTTTCTAGTCATTATGATAATTACTTTTACCAGCCATTGTTTTTGAAATGGGCCTTTGTACCATATTACGTGAGACACGTGTGTGTAACGTGTTTATTTCCGTAGTTGGGGTATTATTTATACATACATACAATCACGCCTGTATTCCCCGAAGGGTTAGGCAGAGGTGCACATGTTTAGGTCCCATGTAATAGGGGGCGAACCTATTGCCATTAGCCGGGCACGAATCCTAACTCCGAGCTGCTACTGAGTATTTCATAGAAAAACCCAATAACATTTTTTGCTCCACCTGGGAATCGAACCCAAGACCTCTAGCGTAGGAGTCGCGCTAAGGACGACTAGGCTAACGAGGCAGTTATGTGTTGTTTCCTATACCTCTCAAATTATAAAGAGAAAAATTTGCGAATGCAAAGTTGAAGAATCAATTTCAATTAGACTATTAAAGTCCACTTCTGAAGGGCATTGATCTAAGTTAATATTTTATAAAAAAATATTGCATAAAAATTCACAAGAAAGTATAAACTTCCAATTTTAATCTACACTAATATAATAAAGAGGAAAGGTTTTTTTGTTTGTTTGTACCGAATAAGCTCCGAACCTACTGGACCGATTTTTCACCAATAGAGTGCTACATTACTCATGGGCTATTTCACAACACGCTTCAAGCCACGGGATCAGAGCTGTAACCAAAAAGCCACGCGGACAAAGTCGCGGGTGGATCCCAGTCGAATATACAGCGTGTAACGGAAAGGATATATATTATGTATATAAATGTGTTAACAAACCACATAGTAACATTTTTTTAATACCTATACTCACAAAATTATAAAATTAAGAAATACTTAAGTAAAAAATGAAATGTTTGCAATTGAATTCTACACATCACTACACCGAGTCAGCTGATCGGTGTCAATAAACTACACACAAAGAAACAACTCCGTAAAAGATTTGTTTCTCCTGACACGTTTGTTAGGATTTAAACTTAATAAGCTGCCGAAATAAAAAAAATATTATGCATTTTCAAAGTTATTGCTTTTGAGCTGAAATTTTGCATTGAGATTCAGTACCAGATACACTCTTCACCCCGTTTGTATGGATATACCCTTTCTGTAATACGCTGTATAGCCTTTGTTGCGATATTTTAGATATAATACGAGCTTATTAAAGAAAATTGGATATTAAAAATACAGACATTTCTCGAATACGATAGACTATCACTTTAAATAATATATTCCAGTAATAAATTGTAAATGAGCCATACTATAAAGCCTTAAAATTAATTCATCCAATTAGAATTCACATCGTAGAAAAATTTCATTTTATTTTTTTTAATCTTTCCTTCCAAATTTCCTCTCCTCTAGGCACTCAGAAAATCCGTCCACTAAACACTTCGGTTCAGGTAAAAAGTCTACTATACTCAATTAATTATTTCTTTTTTTCATAACGCCAGGTACAACAAGCGCTCCAAAAGGTGTCCAGCGTCCGTGTGGCCACGCGGCCATTCTTTGCTGGTCTTTGCGAAATGTCTACGGGTTAAAGAAAGGCGTATGGTGGGCAGCATCAGACCTGGGCTGGGTGGTGGGTCACTCTTACATCTGCTACGGCCCCCTCCTAGCTGGGATCACGTCTGTACTGTATGAAGGCAAGCCAGATAGGACTCCAGACCCTGGACAGTATTTCAGGTGAGATTTGCTTGCATTGAAGTTTATTACTTGAACTCGTGATTAGTAATGAACAGAGAAGAAACCGGTTGGCAAGTAAGTGAGCTGAAATATCTTTCTCATAGAATACCAGGCTTGTTTAGGCTTATAAAAGTTATTAAAAAAATTGGTATAGTAAGTAGGAGTTGGCCACTGAAACTGTGTCTAAACAGATTCCGAATACAGGTTGGTCGAAGCTAGGAAAACCTGCTCCGGTGCAGGTTTATAGATGATTGCAGTTCGGAGTGCAAATGTGGTACTGTTACTTATACATTGGGAAGCTGTTCGTGTCCAGCGTTTTTTGATGCTACACGCTTCAAGAACTGATGGAGGCTACTGACATCGCGAAACTTGTGGCTTACTTCTGGGCTGATCCAATATACACGGTGTTAGTTTAAACAAGGGACATACTTTTTGGGAGTGTAGTGTTTATGAAAATAAACCACTTTCACTATGAAATAAAACTTCAAATTGCGAAAAAAAAAATAGCTGTTCCTTACATGTTGTCGAGTTATGCGAACATAAATGTATGGAGCAGTTAATTTCTTCTTGATTTTGCGGTTCGTACTATAGTAAAAAATGTTCATTTTTATGAGTACTGCACTCCCTTAAAGCAAGTCCTTCATTAACGCTAACATCCTGTAAAGACTGCCACAGACACGCTTGGAAGAATACGGGCCATAGCTGGAATTGGAATTGTCTTTTTGTTTGCTAAATCCCTCTTTTCTTTGGTCCTTCCAGAATCATAGAACAACACCGTGTCAACGCCCTCTTCACGATCCCCACCGCATTCCGAGTCCTGAAGCGAGCTGACCCTAACGCCAAGTACGCCAGACGATACTGCAGCAAATCGCTAAAGACCGTGTTTATCGCTGGGGAGCACTGTGACCAGGATACGAGAGTGAGTTTTTATGTCTCGCGGGTTCGTTCGAACAAATATTTGTATGGCCTACAGAATTGTACCGGGTCTGGCTGTTGGGTATCTGAAGTTTGTTATGTTTGTAAACGGACCCATGATACAGGAATATTCCTAGTGCGGGGCAATGTTTCTTTCTTGATCAAAACAAAAAGAATATATAAGATTTTTAGCAAGATTCTTGATTTGCGAAATAATACTTCATTAAATAAAAAGATAATGGAACCCAAATATGTATAATTATTTTTCTGTCTTTATGTAAATCTATGACAACTAAGAGGGGACTTTAAAACATACCTAACTGTACATAGGTACCTATAATGTGGAGAAGTTACTAGTCTTTCTATTCTCCTTGAAATAATCGACGAGGAACATAGTTTGTAACAGAAAGCTTAATTAAGTAAATTAATGCATTCGTTGTCATGTAAGAATGATATTGACCATTGACCTTTACGACTTGATGCCCGCGACTTGCTTACCTACGTGTGAAATCCCTGCTACGAAATTATGACGTACGCTCGCGACTAGTCGATAGAACACAACTTTTTCCGATTATTATTGTTTAAAACATGTCAAATCAGGGGGGATATTCTACTTCTGCTTTTCGAATCGATTAAGTAGTTAAATCCTTTTTTATTACTTTACAGTACTTGGCCCCAGTATGTGGCCACGTTTATCGCGGCATTTTTAGGGTTCCGTACCCAAAGGGTAAACCTGACCCTATTACTTAAGACTCCGCTGTCCGTCGGTCCGTCCGTCACGAGGCTGTACCTATCTCATGAATCGTGATAGTTAGAGTTGAAATTTTCATAGATTATGTATTTCTGTTGCCGCTTTATCAAAAAATACTGAAAAACTGAATAAAATAAATATTTAAGGGGCATACAACAAACGTGATCTTTTTTGCCGATTTTATAGATGGTACGGAACCCTTCGTGCGCGAGTCCGACTCGCATTTGGCCGGTTTTTTATTTTTTATTAATTTATACTTAGTACTGGGCCCGCTTATAGCAGCTTCATGGCATTTTTGATATCCTCTAAGGTGCAGGTGTAGGGACACCTAGGGCACTGCAGCAGGTGGGCCATCGTCAGTGCAGCGGCCTACTTGAGCGTCTATTGAGCGCTTTTCATTTATGCCACTGCAAATCACAATCTCATATAGGAACCGGCACGAGTCATGAGCACAAACATCAAGTACATTTTTGGTTTTTGAGTCCGTTAGTAAGCATGCAGCGACGGCGACCCAAAAACCCAAAAAAATCAAGAATATTCAAGTTAGTATACCAGTCTGAATCTGTCATATGCGATCGTTCCTAAAAGCTTAGAATCCCTAACATACTGGAATCATCATTAACTCCTTATTCTTTGTAATACAGCAATGGTCGGAGCGAATATTCAGCGTTCCTGTTCTGAACCACTGGTGGCAGACAGAGTCAGGGTCTCCCATCACTGCACCGTGTCTGGGATACGGCGTGAAAGCCATACCACCACACTCCGCTGGGTACCCGGTACCAGGATATGATAGTGAGTTTTTGAGCTTATTTTGGAAGATTTTATTAGATTAGAAGTCCCCACAGACGGTGAAATAAAAATAATATCTAAATAAAATCTCAACAAAGCAATTCAGTTTCATTCAGTCTGAGTTGGCTGGTCTACTGCTACGCCTACTTTTATTTCTGGATAATGCTATTAGCAACTGCTTGGCGTTCATTTCATTGACATAAAATGATAGGACAGTGATTGGAAAGCGGGGATTTTGGTAGGAAAATTCATTTTCGGATTTGGTAACCCTATCCATGAGTTAAAATGAGAGCCGATTTTAGTGGAAATGGCTAAATATATTTCTTTTCATTCTTAACTGTTATTGTATTTCAGTTCGTGCTCTCAAAGAAGACGGTTCAGAATGTCAACCAGGCGAAGTGGGTAGGCTGGTGGCTAAGCTGCCGCTGCCTCCAGGGTTTGCTTCTACTCTGTGGCAAGCGGATAAGCGATTCAAGGAGACCTATTTCGAAACATATCCAGTAAGACTTTTGATTTAATTTTGACATACCTCTGAAATAATTTGAATATCCTTCTCGCACGATTGGTATTGTACTTTTCCTCTTTGCATGCCACCATATTTGTACGCCACTAGGCATAACATAGCGACCTATGTACTTATTTAAGATCTGTATTCACTACCTATGTTACACAAATAATAAATTATTTGATTTGATTTGACTACAGTGCCTAATTACAACTTAAAACTGTAACCAACTCTTTAATCCATTTAGCAATCAATCAATCATTTATTATTTGCGAACATGGGTGGATTCATAGGTATTACAGAAGGCACATAGATATTATTAGAAGGTCAATGAAATTAAGTGTCAAGCGATTTTATACCCTATGCGGTGTCTCTAATTATTACCTTACAATGTCACTCAGACTTTGACTTGGATACCTAATGGACCTTCAAATGACATTGGTATTGGATTGATTAATTGTTAATTTAGTATTACTAGGTAATATTTATTATTTAATTATTATACAACTCGCATGTCATGAAGCGATTTGCTATTGTAATTTCGTTAAATACCTAAAAACTGGTAGGTATGTAGGTATTTCCAGAAGGTTGATTGATCGGCAGAAAATTATTCGATGGATACACAATGTGATGCCCTTTATACTTGAAATCATTGGTATAAGCTAACACCTACTTAGCAAACCATCTACGTTAGGTTTATCAAAGACTAGCTTCTGCTAGCGACTTCGTTCGCGTGGTTTTTTTCACCCGCATTAAGTTACGTCTTTGGTTACTGCTCCACTCGCGTATGTCGTAGCGTAATGTTATATAGCCTTCTTCGATAAATGGACTATCCAAGACAAAAATAATTTTAATTAGCTCGGAGTTAGGATTTGTGACCGTTTAATGGCAATAGACTCGCCCCCTATTACATGGGACCTAAACATACCAGCGAACTGTAGGTGGTATACCTCTGCTTAACCCATCGGGGAATACAGGTATGTATGATGGTATGTTTTTGTTTTTATAATTACGTACAGGTTTTCTTATGATGTTTTCTTTTATCGACATCAAAATTGCCTAACATGAACTTATAAAGTACTTACGTAATGATGGGATGGAAAAGTCGCATTGATTCTTGCCCTTACCCGGTTGCGAACCCACAATCTTAAACATGAGAGGCAGACGCCTTAACAACTGAGCCATCACGACTTTTTAAGCTTTTAGATTTAAAATAATCAGTGTTACCTATCAAAAAATACTCGGAAAAATGGTAGAAATTCCAACAAGCGTTTTTTCGATTCGACGGGATGAAGCAAAATCCAATGAATGACGACATGGTTCTATCATCTTTTCAGGGCTACTATGACACTCAGGACGCTGGCTGGATAAGCTCAGAAGGCGCTGTATGGGTTGTTGCCAGAGCTGACGATGTCATCAACGTAGCGGGCCACCGTCTTTCCACTGCAGCCCTCGAAGATGTGGTCCTGCGACATGCCAGGGTCGCTGATGCTGTTGTAGTTGGAGCTCCAGACCCTACCAAGGGGGATGTTCCGCTCTGCCTTTATGTTATGCGGCCTCCCCAAGATGGTATGTGTTTTTTTTTAGTCTATGTAAACCATGATTAAGACCCTTGGTATTGATTCTCTATTTTTATCGTTATTTTAGCCTTTAATTGTATTCTAGTTGTGCCCACAGCTTTGCTCACGTAGACCTAGGATACCTAAGTATTGATTACTATAATTTATCATCACTATCGATCAACTGCACCAAGTTGGTCTAAGTCTTAAAGAAATCATCTTGAAGGAATAATCTCCCATAACATAAAGCCTATACATATAGATACTGACCAGACCTGTAGACAATATTCATGATTTTAAAAAGAATCTACCCGGTAGTAATTGCGTGATGCTTCAACATTTTATTTCATGTTTAGAAGATTAAAGAGTGGTAGCATAAAAAAAGAATTTAAGAAACTTCTTTTTTATCGTACCTATTCCAATTGAATAAATCGACTTTTTTCACAGATGAAGAAATTGTAGCCGAGAGCACAGTAACTCAAGAGTTAATCGCGTTGGTTCGACACTTAATCGGTCCGATTGCTGCATTTAGAAAAGCAGTTGCCGTGCCCGCGTTACCAAGAACCAGATCAGGAAAAGCACTCCGTGGAGCCATTGCCAAGCTGGCCAGGTCTCAACTGGTGAAATTACCATCTACGATAGAGGACCCCACAGTGTTTGGCGAAATAAAGATTGCTTTACAAAAGTTTGGATACGCAATTGATGCTCCTGACCCAGAAATGTAAAAAAATAAAATGTAGTAAAATGTATACTAATACTAGCTTACCTCCGTAACTTGGGCGGTGTAAAATCGAACAAAAGTTTGGATACGCAATTGATGCTCCTGACCCAGAAATGTGAAAAAATAAAATGTAGTAAAATGTATACTAATACTAGCTTACCTCCGTAACTTGGGCGGTGTAAAATCGGGTTTTAATTATTTTGCTCAAATAAAAGCCTAAATTACTTCTTATAATATCAGCCATATGCAAGTGAAAGCCACTTCAAAATCAGTCCAGCCGTTACAGAGATTTACTGCAACAAACAGACAGACAAAAACTGAAAAAAAAATAGTTTCAGGCATGTAGTAAAAGCTGTTATTTGGACACTACAAACTGACACATTATTTTTTTCTTAGAAACTATACATAAATAAGTTCTTATTAGTTCGGCGAGAATGTCTCAATGCAGTAATTTTTCCTGGCAACACTTAATTTTCTGTCAGGCCGTTGGTGCTGTGTGGTGTGTGCATAAACGGTGTAGTTCGTAAATAATTGAGAATTCATTTCTACGCTTTTAGCCAAGCTGTAATTTATACTTATTATTTATTTTTTTATTTTTTTAGTTTCTGCTGTGATAGAAAGCTAATGCTTTTTATTTTTTAATGTAGCTTTTGTAATTATAAGACCTTCGTACCAAAAATCAGTGATAATGTTACGATTAGATAATATTTTAGAAATAATTAGTCTATATTTTCGGCAGCGCACGTTAAGTTTGGCTTTATGGGCTATTTTTGTACTAATATTATTCATATAATTATAAAACATTTTCAATAAGGTATGTTACTAGTATAATATAAGATTATCATCTAGTCTAGATCTACTTTTAAAGCTAATTTGTAAATGTTCTAGGCACATTTAAATAACATGTTCTTTTATGTTAGTGAAAGAATCCTAAATGTGAAGGTTTGAAATGAAATTCCATTGATTTGCATATATTTTGAAGTCTGCATCTACTTAACTGCCTCGGTAGCCTAGTGGTCCTAAGCGCGACTGCTACGCTAGAGGTCTTAGGTTCGATTTCCAGGTCGAGCAAAGTCGGACTTAGGATTTGTGTCCGGTTAATGGCAATAGGCTCGCCCCTTATTACATGGGACCTAAATATACCGGCGAACTGTGGGTGTACATTGTTACACCTCTGCCTAACCCTTCGGGGAATACAAGCGTGATGGTGTGTCATCTACTTTGGCTTAACGAATTTGGTTGGCATAGCTATTTATAAAAATAGCATTTGGTTGTTGCCGCGCTCGTTGTTCACTAATTGTGCCCGTAATTTAGATGTGTTTACACTATTTAATATTATTAAATATTTATATTAAAGTGGGTACAAAATTAGTTCTAACAAGAAGAATGAATTTGGCGAACGATAAATGGATAGGGGTACCTATATTTAAAATTTTTGGTTATCTGTTTTAATTTTGTTACCTTTTCCTTTTCGCTGCTCAATGCTTGCCCTGCTTGACACAATTTGGATGAGTGGGTGTTTTTTACAGTCAGCACAGACAAAGAGACATACATATACACAATTAGTTTATTTGTTAATAACTGGGCCAAAAACGATCGAAAATAGAGTTAAAAATGGTAATTGCGTGTAAGATAACAAATACTGTGCGGAATTATATTTCGTTCACAATTTACATGTTATTTGTAATATTTTTTAGTTCATTAACAATTCGCTGCTCTATTTGCACTAATGTACTATGCATCTACAATTACTTTTCATACTTGGACTGTCACTTGTCGCTAAGACTATTATGTGATCTATTATTTTAGAAATGTGAATGTTTAGAAATAAAACAGTGTGCAATGCTGGAAAAGCCTTTATTTTTTAAATCATCATGTGTCTACTATTTTTCATAGAAAAAATATAAATGGTGAGTACTTACTTAGCATTTTTCTTTTTTTTAAACATCTCTCGATGGCAATTAAGCCTACGGCCCACCTGCTGTTAAGTGGTCATCTCTGCCTATAGACACCTAATACTAGAGGCCTTGCGAATGCGTTGCCATCACAGAGACAAAGATGTCAGTCACGAAAACCATTCAAACCGGAACACACAGCGACGCTGCTTTGCAGCAAAAATAGGTATGGTAGTAGTCCTTTCCCGGACCAACTCTTTTAATAATAATAATAAATAATAAAATTTTATTTATTCAGATAACTTTGATCCATACATCAGATAGAAAAAGAAAGAAGAAAGAAAACTAGTACAAAATAGTAAGCAGGGACTTGGTCCGCTGCACTAACATCAATGTCAGGGGACAGTCATGCCTAGCAGCAATGGCACTCAAGATGCTGTGGCGTTTTCCACGCAACCGACTAATAAAAGACGCGGTCTTTTTGCGCCATATAGCTGCAAAGCCATCTGTGCGTGCATTAGCAAACATTGCTGATGCGCTACAGAAGCGTGGAAGCCGCAACAGCGCCCTGAACGCATTATTAAATTGGACCCGCAGAGCACTGTACGCCCGTTGCGTGTAGTTAACCCACAGACTCCCCGTGTACAGTGAAGTGCAATACGCATTAAATAAAGTAATTTTGACTGCGTCTGTACACCGGGAGAATCTGCGCGCCAACATATTCGCCCGAACTGACAATGCTCTGCGTTCCCTCTCCATATCAAAATCATCTTTTAAATCATCGGTCACCCAGTGCCCGAGATACTTAAATTTGAATACTCTGTTTAAAGTCTCACCATTCAGTATAAGTGATTGTACAGGTGGAGACTTGGGACCTGATTTAAAAACCATGTAAACAGATTTCTTTACATTATACGTGAGACCGTGTGAAGCTACAAAAGACTCACAAACTGCAAGTAGCTTCCGGAGAGCTCCGATTGAGGGGGCCAGCAGTACCATGTCATCCGCGTAACTGAAATTGTTGCAACAAACACCATCCACATAGCATCCGATATGCATGCCGCTAAGCTCCTCAATCAGGGCGTTTACGTACAGGTTGAAGAGTAAGGGTGAGCTCAACCCTCCCTGTCGCACCCCACACTCCAACCTGCTCGCATCCGAAAGTTCACCCGCCCACTTCACACGGTTCTCCTGGTTGAGATACCAATACCTAAGGAGAGATGCTAACTCTGATGGTACCCCGGCTCCGGCTAACTTCTGCCAAAGAACGTCATATGCCACTAGATCAAAGGCCTTACTGAGATCCAGGAAACAGGCATATACAGGAGTATGTCTATCCGTATAATACTTGACCGTGTGCTTTAAACTAAATATTGCAGTTTCTGTGGACAACCCAGGCCGGAACCCGAACTGGGCGTCGTGCAGATTAATATGTTTGGAGAAATGTGAGTTGAGCACACTGTCAAGTACCTTGGCAGTTATTGTCGCCAAAGAAATTGGCCTATAATTGGACTTGTCCGCCATATCTCCTGTCCTGTTCTTGGGTATAGGCACCACCAGAGTCTGCATCAGTCCGCGAGGGAGGTATGCGTGGCTTACGCACAGAGTAAACATCATGGCAAGCACTCGAGGTAGATGGATACCAGCATTTCTCAGATGTTCGACACTGAGCCCGTCATGGCCGGGCGATTTTCCACCTGTCATATTTCTTATAGCAATTTTAACATCTTTTGCAAGAATGACTGTTGAAATATCTGTATGACAGGCGTCAAACTCCCGACATGGCAGACCCAGCGGAGACTTAATGGAGAAATATTCCCTAAACATGTTCGCTATCCCTTTTGCACCAGAGATACCCTCGATACCTACAGGAATACTAGGCTTGGTGTTGGCATTATTCGTACATTTCCAAAATTTCTTAAAATCTGATTTAGCATGGTGCTTGGCTATTATGTCCATTTTGATTTGATCCTGGTTATTTTGACACCACTTCAATCTGCTCTTGAACTCTTTACGTGCCTGTAACATCTCATTATATGAATCAGTATGAGTTGGTCTGCCACTGGATACCCATATTCTGAACTTAAGCCTAGCATTCCTATAGGCCTCGGATACATGCTTATTCCATCCTGCTAACAACTTTTTACGACTACTTTTATTTGAAACATATGAGGCACAAGCAGCCTCGCATAAAATATCTACTATATTTAAATACATCTTATCTATTATTTGCTTATGGCTATATATATCACAACGCTTACCACTACAATACTGAAAGTCCTTCGGAAAGTCTATACTTTTTAACTTTGAATTACATATATCATGGTACATACTAACTTGAGATCCTTTTCTATCCCCCCAACATATTTTATTACGTGGTGGGGTTTTAACTTCTGTTTTATGCATAATTACATTCAGATTACACTTAATGACTAGTGGATAGTGATCCGACCAATATATATCATGTTTTACATAGATATCTGAAATACTCATGGCAGCTGCCTGGGTAACAACACAATGGTCTAACCACCTTTTACAATCATGTGCCTCACTAATAAATGTAAAAGTATCTGAGCTAAGGTGTTTCAGATCTGCACATATCAAACTTTGCTCGCGTGAAAAGTTCAGGAGCTCCTCGCAAAAGCGCTCATCAGGATGTGCATTAAAATCACCCAACACAAACACTGACTCGACATTACTATCCTCTATTATAGCACTAATAGCGCCTAAGCAGTCTGTAAACTCGGGTAAGTTCTCAGTACAGTCGACGGGCATGTACACACTAAGCACTAACACATAGCAATCATTTATCGTAACACGTATTGCTGATATTCGCGGATTTGCACAGGATATTACTGACACACTTTGAAAAACTGATTTACGCCACAGCAGCGCAACTCCACCGTACGGCCTGCCTCGCAATATGCCAGCTGTTGTATCTACCGCAGATGTACCGGTACTCCCAAAGTCTGCATGAATTGTGTCAAGGAAAGGCAAGTCATGAGGCATGAGCCACGTCTCCTGCAATGCAATAATATCAGCGAAATCGCACAGTTCTTTGACCCCTTCGACTGATCGTTTTATACTTTTACAATTGAATGATATAAAATTTGTGCTGTACAGATCCATAGTTTAAAGAACGCTTATTCGCCGTCGTGCACGGTAGTTCTATATGACCTGAAACGTCGACAGGTAACACCATCAGGCCAGACTTCATTGTTTAAAAATATATTTAATGCATCTCTATTTACAACTATTTTATAAGCGTTATATGGCTTTTCCGTCTTCATTTTGATCTTCTGAAGAGTTATTTTTTGTTTTGTTTTTAATAAAATGTATTCAATAATATCATTTTCAGAAGTATCCTTATGTACGTTAGACAAAAACAAGGATATTTTTATTTCAGCAGGTTTAAATTTGTCATCTGGTTTTATAACCGCCTTGCCCTTAACACCTTCTTGTCTATTTCGATGTTTACGCCGCTGAAACTCCTTCCATTCCTGATCAGGAGTCGTTGCCTTCCACTCGCCTCCTTGACGAATTACGTCCGCCATAGACAATTTATTTTTGTCATTTGAAACGTTACTAGTGTTGTGTACTATATCAGAATTTGGGCACGGTAACTTTTGTTTATCCGTTAAAATTTCGGTTGTCATATTTATCACAACATCAGAACTAGCTTGCGCAGTGGCGAAATTCTGTTGTTCTGCGCATACACCTGCGCTTGGGGGCGGGGCCTCCTCGCTCGGGCGCAACCATCGCGCACCCGCGTTCAAGGTCATGTCACACGACGCGCGCTCGACACATGTTTTTTTCGTACGAATTGCATATTGTGATTGTTGGTTATCGCCAACATCACACTTGGATTTTAATTCTTGAACATATTCAATCGTGGCATATTTTTCTTTCATACTCTGGACCTCCGATTGTAATAAGACAATATCTTTTAATAGTCTAGTTACGTCGACATGGTCGAATGTAACTGGCGGTAACTTCTGCAACTCCCTCGCTACGAAGATGGGAGTTTTATCCGGGTCTGTGCTCTTAAATAAGCATATAATATCTTCGATATCTTTTTGCTCCTTATTTTTACGTCTCGAGATATTACGGGTAGTTGTAGAAATTGACGTGAACAACAAGTTTTTAGCTTCACTTATTTCAACGCCAGAGAACGCACTCACTATTATTCTTATTAAACTTTCTTCATCCATAACGTCTATTTTATTTTGTGTAAAACATAATAATTCATTTATGACTATATTGCACTGTGTACACTTTACTATTTGGGCAGCCATTATTTCTGCTCCCGAACGCTAGCGCAGTCGCGAGTAGACTAAAAAAACTTTTACAATGAGCTCTGCTACTACTAAACTTGACTTTTTTTTAACTTTGGGAAATCAATTAATGACTTTATCCGCTCTGGATGGAGCGGAAGGGCGTTTGTGCACTACAAGGAATTTTATTGTTCGGCAGTCCGATTTTTTATTGTCAGTTATGGCATGCCGTACTTAAATGTATATACTAGTTTGAACCCGAAGGGAGTGTTGCACTCTTACTGACTAAAATCCATTCGTGTTCCTCCTAATGCCCTTTGCGTTCCAGGGCTTTTTTTTTGGGGGGGGTGGGAAATCATCAAATAACTTCTCCCGACCTGGGCGGGGCGGGAGGGAGTGTCAGACTTTTACTGACTAAAACCCACCCATGTTCCTTCTTGTGCCCTTTGCGTTCCGGGGGCGCGGTATCTCTTACGAACAACCCGCAGCCCCGTCAGGCATCGGCCCTCAGTGGCCCCTTCCCTTTGCTGACATCTCTTTGAGGCGCGCGTGGAACACGAACGCGCCGTCGACACGGCCTGTCGTTATGCAACGTAAGCACGGTGAGCTACCCATTGCTCACCGTCCACAGGCCGGAGTCGGTGGTCGGGAGTCGTCTCGCGTGCGTTCCAGGGCTGGGGTAACTCTTTAGAATAAACTCCACATTCCCGGACCTCCTAGTATCCTTTTGCTTTGTTATCTTTCTACCTTGGCAACATTAAACACCTCTCATGACAGATAGATGATGTCATTGCCTGTCAACAGTGTCAATGTCAACGTCAAATAAATACTTTTATTAATTTGCGAGTGACGTTGGAGTGACGCATCGCGGGGTATCGCCTTGTTTCGCAAAATAAATTGTTGTATTACCATTTGTCGCATTATAATTAATACTATAATAATATTTAAGTATTCCCTAACAAACCAAAAGTATTATCCTTCTAGTTGGTATGTCCTAATCTTGTCAGTAAAAGGTGAAACTGTGTGTTTACGTGTAATTAAAAAACCGGCTTAAAAAGGTAAGAAAGCGCTTTCTATTTCATACATTTTCTCTTAAATATTAGTTGAATTAGACAGCGTTCAATTTACTTTTAGTCTATCTTAAAAGTTATAAGTAAGTGAATAGGGTTTTTTTTTTAAAGTATTTTTCGTAAATAAATAATAGGTTCTTATTCCTGCGTACAACACTGCTTGGCATTTATAATGCTACACCTTTACGGTAGATACGTCAAGATAATAATAGATAATGCGATAACTTCAGAATAGTATTCGTGATATAATCGGACTTATCAATATTTTCAATATGGTAAGTGAGTTATTTGGACAATAATTCTTTCTTTTCCTCACAATAGGTAAATTTAATTAAACTAAAAAACAATTGGATTCTCGTTAGCTATATTCAAACAATCCCTTTAATGATCACATAATGTGAATCATATGAATGAGTTTATTGTTTACTATTTCATTCTAAACCAGCCATTCAAACTTTTTTCTTATGTTTATGCGCCTGAGTATTTTAATGAATGAATGTTTTATTGCGGAGCACTCAGCCAGAGTTAACATAGGATTACGTACCAAAATAAAGCTGGTATTTCACTTTAGTAATTTGCTGGAAACGGTGTTTGATCAGCACAAAATAAATTGTTAACACATGGGAAATGTGTGCACCCGGTGTTCACACCATCTTATGGCAAGTTAGAAAATAATATTAACGTTTCTCTTTTTATTGTTGCCTTTTTCATAATGTATCTTAACAGTTATATAAATTTTTATATTCAGTAGGTGGCTGAGCCACTTTCTATTGTGATCAAAGAATTAAATTGTTAGATTTTTGTCCTACTGCATTTAATAATGACAAGCCAAGTGTGTTCACTGTTCTTAGTGTTGCCATTCATTACGTGACAAACATACGGAAGAGCACATTCTACGATTTAAATCTTTGATCACAAAACTTAATAATAATGCTTGTCGTAGAATTTGTAGTTCAGTAATGATTTTACAAAATTATTATTGTGAATTTGTGTTCCGTAGATGTGGAAAGCATCAACTGACATGGCTCCACCAGCACTTCCTGAGGCAGATGACTGGGAGACGGATCCTGACTTCGTGAATGATGTCACAGAGCATGAACAGAGATGGGGACCTGGTGGACGGAATGTAGAGGCTATTGAGTGAGTACAAGAGTTGTTGTTTTTCTATCAAATTCTTAAAGTGTATTCGGTTGGTTCTATAGTCAAATATGATGTTAAGTAAATTAATCAGTGTGGGATCCTTGATTACCAAGAAATGCTGAGGAGTATTTTGATAAAATTTATTATTAAGCACCTTATGGTTAACATAATACAAACAACAATTGATTGATACTACAATTTAACCTTTTGACCGCCTTATCAAAAAAGTAAAAACTGTGCCAATATTACTATTGCTTGGCGCTGAGGGCACAGTTTTTACAATTACTTTAAAAGCGGATAATATTACATACAATACCAAGTCAGATAGTAAATAAGTAAATTATCTGTTTAGACCTAAGTGTGTTCTAAATTGAGGTTGTGTTTTTTGTAAAAAAAAAATATTTTCCGCTTTTTAGTATCAATTTCCTGTCATCCAAATCCACGAAGGAACAGTTATACTACGTAAATTGACAAGACACCGCTTAAAAGTCACTAGAATGCAAAAAACGCTTTTTCAGTTTTTTTTTTTTTACCAAACTGCTGAACCAATTTTCATATTATTTATATGGGACCACCTATGAAGTATGACCTACCAAATAACAAAAAAATCATCAAAATCGATTCATAATTGGCGGAGTTATCGCGTAACACACATACAAAAAAAAAAACAGACGAATTGATAACCTCTTTTTTAAAGTCGGTTAAAAATATTGTTTAAAAGCACACATAATATGTTACAAAACACTATTGGCTTGCAGGAAATCAAACTTGTAATACAAAAGCATGTTTTCCTTACTTTATATATACATGTAAAAATTTACACAGGAAAATCTATTTTTAGATTTTGTGTTACTCGGTCTACATTTGGTAAAGAGGATTTTATCTTTACTTAAATGTAATATAGCCATTAAAAAAGTCAAACTAAGATTTAACTGCCCTGTTGGACTTGTAGTCGCAAGAGTGACTGTGGAGGTCGGGCAAAAGGTATATAGAAATTTTTCAGTATTAGCTCGGTGTTTGGAAGTTTATGATATGACACACCCATGCCTTGGAAAGCACATAGATCGGTTGGACCTGCGCTTGGTCTCTCCCAGTCGTGACAGATTGTAGGCCAATGGATTCTGAGAGTTATGGAAGAGAGAGAGTGCACCTGTGTTCGGTCACAAACTTGTACACTTTAAAATCTCCTGTGTACTCCGTTGAGATGGTCGCCGTGACAGAAATTTCGGAAATATTATTATTGACAATCATCTATTTATTTAATGCAGAATATATAATGCGTTATTGCGCTATTACATTTAAACGTGATATTTTTACATAGTATAAAACGAAGTCGCTTCCGCTGTATGTACGCTTAGATCTTTTAAATGCAACGGATTTGAATGCGATTTTCATCATCATCAATAGATAGAGTGATTCAAGAGGAAGGTTTGTTCGTATAAAACATCACGCTACGGTCAACGGATGCGGAGCGAAAACCAAAGACGTAAGTTAGCGTGAGTGACACCGCGGCACATTAGGCTAGTTTAAAATTATTAGCATTTCTCTGAGATTGTCTCGTAGTAGACGCTTCGAATTACGTAATCATCATAATGTACAGTTAAAAACAATGACTTGCTTAGGATTATGTCATGCATCTATACTTAATAATAAAGGTGAAGAGTTTTTTGTTTGTTTGTATAAACGCGCATATAAACATCGCTCTGCAACCCAAGGGTGTGGGGCAGAAACTATTGACGTAACTGAACGCGGTTGACACCGTAACACAGTACAATATTTAACACTACATACAAATAAACACGGTTCCAATGGAGACCCCTTTAATTTGTTTCTTTATTTTATTTTTAGTATGTGTTGTTATTGCGGCCATAGTATTATACACTCTGTGAATATTCCAAGTCTCTACCTATTACGGTTTATGAGATACAGTCCGCTGACAGACGGACCGACGGACACCGAAGGTTTAGTATTGGGGTCCTGTTGGCATCTTTCGGATATAGAACATTCAAAAGCGGTACTTTGAAGTTAAAAATAAGGTTGATCCGCCAGAATCTTGACGTCTGGTCACCGGTTATCCGGGAACCTGGACGTGTGAAAAGGGGCTTAGCAGAGGAAGTGAGCACGCCGACGGTGCCAATGCCCTGCAGTATCACTCAGACAATGCTAATTATAATAAATTGATATTAAACCAGTGAAAGGGAAGCGTGTGGGCGATATTTTCTTTTGCACATTGAGTCACGTCACAGAAAAAGATTGGTGTACGTTTTTGAATTTTTTATTTTTTTTTTACATATACTGTAGATACGCAGACCTGTCCAGATTATGAGTATGGGTACACCCTACATGTCATTAGTATAACCCATATAAAGGTGCAACTGGTAACCAATCTTAGGCCCGGCGCCCATAGGCGGCACGGCATGGTATTTTTTGCAAGGAAGCCGCTGTATAGTTTTTGTACTTACGACCGTTAACATTGAAATTTCAACTTTATTTCCATACATTTAGGTTACATTTTTATTTGTCGCCATACCATGCCGTTGCTACGCCGTGTCGCCAATGGGTTACTTAGCTCGGCCTGGAGGTCAAATTTAGGACCCCTAGCAATCGCGCTTGTGTCTACAAGACTATGAGGTATTTACGTCACAACCTCAAAGCTAAACCACCTGCAGCTACAATCATTTATAATTTCGTCGATGGTGTCCCAATATGTCCACGATGTGCTCAAAGATTCTCAGCCAAAGTTATGGATATGCCAGTCACATGTATATGCAGCATATCTACGCCAACCATCTTTAAGAGTAGTCCGAATTGCAGTCGTTATGGCCGACATTGGCTAAATAGCATCATCATCATGAGGCATTTAGTGTCCACATATTAAATTTTCAATTTATTTTCAGCATGGCGAAGCTGAGAGAGGAAGTATTTGAAGCGGATTCGCAATCGAAGAAAAAGCAGTACGAGGCTGGACCTAAACCATCATTTGGGTTTGTAGTTTCTTTCTGTAATCTATACAATCTCGCGAGACGACTCTCGGCCACCGTAGATACGGGCCTGTAGACGGTGAGCAATGGGTAGCTCACCGTCCTTACGTTTCATAACGACAGGTCGTGTCGACGGCGCGTTCGTGTTCCACGCGCGCCTCAAAGAGATGTCAGCACATGGAAGGGGCCACTGAGGGCCGATGCCTGCCGGGGCTGCGGGTTGTTCGTAAGAGATACCGCGCCCCCGGAACGCAAAGGGCACAAGAAGGAACATGGGTGGGTTTTAGACAGTAAATGTCTGACACTCCCTCCCGCCCCGCCCAGGGCGGGAGAAGTTATTTGATGATTTCCCAGCCCCTCAAAAAAAAAAAATCTATACAATCTGTACTAATATTATGAAGATAGGTCATATTTGTTTGTTTCTAAGACGTAGTCTCTAGGAAATACCTAACCTAACCGCCTCGGTAGCCTAGTGTTGCCTTTAGCGCGACTGCTACGCTAGAGGTCTTGGGTTCGATTCCCAGGTCGAGCAAAAAGTATTATTGAGATTTTCTTTGGAATTCTCACTAGCTGCTCGGAGTTAGGATTTTTGCCCGGTTAATGGCAATAGGCTCGCCCCCTATTACATGGGACTTAAACATACCGGCGAATTGTGGGTGTACATTGGTACACCTCTACCTAACCCTTCGGGGAATACAGGCCTAAGATAACACCTACATTTAGTGTCTAGGCGGCGTCTTTCCGCAGACCATGGGCCTACCTTTTATCTTTTGTTGCATGCCCAGTCACCTGCACACGTGAGGATCTAATGACTGCGTCAGCGGATGGTGTTGTGCTGTAGCAGTGTTCAAAATCTTAAGTATCTGTGATTGGATGAAGATGGACCAATCACAAAATTTGTTTCACTAATTGAAAGCTGCAGTATTGTCGACTGTCATAGGATATGTTCTAAGCCATAGTTGGGGTCCAAGATAAACTTGAAAAGTTATTTTCAAAACAACATAAATTAATGAGTTTAGATTAATTGTAGACTTTATTATATTTCAACAGTTATGGTGGCAAGTTCGGTGTACAAGAGGATCGTATGGACAAATCCGCGGTCGGCCATGACTATGTCGGCAAGACAGAGAAACACGTCTCACAGAAAGATTATGCGCAAGGTAACCTTAATGACTCATTTTTTTTCACTGGTATGTGTGTAGGTATATTAATAAAATAATGGTCCTAAATGCGACTTTTACGCTAGAGATCTTCGGTTGGATTCCCAGGTCGAGCAAAGCGTTATTGGGTTTTTCTATGAAATTCTCAGTAGCAGCTCAGAGTTAAGATTTGTGCCCGGTTAATGGTAATGGGGTCGCCCCCTATTACATGGAACCCAAACATACCGGCGAACTGTGGGTGCACAGTGGTACACCTCTGCATAACCCTGCGGGGAATACAGGCGTGATGGTATGTTTTGTTAACATTTAATTCAGAATCACTTCCATATTTGTTAGTAACAATTAATCTAAAGTGCTAAACTGCGTGAGGTTCGCCGATCACGGGGAATATCTACTTGACTGCCTGCAGTCCCACCTATCAGCTGACGTTCTAAGAGTGGAGTTGGGGCTGGCGCCGGACTTATCATAATTTGACAAATGAGGAATCAATAGACGCGGCTTGTTCGTTTTGCTGATTATAGACTATGTGACCTCACATTAAATTAATAATGGAGCCAGGGATGGGGGTTTGTTACGCTTTGCTCTGACTTCCGTGAAATATGACCTTCGGAAAGCGCACTGGGTTTCAGTCCCATATCAGAAGTAAGTTTCAGGTGAGCTCTTAATCCCTAGCATAGTGGTATGACAGTTCATCTATGACCACTGCCGAGGTTACGGAATTTGTTTAAAAAAAGTCACCGCGACCCTGGAACGCAAAGGGCGTTAGGAGGAACACGGATGGTTTTTAGTTAGTAAGAGTCTGACACTCGCTTCCGCTCCGTCCAGGGCGGAAGAAGTAATTTGATAATTTCCCATACTTTTAATAAATCAATTTTAAATTTTCTCAAAGTCTTCCCTTACCAACTACTTGTTTTGTATTGTCCCAGGTTTCGGCGGTAAATACGGCGTGCAAGCGGACCGCATGGACAAGTCGGCCGTAGGACACGACTACGTGGCGAAGGTTGAGAAGCACGTGTCGCAGACAGACTACGCGCGGGGCTTCGGAGGGAAATACGGTGTGCAGACTGACAGGGTGGACAAGGTGAGAGCGGAATCAATCACTTAAGACATTTATTTTCTTAAAAGATTACATTAATTACTTACAGAGAAAATACAATAATATACAAATTAACCGATTATCGTTTTTAGTAGGGTAGTTGTTAAAAATGTTAGTGGAGATTGTGTGTGCGCGCGTAAGTTGCGGCGCAATCAATGCTTGCTTATTAAGGCCTATGGCACAGTGAGTTTTAATAAGCGAGAATTGAATAGTTTTAAAGAGGTGTAGGGAGTGAGCGGCTGTAGGTTATATAGTTTAAGGTTAGTTTTCGTAGTGTTGGTAGAATTACAAGTTTAACCTCAGTTTCGATCGCAAAATTCGTCGAAAACATTAAGAAATCCAGAATTTTTCCGACCGAATTTCGGTCACGGCAGCCAAATTGAGTTGAGACTAGCCAAGTACGCAGAAGATATTACAGTGCACTATTGTGTCACTAAATCTCATAGTCCGATGGGACGGCAATCCGACACGACCTGGGAGAGATCAGATGCAGGACCAGGATTCAGGGGGGTGTCATACCACCAAATTTCAAACTCCAGGCTGTAACTGAGAAATTCTTAATGGAAAAACCCAATAACACTTTTTGCCCAACCTGGGAATGGAACCCAGGACCCCACGCTGTACACCACTACGAGACTACCGGGGCAGTTGAAATCAACTGATAAACATCCCCCACTATGCTTTATTTCTCAGGAAGTTTGTAATTGAAAACCAACCAGAGCTTTCAATAAATAATGCTTTTCTTTCCCCAGAGCGCAGCCGGTTGGGAGCATAAAGAACAGGTGGAGAAGCATTCCTCACAGAAGGATTACTCGCACGGCTTTGGGGGGAAGTTCGGAGTACAAGCCGACAGGAAAGACGCGTCTGCCGTAGGTTGGGACCATCGGGAAGACGCGCAACACCATCAGTCACAGAAAGGTTTGTGGTGTCCATTAAAAAGAGCGAAAGGCGACTGACAAAACAGATTTATATGGCAGACGTGAGTGGCAACGCCGGGAGGGGAAGCCCTAGAAACACCTACCCTGACCTTATTGGCGAGGTTCTTCAGAAATGTCGGGTGCGCAGTACTCGTAACCGGTGTGCTTGTATGACCAGATGTATGAACGTGGACGAGGAGAAAGCAGTATTTAAGGATCGTAGCAGGTGGCGTTTTGTTGTTTCTGCCTACCCCCATGGGAAAAAGGCGTGAGTTTGTGTCTGTATGCATGTTAAAAAGAGTTCCCCTATTGATACCTGAACAGCTGATGAACCTGTACAACTTTTTGTGAACCATTTTTTTGTAAAGCGTATGTATGGAATTTCCTGCCTATTTTTCTCTATACGAAACTACCGTTAGAAATGGGCAACTAGATTCAATATTAATGTCTGTTTTTCTTTCTTGTAAATGACGTAATGGTTGCCTCGATAGCCTAGTGGCCCTCAACGCGACTGCTATGCTAGAGGTCTTTGGTTCAATTCCCAGGTCGAGCAGTGTTATTGAGATTTTTTATGAAATTCTCAGGGTTAATGTTTAATCCGGGGCTGCGGGTTGTTCGTAAGAGATACCGCGCCCCCGGAACGCAAAGGGCACAAGAAGGAACATGGGTGGGTTTTAGTCAGTAAAAGTCTGACACTCCCTCCCGCCCCGCCCAGGGCGGGGGAAGTTATTTGATGATTTCCCACCAACCACAAAAAAAAAAAAAATGGTTAATGGCAATAGGTCCGCCCCCTATGACATGAGACTACCTAAAAACAACTGGCGAATTATGGGTGAACATTATTGATACACCTCTGCCTAACCTTTAGGGGTATACCGACGTGATGGTATGTTATGTAAATGACGTTCAAAAGTGCCTTTTGAGTGTCTAATTGAAATAAATTATTTAACGTTGACACTCGTTGGCACGTTTTTTTTTTATATCGTTGAGCTGACTCGCCACCTGTTTAGTATATGGTTTTCTGATGTGTTTTTTCGTGTGCGCTATAAGGCTATTTACGTTATCATATTCTATAACTATTATTATCTTGTCACAGATTACGCTATCGGCTTCGGCGGCAAGTTCGGCGTGCAGACGGACAGACAAGATGCATCTGCGCTGGGCTGGGACCATCAGGAGAAGACTCAGGCGCATGCTAGTCAAGTGGACCATAAGAAGGTATGATAACTATGCAGTTAATGTTTCTTGTTTGTTTATTGAATTTATTTTTTAAATATTATTTATTTATTAGTATTTGAGGACCCCCTTAGACCACTTTTGGCCCTGTCACAGAATCTTACATCGGCTATCTATCACACTATCGACTTGATAATTTTCAGTTTTGTAGGATTTTCGAGATTTGGGTTTTAGTAAGTCACTGACTGAACAGGAAATCTCGAAAACTAATAAGTGACCGTTCACTTTTATAATTACTAGTTTGTTTGGTTGCTGCTCCACTCCCGTGAGTATATAGCTTAATGTTATAATAACCTATACTTTTCCTCATGAATGTGGCTATCACATACAAAAAGATATTCCCAATCCGTAACTAAACTGGTAGTTACAGAGATTAGCACGTTTAAACAAACAAACATAATAAAAATTATTGAATAAACACATACCATCACGCCTGTATTCCCCGAAGGGTTAGCCACAGGTGTAACAATGTACACCCACAGTTCGCCGGTATGTTTAGGTCCCATGTAATAGGGGGCGAGCCTATTGCCATTAACCGGGCACAAATCCTAACTCCGAGCTGCTACTGAGAATTTCATAGAAAAACCCAATAACACTTTTTGCTCGACCTGGGAATTGAACCCAAGACCTCTAGCGTAGCAGTCGCGCTTAGGACCACTAGGCCAACGAGGCAGTTAAAAACTAATAAACATAGTTAATAAACATTTTTTGATTTTTCAATTCTCAGGGTTTCGGCGGCAAGTTCGGCGTGGAAACAGACAGGGTGGACAAGTCGGCTCACCGCTTCGACGAAGTGGATAAAGTCGGCACCAACTATACCAAGCAGAAGCCGGACATAGGCGGCGCCAAGCCCTCCTCCTTACGGGCCAAGTTCGAGAACATGGCTAAGGAGAAGGAGCAGGTGGGTTATGGTCCAAGTGTATAATATTCAGTTCAATTCATCTTTTTCTATAGAAAACGCCAGTATTTTATCACATCCGTTCAGATGGGGAAAGCTGAACGCATGCATACGCATCTCCATACTGGTCTGGTGTTATCAATGGACAAAAGCTGAATTGCGCTAAATAAGTGTGGTTGCCCCTAAGACGGCAAATTGATGAGAGTGTGTCAACAATTAATTTACGTTTAATTAATTCACGTTTATGGCGTTAATTGTATACTTATTTAAATATACTAAGGGTTGCTATTAAAAAACTTGATTTAATATTAAATTTAACTTATAGCAACCCTGCCGACCATGTAGCTACGTACAACATACTACAAAAAAAATAACTTTCTTTGGATTATTTCATTAAAAACTTTATGAAAGATAACATACCATCAGGCCTGTATTCCCCGAAGGGTTAAGCAGAGGTACCAGTGTACACCCACGGTTCGCCGGTATGATAAGGTCCCATGTAATAGGGGGCAAGCCCATTGCCATTAACTGGGCACAAATCCTAACTCCGAGCTTCTACTGAGAATTGCATAGAAAAACCCAGTAACACTTTTTGCTGGACCGGGGAATCGAACCCAAGACCTCTAGCGTAGCAGTCGCGCTTAGGACCACTAGGCTACCGAGGCAGTTACTTTATAAAATTATAATTTAAAAACTTTAAAGATAAAATTTACCGAGTTTCAAATATATTTTTTTTAGTTTTCTGTGCACGAGTCTGTACTTTTATTATTTTATATTTCACAGGAAGCATTACAGTCGGTGCAGAAGATAAGGCAACAGAGAGAGGCTATAGACAAAGACTTATCACAAAAGGTAAACATACCATAGACATTATTTAACGTTACCCCACGCTAGGAATTTCTTCTGTATCGTGGGTACAAACATAATATAAACTCACACACACATAGAACCAGACTTGCTTCTTTTTTGAAGTCGGTTAAAAAAACAGTGACATAATTTTTCTACAGGAGAAAGTCCGCTTAGACAAAGAAAAAGCGGAACAGCCCGAACCGGATTCCGAACCGGAAGCCCCCGCCAAGCTGCCGGGCCGGCTCGCCAACAGACAACCGGTATTACCGACGACAGTCGCTTCACCCGTCACGTCGCCACTTACATCACCAATAATGCAAAAGGTTTGTAATAACAATATTAGCTGCCGGATAAGTTAACCAGAAAATTTCACATTGGTATTTGCTGGATATCTATCTTGTATCCGATATTTATCTTGGACATCACTGACTTCGGTAAAGGAAAACATTATGAGGAAAATATCCGCCTTGAGCAAGCGTGGTGATTAATGCCTTCTCTGTATGAGAAGAGGCCTTTGCCGTGCAGTGGCAATAGGCTGGTATAATTACTATTTTTATTGTACTAGGTAATGCCCGATGTTCCGTCGCCCGCGGAAATAATGAGAGCTGCGCCTGCGCAGGCGGAAGTGGCGGAAGTGACGTCAGCGCCGGACACGCTACCCAACTTGCCGGATGTGACGCTAGTCGGAGAGCCCAAGGAGGATAAGGAAGAGGTTTGTTCATCTTAATATTATTTTTATGTTCGTAGGTTTATTATTAATTTACAACGGTTAAATCAATTTGACAACGTTGTTGCATAAATTCAATAAAACATGTTACATAAAAATATACACGACTAGCTACATACCCCGCGGTGTCACCCGCGTGTAGTTACGTCTTTGGGTACTGCTCCGCTCTCGTTGCTCGTAGCGTGATGTTCTATACGTATAAACCTTCCTCTTGAATCATTTTATCTATTGACTCCAAAATTAGGCAAATCGGTTCAGCCGGTCTCGAGTTTTAGCGAGACTAACGAACAGCAATTGATTTGTATATATATAGATTAACGACCTCTTTGTGTTAGACCCTTATGTATGTCTGCGTTTATCTCAAAAACTAATGAATCAATGTTGATGTTTATTTGTTTTCATAGGGAAAGCAAACAGTACTATACTAAGAATATATTATACACAGTGTCTTAATAAACACTACCCACCTCTCTACATTTTTTATTGTTACCAGTTGACTCGGCAGCCTACAATAGTGGTATCTCCAGTGGGGTGGGAGAGTGAAATGGCCGGCGAGGGGGAGGTAGAAGGGGATGACGAGGACGGGTACACCGCGAGGGCGCTGTACGACTACCAAGCCGCCGCGCCCGATGAGATCTCCTTCGACCCTGACGATATTATCACCAATATTGTGATGGTGAGTCACTCCTTTTATTACCGAAGTGCTGGACGAGTGTGGAGGATACAGTAGGCAATACAACTCGGTTAACATAAGGGCTTGTAAGCACTCGCTACCCGTGTGTTGTTGACGGGATTTTGGGTAAGTGAGACAGCGCGGAGAACTTTGATGTTGCGATTTTGAAACAGTGGCCGCCACGAGTCGTGAGCACAAACGTCGAGTTTATTTCTGGGTTCCTATCTGGGTTGTTTGGGGCGCTGACGCTGCTTGTGGTGGATCCGACTGACGGATCAATCGCGTGCAGCGTCGGCGACCCAAAAAAACCTAGGAAGGAACCCAAAAATAAGCTTGACTCACGACTCGTGGCGGCTACTTTACGATAAATTTCGCTGCACGTCGGTCAAAAGTCGCATGAGTTGCAATAGATTTCGCCACAGTCGTAGTTCATATGTTGTACGATAAATGTCGCCACAGAAGTACCGTTTCCACTTAACTTGCAATCCCCCCACGACCCTTGTACCGTTGCATGCACCGGTAAGCACAATATTCGGCGTGCGTTACATTGCGCGCTACCATAAACAGTGATTTTTCATACCAAAACTAAAAGCCGTATCTCAGCAATATTGTTTGCTCAATGTTACAATTTTTTTTACACCCTGTATAAATTACTTTAATGACTGCCCCGTTGGTCGCAAGCGACTGATGAGAGTGGGGTTCGATTCCCAGATCGGGCAAAAAGTGTTATTGGGTTTTTCCATTAGGATTTGCTCAGTAGCAGCCCGGAGTTTGGAAGTTGGTGGTGTGACACACCCGTGTCTCGGAAAGCACGTAAAGTCCCGGCTGTCATTCGTAGATCTTTGACAGTCGTTACGGATAGTCAGAAGCTAGGAAGTTTGACAAGCAGTCTAGCCAAGAGGTATCGTGTTGCTTAGTAACTGGGTTGTGGAAGTCAGATAGGCAGTCGCTCCATGTAAAACACTGGTACTCAGCTGCATCCAGTTAGACTGGGAGACGACCTGAACATAGTTGGCTAAGGCTAAGTAGATAATGATGATGTATAAATTACTTTTATGTTCCTCAGATCGACGAGGGCTGGTGGCAGGGCCTCTGTAAGGGCGCGTACGGACTGTTTCCAGCGAACTACGTACAGTTGCAGGACAAGTGAGACATTCCCTACGTTAGACCGTTAGTTATAACATTATTATTAAAAAGTTGTCTGTACATTTCTTTAAAATATACGAGAAAATTCCTGTCACATGAATTGTGACTGATATCGTGTTACTGATCTACCTGTAGTCTGAATTTTGGATAAGGTATACAAATACGAATATATGCTTGTTTATCTTTTGGCTCGAACCGAGAATCGAACTTGCGATCCGGTAGGCGTATGTTACGCTAAGACATTTTTTTTGGGAATATTAAAAAAAAAATACGATTTATCTTGAAACCCGGTCCATACATATTGACTCATGTTTGGACAATTGAAACGTATGGACGGTAACATTTGAAGTTCGTTTGTTCATCGACAAGTCTAAACAAATGACAGCAGATTATTGCACATACTTAAGTTAGTGTGTATGGACCAGCTAAAAGGCATTTCATAGTCATAGTTCATTATGACAGTACCGTTACGACACGGCAACGGCTCGGCCAATTGTTAGCTGCCAGAGCGCCGACTGCGAGTCGTCACCTTTTCACGTTGTCATTTAAAAATGTATTTTAACGCACACGATTAAAAGTTCCAACTTGTATGGCAAATTATTTGCTGTTATAATGAGCAATGAACTATATTTTTCAAACGAAATCCTTTCGATACATTAAGTAAATGCTAGTTGAAAAAAAAAATATAGATGTATAAAATTAATAAAATTATATAAGCTAGACATTATTGTTATGAAAGACTTTAATTTTTGATAAATGAGTAATTTTGATGATATAATTATTATAATTATTGATAATATTGTCAGTTTTAATAATAGTCTAACCAACCAGGAAGTGTGTATGTTATACCTATATATGGATTTGAAAAACTTAGGATTGGCTGACTTGAAGACATACATAATGAAAAATATTCAATTTTAAAACTGATAATAATATTATTTGCGCAAAAAATCACGGTGACACTGCGCAGGATTGAACAACGATCAATAAATTACAACACTATATTATTAACAAAATCTACTACTACTTGTAAACTTCGGCGCACAAGATTTTTTGCGCACAACCTAGATATATAGAAAAGAGCGAGCACACTTGCGAATTAAAAAATGTCGCTTATACCAACTAACTGATAAATGGAAAAAGACGAAATAAAAATGGCCTCTGGATTTTGAAGACAAATATACCAGCCCAAGGCTGCCTGTCCACAGAAGCGGAGCAAGGCTGCGGAGCAGAGAAACGGAGAAATATTACCCAATAGGATTACATTACTGGGGCGGAGCGAAGATTTTATGCAATCCTATTGGTTAATATTATGGCGGTTTCCACCAAAGTGGAGAGGAGAGATGTCTAGTACAACCAATCGTATTGCGTTATTTCACATTTCACTGCGTAGTTTCAACATCATAACACAATATCCTATTGGTTATTTACGAGACATATCTCCTCCTCTCCGTTTTGGTGGAAACCGGGCCTAAAGCTGTCGGTAAAACATAGCTTCCTACCAGTGAATCAGTTTTTTGTAAACAGACCAGTATTTTCAGAGTAATGTCTGGATATATTAGTATGTTTAAAAGTTCAATCAAATCTTGCAAGTTAAATTTGACCCACTTTCCGATGTTCGATTGAGGTATTTTTTTTAATACATATGCACATTGCATGACAATGCAATATAACGCTTGTATTTTTTTAATAATATCAATGGAACTTGTGTTTTTTTTTCTTTTTCTATAGACTACCAATATTTGTAAGTGGGCATTTTTTACTATACTCTTCAATTGTGCTCACTCCCCTAGATAGTAAGTAACTTTGATAACGTACTTATGACATGAAATAACGCGAGAAACCTCACTACATTGACATAAGGCGTATTTTAATAATTTTGTAGCAATCGCCTAAAAGCGTAGATTTTCATTGGAGGTAGGAATAATGTAATAACGACGACGACGATGATGATACATTTTGTGACTTATTACATTGTAATAAGGTCTAAATTAAAGGTGTCATTGTAGAATGTCGTAAGCACATTGAGGCATTGTGTGACTCAAGGACATTAGGTATTTTTTTTTTTTTTTCGTGGATGGGAAATCATCAAATATGTATGTATCAGGTATGAATTAAGGTATTTTATTATCATAAAGCGTAATTTACGAAGTGTTTGTTTAACAGTTCAGAAAAAGCTCAATTCATGTCTCCTTAACCGAAAAGTTCCCAGGTATAGTTCTGGAACAAGAAATAAATCGCAATGATGGGATAGAAAACAACGGTCGTCTTTGTATAGTAGCCGCCACGAGTTGTGAGCAGACCGGCCAAGTTCATTTTTGGGTTTAATTTTGGGCCACCGACGGTGCACGCGGTCGGTCCATCTGTCGCACTGATCGCGTGCAGCGTCGGCGCCTCATAAATCCAGAAACGAACCCACTAACCCAAAAGTGAACTTGACGTTCGTGCTCACGACTCGTGGCGGCCACTATACATGTATTATAAATTACCCATCAATAACTGCCTCGTTAGCCTATTGGTCCTAAGCGCACCTGCTACGCTGGATGTCTTGGGTTCGATCCCCAAGTCGAGCAAAAAGTGTTATTAGGTTTTTCTATGAAATTCTCAGTAGCAGCTCGGAGTTAGGATTTGTGCACGGTTAATGGCAATAGGCTCGCCCCCTATTACATGGGACTTAAACATATCGGACGACTATAGGTGTACATTGGTACACCTCTGCCTGACCCTTCGGGGAATACAGGCGTGATGGTATGTAAATTAATCTACACCCTACAGGCTATTCAAATAAAAGTCATAGCTCATTAAAACAACATCGTTCCTACACGGCCCGGCCGATATAGGCTTCAAATGCCAACCAGCCTGAGCGCGCCGCCCGCAAGCCATCATCTTTTTTATCTTGCCATTGTAAAAAATATTGTAACTCATACGTTTAAAGCCCTAAATTGAATGGCTTTATATTGAAGCAATACAGTTATGCGAACAAATCGTAAATTATTTAAAATAACATGTAGTGCGCACTTCAAATATTCAATAGAATAAGATATGTATTGTCTTCCAAAGCCTACCTCTACACGCAATCGCATTTTGTTTGAATGCACCACATTTTGCACCTTTTTTATAGAATAAGGAAATAACACTTCGAAGTGAGGCGTAACTTTTAAGAGTGGTCATTGCAAGTATGACAGCAATACATCCGAACAGTTTTCATTTATTTATTGACTAGCTAAATCCATCCCGCGGCTTCGTTAAGCTACGTCTTTAGTTACTGCTTCGCTCCCGTGAGTCGTAGCGTGATGTTTTATAATCTTCTGCGATAAACGGGCGATGTAACGCAAAAAGGTTTTTTCAAATTCGACCAGTTGTTCCCGAGATTGGAGCGTTCAAACAAACAAACTTTAATAGTTTGATATTAATATGGGTAATGTTTTCGCCCCCTATTACATGGGACCTAAACATACCGGCGAACTGTGGGTGTACATTGTTACACCTCTGCCTAACCCTACGGGATTACAGGCGTGATGGTATGTTATGTTTTAAAATACATAATCCAATTTATTATGCAACACACCATTTTTGGCTCTATTTGTGTTGTGTTTTGGTTCACTTTCAATTAATCAATGAAAACTGCTTGAGAATTTTACTGTTCTGTCTACGCTGAGCATAATGCGTGGTCGTTAGCTACGAGGCATGTAATACGCCCAGTTACGGTTGCATACGAAGCTTTTCCTATAATTTATCGTGTTTTCCGTGCATTCAAAGAAATAATGCATTTGAATTATTAAAAATAATTATTTGTAAGCTTATTTTTGTTTTAGTAAATTTACTATTTTAGCAAGTCGACTATTATGCCATTATATTTAATTAATGATATAAAAATCTTATATCCCTTGTACCCGATGTTTATTTTGTCGCATTATTATAATTATATTCCATATCCTATTGTAGGAATTGGGCTTTAGATAATAGTTTAAATAGTAATGTTAAATAGTCTCAAAATTATGAATGATTAAATTATATTTTTCTTTTTTATGAATTTGTATGAGTCTTACAGCCGAATACTCAAACGTCATACAATTTTAAGTCCACCATACCTTTTTCTGCCGCAAAGCAGCGTTGCTGTGTTCCGATGTCAAAGGTATGGCTGCCGGTGTAATTACAGGCATATGAGACATTTTAACTTTGTCTCTGGGATGGCAACGCATTTGCAAGGCCTCTGGTATTGCAGATGTCTATAAGCAGCGGTGACCATTTAACATCAGGTAGGCTGTCGGCTTGTTTGCCATCCAATGATATATATCAACGAGCAATCACAGCAGCTAAGGTGCTCTTATCAATTGTCAAATCAATTCAGCGTCAAATAACTCTTAACCGATGAAGAAAAATGGCGGTTTGAAAGCTATTGTCAATAAATCACTTTAATTTGGCCTTACCTAGTTTGTTGTTGTCCTTATCACCCTTAAAGTGTTTGACGGGGACAGAAATACTTTTAAAAAGGTTTTTAACTTGAATCGCGTTTGTGTATTCAGATGAAAGATGTATGACTTCACAAACGACAGTCATTACGTTACGAACTGACAATTTAATTATAAGTTTATTAACGAGTATTTTTTTTATTAATTAAACAATTTATGGACTTTCCTTTTGTATTCCAAAAAGTATTTCTCAATTAATTTGAGTTTGTAGAAGCTATTCACCAACTGAAGAAGTTTTTGATTTATTTGAACAAAATGTTGACGGTATGGTAATTTGAGATGGCACTGCATGCTCACAAATACTTGTTGGTAATGAATTTAAAATAATGAGTTCAAAATGACCAACACATATATATTTTTTCTTTTATAAAAATCAAAAATATTTCATTGAATTGTCTTGCTTGTTACCTCTAAAATAATGAATCAAAACCTAAGCGTTATTCAGAATCGATTTTTATCGTTATTTAACATCCTTGCTAACCGACTATCGACTGTCAAATCGATTTAGTTCCGATTATCTTATTATATTATACAAGTTTTCTGTCACTGAAAAATCAGCCTTAAGTTTAGGTACAATAAAGTGTATTACATAGTCTCGACCCACAATGTAGTATTTGTGACATGAAGTACCATCAATCTAGTATTATAAGTAGTATGTATAGGTATCTAATGCCGAACTATGTTTTATATAAAACTATTGTTTAATGATGAATAAATACATATTTTATAGCTATTAACTTATTTTATTTTTCCTCGTTTAATATACAGGGTTATTTGTAAAACAATGACAACCTCTCAGGACTATGTTACTAACATCATAATCAACAATTTTTGTTCTATGACATTTAAAAATTTATCATATTTTTTTTCATCAGATTTTCATACAAAAATAAAAACATTTAAATTGAACGCTCTAAATGTTACGAAGTCTATGCGAAGCAAACGAAAGCGATAGTAAAATAGCGAGGAGAGCGGGGTTAGGGCGGCGGAGGTGTTTGTACTTGACCTATTTACAATTTTACGGAAATCCTTCAGTCGGTCATTCGCTTCGATGCGCTTGCGTTGCTTGATTCTGTAAAAAATTATAGAACAAAAGTTGTTGTTTATGATGATAGTAATACAGTCCTGCAAGGTTGTCATTGCTTTACAAATAACCCTGTATATATAGAAGTGCCTCGTTAGCCTAGTGGTCCTAAGCGCGACTGCTACGCTAGAGGTCTTGGGTTCGATTCCCCGGTCGAGCAAAAAGTGTTTATTGGGTTTCTATGAAATTCTCGGAGTTAAGATTTGTGCTCGGTTAATGGCAATTGGCTCGCCCACTATTACATGGTACCTAAAACATACCGGCGAACTGTGTCTGTACATTGTTTCACCCCTGCCTAACCCCTCGGGGAATACAGGCGTGATGGTATGGTATATATATTTTTTTAAGTAATATATTTTTGATTCCGACAGATTATAACCTGGACTTATAATGACTATTAACCTTAAATCGCCATCCCGCCTTGACCAAGCGTGGTGATCGATGCTCGCGCCATTCTGTATGAGAAGAGACCTTTGCCCAGCAGTGGGACAATAATAAGCTGGTATCATTATTTTATTCACAACTAAATAAGCTTGCAATAACGAACGCAAAGTCCTATCTATAAATTAAACATTAATTGCGGCCCTCTTGATAATAATAGGGTGTCAAGACCTTGTCTTTCATTAAGACGATCTTTTACAATCATTTGTCAGCATTAGAGAGAGGTGGTATGTTTGTACAGGCGACAAGTACCGCCGGCCGATGCTTTATTTGCCTTGCCCTGTAATTATTGGGCCCAATTGATTGTGGGACGGGTATTAAGATCGATTTCAAAAGAGTGTAATGGTACACTGAAAGCTTGCGTGGGTAGGTAATTGTTTGTAGTTGAGTAAAAATATATTGGTGTATTTTTTTTGGAATCACCCTTTTGTGTTACCTAGGTACTTTCGGGTTAACGCAGACAGAAAACCTAGTTGCTGTCAAGTTTTATTGATTTAGGGCTGATTTTTTCAATCGTCAAAAATATAACTGTTTAATTAATACATTTTGTTTAGAAGATATTGTCCAAGCGTCATATTTATTCTTTAACAGTTATATGTCGATACAAAAAATCTGTCATTAGCTATGATAAATTCCAAACCAACCTAGAATAGAATTATATGGAAATGAGAAATATAGGTACCTATATTTATTTATTAAAGCTTAATGCACAAATGTAAAACAAAATTCACCGTACAAAGGCGGACTTAATGCCTTAGGCATTTTCTACCAGCCTATGTCAGTGTTGCCTTGCCCCAACTATGTTGGGGTCGGCTTCCAGCCTAACCGGATGCAGCTGCATATTAAGGCTGCCTATCCGCAGAAGCGGAGCAATGCTGAGGAGCTGGGAAACGGAGAAATATTAACCACTAGGATCGCATAACAGTTATGCAATCCTATTAGTTAATATTTCTCTGTTTCTCCGCTTTCTTTTGAGGACAGGCAGCCTTAAGGAGCGACTGCCTAAGTGACCTGCACAACCCAGTTACTTTGGTAAGACCAGTAAGCCAGCCAGCAACACATTTGTGAACGAAGTACTTGCTGGGTCTGATCCAAGAACATCCTCCACAGCATAGGCATGTAGACTTCTAGTTCCTATGATAAATGGTGTCTAATCTATGCTCTTAAAAAATATAATGTCAGAACTGATCAACAGTCAAATTGACACGAACAGAGCAACAAAAGGATTCCGTTGCATTTTAGAGACAAGCAAAATCACTAATGAAATTCCTCACAATTCTTACTTTTTTAATTCAAACTGTGTTAAGTGAATATGACAGACGTGTTATAACAACACTAAAATACTCCAAATATAGAATAACACCTACAGTAGTTAACGGGAAACCCGCTGCTAAAGGCGAGTTTCCATTCCTAGTGTCTTTCAAGGAACCTATGCAAAAATTCGAGCCAGGAAAAATAATATGGAAGAATCTCTGTGGTGGCAGCATCATTGCCAAGAAAAAGGTACTTTCGGCCGCGCATTGCTTCGAAAACGATCATTTCTACTACGTGACGTACCCAGGAGTGTTGCGCGTCGTGGCAGGCGATTTGACCACCGACCTCATACACACGGGCAGGACAGAAACCACAGCTGACGCCCAGTGGCGGAAGCTGAGCAAAGTCATTGTACACAAGCATTTCAATTTCCCTACCAATGATATTGCGTTGGGGGTGACGACAGAGCCGTGGGTTTTTAACAACAAAGTCAACCTCGTGCATCTAGCGACAAGAATGACCGATTTCTACAGTGACTGTGTGTCAGCTGGATACGGTGACCTTGGCTTCGGCCCCACGGACACAGTATCCCCAGTCTTGCTAAGGGCTAACATTTCCACTCTCCCCAAATGGCGGTGCTCCTTGTTATGGGAGATGAATATGAATTCGCATATTTGTACGTCATCTGCGGTCACTGATGTTGCGAGGGGGGACTCTGGGGGTCCCCTGTTGTGCAAGCATACTGGTGACCCCGAAGAGAGAAATGAGGATGGGGTCTTGACCGGCATTGTGAGCGGAAAGAATTTTGATAAAACTACTTTGTACACTCGAGTGTCTGCCTACAGCGATTGGATTGCGAAAGGGGGCGGAGTTCATAAATTGCGCGGATCTGTAAATGGGTGTTTGGCTATTATACTGTTCGTTTTAATATATCTTTTGTTTTAATGTTTGGTTACCCCATGGGTTATGGACTGCGGGTGGTTCTGCCGGGGCTACGGGTTGTTCGTAAGAGATACCGCGCCCTCGGAATGCAAAGGGCACAAGAAGAAACATGGGTGGGTTTTAGTCAGTCTGCTATAATCCGGCTAATATTATAAATGCGAAAAGTGAGGAAGGGCGAATGGATGGATGTTTGTTACTCTTTCACGCTTAAACGGCTGAACGGATCTTCATGAAATTTGGCACGGAGGTAGATTGTAGTGTGGAATAACACATAGGACACTTTTTATCCCGGAAAAATGTTAGGTTCCCGTGGGATATATTAAATTTGACGTGGACGAAGTAGCGGGCAGAAAATAGTCGGTTAGAAAAAAGTTTGAACTATTTCTTCCATTATCAAAACTAGACAGAATAAGCTAGCTTCTTTGAAATAACATAATTAAAATATTAATAGTTAAGCTTTGCATAAAAATGAGACTCGGTCTATTATTCTATGTAAAATAGATGGTTCCGTCTTACACTTGATCAAGTCATTTTTCATCGTGAACCGTCGCGTCGTCAGCTTAAAAAAATATTATAAAATGGCATTTCTAATTAATGTGCGGTTTTAGAATTAAAGGAAAACAGGGTAAGGTTGTTTATTATCCTGCAATGTTGAAGATTAGGTTATTTTTTTGGTTTTGAAAAACAATATTCGCAATTGAATATTCATTATTACACTTATTAGATTTTCTTTTATATCATTGGATGGCAAACTAGCCTACGGCCGTCCTGATGTTACGTAGTCAAAGCTGCCTACAGACATTTGCAGTACCAAAAGCCTTGCAGATGCGTTGCCATCCCAGAGACAAAGTTAAATGTCTCATGTGCCTGTAATTACACCGACACCCATACCCTTTAAACCGGAACACAGCAACGCTGCTTTGCAAATGGATATAGCGCTATCTATCTGTTTGTTGCCTCAACACGGCATCACCATAACCCGAACTATAGACTACTTTTTATTTCTAAGTTGTCCAAGATGTTGGTTTCTCAATCGCTCTAAACAGTATATACCTACACAACATTTAGATGTGTGATCATAGTTTGTTCTTATTGCAGACAGAACACAGACGGACACAGCGACACAGCTGCATTCTGTTGAAGCAATTCCTTTAAAGTTTTTCACTAAACTCAAAGGTAGGGACTTATAAATAGAGAATGCACGAGCATTGATCACACCTGACGATTTTTTTAATGTTGTCATTCGATTGTAATCAGGCTGACGGCTCACATGATATTAAGTGGCCACCACTAGGTATCTATAGACATCTTCAATACCAGTGGCCTTGCAAATGCGTTGCCATCCTAGAAACAAAGTTGAAATGTCTCATGGGCCTGTAAATACATTAGCACCCATACCCTTCAAACCTGAACACAGCAACGCTGCTTTGCAGTAGAAGTAGGTACGGTCATACGGTGGTAGTACTTCCCCGGACGAGCTTCTTTACAAAGAGCTATTGAATTTCAGACATAAATGAGTCCGGGATTCCCTACCGACGTCAGTGATAACCAAGGTATAGTAACCATGAAATTAAACTGAAATGCTACCGGATAATCGTACTTCCAATTCCAGTTTTAGAATGGTATTTAATAATATTTTTTGAATAATGGTATTTTGAATAATATTTTTTAAGTTATTAGGCTCATACTATGCTCAACTGATTCGTGTTCGTCAAAGAATCTGTGATCTGTGTCAATGGTAAGCAGATGTGAATGCACAGTACAGACTGATGTGCCGAGTGTAATAAATCAACTCATGCACTTATTATTTAGTAAGGGGCAGCGTTTCTCAAAGTTTATGTTGAGTTACCCGGGGTACGAGAGGGAGACTATGAGATGCTGTAACTATATGTATATGTATAGAAGAGTATTACCTTAAGTACCTAACAGTAATTATAACTGACCTGACAAATTTATGCTTAACATGAATAGTACGGGGCCCCGTCATGCCTCAAAATGCCAAAATATATAGTAAATAGCCATTAGAAGAAAGAACAACTGTACCTACTTTCCTTCCCTGTACTTTTATTTAGGGCAAGTAGAATTGTTTATTTCAATTAAACCATCAAAAGGCACAACTGAACTTAATTTCCAAAAAAAAAAAAAATTGAATCTAATTGTCCCTTCCAAAAGAGAGCTTCGTATTGAAAAAATTGGGTATGTAAGAAACTCCATACTCGCTCTTTTAAAATAAATGTTATGTGATATTTTGTAAACATTAATTATATATGTACATATGAAGATAATGTACTCTGAATAGTACCACTTTATTACAATGGGTACAAAATATTATAAATTAGTAATATCTTAATTATGATGCCACTTGAGAACTTTGAGAACCTCATATCTCCAGTCATAGGCGGTTTTAATGAAACCCGAGAGGATATTTTTCCCTCAGCCCCCATACATCGTTTGCATGGAGTAATTGTATGGGTATGTATGAAGTCAAGGCGTTTACATTTATATTGAGCCATGAATACGTTGGACGGGTATTCACGCGGGATAATCGAAGAGAATGAAATGTGTTATTTTACATAAGCATGGAGATAAATTATGTAGATTTTGTTTAAGTTTGTATTATCTAGATAAACAAATAAATAAAATTCAAGTGTCTGTTTGTAATGTCAAAATAAAAAAATACTAAATGCATATGAATGTTTACGCGATACCAACAAACCATTTTTTTACATTTTGTCTGTCTATTTGTAATGGCTAATCTCCGAAACGGCTTTAGCGATTTTAATGTGACTTGACTGGCAGATAGCTGATGTTATAGGGAGTAACTTAGGCTACAAGGTTGGCCCCATAAATGTTTATATTTGCTAGAAACACGGTACGATTAAGGACATTATTTAACTTGTTTGGATTAGCAAGTTTCACCGACACAGCGTCATGCAAATCCTACTAATATTACTCGTATAACTGCGAAAATTTGTGAGGATAGATGAATGGATGTTTGTTACTCTTTCACGCTTAAGCGGCTGAACGAATCTTGCTTTAATTTGGCACTGAGATAGATTGTAGTGTGGAATAACACATATGATACTTTTTATCCTGGAAAATGTCCGGTTCCCGTGAAATATTACACCAAATTTAACGCGGACGAAATCGTGGGCAGAAGTAAGTACAATATAAAATAAATAATCAAAATAATTGAATTATAGAATGGACAGGATACAATTTTAAATCATATTAAACATATCATGATAAAAGATTTTCATATTCATGAGTATTTTTACCGTACATTGGTACATTGTGAATTAAAAGTGAGTGTGTATATTTTTCTACACGGATCTCTAACTTAGACAAGGTATCAAGTATTAAATTTTTCAGTTGCAAATAAACCCGCGCGTCTCACAGATGTTCAAAGAATTCTTAATAAAGTAACAAATCGAGATATCGGCACGATATTAGAAACGTATGGGGATGATACAAATATATTTTCCTCATAATAATAAATATCTTCGAGGGAAATATATTTTAATCTAAAAATTTTTATCTTCTTATTTTCAAATATACGATCTTCGAAGCGAGAATTCGATTACATTAAAATATGTGTTATATTTTACATTTGTGATTGATGTGGGAGTAACCTGCCCTCTGATGTAATACCTCTAAAATTTATATTATATTGCATTACCTTCGCAGAATAAATGGCTTTTCTTTCTTTCTTTTTAAATTCACCAAAAATTCATATTAGATTACTTAAGTTGTAATAAGGTAAGCTAGTCCGCTTGTGTTGCATATAAGCCCCCACTGGATTTCGGTCGCGGAGGCCAATCTTAATGGAGACAAATACGCACGAGATAAGTAATATAGTGCACAAGTGTGTGCGAAAACACATGTGCACTCTGGCTCACTTCGTGTCACGACAGACGGGGACCGACTACTTTACGAGCTGTCCGAGACACGGGAGTGTCACACCACCAACTTCCAAACTCCGGACTGAGAAAAATGAGTAATGGAAAAACTCAATAACACTTTTTGTCTGACCGGAGATTGGAACCTAGGACCTCACGCTCAGTAGTCGTGCTTGCGAACACGCGGTCAGAGTCTTTCCTGTACTTGTACTTAATGACGATATTAATTGTTAAATTTCATGATTCTAAGTCAACGAAAAATACCCTATCAATTTTGATTCTATTGAGACTATCGAAACATAAGTTTTTTCGCGGCATTAGCGGCTGTATCTTTTTTTTGAGTTAATTTGGAAGTTTGATTTTTTGACAGCTTCAAGAGGCTGTAGATCTCAGCATATAGTTTTTATTTTAACTCGATATCTCCACGCGTTCCCGAGTTAAGGGTCTTGACAAACAGATGGACGGAAGGACGGACAACAAAGTGGTCATAAGGGTTCCGTTTTTCCTTTTGAGGAAAACTAGGCCAACGAGGCGGTTAATAAACTGGACAGTAGTAGATAATCCCAGTTTACCACGCATTACACCATGTAAACAGTCTGTAATCATGTTTGTGTTATCATCACACTCTAAGCTGGACGACAGCGAATTAAAAACAGTGATAAAATAATTAGCGGTAATGGAAATGTGACGTGCTTGATAAGGCACACCTGTCAGATTATTGTGAAGCCGCGTTTCCGATATATGAAGTGACTAGCTACTGCCCACGATTTCGTCCGCGTCATATTTGATGTACCTATTATCCCGTGGGAACCGTAAAAGAAAGTATTCTATGTACGTATGTACATGTGATGTGTGTGTGTATATGTATGTATGTGTGGAACCCAAGACCTCTAGCATAGCAGTCCCGCTTAGGACCACTAGGCTACCGAGGCAGTTTAGCTAGTAAATTACACATATCATTTTCCTATTACGAGGGTAGTATCATAAGCCAGCAGCTAATCAGTACAGTCGCAAGTTGTTGCATTTATATGCACAAGGACCTGTTCATTAAACTTATTTCAATGAATATTCATACCACTAGTACATTCACTAGCGGCTAGGGGTGGCCTGAGTCTGATTTAAAACTAGAATTCGGACTAATTTTAATCAACATTGCTTATTTTAGGACACATCTAGGTCGTCCTAATTTGACGCAGATACATGACGTGTGAACGGTACGATCCAGGGTAAGGGTTCGACAAAGCAAACAATTTGCTACTCGAATTCGGACTTTAAATTTTGTTACTTAAAATATTTTTTGTGAATGTAATGTAAAGAAATGTATTCTCTATACCGATTCGGGTCAGGACGGCTAATCTTAATGCAGACTAGCCAAGTACCAGGAGATATTATAGCGCACAAGTGTCTGCTAAAACACAGGTGCACTCCCTCTAGGCTCTTTCCTAACTCTTATAGTCTGATGGGATGGCAATCCGACACAACCGGGAAGAGATCAGGCGTAGGCCCAATGGCTTTTTTATTTTACCGATGCGTAATCATCAAATGACTTCCCCCGCCCTAGGCGGGGTGGGAGGGAGTGTCAGACTTTTACTGATTATAACTCATCCATGTTCCTTCCTGTGCCCTTTGCGTTCCGAGGGCGCAGTATCTCTTACGAAAAACCCGCAGCTCCGGCAGGCACCGGCCCTGAGTACTACTTTGAAGGGGCTACTCAGTGAGTAGGCATCTCTTTGAGGCGCGCGTGAAAAACGTGAAACGCGCCGTCGACACGGCCTGTCGTTATGCAACGTATGGACGGTGAGCTACCCATTGTTCACCGTCCACAGGCCCGCGTCTACGGTAGCCTGGAGTCGTCTCGCGGCTCCCGACGCCTAGGGCGTCTACCGCGGCGGCTGGGACGGGAGACTCTCTGCCTCAACCGTCTCGCCGCCTCCTTCTCTAGCATAACTGCTTCGCAGAAGAAGGACCAACGGCTTTACGTGCCTTCTAAGGCACGGAGGTGTCACACCACCAAGTTTCAGCCTCCGGGCAATTACTGAGAAATTCCTAGTGGAAAAACCCAATAACACTTTTTGCCCGACCTGTGAATAGAACCCAGCGCCACGAATATATTTTTAATAATGATAAGATGAAAAGTTGACGGCTTACGGGCGGCGTGCTAACAGCAAACAGTTTCTTCTCATGCCTTCTCTATATGAGAAATAGGCCTTTGCCCTGCAGTGGGACATTGAAAGCCCGGTACAATAATCATAGAAGGCAAGGTAGAAGTAAATACGTCCGCCATTGTTTTGTTTTGCGCAGTCGGCGAATACAAAGGAATTTTATTTAACATGTTAGGTAGGTAGCTGTTTGTTTTTGGTTGAATGAATAAAATATGACCTGTAAACATGACGTTGCCATAAGTTGCGTCTAATATCACGCCTATTTTCCTGGAGAGGTAGACAGACATAAAAAATTACTACTAAAATTAAAAATTTGAATTGTAGATGTCACTCTACATATTGTGTACATCTGGTCGTACAATCACTCCGGTTACGAGTACTGCGCACCTGAACTTTCTGTAGAACCTCACCAATAAGGTCAGTGTAGGTCTTTCTAGGGTCCTCTCGTAAAAATAGGTATGTATAAACAAAATTAACGTAATACACAACCCTGAAACAGACGGACATGCTCATAAGATCAAACAAAAGTGTAATGAGTTAGCGAAATAGTTTAAAACTTTAATTATAAGCTGTTTAAATATTTATCATAGTCTTGATAGTTGTCGCCACGTGGTGGCAACAAGAAAACTTAACTGAATTTTTAATGAGAAACTGTAATAAAAAGTTGGTTAAATGTAAGTAAATTGGAAAAAAGTAATTAATCTTGGGGGCAGTTTGAAGAAGAGGATAAGGACACTACTATCTGAGATTGAGACAAAGAAATTAAATACAAAATTAGATTCCCATTATCTCTATATAGTATAAAAGAAAGCCGCTTCCCTCCGACTGCCCTTTACGCTTAGATCTTTTTAACTCCGCAAAGTATTTTAACGCGGTTTTCATCAATAGATAGAGTGTTTCAGAAGGAAGGTTTATACGTATAGAACATCACGCTACGACTAACATGAGCGGAGCAGTAACCAAAAACGTAAATGAACGCGGGTAGCGGGTTTATACGGGGTATAAAGCTAGAACTATTAAAAATCCGAAAGTTTATGAGGATTGATGTTTGTTACTCTTCCAAGTGTTTACACGGCTGTGTTGAATTAATCATCAAGTACGGAAAAGATATTTTCTATACAGTCAAATTTAATATGTTATCCCACGGGAATTGAGAAGGAGGCGGCGGGACGGTTGAGACAGCGGTTCTCCCGTCCCAGCCGCCGCGGTAGACGCTCCGGACGTCGGGAGCCGCGAGACGACTCCCGGCCACCGTAGATACTGGCCTGTGGACGGTGAGCAATGGGTAGCTCACCGTCCTTACGTTGCATAACGACAGGCCGTGTCGACGGCGCGTTCGTGTTCCACGCGCGCCTCAAAGAGATGTCAGCAAAAGGAAGGGGCCACTGAGGGCCGATGCCTGCCGGGGCTGCGGGTTGTTCGCAAGAGATACCGCGCCCCCGGAACGCAAAGGGCACAAGAAGGAACATGGGTGGGTTTTAGTCAGTAAAAGTCTAACACTCCCTCCCGCCGCGGAGAAGTTATTTGATGATTTCCCACCCACCAAAAAAAAAAAAAAATCCCACGGGAAGCGTACATTTTTCTGGAATAAAAAGTATCCTATGTGTTAATCTACACTACAATCTTCCTCAGTGCAAAATTTTAAATTCAGATCCGTTCAGCCGTTTTAGCGTGAAAGAGTAACAAATATCCATTAGCATTGCTAATATAAAAAGGAAGTAGGATGGATTTTGTGTTCCCATAGAATAATTTAGAACTTTGGCTTAATTCTATAGAGAAGAAGTTGCAGGAAAAATCTAGTGATTTATTATGTCTCACAAGCGATTTTCAATTACGTTTCATTTTAAAATTAAGTTACCAATTGAATATCGAACAAACAGTCATATAACGCATTAATTGGTTTCTCCCATTAATTTGTTCAAGTATTAGTTGAAACAAACAATCTATTAGTAATAAAGGTTTGGTTGAATGGTACGTTGTGACGGCTCCCCGCTGGGCGAGGAGTGCTTTCTAAATGTTCGGCTGCTATTATATCAATCTGCTAATCTGTTTCCTTTTAACTAATGGTTTGACAACGTTTTTATGGCGTAAGGAGTAATTTGTGCTTTATTTTCCTGTATTACTTAGTACTAGCTTCAGCCCGCGATTTTGTTCGCATCAAATTTGATATATGTTACATTTTTCCGGGTTAAAACGTATCCTATATGTTATTCCACACTACAATCTATCTCAGTGCTAAATTTCATCCAGATCCGTTCAGCCGTTTAAGCATGAAAGAGTAGGTAATGAGCATCCATCCATCCATTCATTCTTACAAACTTTCGCATTTATAATATTAGTAGGAACTAGGATTAGTGGGACAAAGTGAATAATACTCTCAATTTCTGAAATCCGTAGCTTTGGTTCTGTTTGTTGTTTTGAAAACCCAACAACTCTCCCTCTTTTTGAAGTTGGTTAAAAATTACGCCATAATGGCAATTATCAAAATTGCTGAAAGAAAAACTCTCATGAACAGAGTACCATTTTAAAAAGAATTAAAATTTTCTAAAATTTTATAAAACGTACAGTAATTAGGAATCATTCAAGTCACACAATCAGTTCAGTCACAATAATAACATAACATACCATGACGCCTGTATTCCCCGAAGGGTTGGGCAGAGGTGTAACAATGTACACCCACAGTTCGCTGGTACGTTTAGGTCCCATGTAATAGGGGGCGAGCCTATTGCCATTAACCAGGCACAGATCCTAACTCCGAGCAGCTACTGAGAATTTCGAAGAAAAACCCAATAACACTTTTTGCTCGACCTGGGAATCGAACCCAAAACCTCTAGCGTAGCAGTCGCGCTTAGGACCACTAGGCTACCGAGGCAGTTATTTGTTTAAAATTAATTCCTTTGTTATTGCGTACATAAACTAAATTAATCTATTGATACTAATATTATAAGAAGGCAAAGTTTGTGAGGTTGTATCTGTGGATCTACTGAACCGATTTTGAAAATTCTTTAACCCATAGAAAGCCACGTTATTTGTGAGTGTCATGTGTTTATTTTAAACCAATACTTGTCCTTTCTATAATTATAATATTTATCCTTTTTATACCACTCTTGTGAATAGTAAAACTGATCTATTACAGGTACAACTGTTTCAAATAAAAATAAATCTTTTAACTTGTAAGACTGAAAGAAGTACGATCTAACAATCTACCAATTCAAAGTCAAAGTCGAATCATTTATTTCCATTCAAATGCACTTTCGAAGGTCGGGTAATAGAATCTTTTTTAGAATCTTGTGGCCTATTGCAAATGGTGCCTGAAGCGTTTTAAGCCATTAATATATGAGAAGTCACTTTTTTTTTATGGGACAAGCCCGCCATACTATTCCCAACCACTGCAACTTCTGTAAGCCAGAATCAACAGTGGAGACCGCCAGAAGAGCGCCGAGGCAATGAAGCTCGACGAGTCCCGGAGAAACGATATAACTGTCTTGGATCCCGCAACGAAATTAATCAGAAAAGATTAGCGGAGGAGTAGGAAAAAATATTGTTTCCACTTCCCTCCAAATAAGCAGGAGACAGAACAGAACTAGGCCAATAGGCACAGGGGGATATTTACAACTGGGAGAAGCCCAGATTGCCAAGCACCACGGTTTGCAATTGTTATTAACTTAATGGGAGATGAGAAGTCACTTACGTACTCGTATAATTAATCAGTATAGTCTAACCGAATGCAGCTGACTACCAGTGTTTCACATGGAGCGACTGCCTGTCTGACCTCCAAAACCCAGTTACTGGACAACACGACACCTCTTGGTTAGACTGGTTGTCAGACTTTCTGGCTTCTAACTATCCGTAACGACAGTCAAAGATCTGCGAATGACAGCCGGGAGCGACGGCTAAATGCTACCACGTGCTAAATGTAATCATTGACATTAATTGAATAGTAAATATATATCTTGACATACTTTCATAAATCTAGGTCACCAAAAAAATGGTCACAAATTAACATACACTGATAAAAAAAAATCACACCTCCCAAAAATATGATTATTTCTCAGAGTGTATTTAATTCAATTAAAATTGGTATCAATTGATAATAATTTGCCCTTCTTTGAAATAAACTGTTAATGTTTGACTTACCAAATTCCAAAATGTATTTGTTTTTTTTAAATTAAATAATACAAATCAGTCAAAGTTGAAAAAAAAGACCTGTTTACTTCCGTGATGAATATAAACACACAAATAACTAACCAAACAAGGCCTTTACATATTTAACATATATTATTAACGTGTCAGTTATGTAACCTATTAAGGAAAATTATCCAATCACACAGACATATTTCAACTTTACAATTCAGTACAAAAACTCCTTTTTCAACACAAGACAACCCACAAGAAATCGACTAAATATTTATTTACCTGTGTTTCCAACTAAAAATAGAATAAACGATATCAATTATTTCCTTAGTTTACACAAAAAATAACAATTAATTTCAATAAGTGTGCAGATGCAGTGGGCGGGGCGCGGGGAGGCGCTACGAGCTACGGCGGATATAAAGCTCGGACGCTGTGCTACGGCTCACAGAAGCGTAGCAGCGTAGACCCGTAGACTCGTAGAAGCGACGTAGCAAACAATCTCGCAACAATGGCTTTGGGGTAAGTGATACTGTTTTTTATTTTTATTTTTTTTTCTTTTATTTTTATTTATAATGTAAACATTTTTTTTTTCATTTAATTTTTGCTATATAAAATGTGTTGAAGGATATTTTAACGTATGTATGTTATTAAAGGGGGGCTAATAGTGTTAGCTTAGTTTTTTCACGATTTTTAGAGCCAACAAAACTATCCGCAGAATTATTTAAAATTCGATGGAACGAGTAAATAATATGTTGCCATAAATTCCATAAAGATATTGACAAAAAAGTTGTGCAGGTACCTGAGCATAAAATAATTGACGTACCTACCAAAAAAATATTCGGAATTGAAATACCGTTTTAGATTTTTACAGAGTATTTAAAATGTAATTTCCGTAATGATATATACATTTAAATTACATTACGTTTTCAAATATTAATACTAAATTAAAAATATTGTCGGGACCAGAAAATATTTGTATTTTGTAAAAATATTGATAACGGTTTTTTTTCTACAACAGTTTTAATTACAACTTAAACTTAAGCTAGATACATTCTTTGTGCTCCTAACTATAGCGAAAAAAGTATTTTTTTTTCATACACAACCAGTTAATTTCAATTACCCACTGTTTTTGAGAAAAAAACATACATAACGTTACGTCATACCAATTTCTCTAGGATAGTCAGATATGTATTTATAGTGCAGCCACGTTTTACCAATTACGTGTTTAAGATAAAACAATCGGAAATTTATAGTTTGTATTTTTAAATAATTATTCGATTCTTACAACTGATTTATTTTTCTTAAATAGATTACACTGTTAACGAATTTAAAACAATAAATTCACAAAAAATACACAAAATTCAACAGTGGAATAGTTTTCTGTGTGTCTTTATACCATCACGCCTGTATGCCCCGAAGGGTTAGGCAGTGGTGTGCCAATGTACACCCATAGTTCGCCAAAATGTTTTTTAGGTCCCATGTAGTAGGGAGCGAGCCTATTGACATTAACCGGGCACAAATCCCAACTCTGAGCTGCTATTGATAAATTCCTAATAGAAAAACCCAATGACACTTTACTCGACCTGGGAATCTAACCCAGGACCCCGTGCTTATCAGTCGCGCTTGCGACGATGAGACCAACGGGGCAGTTAGTAAATATCTTTATCTGTCTTTTATTATATCTTCTATTAGTTGCGACCCGGGTATTTAAAATCCAAATTCGGTCTGACGATTTATATTATACACGCTAGGAAATAATTGCGAAGGGTTGCAGTTTTCTAGAAAATAAGAAGGTATATATAAACATATCTTCTAGTGAAAATGACGAGACTACTATTTTAAAATGAAGTAATCATCATCATCTGCTTAGCCTTTCCCCAACTAAGTTGGGGTCGGCTTCCAGCCTAACTGGATTAACTTTTTTCAAAATTAAGTCTGAAAAGAAATGTAAAAGTTATCAAAAAGAAAATATAAACTCATGTTTAAAGTTTAACAATGCCATACCATCATGCCTGTATTCCCCGAAGGGTTAGGCAGAGATGTACTAATGTACACCCATAGTTCGCCGGTATGTTTAGGTCCCATGTAATAGGGGGCGAGCCTATTGCCATTAACCGGACACAAATCCTAACTCCGAGCTGTTACTGCGAATTTCATAGAAAAACCCAATCACACTTTTTGCTCGACCTGGGAATTGAACCCAAGACCTCTAGCGTAGCAGTCGTGCTTAGGACCACTAGGCCAACGAGGCAGGCGAGGCTATCTAACATTATATACAAACATATTATTAGATGCTCCAAGTATTTTAATCTTATTTTTATACTTTATAAGGCGTGTAAAGAGTCCAAAAAGACACTTAACGAAACCAAAAGTTTCAAAGATCATTTTTATTTTGATCCGATTTTGATTTTGTTTTTTTTTGGTTTGAAAGGTGAATCAGTCGGGAGGGTTTTAGCTATGTTTGAGGGAAATCGGTTCAGCGGTTTTCAAGTTATCAGCTCTTTTGTTAGCTGCGGTAGGGATTTCTATTTTTCTGTCGGGGGTTACGTAAAATTTTTAATTTTCTGTTTTCTTTTGTTCTGTCCTACATGAGAACTTTCTAGTTACAGAGATAGTAAAGGTCAAAGTTCCAACTTTTTGTGACGGTACCGAAAAAGTGACTCGTCACGTCAATAATAAAAGTCATTTCTCAGCAATAATTCTTGCTCAATGTTACTGATGTTTGATTGATGGTTTACACTTACACATACATAAACTCAGGCCTTTTTCCCATGGGGGTAGGCAGAAAGCACAGAACACCACCTGCTACGATCCTTACATACTTCTTTCGCCTCGTCCACGTTCATACAAGCACGCCGATTACGAGTACTGCGCACTCGACCTTTCTGAAGACCCTCACCAATAAGGTCAGGGTAGGTCTTTTTAGGGCGTCCCCTCCCGGCGTTACCACTCACATCTGTCATATAAATGCTTTTTGTTAGTCGCCTTTTACTCATCCTCTCAAAATTAAAAAGGGGTTTCCTTGCAATGACTTTTACTCCATTTTCTTAGTTTACATACCATCACGCCTGTATTCCCCGAAGGGATAAGCAAAGGCGTACTAATGTACACCCGCAGTTCGCTGGTATGTTTAGGTCCCATGTAATAGGGGGCGAGACTGTCAACCGGGCACAAATCCTAACTCCGAGCTGCTACTGAGAATTTATGAAATTCTCAAAAAGCCAATAACACTTTTAGCTCGACCTGGAAATCGAACCCAAGACCTCTAGCGTATCGGTCGCGCTTAGGACCACTAGGCTAACGAGGCAGATCTGTTCTTAGTTTGATGGTCAGTATGCGGTTAACGGCTATGTGACATGTCTGCTTACACCCTGTTTATTTAGCACAAAGAACGCCCAATCAATACTATTATACGAACCAACTTAACATATTCCAATCCTCAATAAAAACTTGTTCCACAACAAAATCCAGATCTAAGTACATAAATAAAGTTGGCGAAATTTCTTCAAGAAGGATAAGCTTTCATAAATATGTTTTGACAACTAACTCATCGTTAAGTTTGCCTTTTATTTTTAAAATAGGCTGACATAATCCAATGTTTGTCGAGGAAAAAAATGGGGACGCTGACCACAAACATCTTTAGCGCATGTCTAATGACAAATGTGTGGAACTTAACTCATTTACTCACTTTTAAGTTTAAAAAATCACTTTGTAATACAATTTGTAGATTTAAAAGTAACGTAGTAAAGTAAAGTCAAAGTCAAAGTCAAATCATTTATTTCAATTATTAATAATTATTAATTAGACCATTAAAAGGCACTTTTGAACGTCAATTACATCTTAAATTAAAAATATTGAATCTAGTCTATCTACATATGTACCCGGCGATGTCACCTGCATTCAGTTACGTCTTTGGTTACTGCTTCACTCCCGTTAGTCGTAGCGTGATGTTCTATATGTATAAACCTTTCTCTCTAATTACTCTATCTATTGATGAAAAACGCAAAATCCGTTGCTTCGTTTAAGAGATCTGAACGTTCAGAGGGACAGTTAGCGGGAAGCGACTTCGCTTTACCCTGGAGCGCAAATTTCCTACTTTTCCGGCGAATTCTTAAAAAAAAATATCGTTCATACAAACCTTATCCGGGTAATTAATCACACACAACGAATACAAAATCGTTCCAGCCGTTCTCGAGTTTTGCGCTTAGCAACACTTTTAGCCATTAATTTCATATTTTTACTATCTATCTGCAGCCAAGTAACCATAATGCAGTCTTGTCTGCAAACTTATTAAAAAAAAAACCCATCCCATAGAAAAGAATTTGCTTACAAAAGAATGTGACAATCTTCCCTCATAAAAATACTTAAGATCTTAACTTCTATGTAAATCTAGTCGAGATGAAAGAAAGCAAGTTAACTATCTCGTCGCGCGTAATATGAGCTAACTAGTTACGAAGTTAGGAGTCACATTGCTTTTTAATTCAACATCTTCTGAGTAAGCTAGACTTATGTTAGTCTATAGTAGACTAACACACATAACATAACATACCATCACGCCTGTATTCCCCGAAGGGTTAGGCAGAGGTGTACCAATGTACACCCACAGTTCGCCGGTATGTTTTAGGTCCCATGTAATAGGGGGCGAGCCTATTGTTTTTACGTCTGTCGACAATGCTCATGCCTGCTTACTTACTTACTACATAATAGACGGGGCGCTAGGACCAGTGCCTGCCAGGGTTACGGATTTTGTTCGAAAGAGTCACCGCGGCCCTGGAACGCGAAAGGCATTAGGAGTAACACGGATGGGATTTAGTTATTAAGAGTCTGACACTCCCTTCCACTCCGACCAGAGCGAAAAAAGACATTTGATGATAAGAATAAAAGTGGGGGGGGCCGTTTATAAACATACAGAGCAGGGTACAGATTTTTTTTAAATTGGATTGGTTTGCGATATCCCTCCCACCGTGTATAGGAAGTAACCTGCTACCTACTCAAAAACAATAACAAAGTAAATGATGGAATTGAAACAACTGAAGCGTACACACGTACACACAAGTTTGCAATTTTTCTCTTCCCCCGCGGTACAAACACCTGTTGCCTTGTTGCCCGTTGTACGCCCAAGCAACTTTTACTTATTATTTTCTTATTCCCGAGAGACGTCGGAAAAACCTTTCGATTAAAATGTAACTGGAACAAGTTTTGGCTTGTCGTGTTGCCTTTTTGCGGAAATGAAAAGTAAACGTGTGGAGTGTGTGTGTAGGTTGATTTTTGTTTGTATATATTTGGGGGAAATGTTGGTTATATTTTTATGGTAGACAATTTATTAACATTTAAGCGTTGAAGGTCATTCAGTTTACAATTATATTTTTGTAAATTTTAATTTTAAATTACGCCGAAAACGATTAAAATTATTTAAAAAAAGAATAAACTATAAAGATTTTTATTTTTAATATAACTTAATTCTGGCCACATTAATGACACAATTTAAAAAAAGAAACTACAAATTTGAAAAAAGAATAACGGCGCAAAGAAAAAGATTCTCAAAAAAGATATTACTTTTTAAGATTACAACTTTGAAACGCGCTTTTCTGCTCAAACAAGGTGGAAATTGCGATTAGCGCGCGAAAGTTTACCGTCCGATATACAGGGTGTAGAAATTTAAGCTGCCGCTCCTTTGTGGGCAAAGTGGTCGTTACCGGTTACTTTAGGACACGCTGTATTATATTTTAAGTACCTATTGTGATATTATGTTAATGTTCGTTGTCAAAATGAGATTTTATGAGGAAATTATAGTTTTTGGGGTTCCATAGCTCAAAAGAAAAAAAAAGGGAGCCTTAATAAGATCACTTTTCGTTTGTTTGCCGCAAAAGGGGATTTTATCAACTAAGATAGACCAGATGATTTTCCACTATCCTCCTAGGTTATGATAATCTTATTAAAAATTTTGTCTGTCTATCAGTTCTTTCCGGCTAATCTCCGTAACGGCAAGACCGATTTTAACGGAACTTTCACTGGCAGTTAGCTGATGATAAACCAACGGTCAACTTAAGCAAATTTTATTTTAGAAAGAATAATAGGGGTCCACGCAGAAAAAGTAAAAACCCGTGACAACCGACCCTTACGCCAAGAAAGTCGCGGGCGACAGCTAGTTGTTAAATATAGCCTATTCAGAGTTAATCTTTTAGAAGCCAGTACTTACTTTCACTAATGCTATCACACCTTAATGCAATGCAATAAATGCAAGGAATATTGCCTATTTAACTATCGACGAGTGCAAAGCATTTATTTGCGGAACCACTCCCTTTAATAGTTTTAATAAATTATTGTGACACACACTGGGTTAACTACTACGGCAAAAGTGGTTTAGGTAATGATGTCTCAAGATATATATATCATTTAGATCATAAAAATACCCCTAATAAAAATAACTGAGACTCTTCTCTCATAAAGAGAAGGCAGGAGGATGCAGAATCAAAATACAGTCAAAACTAAATTAAAACCAAGACTAATTATCATAATTATGATGTGTACAACTAATGTTTAAAGACATTGATGTAATTTCAAGGTGTAATTGTGCATGTACTAGAAATAATTGCACGACTGATAAGTCAAATATAGTGAGATTAAAATTATTTTACCATCTTATTATGTAAGTAATTAACGGACCCCCCCCCCCCCCCGGAAAGTACGTAAAGCCGTTAGCCCCGGCTGTCATTCGTAGATCTTTGACAGTCGTTACGGATAGTCAGAAGCCTGGAAGGCTGATAACCAGACTAACCAAGAGGTATCGTGTTGGCCAGTAAATGGGTTGTGGAGGTCAGATAGGCAGTCGCTCCATATAAAACACTGGTACTCAGCTGTATCCGATTAGAATGAAAGCCGACCCCAACATAGTTAGGAAAAGGTTAAGTAGATGATGATGATTACGTAAGTACCTATATTCTGGCAATAAATAAATTTCATTTCAATATTGTCTACGAAATAATACAATAACTTTAGTTATTTCGCCGTTATTTCTCTAAAACCAATGGAATATAAGTATCTAAGTTTAACCCGATGCGAGAATCGAACACACAAACATCAAGCACTCTCAGAAACATTAACAAACAAAAAAATCATTAAAAAATGTTAACCCCAAACTGCACCAAAAAATAACAAAGTGGTCAATATGTACTGAGATTTTCGTAACAATTTTAATTAATAGCAAACAACCCTTGTTGCGGCGTTGACACCGCGTGTCATTTGCAAAAAACATGTCGCTAATGAGACTACAGTTACATCACGTACATTGCACATACATGTACTTTAATATTCAGTGGAAACTGGAAAAGTATAGGTGAATTGTATTGGACTAATGTAATAGAGATGAAGTTTTTTTGTTGGTTTGTTTAAACGCGATAATCTCTGGAATTTTTGTATATGATAGCCTTATTCGTGAGGAATAGTATTAGCTATATAACATCATGCTACGACTGACAGGAGCGGAGCTTATGTTCCGCTCATCTCTCTCTCGTGATGTTACACTGGCACACCTCTGCCTAACCCTTCAGGGAATACTGGCGTGATGGTATGGTCCCCGCAGGGTTAGGCAGAGGTGTACCAGTATACGCCCACAGTTCGCCGGTATATTTAGGTCCCATGTAACATGGGGCGAGCCTATTGCCATTAACCAGGCACAAATCCTAACTCCGAGCTGATGTAAATAAATTCTTAGAAAAATGAATAACACTTTGTTAGACCTAGGAATCGAACCCAAGACGTCTGGCGTAGCAGTCGCGCTTAGGAACACTAGGCTAACAAGGCAGTTTTTATAATAATTAGGTACCTACATATAAATTTAAAAAAGCCACATTGGTACCTGCACCGTATCGAACCCTTAACCGCATAATAAGTGGGCGCCGCAACCACTGAGCTATCACGACATAATAAATTGTATATTAAGGATTTTTTAAATAATCTTTTATTTAAATATAATCTCATAATATCCTACCGACAGAAATAGACCAAAGCCAACAGAGAAAGATGTACTTAGAAAGGCATTTCGATATAATCTGAAGGCTGTTTGTTGAAAGGCTTTGTCTGTTGACAAGAACGGAATAGGTAAGTACCGGGCATGCAGAAATAGAAGTAGGCATTATAATACTGAAATAATTACGTCTAACTTTATCTTGGACATTACTGATATCGGTATAGAAAAATTTGTAAAATCTTTAGCAAGGGTGGAGATCATTAGCTTCTATCCGCGACTTCGTGTGCTTGGAAAGTCAACATAACATACCATCATGCCTGTATTCCTCGAAGGGTTAGGCAGAGGTGTGCTAATGTACACCCACAGTCCGCCGGTATACTTTTTTTTAGGTCCCATGTAATAGGGGGCGAACCTATTGCCATTAACCGGGCACAAATCCGAACTTCGATCTGCTACTGAGAATTTCATAAAAAAATCTGATAAGACTTTTTGCTCGACCTGGGAATCGAACTGAAGACCTCCAACGTAGCAGTCGCGCTTAGGACGCGAACGAGGCAGTTTGGTACACTTGGCAACGATGATGATGTTGATGTGATCCGACCGATGTCGGCCGAGGCGGTTGCTTCAGCTCCGCTGTAGCAGGCTATTGGAGCTCCCATGTGGCTTATGTTACCAATTTTCTATTTGAAGATCTTCACACTTAGCAATTATGTAGCTTTCTATCAGATTTTTCTTTTTTGTAACCGGAGCAGTACACCTAGAGGTTATTCCCACTCCTGGACAAAGTCCTACCTCCATTTCTCGTATCTTTAACAATGCCGTGCTTCATACCTGCAGTAGTTGAGGAATCCACCCAGTGCACCCTGTCATCGCTTTCTTGATCTGACACAACCCTGTACTACTATTTGTTATAGGTACTTGTACCTTGTAGTATTAAAATAAATTAATTATTCAAATTAAAATCACCATTAAAATCTATCTATACAATTTTAAGACTGTCGGCCCCCGTCAGACAATTGGTGACCGATTTTTTGTCGGAGAGAATGGAAGATATGAATTCTAATAAACCAACGCACACGTCCTACAAAAAGTCGGTTCACGAAACTATGTATTTGTTGAACGTTCCGATAATCCGTCCTATAAAAAGTCGGCCGTGTAATTAAAAACACAAAATTAAAAATTGAAGTAACCTCCGACAGAAGAAAAAAATCAATACAGTAGCTAACAAATAAGCTGATAACTATGAAACCGCTGAACCGATTTCAATCAAATAAAGCTAAGAACACTCCCGACTAATTAACTTTTCAAACACAAAAAAACAAAATAAAAATCGGTTCATGCGTTCGGGAGCTACGATGCCACAGACAGACACACATACACACAGACACGTCAAACTTATAACACCCTGCCGTTTTGGCGTCGGGGGTTAAAAAACATCATTTCAATCTTTCCAACTGAAGTGGAAACGTCAAGACAAGTCTCTTGAGGTTGTTCCGCCATTACGTTGGAACAAGTTACGAATGTAATGTAAAATAATAAAGGTTAATTTAAACGTGTTTGTACTGTGACCACAATCAGTCCCGACGTCCCAGAGGAAATACCGCCGTATTGAATTCCAATATTGTTTTTTGAAACGGTCGTATTGTATTCGGAAAAATTAACGAACTGTTTTCATACGAAGTTTTCTATTTTTTGTAGTAGCATGCATAGAGAGCCTTTCAGGACCTTAAAAATACCATCACGCCTGTATTCTCCGAAGGGTTAGGCAGAGGTGAACCAACGTACAGCCACAGTTCGCCGGTATGTTTAGGTCCTGTTTAGGTCCCATGTAATAGGGGGCGAGCATGTTGCCATTAACCGGGCACAAATCCTAACTTCGAGCTGCTACTGAGAATTTCATTGAAAAACCCAATAACACTTTTTACTCGAACTGGAATCAACCCAAGATCTCTAAAGTAACAGTCGCGATTAGGACCACTAGGCTAATGAGGCAGTTAAAAAAAAATCAGTCAAATAATTTAAGTAGGTAATGTTTTTTAAAAAAAATGGGTTTAGTTTTATTTTTTGAGACTAGAAACCATTTTACGATATGAATGAGGTATATACTCTTAGTTGCCTTTAACTGTAGCGTTGGGCTCGTGGTTGCGAGGGTGTGGGTTCGATACCCAGGTCTAGTTAAGTGTTATTTTGTTTGTTGAACTATGAGAGTGAGGAAAGCCGAAGCTTTTCTGTGTTTGCACACACTGTGCACTATAATATCTTATGCGCACTTGGCTAGTCTGTTTTAGGAATGGCCGCAGTAACCGAAATTCGAATTTCGAATATTATAATTACGTTCCTCGGTAAGCAAAGGACACAACGTCAAAAAAAAAAACAACAAAATTAATGAACTAGAACCTCCATAGCTTTTTTTTGCTAGCCACTTGGAAACTACAAACGGGTTTGTGACCATCATTTATATTGTAAAAGTAATTAGCAGAAATGTAATTAACAAGGCTGAACGCGCTCGTGCCGTTGCATAATGTCGGCCATCATGGCGGACGTACATCAGCTGTCACTTTTTGGAGAGCGCGCGTTGACTTCTAATCAGATTTCTGAACGCAGTAATTAACCGAGTGAATTCTAGTTTCGGGTTAAATCGTCCAATCAAGCCGGTTTTGTTCTGGACATTCTATTCACGTCACGAATAAAGTTGCCCAGTGAAGGCACGCGTTTTTCGATGACGTTTGATATCGGGATAATAAACATAGATACATTTTTATTTGATATTTATTTTCCGGTTTGAATGGAATGTGTGCACTTCCGGTAAAATCACATACGAGACATTTCAACTTTGTCTCTGGGATGGACAACGCATTTGCAAGGCCTCTGGTATTGCATATGTCTATAGGCAGCGGTGACCATTTAACATCTGGTGGGCCGTCGGCTTGTTAATTATCCCTGTTTCAACTTTCTCAGAAATTTGTTTTGCAAATATATTTTTTTCCTATTTAACCTAAAAAAGAATTCCTCCTACATTTTAGATTCCAATTAAAAATGTAATCACTAGGTAGCTTACAAAAAAAAATGATAATTTAATTCCACAGAGGTTACCTAAAAAAAAGGTTTTAATATGAATGTTAATTAGTTGACACTGGTCACTAATTGCGTGTGCCAAACTTATGGCACTTGTCCATTTACATTTCAAAGGGAACATGTTAACACGTGTTTTGTATATAATTACCATGATTTCACATTCATGACACCTGCTTTTTATGTTATTTTTTGAGGCCTCGGGTACCTTGAAAAAAGATAAGGCGTGAATATTTGTAACACACTTGTGGAATTCTTTTAATGTAAATGCGAGTGTATGCTGAAGAAATTAGAAAGCTAAACAGGGTGGATTTTTTATTCTCACGTAGAGGGAAAGTACTCTAAACATTGGAGGTAACAAATTTTACTCAAAGGAAATATTTGTTTATTTTGATATGAAACATCTATAGTCGCATGTAAAATTGCTGGCGTGGCGACGCATGCCGTGGCGACGCGTCGCCAATTTGTAATAAATATTAGAATTTTGAATTTTTGTATTTAATGAAAATACATCTTTATTAAATAAACAATCATAATTTTCTGAAAAAAAAAATTATCGTATTTTTTTATTTTTACAAAGCCATTGTTAGTTCCTGTCGTAATCTGTTCTTTTATAAATATTACTTGTACAAAATAATTTCGATGTTTCACATCTGCCAGGCGTCCTGTGACGGCTCACAATTTTTTTAAAAGAAATAAATCTGCATTCAAAGGTTTTCGGAGAATAGCTTGTCACACTCGGAAATCGAACCGGCTGAAATCCTAAAAAATAACCTTTTATTTAAAATCTTTCCAAAAAATCTTATACAATTAAGAATTAATTTAACCATTCAACTCTAATTGTTTGACAATGAAACTATTTCACTAGCACTAGTCCATCCTTTGACAAATTATCAACTATCTACTTGAACTGACCACGCAACCCTCCTGTCGGCAGTCCATTAGAATGTCTAACATTCTTGTGGTCCGTTCGCAAATGGGATAACAGATAAGGCATATATCATTGTAAATTATAACAAAGGTAATAATACAGTTAACGAAGCCGATAGTCACTTGGTTTTCAAGAAATTAACCTTTTGTTTTTGTATTGGACTTCAGTAAAAGTCCAAAGTCAAAGGCATTTATTTCAGTCAGACCATTTCCTGCCGGGGCTGCGGGTTGTTCGTAAGAGATACCGCGCCCCCGGAACGCAAAGGGCACAAGAAGGAACATGGGTGGGTTTTAGTCAGTAAAAGTCTGACACTCCCTCCCGCCCCGCCCAGGGCGGGAGAAGTTATTTGATGATTTCCCACCCCCCCAAAAAAAAAAGTCAGACAATTTGTAGACACTTTTGAATTGTTAAAAAGTTACAGTTTACAGTTGAAGCTAGTTGCTCGTTCCAAAACGTAGGTCTCTATGGAGAAGATAATAAAGGTCAAAATTCCAACTTTATTTTGATCGTAAACACATACATGCCATCTCGCCTATATTCCCCAAAGGGTTAGGCAGAGATGTACTACTGTACATCCACAGTCTGCCAGTATATTTTAGGTCCCATGTAATAGGGGGCGAGCCTATTGCCATTAACCGGGCACAAATCTTAACTCCGAGCAACTACTGAGAATTCCATAGAAAAACCCAATAACACTTTTTACTCGACCTGAGAATCGCACCCAAGATCAAGATATTTTTTTGAGAATTTATTAAAAAAAAATTGATATTAGAAATTATGACTACTATTACCACAATAAGTACCTAACCTATTGGGGCGTAATACTGAACTCAATTGTACGGACAAAATAGTTGTAAAGCAAATGTCAGCGATCAATCACCCCTGGAACCCTTAGCGGACTCCCACACGATGTGATAGTGTTGTCTGCTCGCATTCAGATCACGGAGATATTTTTTTGTACATTTTCTATTATTGTACTATATCATTATGGTATAGGTCACACGTGCAGGTAACGACAGGGAAAAAAGCAGTACAATTTCGTAACGTTATGTAAGGATTAACAATTGCTTACCTTTTTTTGACATTCAGAGGGAGTTGTAATACGTTACAGCAGTTTACATTGAATCTATTTATACTTATGTGTACAAATATAATAAAGCTGAATAGTTTTTGTTGTTTGTTTTTTTTTTTTGGTTACTGCTCCGCTCCCGTTGGTCGTAGCGTGATATTCTTTACGTGTTAAACTGCGTCTTGAATCACTCTATCTATTAATGAAAACGGTACAGACAGCGGGAAGTGACTTTATTTTATTCTATGTTAAGATAAAGCTGAAGTTTTTTTGTTAGTTTTTAAACGTGCTAATCTATAGAACTATCAGTCGAATTGGTGAAATTCTTTCTGTAAATGATAGCCAAATTCATGAGGCATAGTATAGGTTATACAACATCACGCTACGGCTTACGGGACCGGAGCAGTAACCAAAGACGTAACGTAACGCTGGTGAAAATATTCACGATGATTTAGTAAAAGTCGCTGGAAAATTGCGTGCATGAATAAATTCCACACGGCGTTTATCTGCGTTCCTTTATATAAAGCAACAATTATATTTAAACAGGATGATCTCCAAGTACATATTTATTCTCCTCAAAGGAATTCTTTGCATAAAATTTGTTTGACAAAAATAAAACAAAATGAGAAAGCCTCTAAGAAATTACAAGTGACGCGTTAGTATGTAAAATAAAAAATAGTACCAGTTTATTATTATCCCACTACAGGATAAAGGCATCTTCTCATATAGAGAAAGTATGAACATAGATCACCACGCTTGCTCAATCCAAACAGACACTCTGAGATTTAAATTTACCATATTTTCACTATGTCCTAGATAATCTTAGAAAAACTACATGATATGAAATTGAAAAACCACATTGGTACATATTTGTCCCTGAGAATCCTGACGTATGAATGGACATAGTAGCTATCTTCGGCATTTACTTTACGTGCTTTCCTAGTAGGAAAAGCTAATAACATTACCCGACTTAGGAATCGAACACAGGATCCACCCCCCAATAATCGCCAAAAAGCAAATTGACTGCGACTATGTCCGCGCGGCTTATTTCACCTGTGTTAAGTTACGGCTTTGGTTACTGCTTCGCTCCCGTATGTCGTATCTTGATATTATATAGCCTATGTTACTCAGGAATAACGTAGCTATCTATGGGTAAAAAAATTATTAAAATCGGTCTAAGAGTTTTGGAGCCAATTCGATACAAACATTTAAAAAAAATCTTTCCTCTTTATAATATTACTAGCGACCTGCCCGCAACTTCGTCCGCGTGACTTATTTCACCCGCGTCAAGTTACATCTTTCGTTACTGCTCGGCTTCCGTGTGTCATAGCTTGATGTTATATAGTCTATGTTACTCGGGAATAATCTAGCTATTTATTGGTGTAAAAATGGTTAAAATCGATCCAGTAGTTTCGGAGCCTATTCGTTACAAACAAACAAACAAATCTTTCCTCTTTATAATATTAGTATAGATTATGTACGTAAGAAGAAAAGATGAAAAACGAATGTTATATGGTATAATTTGCAGCTACCATGTTATCTGTTCACCACCTTTGGTTGTCTAGTAAAGAATGCCTAAAACATTAAGTCCACCTTTGCACTATTTTGTTGAATAAAGTTTATACATAAATCAATGTTCCACTACAGAACATGTAGCGAACAGGCGTCAAGAAAAGAAACAAAGAAAACTATTAAAGGCTAAAACCTAAGGCTAAAACTCACGTACGCAATAACGTCAAAAGCTCCGCGTGACGTCACACGTTTCCCCTCTTAAATAAAGGTGGTACAGACAAATTGCTACCTGTTTCACCATATTACTTTATTTAGTCGAACTAATTCGAACATCGTGCGACAATAGTCGATTTGTTACAATTATGCTGACTGCTGACTATTTAGTTTTCAATTTGCTGTGTCCCCAGATTATTGGGTTTTCTACGGGTTGTGGGGGGCGATTAGTATTGCTTTGTGGACGTGAGGGGTGTTAGAGGGTTTTATTTTGTTTTGTGTTGTGAAATGTTTTCTGTTTTACTCTTCTACTTTTATGTATTTGAGAAGAATAATCAATTGGGTTTAGTTTTGTCAAAAGTAATCAACCCATTACTATCTTCAACTACATTTCTCCTATTTTTTGAGATAGATAATTGTAATATTTTGGATATTCAATGCTTAAAAACATTTTCTAAGCATGAGTTTAGACTGTTATTGCTGTATAGTAATGAAACACATTTGGCATATTGAACATTAGTTTGTGGGGTAACTCTTTTTTTTTCAAAATAAGCTCAATTTGGATTTGAAACGAAACTGAACTGCTATCAATCATTATTTGTTTAGTTTTTTTTTTGGTAATGATCACGGATTCAGCGGGTACGGTTGTGGGTGTAACCAAATGTCCAAAAGGGTTGTAATGGGTTCTCTCTGCTAATTTTAAAAACATGAGTTTTAAATATAACATAATTGCCTCCGACGTTGGTGGTACCTAATTTTGGATTTACCTGCCGTTATTTACATACGTGCCAAGAAATAAATCCACTAAGCCATGAATATTTAACTATGTAATGAAAGTCATTTTTTGACATTGACTGTCGGTGAGATCTGATTGCGACTGGATTTTAAATGTTTTTAATTATATCTTAAACAGAGATAGTCCAACCATTGATCACCACACTTGCTCTAGGTAGATAGACAATTTCAGACTTATATTAATTTTAAATCACGGTTTCCTCACGATGTTTTACGCTACCGATGTCAGTGATGTTCAAGATAAACTTAAAAAGAGCCTGAATTTAAAATGTCTCGTTGCCTCGTTGGCCTAGTGGTCCTAAGCGCGACTGCTACGCTAGAGGTCTTGGGTTCGATTCCCAGGTCGAGCAAAAAGTGTTATTGGGTTTTTCTATGAAATTCTCAGTAGCAGCTCGGAGTTAGGATTTGTGCCCGGTTAATGGCAATAGGCTCGCCCCTTATTACATGGGACCTAAACATACCGGCGAACTGTGGGTGTACATTGTTACACCTCTGCCTAACTCTTCGGGGAATACAGGCGTGATGGTATATATATTTTTTTTTTTTTAAATGTCACGTTGGTATAGTAACGGCACGAGTTACTTCAAGTTCATTTTTGGGCTTTTTGGGTCATCGACACTGCATACCATTGGTCCGATTGACGGACCATTCAGCAGCATGCGACCAAAAACCAAGAATCTCAAGAATAAACCCAAAAAAGAACTTGAAATTTCTGCTCACGACTTGTGCCGGTACCTTGTCCGGTATTGAACCCGCAATCTAATGCATGGGTGCCTTAACCACTGGACCGTCACGGCAATAAGCACATTACCATATCGTTGATTCATTGGAATGCATTGTCAATTAATGAAGAGAAATGCGATAAGACGGCATGCCAATTTATGTAGGCGGGCGCCATAATAACTGGGCCTTCACACGACATTCTAGCCTAAGTTGTGACTTATAATCTATAACACAAACATACTATCACGCCTGTATTCAACGAAGGGTTAGGCAGAGGTACCCACAGTATACCCACAGTTCACCGGTATGTTTAGGTCCCATGTAAAAGGGGGCGAGCCAATTGCCATTAACCGGGCACATATCATAACTCCAAACTGCCACTGAGAATTTGTTAATGGAAAAACCCAATAACACTTTGCTCAACCTGGGAATCGAACCCATGACCTGTAGGGTAGCAGTCGCGCTTAGGACCACTAAGCTAACGAGGCAATTAGTCTATTTAATTTTATAAAGAAGAAATCCTATCCTGCTTCCAACTAATCCTACTAATATTATAAATGCGAAAGTTTGTGAGAATGGATAGTTTTTTTTTTTTACCGATGGGAAATCATCCAATACTTCTCCCGCCCTGGGCGGAGCGGGAGGGAGTGTCAGACTTTTACTGACTAAAACCCATCCATGTTCCTTCTTGTGCCCTTTGCGTTCCGGGGGCGCGGTATCCCTTTCGAACAACCCGCAGCCCCGGCAGGCATGGCCCTGAGTGGCCCCTTAGGATGTTTGCTGACATCTCTTTGAGGCACGCGTGGAACACGAACGCGCCGTCGACACGGTGAGGATAGATAGTTGGATGGATGTTTGTTACTCTTTCACGATTAAGGAGCTATCCGAACACAGGACACCGTAAAACACACATTGTTGTCTCATCGTCTGGCGTATTGGTACATATTACAAGCTTGATAAAATGTGTATTGTCAAGGGTTCAAAGAAAAGATTTACCTATAAATATTCCATGAAAGTATAACAGTATTATGGTAAAAAAGTCATAAAGGAGAGCTTAAAAAAATTGTCGCATAGATCTCAGAAATTTGAGCGTATACTATATAATTTTAGGTCATGACATTATAGTGACTTTCATGAACTTAAGACATACCTATAAATTATTCCACTGAGCCGTGTATTTTTTTCACAATTTAAAGAAAACTTCATAATTACTGTTATTTTTGTGGTTATCCGATTCAACTAACATCAAACGTATCGCTATTTTGAACGTTATTTGTTGCCGCGATGCGTTATTGTCAATTACCTAAACATTTGTTTACGACCGGGCCTTAAACGGCTGAACGGTTCTGGATGAAATTTTGGCACTGTGATAGATTGTAGTATGGATTATCATATAGGACACTTTTTAGCTCGGAAACGTTTCCGTGGGATATTATACAATTTAGGACCACTAGGCTACCGAGGCAGTTAAGTGTTAAGTTAGTGGTCCTAAGCGCGACTGCTACGCTAGAGGTCTTGGGTTCGATTCCCAGGTCGAGCAAAAAGTGTTATTGGAAACCCAATATGAAAAAAATTCTATGAAATTCTCAGTAGCAGCTCGGAGTTAGGATTTGTGCCCGGTTAATGGCAATAGGCTCGCCCCTTATTACATGGGACCTAAATATACCGGCGAACTGTGGGTGTACATTGTTACACCTCTGCCTAACCCTTCGGGGAATACAGGCGTGATGGTGATGGGATGGTATTATACAATTTGACGCGGACGAAGTCGCGGGCAGTTCGCTAGCAATTCATAAAGAGGAAGTATTTACCTGAAGAACTCGGATTTATTTTTCCGTTCTTATAAACAAGCAGCTTATATTCTAAGTACCTACTTAACTTTATTTTTTAAATGAGACACAAGTAAAACGCGCGCCACATATTTTAATTTTAACTTTCTTTTTTAACTAGCTTTTGCTCGCGACTGCGTCCGCGTGAATTTTCTTACGGATTCCTGATATTTTTGAAAATAAAATATAGCCTATGTTACTCGCTGATAATGTAGCTCGTTCTATAGGTGAAAGAATTTCTTAAATCGGTTCAGTAGTTTTTGTGTTTATCCGTTACTAACAAAAATACCAATCTTTGCTCTTTAAAATATTACTAGCTTCTGCCTGGATATTTTCACCCGTGTTAAGTAACGTCTTTGGTTACTGCTCCGCTCCCGTGAATCGTAGCGTGAGACTATATAGTCTACGACACTCACAAATAACGTGGCTTTCTATGCGTAAAAGAATTTAAAAAATCAGTTCAGTAGATCCAGAGATTACCCCCTACAACCTCACATAACCCTTAAGTACCTACATATTTAAGGTCTGGCATCTCCAAATTTAATTCCAACTCATTTTGTTTTACTGTATAAAAATGTTAACTTCAACGCAATGGCAACCATAAAGTGCCACACAGATTAAGTCGGTGGTCTTATTTAGAATCTAGATTAACATCTGATTGTTGAAAAAGAACTGTCTACGTATTAAACGTAAAAAACAGATTGACTTGCGCGGATACTTAGTATTGTAGGATTTACTACGGCGAAAAATATTGTAAGTAAAAGAGAAAAAAGTAGCAATCCTGACCACATGCTAGACCACATTTTCAATCGGTTAGTAATAACTGTCTCGTTAGCCCAGTAGTCCTAAGCGCGACTACTACGCTAGAGGTCTTGGGTTCGATTCTCCCAGGTCGAGTAAAAAGTTTTATTGGGTTTTTCTATGAAATTCTCAGTAGCATCTCGGATTTAGGATTTGTGCCCGGTTAATGGCAATAGGTTCGCCCCCTATTACATGGGATCTTAACTGTAGGTGTACATTTTTACACTTATACCTTATGGGCACGCCTTAATAGAGGCGGTAAGTCCCCTCTTTGAGGAGTGGCTGGAGAGGCGCCACGGCGCCCTCACCTACCGCCTGACGCAGGTCCTCACCGGACACGGGTGTTTCGGGAGGTTCCTGCACCTCATCGGGCGGGAGGAAACGTCCGGGTGTCACCATTGTGTGGATCGCCCCGAGGACACGGTGGAGCATACCGTGGCGGTATGCCCCGCTTGGGCGGAGCATCGCCGAGTCCTCGTGGCGGCCATCGGCGGCGGCGAACTCTCGCGTCCGGCCCTGGTGCAAGCCATGGTCCGGAGCGAGAGGGAATGGGATGCAGTCGCCTCCTTCTGCGAGGCAGTAATGCTTGAGAAGGAGGCGGCGGGACGGTTGAGACAGCGGTTCTCCCGTCCCAGCCGCCGCGGTAGACGCTCCGGACGTCGGGAGCCGCGAGACGACTCCCGGCCACCGTAGATACTGGCCTGTGGACGGTGAGCAATGGGTAGCTCACCGTCCTTACGTTGCATAACGACAGGCCGTGTCGACGGCGCGTTCGTGTTCCACGCGCGCCTCAAAGAGATGTCAGCAAAAGGAAGGGGCCACTGAGGGCCGATGCCTGCCGGGGCTGCGGGTTGTTCGCAAGAGATACCGCGCCCCAGGAACGCAAAGGGCACAAGAAGGAACATGGGTGGGTTTTAGTCAGTAAAAGTCTGACACTCCCTCCCGCCCCGCCCAGGGCGGGAGAAGTTATTTGATGATTTCCCACCCACCAAAAAAAAAAAAAAAAAACCCTTCGGGGAATACAGGCGTGATGGCATATTAATTATTTAATTATAAGTCCGTGTTTTCTCACGATGCTTTCCTTCACCAATCTCAGTGATGTCCAAGATAAATTTAGAAAGTACATTTTAAATTGCTAAAGTCCCATTTGGTACTTGCCGAGTATCAAACCCACGACATGATTATGATATTGTTCAAGACAGACACGGAAACCATTACATCTATACTAATATTACAAAACTGAAGAGTTTGTTTGGTTGAACGCGCTAATCTCAAGAACTACTGGTTTGAATTTAAAAATTATTTTTGTGTTGGATAGTTCATTTATCAAGAAAGACTTTAGAATTTATAACATCACGCTACGACACACGGGAGTGGAGCAGTAACCAAAAATGTAACTTATCGTGGGTGAAAAATAACACGCGAGCGAAGTCGCTGGCAAAAGCTTATTGTGCAATAAAGGCAAGCTAACAGCGACCTTCAAACTACCAAACTTCATAGTTGACTTGAATGCCTTAAACTTTGGCCCCGCTTCATATCTTGTCAAACATTTGCTTTTGTGGACTAAGTTCATACTTGGTACGTATCCAAGGATACACAAGAGAACTTTACTTCAGTTTCAAATTAATTATCTTAATTATTTTTAAGTAATTGTTCTGGTAATTAGAAAATAATACTTGGAGCTATTTAAATTTTCTTCGTTCATCTCTCTTTTCTAGTTTTTTTTGTGAAGATACATCAGCGTGGGCAGGAACTACCTAATACTGAATTAAATATTATTCTATATAATAATCTAATCGTATTGGAAGGTCAGTCTGTCTTACCAACGGTTCTAGAATACTTTTACCCTTTGACCTTTGACCCCACGCTCAACAGTCATGACCATAAACAGTCGTGAGACCAAACAGCCACCATATTAATATCATCCCTCAAAAATTCTCAGACTATGACTTGCTTGCAGAAATGGGATGATATCAACCGGAGGCTGACGTCACTAGACATATGTACCTATGTGATTTATCTTAACCGTGACTCAATGTGTGTTTTATACCAGAAAGCATGAAGTCTACAAAAGTTCACACTCTCACAAAAAGATACAAAAAAATAACGTTTTAGTTAAATCTTACCTCATCATCATCAACTACTTAGCCTTTTCCCAACTATATTGGGGTCGGCTTCCAGTCTAACCGGATGCAACTGAGTACCAATGTTTTACATGGAGCGACTGCCTATCTGACCTCCACAACCCAGTTACTAGGCAACACGATACCTCTTGGTTAGACTGGTTGTCAGACTTCCTGGCTTCTGACTATCCGTAACGACTGTCAAAGATCTACGAATGACAGCCGGGACCAACGGCTTTACGTGCTTTCCGAGGCACGGGGGTGTCATACCACCAACTTCCAAACTCCGGGCTGCTACTGAGCAAATCCTAATGGAAAAACCCAATAACAGTTTTTGCCCGACCTGGGAATCGAACCCGGGACCCCATGCTCATCAGTCGCGCTTGTAACCACGAGACCAACGGGGCAGTTAAATCTTACCTATAGTATAGTAACATTATAAAGAGGTAAAGTTTGTGAGGTTGTAGGAGATAATCTCTGGATCTACTAAACCTATTTTGAAAATTCTTATACCCATAGAAAGCCACGTTATTTGTGAGTGTCATTAGCTATATAACATCCCGCTACGATATACAGGAGCGGAGCAGTAACCAAAGACGTTACTTAACACGGGTGACAATGTCCTCGCGGACGAAGGCGCCGGTCGGACAGAAGCTAGTTAATATTATAAATGCAAAAGTTTGCGAGGATGGATGGATGGATGTTCGTTACTCTTTCACGCTTAAACGGCTGAACAGATCTAGATGAAATTTGGCACTGAGATATATTGTGCGTTATCTTGTAATCAATAAAGTTATTTACTACCGATATCTCAAGGTAATGAGCGGAAGACAACCAGGAAGGAGTCATGTCAATAATCAATCTTTACTTAACCCTCAAGATCTGTTCCTATCTATATACCAATATAACGAAACTGCAGAGTTTTTTGTTTGTTTATTTGGACGCGCTAATCTCAGAAACTCCTGGTCCGATTTGAAAAAATCTTCCTGTATATGAAAGCCAGAGGGTGATGGGTTAACGAGGGACATTGCTTGAAGGGAGTGCAGTAAGTATTCATGAAAATCTCTATCTTTTACTATAGTACGAACCGTAAAATCTAGATAATAAATCAACTGCTCCATACATTTATGTTCGCATAACTCGACAACATTTAAGGAACAGCTGATTTTTATTCACAATTTTATATTTAATTTCATAGTAGAAGTGGTTTATTTTCATAAGCACTACACATCCTTAAACTATGTTCCATGTTTAAACTAACACCTTGTTTAACATGACACTCCGACCCATAGGAGCAGAGCAGAAGCCAAAGACTCATCGCGGGTAAAACCGCAGGGTACAGCTAATTGATATAATAAAACAGCTGTTTATTTATATTGCACGCATCAATTATATAAATATTTACTTAAAAACCAGGATATGTATTCAGTTCAAACAGTTGACTAATTGGAAATAACATGAGCAATTTGTGAAGATAATCTGTTTTCAAAGCAAACACTTCTAAAGATATGGGACTTTACTTTGTTTAAAATCCATATTTATTTCCTGTGTTGTTAAGTTTTATGTATTTACATATCTGTTTGTAAAACTTGGGTGATTAGTGTTTCCAAATACTTTTAAAGAAATCGTGTTCTGCAATTGTGCTCTGTAAAAAAATGTCTTGTTGAATTCAGGTGAAGTGCTTACATCACACTGGTGAGCTGTCAACTTTAAGCTTCTGCTGGTCTTTTAATGAAATGAACATTCACTACCCACTTCACTCTCTTTACTTAAATTAGTAGCAGCCAATCGTTTAACAACGGCACTACACATTCATCTGCACGTAAAATGTTTAATATATTATTGAAATATTTAGCCAAAAAGTCATTCTTGAGGCCAGTTTTTGTCACCCTTTTTGAGAAGGCGAACTCTTTTGGACCTTAGAGTCATTGAGTAAGGTTTAAATTTAGTTAACGTTGCAGGTAAAGTATATTCGACAATTAGGCCATTAAAAGTTAGTAAGCTAGTTGCCCCTTCCAATGGTAGTTTCGTATGGAGAAAAATGGGCAAGAATCTTCAAACATACTCTTTTAAGATCAAACATCATCTGCCTAGCCTTTTTTAAATCAAATGCAGCTGAATACCAGTGTTTTAGATGGAGCAATGGTCTATCTGACCTCCACAACTCTTTTAAGATAAATACTTGTATACAGAATCATATACAATTACATATAAATGCAATGTACCCTGCATGTTCGAGATCTCCGGTGTACAGTACTTCCTTTTCACGCCTATTAGGTACGGTCAACAAAAGAGATAAGTAACCAGATCGTCTAATATAGTTGAAGATTTCTTTGATTTGTTTTCTTTTTCTTACTTTAGTCGTTTTTAAATAAAATGAAATTTTATTAATAATCTGTTAATTTTCTATTAATAAAAATTAATTTCATTCAAAAACTTCTATAGGCTTTTAAAAAACTTAGGCGACTCTGGTTACTTATTTCTTTTGCTGACTGTACATTCTAGGGTAGTAATTGCAGTCCTTAGTCTCGGCCAGTAATTACGTGTCATCTATCAATTAGGAACGGTCTCGGATTGGTGCTGTAACCACTGTGATGTAATTACGTTACGTGGAGTTCAATTTAATTGAAACACTATTGTTTTTCCTTATTATTGCGTTCATTGAGCTAATTATACAGGGTGCAAAGACTTTTCACTCGAACTCGAACTGCCTCGGTAGCCTAGTGGTCAGACTCAGACACGTCGAACGTATAACACCCCTCTTTTTGAGTTGTGGGGTTAAAATCGAGTGTCTTTTCGTGCCAAAAATAAAAGTCGTTTCCAAGCAATAATCTTTCGTATCGACGGCGCGTTCGTGTTCCACGCGCGCCTCAAAGAGATGTCAGCAAAGGGAAGGGGCCACTGAGGGCCGATGCCTGCCGGGGATGCGGGTTGTTCGTAAAAGATACCGCGCCCCCGGAACGCAAAGGGCACAAGAAGGAACATGGGTGGGTTTTAGTCAGTAAAAGTCTGACACTCCCTCCAGCCCCGCCCATGGCGGGAGAAGTTATTTGATGATTTACCACTCTCCAAAAAAAAAAAAAAAGCAATAATCTTTGCTCAATGTTGCTCTGTTTTTGTTGTAATCTCAGTTAACAGTTACGTGATTATTCTTAACATACCATCACGCCTGTATTCCCCGAAGGGTTAGACAGAGGTGTGCCAATGTACATCCACAGTTCGCCGGTATGTTCAGGTCCCATGTTATAGGGGGCGAGCCTTTTGCCATAAGCGGGTATTATATGGCTTATATTATAGTTAAACTAGCCAGGGTCTTTACAGTACCAACCTCCTTTTTCCCTCTTTAGGATAAAGACCATATGAAAAAAAAAAAAGATTTTAAAAACGACTCTAAAGGCTTTTTGTTCTCTTTTGAATTCTGAATAAACCCAATGCGTTTTTTGCAAACTTGACTTGATTTGGGGTATTCCAGATACAGGTTAACTGTATCTTTGAACCGTGGTTTTTAGTCAACGAGGGTAACTGTTTTAAGCTTGAAACATAAGAAAGAAATATTCGTGTAGGTGATTTATGTAGCTTATTTGCCAATTATAATGTTTGTGAGGTTGTCGGAAGTAATCTCTGGATCTACTAAACCGATTTTGATTTTTATTTACTCATTTAATGATACATTATTTGTGAGTGTAATAGGCGATATAACATCACGCTATGACACATGGGAGCGGATCAGTAACCAAAGAGGAAGTCATGGGAAGAAGTAAATAATAATTCTGTTAGTTATAAGAGGGTTTCGAGCAAAAAGTGTTATTGGGTTTTTCTATGAAATTCTCAGTAGCAGCTCGGAGTTAGGATTTGTGCCCGGTTAATGGCAATAGGCTCGCCCCCTATTACATGGGATCTAAACATACCGGCGAACTTTGGGTGTACATTGGTACACTTCTGCCTAACCCTTTGAGGAATACAGGCGTGATGACGGTATGTATAATTAGATCGTGCATTCTTCCGACTGCTACTTTCAAGTCACAGTCAAAACATTTATTTCAATTACACCATTTACATGTATTTTTGAGTTTTCAAGGAGTCGGTCAGTTAGTCAGAAGGTTGAAGCTAGTTGCTCGTTCCAAAACGTAGGCAGACCCTTTAGCTATGGAATGTTGTCAACAAAATTATTGTTTACATGAATATCAAAATATCAGAGCGTCTCGCTCTACTTGTTTATTTTGTCCCTGGGAATAATTAGATGAGAATGTTTTCTGAGAAATTGTCACACAGACGGACGCATATCAAAATATTATCGTTTTGAAGCTGACACGTGCTGCAGTAATCAAATAATTTAGTACATCAGTTAATGATTCACAGAAATTCACGTTTCATAGGAAATTTCACCATGTTGATAGAAAATGAACCTTACACACTTCCTCATAAGTATTCAATCCAATTGACAAGAAACCTTTTTTTTTTCCTTTTTCAATGTATCAAGCCTCAAATTGAATTTCAATTTTAACGTTAACAACATACAGTTTCATCTTAAATGGAGTATCAAAATAGAGTCGTTTAACACCGAATGTGTTGGCAAGATAAATACTGCACTAATTGCATTCAACGATAATCTTAACTCAAGCGAGTAGAGTCTATATTTGCATGACGTTTTGCTGTCAAAATTTCGAGTGCATAATAGATGGCACGAGAATAGTGCTGTGCGTTAATAGAACAATTTGCGTGCGAATTCGCACGTACGCAAGCACTAGTGATGCACATATGTCCTGAATTGTGTGCAGTTATCGATAAAAAACTGGTAAATCGTTCGCAGCACTAGGAGTCGTTAACTAATGGATAAATTATGCTTTAGAGCTGGTTTTTCCAAACAAGATGAGTAACCGTGAAGTTATACGATCCTTAATCATTTTATTGGAGATCTTTCGCTCCTTTTATTAAAGTACCAAACTCCATTAATGAAACATTAGTAATAAAGCTGTTTCAATGTGTTATTACCATTTTTAGGGTTCACTTTACATTTACGATTTAAAAAGCCCTTTTCTTAGTCTGCATTATTATGATGGGCAAACGGAACGCGCGTAACCCGACAACTCGACAAGCACTTGGCCGGATTTTTGTTAAAGCTTCAGTAAATACTAAGTAATTATTCTTATGCTGACAGCTTTGGTAGACAAATACAATAGTGCAGTTGTTTTAACCTCGGAATATTTGAAAGACTTTGAAATTGATAAAAGACTTCCTTCCATTGCAGTGGAGTCTTATTTACGGCAAATATTTCTAAAGAACTGCGGAGGAGTAAGAAAAAATATAATTTCCACTTCCCCCCAAACAAGCAGGAGACAGAACAGAACTAGGCGAATAGGCACAAAGAGATGTTTACAACTGGGAGTAGCCCTGATTGTCAAGCACCATGGATTACAATTAACATTAATGGGTCCATAATTTCGTTGCGGGACCCAAGACCGTTGAATCGTTTTTCCGGGACTCGCAAAGATTTATTAATTCAGCGTTTTTATGGTGGTTGCCACTGTTGATTCTTTCTTTTAGGAGTTGTAGTGGTTCGGAATAGTGTATTCCCATATAAAATGGAATCCTGAAGCAAGGTTTTCCTAAATAAACCTTTACGGAAACATAATAAGCTTGTATATAAGCTCGTTTAGTAGTAGTAGAGCTCTTTGTGAAGGAGCTCGTATTTCTGACGCAAAGTAGCGTTGTTATATTCCGATTTGAAAGGTGTCGGTGTAATTACAGGCACATAAGACATTTCAACTTTGTCTCTAGGATGGCAACGCTTTTGTAAGGCCTCTAGTATTGCAGATAGGCAGCGGTGACCTCTTAACATCAGGTGGGCCGTCGGCTTGTTTGCCATCCAACAATGTTTAATATAAAGAGTAATATTGTAAAGATAGTCTTACTGTTTTCCTTTCTTAAAATAACTTATCATACCGTCTTTACTTCCTATTATATGTGAATAAAAAGGAAATTATCTCCGAGGCATAAAAAACAACTTATTCAATTGAGATGCTCCTCACAAAGCACATCTCTCATTATTGTACTGCTTGTGTGTTATCTAAACTAATATAATAAAGCTGAAGACTGTTTTTGTTTGTTTGTTTAAATTCGCCTGTATTCCCCGAAGGGTTAGGCAGAGCTATACAATGTACACCCACAGTTCACCGGTATCTTTATGTCCCATGTAATAGGGGGCGAGCCTATTGCCATTAACCGGGCACAAATCCTAACTCCGAGCTGCTACTGAGAATTTTATAGAAAATCCCAATAACACTGCTCGACCTGGGAATCGAACCCAGGACCTCTAGCGTAGCAGTCGCGCTTAGAACCACTAGGCTAACGAGGCAGTTGGAGTTAAAAAAATATTTTGATTTGATACCCAGATTAGTATAGACTATATAACATCACCTCAATTCTCACGGGAGCAGAGCAGTAACTAAAGACGTAACTTAACGTGGGTGAAATAAACCACGCAGAAGAAGCCGCGGGTAGAAGCTAGTTATATAATAAAATTATGCTCATTATTCACAATAATAATAATAGGTACGTCTTATAAAGATAACAACACTCCTTTTAAGTATTTATCTAATTAATTATGCTAATTATAATATAAAATAATACAAAATGCTTTCATTGGTATTACAATAAAGTTGTTTCTGTGTTCATTATTAAATAACTTAATATTAAGAGTGTGTTATAAGATGAGGCACTTTAGAATGTGTTGATAGATTCAGTATGGAGGTTACAGAAGATAATGGGTACAAGTTAAGTTGTTAATAGGCTGATTATGATCCTTATTTCTTGTTAGAGAAGACATCATTTCCAATGGTGAACTGAGAAAGTGCAATTATCAATTGCAAGTCATATTGGTACTTGCCCGGCATCAAACCCACAATATTGCATGAGAAAATCACTGGGACATCACATTTAATTACAACAACGAATGAACGATCAATAAAATGACATGTTAATTCTTGAACACCTTCGGTTGACTGAATAGAATCTGATAAAGCTGAAGAGTTTTTTGTTGTTGGTTAGTTTAATCGCGCTTATCCCTAAAACTAACAGTTGGATTGAAAAAATATTGTTGTATATTGACAACCAGATTCTTGAGGAATAAGTAAGCTACATAACATCACGCTACGATCGACAGGAGCGAAGCAGTAAACAAAGACGTAACTTAACGCGAGTGAAAACCACCACACGAACAAAAGATAGAGAAGAGAGACGCTAGTAAATACATACAATCGACCATACTTTTCGTTACCAATGCATCTTTACTACAGAATTTAAAAAATAACTTTCAATACTCGATGTCTTACTAATTTAAATTCTCCCCAAAAACCCACTTTCGCAACAGCTATGCCAATGACGTCGTACACAAAAGTCGTTGATCGTGTCAGAATCTGAGTCAGCGATCCTGACAGGTCAAGGTTCCGAGTCGGTATCGACTCTTATGCAACAGATGCCGTTATTTCCGTGACACAAGGACGGGTAATGAACTTTATTATTAAATCAATATAGGGATAAATTATTTATTGGTTGACTTTTTTATGTTGAATGGCAAACAAGCCAACAGATCATCTGATGTTAAGTGGCCACTGCTACATATAGACATCAACAATACGAAAGGCCTGTAGAAGATGCGTTCCCGTCACAGACACAAAGTTGAAATTTTTTCATGTGCACAGGCCAATTTGAAGGGTAATACGGATTACCCTTCAAATTGGCACACAGCAACAATGCATTGTAGTAGGAATAGGTATGGTGGTAGTTCTTCCCCGGACGAGCTTCTTCACTAAGAGCTCTACAGTTTTTTATTCATACCATCACGCCTGTATTCTCCGAAGGGTTAGGCAGAGGTGTAACAATGTACACCCACAGTTCGCCGGTATGTTTAGGTCCCATGTAATAGGGGGCGAGCCTAATGCCAATAATCGGGCACAAATCCTAACTCCGAGATGCTACTGAAAATAGCACATTTACAGTTTTTTATTCTATTGTTAATTCCAACATATTCTCACTCATTCTACGTAATTAATCTTTCAAGCTTTTAGATAAAACGTCACCGGTCAAAGGTCGACAATCTATGACGGCAAAAAATTCCGGACAAAAAACGGATGTAAAAAAAAAGAAAACACATATCCTACATCTCTTTCCTTCCTCAAACAAACAAAAGAGAAAAAAAAGAATAAACTCATACTTCATCGTTTCGCATCCGTTGAAAAATATTTCGGAATTTCTATATCGACCGCAGAGTGAATCCCTAAGCGGTGCGTCAGTTACTCCGAGATAAAATAATGCGTACTCCCGCGCAGCCTCCAGTAACCAACGGGCATGCGCGCACGCAACATTAATGACAAGACATGTCGTTCAACTTGAACCGTCGATAAGTTCAAATATAGTAGTACAAAGTTTAGCACAACACTATTTTTTATTTTTATATTACCTTTGGTACAGTCAAGTGCAAATACTCCTGTGAAGTTGGTGAAAAATGTGAAACTGTGTTTCGTATTTGTGGATGACTGTATTTTTTATTTAAGGATTTTTAATGAAGAATTTTATGTGAGTTATTCTTTATTTTTTCATTTGGATATTTGAGAGTTTTTCTTGTGCCTTATCAACTTACTTTTTTTGATGCCTTATCGATTATTTTTTGTAGGGTAAAATAATCGAATGAACCCTTAGGTATAAAAATGACTATAAGGTATCTTACAAGTAGCAATAGCATCCATTCATTTATTCATAACAATAAATACAACATCTTACAGACTACTCCAAGACAATGCTCTCCAGATACAAATTTCGAGAAGCTATCAAATGCTAATAACATAAAATAATATGCTATATTCCGTTGGCAAATTATTTATATAAGCACGGCTCTTGAGAAAGACGCAAACTTAAGTACGTTCATAAATATATCATCGATACGAAAAAAAAGAAGATGGTTATAAAACAAGATAACAAAATACAATGAATAAATAGCAACAGGAAAGTCAAAGAAAGTCACTTCGATAAATCCGCTTTTATTCTTTTTCCGCATTCCTCCGCTTTCACAAACGTGTCGTTTATTGTTTTCATCGATTTTCGTGTAATTTGAATAATTTCCCTCCGAATTCAGACACCCAAGTCTGAATTCTTGTGGCGAGTGCTCCGATGGAGGTTTACGTAAATGTATGCAGAAAATGTATATATTGTTGAAAATTTAGTATTAATTTGCTTCGTTAGTTGGTACACAAAATACAACACAATATAGATAAAATAAAGTACCTGTAACACTATATATATATATATATATATATATAATGAGATGTTATAGATTATTGTTTAATCCCTATAAGTTCTACTCATAAGACATTTATTTAATCTTCCTACTATTAAATACAAAAGTTTAGAAGGATGGATGTTTGTTATTCAATTAAGCCAGAACGGCTGAACGGATCTGGGTAAAATTTGACACAGAGATTTGGCACATAAGCTACTTTTTAACCCCCGACGCAAAAACGACGGGGTGTTATAAGTTTGACGTGTCTGTGTGTGTGTGTGTGTTTGTTTGTGGCATCGTAGCTCCCGAACGCATGACCCGATTTCGTTTTAGTTTTGTTTTAAAGATGAATCAGTCAAGAGTGTTCTTAGCTATGTTTGATGGAAATCGGTTCAGCGGTTTCAAAGTTATTAGCTCTATTGTGAGTTGCGGTAAGGATTTTTATTCTAGATACCTAAAATTTTTATGTACGGTTCCCGTGGGAACTTTGATGCCGACGAAGTCGCGAGCAGAAGCTTGTATTAGTATACATATATCAGCAAGCTCACATACATATATGTAGAATCTCAGCCTTCGTATATTACTTAGTCAATAAAGCAAACATACAAAACAGTTTACTTACATGAATAATGTCTAAATATTAAAGTGGAACTAATGTTACTGAATATTGAACAAAGCTATTAATACTATTTGAACTAAATCTGAGTTGTAAATGTGTCTGTATCTAAGTGGTACATGACGTCATGAATATTATTTATGAAGTTATTAATTAATTGAAACACTGCATTAATTAGCGAATCCGCATTGGGTTGTCGGTTTGACCCCCAGGCCAGGCAAAGTATTTGGGGTTTTTCCATTTGATCACTAGAACTATCATTTCAAGGTTCGATACGAAATTCAAAAGGGGATGCGAGATTGTCAGCTGTTTTTAAATATCTTGGCCCGATTGTGTAAGCCAAGTTATCTTTTGTTATTCAACCTTATATTAGCAACTTTCTCATAGTTAAGTTTTGGCACAAATGTTCGTTATAAATTAGATTAAAAAACAAAGACAAATTATAATAATATTCTAATATTCTCCAGAGCGATTTCGGTCACAGCGGCCAATCTCTATGGAGACTAGCCAAGTTCGCAGGAGATATTACCTATAGTGTACTAGTGTGTGCTCAAACACAAGTTCACTCCCTCATCCCTCACTCTCAAAGTCCAATGGAAGGTTTTGCCTGACCTGGGAATCTAACCCAGGACCGCGCAGTCGCGCTTGCCAAAGATACATATGGCTATAATACACAAACACGCCCCCTATTACAATCTGCCCCGTTGGTCTCGTGGTCGCAAGCGCGGCTGATGAGCATGGGGTCCTGGGTTCGATTCCCAGGTCGAGCAAAATGTTATTGGGTTTTTGCATTAGGAATTTCTCAGTAGCAGGTCGGAGTTAGGATTTGTGCCCGGTTAATGGCAATAGGCTTGCCCCATATTACATGGGACCTAATCATACCGGCGAACTGTGGGTGACTGTTGATTGGTACACCTCTGCCTAACTCTTTGGGGAATACAGACGTGATGGTATGTGTGTGTGTATTACAATATGTAGTGAGAAGTACTGGCCAATCAATAGCGTCTATCATAAAGTGATCTAAGCTATGCAATAAACAGTATCATATTGTTAATTCATTGGAATGCATTGCCAATTAGTGAAGAGAAATGCGTTGCCATATATTTACATTAGAGGTAGGTAGGTAAATGGTCTTAGGATTTAATTGAGCGATAGTAGTTCTTATTCTAATGGATATAAAGACTTTGATATATCGTGTTTGATAATGTAAGGTTTTAGGTACCTATATAGACAAAACTGCCCCGTTAGTGTCGTGGTTGCAAGCGTGAATACTGAAAGTGAGGTTCAGGGTTCGATTCCCAGGTCGGGCAAAACATTAATGGTTTTTTTTTCCTTTAGAAATTTCTCAGTAGCAGCCCGTAGTTTTGAATTTGGTGGTGTGCTATCCTTAACGTGGTCATGTGGTTAGCGGTGGTGGAAGTTGTTTGTTGGTTTTAACGCGCCAATCTCCGAAACTCTTTACAAAAAATTATATCCCAAATAGAAAGTTACATTATCTCTGACAACTATAGACTATATTTTATAAAAAAACACTTGACATGTCGCTTGAGGAAGAGATAAATAAAATGAGCACGCGCACTGCTCTCTCTAGCTCCTACAGTAATATACAAACCGTAATTCTCTCTCTTTCTATCTTCATTAACTTATATCTCCCTCTCAACTTCCGTTCGCCCGATCACACTAATTCCGTAACGATCTCGTCAAGCAGTTACCAGCTTACGACTCCCGGCCACCTTACACGCGGGCCTGTGAGCGGTGAGCAATGGGTAGCTCACCGTCCGTACGTTGCATAACGACAGGCCGTGTCGACGGCGCGTTCGTGTTCCACGAGCGCCTCAAAGAGAGATCAGCAATTTTCTGAAGTGGCCACTTAGGGCCGGTACCTGGTGGGGCTGCGGGTTGTTCGTAAGAGATAACGCGCCCCCGGAACGCAAAGGGCAAACGGAGGAATATGAGTGGGTTTTAGTCATTAAAAGTCTGACACTGCCTCCAGCCCAAGGCTCACTCTGCTATTTTATGAAAAAAGGGATCCGTTATAAAAATTCACGCGAACGAAGCCGCAGTATAATAGATAGGTAATTCAAATGATCCTTTTCACTTTCAAAGCGATAAGAATGCTCATAAAACTCACAAGGACGTTTATATTTACATTACAATAGCGTTATTAATAACAATATCTACTTAGATATGTGCTTATTTACTTGATAAAGGTCTAGACGACTCAAGAGAAAAAACAATAGATCATTTGTGGGAACCGTTCCGTGTCTGGAATCTTATCAATTGATACAATTTTCCTGTTTATCATTTCGTTAACATTATACCTTGCTTCAGTACGGCGCCAGGGCCGGCCGCCCTGGGCCCCCGGTCTTTGTAGGTCCCCAAATTTCGTGATCGTGAAGTACTCTTAACTAAATTTAGTCTGGTATGTAGCAGTTGTGACCCACCGCGTGGCGTTTTTTTTTTTTTTTTTGGTGGGTGGGAAATCATCAAATAACTTCTCCCGCCCTGGGCGGGGCGGGAGGGAGTGTCAGACTTTTACTGACTAAAACCCACCCATGTTCCTTCTTGTGCCCTTTGCGTTCCGGGGGCGCGGTATCTCTTGCGAACAACCCGCAGCCCCGGCAAACCGTGTGGCGTTGACGTTAATGTTTCGTTGAAAATCTCAAATCTTCGAGACTTCGAAAAAATAATTAATAATACATTACATAATTTTGCATTAATACTTTAGATAATTGTAGGGGGCCCCTTTTACTTTTTCCGTCCCGGACCTCTGACATGATTAGTCCACCCCTGGCTAGCCTGTTTTCCCTTGTTTGTTCGCTATGTGGTTGTGACTGCAGACTTCTCGTCGTTCATTAAAGGTCAAAATTTATGGAACAGCTACTTTTTGGCAACTATTCCTTCCATGATCTTGTACGTATTATTATCTGTACAAGTAGTTATGAAATTTTAAAAAATTCTATGACATCATTAAAACTATAGCTACACCAAATTTAAATAAAATATCAGAACAAAAAATAATGACTTACTACTTTATGTACTTATGTTTGATCACCTGTTAACACTTCGGATATACCTAAGTATGTACTTATTGACTCATCGGAAAACCCCATGTAAGATTGTCAGATGAACAATGGAGTAACTTTGGTGTCTTACATAAACTTTAGAGATTGGTTACGATGGCTAAGGCGCCCGCCGGGGTGGTGGGTTCGAATCCGGGCAAGTACTAATGTGACTTTTTCAAGTCATATGTATACTTTCTATTTTTATTTTGGACATCATTGACATCGGTGAAGGAAAACATCGTGAGGAAACCTGGACTTGTAATTAATAAAAGTCTGAAATCGCCACTCCGCCTTGAGCAAGCGTGGTGATCAATGAGATCCTTCTCTGTATGGGAAGACCTTTGCCCTGCAGTGGGACAGTAATAGGCTGGTATTATTCAAAAGTTTAGAGGAATAATTCGCTTCCATTTATTAAATCCTTCCATTAAAAATGGAAGTACGAAGCTTCGAGATTTGATAAGAAGAAAATACCGTCTTTACTTTCTTTATTGGGGTTTTTCCTTGTGACTCTTCAACAGTTATTAATTTTATACTTTCTAATTTACTTAGGTACTGCCCCGTTGGTCCCGTGGTCGATAAGCTCGGGATCCTGGGTTAAATTCCCAGGTCAGGCAAAGTGATATTGGGTTGTCCCATTTGGAAATTCTCTCAAAGTGGTGGTGTTATACCCCCGTGTTTTGGAAAGCACGTAAAGCGGTTGGTTCTATGTCTGATCTCTCCTCGGTCATGTTGGATTGTCGTTCTATTGAACTATGAGAGTGAGGGAAGAGGGAGTGCACTTGTGTTTGCACACATTTTTGTACTCATAACGTCTCCTGCGTACTTGATTATTCGCTGGAGCCTCGGAAAGGAAGTAAAGTAAAAATAAAAAATGTGTGTGTGTGTCCGCTGCGACGCACGAGTGGAGTTTACTACTTAGTATATACTCCTATATTTAGTCCATGCAGTCGTGCAAACTCTGTGGTGGGAAACAGGCACAATGAAATGAATGGGCAATGAAATGACATTTGATTTTACTTCCATAAATTTTCATACCCCGGGCATAAATATTAAAATGGATTCATAACTTTACTAACTCCAAAAATTGGGATTCATAAGATAATTTCCGCGGTCTATCTACATATTTTTTACCATCATACCATCACGCCTATATTCCCCGAAGGGTTAGGCAGAGGTGTAATAATGTACGCCCACAGTTCGCCGGTATGTTTGGGTCCCATGTAATACGGGGCGAACCTATTGCCATTATCCAGGCACAAATCCTAACTCCGAGCTGCTACTAAGAATTTCATAGAAAAACCTAATAACACTTTGCTCGACCTGGGAATCGAACCCAAGACCTCTAGCGTAGCAGTTGCGCTTAGGACCACTAGGCCAACGAGGCAGTTACATATTTTTTACACTTTCATAAACTTCTGTAATCTTTCAAGAATGACTAACACTGTAGAGATAAGAACGTAGTTTAGTCCCAGATCGCATCAAAGACATTTTGGGATAACTTTGACAAAGCATAAACTTTAGACAGGGAAGAATTTCTAGAATCTACTTACCAAGTTAGTAGCTAGAAACTTACTTGAATTCATAGTATCAAAACGAAGTACATTTAAAATTAATATTAAGAGCATACTTATCCTAACTAATATTATGAATGCGAAAATGAGTTTGTTTATTACCCTAGCCTCGTTGGCCTAGTGGTCCTAAGTGCGACTGCTACACTAGAGGTCTGGTGTTCGATTCCTAGGTCGAGCAAAAAGTATTATCGGGTTTTTCAAAGAATTTCTCAGTAGCAGCTCGGAGTTAAGATTTGTGCCCAGTTAATGGCAATAGGCTCGCCCCCTATTACATGTGACCGAAACATACCGTCGAACTGTGGGTGTACATTAGTTCTCCTCTGCCTAACCCCTCGGAGAATACAGGCGCGATGGTATGTTGGGTGTAAACTCGTGCATGTATGCGGTATAAACAGCTAACGTGAAGTAATAAGAAGTCATTGTAATCCTAAATAAACTGACTCAATCTACTGTCATTAGGAAATCCCGCCAACATTGCGCCCACGCGTCTTAAGTTACAAAAGAAGGATCAAAAAACGCGTGTCTTTTCCACTTATGAAAAAAGCTGGTCAAGTGTGAGTCGAGCTTGTATGGGACAGGTTCTGTACCATCGTACAATATGAGAATCTAACAAAAAACGCCAAAAAAACACCATCATCATATCAGTCACAGGACGTCCACTGCTGGACATAGGCCTCCCCCATAGATTTCTAAAAGGACCGGTTGGAAGTGGCCTGCATCCAGCGTCTTCCCACAGGAAGACCGCAGTCTTAATTAGGGCGTCCGTCCACCATGTGACTGGACGTCGTGCGTTGCGCTTATCGGTGCATGGATTCCATTCGAGATCTTTCTTGTAAATTAAAGAGGATCCCACTTTCTTTATTACCATTTTTTTTTTAATATTTTTGTTGTTATTACATCCATAGTAACTCACAATCTGTAAACAATTATTGTGTCTACCTATTACGGTTCAAAAGATACAGCTCTGGGACAGGCGGATAGAAAGACGTAAGGATGAGTACAGTTCCGTAGACAATAAACTATTAGAATTAGAATGGTGGTTAATGTCAATGAAGCATTTGAAACTAAACTTTGTATATTCGGACATACGATTTTGGATTGCTTAGCAGTCCAAAATGGGTTTATGTCAATAAAGGAAGGGAAACTAAACTTTAACCATTTGATCTTACGACTTTTGATTGCTTGGCAGTCTAAGCTTGAGCTCATACAGCTAACGTCTTCAATGATCGTTGGTTAGTACCGTTTAACAGGGCTTTGTTTAAACCCTAATGATAGGACAAAGTCTATTTTGGTTTTTCACAGACGCAATTCTATTTTTGAACTTAGAAAGTTACACAAAAGCAATCAGACTCTTTGATCATTCGATTGGTTAGACAGAACATGTCTCCTGCTCTTGGCTACTCTCCAAGAATCGCGGGGTTCTCCAGGAATTCGCCCTCAAGCGTCCAACCGTTTAGGGGTTAAGCAGGGCTATATCATTAGTGCTAAAACGGTTTAGACTATGTGTGGTGATGGAAAAATGGTTTTTCTTAATCCTCTGTTGTCTTTCTCTGGTTTTTTTTTACATCATTGGGTGGTAAATATGTCGACCGCCCACCTGATATCAAGTGGTCACAGCTGCCTAAAGACATCGGCAATGCTAGAGCGTTGCCATCTCCCAGAAACAAAATTGAAATGTATTATGTGCCTGTACCTACTTATACCGGCAACCAAATCCTTTAGACCGCAACATATTATCGCTGCTTTGCGGCAGAAATAGGTATGGTGATAGGACTTCCCCGAACGGGTTCCTTCACAAAGAACTCTTTTACCTACTTATTATAAAAATGTATAAAATTTAATCTAAATTAATTTCGATGCGATACGAGACAGTTGAATCGACGAACCTCGAGCTTTATTGCCTCGGCACTTTTCTGGTAACCACCTCTGTTAATTCTGGATTTTAGGATTTGCCGTGGTTGGGACTAATGTGGCGGGATTGTCCTATAAAAAAAGTTTGGAACAACTAAAAACAAAGTCAATAAATGGTTAGTTACCTATCTCCTTTGTTCAGCAATGACAGCCATTGTTATCAAAAATATTGTTCTAAAGAAGAAGAACCAAAAATACAGAAGATCCCTAAAACCCTTCCAGCAAGAAATTAGCTTGAAGCACATAATTGAAACACTAATGTAACGTAGAATACTCTTCAAATGAAAGGTTCGGAACAGGTTGATAGGTATGTTTAAAAGAACTTGTTTGAGCCAGTCGAGACCGTCTGGCTTCTCTTTAGGACATGTTTCATTTAAAATGTTGACGTGATTCGTGCTTAGCCATGTGTGTGCCTCTTTTGATGTGTAGGTAGGTATTCAAAATTGGAATTGTTTTTTCGAATGAACGGTTTTTTTCGTTCGAATCTTTTGAAGCTCTTTTTTTAAATGGCGTCTGACAGATTGTTCTTCTTGGTTTAGTATCACCAGCCTGTCATTTTGTCACTGTAGGGGAACGAGCTGTTAACATACAGAAGGCATGAGCATTGATCACCACGCTTGCTGAAGCTGGATTGGTGATTTCAGAATTCTTGGTTTCTCCAAAAAATGTGGGTTCTGAAAGTATAACAAATACCTATTCCTTCTAATGTATTATCATAATTCTTGTCATTATTGATGTAGGTATGATTGAATGAATGCTTTATTTGCCAGAATATAGGTACATTGTTTATGGTAAAAGTCACATTTAAGGTTTTGCTATATTTGACCTTGCAGTCGTGAATTTTTTTAAGTGACAGACTTACCAATTGTGATCTTATCATAATCATGAAAATACAGTCTCCAAAAATGACATTATCATTTCACAAAAAAAAGATCTTATAATTTATCAACATGTCCCATATATTATTGGGTTTTTCTATTAAATTCTCAGTAACACCTCGGAGTTTGGATTTATGCCCGGTTAATGGCAATAGGCTCGCCTCCTATTACATCGGACCTAAAAATATACCGGCGAACTGCGGGTGTACATTGGTACACATCTGCCTAACCCTTCGGGGAATACAGGCGTGATGGTATGTATGTATATATGTCCTATATATAAAATTAATTAACTATAAACTATGACGCATTACAAAGTTTTATACAAAAGCCTTATCCATGAAAAATCTCTTTTTTATTGGATAACAGCCTCCCTTGCTATAAGCCGCGAACAAACATGAGTTGCCTCAATCCCAGTAATCTCCGTTGCCAGAGCACCAACTCAAACTTTGTCACAAAACAACCTATTTTTGTCTTATTACGGCTTTGTTGTAGTTTAGTGTTGGTGTTATCTGTTGTTTATAGTTGTTGTTTATTCGGGAAATCTGTTTATGCAAATAGTTTTGAAGTTTAAAGATTTCCACTTTATTTGCGCACTTTATTTGTGCTTTATTAACTGCATGTCATGCAGCGTTGCTAGATTTCTGTTCGCTAAAATCGGGATTTTTTAAATTGTTCAAGAAAATCTTCGGGATTCATTCTATAAAAGCGGTATATAATGTATAAACATTAAACTAAGTAGTTTATCCTACTTCCTACTAATCCTACTAATATTATGAATGCGAAAGTTTGTGTGCATAGGTGGATGGATGGATGATTGTTGCCACGTTAAAACGACTGAACGGATTTGGATGAAATTTGGCACTGACATAGATTGTAGTGCGGAATAACACATAGGATACTTTTATCCCGGAAAACTTCGTCCGCGTCAAATGCGATATATTATCCCGCGGGAACCGTATATTTTTCCGGGATAAAAAGTTTTCAATGTGTCATTCCACACTACAATCTATCTCAGTGTCAAATTTCATCCGGATCCGTTCAGCCGTGTAAGCGTAAAAGAGGAACAAACATCCATCCATCCATTCTTACAAACGTTCGCATTTATTTTATTAGAAATATTTATACTGTTTAGTTTTTTTATCTTTGCATCTCATTCTATCATAGTAGTATTTATTACGTCAAATAATAATAATCTTCATCTTCTTATATCATATCATAGTGGTAGATATACTGTCCTGATCTTTCTACATCAGTACGCAAAGCTACCTGTCAATATCACATATCAAAGGCACACCATACCCCAATACAATGAAATGCGTAAAAACCCTTGTGGACAAAGAAAACCAATAAATGTTTTATTATGTGTTACACGAGAGGCAAGCATTCCAATATGGAGATCATGGGACTTGATCCGTAACAAATCCTAACTATTTTTTCTGAAATGCCAATATTATTACAATACTCAATACATTTTCTTCAATTTGTTTTGTTGTTGTAGAGCTCTTTGTGAAGGAGCTCGTCCGGGACAGTACTACCATCATAACTATTTCTGTTGCAAAGCAGCGTTGCTGTGTTCCGGTTTAATTACAGGCATTTTTACAGATGTCTATAGGTAGCGGCATGACATCAGGTGGGCCGTCGCGTCAGCTTGTTTACCATGAAATAATGTAAAAAAATTACATTTATATACTTAAATTGTACATATATCTATACATATAGATACCATCACACCTGTATTCCCCGAAGGGTTAGGCAGAGGTGAACTAATGTACACCCACAGTTCGCCGGTATGTTTAGGTCCCATGTAATAGGGGGCGAGCCTATCGCCATTAACCGGGCACAAATCCTAACTCTGAGCTGCTACTGAGAATTTCATAGAAAAACCTAATAACACTATTTGCTCGACCTGGGAAACGAACCCAAGTACTCTAGCGTAGCAGTCGCGCTTAGAACCGCTTGGCTGTCGAGACTACTAACATAATAAAGCTAAAGAGTTTTTTGTGTGTTTGCTTAAACGCGGTAATAGAGATTAGCGCAACTGTCAGTCAAATTGGGAAAATTATTTTTGTATATGGTACCCAAATTCATGAGGAATAGTATAGGCTATAAAACATCACGCTCCGACACACGGGAGCAGAGCAGTAACCAAACGATGAAGTTGCAGGCAGACGCTAGTTTACATATAACTCCCCAGATACCCTTAGCTCATAAAATCACAAATGAGTATCGTTAGTCGTACAGTAGACACAATATGTGCAATAAATTGCATACAAAATGAATGTTTATTAAGGGAACATGCGATGTCCAAGTGTTGACGGTATTCATGTTGTAAATTGGAATGTTTATTTGTTTGTTTCAATGCAATAAGAAAGCTTTATGATAAGATAAATGTACCTACCTACATCGATGGTCCAAGAGATGACATTTGCCCGCAGATATTATCTGAAAGCCAATTCTTTTAAATAAAAACTTGCAACATCTTTTCGCAATCTCATCCTAGCGTCAATTTAGAAGCATTTTTGACAGATGAAGACAGGTCAAATTGCAATCGTTCCTAAACCTAAGTAGAGTAACCCCCCCTACTTGTTAAGTAGGTATAAAATAGATAATTCTGCATAATAAGTCCACAGCACACTTTCAAAAACTAAAAGTTATTAAAATTTATATTATTTTTAAAAGCACGATGTTATTTTTATAACACGATTGAAAAAAAGCTTAAGTAAGTAAGTAGGTACTTACTTTTTTGTTGCAAATTGTTCTGTTTCATGCATTCTGACAGTGTAGATGTTACAATGTTTTATGGAACAGGTGACTTTTTAGTTCTATGAAAAATTTCAAGTATGTAGGTAGGGTCTAGAATCATGAACGGACTTCATGTTAAAAGTTTTCATCGAAATGTTCCTCTAGTAATATTAACAGCCTTAAAATTAGAAATCCTTCATAAAATCAAAAAGAAACTAAAATTAAATGGCATCTAAAAACTCCTCCGCATCACCGTCAACCGGAAAAGTGCCCAAAAGACTGGCGGCATTGCCACGTTGGATGGCAATGCGTAACCTCTGACCAAGGTAAAAGCCAGCCTTTGGGTCGCGGGAAGTGTCAACCAACCGTCAACGTCCCTCTAGTTAGTTAGTACATCAAAACCCAAATTAATAAAATGCGATCAGCGCCACGGGCTTAGCTAGTTTAGCTTGGCATCACACCAAATTGTTTCGGTAATGAGGTGAACATTTATATTCACTACTATGTAGATTTTAGTACAAGCTTTCATTTAGTAGAAATGTGCTTTATTTAGAACTACATCACATTCTAACATTTTAGTTAGCTTAGCAAGAATAGCTTCCTACCGCATTGGTAGCAATTTTAGAGTGCTCACCATTTAACTAAAGAAGTAATAAAATTACAAATTTTAACCCGCGACAGAAGAATAAAAGTCCCTACCGCAGCTAACAAAAGAGATGATAACCTTAAAACGGTGAAACCGATTTTGATAAAACATTTCTAAGAACCATCGCTAGAAAACTTGCTTTCAAATAAAAAAAACTTCATTCAAATCGGTTTACGTGTTTAAGAGCTACGGTAGCACAGACAGGTCAAACTTATAATACCTCTCTTTTTGAGTCGAGGAGTAAAAAAAAAAACCGTTCAACCATTTCACAAAAGGGGAATTGATAACCTCCTTATTTTTGAAGTCGGTAAAAAAAAACTAGCTTTTGTCTACGACTTCGTGCACGTAAGTAAAGATTAATAAAAATTATTAATAAGAATTAATAAGAATTTTGGTCATCATTTGTAGCGACATCTATCGCTCAGCATGCGAACTAACGTTGCCTAGATCGCGATATCAAAGTTTGACGCGACAATTAGCATATATACAAAAATCCCGACAACAACCGTCGGGCAGTAGCCCACCAGACACAACACCCGTCTGGTCGGAGGATCCTCCCTTTTCTATGGGGGATGAGAGACTTTACACCCTGTTTCTCATACCTCCAAACATTCTTTATGACGGCAAAGGCCCGGCCTGAATCGGCGGTTGGCTGCAATCGCGACACCCGCAAGCCCTCATTTTTTTTCCTGTCAGTCTAAAAGTTATTTTAAAGCACACGTTTTAAAGGCCTAAATTGAATAACACAAGATTTGCTATGTCTGAACCGTGTTATTATAAATACAAAAAAAAAGCTGAGCTAAGAAAGTCAAGACTGAAAACAGAATTAAATCTCTTACTTACAATTCCATTTACCAGTTTTTCTCTTTGAAAATACGTGAAACACACGACTTCCCAACGGCCAAAAAGCTATCTAATCGAATTCCCTCTTCCCTCTTTATCCCTATTACCTACTCCGGTCAAGTAACACCGACTCTTTGACAGAACATCTTGCAGTACTCGTTAGCATAGACAACTAAAGGCCCGGCCGCCATTTTGTCGTTTGCAAAAGGAACATTTTTTGTAATTCGATATTCTTCGTTATGTCAGTGGAGTTTCCAAAGAGGTTTGAATTTCCTTTTTGCTGAGATTTCTTTTTTTATTGATCTTCTAGTTTGGTTTGTAGGTAACCTACAAGTTTATTTAGATATAAAGGTTCAATGACCTTTATTGCAAGAATAAAACTGAGAGTTTCGTTTTATCGTTCACACGTGCTAATCTCTGGTTCAACTACCTACATAGTAGTCTGATTAGAAAAGATAGTTGAGTCGTTTCTACGGGACTCGTTAAGCTTCATTTCCTCGGCTTTTTTCTGGATATATCTTTTTTCTCTCTTTTAGGAATAGTGTGGCGGGCTTCTCCCAAAGTTAGCTTCGAGCGCAACTAGGAATATTATAACAAAAGAGAGAAAAAAAAGGTGGTCACAAAAGATAATCATCGATTTATATGAAAAAAAAAAACATTGGACTAAAAGTAATCAGTTTTGATGACTCAGATACACATATTGATGTTACTGAGCGACATACAAATATAGTTCTGACGCTTTTTCCTTTAACTGTACAACGTTCGTCATTCATAGATATTGACATTTGTAAGTAGGTATGTGGATGATGCCGTTACTCCACCATCAATCATGAATTAATTTGAGTGTCAGCAGAATAGTAAAAAATACTAGACATTAAAATCAATCCATCTAGTGGCTGTACGTTCCTACTTAAATGTAGAAATAAGGAAGTTAGAGTACAGACTGACTTTAATTCATCGGCCTTCAGGGACTGAAATTATTCATGAATCCTAACAACTTTTGAAAAAAAATCCGCTATACACCACGATCAAACGTACCATGACGCCTGTATTCCCCGAAGGGTTAGGCAGAGGTATACCAATGTACACCCACAGTTTGCCGGTATGTTAAGGTTCCATGTAATAGGGGGCGAGCACAACCGAGCACAGGTCCTAATTCCGAGCAGCTACTGAGAATTTCATAGAAAAACCCAATAACGCTTTTTGCTCGACCTGGAAATCGAACCCAAGACCTCTAGCGTAGCAGTCGACCACGATCAAAATGTATCCAATAAACAGTTTTCTTCAAACTACGGTAGTAGGACGTTTTGATAAGCGGCGCCGCGACGCAGCGCCCAGCGCCCGTTTGCTAAACCGCTCCAAACATTGTTACTAAACATTAAACACTCCTATAATCAATATATCACCTCTATTTCACCTGTAACATCCCCAAATGGACCTCGCACCTCGAATACTCGATCCCTGCTTATCGATGCAAACGATTTAACTCGATTCTCGCGAACTAAAGGGCGACACAGTCGGGACACGTTTACATGTAACTAGTTACCGAAACTTAGTTGAGAGACTTGGGGAGACTACCTCACATGTTCTAAACCTAGTTATTTTTGGGTCATCAATAAAGCAGTTTGAAGATAATCTGTTTTTATTAGAGAACGCTTAGAGTGTATTCATAGAGTACAGCATTGAGAGCATTTTTTTTTTTTTTTGGTGGGTGGGAAATCATCAAATAACTTCTCCCGCCCTGGGCGGGGCGGGAGGGAGTGTCAGACTTTTACTGACTAAAACCCACCCATGTTCCTTCTTGTGCCCTTTGCGTTCCGGGGGCGCGGTATCTCTTGCGAACAACCCGCAGCCCCGGCAAGCATTGAGAGCTGTGAGAACGATTTCGAAAAGGGTTTAAAAAATCGACGGTGTGTAAGATCCATTATGGGGGGAAATTCTACAAATTTTTAGGAACGATCGCCATCAAATCTCAGTGTCAATCTGTCAAAATTGCCACTAATTTAGTTTAATTTTTTGACTTTAATTGTCGCTGTTATGAAATTGCGGCTAGATATTGAATGTTTTTATTTTGTAAAATTGGTCTTACGAATTACGTCTTATAAAGTCGTGTATAACGTCGTAATAACGTCAAAAAAAGATAGTCTATTGGACGTTTTAAGATACGAAGATATTATTTCCTGAAAAGCACTCATACCTTTGCTATTATTCTTTAGCACAAGGCCGCCCTGCCGGGAGTAAAAAACATCCCTGAAAAACATCGATAATTTTATAATTAATCCTACCGGCAGGCTAATCAGCTTTATTAGTTAATGTTTGTCTGTGGCATCGTATCTCCTAAATCCATCGTCTGATTTTGATGATTTTTTTTCTCTTTTCTACTCGTAAATACCTAGTGAGTCAAATAGATTTTGGTAATTTCACGTCCAGTTTTTTAACGCATTGGATCTCGAAATACAGAGTATTGTAGGTTTTAAATCTGTGTTTGTGTGTAGGTAGGTACATGGTTTGTAACTTAACTCGCAAATGCAGCGGTGTTTTCGCTTCAGCTTTGAAGTATCTCAAGAATAACGTTGGTCAAGCGTAGGTAGGTACATGTTTCTTTAATAAAAATATACCTGGAGCGTGTCTCTATCTATCTCTGAGTGTTTTATCCAGAAATGTTCTACCGTTCTGGCGTGATTAGGTAACAAACATTCATCCATCTAAGCCTTTGCATCTATAATAGCAATAAGATATTAGATACAGGACATATTTTAATAAGGTAAATTGCGTCCTATCAATCGCCGTGGTGAATTATCGAAACTTTCTAGGTTCGATATGGCAGTACCTAGGTAAGCATGTAGAGAGGGTGCGGCAGGGACGGCCCGCCTCGGGCCCCCAGTCCGCGGGGGGGCCCCTAAATTTCGAGAAGTTCTCTTAACCAAGTCCTATGTCTGTTAATAGCAGTTCTGACCCACGGTGCTGTTAAATGTATTGTATAAAAATAAAAGACTTTAAAAAAAAAATACATTATAAATTTAACATTGTATTTTTTTTATAATGAGGGGTTCGTTTATATTTCCTCCCCCGAGCTTTGACAGCGTTAGTCCGCCCCTGCAAGGTTCACATTCTTATTAACCCAGTGTCGTCTGCAAAGTGCATGCCTCAGTAGCCAGCGTTTCAATAAGTCTTTGAGTTTTGCGTTGTAAATGATAAAGATGCACGATTTGATCTGCGATGAACATTTGAAATTGAGACGTCTGTTGGGAGTCTTTACAATGAACCAGCTGCAGGTAATATTGCTTCTGACACGCATTCAAGACTGAACATTTACATGAGTAGGTACCTAATACAGCGAGTAATAGTTCTAGTTTTGAATAGATACCATCTTATTATTTATCTCACTGCAGAGTAAAGGCCTGTTCTGAAACACAGACTCGTGAATGGATCACCTAGGTTGCTAAAAGCGAATTGGTGATATATAGAAATATATATATGTATAGAAATATCGTCGCCGTGCAGTGATAACCTCGTGCTTCCAATAAGCGCAATTTTAACAGGAGAAGAAAGAAACTGCAAGTGAAAAATAAGTCTATGAAGTAAATGTACATACCATCACATACATACCATCACGCCTGTATTCCCCGAAGGGTTAGGCAGAAGTGTACTAATGTACACCCACAGTTCGCCGGTACGTTTAGGTCCCATGTACCAGTTTATTGCCATTAACCGGGTACAAATCCTAATTCCGAGCTGCTACTGTGAATTTCATAGAAAAACCCAATCACACTTTTTGCTCGACCTGGGAATCTAACCCTCTAGCGTAGTATTCGCGGTTAGAACCACTAGGCTAACGAGGCAGTTAGTAGGCTAACTATTTCAGATTTATATGAATTTCAAGACCAGGTTTCCTCACAATGTTTTCCTTCACCGATATCAATGATGTCCGAGATACACTTCGAAAGTAGGTACATGTGAATTGAAAAAGTCATTTTGGTACTTGCAACAACATGTAGATGCAGTACGAGCTAGTGTCTGAAAATTTTGGATCTAAGACATACTGTGGCCAATTTCCTAACGATACCTATTTCCCTTCAACAGTTTTATTAACATAAAATTTATCTTTGTCCAACAGCGGTAATGGTTATCATGGAGCGGTAGTATGCCTGGTGTTGGCGTGGTGCGTGTGCGCGACGGTGTGTGCGCCCGCGCAGCTCTGCGCCGGCGCTGCGGACGATGACCCGAGGGCGGCGCGGTTCTGCCAGGCGCTTAACACCTTCCTTGAATTGTATGCTGAGGCCGCCGGCGAGCAGGTGCCGGAATATCAAGGTAGGTGGTCCACTGGTCCGGGTCACGATTGAGACAGTCGTGTTTCCTTCAGGTGAGGTTCTGATGTAGCGAGAAGTGAGCATAAGAGCATGGAAAAAAGAGTTTAGAAACGTCTAGACTTCAATATTCACCCTGTTCGATTCGTCATCTGCTTTAACTTTTCCCAACTATATTGGGCTCGGCTTCCAGCCTAACCGAATGCAGCAATATACTAGAAGTTTACAAGGAGCGATAGCGATTGCCAATCTAACATCCACACTACAGTTACCGGGTAACACAATATCTCTGGTAGGACTGGTTGAGAAACTGATAACAATGTACCAGATGTTAGACATTTTCATGCGATACCTCTTTGATTGTGCCTTAGACATGTTTTATGAACGTTTTTTTGCGACGTAGAGATGGAGCAGGATGTCCACAGGAGCTATAATTCCATCAACATCCTCCTTGTAACGGGAACAAAGTTCCCTTTGATACGAGATTAATCTCTTTGCTTATATTTGTTTTGTCTCCCCAGCTCTGGTTCGCGACTACCCGCAACTGTTGGACACCGGCATGAAGAGACAAGACGTCGTGCACTCGTTCCTGCGCTTCGGTCGCCGGCGCTGACGCGTCGGACAACCGCAGCGGCCACGCCGCGTCCACGCCAAACCACCGCAACCCACACGCAGCGACCAGGCTTAGATTGTTTGCTAATATAACATACATTTAGTTCTTTACGTTATTTCGTCCAAAATATTTAAAAGTTCCTTTTTAATGTAAGACCGTATCCAAATGCTAGGTATCCGAACTGCGAAATTTAAAAAAAAAACACATTCAACGTTGGGATGTCAACAACACCAGACGTCTAAACCTCTCTCTCCAAATTTCATAGACTAGATTTAGAACTTATTATAATGAAATGTACTTATAGCTAAAAGTATTAATAGTATCTAAGATGTGAAGATGTAATTAAACGATCTTGTTGTCAACATTTTTGTGGCATTTCATTTGATAAGTGTAAGAATATTTAAATAATTATTATGATGTTTTAAATAAATAAATAAAGTACGTATTTATGACAAGCTTTTTGATATTTTTCTATACTCCGTTCTTCCATCCCTAAAGAAATCCATCAATTAAAATATTTCCATCTACAAAAGAATATAGCTTTAATACATAATATGTAACTACACCAATACTAAGTGACAACCCTTGCATTTACTCATTAAACCTATTTTTACATTGTAATTAATGTGAATACTCTCACATACTTCCCAATTAATGAATGCATAAAATCAAATTACTTCAGAAACTGATCATAAAATTTTATGAGCATTTCATTAAAAGGTTTGAATTAACTTTCTGGGCAAAATTGGTACTGCAACATTTTTCTCTAAAAACAAAAGCATAATTTAATGACTTTTGATTAAAACTATGTACTGAATCTATGGTAGGTTGAGTACCTACATCATTCTAGCTAGACAGAGGCAATTAAGAAATATTTGGTTATTTAACCCTGGACAGCTAACTTCTGTCGAATCGACGGGCAGCGTAAAGAAATATCGCTGTATCTTTTTTCTAAGCTCTCAGAAAAGTTACTATAGTAATGAAAGTAAGTAAATAAGATCAATTTGGAAAACGTATTTTAATTGCTAAACCTATGTACAACTGCCATTAAAATCAACAGGATGATCGAGTTTACATTTTATGTTAAAAAATAGTTTTTCGAATACGAATGGTTAGCTTTCTAGTGTTAAAAAAACTGTTCTATCAATTTTACGCTGTCCGCCCACTGACCAATGACCGACTTTTTTGTTGGAGAGAATGGAACATATGAATTTTAATATACCAACGCACACGTCCTACAAAAAGCCGGTCCCACGAAACCATGGATCAATTGAATCGGTCCTAGAAAAAGTCGGACGTGGACGGCGGAGGCCCTTTACAGTATAGGTACTTTTGAGTGAAAATGGGATACCAGATTTGTTTTTAATCAACGGCGAGCATTTTTAACTTTCTATGGTGATAATCGTGTATTGAATATGGACTCAGTACACAGTACCATGGGGAACGACGATGACCGAGTACGCGGATCAAAGTTCCTCCCTCGATGCTCGGCAACTCTCATCCAGTTTCAACCAACTACTCTGTGAAGACCGTCGCAACTCCGAGCCTGAGAGCGTCCCACCTTACGCTTGCAGATTCGCGGTCTCCACCCAAGAACACGTTAAGGTTAAAATAAAAGTCAAAAAATAAAATATTTGTCATATATTTCGCCCTACAACACACATTGTAAACATACATAGACAAAATACATAAAAACATCCAATTAACGGCTAGATACTGTACTTTACAATCAATACTTAGTTACGATATAATATTGAAAATAGTTTTAAGTACTCATAGATTGAAAGCTGTTAAGATGCAAGGTCGAGCGGGGACATTCCTTCTGTGAAGTAATTGCATATGACACGTTTAACATTTATAATTCCAAGACATAGCATAACTTCCCTAAAGAAACACTTTATTTAAGCTCAGATAACCCTAATAAATGTTCAATAAATTGTAAAATTAGATTTCTAGTTGCTTTTGAAATCAATTAATAGTTATTCAATTGATTTGGTAAAAGAGTGACGTCATAGTTTACTAGTCATGCAAAATCTATGAGGGAAGCTCGTTTTGACAGCTTATAAAAAGGTATGTCAATTGATGTAAAACGCCTACAAGAAAAGGTCCGAAAGACTTAATTATGTTAGGCCGCTTAGGAAACTAAAACTTCATAAATATATATTTACCGCCTTTTAATGGTTGGGTTTGGTCTTGAGTTCTTGACTCTAGTCTAGGTCAGAGGTGACACAGACAAAGTGGACTATGGAGCGAGCTTACCCAGAAGAAGCCTGTTCACTCTAACTTTAAAGAGATTGGGGAAGTTTTAAAACAAAGTAATCTAAAGATTCTACAAGTACTTTTACCACATGATTAGTATTGTATGGGAGCATACAAGTAAGTCTATTAACATCGAGTTTATTAAAAAAAATATGATAGGAGAAACACACAGTATTAGTGACAAAATACAAGAGAAAATTACCTTTTTACTCTTATACATTATAGTGGCAACACTATGGTATTAATAAGAAAAAATGTTGCCTAAAATATAGAATATTAATAGACCTTTGTTGTCATTTTTTGTAGACGCATGGTATTGCATTTTTTAGTTTGAATCAACAGGGAAACCATTTTGCAAATGTTGTTAATTATAGTGCTAGGAAAAATTGCGTACTTTGTCACTAATACACGTAAAAAATAAAATGACAAGAAAGTTTTACGTAGCACCATACATTTCCACTAACCGTTGAGCGATTTACAATAAAATTCATTGCGCATTATAAAAGCACAAGTCCAACACAGTAAACAATTTGCCATTCAAGTTACAGCTTTAAATCGTGTGCGTTAGAATATGTTTTACAATGACAAGGTAAAAAGGTGACGGCTCGACGGCGGCGTGCTGGCATCTAGCGGTGCTGTTATAATGAGCGATGACAATTAATGAACATAAACAACTTATGATATAAAACGTCGTTTCAGTTTGATCTTTTGAAGGTAGCTGTGCATTGCGGTATGAAAATTCCCTTTTAAATAATACTGTTTTAAAATCAAAATATGACATTATTGTAAATACCAAGTTACTCAAATACTGCATTCGTGCTTAATTCTGTTAGATGAAGCCAACCTTTAATCTCTCAATTATATAGATGTAGAGTGGACATAAAAGTTCAATTTACATCCCAAACTTAAGAAAATTTTGATGTAACCGGAGTTAAATATTCAAAATCATTACGATTACTTCGAGAAATGGAAGAAATTACAATAAAACATATTCCATTTAAAATATATTGTTGAGCAAAAAATTGAAAAAAATTATAATCATTTAAAATGGGAGATTGGCCATAGGGTTGAATGGAAGGCAATGGGAAGACCTTTGCCCAGCAGTGGGACAATACAGGCTGAAAAAAAAATAGTTTGATACAACTTCAACATTTGGAAGACACTGGATGCAGGCCGCTTCCAACCGGTACATTTAGAAATCTACGAGGGAAGCCTATTCCCAGCATCAGACGTCCTGTGACTGATATGACGATGATACAACATTTTGTGTAAGGAGCATATTGCTAAACACCTACCAACTGTTACCTATGGTTAACTGCCTTGTTAGCCTAGTGGGCCTAAGCGCGACTGCTACGCTAAAGGTCTTGGTTTCGATTCCCAGGTCGAGCAAAAAGTGTTATTGGGTTTTTCTGTGAAATTCTCAGTAGCAGCTTGGAGTTAGGATTTGTGCCCGGTTAATGGCAATAGGCTCCCACCTATTACATGGGACCTAAATATACCGGCGAACCGTGGGTGTATATTGGTACACCTCTGCCTAACCCTTCGGGGAATACAGGCGTGATGATATGTTATGTTATGTTATTGTTAAACAATGATATGGCGACGAGCAGATACCTTCGAAAGACAATGCACACAGTACATTTACCATAGAGAGTTCATTTGTGGCAAGTTTTTTGTAATTATCATTTAATTTAAATTTAAAAAAGATACAAAATGTCTTTGGCAAGAAATACGGATCATAAATAAGTTGTATGTTTCTAAGAGGGTATAAAATTACATTGAAATTACACGAAAAAATGGCTAAATGTGTTGTTAAGCTCAAATCTCGGGAACAGCTTGACCGATTTGGCTGATTCTTATTTTGTGTTCGTAATTTTTCTAACAAGGCTTTTATGAAAGAAATTTTTTAGAAAATCCACCAGAAATGTCTGAAAATTACACTCGTGCGTAGCCGGGGCGGTTCGCTATATAATACAATTCTGCACGACTTCTGACATAGGGGCATGCTACTTCAAAATAGGACTTTAGTAAGATAAATATAGATACTAAAATTAAGTAAAACTTTAAATATAGACATAGATAAAAACATTACACTCAAGTCTTATTTGTTTTAAGAGCAAGCGCGCACTGCGGTACGATTTTTTACTACACGATTTTAAAATCGCATATAATTAGTACATTTTCGTTGCAATTTTTCTCCCTTTCGCGCATGTAATTAATATTTCTGTGATAAGAAATCGCAATGCGCGCTCGGTCTTAATCGTTTGATATAAAAGTCGATGAGTATATAACAGTATACAATAGATATAACATTTAAAAATAATTTTGTACGATTTACATAACAGATTTTGATTTTTTACATTTATTTTTCATCACTTCAAAACCACAATTTTATAAATTATAATTAGGTAATTAGGTATCTACACTTACTGTAATAGTTTATTTTTCTAAGGTTTAAGAAAAAAACTGAAAATATCTTGCATGGTAGGTACAATAGTGCTAAATAATATTTTGCGACACTTAAAATGGTTTCTGCCTAACCCCATGGGAAAAAGGCGTGAGTTTATGGGTGTGTGTATGTAAAATTGTCTTTAAGACATCAAGAATAAAATATGATAACAAAACGACTAGTGGCCATGGTCAAATAAACATGTAGCCGTTTATAGATTTAAAAACAAAACTCACAGCTGTCAAAGTGACAGCTTAAATGTCATACGTCGCTAATCGAGTACTTGACACCATCAATCAATTGACATACTTTTATGAGCTGTCAAAACTAGTTTCTCCCATAGATTTTGTACGACAATATTGAACTGTGCCGTCATCAACGGAATTGATCAGTTGGCTTAAAAAACACTTTATATTTGTCCGGAAACCTGATTGATTTTAAGTTAACTCTAAATTAGATTTTTTGGACTTTAAAATCAATACATAGTGAGTAAATTGAATTGGCAAATAAGTGACGTCATGCTGTTGCCATACAAAATCTATGGGGGAATCCCGTTGTGATGAGTCATAAAAAATATGCCTATTTTGGTGGTGGTGGTATCAAATATACAATTGCAATACAATGTCAATAGAGTATCTTTTTAAATCCCTGCCATACACGATATTTTCCAAATACTTAGTAAATAAAAAGTTCGTTAAACAGTCTGACTTAATACTTAGATGAAATATACGTTTAGGAAGTACAATTGGCAGACCTCATAACCAATGTACAGAGGCAGGACCAAAATGTTAAGCCATTATCTAATATGTCTCACATTTCACGTTTACGAACTCTCAGTTGCATTAATGATGTTGGCACAAAATTTAATCAAACGTGCTCATGCTTTTAATTCCTCGACTGTACATAGTTAACTTAATAAACTTTACTATTTAGATTAGTTTCACAAAAAAAGAAACTTATAGTAAAAATAACATTCTTGGAACACAAATAAGGTTTAAATTCGCAAATCAACTACTTAGGTATAGCTCCTACTACTACAAAGATAATAATAGTGTCCTAAACGTGTATGTCATAGATATGTCATGTTTCGTTTCATATAATTTAGTATGTTATGTGAACTATGTCGCCACCTACCGACAGAAGACATTGACCCTGGAACAAAACAATATATATATATTATTTTTATTTAAATCAGGCATAGAATATACATAAACATAAAACATACCATCACGCCTGTATTCCCCAGAAGGTTAGGCAGAAGTGTACCAATGTACACCCACAGTTCGCCTGTATTATTTTTAGGTCCCATGTAATAGGGGGTGAGCCTATTGCACTTAACCGGGCACAAATCCTAACTCCGAGCTGCTACTGAGAAATTCATAGAAAAACCCAATAACACTTCGCTCGACCTGGGAATCGAACCCAAGACCTCTAGCGTAGCAGTCGCGCTTAGGACCACTAGGCCAACGAGGCAGTCCCCCAATTTCATCCGCGTAAAAGTCGGTTATCGCGGTCTTATGTCTAATGTGAATGCTGGGCCCATAACCAGCTGGATTATGTGCAAAATCAAACGATTTGTTGAGCCAAACAGATTTATTAACAGCACTCATAATAGACAGAATACCAGGAGCCAAAGAGAAAGAACGTCAGTTTACACTGACGCTAGTGACAGACATGACAAGTTCACATAGTGTGTTGTGTTTGCAGTAGCAGACCGGAGTTTGAAACTTGGTGATGTGACACCCCCGTGCCTCGGAAAGCATGTAAAGCCGTTGGTCCCGGCTGTCATTCGTAGATCTTTGACAGTTGTTACGGATAGTCAGAAGCCAGGAAGTCTGACAACCAGTCTAACCAAGTGGTATCGTGTTGGCCAGTAACTGGGTTGTGGAGGTCAGATAGGCAGTCGCTCCATGTGAAACACTGGTATTCAGCTGCATCCGGTTAGACTGGAAGCCGACCCCAGCATAGTTGGGAAAAGGCTAAGCAGATGATGAGTATAAACTAAAAGAAAGGAACACTCGACAGACTAGCAATGTACCTGATACCACATACCTGATTCTTGTGCGCGTTATCCTGCAACATGAGCTGCGTGATGTAGAAGGAGGTGAGCGCGTTGCCGCCCAGCGCCGCCGTGTACGCGCGCACTATCGCCATCACCTTACAGAATATTGCAAATCAAGTATTAGACAAAATATACTCCAAATTTAATAAAAAAAACTGCTTCGTTAACCTAGTGGTCCTAAGTGCGACTGCTACGCTAGAGGTCTTGGGTTCGATTCCCATCAAGCAAAAAGCGTTATTGGGTTTTTCTATGAAATTCTCAGTAACAGTTCGGAGTAAGGATTTGTGCCCGATTAATGGCAATAGGCTCGCCCACTATTACATGGGACCTCAACATACTGGCGAACTGTGGGTGTACACTGTTACACCTCTGCCTAACCCTTCGGGGGATACAGGCGTGATGGTATGTTTAAGTTTATAAAAAAAAAACACAAGATTAAAAATTTTAAGTAACCCCCGAAAGAAAAATAGAAATCCCTACCGCAGCTAACAAAAGAGCTGATAACTTTGAAACCCCTGAACCGATTTCCATCAAACATAGCTTAGAACATTCCCGACTAATTCACCTTTTTTTGCGTCGGGGGTTTAAAAGACAAAGCACATGCCCGTTAAATACGCATATTGTCCATCAAACTAAGCAACATTTTGGCTGGGAAAGTAATTTTATTTTGGATAGAATAGAATAGAATAGAATATGTCTTTATTTGCTAAGAATGTAGGTACATAAAAATAGGATGGTAAATTACAAAGTTGAGATCCATATACATTCTGCCTTATTAGCATGCAAATCATTATGTATAATATAAAATTGACAATTAGGTTATTTAAGTGTATCATCGTCTAAGAAATCCTGCACAGAGTAATAACATTTCTCTACAAGTAATTTTGTGAAACATTTTTTAAATTTTGACAAGGGTAAGTTTTTAATTTGTTCAGGAATTTTATTAAAGATAACAGGAGCCATACCGATCACACTTTTTTTTAATAGACTAGTTTTAAATACGCCTGTGCATAGTAGGTGTCGATATTGTGATCTTAAGGTTGTACTTCGTTTTCTGGTTTCTGATATTTTTGCAAATAGACTTCGGTTTGTTATTACAAATATTGCTAGTTCAAGGATATAGAGGCATGGTAAAGTTAATAGTTTTTGGGACTGAAATATAGGTACACAACTGTCAGTTACTTTCAGGCCAAACATAGCTCTCAAACAGCGCTTCTGAGCTTTAAAAATACTTTCTCGTTCACTACAATAACCCCAAAATATTATACCAAATCTTAGGATAGAGATTACAAGACCATGATAGGCCACTAAAATTGTTGATAAATTTACTTTTTTGGCTAGATTATGTAACATAAACGCGGCTGTAAAAAAATCTATTAGAATTATTAGTTCCTGAGATTAGCGCGTTCAACCAGACAAACTCTCAATGATATTAGTATAGAAGATGAAAGACGTAAGTCTTTAGTTACTGCTCCGTTTCTATAGCTCGTGGCGTGATGTTACCATCACACCTGTATTCCCCGAAGGGTTAGGCAGAGGTGTAACAATGTACACCCACAGTTCGCCGGTATGTTTAGGTCCCATGTAATAGGGGGCGAGCCTATTGCCATTAACCGGGAACAAATCCTAACTCCGAGCTGCCACTGAGAATGCTGGCGTGATGTTATATAACCTATAACCTTCCTCGATAAATGGACTATCTAACACAAAAAGATTGTTTCAATTCGAAGTAGTAGTTCCTGAGATTAGCGTTCAACCAAACAAACAAACTCTTCAGCTTTTATATTAATATAGACTAGTTTCTGCTCGCGACTTCTTCCGCGTAGTTCTTTCACTCGCATTAGTTTACGTCTTGGTTAATGCTACGCACCTATTGGTTTTAGCGTGACGTAATAGCCCTTTAGCCTTCCACGATAAATGAACTATCCAACACAAAAATTATTCAAACTAGTAGTAGTAGTACTGAGCTTTAAAATATTAGTACAGATGAGCAGAGTCCCCCACCTCGCAGGTGAAGGTGTGCAGGAAGCCGCTGAGGCCGCCCAGCTCGCGCACGGCGGTGGTCTCGCGCACGAACAGCAGGCGCAGCGCGCACACGCGCACGGCCGCGCGCGCGCCGCCCACGTGGCCCAGCGTCGACAGCGACACCGACGCCGGCCCCTGCGCGCACGCCGAGCGGCCGCCACGAGTCGTGAGCATAAGCGTGAACTTCCTTTTTGGGTTTTTTTTGTTGGTCCGTCAGTCGGAGCGATCGCGTGCAGCGTCGGCACCCCAAAAAACCCAGAAATGAACTTGACGCTTGTGCTCACGACTCGTGGCGGCTATTATAAATGTATGACTATTGAAAATGATGTTTGTATGAGACTTCTTTGTACTATTGCATGATAACCTTAACCGTCATAGTTACAGGAAAACTTACAAAATGTATGGAAATAGTTTTTGGCGATTTCTGTAATTTCTAGTATTCATATTTTAAATGGTCCCATAGTATTTTGACACGCACATCGATTCATCGATCGATTGGTATAAAAACATTTTTTATTTTTTATTTTTGTTGACTGTAATTTTTTTCCCAAATCTGTGAATGCGAACACTTCATAAGAAGTTGGTAAACTCGTCCCACAATTAGTTTGTTATATTTTTCCACCTATGTATTTTTTTTCTCTACTTTATTTATTTTGTTTGTATGTATGTATTTATTATTACATTTTATTCTTAGAAATTTTCTTTCCTCTTCCTTGCACCTACTATGTTTTGTCTCTGCATCATCCTAAGGTAGACTGGTAGAAAATGGCCAAAGCATTAAGTCCGACTTTGAACGATGTATTTTTTTTCATTTGTGCATAAAGTTTTAATAAGTAAATAAATAAATAAATGCAATTCAGAATATCTCAAAAAGTTATGGTCTCCTAGGAAAGTTTTCCTGTAACAATAACGGTTTAGGTACCTGTCCTTAGTGACCCGTTTCAAAAATCCACCCATTATTATGTAAAAGGAATACTTCTCAGCTGAAATTTTAATTGTGTTGGTAGACCCACCTGTCCATTATTAGCATAACTCTTCTCCTCCACCACTTCCGGCGGACTCTTGATCAGCTGTTCCTCATCCAACGTGAAGATGTCATCGTCAGCCTCCCCGTTGCCATGGCTACCGTGACTGCCACTGACGTTGCTAGCTTGACTGCTGTGTTGACTGCTGGAGTGGTGGCCGTTCTCGACGCCGTTCGCTTCGGGGCTGTTCGGGTCTTGAAGGGGGATAGCGGATCCGGAGACTATGAGTTGAATTTCGTCCTGGTAAAGTTTGGAGGTTTTAATAGGGTTGTACTTTATATAGAAACTATCTCGCAATTTTGTCTGCGAAGACTTCAGGATCAAGCTAGTCTTAAATTATCCCATAGGAACATAGAAACGGGATAAAAATACCGATGTTAAACATAACAAACTATTACGCCTGTATTCCTCGAAGGGTTAGGTTTAGATCCCATGTAATAGGGAGCGAGCCTAATGCTATTAACCGGGCACAGATCCTAATTCCGAGCTGCTACTGAGAATTTCATAGAAAAACCCAATAACACTTTGCTCGACCTGGGAATTGAACCCAAGACCTCTAGCGTAGCAGTCGCACCTAGGACCACTAGGCTAACGAGGCAGTTACCTTTGTTAACCTAGATCGATATTTAAGCAAATCCCAAAAAGGAATTCGCCTATTTCTTTGGAATAAAACTATTTCAGCCAGGTTGTTGCGTGTACAGCCTTTACGTTAATGTTTAACAGTATTGGTCATTATCATCATCATATCAGCCGTAAGGCGTCCACTGCTGGACATAGGTTTCCCCCCATAGATTTCCAAAAGTACCGGTTGGAAGCGGCCTGCATCCAGCGTCTTCCTGCGGTCTTACTCAGGTCGTCTGTCCTCTTTGTGGGTGGACGTCCTATGCTGCGCTTGCCGGTGCGTGGTTTCCATCGAGAACTTAGCGGCCCCATCGTCCATCAGTTCTACTCAAACTTACTAATTCGCTGGTCTATGCCGATAAGCTAAAAGAGATAGCTGAACTCACCTCGGGCAGTTCTAGCTGGAAGCGAGGAGCGACGAGTGCGCAGGGTTGCAGTCTCCTCAGCTTGTAGGCGACGATGTCGAGCGCGCGCCGCACGTGGCGCTCCACGGCTGCGCTACCGCCGGAGCCCCCCGACAGCGCCAGGCGCCCGCGCCACACCTACGGGGAATGTAGCACTTACACCACCATGTACAGTCAGAGAAATTTATTGTTTAACCGATTGATGCTAAGCAATGAACATGCTTTATTTTCAATCAATCAGAAGAAAATGCTGGGAATTTTGAAAAATAATATTTTTATTATTTGTTCACCGGAAACCTAAAAAGGGGTAATTGTACTCATAATTATAAACAACTTTTACGATGGGATGAATAAGTCAAAATATAAAGAATAATACATTTTGTCGAGTTATGTCAAAGGCAAATCATTTATTTCAATTTGACCGTTAAAAGGCATTTTTGAACGTCGTTTACGATAAAGAATAATAGAATTGAATCAACTAGATTCAATATTATTTTTTTTTTTCAAAAAGTTTTTTCATATGGAAAGTATCGGAGAAAAACTCCATACACACCCTTTTATAAAAATGTTTTACAATAAGTAGCTCAGGTACATTATGTGAAGACAACCAACCTGCGTGAACGCCTGCGGCTGCGCTCCCATGAGGGGTTTGAGTCCGTGCATGTACACCTGCATGTTCACGTGACGCTTAGCGAGCGCACGCGCCGTCTCCACCTAGGTAATATGGAAAATAATTTAAAAACAAAGGTTCTTTGTAAAAGAAGCCTATTTGTTTAAGAACCAACAGCTGTACGTCATTTTATGGACTGTGCAGAAACAAATAAGGGTTTATTAAATAATATTTAAAGTATTTTAAGCACCCTTTTAAAAAAATCTGATAAATCTCAGTGTGCTGGTAAAGATATTGAGAATATTTTAAAATAAAATGTCAAATTTCATGTTCCCAACATGGGAAAGATTCTCAATTCTCACATTTATTATTGGGACTGTTTACTGAATTATTATGTTGTCTATTATAGAACGCAGTGTAATAAAGAGTATTCTACATATCGTCGCCGTGCAGTGAAAACCTTGTGCTTGCAATAAGCATAATTAATTTATTTAAACTGGTGTAAATAAATGTATGAAGTGTACACATAGTTGTTTTCTGTTTTATTACAATTATTACATTACGAGTAGTAATAGTAATAAAATAGAAAAACGTACATTTACTTAACTGCCTCGTTGGCCTAGTAGTCCTAAGCGCGGCTGCTACGCTAGAGGTCTTGGGTTCGATTCCCAGGTCGAGCAAAGTGTTGTTGGGTTTTTCTATGAAATTCTCAGTGGCAGCTCGGAGTTAGGATTTGTGCCCGGTTAATGGCAATAGGCTCGCCCCCTATTACATGGGACCTAAAACATACCGGCGAACTGTGGGTGTACATTGGTACACTTCTGCCTAACCCTTCGGGGAATACAGGCGTGATGGTATGTACATTTACTTCATAGACTTGTTTTTCACGTGCAGTTTTTTTCTTCTGTTAAAATTGCGCTTATTGGAAGCACGAGGTTGTCACTGCACGGCGACGATATTTGTATAGGTATTTACACTCTAGTCTAGGTCAGAAGCGACAGAAACAAAGTCGACGATGGAGTGAGCTTACCCATAAAAATGCCTATTCACTCTAACTTTGAAAAGATTAGGATTTCATTGTTAATATTTTTTTAAACGGTTGTGTGTAACTTACATCTTCAGCCTCGTCCAGTTCCAACACGCACGCATCCTTGTCAGCACACAAATCCAGCGCGGGCGCTTCCTCACCATCCACCTCGGGCAGCACCCCGTTTGTATTGTGTTCTATACCACCTAATAACATCATTGTAAATGGTCTTTGTTCTGTGAAGATGAGCCAATTCATATTTCAATAATTCAATTGATTTATCATCATCACATTAGCCGAACGATGTCAATTAATTGCGTCAAACTAATTTAGAATGCCGTGTTACATTACCATAAATATACAGGCAAAAATAAACATACTTCTTCTACACTGCTTATACTGATTTTTATTATTATTTGCGAGCACTCAAGTAAATTCTATAGCTATTTTCCAAATTAATCTTTACTTACCTATATCAAATCCGTTGGCGGCTCTGTTCGCAGTGAACGACTCCCAAAGCGCTTTTTGTATTTCCATTGCGTCTTTGTCGTTCTCGGACGCCTGGAAAAGTCACTTTTGTAACACAAGTTTTGCTTTACAGCACATAAACTCACGCCTTTTTCCCATGGGGGTAGACAGAAATCACACAACGCCACATGCTACGATCCTTACATACTTCCTTCGCCTCGACCACGTTCATACATCTGTTCATACAATCACGCCGGTTACGATACTGCGCACACGACCTTTCTGACGAACCCCACCCATCAGGTCAGGGTAGGTCTTTCTAGGGCGTCCTCGCCCGGCGTTGCCACTCACATCTGCCATATAAATCCCTTTCGTTAGTCGCCTTTCACTCATCCTCTCAACATGACCGAACCATCTAAGCATACACGCACACATACACACACACATGCAGGGTATTGCTTTACAGGTTATCAACAAAACCCTATCGAGTCCCTAAACAGCTTGCCTTAATCCTGGGCGGCGCGGGCGCAGGCAGCGCGGCGAGGCGGCAGGCGGAGCCGCTCGCCAGCGCCATCACACAGCGCTCGCCCATCGATATCTGTGTCTGCAGAGAGAATAACGCGTTCGCGCCCTGCCCACGCAGGTAATAGTTTACAGAAAATAACCAATATTATACAAACCAAACTCTTTATCAAAATCAAGAACGTTACTACAAGTGAATCATGAGATGAGAGCTTAAGTTGGTTTCGTGGTTGTAAGCGCGACTGCTTAAGTGGGTCCTGTGTTCGATGCCTAAGTCGGGCAAAAATTGTTTTTGGGCGTTTTCATTAGAAATTGCTCAGGTTTCAAAAGAAACATAGAAACAATCATGTGCATCCAAAAATAACAACAAAAGATCGAACATTTTTAAAGTGTTACAGTATAACTCAAAATTAACCAACTACTCTGTATACACTTGACTTACTTGCATCCTAAGTTTGGCTAGCAACAGTTTGTGCAGTTCGTACTCCAAGAAGGGCAGTTGATCCGAGATGTCTCTCGCTCCCGGCTCTGAAGTAGGCGGGGCTCTTCTTACACGCGCCGCTAGGAAAAAAGGGGAATATTTAATTGATCACCTAAATAGTGGCTGAGCGAGTGGCACCTGTGCTGCGTGCTGCAGATTCAATTCCCGCACGGAACCAATATTTATATGGCCTACAGACAGTTGTTCTAGATCTGGCTTCTGGTCTTTTAATAACCTCTTCATAATTAATAATAATTAAATTTATGATTATTATCTTGTTGTGAATACACTCACGCCTGTATTCCCCGAAGGGTTAGGCAGAGGTGTAACAATGTACACCCACAGTTCGCCGGTATATTTAGGTCCCATGTAATAAGGGGCGAGCCTATTGCTATTGCCTATTGCTATTGCTATTGCCTATTGCTTGTTGTGAATTTATCTTCTAATGAATTGTCATCTTTTAAAATGTATTGTAAAGTGATGACCTGAAACACAGGTTTTAACTAAACCTAGATCAGGCAGAACAAACACTACATTAAGAAAAATTGTACCTCTATTGTAATCATGTAATCTCTTATTTTGACTTAAATCTTGCATAAAGATTATTTATTTATTTATTTTATTTTATTTGTGCCTTGTTGGATTGAATAATTGGTTTATGATGTCTACATATTGTTTTGCTAGCCTTTACTGTCCTACTCTTACGCAAATGCCTCCCTATTATAACTAAGAGTCTACTACCAGGTAGGTAGGTACTCACCAACTGCAGTAAGCGTGACAGCTTTAGCGTGTGATGTCAACTTGCTCGGTTTGGAGCATGTCGCCAATAATACCGTGGGCACGCGCGCTCTCCTGAGAAATAAAAGTCAATATATCATTCTTCAATACATAATACTGCAAAGAAGTCGATTGACACTAATAAATTTGACATTACTCCGACACAGCAAATGAGAGCTTTCAATTATGTGCTGCAAAAAAAAAATATATAAGGGCTTTTACTGTGTATTCAGTAAGTTAGCTTTTACTGAACCTGATTGGGTTCAAACTACCAAATTTTATCAAAATTGGTTCATTGGTTTGGAACAGACTGACAGAAAGAATTACTTTTTATTTAGCACTTACCTACACCCCCCACAACTAGACAGCTCAGCCCTGTAGGGCCCGGACCCCGGGGAGTACGGCACATGCGCCATACTACACAATTCACTTTCCAATTCGTCTATTGTGTTCTTCGAACCGGTGGTTACTGAAATAGATGAAATAACATAACATACCATCACGCCCATATTCCCCGAAGGGTTAGACAGAGGTGGAACAATGTACACCCACAGTTCGCCGGTATGTTTTTAGGTCCTATGTAATAGGGGGGCGAGCCTATTACCATTAACCGGGCACAAATCCTAACTCCGAGCTGCTACTGAGAATTTCATAGAAAAACCCAATAACAATTTTTGCACGACCTGGGAATCGAACCCAAGACCTCTAGCGTAGCAGTCGCGCTTAGGACCACTAGGCCAACGAGGCAGTTTATAGAATAATAAATGCAAAATTAAAATAGTCCAAAAGTTTAAGCTGTAGTAGTAGAGCTCTCTGTGATGGAGCTCGTCCGGGGAAGTACTACCACCATACCTATTTCTGCCGCAAAGCAGCGCTGCTGTGTTCCGGTTTAAAGGGTATGGGTGCCGGTGTACTTACAGGCACATGAGTCATTTCAACTTTGTGTCTGGAATGGCAACGCATTTGCAAGGCCTCTGGTATTGCAGATGTGTATAGGCAGCGGTGACCACTGAACTTTAGGTGGGCCGTCGGCTTGTTTTGCCTTCCAAAGATGTTTAAAACAAAGGTAATAAAAACAATAGAAATTTGAATGTGTAACGTTACCTGGGTTTAGTTCTGGTTCGGCATTGAAATCACAGTCTAAGTTTATCACGACCGCTGTGCCCGAAGCAGACAGAACACACACGTCCTCGCTACAACAAGTATTAACTCATCAGAAGACAGAAGGAACAATGTACTGTGAGGGAATTTGATTGTTGAAAAGATTGGTACAAGGTATCAATTTGCTTGAAAAACAAAAAGAGTATGAGTAAGTAATAATCTCTTAAAACGATTTCGGTCACGGCGGCCACTCTCAATGGAGATCAACCAACCATGCAAGAGATATAATAATGCACGATTGCATACATAAACTCACGCCTTTTTTCCAAGGTGGTAGGTAGACACCACAGAACGCCACCTGCTACAATCCTTACATACACCTTTCGCCTCGTCCACGTGCACACATCTAGTTATACAAGCACGCCGGCTACGAGTACTGCGCACCTGACCTTTCTGAAGAACCTCGCCAATAATGTTAAGGTAGGTCTTTCTAGGACGTCCGCTCCCGCCATTGCCACTCACATCTGCCATATAAATCCCTTTTGTTAGTTTCCTTTCACTCATCCTTTCACCATGACCGAAGTGGACAAGTGCACTCCCTCTTCCCTCACTTACATAGTCCGATGGGACGGCAATACGACACGACCGGGGAGAGATTAGGCGCACGATCAACGCCTTTACGTGCTTTCCAAGACACGAAGGTGTCACATCACCAACTTTCAAACTCCGGGTTGCTACTGAGGAATTCCTCAGAAAAATACCCTTGTCCAAGCCGATAATTAAGTACTCACCAAATAGCCGTATTTTCAGTGTAGGCGATGACGGCGTTGCACCGCAGTGCCCGCGCGTGCGCGCGCAGCTCGGTGCGTAGCTCCGCCCACCACGCCGCGCGCGCCGCGCCCTCCCCGCCGTCCGCCAGCTTCACGGAGCGCGCGCACACCGTGCCGCCTGGGGACGACAGTGCACTTATTTGCTGCTGCTTCGTTATTTAAATAGTCGACAAAATAACTTGAGCATGCGCAAGACAGGTGAAAGAATCGACAACCTCATAGGCTGACCTATGAAATTACATAAAAAAACTATGTTTTCTGCCCATCAAACTAAGTACTAAGGCAAAAATGATTGCTTGAAAACGACTTTTGTTGTTGGTGTAAAAAACACTATTTATGGTAACACAAAGGCCGTGTAGGTATTTAATTTAAGCCTAGAATTCTAACCTCCGTCAAATCGACGGGTAGCGTAAAGAAATATCGCTGTATCTTTTTTAAAGCTCTCAGAAAAGTTACTATAGTAAGAAAAGCAAGTAAATAAGGTCAATTTGGAAAACGCATTTTTATTGCTAAACCTATGTACAACTGTCATTAAAAACAACAGGATGGTTGAGTTTACATTTCATGATAAAAAAATAGTTTTTCAAATACCCGTTGTTTCGACGGACGGTTAGCTTTAATGAGGTTTAACAGAAGGTTAGCTTACTAGGGTTAAAGTTTAGATATAACATTTAAAACTTGCCAAAAAATTTACAGTTTGACTATAATCTCTCCGCGACCAGATGGTTCTAAGGTATGGTCCAGAACAAGAAATGATCGTAATGATGGAAACAACATTATCTTTGCACTACGTTAAATGTGTTTTTACACCCCATATACAAATATCTAAACCTAAATGAACATACCAAATATACCATCACGCCTGTATTCCCCGAAGGGTTAGGCAGAGGTGTAACAATGTACACCCACAGTTCGCCGGTATATTTAGGTCCCATGTAATAAGGGGCGAGAACATACCAACAACATACCAATATGAACAATAAATCCGGGCGGGTATTCTGTCATGGTTAAGAAGGGGTACTCCAACATGTCCAAGTTATTGCTGTTCATTGAGGGCCGCAAAATGGCGCCACCGCCGCTACCAACATTGCCCGCTGAAGTGTTCAGTGATCCGCCTAAAATTTAATATGGTTTAGTTTCCCCTCAGAATGACAATGATAAAGGAATGACTAGTGCCCTCTGTCGGGTACTAAGTGGTTCAGAGCCTCCTGAGACTGTGAGTGTGAGCCTCCTGTGTGTGAGCGAGACGGAATGATAATTGTACGCAAGCGATAGAGACAGATAGTGTTAGGTCTGGAGTACTTGCTGCTCTGCAACCTTGCTTTGGTATATGTAAAACTGATCAAATAACACTTGATTTAAATTCATTCTTGAAAAACACACCGAAAGAATTAATTTAAATCAAATGTGAAAAGGAGCTACTGTTATCTAGCTACTACCTTTTGTCTGCGACTTTGTTCACATGGAAATAAAGGACCCCTTAATTCGGCCTTGTCGCAAAATCCTCCTGTCAAATTTCAGCTTCATGGGTTAGGTAGTGTTCAAGATTATACAGAGTTTAGGTGATGAGTAAATGAGAGACCATTCGCTTTTAAATATCAAAATAGATCTACAGAAGGCGTCAGAAGAGAAATACGTCAAGAGAAAGCGCGTGCTTCTAAGTTTAAAGACGTGGGAAGAAGATTAAGTATTTAATAGATAGATTAGGATCTCAAGAAATGAAGACATTTAAAGAACTTAAGGAAATACCACAAAAAGACGATGATTTTCCGTCACAGGAAGTAATATAAAAAGAACAAAATAAAAAGCCAACAAACAAAACTGACCTTTAGGCGTCACACTCAGATCAGAATCCGACGACCTCCGATGAATCCCGAGCGGCGTCGACGTCGCATTCAACGACGAGTTCTGCGCATGAGAAGGCTGCGCCGGCTCCCTTCCACCATACGACTCATGGCGCGCATGTCTCGGCGATCCCTTGTCCTTCTCGCACTTGTCTTCCCGCCTATCTCTTTCTCTCTCGCTCCTGTTAACACCGCACACGGCATGCGAGTTATCACACACACTATTGTTAGTCTCGTCTACGTCGTCTGACGTTTCGGGCAGCGATGGTATGGTCTCTAGCGCACCGTGTACGTGTAGTACGGGCTTAGTTGCGTCGCTAGATGATGTGTTAGATTTTTTGGACATTTTAGGCGTTTCGTTGTCTGTTATTGAGTGTACACTATCTTGGCGAGTGAGTTTTTTGTTGATTTTCTTTTGTTCCGGTTCTGATTTGCTTTCTTCGATCGTTGCTCTGGTTGCCTTTGTCTCATCAGTCTTTTCTACATCTATTGTAGGTAATAAAGAGTGAATTCTATCAACCACTGTACTAATTATTCCAGATGGTTCTTCTTGTTTTTCAGCCTCAACTACTGTCTTGTCAGCCGTTTCAGCTTCCGCAGGTATCAAAGTTTGTGCTTTCTCTAAGAGTACAGTTTCAAAAGCTGTGTGAATTAAACCAGATGATTTAAGATTTTCATTCGAATGCGACTTATCAAATATATCCTTCAGTTTCTCAACGGCTATATCTTTTTCCTCTACCAAAGTATGGACTTTGTCTAATAAGATATTTTTAACTACGCTTTTGACTAGTCCTGGAGATTTTAAGTCGTCATTAAGATGTTCGGCTTTCTCTAGTTCATCACCAGAAAAGGTTTTGGGTTCAACAAACGTCATTCCCGGTTGGCCGACTAAAGATTGAACTTTATCCATCAATATAGTTTCCATTGCCGTGTGTGTTAGACCTCCAACTTCTTCTTTTTCGTGTAACTCACTAGACTTTAGATGGTGGTCATCTTCTGTCGGAACTACAGTATCAAGAACTGGTGTTCCCAGGGCAGAAGTCTGGACTTTATCCAAAAGTATAGTTTCAACTGCTGTATGCACTAGACCGGTTGGCTTAAGATCATCTTTAACAGATTTCCTATCATGTTTATCTGATTCTTCTTCACTGAAATGTTCTGGTACTACGTGAGGAATGTCGGGTTGTCCAACTAAAGACGTGATCTTATCCATCAGTATTGTTTCCATTGCTGAATGTGTCATACCCATGGAACTGTCAGTTTTATGTAACTCATGAGATCTTTCTTCCTCAGTAGAAATTACAGGATCAGGTACAGATCCACCAAGAGCAGATGCTTGGACCTTCTCCAAAAGCATGGTTTCAACTGCAGTTTGGAACATACTATGAGGTTTGTCATCCTTCTTATTATGATGATGAAATTTATCATTATCTCTGTCATAATCATCGAACACAGAAGAAGCCGGTTCAGGTGTTTCAGGTCCAAGAACAGATTGTACCTTTTCCATAAGCATAGTTTCCATAGCTGTATGAACAAGTCCAGTTGACATTGCGTCTTTCTTCTTAGACTTACTGTCAAAGAACTTATCAGTTGGCGAAGTATGGTCTGGAGTCTTCGGACCAAGCAAAGACTGGATATAGGAAATAGACTTTCTAGCCATTGATTTGTGTTCTTCATGCGATTCGGGTAGCTCCTCGCCTTCGAATCTAAATTCTGGTTGATGTGTTTCAGGAGTTGTAGACATAAGTACAGATTGGACTTGGTCCATAAGCATGGTCTCCATTGCAGTTTGCATTAAGCTTGGAGGTTTACTTTTATGTTCGTGACCCTTGTCCTTTCTAATACCACTAACAATTACTGGTTTATTGCTCACTGGTGGAGATGGACTTGCTTGTGGTCTATGCATAGGCATTAGGTTGATACTGCTTCCTACTGATGCATTATTATTCTTCCTATACTCCTCAACTTTGCCTAATTTCTCGTTGACATCATCGAAGAACTGTTTATTCTTAGCAGATTCGGGATCAGGAGAAGCTGGCATTAGTAAAGACTGTACTTTATCCAGCAGAATAGTCTCCATAGCAGTATGGACCATTCCAGTAGACTTGAGCGAGTGTTTCTTTTCATGGTGATGATGAGGTTCCTCTCTATGGTATGGAGACGAAACACCACTCAGAGATGCCCTTGAAGCAGGCTCAGATCCGATATACATGGACACTTTCACGTTATCAAATTCATCACTTTTATGGAAGAATTTATTGGTATCAATACTTTCCTTGTCCAGGCTAATCAGATCATTGTAGGACAAGAATGGAGAACCCAGTACAGTCTCACTTGGAGCTTTAGAACGAACATCGGAAGACGACCCAGGTTGACTTAAAGGTGTTTTAGTTTCCTTCTTTTTTGGATGCAAAGAGTAATGAGAGATACTTTTGATCATATTGTTTTTAGACAATTTAGATAATTGACGTCTTATGCGTCTAGATGAGCGATGGACGAAACTACCTTTATCTACAGGTGAAGACGGCTCACTAATGCTTTTAGCAGGTTTTTTGTGAGAAAAAGGATTGTGGAATTTAATATGGTGGCTAGTGGGTTTTGATACACACGTGTCGTCTTTGACCGATGACGTCGATGCCTCGTTTGATCTCACTGGCTTCTCTATTACTATCTTATTTTCGATTTCTGTTGGCACTGATTCTAACGATTTGCATTTATCAATGAGTACTTGAGTGTCGAAAACTTGTTGTTCCACTACAGCTTTCTTATCAATCTCTTTTTTAATATCCACTGGCTTGATTACTTTAAGATCCGGACTTCCACTTTCAAGTATGTTTAACTTTTTGTCCATACTAGCTATGAATTGTGGATTTAGATCATGGCTTAGTACAGATTGTACTACAGAGCTGGTAGTCTCAATTGACCTTTCAGTGTCTGTCTTTAAATCAGAGCTTTCGTCATCATCATCTTCTTCTTCGCTACTGGACTCCAACTCAGAGCTCTCAGCAGATAGTGCAGATGAAACTGACCCAAAATAACCAACTTCCCCAGGCAATGTGAGGAGATTTTCGCTTCTCTCCGGCATTGGGGTCGCAGGACAAGACTCAGATATCTTCCTCTCTCTTTGCGGCACAATTTCTTCAGAACTGATGTTTTTTAAAGAAGTGAAACGAATTTCTGGCAAATTAGTAGCTTCTTCAGTTTTATTTTCACTCTCTTTAGTTTTATCATCATCAGAAATATTGATCGTTGGTTCGGACTCGCTCGCCCTTCTCATAGTAGAGCCGGGTGATGCTTCAGAATCTTGTGTCTCTGCGATGCAAGCGAGACTTGTTTGAACATGAATTATGGACCTGGCCAGTATCGAAGCCATGCCTTCACCTTCATCTTCTTTATTGGCAGATTTACGGAACTTGGGTTTCCTCAACCCTTTGAATTTCTTCAGCTCGTTTTTGATATCGACTAGGGAGATTCGCGAAGTATCAGAAGCGTTAGACCTCAAAGATATAGAGTCGTCTTGCTTATCGATTGATGATCGTTTACCACTAGACCGTCTAGTAAATCTCTTAGTAAAAAAGTTAGTTTTCATCTTTTTCAGTTTTTCTATCGGCCCTGAAGAGTCCGAATCGTCACTTTCTTTATTTAGCAGTCGGTTCAGATCTGTCTGGTCTTCCGATAGGTGTCTAAGACTGCTTCTATGTGGATAATCATCTCGGTAGATGGAGACACTTCCAGCATAGCTGGTGATGCTCGATTGCCTCGTCATATCCATACTTTTTTCATCTTCTTCAAGAGCATCCGTCTCATCCAGCAAAGATGATGCATTAGGGTTCAATATCAAAAGCAGTTTTTGTAACTCCTCCTGGTGGCTTTGGTAGTACGTAGACATTTCCGATATGCTTTCGTTATCTGTCGCCAAAATGTCCAAATATTTTTTTAATTGTCTGTTTTAGGTTAGCGGACACGACAAACCATGCAAAAATATAACTATAAGTAATTTGTTTATAAAAACACGTTTTTAAACCAAGTTACTGTTTTGTCAATATCTATTAAATTACGAACATTAAAAGCATTTGTAGTAAAAAGATTTGACTGATCCAAGATTTTATTATGACCTTGAAAAGTTATACAAAATGGCAACTGAGACAATCATGGCTACATTCTGCAGACCTTGAAATAAATAGCTTTGCCCTTTGAATTTAAACTGTAGGAGAAAATCTTTACTTTAGACTCTGAAGTTTATAGCAAAAAACATAAGGCTGTATATCGTTTGTACTCACTGTTGCGTGCAAGGTGGCATGTTCAGCGGCTGACTCGGCATCGGCAAAGGAGTTATGCTCACGGCAGTGCCTGAAATCAATACAAGAATGTATTATGAGTCTTGCCAATTCAGTTTAGTAGGTAAATGGAATAATTTATTCAGTAAATACCAGGGAAAGTTTTTCAATTGTATTTTTCTTCGAAAGAAAACCTACCTCTGCCTTATTGTAATAACTTTCTCATTTATGTGGAAGTTTGAAGGGCGTTCTGGAAGTTTTTGTTAGTGAACGTTATGTAAACGACCCAAATGCACGTTTTTCTTTGAAAAAAGAATGGTTTCTTTATTTGATTAGGACAATGTGATTTAAAGGTCAAAACGGGGAAACATTTTACTTGCCAACATACTTTTCTTTAAGAATTACGAAATAAACTTTCGAGAACAAATAAAAGTAAGCAGAGTTGCTAGTTTTTTAACCGACGGAAGAAAGGGTGGAAGTTATCAATTCTACGCGTATATACAGCGTGTAACGGAAAGGGTATATACATATCAAAGGCGCGGATTATTTAGGTGTTAACAAACCACATAGTAACATTTTTTAAATATCTATACTCACTAAATTATAAAATTACGAAACACTTATGTAAAAATTCGAATGTTTGCAATTGAATTCTACACAACACTACACCAAGTCAGCTGATCGGTGTCAATAAACTGCACACAAAGAAACAACTCCGTAAAAGATTTGTTTCACCTGACACGTTTGTTATGATTTTAATTTAATAAATTGCCGAAAAAAAAAAAAAGAATTTTTAGTACCGGATACACCCGTTTGTATGGATATACCCTTTCTGTAACACGCTGTATATGTATATATATTTTAACGCATGTTTCATTACATAGTAGTCCGACTTTGTTTCTTAGGCAAATCGGGGTCCTTTCTAAGAAAGCAGAAAATAAAAACACTAAAGTAAGAATTTGAAAAATTCGTATCTTCTGTAAAGTTATAAAAAAGCACTACATTCAATTGCAAGTAAAAAAGTCTGATAATGCTGATTGTAAGACATACCAATAGCTCTAGCCACGACTCCTGCCTCCCCTTCCAAGTCGAAGTCTTGCTGGTATCCCACCACCGCGTTCGCCCCCAATTCCGCTGCCTTCAACCCCACTAGACGCTGGACCTTTGGTAAAAGACAAGGACATATTATTGAAGCATTCTTAAGAACTCACGACGCAAGATACTAGTATAAAGCTGATGAGTTGAATGTTTGTTTAAACTCGCAAATCTCTGAAACTGCACGTCAGATCGAAAAAATATTGTTGTATATAATAGTCAGATCCATGAGTAATGGTAAAGGCTATATAACATCACGCTACGATACACGAGAGGGGGTCAGTAACCAAAGACGTAACTTGACGTGCGTGAAATATACCACGCGGACGAAGTCGCGATCAGAAGCTAGTAATTTATAAGCGTAACTTTTATCTTGTGATGAATTAATTCTAAGTAGCTTATGTAGGTAGGTGAAAAAATGTACCTAGTGGTAAATAATTCATAGAATAATTTGTATCAGTTACGTGTGCCAACAAATTCTCTTACAGTTTGGCAGAATTCTTGGTATGTATGTGTGCAAACTCTCGTAAATAATCATTTTTTCACTTTCTTTTTTCATATCTACTTTACTTATATTATAAAGCTGAAGAACCTGTTTGTTGATTGTTCGCGCTAATCTCCGGAACTATTGGTCCAATTCTGAAAATGTTTTCGCTAATAGGAAGCTCCTTTGGCCAATAGGTGTACCAATGTAGGTACACCCACAGTTCTCCGGTATGTTTAGATCCCATGTAATAGGGGGCAAGCCTATTGCCATTAACCGGGTACAAATCCTAACTCCGAGCTGCTATTGAGAATTTCATAAAACAACCCAATAACACTCCTTGCAAGACCTCTTGGGGTAGCTGTCGCCCTTAGGACCACTAGGCTAACGAGGCAGTTAAAAATATAATAAAGTACAATACTAATAACTTTGCCAACATACCTGATTACTAAGCTTAATGAACGCCACCTGTCTCGCCTCATTGGATGCCCTCGGTGTCCTGATCTTATCAATCCACTGGTACTCAGGGTCATCGTTCACCACCAGCTCCTCAACAAACCCGTGAACGGCAGTTGCTCTGTACCCAGGAGGGATCATTGGACCTGAGGAAGACAGAGTCATGTAGTAGTTCTAAATTCAACACCAGTCAGCGCTACTGTCTACACAGTGGTATAGTAGCCACCAGAAGTCGTGAGCACAAACGTCAGTTCTGGGTTTTTTTAAGTCGCCGGCACTGCACGCGGTTGGTCCATCAGTCTCAGCTCACGACTCGTGGAGACTACTATAAACTACGTTTAAATGAGCAAAAAAAAAAAAATCTCCTGATCAAATTTTGGTCACGGCGGGGAGCTAATTTTAATGAAGACTAGCCAAGTACGCAAAGGTTGCAGAGGGTTTCCCTTTTTCCGCAATCTCATATTCTGATTGGACGGCAATCCGACACGACGTGGAAGACCTCAGGTGCATGACTAACAGCTTTACGTACTTTCCGAAGCACGAAGATATCAAAGCAGCAACTTCCACACTTCGAGCTGATACTGAGAACTTCATAACATACCAACACGCCTGTATTCCCTGAAGGGTTAGGCAGTGGTGTACCAATGTAAACCCACAGTTCGCCGGTATGTTTAGGTCCCATGTAATAGGGGGCGAGCCTATTGTCATTAAACGGGCGCAAATCCTAATGATGATCCTAATGGAAAAACCCAATTTTACTTTGCCTGACATGGGAATCGGACCCAGGACCCCACGCTAAGTGGTCGCGAGACCGAGACGAGACCCACACGAAAATTATCTGGGGGCACAGTAGTGCCCTCGCCAGTCTAAAATTTACACTTACAGTGGAAGAACTGCACTCCACAGCTAGAGGTCTTGTACTTATTGAAGTCTGAGAACAGCTCCACCTTGACGATGACGTTCAGCTCTCCTCGGATGCCGTGCATCGTGTCGAACACTGGGATCCAGCCTGACATTACCGCTCCTGAGGAAACCAAGAATTTCATGGAGGACGATAGTACTAGAGGTGTATTCGGAGGTCAACCGCGACGGAAGGTTTCGATTTCGCAGAGAACTTAATAAATTAAAACGATTTACCAAATGTTAAAGTTTAAAATGGAGTAACCAGCTCTTCAATCAAAAAGAACTGCTCATTGAGCAAAATACCAGTGTCTTCAGGAGGCCAATTCTGCTAATTAAAAACGTCCAAAATCTAGTCACAATCTCATCTCAGCGAAAGTCAATGTCAAAAAATTAAAATTGGAAGCATTTTTGACAAATTCAGACTGAGATTAGATTATAATAATTCTTAAAAGTTAATAAAAACAAGTCAAGGTTAGAATTCCAGTCTAATTCTCGTGTAATCAAATAAGCCTCTTCATGTATGGTTTGACTTCATTAAAAGATCCTAGCGTCCACCAGCTTACAAAAATCACAGATGTAAAAGTTAACAATGGTTTAACATACCGCCATGCGGTGTCGCAGTACTCTTGGCATTATTGGCCTCTCTGGCGAGAAGAGGGGCCAGGCTGATGACCACCTTGCCGATGGCATCGTTGGCGGAGTACGTGTCATGGTCCATGAGGCGTAGCTGAAGAGGCTCATCTTGAAGCTCTGATTCATCCACCTGGAAGAGACAGGTGGGTTTAGAATTGACATGCACTGGCGGCCTTATGGGGTGGCGTGTACCTAGAGTAATCGGTCAGGCGCTTGCTTTTGTAGGGGTCTGGCATAACAACAAATACAGGATGTAAAAAGCAGTCACATAGCCGTTAACTGCATTAATACAGTCCATCAAATGGTGTCCCCTTGTTTAGCAGATAGAAATTTCATAGAATTTCGATTCACAGAAAATGTTTCATATAATACTTCATCCATGTATTTTTATTTCGAATATTATTCCTTCAAAGACTATTTACTTGAATGAAACATAATTCACAGAAACACAATTCAATTAATTTTTAATATTTTTTTTTTGTTTTACGTTCTTTTCAAACAGGAGAATTATTTTTTTACGAATTATTTTTTTTAAGGTAATATATTGTGGTACAAAAGATAGTGACAGAAACTAATCGGTACAAAACCGACTCCACGTAAACTTGTCTGCCCTACCCCTAGAGTGTAATTTGAAATCCGCGTAGGCGCGGAGGGGCGAGGCGGCCCGCGAGCTGAGGAGCAGGTGGTTTTAATCCACTCCGCGCGTGGTGAGCATGAATACCATCTGCGACGATAAGCTCGCGTGGGACCGCCAGAGCCCCGCAGCGCCGGAGCCGTGACAGAAACCGTGCCTGCTGCATGTTGCATGATCGTTTGCAGCATACAAGCAGTAGGTTTGGTTAGAACTGAGACCGCCAATAAAAAATAATCTCATATTTTCGTTTCATGAATAATCAATAGGCAGAATACTTAATTTGAAGATTTGTAAATCATGGATTTCTGTTTCACATTGATTTTAATGTTAGAATAATCATATCATAGAATACAACAACATACCATCACGCCTGTATTCCCCGAAGGGTTAGGCAGAGGTGTAACAATGCACACCCACAGTTCGCCGCTATGTTTAGGTCCCATGTAATAGGGGGGAGCCTATTGCCATTAACCGGGCACAAATCCTAACTCCGAGCTGCTACTAAGAATTTCATAGAAAACCCAATAACACTTTTTGCTCGCCCTGGGAATCGAACCTAAGACCTCTAGCATAGCAGTTGCGCTTACGACCACTAGGCCAACGAGGCAGTTCATTAATAATGCACGGTTTATAATATTCCAGTAACATTATAGTCCGGCGATCGCAACCAGCTCTGTAATGCCACTGGAATAATGTTAACGGGAACTGGAATGCACAGGAATACGCCCCTTCATGTGAGCAATCCAGTCCAGTGACTGAATAGATGATCTACTTTTTCATTCCAGCGTCTCTGGAATAGTGCATACAGCCTGTCTAGTGGTATTACTTCAAAATAGGAGAAAATTCAAAAATCTTTGATTCGTCGATTTTCAAATGCTACACGTGTTTCTTCGAGCTATGTTTAACATGACGTTTGTTTAAATGGAAACATAATAATAGTCGTTATTGGCAAACAATGACCACGATTGCTGCTAGATCAGACATTGCATTAACAGATAAATATTATTTATTAATGCAAGCGGTACCGATTGAGTGGAACGTGTGGGAATATTTTGAGTTTATTGTTTTTAGCGCATCTAGAATCGTTTTAGAAGTTAATGAGCTTTGTTAATATAATTCTATTAAGTTTTGTTTGGATTACTGTGCGCGGAATGTCGCCTGTCATATGATAAATTACTGTCGCATTCCATAATCTATACTAATATTATAAAGAGGCAAGACTTTTTTTGGTTTGTTTGTTTGTACCGAATAAGCTCCGAAAGTACTGGACCGATTTATACCATTTTTTTCACCATTAGATAGCTATATTATTCCTGAGTAACATAGGCTGTATAACATCACGCTACGACTCACGGGAGCGGAGTAGTTATAAAAGACATAACTAAACGCGGGCGAAAATATCCACGCAGATGCAGTCGCGCGCTGACGCTAATATTGGATAAAAAAGAAAGAATGTATTCATAAACATAACATACCATCACGCCTATATTGCCCGAAGGGTTAGGCAGAGGTGTACCAGTGTACACCCACAGTTCGCCGGTATGTTAAGTTCTCATATAATAGGGGGCGAGCCTATTGCCATTAACCGGGCACAAATCCTAACTCCGAGCTGCTATTGAGCATTTTATATAAAAACCCAATAACACTTTGCTCGACCTGGGAATCAATCCCAAGACCTCCAGCGTAGCAGTCGCGCTTAGGACCACTAGGCTAACGAGGCAGTACAGAATGTATTCATCATCATCATATCAGCCTATAGCTGTTAACTGCTGTACGTAGGTCTCCCCCAAAGAGCGCCAACCATCCCGGTCCTGGGCAGCCCGCATCAATCCGCTGCCCGCCAACTTCTTTAAATTGCTGATCCGCCGCGCAGCAGGGCGTCCCGCACAACGTTTGCCTAAACGTGGTGCCCACTTCAGCACGTGTTTGCTCCACCTACCGTCTGTCCGTCTGCAGACATGACCGGCCCACGAATCCATAAATAACTCGTATTTTACTACAGTTAGGTACGTTTACATTAAGTCTTGGGTATGTAATGCGTCTTTTTTTTTTTTTTTTTTTTTTTTGGTGGGTGGGAAATCATCAAATAACTTCTCCCGCCCTGGGCGGGGCGGGAGGGAGTGTCAGACTTTTACTGACTAAAACCCACCCATGTTCCTTCTTGTGCCCTTTGCGTTCCGGGGGCGCGGTATCTCTTGCGAACAACCCGCAGCCCCGGCAGGCATCGGCCCTCAGTGGCCCCTTCCTTTTGCTGACATCTCTTTGAGGCGCGCGTGGAACACGAACGCGCCGTCGACACGGCCTGTCGTTATGCAACGTAAGGACGGTGAGCTACCCATTGCTCACCGTCCACAGGCCAGTATCTACGGTGGCCGGGAGTCGTCTCGCGGCTCCCGACGTCCGGAGCGTCTACCGCGGCGGCTGGGACGGGAGAACCGCTGTCTCAACCGTCCCGCCGCCTCCTTCTCAAGCATTACTGCCTCGCAGAAGGAGGCGACTGCATCCCATTCCCTCTCGCTCCGGACCATGGCTTGCACCAGGGCCGGACGCGAGAGTTCGCCGCCGCCGATGGCCGCCACGAGGACTCGGCGATGCTCCGCCCAAGCGGGGCATACCGCCACGGTATGCTCCACCGTGTCCTCGGGGCGATCCACACAATGGTGACACCCGGACGTTTCCTCCCGCCCGATGAGGTGCAGGAACCTCCCGAAACACCCGTGTCCGGTGAGGACCTGCGTCAGGCGGTAGGTGAGGGCGCCGTGGCGCCTCTCCAGCCACTCCTCAAAGAGGGGACTTACCGCCTCTATTAAGGCGTGCCCAATGTAATGCGTCTGTGTCACTCAAATGTCTCGCTAATGGTGGCGCATGTCATCATTCGCTTCCCTTCAAGATGGTTGAGCTGAATGATGCGGATTAACGAGTCATGTTCGTGAACGGGTGCTGTCAGTTGAGACTACCTCGTAACTGTCATAGCTTGTCTCAATTTTTTAAATTGTTTTATTGTTCTTTCATATATCTGCCCCGTTGGTCTCGTGGTCGCAAGCGCGGCTGATGAGCGTGGAGTCCCGGGTTCGATTCCCAGTTCGGGCAAAAAGTGATATTGGGTTTTTCCATTAGGATTTGCTCAGTAGCAGCCCGAAGTTTGGAAGTTGGTGGTGTGACACCCCCGTGCCTTAGGAAAGCACGTAAAGCCGTTGGTCCCGGCTGTCATTCGTAGATCTTTGACAGTCGTTACGGATAGTGAGAAGCCAGGAAGTCTGACAACCAGTCTAACTAGTTGCCTAGTTGCCTAGTAACTGGGTTGTGGAGGTCAAATAGGCAGTCGCTCTATGTAAAACACTGGTACTCAGCTGCATCCGGTTAAACTGGAAGCCGACTCCTACATAGTTGGGAATAGGCTAAGTAGATGATGATTGTTCTTTCATTATAAAAAGCAATATGAATAATGTTACCAGCATTTTGTTGCTGTGGAGTTTCTTACTCATTCTTCTCCGTAGAGACCTACCTAAATTTTGCAACAACTACAACTCTCTGACTTACTATAGTAGCTGCCACGAGTCGTGAGCACAAATGTCAAGTTAATTTTTTAGGTTAAGTTAACTTTTTGGGGCGCCGACGCTACACGGGATCGGTCCGACAGACGGCCCAATCGCGTGCAGCGTCGGCACCCCAAAAACGTAGAACGACTAACGCCTTGAACATTTAAATCAGAAATCAGAAAACTAAACATATTACGTAGGTACATACAAGATCTTGGGTAAAAAGCACACATTGCGCTGTTTTGCCAATAATGACATACAAATTTTACATTTATATATAAATCTAACTAATTACTAATTAGTATGTATTTAACTGCCTCGGTGGCCTAGTGGTCTTAAGAGCGACTGCTACGCTAGAGGTATTGGGTTCGATTCCCAGGTCGAGCAAAAAGTGTTATTGGGTTTTTCTATGAAATTCTCAGTAGCAGCTCGGAGTTAGGATTTGTGCCCGGTTAATGGCAATAAGCTCGCCCCCTATTACACGGGACCTAAACATACCGGCGAACTGTGGGTGTACATTGTTACACCTTTGCCTAACCCTTCGGGGAATACAGGCGTAATGGTGTGTTGATAACACCAGCTTCTGCCAGCGACTTCGTTCGCGTGGTTTTTTTCACCCGCATTAAGTTACGTTTTTGGTTGCTGCTCCGCACCCATTGATCATAGCGTGATGTTATATAACTAATAGCCTTCCTCGATAAATTTACTATTCAACACAAAAAGTATTTTACAATTCGAACCAGTACTTCCTGAGATTATCGCGTTCAACCAAACAAACAAATTACTTTGTCTTTACGATATTACAGATATCCAAAGCAGCGATGACGGTGAAATAAAAAGGCCGTGAGCTAGTTCCCCACCCAATAACATAGGTAATAACAAAATGAAAAACAACAGCTAGTTTATGACGCAGTAATGAAAATTTCTGTTTAGTCTATAATTTCTTTTCTTATATAATATTTTCATTTTCACTATACAGATTTTTTATGATGGCAATTTCCGGAGAATATGCGCTCATCAGCCGGTCATGTGTGTGAAAACATCTCGCGAATTGCTAATGAGTTGGAAAACAAACGACGCTTGGTGAGGATAGAGAACACGATTTAAAAATACACGGTGCTTTTGTATTATTGTCGTAGAAGGTGTAAAGAATAAATAAAGAAAACAGGAGGAAAAAAAAAAATATATATATATATATATTTTTGTCAGTCTGTTGTCGGCTAATCTCTGGAAGTGCTAGACCGTCTGTGACGGGATTGACTTTTAATGGCAGATAGCTGATGTTGGAATAACGTAGGCTACTGTTATTTTAGAAAAATAATTATGTTTCCGCTCGCAATATAACTCGAGCGGACTCGAGCTCGAAGGGTTCCGTACTATTATCTATAAAAATGGCAAAAGAAATCATGTGTGTTGTATGGGAGCTCCCTTGAATATTCATTTTATTCTGTTTTTTAATTTTTGTTGTTATAGCGGCAACAGAAATACATCATCTGTGAAAATTTCAATTGTCTATCATGGTTCATGAGATTCAGCCTGGTGAGAGACGGACGGACAGCGGAGTCTTAGTAATAGGATCCCGTTTTACCCTTGGGGTACGGAACCCTAAAAATGAGTTTGATCAGAGCTTTTAATTCTGAAATTCACCGAGAAAGATTTTTCCAGAAAGCACTGCTGAAAGCATTAACATGCGCAGGTATAACAAGATAATCTGATTTGGCAAAGGGAGATAAAGATACATTAAATTATACGTGAAGCTGCCCAATCGCTTTCAGCTGGCCAAATCGGGGTAATCGTGTCCAAATGGTTTTCTACCAACGTCACAGAAGACAGAAAATCATATGAACTTCTACAAAAAAAGCTACTGTTGTCTATAATTGCCTCTCATGCACGAAGTACTAATGTGACTTTTTCTATTTCATATAAGTATGTAGTTCCTAAAATCGGTGAAGAAAGTCATCGTAAAGAAACCTGGACTTACAATGAATCACACATACCATCACGCCTGTATTCCCCGAAGGGTTAGGCAGAGGTGTACTAGTGTACACCCACAGTTCGCCGGTATGTTAAGGTCCCATGTAATAGGGGGCGAGCTTATTTCCATTAACCGGGCACAAATCCTAACTCCGAGCTTTTCGAACTGAGAATTTCATAGAAAAACCCAGTAACACTTTTTGCTCGACCTGGGAATCGAACCAAAGACCTAATATAACAGTCGCGCTTACGATCACTAGGCTTTTTTTTTTGGGGTTGGGAAATCATCAAATAACTTCTCCCGCCCTGGGCGGGGCGGGAGGGAGTATCAGACTTTTACTGACTAAAACCCACCCATGTTACTTCTTGTGCCCTTCAATAAGGGTCAGTTCGATTCAATAAAGAAACACATTTCATTGTGGGAATTCGGTGCTGGATGGTGCTGCGTCGTGTAAATTCTCACAATGAAATGTGTATCTTTTAATGTAGTAAACAAAGTTATATTTTGAGTCGATGTGCGCGCAGCGTCGCGTCGCGTCGCGTCTCGGTGTGAACTGACCCTTAATGTAAGTCTGAAATCGCCAATCCGTCTTGAGCAAGAGTGGTGATCAGTGTTCGTGCCTTCTCTTTATGGGAAGAGGCCTTAGCTTTGCAGTAGGATAATAATAGGCTGGTATTAAGTTCAGCGTAAATTGTATGCATAACTGCGCAGTATCTCATTTATACTAATACTAGCTTCTGCCAGCGACTTCGTTCGCATGGTTTTTTCACCCGCATTAAGTTACGTTTTTGGCTGCTGCTCCGCACCTATTGGTCGTAGCGTGATGTTATATAGCCTATAGCCTTCCTCGATAAATTTACTACTCAACACAAAAATATTTTTTCAATTCAAACCAGTAGTTCTTGAAATTTGCGCGTTCAACCAAACAAACAAACAAACTTATTGTTGTTATCTTGTTTGTTTTCTTATAATCTGAAGAAAAAATATGTTCGTATTGAATAGTCAATTTATCGAGGAAGGCTATATAATATCACGCTACAACCAATAGTCGAGGTGCAGTAACCATAGACGTAATTTAATGCGGGTGATAAAACTACGCGGACGAAGTTGCGAGCAGAAGCTAGTCCCCAATAAAACAAGATTAAACCATCACAATAATTAATCATTTTCTAAACGATCGTGAATATATAACTGCGCAAAAACAAGGCATTTTATAAAGCCATATATTTGGCGTTCACCCAAATCAATATTGAATCATTGAATACACACATTGTAGAAATGCATAAACAAATATGTTGTAGACGAGCGCCAGACGGGGATGTGAAATGCTGGCAATGGCACATGGCAAACGACATCATGACGTCATTGTCCACGACGCCAAATATGCTGGCACGTTTCGGCGATTATGAAAACTGTAGAGCGAGTATTCGGAGTATGTTTGATGTCTTTTATCTTAACAAACTTTTGAGCGCAAGGTCTGCTATTTTGACGTCTTTTCCGTTGGTCGTAAACGCAACTAGTAAGCGTGGGTTCGATGCCTAAGTCGGGAAAAAATTTATTGAATTTTTTCCATTAGGAATGTCTCAGCAGCAGCTTGAAGTTTGAAAATTGCTAGCGTGATACCCCCGAGTCTCGGTAAGCACGTAAAGACGTAGTCTTGCGCCTGATCTCTCCCCGGTGCGATTTTGGACATTCTACTCTGTTTAAGTTTAAATCGAAGCATAAGTATTGGATGAACATTGAACTATTATTGCTAGATGTTTGACGTAATTAATTTAATTATTAAGAGAATGTGGTTACGCTCGTTTTGGCATTTGTGCTCATCCATGGGATCAGGAGCATAATCTTTGTACTTAGACCAAATAGATTGTCATGAGTTGATCGTCATCATTATTGCGCAAATGTCTACGCATCAAAACGATAAATCACTCTGCCTAATCTCAACGTTGATAGAAAGAGATGGATGGCCGAACACGAGCGTGTTTGTAAATTGAAAAGTTTTCAATTGAAGTCGACCAGAGAAGGAAATACGACTTTTACTTAGAATTTTGGGCAATTAGTATCATCAGATCACTTCGATGGTACCATAATATCCTCTCGACCGAATTTCGGCCAATCTCTATGGAGACTAGACTCCATACTCCAGACTCCCTCTTCCTTTACTCTTATAGTCCAATGGGACAGCAATCCGACACGACCGGAGACAGATCAAGCGCAGGATCAACGACTTTACGTGCTTCGTGTCTTGGCACGCAACCCCAATTTTAAAACTCCGGACTACTACTGAGAAATTCCTTTCCTGTTGGCCTTGGGTTAGATTTGGGAATCTAACCCAAGACCAACAGGGCAGTTCTATTGTAGTTAGATGGTACCATATTATTGTATTGTCATGGCTATTACTTAACATTTGCAAAGTTTCCAATCGCTATGGCAATTAGAAGTTAGTTAAAAACAACGTCTAAGATTTTGTGAACGGTTAGATAGAGGTGAAGCTAACAGAAGCGTATTAAAATCGACCGACTTTACGTTAAATCTACTCAACGCGCTCGTACTAGGCCTCAAGCTGTTCTATTTTCAGCCACTAATTGCCACAAGGGTCCATTTAAAATATCAGCTGTTTAAATGTTTGCTTCGTATTGTTAGCAGATTACTTCTGATCATAAAACACGGTCGAAGGTCGCACTCGACACCTCTGTGGTCAATTCATGTGAATGTTTCTTTGTTTGCCGGCTCTTTAGCTTTGTTGAGTTTTCTTTTGTTTTTGTTTACACTTCAGAGTTCAGCTTGCCGGTTTCAGATATCTTGGAGTTTAAAGCGTTCTCAATCGAAGTGAGTTTAAGCCGATGAAGGTCCCGTGTCGATAACAGAGATACTCCATAACAGTTGATCGCTTACTCTCTCTCTCTACTGGTTTATCGCAACGAGAAGAAATATAAAAAACCTTGCTCATTAGTCGCTTGGCGGTCAGAACAATCACCGAGAGGCTTTTGGAGGAGCTTAGTACATACTCATACCAGCGGTGGTGCCAGGGCTAGTGGTGTGAGTATCAAATGTCACACTAGCTTATAGCCTATCGACAAAACTTTCTTTCTAGCCCTACTCGCTTCTCGCTAATCGTCGTAGGAAGGTAAAGGAGGGCAAGGCGGGCAATAGCCCAGGGCGGCAAAATTCACAGCGTTTACACAAGGAGAAAAAACGTTCCATTTCCAACATTATTACTATATACTGTATAAAGGTCGAAATGCTAACTTTATTTTTGGAATTGGTTAGAATTGCACCATATCATCTCTGTAATAACATGCTTATAACTGGTATATTAGTCACCACGAGCACAAATGTCAAGTAAATTTTTCGGTTTTTGGGTTCCTTTCAGGTTTTTTTGGGGCGCCGACGCTGCACGCGATCGGTCAGACTGACGGACCAATCACGTGTCACATCGGCGACCTAAAATACCCAGAAAGGAACCCGAAATCCCGACAATTAACTTGACATTTGTGCTCACGACTCGTGGCGACTATTATAATGGTGCTGTAGGGTAATATGATGATTATTTTTGCAGCGGCTAAATGACCAGATCGTATCCTGTTGGTGGGACTGGTGCCTTAGTCGGCCGAGCAATAACTATGACTAATCGCGGCACCTGTAAGCTGATTACGGAGTTACAAAGCCGTTGCAAATCACGAGCGCGCGCCATGACTTTTATCGCCGTCAATGTTTTACAACCAGGTTTAAATTACGATGTTTGACGCGCTCGTCAAAATGCAACAACTATACGACTTGTTACTACATCAAATTGCCCGGGCACTGTGTTTGTAAGCAGTTGGACACGTGACCAACGAAAAAGGAAGTAGCTAAGCACGTTAACTATTTTTTGGGATGTTTGGGTTCTTTTCTGGGTTTTTTGGGTCGCCGACGCTGCACGCGAATGGTACGCCAGTTACAATAGTAAAAAATCGGGTGGGTCTGTGTCGCGGCAGATGGCCGTTGGTTTAATGTGGAACATCTATCCAACCGTATGTGATTATGAAGACGTGTTTCATAAAAAAGCTGGTGGTATACAAATCAAACACCCTGAGGGAGTGTTACATTCCACCGTACAATATTTCCAGTCCCTTTTCAACAGTTCCCTTTAATTTTTAACGTTATTCTATTTATATTATTTGATGTTTCAGAGGTCACAGCAATACATGAGTTGCGAAAATTTCAAGTGTTTATCTTCTATGGTTTAAAAGATGACAAACAGACTGCAAAAACTTTGTAATAAGGTCCCATTTCTTTTGATATTGTGATCTTCGGATCCTAATGTGATCCAATAAAACAAGCCCATTTCATTAATTGATCAATGTAACAGTCTATGAAGTACTTACAAGTCATTGAAACAAATTACTTTTAAGAAATATTGACACAATGATATGCTAGATATATTAAAAAAAAAACTTATAAAAACTACAGAATGATTATTGACTATAGTTCTTTGTTTTTTTTTTATCCCAGGAGTAGAGTGACCTATGAGTACTTAAATCTTTTAAGCTTTTCAATGGAAGCTCTCCATACATTTATTTATTGCACATAATTATCAGCCTGTTAATGTGCCTTTATCATACAGGCACTTCAATAAGAGCTATATTGCTATCTTTTTATCTAAATATCAGTTGTAATATTTTATGGCCTCTGCATGATTTTTATAATTTTTGTCTGATTGATAGTCATTATTCCTTAATTTTCTTTGGCATTTTTATTAACATTTGTTTTTAATAATTCCAGTATTTTGACTGCAGCCTGATTTTTAAGTTCATTAATTTTGCAGTTTCAATAAGTAATTTTGTATGAAATGCTAAGTACTGAATTTTTATTGTTAAATATACAAATATGTAAGTAAAGTTTCTAACAATAATATTACTTGCTCTGTTTTCTAACTACTAATAGAATATATTTGCAAAACCTCAAAATAGCTAGTCTGTTATTGTTCCACCAACACAAGAATCATGAATAAAAACCACCTGTTTGTGTCAGTACATGATATTAATAACAACAGTGGAAACAAAATGTTTATTATTGTTAGAACATGAGAGACAACTGATTATATCAACAACCAGACATATTCTGGCAAAAACATGGGTGTTTAAAATCACAAACAATAAAAAAAAAATTAAATGTATACAATTTTTTAAAAAAAGGAACTTACCTCAAACCTGTACCATTCTGTGTTGTTCCAGTGAGGGTTCAGAGACTTGCGACAGACATCAGTCTTATGCGTTATACTCCCGAACTTAATCTCCACGAACGCGTCTGTGGTGTCACTCGCCCGGTCCATCACCGGGAGGTTCCGCCCCGCCAACACCTTCACCTTTATCTTCCCAGGCATTTTCACTTATTAACACACACTTAACACTTAAACCACAATTTAATAATCCAATAGAACCACTACGACAACATTATTCAGTCTATTATCACGTCTTTCACACCAGATTAGCACTTCCGAAATTCTAATCAGTACGAAAACACAACATAAATATCTTATCAGTACACTGATTTGTATAGATCAATGATACGTGATACGGTTATTTCAAGCCTGCAGACACTAGCCAAACTTTGTGAAGACCACATTATCACACGAAAATTTAGTTATTACAAATGAAAATATCGTTTTGCCACAATCTAACTGACGAAAAATTTGCGCAACGAAACACTTTTAATTACGCGTTTGTGTTATAAACACTGCACCTTGGAGCGCCCCTGCTGTATCTAAATGTTGTTCTCAATGTATTCTGTTGGTTTATTAATAGACAAAATGTGATATTTTATAAATAAAATCGGCGAGACGAACGACACGCACAATCACAAACTGTCAAACGAAATGTCAACAATGAGTGCGATTCGTTTGACGTTGAAATTAATAATTTGATCACAAGTAAATAAACCAATATTTTAATTTGGAAAAACTGATGATTTTTATATTCAAGAAACAATTAAATGACTAGATTTTTATTAAACGGTATTTTAACTATCAACAGTTAAAATATCTTGTGCCGAACGAGTGACCGTGTCACTGAGTACAGCTATATTGACGCAGGGACACGGAGGTAGTCTATCGAGGGACGCGCGTGGAACACTAACTAAACACTAGCCGTTTAGTGTTCCACGCGCGTCCCTCTTAGACATGGCGGGGGGAGCCAAACACCTTACCCCCCCTCTAACCTGAGGAAGCCCGATGGGGTTGCACAAGGCGCGTATGCTCGCTGGATTTGCGTCGTGTGGGTGTGGTTTTCACTTGGCAAATCTGACAGACCCCTACGCCCATCCCTGTGTAGTGTATTATCTATGCACGCCAGAGCGGAGGACATATATAAGCATTTTCATCGAAGCAACAAAAAAGCAAGGAACCTAGCCTTGTTGTAAATAAATTGCGCGCCACACCGTGTCGCTCCACAAAATGGTTTTTTTTTTTCAATGTATGTACTTACATATTCATAAGATAGTTTACGAGGATAGTTAGTGCCTGAGACGAGGGCCCAATAATAGCATTATCTATTTGTTTTCAAAAACTTGTGTAGAAGACCGCGGTATTTAAGTTTTTACAAGCTCTTTGCTCCTAGATGTAGGTGGCCTATCTATAGGCTTGTAGATAGTCGCTTCATGAGCAGCTCCGTACATTACTCGAAACGTAGTACCTACTACCATACTGTTTGATATAGCAGAGTTGTCGGCCCTGGCTGATAAAGAGGGATTGTTAAGGAAAAGTTGCAACAACACAAGAACATAAATAATAAAACAACTTATAATCATCGATCAATTCGTTTTATTAGACGATATTTGCAGTCTTATTTTCATAAACTATACACATAACTTATTAACATTCATTCACAATATTTATATCATAATATTATGTTTTTAAACACCGAGGTTCACAGAACTAAATGGTATCCATAATGATTAATTTATACATACAGTAAAATGGGTTATTTAAAAATATAAAATCTTGTAGGTTTCATATATTGGGCTATAACTATTTTACACAATGCTTAATTCATCATCTGCCTAGCATTTTCCTAACTATGTTGGGGCCGGCTTAATTATTTGACAAAAAATATGTTATAGCAGGCAACACAAAACCAAACATAATGGTAACACAGACCTATACCTGTCAATAAATTGGCATTTCTATTGATGTCAAAATTGCACCATTCATTCTAGTTGGCCATATGGTTTTAAGTATTGCAGCTTAATGTAAAAAACTGGTTAAGGTGCTCCTTTACAGAGAGCAATCGCCTGTAATGTAACGTTACAGATTCGATTTTAATCATTATGTTAAAATACTGCCTTCCGGACTGACGAGGATTTGCTTGTAATGTAACATTTTAGATTACAAGTGATGACAGTTGATGTTACAAGTTGTATCAAAATATTACATTGCGCACTGTAATGCTCGATTCTCCTCACTCACTCATGGATGCTTGACTCTGTAACGTTACATTACAGGCAGGGAAGCATTTCCGGGGAGGGAGCACCTTTAGACAATTGAACACTGTCGATTTTAAACAGCCACATTTTACTGTCGAATTATGACTTACAATAATAGTGATGATAAATATGACCTTATTTGCTATTTGAGCCTATTTTAGGCTGACATTGATGACATGACAGAATTATATTTTAGTTATAAGAAAATTTACAGCTTTGACGTCACAGACGCTTGATGCGTCGTCCAGTGGCGATCTACTGTGATCATATATGTACTACACGTGACACGTGTCACACGTGTGTGTGTGTGTGTTGTGTGTGTATACTGTGATTATATGTGTGTGGTATATGTCAGATAGTACAATCATGTCAAACTGACAGATGACATGTGTCAGACAGTACAATTATGTCAAACTGACAGTTGACCGCCACCGCCTTTGAACAACGCGCAATACAATAGACAATATTATTATAGAACACCAATAATATAGTTTAACTTTAAAACCAAAATATACAAAAGCTTAAATAAACTATATATTAGTGAACACAGTGTATATAATCCGATAAACGGCTGCTTGACCAGCTCTGCTATTATTTGCCATGATATTCTTGGCGTTCTATACACTGTCGTTGACACATCACGTGACATTTATTTTCAACGACATAAAGTTTAAAAAAGAAAATGATTTATATGATAGTGGCAACTAAAATATTACACCATATACAATAAAATCCTTAGTTTAGTTCTTAGCTTAGCTTCCTCGTGGTGGTATCTCACATTTGATTCGCTATAACCCAAAAATTGCCCACAATCCCCCATCCAAAACATTCAAGCTGATTCCCTTATCAAAAATATACATACCGTAATAACTATGTCCTATCGAAGGCTTGGCAAGGGAGTACTACCATACCACACACTTTTCCCAGAATTCTCAAACGACACTTAACTTTAATACGTTCTTAAATACATCTCTGTCGCTACATACATAAATAAACTCACGCATTTTTCCCATGGGGGGCAGACAGAGACCACAGAACGCCACTTGCTTTGATCCTAACATACTCTTTTGCTTTGTCCACATTTACTCATTTGGCCATATAAGCACGCCGCTTACGAGTACTGCGCACCCGACCTTTCTGAAGAACCTCACCAATAAGGTCAGGGTAGGTCTTTCTAGGGCATTTCCTTCCGGCGTTGCATTCACATCTGCCATATCTGTCGCTACAATACACCATAATGGGACAGAGATAGCATAAGACTTGAAGCGACTTAAAATTGAGTTGCGTTTGAGAATTTTGCCGTTTATTTACCAAGTCTCATTTAGCGCCCGAGTTCACCACTAACCCTTACCGCCCAAAAGTCGAGCTTCTGAAACCCTGATGAAGTCCCTACTATCAAAGCTTCGACTCAGGATTTATATAACATTAGTCTTTGTTTATTATAAACCTGAAAAGGGTTCATAAAAAAGCACAATGACGTGCTTTTTTATGAACAACTTTCCCTATGGGAGCAAGCCTGAAATTACGAAGAAATAATCAGCTGCTCCATACACTTAGGGGCCATACATAAATTATGTCACACGAATTTCATGATTTTTGTACACAATGTTACATTTAGTTGACCCCCTCGAGCCCCCTTACCGAGTGAGGTTATTTATGGATGGCCCCCTTACATTATGTTCGCATAACTGGACAAAATATCTCATAGTAAAAGATTGTCTGAGTTCTATGAACTCAGGTTTCTGGTGAACTTAAAATTAAGCGTGCAGCATCGGTGACCCAAAAACGAACTAGAAGGGAACCCAAAAATTAACATACTATGACGTCATTTTCGAAAAAAAGACTTCAGGAAAATAGACTAAAAAATATAAATGGCGTTTAAGGTTTTAAGTAGAACCAAGTTTAATAGTTTTGTTGTTAATTAACGATATTGACGTTTCATGAATAGGCGCCAGCTTCACGGGCGAGAGAAAGGCGGGGTTTGTCTCACCGCGTCACCGAATTCTGATATATATCTTCTCCCGACCGAATTTCGGTCATGGTGGCCAATCTCATTGGAGACTAGCCAAGTCATCATCATCTACTTAGCCTTTTCCCAACCACCACTCCCAAGCGTTGGAGTCGGCTTGCAGTCCAACCGGATGCAGCTAAATACCAGTGTTTTACATGGAGCGACTGCCTATCTGACCTCCACAACCCAGTTACTGAGAAACACGATACCTCTTGGTTAGACTGGTTGGCAGACTTCCTGGCTTCTGACTATCCGTAACGACTGCCAAAAATCTACGAATGACAGCCGGGACCAACGGCTATACGTGCTTTCCGAGGCACGGGGGTCTCACACCACCAACTTCCAAACTCCGGGCTGCTACTGAGTAAATCTTAATGGAAAAACCCAATAACACTTTTTGCCCGACCTGGGAATCGAACCCAGTAGCTAAGGAGCTCAGCGGATCAACGGGCACCATATTGAAAAGAAACCTTATGATTTTATCTCTAGACCGTGGTAATATAGCAGCGAGAATTTAATGGCACGGTGAGTTCTCTCGCCCGTGGTAATTGGGCTTTTATTATTAAACCATTTATTTCTCGTATCTTGTTGTCAGTAACAAATATTGATCATCAGTCATTAAGATAGTCATCGACTCACATAAAACTGACATCACTCTGCATCTTAACCATTAGGCAATTGGGTACTTGACACTAACAATCAATTGACATACTTTTTATGAGCTGTCAAAATGCAATTCTCCGAAAGATTTCGTACGGCAATAGTAAACTGTGACGTCATTTGTTTGTCAACTCAATAGATGAACTATTCTTGAATTTAAAGCAAATGAATATAAAATTTTACTGTTAACCCCTCAACTGTCGGGCAGACTTTTAGAGTTCGAAAATTCAAATGTCTAATCATTATCCGACAGTTAACCTCTTAATTGAAAATCAATCGGTTTTTCAGGTCTAAAATAAAGTATATTTTTAAAGAAATCGTGACTAGGAATTATTGATTAAAGGCCGATTTTTCAATCGTCACATACCTTTTAACGGAGGAATAAATATGGCGGTTTGACAGCTTAGACATTAAGTCAAACTATCATATTTATTCGTCAGATAAAATTGAAAAATCAGCACTAAATGGTGGCTACTACTTAATTGCCGCCTTTTATTACAAGTGTGTTGCGCAATTGAAATGTAAGTTGGATAAAAATATTAGGGACCTTCCTTTTAAGAATAAAACACCAGATTAGGTAGTTATTCCTGAGATTCTAAGCGAATAAAAAGTGACGCTAAAATACTATCAATATTGTAATAATAAATGCAAAATTGTGCAATTTATTTGACAAAATACACTTTATATATAAATACTCTTTCATTTAGATGTACTTGTCTTTAATATGGAATACTTTACCGTTTTATAATATTCTTGGCACATCTACTTAAAAGTTTACAATAATAACATGATCACAAAAATTATGTGATTTGTTGTCTTCGCAATAGGATGTAAGCTTTATGGTCAATGCAGAAAGCAGTTCAAATACCTCAGGAATAGAGTCGAAAATTATGAGCAAATATAATTTTAACCGGCAATTATTATCTTGTATGTAATTGAGCAACTTTCAACTCTATTTTAATAGCAATGTAATTCATTAGAATTGTCGATCTGCTGGTTCCGCGAACCCTTAGCACAGCATGTATATGCAACAGCTATACTCCTAAATGCTGCCAATCTATCACATCCCAATAGTCTTGCATTGTACCCAATTTCATTAACACTTTTCAAACCAAAACACCTAAAGCTTATATCGAATTACGAAGACAGTCAAAGTAGCCGCCACGAGTCGTGAGCACAAAAGTCAAGTTAATTTTTGGGTTTTTGGGTTAATTTCTGGGTTTTTTGGGACGCCGACAATCCACGCGATCGGACCGAGTGAAAGACCAATCGCGTGCAGCGACCCAAAAATACCTAGATGTTTGTGCTCACGACTCATGGCGGTTACTATGCCTGCATATTATTAATACCGGTGGGTACCTAGGATAAAATAGTATTTCAATTCATATATGCATATACAATAGTTTAAAGATAAGAGATAAAGCTAATTGTTTGGGCAATTCCGGTTCCTGCGGTGTTTGCCCTAATATCATTTATAGCCTAAAGTTCCAATACACGGGGGTCGATGCATACCTAACCTTTAGCATAATATAAGGCCATAACTAAATTTATCATTAAGCTTGTAGCTTTAATACTACTACACACTTTTAGTTTAATTTTAAACACATTTAGATAATGTTTTTATAAGCAAAAATATGATTAATATTATGGTATGGGACCCCTTATCTGTTGACGTACTATTAGTGTTAAGTAAAAATACTAAATAAATTTATTACCAATAATACAGAGAAAGGTAGTGCAGGGAATATTTTGTTTTGTGATGGCAACACTTCGTTTTTTGTCATATTTACGTCAAACGTCAACTATTATCAGTGAATGAATTTTTGTAATCAGACCAGTACTTCCAGAGGTGTTCCTCTTAGTAAGAAACTATTTATCCTCTTTATAATATTAGTCTTTAATTATTTAAGTAATAAAGGCTCAAAACCTACCTTTCTCTATAAAAAAGGCTACATACAATCCCATACACTTCACAAGAAAATATTGACAGTCAAAATTCGTTCGAACACGTCATACAAATTGTCACAAATAAGGGGTATGTACTTACACTGAGTCTTCAATGGAATGTCTTCATCCATCTTCGGGTGTCTACCGGCTTATTTATTCCTGACCTTTTTAAGCATTTTCCCGATATCCTGACTGCCAGTTGGATTAGGTCGTTTCAACTTATGTTTTGCAGACAATTTTGGTATACAGCTCTTGATTGGGTTGTTATTATGAACTGGGAATGTGTCAAGCTTTGAATGGCCTCCCAGTCCGTCGTAGGAGATTTCCATGTCGCTGGGAATGTTGTCGTCGAGTGAGTCGATCTTCATAGGTTCCTTTTTGTGAAAGATGCTGTGTTTCGAGCTGTTTGCGGTTCTGTCGGACTTTTCGCCGACACGTTTCTTGTTCGCGTTTTTAACTGCGTTTAGGTACAGTTGCTCCGATGGCTAAATAAAAACAATAAATAATAAATTTTCGTTATTTTTCATTGGCTGCTGCGCTGCGTGTCGCGAATTCAATATACTTGTACTTTATACAGATACTTGTTGCGGGTCTGGCTGTTTGTGTATGTGAGTTTATATCTTTGTAAACGCACCCACGACACAGGAGAATTAACTACGTGGTGGACGTAGGAATTTATCCTGTGTAGTGGATGTGTTATCAAACATAGACTCAAATATACAAACTACCAGACTCGAGAGCGTAAGAATCTATTGTGGGAGCCAGAATCGGCTACAGGACGCAATATATTACTCGCCACGAGTCGTGAGCACAAATAACAAGTTAATTTTTGGGTTTTTGGGTTCCATTCGGGGTTTTTTGGGGCGACGACGCTGCACGCGATCGGTCCGACTGACGGACCAATCGCGTGCAGCATCGGCGGCCTGAAATACCCAGAATGGACCGAAATCCCGACAATTACCTTGACATTTGTTCTCACGACTCGTGGCGGCTACTATACTTTATTGTTTAACTAGCTTCTGCCCGCGACTTCGTCTGCTTCAAATTTAATATACTACCAGTCATCATTTTTTCAGTGATTGTGGGTTGCGTCATTTTGGAAGTACAAAGCTAAACTAGCATAAAGATGCGGCTTACCTTCCCCTTATCAGGCAGTTTCAAGGGCGCGCGTTGTAAAGCCGCTAGAGATAACACGCTGCCCTGTTTCAAGCTCAAGTATGGAGAGTCGGAATTCTCTATATTATTCACCATTTCATTCTGAAAAATTCATAAAATAGACATTCAATTAAATTCATTTATTTCACACTACATATTACTTTTTGCTTAGTCCACATTCATACATAAACATGTATATATACAAGCTTTTTGAAAATTCATACATATAACTGCCTCGTTGGCCTAGTGGTCCTAAGCGCGACTGCTACGCTAGAGGTGTTGGCGTCGATTCCCAGATCGAGCAAAAAGTGTTATTGGGTTTTTCTATGAAATTCCCAGTAGCAGCTCGGAGTTAAGGTTTTTACCCGGTTAATGACAATAGGCTCGCCCCTTATTACATGGGACCTAAATATAACGGCGAACTGTGGGTGTACATTGTTACACGTCTGCCTAACCCTTCGGGGAATACAGGCGTGATGGTATGGTACATACATATAGTCTATTTTGGTTAGCTTATGCCCGCAACTTTATTCGCGTGGAAGTCAAAGACCCTTTTAATTCGGCCTTCGCCCAAAATCTGTTATTAGCTAAAGAACACTACGGATTATACTATTTGCCCGGCATCATGACCTCATGCATTAGAGGCGGGCGGCCTTAACCACTTAAGCGGGTTATGCTTGGAGTCACTGACAAATCGCATCCGGAACGAGGTTATCCGACGGAGAACCAGAGTTGCCGACATAGCTCACAGAACAAGTAAGGTGAAGTAGCAATGGACGGGCCATATAAGCCGTAGAATCAAATCACAAAATTATAAATTTTAAGTAACCCCCGACAGAAGAATAGAATTCCCTACCGCAGCTAACAAAAGAGCTGATAACTTTGAAACCGCTGAACCGATTTCCATCAAACATAGCTAAGAACACTCTCGACTAATTCACTTTTCAAACAAGGAAAACAAAATCAAAATCGATTTATGCGTTTTGGAGCTACGATGCCACAGACAGACACAGACACGGCAAACTTATAACATCCCGTCGTTTTTGCGTCGGGGGTTAATGACCGTTGGAGTAGACGTGTTGTTAAGTGGAGACCACGAATCGGCAAGCGTAAGGTGGTCCCGTCCTTAGGCTCGGTGGAGCGACGATCTTCGCCGGGTAGCTGGTAGCAACTGGATGAGTTGCCGAGAATCGGGCTAAGTGGAATGCGATTGGAGAGGCCTATGTCCAGCAGTGGACTGTTGATGATGAAAGATAGGTTCTAAATATATGAAAGTATCTGTCAGAACGTGGCACGTCCGCCATTTTGAATCATAGTAATTCGATTGAAATAGAGGGGCAATTCTAATAATTTTTAGGAACGTTCCCTAAATTTTTTGACAATGATTGTCGCCGAGATACAATTGCAAATAGATTTTGAATGGCCTTCTGGTTCATGTTAGTATGAAAAGCGTCAAAACGCGTACTATTCGGCAGCCATTTTGTGTTGTTTGACATTTCATTTTGGCAGTTTTTTTCGTAGATGTGGTGGGTCCATAGATACAAGTCAGTGATAGGGATAGAAGCAGGAAGATGGCGATGAAGCATTCACATTCTGCTCTCAGTACATTCACACTCGACCCTCGAAGCAGGCTAGTCTTACCTGCTTCCAGAAAAGCTTGACATTGGCCCTCAAGTCATCCTGTAATTCCCTGTTTTCTCTTTTTTCATGCTCTTTCTTCATTTTAACTATCGCTCTTATTGTTCTTCTCATTTCGTTGTTTTGTATCAGAGCTTTATCCATTTCCTCTCTCTCATGTGTTGTCTGGTTCATCCTCGCTGATTTAGGGGATAACACGTTCATCCAAGCTTTCGTCTTTCCTTCGATATCATTATTTTCACTTTCTAACCAATAATCATTTGTTCTTCTACCATTTCTCGTCTGCGCCAATGAACAATGTATTATCAAAAACAATGTGTATAATATCATGTGTAGTTACATAAATGGTGTTGACGATGCTTATTATGATAGCAAAGGATAATTTACGGAGTTTCAATTGACTCAAGTAGTGCCCAGATTTGTGTGAAGCAAGATTATTTGCTGCGAAGCAGTGAGGTGTGTTTTTGTCGTCGAATTTGCGAGATGTTTCCGCTGTAAGAGTCTTAAACGATGCTACACATAATTATGACCCATGTGAGTGTCTCTGCCTGTGAAGAATCCTGATATATCCTCTTAAGTCACTTCTTTGCAGATGACTTAAGGACCATAATCTTTATTTCATTTCTTTGCTGTGATATTGAATCCTAATTTCTCTATTGTATCACCACTTTTTAATTCTGTTACTAAGGTAAGAACCTGGTCAATAATAGACTAACTAGGGATGGACTATCACTCAAGTGCAATGTATTAACCCATATCATCCCAGTGTTCCATTTTTGAAACGGTTACTTTTTTATTTTTTTATTATAATTTTTGAACGCATTTTTAAATTAGTGTTTTTCAAAAATGGAACACTGGGATGATATGGGTTAATCAAATTATAGGTCATAATTCCTGACTGGTTATTATAGTGCTTGCTATAATTTATTATTATGTTCACACGCAGCTCAGGAACGCTTTGCTTGTCACAATTATATCAAATGAGTTCACATAATGTTACAAAATCAAATATGCCAATATTTGAATATAAGAACAGTGAAAACCATGTAATGTTTTTTTAACTGAATTTTATACAGGATGGAAGGGACATTGTTACGAAAACTGTAACTATGGATTCAGTACATGACTCCAGATCCCCAAGCAATCAAGATTCTTAACAGCTATTTAAAAAATATCTGCTATTTCACCCACAGTCACAATGTACGGTCCAACAGTTTTTTTTTTTTATAATTGACTAAAAGTTTTATGCTTCGATACGAAGTCCCTTCCAACCCATATTTAAAAATAAAAATAGACGATGTCAAGCAAAAAATTATACGACGTAAAACGCTGGGACTTTAAATGGAGATGATAAATAAAAAGCTAGAGGAATGAAACTTACGAAGCTGCTTTCGGAATTGTTGAGGCCGTGGGACTGGGAGCCCACGCGGCCAGGCGGCGACGACGGGTTATCCCCCAGCATGCGGTTCTCCTCAACCCCCTGTTGCCCAACTTGCCTCTTTGACTCAGCGAGGTCTACATCAGCTTTTAAGATGTCATATTGGGTTTGGACTTGATGGAGCTCGTCTTCTAGTTTCCTGGAAAGGAATAGGGTTAAATTATTTCCATTGTTTTGGTAATCAAGTCTGTGAACACTTCCTCTTCCTTCACTCTCGTAATCCGATGGCAATCGGACACGACCGGCAGAGATCAGACGCAGAACTAACGGATTTACGTGCTTTCCGAGACGCGGAGATTTCACACCACCAATTTCCAAACTCCGGGCTGATAGCTAACTTAACACACACTTACACTTCATAATAAGTTATAAGTAGTTATTATTAGTTTATTTTAATGGGACAAGCTCGCTACAATATTCCCTACAACTGCAACTCCTGAAAGCCAGAAAAAACAGTGGAGACCGCCAAAAAAGCGCCTAGGCAATGAAACTCGACGAATGCATCGATCCTGCAACGAAATTAATTAGAAAAGATTAGCAGAGAAGTAAGAAAAAAGATAATTTCCACTCCGTGGTGTGGTGCTTGGCAATCTGGGCTTCTCCCAGTTGTAAACATCCCTCGGTGCCTATTGGGCTAGTTCTGTTCTGTCTCCTGCTGCTTGTTTGGAGGGAAGTGGAAATTATCTATTTTTTTATTATTAGGTTTGCTTCGCCATTGCATTAAGTTGTACCTGTAATGATAGTTGTAAGTGATGATAAATAAATATACAGCCTTCTTTTAAAATACTCACAGTACTTTGCACTGTAGCTCAGCGGCGCTCTGTCTCTCTAAGGCAAGCTGTTGCTTAGCGGCATGCAATCTGTCCCGGGACTCGTTTTTCTTAGCTTCCGAATCACAAAGAGCTCTGAGAACAAAGTACAATTGAATTTCCAGATCATTTTTATTAGTAACAATATTAAAAAAATTATGTAGCCCCCGACAGAAGAATGATAATCCCTACCGCAGCTAACCAAAGAGCTGATATCTTTAAACCACTGAACCGATTTCCATAAATCATAGCTAAGAATACTTCCGACTAATTCACTTTAAAAAAAACAAACAAAATCAAAATTGGTTCATGCGTTTGGGAGCTACGATACCACAGACAGATAGACAAACACACACAGATACGTCAAACTTATAACATTCCCTCGTTTTTGCGTCGGGGGTTAAAAAGGGGGAAAAACAAAAAATAAATTTTTGGTTCTTATGTTTTTGTATTTCTTTTTTTAATAAGTGATAAATTGAGCATAATCCCATACTATTTAAAATTTGTTTTTTGTTTATTAAAGTTCGAACTTTAGCCTTCAGTAACTCCGTAACCAAATCGTTGCCAGATATTCCAAAACAAAAAAAAAATTGAGAACCGTAACGGCATGCCTGGCAGATGTGAAACATGATAGATTGTATAGATATGCACCATTATTTTGCGTGACGACGTGTCGCCACGGCATGCGTCGCCACGCCAGCCATGGGTTTTACGTGCGGCTATAGATGTTTCATATCAAAAAGACAGCAATGATCGGAATAACATATAACTTACGGTTTTGTTTAGTGTATTTGTACACCCAGTATATACCTGTCCTAAGCATATAAAGGATAATTGTGTTACCTTTTAAGTGCAGTAGCGAACGTAGCAATAGTTCTCACATCAGTATAGCTATGCAGCATCTGCTCCACATCGTCACTTGTAGCATTCAACACTTTTTGCAGACTGAAACAAACAATCCGTACAGTAGTCGGCCATTTTAATTTGAAAATACAACACAAAATGGCGGCCCAGTACGCATGACTGATTTGCATATGACTACAATCTTTTTTGTAGGTTATAAATAAAATGATTCGTTCGACGTGATGAACATCTCCCACCCAGCACTTTATAAACAGAATTCAGACAGAAGTAGGTTGAAGTAAGGAAAACTTGCTCTGGTAGAGATATACAGCGTGTTACGGAAAGATTATACATATCAAAGCCGCGAATTCTTTTGGTGTTAACAAATCACATAGCAATGTTTTTTTAATACCTATCACAAAATTATAAAGTTAAGAAACATTTAAGTAAAAAATCAAATGTTTCTAATTGAATTCTACACATCACTCCACCAAGTCAGCTGATCGGTGTCAATAAACTACACACAAAGAAACAACTCCTTAAAAGATTTGTTTCTCCAGCCACGTTTGTTAGGATTTAAATTTAATAAACTGCCGAAATGGAATAAATATTATGCAATTTCAAAGTTATTGCGTTTGAGCTGAAATGTTGTACAGGCATTCAGTACCGGATACACTCTTCACGCCGTTTGTATTTATATAAAGTCAAAGTCAAAGCATTTATTTCAATTAGACCATTTACAGGTACTTTAGAATTGTCAAAAAGTTACATTTAAAAGTTGAAGCTAGTAGTTCGTTCCAAAGTGTAGGTCTCTATGGAGAAGAACGAGCAAGAAAGTCCATGGACACTCTTTTCTTCCAATTTGGTTTTTACAAAATCTTGGTTACAATATTCTTGTTGCTTCTACATATATGTATACCCTTTCTGTACTACGGTGTAAAGAGCATCCTAGCCTAGAGTGCAAATGCGGTGTTGTTCCTCACACAATAGAACATCTCTTATCGTGTCCTGCGTGCCCTGATGCCTGCACGCTACACCAAATTCGTGGCTAAGATCAGGGGCAACTCAATACAAACTGTCATTGGAAACCCACGGATTAAGTTCATAAGTTTTCAAACCAACGGGGAACAGAACGGACCGATTCTTCGGAAACCGTGACCATTTGTCAGAAAACGACTGATCAGTTTCTTTTTGCATTTGAACGTTAAACAATATACATAAAGTCCATAATGCAATGTATATAAATTTTTACTGACGAATTCTGTAGCGGTTTGAATTAAATCTAAGATGAACAAAAAATAAAAATAGGTACCCATTCAAGGTCTGCATATTTTTCTTGAGTGCTTCATTATCTTCCTTAAGCTTTTGCATATCTTTGAGCTGAATATTGGAGTAATCCAGCTGTTCTCGGAGAGATAGGACTTTGATGTCAAAGCTGACCAGTCGCTTCTCATATGATTTCAGAAGGTCACTGAAAATAATTGACCAGTTAGGATTTTTATGTCAAAAACTGTTTAATACTATCTTAGACAGATATATACGAGGCGTATATCTTCATCTCTTTCAGGCACATGCGTTTAACTAATAGCAATTCGTAAGATATAGGAATTGGGCTTTAGTTTATAATATTTTATTATTAATATATTACACTGTCTAGAATTTATTTAGAAGAATCATTGAAGAAATTGTTTTATGCACCAATACTTTTTCAAATTTTATTCAATACCAATTTACAGAAAAAGAAGGACCGAATCTCAGTTAATTATTGTTTTAAATTGGATAATCAACACCATTAACCAATGATTCCAAGCTTTAAAAAAACATTGTATTGTATTGTATTGTAGCCTTGAAAACGAGATTAAATTTTAATTAATAGTATAATTAGATTTTTAGCTGCTTTGAACATAAATAAATATATAGTTAATCAATTGAGTTGGCATTAAATGATAGTACAGTTTACTATTGTCATAGAAAATACATGGAGGAATCGCGTTTTGACAGCTCATAAAAAGTATGTTAATGGACTGGTAGTGTCAATTACCACTTTGAACAGAGGCCAGCACTTTAAGTTACCCCAATCTGTCAAAGTTTCATAGTTTTTTCCATTTTATTACAAAAAAAATTAGACTGATGTTCGATTGGGCAAAATTAAAAAATTAGGGACTGGTTGATGTGTTGGCGTCTGTATATAATGTACTTACTCCTGCCTCTTCAGATCAGCGTTAACAACAGCCAGCTTATCCTCCTTCTCTTTATACTTGACTCTCTGTTGCCGCAGCTGCAGCTGGGCGTCATCTAGCCTAGACTGCAAGGTAGCAGCATCCTCACTGTTGTTCTCGTTGGAAACCGTCGGGTACAAGCGGAACATGCACTTGTCCGTCACTTTGTTCCTGCATTGCGGACAGGTTTTGGATCTGAAAGAGTTTAAGTATTATAGTACAGTCAGCAACAAAAGGCAGTTATTAAACAAACAATAATTATTTTAAGTAAAAGATTAAAAAAAACCGGTTTGCGAAGTTAAATTGCCCTGGCTCTTGGAGTACACATCAATTTTTTTTATTGATCTTTGACAGGCGATGTCAGAGTGTCACAAAATCTAACAATAAGCCAAAATTAAAATCTCTATGACCTATCGTCATTGAAAACGCCTTTGTGACAGACATACAAGAATTGTACCTAGTAATGCTCTATTTTCCCCTTTCAGGTAAGTATAATACCAAAAAACTGATTTTCTCGCAATATTTTGAGTCAATTTTGCTGATGCATAAAAGTGACAGTGTGAAACTACTTTTAGTTGCTAACTGTACAAGGGATATAGAATTGCTTATGATTGGTTAGTTGCAGTTGAATGACGAGTAAGAGAGATACCACACGGGCGCTGCGTCGTTGCAACCCACTGAGTGCCACCGATGTGGCAAAGCAACGCCGCTTCGATATTCAAAAAAATACAACGTTGCGTCTTCGCCCCGACATCGCACCGCAGCCCCCCTCCCCGCCTCGTCTCCCTGACACCTTGTACGTTGCACACGCGTTCGGTTGCCGCACGTTGATTCAACGCATCGTGTGGCATGTCATTTGGATTTATATGTAGAACTACGGAACGTCACCGCTCAGGCGACGCAGCGCACCGGCTACGCCCGTGTGGCATCTCTCTAAAGTAGGGTAGCTGTGCGTCCTGCTTCTCATCAATCAAGTCAATTAAGGTCCCTGACCTTACTCTTGATAGTTGCTTTGTTGCGTATCTGAGGAGCTATTTCTGTACTCTTAAGAACATGTATAGTCCATAGAAAGATATATTTATTTTGTAAATCATGACTACAGTATGAAGGTCTTACAATGAATTAATATGAGGTGGCTGCATGTATTGCCATTTATGGCGTAAAAAATTAGCTGCACAAGACAAACAATATGAAAATTACAATATCAAAATTTAAATTACAATATCAAAATTCTCAGTAAAAATCTCAATTCGAATCTGTAAAAAAATCTTTAACCCTTCATTTAATGGATTTTGTGGATAGAACACAACAATTTTTGTCTAATCAGTAATCACACAGATACAAAAATACCTCTAATTTCAAATTGATATTTAACAGACCCCAAATTCTTTTGATAGTAAAATATAGCAGTCACAGATAAAATTTGATATGTAGCTTCTAATTAGCAAAAAAATTTTCAGAATCAGAGCAGCAGTTCCAGATGTTTTTTTTAAACATGTCTACAATGCAAACACTAATCAGGACTGTTGTTCTGGTAAAATGGTATTTCATTTCAGTGGACTAAGCTTAGTGTTTACATGTATTACAAACGAGCACAACTTAAGCTTATCACAGTCTTTTCAAGAAGTTATAGAATTTATAAAATGAATGTAAAAAATTAATCAGAACATTGATCACACTTGCTCAAAGCGGTCTAAAAGTGTAATTAAGTATAATAATTTATTCAGACATGCATTTTTTTAAAAAAGGAATAAATACATATTGGTTTATCGTGGGATATAAAGGTTACTAAGCTTAGTAAAAACAAAAACATGCCAAGATTAATAAAAATAGAAGTAACAAGAATATTGTAACCAAGATTTTGTAAAAACCAATTTGAAAAGAGTGTCCATGGAGTTTCTTGCTTGTACTTCTCCATAGACTGCCTCAGTGGCCTAGTGGTCCTTTTTTTTTTTTTTGGGGGGTTGGAAATCATCAAAAAACTTCTCCCGCCCTGGGCGGGGCGGGAGGGAGTGTCAGACTTTTACTGACTAAAACCCACCCATGTTCCTTCTTGTGCCCTTTGCGTTCCGGGGGCGCGGTATCTCTTACGAACAACCTGCAGCCCCGGCAGGCATCGGCCCTCAGTGGCCCCTTCCCTTTGCTGACATTTCTTTGAGGCGCGCGTGGAACACGAACGCGCCGTCGACACGGCCTGTCGTTATGTTAAACGCAAGGAGGGTGAGCTACCCATTGCTCACCGTCCACAGGCCCGTGTTCACCGTCCACAGGCCCGTGACCTAGTGGTCCTAAGAGCGACTGCTACGCTAGAGGTCTTGGTTCGATTCCCAGGTCTAGCAAAAAGTGTTATTGGGTTTTTCTATGAAATTCTCAGTAGCAGTTCGGAGTTAGGATTTGTGCCCGGTTAATGGCAATAGGCTCGCCCCCTATTACATGGGACCTAAACATACCGGCGAACTGTGGGTGTACATTGGTACATCTCTGCCTTACCCTTCGGGGAATACAGGCATGATGGTATGTGTACTTCTTCATAGAGACCTATGTTTTGGAACGAGCAACTAGCTTCAACTTTTTGTATGGGTAACTTCTTGACAATTCAAAAGTGCCTGTCAATGGTCTAATTGAAATAAATGTTTTGACTTTGACTTTGACAAATCTCAAATCTTTACTGTAATCCCTAATGTGAAACATACAGGTGCTTTAAACAAATAGAATTAACAAGTGTGGACCCTGTTGGGCACAACAAAGTATTACATCAGTTGGAGAGGGCAAAATACTATACTTTTGCAATAATAATGTAACTTATAACTTTATTGTCCAAAGAGGAAGGTTCTTTTTTAGATGAATCGGATTACTGTTACTAGTAGAAGAAGAAATTGCGTAAATAGAGAAAAAGAAGTGAGGCTATTTTTAGAAGCGTGCTTCTATAGGTGTCTACACTATTAATTTTAAGAGTGTTCATGTATTTGCTTCCTTGTTCTTCTCCATAAAATCATACTGTTTGGAACAAGCATCTAGCTTAAAATTTCTTATTGACTGACTCCTTGGCAAATCCAAAGTGCCTATTTAAATGGTATATTTAATAATAGATTTGATTTTGTTTTGTGCAGAGCAAAATAACCAATCCTCTTTATACTATCATCATTTCTCTACTCCTCAACTCTATGGTATATTGTTTTAGTGGATTATCGAAATCAGAAGAAAATACAGTCAGCTGTTATTAATACTTCTTAGAATTATTGTAGTTCAATATGCAAGAGTAAATAAAGCTTATAGTTTGTTAAAGAAGAACAAAGGTAAAACAGATCCTATTTACAAAGTAATAAGCTTAAATATAGACTGGATAAGAGAGGCAGATAGAGTATGACCTTCGCCAGCGAAACATTTTATTAAAAAAGGTCGAATTATTATCTAAACAATACGTTTCTTACCTTTCTATCCATTGTGCGAGACAGTGGTGGTGGAATATATGACCACATTTGGTCACATATATGTTTTCAGCTTGATTTACGAGATCGCTGCATATAGTACACAGAATAATCATCTGTAAGTAATAAGATTTTATTCTATTTTCAGGTTATGTTTTGGTTCAACAATTTTCGGCGCAAACACAGTAAATATACTTTTAAAAGAATAATGTTTAAATAGATTTGCATAATAAATAATAATTTAGATATTCTTACCTTGACTTTTATTATATAAAGCCGATTCGTCAGTTAATCCTCACAAATATGTCGGAGGCATTCTACCTACATTTAAAACGACACCACTCATGAAATTACCTATTAAGGTTACATGAACCTTATATTATTATAAACGCGTAAATTAAAAATAAATGATCCACTAACTATATCTAAAACAATTTTAATAAAACAATATTATTATAGAAAACAAATACATTTACGCAAATTCTAAAAATGTCAGACGGGAATCTGTTCTATCTGTGGTATGGATGGTGTTGCTAGACTCTGCTGGAGGCTATTTTTAAATCGATCGATTAACCTTATGACCTCTTTGGTCTAGTGGCAGAGAGTAGACAAACTTTTACGTTTTGGATTTAATACTAAGCAATACAAAAAAATAGAAAAAAAATCTTATATTTAAACTTTGTATTATTTAATTAAAAGCCCTAAATCTCCACATAAAATTAAATGTTACGATAGATTTGCAAACATGGGCCAGATAACGCAGTGTGGGGTATAGTCCGGATGGCCCGATGAGGTGGGCCGATAATTAGAATCAAAGCACGGTCGCGTTTTTCAATTGAAATGATGATGATGATGAGGAACTAAAATGCCAGCTTTCTGAACCAATCATTTTGAGAGCCCACAGAACCTTTCGAATAATTAGAATTATTTTAGGGCGTTCAATTTTGTTGTCAGAATTATACTTAGCTATTTGTCGATCCTATCGGAGCCAATAGTTACTGATAGTTAGGGAAATGGGACGGTATGCTGATAAATAAAACATAAGTAACCGAATCCTGACTTATAATTATGTTTTAAAATAAATATTTTTATTATACGAAGAATACAAACTATAGATTTTACAGAAGTCTTATAAACACGGAATGTTACAGAATGGCAAGACCAGATATCCTCAAGGTCTAATCTGATAGAATCTTCAGAGATTTCGTTGAATATAATAAATGTTCTAAGGCCATAACTATTACAGAATGATATTCAAACTTAATCTCATAGCCAAAATTTTTGGCCATAACATGGTTATTTACTAAATAATTTTTGGCGTTGTTTACACAGTTTACGAAAAAAGAATCCATTCCTCGTCAGACCCTACTCTTCAATCTCCTCCATCTTCTTATACGCCTTTTTGAGCTCTTCCAGAAGAGTCATGGCCTGGCTCTTCTCTATGAGCAGTTCTTTCTTTTTCTGTTCTCCTGTGAAAACGTCATCACTGTGCATCGTCAGGGTGTAGGTGTCGACTGTCCCTTCAGGTCCTGGGGCGACGGACACGTCTGTCAGCTTATTTACTGAAAAAGAAGAAGTGAGAACGTGATATGGATTTTTTCAAGGTCCTCAGCAAATTTTCTTCTGCTTAACAGAACAGTTAGACCAAAAGATCTACATACACATACATAATTTCACGCTTTTTTGCTATGGAGGTAGGCAGAAACCACAGAACGCCACCTGCTACAATCCTTACATACCTACTTCTTTTGCCTCGTCCACGTTCATACAACTGGTCATAATCTCACCAATAAGGTCAGGGTAGGTCTTTCTAGGGCGTTCCATTCCCGGCAAAAGATCTATTATAAGTAGAAAACGAATTGCGGGAAATAATAAATATACCTAATCCTGAAATCGCCAATCCGCCTTGAGAAAGCGTGGTGATCAATGCTCATGCTTTCTATGTATGAGAAAAGGCTTGCAGTGGAACAATAGTAACCTGGGTGAAATATAACTACAGAAATTCATTATATCGGAGAGTCTAGAGCCCAAGACATGAAGAATTTTAATTGGAATTAGAATAGTAATTGGAATAGAAAAATAATTTATTCGAGTTTCGATGGACAGAAGTGATCGGTCGAACAAGCCAGGTGAGTGGACCTACTCCCCTTTAGCGACGCCCTTGCTAGGGTCGACCAGCACCGCAGAACAATCTTTGGCCACCGTGAAATAGGGCCTACGGGTGCTGACTCGGGTTATGAAATCAATGCGGCCGGTGGGTTACAGGACCGACCTAGTGGTGATAGCAGGTCAATATTTACCGAGGAGCGGGAGAAAGCCCACAGAGACCCCGGCTAAAAGGTAATTGTAGGATCACCGTGTGGTTTTAATCGGTAGGAATCCGAACCCGATACTCTCCTCCGCCTTCTCCGAGGCGGCGGCAAAGCATGAGGATATGCCCACGAAAAAAAGGGTCCACCAGCACACTTACTCATAAATCCATTAGCCTGTACATGGGCTACGTGCTCAGGTCTATAGCTGTCCACGGCATCAGCGAGCGCGTTAGCGTGAGTACGAGGTACGCCGAGCACGAGCAGGTCGCGCATCAGTTGCGCACCGGTGCATGCGCAAGCGCAGGTTTGCTGTACCACCCAGCGGATTACTGCAGCTGCTCGAGCGCATTCGTCGCGGGATGCTGAACAAAAATGGTAGTTAAGTTGAATTTTTATATCTATCTATCTCTACTCTATAGCCCGCTTGCACCAGTTAGGGTCATCTTATTAACAACGAGTTATTGCTAACACTGGTCCATTATGTATGACATATTGTTATTTGTTATAAAACTTTGTGTTAGTGACTAACTAACGCTTAGTTAAGTTTATGGCGCAACTGTGCCTTAGGCTAGGCGCGCACTGCAAAGAGTAATTGTTATTATTACTGTCGTAATTATCGTAATTTCATTTCCCAGTTTAAAAATGGCAACGATTCAAATTCTTACTCAGCGTTTAGCCTCAAAAGAATAAAAAAGTTTATTGTTCTGGTCGGTTTACTATCATTACATAAACAACTTACATAAACACGTGTCTTTCAGGATTTCCATGATGCCGTCATCCTAAGAATGAAATAAAGAAAAGACATATTTTAATGAAAGGAATAATATTTTTGATACACAAGGGCCGACCTACATAAGGGAGAGGTGAGACAGCAGGATAAAAATAAGTTTACTCATTTGTTTTCGTGTAATTCTACGTCTTTCCGAAGATAGCTGAAAATGTTAAAGGTTAGATTATTTACTGATTTCAAAACGTAAATATCAACTTAGTAGTGACTGACATATATGATGTAGTGCTTGATTTATTATAACAAGCCTATCCTGTGATGTCGTTCGTTGTTCGATAAATAGATATATATATATTTTAAATGTTGCCCCACATTAGGAATTTCTTCTGTATCGTGGGTGCGTTTACAAACATATAAACTCACATACACAAACAGCCAGACCCGGAACAACTATCTGTAGGCCATACAAATATTTGTTCCGTGCGGGAATTGAACCAGGGACACGCAGCGCAGCAGCCAATCTTCAAGATACTTGCAGTGTAATATACTATTAGACAAGTATACCGTACTGGTCGTGCCATTTACGATGGCGGTTAAAGAATAGCTAACATTCCGAACTTCAGAAGGGAAACCAATAGATATCGGCCTATACAAGGTTATTTGTAAAACATAGACAACCTCTCAGGACTATGTTACTAACATCATAATCAACAACTTTTGTTCTATGACATTTAAAAAAATTTCATATTTTAGTTCATCAGATTTCCATACAAAAATAAAAACATTTAAATTGAACGCTCTAAATGTTACGAAGTCTATGCGAAGCAAACGAAAGCGATAGTAAAATAGCGAGGGGAGCGGGGTTAGGGCGGCAGGGATGTTTGTACTTGACCTATTTACAAATTTACGGAAATCCTTCAGTCGGTCATTCACTTCAATGCGCTTGCGTTGCTAGATTCTGTAAAAAATGATAGAACAAAAGTTGTTGTTTATGATGATAGTAATACAGTCCTGCAAGGTTGTCATTGTTTTACAAATAACCCTGTATAGAGATCTCCAAATTATCTTTCCATCACCAAAATGATATTTAATTTAGCAAATCATACATTACTGCTGCAAAGGTCACAATATCACATTAAGTGCCACACTACTCAATTATCCGTCTCAGTGTCAAAGACACAGTGGGCGGGCCCATCGGGTCGGTATAACTCGACAAAATTGACAAAGGACCTAGTGGCTAATGTTGTTTTTCGTAGAAACACATTAGAAAATAGAAAGAGGTTCTGTTTGACGTTATGGTCCGTGAAATCTAGCTGTAGGTGGGTATGATAAGGCCTAACAAAATAAGTTAGTACTTAGTATCAAGTATTTTTGAGGGTTTTAATCATACTATCCTAATGTTACATTACATACCATCACGCCTGTATTCCCCGAAGGGTTAGGCAGAGGTGAACCAATATACACCCACAGTTCGCCAGTATATTTAGATCCCAAGGAATAGGGGGCGAGCCTATTGCCATTAATCGGGCACAGATCCAAACTCCGAGCTGCCACTGAGAATTTTAAAGAAATTCCAATAACACTGCTCGACGTCGCGCTTAGGACCACTAGACTAACGAAGCACTTGTAAAATATTTTTGTCTTGGTTTTGTGTTCCCGTGGGAAAATTTAGGATGTAAAGTCTACGCAGAGTGAATCCTGGGCTAACTTTAAAAATATATTTCGCTAGGTAATAAAGATAGAAGGGGTGAAGAGAGGCCTCTGCTCACTTACCTAAACTCAAACCGTTCAGTATATAAAAACGAAACGTTTAAAAATAATTATCTCAAAAATTATTAACCGAAAAATGTATTTTCCTAACACTTTGAAATTAAGATACGATGATAATTGTTGATGATGATGATCTATGTTTAAACACAGATGCATATGCAAGTTTCAATAGTAAGTAAAGAAAATAGTTAACAGAGTACGGAACTTTTCACTGGGTACGTAACTGTGTAACTTGTCTAAGTTTTAAAAACTCGTAAATCAACGTCTAAGGTTCAGCTCAAACCGAGACGCGACGCGACGCTAGGCGCACGTCGACTCAAAATATAACTTTATTTCCTACAAAAAAAGATACACATTTCATTGTGAGAATTCAGCGCAGCTTGGCGGTGCTACGTGTGAATTCTCACATTAAAATGTGTATCTTTTCGTGAGGTAAATAAAGTTATATTCTGAGTCGATGTGCGCACAGCGTCGCGTAGCGCCTCGATGTGAACTGACCCTTAGTTATTTTCTTGAGAACTGTTTAAATGCTTATGTTTTCGACTGTAATTTCCACACGGTGCATTCCATTAGGAGCTGTAGGTAATTTTGAAGAGTAGGCACCTACTCTTCAAAATTAAATATGTCTAGAAGTTTATATTTAATTTAATTCAGTAGGTTAAATGTTAAGGCTTAAAAAATAAGAATACCAGCCTATTACTGTCGCACTGCAGGACAAAGGCCTCTTCTCATACAGAGAAGACACGAGCATTGATCACCACTTTGCTCAAGGCGGATTGGCGATTTCTTACATAAGTCCAGATTTCCTCACAATGTTTTCCTTCAATGAAGTCAGAGATGTTCAAGATAAACTTAGAAGTTACATATGAAAGACGGCACGGTTGGCGCAGTGGCTGAGCGATCAGCTGCTGCGCTGCGTGTTGCGGGTTCGATTCCCGCACAGAACAAATATTTGTATGACCTACAGACAGTTGTGTCGGGTCTGGCTGTTTGCGTATGTGAGTTTATATGTTTGTAAACGCACCCACGACACAGGAGAAATTCCTATTGTGCGGCAACGTTTTAAAAAACAAAAAAATATTCTAAATGTTGCATTGGTATTAACTTGGATTTAAATCCACAACCTCACTACATTTTAATGGAATATGTTTTTTTTATGTCATTGGATGGCATACCTACATGCCGAGGGAGGCCAACTGATGTTAAGTGGTTACCGCTGCCCATAGACATCTGCAATACCAGAGGACTTGCAAATGAGTTGCCATCCCAGAGATCAAATTGAAATGTGTCATGTGCCTGTAATTACACCGACACCCATACCCTTCAAACCGGAACACAGCAACGGTACATTGCGGCAGAAATAGGTAAGGTGGTAGCACTTCCCCGGACGAGTTCCTTCACAAAAAGCTCTACTACCACTAACTACGTTTTTAACCCCCGACGCAAAAATGACGGAGTGTTATAAGATTGACGTTTGTGTGTGTGTGTGTGTGTGTGTGGCATCGTAGCTCCCGAATGCATGAACCAATTTAGATATAGTTTTTTTGTTTAAAAGGTGTATTAGTCGGGAGTATTCTTAGCTATGTTTGATGGAAATCGGTTTAGCGATTTCAAAGTTATCAGCTCTTTTGTTAGCTGCGATAGGGATTCTTATTCTATGTCCGGGGTTACTTAAAATTTTTAAATTTGTATAGGTACATCATCTTTTTGAGAGCGACTGTACTATGCCTTGCACATTATGTTATACTTTATTCCCTCCTCTCCCAAAGTCTAGTAAGCGTAACAAGATAAAATGTTATGACAGAATTGAGTTTACTTGACGTGTCGATGAGAGGTACGTGGGAAGTATGCAGGTACCTCTACGTAGGTACTAACGTGAGACATGATCTGTTTATATCAAACGATTGTCGATTAGAATATTTTGTTACTATGTATTGTATTTTTATAGGTAGTGTTTCGTTTTTATAGGTAGTATTCCTCGCGTCATGCTCGTGAACGGACGCTGTCAGTTGGGATTGGTCATCTATAAACTGCCATGGTTTACATCTTTAGTACTATTATTATCATATTTTTTATTTTTTTTGCTTTATATTCAACTTCATTGTTTTCGCATGTAGAAGCAACAAGAATATTGTAACCAAGATTTTGTAAAAACCAATTTAAAAAGAGTGTCCATGGAGTTTCTTGCTCGTTCTTCTCCATAGAGACCTACGTTTTGGAACGAGCAACTAGCTTCAACTTTTTGTGTGAGTAACTTCTTCACAATTCAAAAGTGCCTGTAAATGGTCTAATTGAAATAAATGTTTTGACTTTGACGGTTTTTTTTTATTTTCAAACAAGAGCCAAATGTTTTAGAAGCAATTGATTTATGTAACGTCCTATTTTATTATATTTTAGCGACCTACCCGCGACTTCGTTCGCATGACTGACTTCAATCACGTTAAGTCACGTCTTTCGTTACTGCTCCGCTCCCTTGGGTCGTATCGTGATGTTATAAAACCTATGTTACTCAGGAATAACATAACATACCATCACGCCTGTATTCCCCGGAGGGTTAGGCAGAGGTGTACCAATCTACACCCACAGTTCGCCGGTATGTTTTAGGTCTCATGTAATAGGGGGCGAGCCTATTGTCATTAACCGGGCACAAATCCTAACTCCCAGCTGCTACTGAGAAATTCCTAATGGAAAAACCCAATAACACTTTGCTCGACCTGGGAATCGAACCCAGGACCGCATGCTCATCAGTCACGGTTACGACCACGAGACCAACCGGGCAGTTCTAAGGAATAATGTAGCTATTATAATTGGTAAAAAAAAAGTTAAAAAGTGGTCCAATAGTTTCGGAGCCTATTCGGTACAAAAAAATCTTTCCTCTTTATAATATTAGTATGGAAGTATACATATAGAAAATATCAGCTCAGAAAGAGGAGGGGTAGAGGAGGTGGCGCATGACAATAATATTTGCCCTTCCAAATATTCTTAAGGCCTCTCTCGCAAACACGGGGGCGGCCTTTGCCCAGCAGTGTAGAAAAATAAATAAATAAAATATCAGAAGAGTCGTGATGATGAAATGATTTTGATTTGATATGATTTGATTTAGATCATTACGCTGCGAATAATGGGAGCAGATCAGTAACCATAGACGTAACTGAACGCGGGTGACACCGAGGCGTATAGGTAGGGCTGCCATCTGTCCCAGATTCCCCGCATTTATCCTAGTTCAGAGCGCGTCTAGGAGACGTCCGAAAAGGGTTTTCAAAAAAAATTAAATACAATTTTAATATTTTTTTCTGGAGTCCGGAATATATACTCTATTTTACCCAAATATCGGGGGTTTTTGAAGTTTTCGTTTGGCGTCGGCAATTTAGGTGATGGCAGCCCTAGGTATAGGTAGTTATGAATAAAAACAATCACACCGATTAGGTGCTAATTATTAATCACAATCACTTTGTTTGATCACTTAGTTGACGTGAAAAATATATTGTTTGTTCTTTTAAAGGCTCGTTTGTTTAACAAACACAATAACATTGCACTTGCCTGGGAATAGGTCAGAGTATACTATATGAGATATGAACTAAGAACCCATAGGAAAATTCATTTTTAAATATCATTGGATGGAAAACAAGCCGACGGTCACCTGATGTTAAGTATTCACCGCTGCCTATACACATCTGCAATACCAGACGCCTTGCTAATGCGTTGCCATCCCAGAGACAAAGTTGAAATGTCTCATGAGCCTGTAATTACATCGGCATCCATACCTTCCAAACCGGAACACAACACCACACATAATTGTCATATTTTCTTTTGATTTCTGTGGATCTAATTATGAAGTGTACTTTGTAATTGAAAATATTAGAGCATAAAACATTAACAACAATATAAAATTACGTCTTTGGTTACTGCTCCGCTCCAGTGTGTCGTAGCGTGACGTTATATAGCCAATACTATTCCTCATGATACTAACTATTATACACAACAATATTTTTTGCAATCCGACGTGTACTTCTAGAGATTAGGGTGTTTAAAGAAACACATTAAAAACTAGTCAAAATACAATATATGTAGTATTAGTGTGGCAATAGGCTCGACCCCTATTACATGGGACCTAAATATTTCGGCGAACTGTGGGTGTACACTGGTACACCTCTGCCTAAACCTTCGGAAAATACAGGCGTGATGGTATGTGTAAAGATTTTAAAGAGTATTTCAGAGTTAAGCGGTAATCCATATCAAAAAGATATTAAAATTATAATAGGTAAGTATGTTATTACTATACTATTTAAATTACAAACTCGCAGATAAACCGATCAGTTCCCACTTTCCCAGACAAGTTCAGTGTTATCATTGTGTTTGGCAAGTGTTAATCGAATTCGGTGAAGAGTTTTAAAGTGCTCGAGCTGGCAACAGCGCCTTCAGGAGTTTTCTACCGATGGAAATGTCAAAAATGAAGTATAATATCCTGAGGTCGTACTATTGGACTATATTTTATTGAAAACATCTAAACATAATCGGGCTTCCCCTGACACACAAAGTGTCCGGGGTCACTTTTTGAAGACCCCTTTCGGATGACTCCTGGAGGACCTCTAAATTTGAACGAATCCGAGGAAGGCCGGACGGATTGCAGCCCCATTTAATACTACCAAACCCTGCGCAGTTTCAAATAACATTTTTATTTATATTATTTCACCCGCCTCACGTCTATGGTTACTACTCCGACCCCGGACGTCGCAGTATGACGTTAAATAGCCTATACTATTCCTCATACATCTAGCTATCATACCAAAAGATTTTTTCCAATCCAGTAGTTCCAGAGATTAGTGCGTTAAACAAACAAGCAAAGAAAAATTTCTCCAGTTTTATTCTATTAGTTAAAATTTATATTTTAAAGGACGTAGATTTTGATGAGTTTACTTACAGGCTGCTCCTCCATCACATGTTGCAGCAAGGTCCTGAACAGCGCGGCTGGTAGGCTGGACAGCGCATGAAGCGCCGCCAGCGCCCAAAGCGGACAGTCGGCGTCAGAGCAAAACTTGAATTTCTGGCAAAAAATAAAATACATTGAAAATAGTTCCAGTTGCCCAAAATTACATCAAAGTAATTTTTGGTCATCTAAATATTATTTTTATTATTACTAAGATTTTAGAAGACAGATCGGGCGCCGACGCTGCTTGCGATCGGTCAGACTGACGGACTAATCGCGTGCAGCGTCGGCGGCCCAAAAAACCCAGAAGGGGATCCAAAAACCCAAAAAATAACTTGATATTTGTGCTCACGACGCGTGGCGACGACTACGCTACTATACTAACCTACTAACTATACTATGTAACCGGCGCGAGTCGTGAACACTAACTTCAAGTTCATTTTTGGTCGCCGGACCAATTGCGTGCAGCGTCGGCGACCCAAAAACCCAAAACAAACATACCATCACGCCTGTATTCCCCGAAGGGTTAGGCAGAGGTGTACCAATGTACACCCACAGTTCGCCGGTATGTTTAGGTCCCATGTAATAGGGGGCGAGCCTATTGCCATTAACCGGGCACAAATCCTAACTCCGAGCTGCTACTGAGATTTTCATAGAAAAACCCAATAACACTTTGCTCGACCTGGGAATCGAACCCAAGACCTCTAGCGTAGCAGTCGCACCTAGGACCACTAGGCTACCGAGGCAGTTGCCTCGCAGTTGTTACCGAGGCAAACACCCAAAAATGAACTTTAAGTTTGTATTAACGACTCGTGCCGGGAACTATACCCCTCGAACTAGATAATTTGAGTCAAAATTGTTGCTGGGAAATGACTTTAAAATTTTTTACTTTTATTTTTGGTATGAAAATTCACTGTTTATGGTGGCGTACAATGTAACGCACACAAAACGTTGTACTTACAGGTATATGTAACAGATTCAATATTTTTAATTTTAACATGTAATTGACGTTCAAAAGTGCCTTTCAATGGTCTAATTGAAATAAATGATTTGACTTTGACTTTGACTGTAACAGTACAGGGATCTTGAGGGCATAAAAAGTAATGCCAAAATCGTATCTTTTTTGTCCGAGCTACTTAGCTACATATCTATTTAGCTACACGTAAAGCCGTTGATCCCGGCTGTCATTCGTAGATCTTTGACAGTCGTTACGGATAGTCAGAAGCCTGGAAGTCTGACAACCAGTCTAACCAAGAGGTATCGTGTTGCCCAGTAACTGGGTTGCGGAGGTCAGATAGGCAGTCGCTCCATGTAAAACACTGGTACTCAGCTGCATCCGGTTAGACTGGAAGCCGACCCCAACATAGTTGGGAAAGATCATATTATTATATTCTAGATATAGCCCTTGTTTATTCTACTTAAACAAGTTGAATTACCTATTGACCAAAGTCAACGTCAAAGTCGAACGCATAACAAAGTGTTCCTTATAATTTTCCCTAAGTTAAATCTAGCCAACCGTCATTAAAAACCAAATCAAAATCACTCACCATGCTTTCAAATCACCCGTTCCTGTAACAAAACAGTTTAGTTAAAACATTAACATAGGAATTACACCCACACGACATTCTCCATCATTCGACGCTCTTATGGGGTGTTAGTTCGCACTATTTAGTTTTACATGCTTTAAATGGGATAGCAAATGTATGTAGTAGGTACCTACTATAGTTGATGTCAGTTTTATGCTTTGACGTAATAATTGAGACGTCATTTAGAGATTCGTGTGGGACTAGGTTTATTAAACATTGTAGAATATGTAATTAAAATACGAAATTGTTATACACTGAACGTCAAAAAAATCGCACCTCATAAAAATGTTGCTTAGTTTCGTAGTATACATTTATTTGAATTGAAATTAGTATTAATTGGATAGTCATTTAACTACTTTAAAATAAACTACGATTTCATTTTAAAAACAATAATGGCCGCTCGCAACAGTGACGCTAAAAAGAAATTGTCTCGAGTATAAGTGTTGTTCAATGTAGATTTTGAGGCATTTTCAAACATTATTTTGTTTATGTACCGTTTTAAAAATCTTGTTGACAATTAGGGTTAATAATGACTGTTTTTCCTTTATCAGCTAATCCGTTTTTTTTTCTTATACTGGTACCTAAACAAAATAAAAACTATGATTAACAATAGTTTATTTCATAACCTTTCGACTGAAATCTAATAGATCTCTTTATAATGGTTTGTCAAAGTCAAAGCATTTATTTCATTTAAACCATTTACAGGTACTTTACAATTGTCAAAAAGTTACATTTAAAAGTTGTAGCTAGTAGTTCGTCCCAAAGTGTAGGTCTCTATGGAGAAGAACGAGCAAGAAAGTCCATGGACACTCTTTTCTTCCAATTTGGTTTTTACAAAATCTTGGTTACAATATTCTTGTTGCTTCTATATGTGAAAACAATGAAGATGAATATAAAACTATAAAAAAAAAATATATCTTGAAACTATTGGTGTCTTATACCCAAATTATCTCAATACCGCCAAATCCTATCTACTCTTCAAAAAATCCAACATTACCCCACCGTCATACCTCCCACACTAAACTGACACTAGGAAACATAACAAAAACAACGAGAAAACTATTGACAGCGAGGAAGCGTTGCAGAGCAGTGTAATAGAAAATTTCCAAGCTATAACTTTGGTATTAAGTCTTCATTTCAATGGCATACAATGAGGGCATATTGACGGGCTGAATACGCTCCGTTTATATTAAAGTTCCGTGTTGATGTCGACCAACGAGTGTACGAGGGAAGTGGCTTTAGATACTGTAGATGCTCTCTGTAGATGACGTCGAATGAGCCGAATACAACCTCAATTTAAATATCTATATCTATACCAATATTTGTTTGTATCGAATAGGCTCAGAAACTACTGGACCGATTTGAACCATTTTTTGACCAATACATAGCTACATTATTCCTGAGTAATATAGGCTATATAACATCATGCCACGACTTACGGGAGCGGAGCAGTAACCAAAGACGTAACTTAACGCGGGCGAAATAAGCCGACGAGTATGTAAGCAGATAGATGCCGCTTTAAATATTAAGGAGACAGACAGTGACTTCTGCTGTCTTTAGAAGAAAACTAGATTTAAAATCCTATTGAAAGGGGTCATTGTACTCATCAGTATGAAAACTTTTACAATGGCACCAGCTCTGGAACCGCGTTAAAAAAAATCAGGGGTTCCAAAAATGTATGTTTGCATAATTCGACATAATGTATCAATTAGCACTTTTTTTTCGCGATGTATGATTTTCGAGGGATCCAGCCTTTAAGCTTCAGCTTCAGCTTTCAGCTTTTTGGGTAATGTGACATTAGATTCTTGTTGATTCTTTGGCTAACTGCCTCGTTAGCCTAGTGGTCTTAAGCGCGACTGCTACATTAGAGGTTCGATTCCCAGGTCGAGCAAAAAGTGTTATTGGGTTTTTCTATGAAATTCTCAGTAGCAGCTCGGAGTTAAGATTTGTGCCCGGTTAATGGCAATAGGCTCGCCCTCTATTACATGGGACCTAAACATACTGGCGAACTGTGGGTGTACATTGTTACATCTCTGCCTTACCCTTCGGGGAATACAGGCGTGATGGTATAAAATGGATGGTAAAAAAATAGATTTTTTTAGATTAGCCAAAGACATATGGCTAATCTAAAAAAATCTATTTTTTTTAAATAGATACGATTATATTAGTTACTTTAGGGTACTTAAACCGTCTTAGAAAAGAGGGAAGGCTATTATTTTGACTGTGTGTTTTGAACCGATTTTGAAAAATTATTTTTTTATTATCTAGACCATTCTTCCAGGTAAAGAGCCGTATGAATGCACAAGTAAAATTAGCTTAACCTTATAATACTACAATGAGAAGGATTTCATATTCCTCGCGCTATTTTTGAAGCACTCTTACTTTTAACAGCATGTAATAGGCCTCAAAGAAGTCCACAGTCATTGAAAATCATTCTTTAATGGCTCTTTTAAAAGTATCAAAGTCAATGTGCCAAAACAATAGAAGGTAGTGTATTGTGCTAAATACTTATCTGTGGGTGTGTTCACACAAGAGCGAGCGCACACCGAGCGCTTATTGCATTCGCCTCCTTCTACGCAGAGGCTTTAGAATTTAAACTTTATGCGTCGCCTTATAAGGTTCACTACACTATTTTACCTAAACTAATATTATAAAGAGAAAAGATTTTTATTGTTTGTTTGTACCAAAAAGACACCGAAACTACAAGACCGATTCGAACCATTTTTTCACCAATGGATAGCTACATTATTCCTGAGTAACATAGGCTATATGATATCACGCCATGTCGCACAGGGGCGAAGCAGTTACCAAATTCATAACTCAACGTGGACGAAGTGGCGGGCGAGTTTCTAGTTACGTTTATATTACAATACTATATTATATGATCAAACACGTCTCGCATGCTCAAGTTTGAAAGGTAACCGCGGCGCACACGCCTCGCGACACACTGTGTGTTACGCTGAAACACATCGCTAACATCAAAGTCAAAGCATCCTTTGACTTTGATTTCACTTAATCCATTTACAGGCTGTATTGAATTGTCCAGGTGTCAATGTCTATTTGTTGGGGAAAGGCTACTACAGTATCAATGAATTTCTAGATGATATATGACATTGTAATACGATTGTTTTTCTCTCCCTTCTTACTTTGACATTAATTATTACTTTAATTTAATTGACCGTTATTGTTTTTATTGAGTTTCTATGTATTTAATGAATTGTATTGTATTGCAATTGTATAACGTTATTTTTAATCTTTCAACACAGTGTTATATTGTTATGAAATAAATTACTTATGACTTATGACTTAATCCATAGTTAGAAAATTCAAGCTATTGGCTCGTTTCAAAACGTAGGTAGGTCTCTATTCCGGGCGCCGAGGAATAGGGATGGGTTTTAATCAGTAAGGGTCTTACACTCCCATCCGCATAGCCCAGAACGGAAGAAGCCATATAATGATTTCCCACCCTTAAAAAAGGTAGGTCTCTATGAAGAAGAACGAGAAAGAAACTCCACGGACACTCTCGTATGGACGCGTCCTAAATGTGATAAGAGTACATTTACAAAATTAAGTGAGATGTCTTTTGATATATTAATATCTTATTAAACATTAATTTACTCAGGTCTAATTACATTATTTGCACAGCCCTTGTAACCCATTAATTATTGAAACAAAGAAAGTGTTTATGTACTTACTGTAAATATTGTTAACATACAGCAATAGTTTCAGGAGTTGAAGAAGGATTCGGTGAAGGGATGACTTTATTTGCACGCAGACTATTCCAACATTGTATAAGAATCTGCCTAATTATTTAGACTGTGGTAGATATGATTACAAACAAAAGCCGCAACGCATTTGTTATCTTATCTTCATTTCAATCTTTTTTAATCTTCATTCAAATAGTCCTCGGTGGCAGAGGTCATGCGGTTTGTAAATTCGCAAATCGCATGACAAAAAAACATGATAAAAAAACCGCTTCGTTGGGAAAGTTGTCTGTAATCATGAGTGTTTAATGAAGAATTTTAAAAAA